>JALGPY010000001.1:182249684-183603017 GCA_023055425.1 Linanthus parryae | reverse complement strand
GGCAAAAGAAATTTGGTTAATAAAGAGTTGAAAGTCAACTAAATTTGCATCTGTGGATGTATGTATGCGTTTACGTGCGTATTTATGACTGTAATATAGGTACAAGACACTTGGGATTAACTGTGAGAAAACATATTGCTTTACCGTGATAAGGCTCATTGGTTATACGTGTTGTAATTTTCATTGATCTTCCAATCCATAATCCGATCTGTATTATGCAAAACACTCCTATTCTTGAGAAACTTCAGTACTCCAAAAGAGCACCGTGTGGTGCTTCAATACCAATGGTTGTGTGTCGATCAATCACAAAGTGGTAGGTTCCACGGCTAATTTGTAATAGTGGTGTGCATTCATTGGTGTTAGAACACCGTGTGGTGCTCTTCTCCTTATTCTCACATAGCTTATAGTGGAAACAAAAGCAGTGCTCAGGTAAAAGGAGTGAATGTAAAAGTGGAACTATTCTGATGATATTCCCATCATTGTTTCACATTTATAACCACGATAATGTTTCACGATTCGATCCAACTAATTCTACAGGTCCAAGTAAATGCACAATATTGCACATATACCGATCCTAAGATACTATGGATCTCAACAGTCTCGCTTGTGCTATTATATCAATCATTAAGCCAAATATCAATGACCAATACAATACCAACATAAAAATTTGTGTTCATTTACCTAAAGCTAACATATATATCATAAGGGCACTAGGTGTGAAACTCTGTCTTCTCAGCCATTGACTATCTCTACTCGCAGCGTTATGTAATAAGCTTGAAGTGAAAATGTGTATTTTGGGTTTCAAACTCAAATCACCACGCACATCAAACCCTTACCGCGCATCTCATTCTCCCTCTTCGGCTCCTCCAGACTTGCTCTCACGAAATCTGAAAAACCTACACCAATCTAAGAAGCAAAGGAACAAAAAGATATGGTGGAGTGGTCTGGCCCATGCTTTCCTAATGAGTTGCAGAAGGAGCACGAGCTCGGTAACCACAAGAACTGTTCCAATACTAGTGTGACGCATAGTTGTCAAAGCTTGACACGTATCGTATATCGCTAGTAGGATTTTCATATCGTGTATCGTATCGTACCGCGTATCGGAACGATACGCACACCCTTCTTAACTTAAAAATATATGCTGACCCTTATAGGGAAGAGTTTATGTGTTGCATCTGCCATTTACTCTCTTATAAAATATATCTTAAATACATATAGAGGTTGATCAGGTAGTCTAACCAGCACCAGCACGTATTAACATCTTTTGTATGCAGCTAGATTGTAGAGTCCCATTATAAAGGAATGTTAATATATTTTAGCATCATGTCCAATAATGAATCACATATTCACATTACATAAGTGAGTAATAGTTAATAAGAAGAATTGAGTGGATTGTTAGTCATATGTAGGTTATATCTATGTGGCATCGTTTTAGTAGTTCAATATTCTTGCTTATATGTGGCAAAAGCACCCAATAAATGGAACAGAAAACTGGAAAACTAAAGTTAGGGATCTTTAATCAGTCCCCACTACGAACACAACCGTATTCCACTGGAGACATGCAAATAGAACAATTTGTCTTCTATCTGCCAGTGTCTTCTTCTCTCTTTCTCTTCAGAAGGCTAGATCAATTATCAAGAATTCACAACTGAGTTTTTTTGACAAGCAAGATTGAGGCAAACCCGGAGAAGTAGGACCATCTAACAAAATATTCATATAATCCATGTAATACGAAGTTCTATATCAATTGGTAAACCTAGCCCTGTTTCAGTTCTCGAATGTATCGTGCGATACGTATCGTACATATATATATATATATATCTATATATATATATATATATATATATATGTGTGTGTGTATCGCTCGATACGGTTTGACACTTTCATTAGCGATACAGCGAACGATACGTAACGCTGATGGCATGTATCGTATCGTATCATATCGTACGATACGTATCGAGTATCACTCGATACTGAATACTGATAACAGAGGTGTGACGGCTATCAGGAGGTGAATTCTGATTATGTCTAAGACATCTACGAGTAAGAAGAGGCCATCACAGAAGAACCAAAGTACAATAGTCGATCCGACCATAGTTGTCGAATCGGGATTCAGTTAGCGAATCAAAATTCACTTTCACTGAATCGTGAATCGGATCGTGAATCGTAAGATTCAGCTTCCAATATTTTTATGTAGATATAATAAATATTTCATAAAGCTATAACATAGGTGACCAAAAATATTCATAATTTTACAAAAGAAAGCTCAAATTATTGGAAACTCGCATCCATAACCAGTGATTAGAAGTTTCACACATTCAAAAGATAAAGAATAATCAAGATATAGATAAGCATGTGGAGCAAGGAGCTACAAGATGCCAAGGAAATTAAAAATAAGAGGAAACTATTTGCCTCGGACTTGAGAAAAGTGCACTAGTAATTTAAAACAAATGTATGTTGCAAAATAGACATAAATTAAGGAAGCAGTGTATGAAGTATATTATTTCTTAGACTAATGCTGTAACTCAATTAGACCTTCAGCTGAATCGAAGGTGAATCGTACGAATCGGTCTGAAGCGCAACTGAATCGTAAGATTCGGACTCTTGAATCGGGATTCAAATAAATTTTTGTCCATTAAAGATTCACTAAGGATTCACATCGTTTCATGGGTGAACCGAGTCTAATCGTAGGATGCGAACCGTGAATCGTAAGATTCTGACAACTATGGATCCGACCGTGTCCAGAATTTTGAACCCAAGTTACAGAGCAAGGTGGGTGTTTGTTATTTGTCGTTCTGTGTCAACTTAAAACATCAATTTTCTTTTAAACGGTCTCAACAGATCTTGCTCTCATATCGTGCTGATTGAAGAACATCCCATGTTTAATTTTTCAGTTTTTGGTGGTTGAATGGAGATCGGGCATAGACAAACTCAACTCATGCATGCTTTTCATTCCTTTTCTAGAGCTTTTTAATCAGGTGACATTATCACCATCAACAGCCTCAATTCTTGAGATTTTCCAGACCGAAATACAATTGATTATGAAATGATAAAGCCTTTTGGACGTCTTGTGGTGCCTCAACATGAAGTTGTATCCTTTGTTTAATCGCTTATTATGGTGAAGATTAAGGTGACTTCTTATTTAACTTAAGTTGATTCAAATTTTGAGGAATAGAGTCATGTTTTCTATGAATTGGAGTGACCAAGCATTAAAGAGAACCCCTGGATGAGTAGATGGTAGAAGTGAGCTTAATTACAGTAACAATTGAAACTCTTAGGGTGAGTTGACTGAGTTCCTTGCCACTGTGGTAGTCATTACTCTTTCGAATCTGGAAACAGTGATGATAAAGTACCTAATGAAATTCAATTAAAATGTACCTTGGTGTTTTTTATTTAGGGAAAGTATGTACAGAATTTAATTTTGCTTGATTCCATGTTCTTAGTTCCTCTTTATAAAGTTTTTACTACAGTACGGATTGATGGCTCCCAAGATGTGAACCCACTGGAGAGTGGAGACATTTTATTTCTTCTTGGTTCATTACATGGAAACATGTGACTGTCTCTTTAGTCAAAGACTATAAGTAGTAAATATACGGCATGTAAGGAACTGTGTCTTTATTATCGGAGTAAGATCAGATACACAATCATGTCTGAGTTACCCAATCCCTTAACGTTTTCCTTGATTTTTGTTGATTGTTTGACACAGTACATACCAATTGTACACTGTAAAGATTAAACTATGAGTATTAGAAGTTCTATGGATTTTTTTTTCTCGATATAGGCTGCTATTCTTCGTAAATTTTCACCATTTTGATTCACTTGAAAAATGTCTTTTGTTGTTACATTGCCCTATCGTTTGCTTACACTAATGTTACTCTCATAGCTCTACAAGGTACCCACTCCCACTGTTACTCATTTTTTTTGTATTTAATCCATGAGAGGCCCGAGGAAATACTGGCTACTACTTCACATAGGTAATTCTTCCAGATGTGTAATTTGAAGTATCTTGTCTCCCTTACTACATCTGAAGCGTTTGCTAAAATGCCTCGTACAGATGTGGTCCAAATGTGTTCCTATATATTTTTCTATGGTGTCATGAGACTTGATCTTGATCATGTTGAATTTTGAGTTCCGGGACTCTTGAAGAGGCAAATACCAAAATAGAAGGTATTACATTTCCTCATTCCATAAGACGTAAGTAGACATGCATTTCATCCTAAATTTTTTTGTCAATCTCATTTCCTCTTGGTTCTAACTTATAAGGCCAATGTCTTCTTCAGTTTTTATGTTGTGTTCTTAGTAATCTGTTTAACTCTATTCATAATACTCCGTTGTCTTACTGAAGATAATATCCAATTTCTTCCATTGTACTCTAGAACTTAGAACTATAAGTACTGTGGATAATTAAGCTATGTTGAAGAAATCGTTCTTCCATTGTGCCCTGGAACTTAGAACTCTAAGTACTGTGGATATTTAAGCTACGTGGAAGAATAATTTGTCTATCCATGTTTCCTTGTGTATTTGCTTTTCTAACATTCTGAGTTTACTACATTATAATTCTTCATTCAAAATTTGCAATGCAGAGTAGTTCATAGCTAAACCGATAGTTGTGTATCTCGACTTATTCAGAGTTTTTTATGGAGTATATTCATGGAATTCAAGGAAGCGCAACTTTATGGTCTCATGCTTTTAATTATATATTCCTATTACCATAGAATTCTTTTTGCTGGGACTTGAGACTAGCTCAATGTTGGAATCTTGGCGTACATTCACGTTCTTTATATTGCTGGTGTTTGGTGTGGTGCTATTTACTGGAACTGGATGATGCTTGGAACAGTTAAGCAGGAGTTATGTCCTGTTCGTGCCAGCTAATGCTGACAGAGCTTGAGACTGCAGGTTTAGGAATTGGCTAAGATGCAAGGGCTATAATGGTGTTATATATTTGACTGAGTAAGATGTTATTTCCCAGATAGGAAACAACATCTTAGTCAAGAGTACCTCATGAACTGGAAAGAGTACCTACACTTGAAGAATGAAGGGATAGAAGTAGCTATTAACTATCATTTACACAGACTTTGTCGCTCGCTGCATATGTTACTACGTGCAACTATGCTTTGGTGTTCTCTAGAAACTGATTGTGTTTATTTGGGTTGTATCTGGATTTGCATCAAAAGTCAGTGTTATGTTGTCCGGATATGTTATCTTCTGGGAGGACATTTATTTCCCCGAATAATATTGAAAGATACAAACTTTCTTGATAAATGGTCCTTTTGATACGGGTAATGTTATAGACATTCTGATATGAGATTGAGATATCATTTCCTTTGGAAGTGCCCTCAGGGCATAGACAATACCCTAGTGCTTCTATATCTGTTCTTTTTGTCTAAGAAAATAAGTGCATTACAGAGAAAAGCTTATCTAACCTTTTTGGGCACACTGTTGATAGACATTTGGCGGTCTAAAAGTTTCCTTGCAGCCGTCGCATTTTCTGGAGTACCATAACTGACTCGCCGTCCTTCATTCTCAAATTGATCTATTGAAAGCTGTCTGACCATGCCACCTAAAGCTCCACCAGTCTCTGCAGCTACAACAACCTGCAATTTACAAAAAAATAAAAGATTGAAGTCTCTGGTCGCATATCAATAGTAAGACATTAATTAATTAGGTTTCAGATTGGTGATACTGACAGCTCTGTGGTGCAACCTCACGCCCGCTGGAGCTGAATTATTTGCCACAGCAGACTCAGGTTTAATCAAAGTAGAGTTTTGCTTCCCACTGGGAGTAGCCTCTGCCCCACGATCTCTGTCAGGGAGTTCAACTTCTCCATTGACTTGACGTGCTTTAGCAGCAGCTAATGTAGCACAAATTGCTTCTGCTTCAGCTGCTGAGGCTTCAACCAAGTATTCTACACCTTTACTGAGTCTCCTGCACAAATAGTACTCATTAATACACTTCACACAGAACATAGAACTTGACTAATCCGCATATAGAAGTATGAAAAAAATATAGGCACAAGCTTACCGAGAACCCTGCAACATAGCGTTTTCGGTGCTTATATCAGTGTACATATCGCCATTTACAGGAGCGGCAACAGGATTTCCTAATACAACAGCACCATCAGATGCTGCTTCATTATCTGTTTGCCTGTTCCCCTCATCAGGGAACCCATACCTTCCAGGTAACCTTCCCGATTGTGCATTGGAAGCTGCAGCTGCTGCAGCAGCTTGTGAAGCTGCACTTGTCGTTTCTGCAGCAGCCAAGTCCTCAGCAACTAATAGGTCATCAAGTAAAACCCCTGCAGCAAAAAAAATCTTTCTCAAACCTTGCCTTAGGACAAATAAGGTTAGTTCTACCTAGATGCTAGTATTAAGGAACTGTTCTTACAGGGAATAGTTTCTCAGACAAAAATATACAATATAGCAGATGACGTACAACTCAGAAAATGTCATAATAAATATTGTAAGTACACTAGAATCAAAGAATCAAGCTGCCTGTACGGTTCTGTATACAGAGCTGTCCTCTGCAATGATCTGATCAGAATATGTAGTAGTAGTTGTTAGTTGTTGCCATGCCTGATTATATCATGCACAGATACACTCTATAACTGCAAGATTGTTACAGCTTACAATATTTGGCTTTGTTTTTGTTCATGTATAGTAAAAAGAAGTTACACTACCTATTATGGTGTCGAAACACACAAGTGATATCAAAAATAATTAAGATTATCAGATATCCTCCTGCTAATCTCCTTGTTTCTCAAGTTTCTTAAAACCGACATTATGGCATCTCTGTCATGTATCCATTTTAGGGAAGCTTAGGAAACCACATTGATAGAATCATCTTGATTTAGATAAGTTCAAAATTCGGCATGATAACTAGTACAGTTCCTACAGCGATGAAGTAGACTCATCCCAACATCTCCACAAAACCACTCTATGACAGCATGCAAATGAGCAAAAAACTCCATAAGATCTCCCTCAGAGTACCCCCCAAATAAGTAGCAGAATGTATAAGAGCTGTTAAATAAATCTTACCACCACGCAGACCACCGTATATAAATATCAGGTCACCAACTGCAGCGGCAGCATGCCTACAGCGCCTTGTCAGTTCAACTGCCGCATCTCCCCCGGCAGCATCTGCACTGTACCTTCCTGTCCTGGGACTAGTAACAACGGATTTCGTATCGCACCAAACTCCTGCGGCCGTATCCAGGACTACAAACAGAAACACAAAATAGTTCAGAATTACTCATAATTCAAATGCCTTGCATTTTAATAGAATCATCAGATCCATAATTCTACAAAAACATCATTTTGAGATACAAGGCAATCAATCAACAGGTGATGCCAAAACCACAAAGTAATACAAGTGATAAATCTGAGACGAATAGTTTAGTAGGTGGTTAACGGTATTGAACAAATAACATAGCATTTGGCAAAATGAAACCATCCTATGAACATGGCATTCGTAGAACATCCCGTCAATTGTTTCGGAGTACAAAATGGATCATGCAGATCAATGACTACAAATTTTGGGTGCAATATGTTACATGTTGGTGGCTATACCGGTTCAAGATACACAGGAAATTTCAAAGTGTTCCGCCAGAACACTAAAGCATTTTTATCAGATCGCCAGGGACATCCTTGAGCTAGAGCTCGTCTCCCTACCCCAAGGCAGGTTAAGCCATCTCTTCGGGGGGCGTCCAAATAGGGGGCTCATTATACATACAAGTCTGTATGTATGTCGATATATGTATATATATAGACTACTAATAAGTGGAAAATTAAAGTCTTGAATTAGCAAGGATGTTCTTTACTCAATTACTTATATTTATTTATCCCCAGACTTTTTAATCCATACAACTCTTTGAAATACCAAAAAATAAGTTCTCAGTAAAAGAGTACAACATAAATAACTATAAATTCAAATATGATCTGAGTACAATTACTCATGCTCATATTTCATGTCCGTTTGCTAATTCTGGTGTACTTTATTGTGATTTACAGATTATTTTCTCATATGTTCGCGATTCTTAAAAGTTAAAAAGGATATTTTGATGAGTATATAAAAAATTGAGCAATTACAAAAAGAATGTTGCCATCCTACTTCAACTTCGTTGTTGCAGGAGTAAAAATACAATGACGGGCCTCGCTCTTATTTTCGCTATAAGCCCCAAAATCTTGGGCCAGCCCTGGGTTGACCAGCCATCGCAATATAAATAAACAAAAGAACAATTGACACTTAACTACCATGCAGTTAGACACTCTTTACACTTTAGTGCACGCAGTTCCAAAATTGACAGCTAACTACCATGCAGTTTGACATTCCTGACACTTAGGTGCACGCAGTTTCAAAATTGACACTTAAATGCATGTAGTATGCAAATTACCAACATCCCACTCCAATTTGGATGACTGCGTCACTTAAAAATCAACTGACAGCGTCATCGAAGTTGGAGTGTGTTGTCAATATATACATAATGCGTGTACTTATGTGTCAATTTTGAAACTGCGTGCTCCAAAGTGTCAGGAATGTCAAAACTGCGTGCTCCAAAGTCATAATGCGTGTACTTATGTGTCAATTTTAAAACTGCGTGCTCCAAAGTGTCAGGAATGTCAAAACTGCGTGCTCCAAAGTGTCAGGAATGTCAAACTGCATGGTAGTTAAGTGTCAATTATTCTAAACAAAATTATCCGACAGAAAGTAGATTCTCAGGTCTTTACACTTGTTATCTAGGAGAATGTAAGAGTTTCATAACTGCAGTTCAGATGCAACAACACAGATTTCACTACTATCTGTCCCAACGCAAGGGGTAAATGACAAAAACCACCCGTGGCTTTTGGGTGAAATACCCATATGCTTCCAATTGTTATGGCAAATAGTCAAATCCTTAAAGCTCCATTCTATTAGCCAGATCATTCTATACAAAACACCCTTCCGTCCACTTCCGTCTGGAGAACAAGTAGGGTCCATTCCCGACACCACATCTGGGACAGTTTTTGCCCCCCCCCCCCCTTAGATTGCTAAAATGACATATTTGCCCTTGAACTCTGACTGGATAACCAAATGAATCAACTGCACTATCAGTCTATCACCACAGCCATCAACCAACCACCACCACCAAATCCTCACCAGCCACCACTAATATGACTATTACAAACACGACCACTATCACCACCAGCAATACAACCACAAACTTAGACATTACCAACACAACCATCACTAACAGCATCACCACCACCGAGTCACCAGCAAAGCCATGACAACCACCAACAAAACAAAATCAAGAGAGAAAGAGAAAGAGAGACTAGCCTAATCATGAGAAAAACAACTTGTAGGCAGAATCAGTGGATCAAGGGTTATGAAGTGAGAGAATTCAGGACTTCAATCTTCTTGTGTAACTCCTAACAACTCTGTATCCCAAACTGAAACCCACCCTTTTTCCCACAGAGAGGGAGCATATTCACAATGAGTTATGAGCACTGATTGACTGTGTGCTGCTGGCGGTAGGTGCCTGGGGTAGAGAATCGATCTAATCAGAACAGGAGGATTTAGATATAGGTTCAGATGATGCTGGTCGTTAGGGGATTATACGGCTATTAGGGAATTCATGTAGCTTTTAGGCATTTTTGTTCAAGTCTATGAAATTTAACCGAACCACTCAGCTTTTGAGAGGGAAATAGCCTAAATTTGAAAGGAGAAGAAAGCTAAGTGCCAGGAGGAGGTAAGTGAACATCACCCATTATAATGAAGGAATTGAAGTATCATGGACTTCTTTTGAGCGTATCATATCTCTAATCCCATTTCACGCCAGTACTGGTAAAGCAAAGTTCATTCTACTTCTAAAGTGACTTCCAACTTCTTGTTCTTTTTAGCTTTCTAGATTTTTCTGCTGTGAAAGTTAAAATCAAGTGGAAAGGTCAAAAAAAATTAAACAACTTCGGGACACCCACTTCAACATATTTGCTGGATAAAACGAAACAAAAAGGGCTAAATAAGATCAATGGTAAATAACCTGCTATACTCGAGGAGTCCTCAACCATGCGTCCACCACCAAGTGCACCACCAGAAACATGTAGCCGTGCATTTACAAATACCTAAAGAATAGCAGCACAAGATGGTGACTGGGTTCTCAAGAATTGCACTATCAACAAACAATCTGGTGTCAACGATATTACTGAGCTCAAGAGAAACTGACCGCTGCATGTTGATATCTCGAAGACGGTGACACGCCTGGAGCAATTGCCCATTCCCATCTTCCATCTCTATGTTTTGCAAGACCATATGCACTGGCTAGTGGCTGCAGAGTTTTTTAAAATATGTTAGACGATAACAAAAATGAAAGCACCGACATAATTACAAGATTAGTACGTTGGTCATCACAAAAAAATTGAGCCTAATGCAGCAATACGGGGTATGAAACAAACAAAGAAAATACAAAATTGCAGCAAACAACAAACTGACACCCTCAGTAGGTGAACCCCGCCTCTCCTATTACTCAAGTTTCCAGAGCTTAGTTAATAGATTTTAAATCTCAAAAGACTTTACTTATGTGATGAGATCGTGTCGATCCTCCACTTATAAAAACCATGATGGCAAGAAGCTTGCCTATTTGACTGTGTGAAAGAAATGGATCAGATCTTAAGTCCAGTACCAACAGAGGGCAAATTGTATTAATGTAAACCACATGAAAGATAATTAACAAATTTCTCGAAACAGAGAGCAACTTCAAGTAATACGATATATACAGATGTAAGTTACACAGTAGTCAAACATATCATATCATTTTTAAGAGTATTTCTACTAACCACGCTGTTGGCGTCCCTCCCTCCACAAAGCAGGAGAAGGCCGTCAGATCGTGCACTTGCTGTTGCATACCTGCTCAAAGAGAATGAAAATTAAGGCTATTGAAAACTGCAATATACTTAATCAGATACACACAGAGTAACTAAACGAATACAATAACCAAAGTACTCTAGCAACATCCAAAACCTACTGAACAGAGCAACGGTACAATATATCTTAGCATCAACTTCTAGCCGCTAATTTTGAATTCATCAGACATAAACTGGTAATAAAAGTGGGATCATGAGTGTGACTAGTATTAGAGTGCAGGCATCCCAACAAATGCTAGAACTACTCATAAGGTGTTGGGTGTTCATAAATAGATAGAAACGTGGAGAGCATAATACTCCAATGGAGATCATAAGTCTTCATTACTAATTTAATAAGCCCGGCACAATCAGGCAGATAATTATCCAGCATTACATCTAAATAATGGGTGCATGAGACTGACAGCTTAAACTATTGAGCACCCATCAAGCAAAAGTAGTAGCCCATCCGAATAGCATCAACTCTAAAGATGAAATGCTAGATCTGGCTGTTGACACAGGCAAATTATGCATATGTTTAAGAAAATCTTGGAAGGGACGATATTAGAGAATATTGATAGTTCTGCACTCTGGAGACCTAAACTATAACCAAATAGAGAAGTCAGAATAAAATATGGAATTCACAAAATGAAGCTTACAGTGTCTTTTGACTTCCAAATTATTTGAAAATGGATTAGAAGATCGTTGAAAATGCCAGAAATTATAGAGACAAAAGTATATTTTTTTTGTCTTGTCACAAACGGAAATCACTTTCGTAGACAACGAGCATGTTCGTCTTGGAGCCACGTCAGAGAGTTACCTAGTACCTCCGCCCCCGGTTCGTGTAGCGTCGATGCCAGTACTCCTATGAGTCCGGGTAATATAGATTTAAACTATTGTTCTTTGAAAATGGCATGACAGGTTTTCTTCAATACAAGTATACAATCAAGAAGTAAGATAAAGAGAAAGTGAAAGTGAATGTGAATGCGTTTAGAGAGAGCGACTCTCCGAAAATAACGTGTGCACTGAGCTACAAGTCACGCCAAGAAATCTGTGATATGGTAATTGAACCTAGGCAAGTCATCAGTATTCAAATTTCGCTTAGAGAAAGTACAAACAAAGTTCAAGAAGTTGGCCCCACCATACACATTGGAGAATAGAGAATTCCAGGATTAGGAAAGAAGAGACTCAAATCCCGGGCAGAGATCCCAGCATTGGAGGATATCATATTAATGTAGTCCAGTTTTACTTGTCCTTTTATGGTTTAGTGATTTAAGGCAGTTCAAAATACAACTCCTTGGAAAAAATCTCTAACTGACGCTGGTAATACTACAGAGCCTTCAAAAGAAACTTCTTTTGAACTGCAACCCTAAAAGTTATGGCACGACACATTGCCACCTATCATGGACAGAAAGAGTTGGCTGAAAAAGAATCAACCACACTGAAAAAGAAACTTCTTTTGAACTGCAACTCTAAAAGTTATACCCAGGGTGTTCTTCATATCCATCAAAACCACAACTAGATTCTCAAATCTTTGAACTTACTAAATAAATTTTTTAATCCATAAAATTATAATAACATTAAAGGTCCAAGGAGTAGCTTTTAAATTCATTAGCATTCTTGCTTTGCAAACTCTATGAGAAAATCAACTGAACTCCTCAAATCGGAAACCATCAAGGAAACACAAGCACTGATACAGATGGAGAAAATTAAGAAACCCAAACATCGACCACCATGGTAAATTGAGCAATATCTCATAATTTAACATCCTTACTTTCCCACTGTAACAGTTCTTAATAATGTATTTTTTATGCTAATGAAATTAATTTGCACAAGAAATACCATAAAACAAACAAAACCATAAAATCTCGATGAAGACTGCAAGGAAACATTGTAACTTCGTAAGTCACATATAAGAGATGAGAAGGAACTTACATGCACGGAGGAGGACCTTCTCCTTCTGGTTCCAGTTTTCTCCATTCGTATGGCTTGGCAGCAGTGTCCAAGGCCCAGACATCAGCCAATGGTCTCTTCCCTAGAGTAGTGCAATAAGATTTATTATGAAACCATAAAAGAGGAGCATACTCGAAAATACAATATCATAAACTAAGCAAGGGCCTCACCATCATTTCCACCAATAGCCATCAAATATCTTTGCCCTACCAAAGCCATCACATGCCCGTAACGGGGCCCTGGTCCAGGACCTTGTACAACAACCCTACAGGAAAGTTTGCATTAATTCAATGAGCACCGACACCACTGCTATCATATTGCTATCATATTATTGTGTACATACAGTACATGCAATTTGCAAGTTGATCCAGAATTCCAGATGGTTGTAAACCAACATCATTTAGATATTAAGATATTGAAATAACCTATGCCATCGTGGTCGTTGCTGCGTGAGATCAAGAACATGAAGGTCCTCGGCTGACAAACCAGCTGGTCCGATTCCACCCTGAATTTGAATTAAACTATTCAGAGGCTTAAATGGATACATTACTACCAAACTCACATTAAAAAAAATTAACTTCAGAGGGTAAGGCCTAAATAAGTCTCCTGACCTGAATTACTACCATAGTACCAACAGCAGTTGCCACATGAGCTGCCCTTGGTGTGGGAGGCTCTCCAGAGGGTACAAGCCTGCAGAACAAATTTCGTGAAATGGAATTACATAACCACCAAATCAAAAGAAGCTAGCACTTTCTCAGAAGGCATGCACTGGATCGGTGTTCCCGATACATAAGTTCCAGGTTTGGGCTTACCTAGACCATTTATTTGTCAGCACATCGTAACAGTGCACATCAGCAGTAGCGCCTGCTAACCCTGCAATTCAACACGTGTTTTAAGGACCATGGAGGGCTAAATTATACAGAAGCCTACAGTCCAAAATCAGATATAATCCAAAACAGAACTTTTATTATTGACAAATGTAAAGGGAACTTATACTGAACCCTAATTGGGACAAGTCTAAGCACACATCTTCATAGAACATCCGAAAAGTTAGGGTTTCTCAACACGTGCTAAACGTTATTCATAAATGATCTGTATTGTGCAGCATAAATCCTGATAGAACAAGTCTGGCACGCATTTTGATTGAACTTCTGAAAAGTTAAGGCTTCTCGACACGTGCTAAAAGTTATCTATAAATGATTTGCAGCCTGCCGCGGCCAGCATATAAACAGAACAAACAAATCATGGCTGTGACTTAAACTTATATTGAAGCATAATGGGCACAGGTCGGAGGCTCGGAGCATACATCTTGATAGAACATCCGGAAAGTTAGGGTCTCTCAACACGTGCTAAACCTATCCATAAATGATATGTGTCGTGCAGCATACATCCTGATAGAACATCTGAAAAGTTTTAAGGTTTCTCAACACGTGCTAAACGTTATACACAAAAGATTTGTGTGGTGCAGCATAATCTAAAACAGACCTTTTATGATTGACAGACGTAAGGGGATCTTATATTGAACCCTAATTGGGACAAGTCTGAGCACACATCTTGATTGAAGTTCTGGAAAATTAAGGTTTCTCGACACGTGCAAAAAGTTATCCATAAATGATTTTCAGCGTGCAGCATATAAACATATCAAACAAATCATGTGGCTCTGACAGAACTTATATTGAACCCTAATGGGCACAAGTCTGAGCATACAAGTTGATAGAACATCCGAAAAGTTAGGAAACAAATCATGTTGGCGCAAGTTCCAACTCAATCACTTGAATCAGCTGGATATCAAAATTATAGGAAAACAATAAATAGATGCATCTTAAATCACATTGATATAAAATTCCCACTCCACTTCAATTCCAACTCTCCCATGGTTCGAATTCAGATGGTGTTTTCTCAAAATGTGAGATTGCACATAAACCCAACTCACTCCAACCTCAGAACATGCAAATCCAACACACAAAACCACCAAATCAAAAACAACAAACCCACAAACGAAACGAATTCTTACTTATGCCAGCACTTCCAGCTGAAGTAGGAGTCCCGGAAGCCGCAGAATTGCCTTCAAGAGCAGTAGCACCACCAAACAGAATCAGCCTGGGCCCAATGTAGCCCGTACTCCCTTCCTCCCCAACCGCCCCAACCGCCGTCAACGTATGCCCACACCTCGGTCCCGGCCCATCCTCCTTCTTGTCCATCACAGCGTTCACCACCGAGTAAGTCGGCGCAGTCCTCGGCCCCACCACTGGGCTGCTCTGCTGCTGTTGCTGTTGTTGCTGCTGTTGTTCATGCTGCTGCTGCTCCGCCGGAGATCCAGACGCCGCCGGAGCAACCGGTTGCTCCGGCGAGGCGGCGGCGTTGGTGGTGGTGGTGGTGGTTGGATCGTGATCGGTTTCGGAGGCCATTGCCGAATCAACGTCCATTCAGTTGGATAAATCGAGATCGGAGCTCGGATTAGGGCGGATTCGCATTCGTGAATCAAGCCATTGACGGAGAAGAAGCTTATCGAATTGGCCTGAGAAACCCTAGGTTGGGGATTGAAAAGGAATTGAAACGATTTGGAGTCTGAGAAACCCTAGGTTGGGATTTGGGGGAAAAGAGAAAAAATTGGGGTTTTTTTTGGTCTTTCTCTCTCTCTCGGTTGGGATCGAAAGAGAGGGGAGGAAGTCTCAGAGACGAAGGGACGACTGCAATCACTCTGTCTCTCGCTCGGTCTATCGCTTTCTCTCTCTAAGACATGAGATGTTTTTCTCTTTTCTTTTTTATTTTTTTTTCTCTCTCTAGAGTTAAGTTAAATATCTCTCCGGCTTTCTCTTTTTGTGTTAGCGACCAATTTCTCTTTTCGTTATCTCGGGATATGATGGGCGTTGATGATCTGGTAGAGTAGGTACACCACGTCAGTGTTTGTACACTGTCCTGTCTGTCCCTGAGACATAGGACGATTGTAAGAATGTAACTCTTGTAACTCGTGATTGTTCCGATTTTTTTTGGGGGTTATGATCATATGGATAATGCATTTCTACAGGGTACTTCGCTCTCGGTGTGTCCATAGAAGGTACAATAAGCGTTTCTTCTCTAAGTAATTGGTTCGGAAAATTTTTTCTTTTGTAAAGATGTTTTGGTGGAATATTTTTTTGAATTGAAATTTTACAACAGGACGTACTTTTTTTTTCTAATGTAAGAATAAAAGACTGACTGATCGGGACTTAATTGAAACATATGCTTTTTACTCTTTTATGAAAAGTTTAGTTAATTTTTTATAATATATAACCATCAAAATTAAGATTATGTCAAGGAAGTTAAGATATAGAAAATGTAGTAAGTGGTACTTAAGTGAGGTAGTGTTGTGATTGATAGAGACAAGTCACGTTTATTTGCTCATACATTCTTAGATAGGGTTTGGATTTGATTAATTGTTATTTTTGCAGTTTATACGCAGTTTTAATTGAACGGACAAGGATGGGCCAATTATAAACGATGATGTGCCAAAAATGTACTACTAACCCACCAATTTTCTCTTTCCACTCTCACTCCTACTCCAACGCGCAGCCCGTTCTCCCACCGCTCTATCTCATATAGAACTTTCTCACTAAATTCTTGTTGCATTCTTCTCCAGTTGCGATGAGTCCCCGACCATGGACATTAAACACCCGAATAACATATCCGTTTACATTCCCAGTTACAATTAAACTCTGTCATTGGACTCGAAAACTAGAACAAAAGTCATCACCAGAAGATGCAACTAACCTTGAAGTTGCAAATCACCTTTTATCTTTGAATCAGCGGGAACATAACCTTGAAAATCCATTCGGGACAAAGTCAGTTTTGACTTCTAGTTTCAATTTGCGGATTTTGATTTGCATTATTTTGACTTAGGTGAATTGTTGCCTCATGGAAATCTCTTCTTCAATTGGAGACAAGATATGGAACTAGAAGTGGTGCTGGAGAATCTATCGGGTTGGGGAGAAACATATGTGGTGGGTCTTCTCCGATGAGAGGAAGACGGGAGGCTAGATATGATTTCAACAAATGTAAGGCACGACTGACATTGGAAAAGGGAAATAGATAGGAGTGTAAATCGTTCATTCGATACAACATTATGTGTCACCATCTAGTTGTGTGATTATAATTGGACCAAGCTGGACCAGACGCAACTGTAGCAAAGCCCAGCCCTCTCGGTTAATGATTTAGTTCGACAACATTTATTTAATTTCGAGATTCGTTTTCCAACATAGTATGTGGCTTTTATCTCCATTTTTATATCACTTCTCTCTATTGTAATGAGTTGCACACAAAACCATAATTAAACACAAGCAAGCAACACACCCACGGTTAAAAAAAAATATCATGTTGATGTTGACTGTTGCTCATCCCTCTCTCTAATACTAGGCATGTGTGAGAGTATGTCATTAAAGTACAACCAAATTTGACATCGACCCTCGTGTCTTGACAGAGACGTGAGACAAATGGACATCGAATCTTTTTTGGTAAATATTATCTTACCTATTTCTACTAGCTAGTTAGCATAAATGATTGTTTAGTAAAGAAATTGATACGATAAGATAGTAAAAATGCAAGCAATAATGGTCTCAGTTGATGCAAACAACGCATGGATTTTAATATACAATACACTTTTAATGGTAACAAAATTAAGACTGGAAAATGAGCCCAGTAATCTTAAGAGCACAACATTCTCTGTGTCTTAGAGGAAAACCATAACACTTGCAACGAATAGTAGCATCGAGATAGAATTGTGGCTTCAAATTGGTCTCTCGCGCACTCATTTAGCGAAGAAAGATTGGTTGGCGCCACTGGTTGAATCCTCAAAACTCAAGCCTTCGACAATTTACACCCAATTTTAAGAGGGTTTAATATTCATTTATGGACAACATTGGCAGTTAGGTTGTTTCTACGGTGATCTAGTTAGTGGCTGTAGATACTGCTTTATGACATGGCAGATCTGGGCCACGTGGCGACCATCCAGCACACCATATTGTGCTCCACACACACAGGATCACCAGCCGAGCTGATCCATGTGGGGGCTGCGAGACAGAGCCCTCGCATACCACTGCACGGGACTTGTAGGGACTTGTGGTTTGGAGGCTAGGGTAAGCCCTGTCGCGTGCGAGCCAAGCCCGCGCGCGACCTTTAGTAACTGTTTTGAGAGATCTTTGGCACGAGCTCCCTAGACCCGGTCAATCCGGTCAAACCCGGTCAACCTCGTAACGGTTCCGGTACTCGCGCACCACGTGCTCTAACGGTTCCTATATACTCGGACGAACGTGCCGTTATGGTTAAGCTAATTAAGCCGCCATTAATGGGCGCATTAACCACACTACAACGGTCACGTTCTCCAGTATATATACATCGTTAACCTTTCCATACAAAAAAGAACAACACTGCCATACGCGGAAGCTCTGCCAAACCTCTGTCTCTCTCTCAGACATTGCTACTGACTTACTCTCTCCCTACACACACCCCTATTCTTCCTGTGCGATCCCTGATCCACTACGTACGGTGTACACGGAGGTCTCCCTGCCGGAATCTCTTGTGCACATTTTGGTGAACCCGACGTGAATCTTACCAGCAAAAGCAACCATGTCTCAGGAGGATGATGTCAGCAACCGGTCGCCTTCCACCGAAACCCCCTCGGGAGACGAAGTCCGCCGTACTCCGACGACTCCCGGCGAGGCACCAACTTTGGAGGCTTTGGACGCCACTGTCCAGAGTCAGGCAAAAGCTCTCAAGTCTCAATCTGCGCAGTTGGAGCGGATCTTGGCTGTTCTGGGCACCCTCGCGCCGAATCCTCCACCAGGTACCGCCATCCCTCAGGGAGGAGGAACCCCTACTGCTCCAGGATTGGGAGTGTCAGCCACGCCTCCCAACCCTCACCTGCAAACTCCCCCGTCGGCCGCGCAGCTGCCTTCGGTCCAAGGGTCAACAGCGCAAATGCTACCCCCTGCTGCTCACGCCTCTCAGCCCACGGCTTTGGCGTCTAACCCAACTTTGCAGTACACTCTGCCTCCACCAGCGACGATTTGGGGAAACGCGGGCAGTCAGTACACTCCCAACCCTCCGTCGGCATATGTGTCGCCACCGCCTACGGCAACCCCTCCGGCAGCTACCGAGGGAAGCCTCCCAGAATGCATGACGTCCTTGCAGAAGCGCGTGGACTCCATCCTAGCTCATCAATCGCTCGCGGATACCATCATCCCGAAGCTAGACAACGATCCACCCATTCCACGAGAGATCTATCTCATGCCTAACCCGGCGGGGTACAAGGCTCCCAAATGGGATAAGTTCGAGGACGTCAACGGGAACGCTCATGAGCATGTCATGCGTTTCATTGACGTCATGGGTCCATACGGAGCTGATCCCAAACTGCTGATGCGAGAGTTCCCAAAGACCCTTGGGAATGTAGCATACAAATGGTACCGGACGCTGGAGGCCGGATCTGTGAAGACTTGGGACGACATGGTCCAGAAGTTCTACACCAAATTCTTCCAGATGGAAGAGAAGGTGACGATGATCCATCTCTCGCGGATGTATCAGAAACGCGAGGAAGATGGGATCACTTTCATCAAGAAATTCAGAGCGAAATCCTTGGAATGCAAGGACCCCATGCTCGAAAGCCGGCTCGTGGAGATATGCCTGCAGTGCATGCGAGATGAATACAAGAGCATGCTGATCAATTTGCAAACACCCACGTTTTCAAAGCTCATCGAGTGCACGATGAACATCGAGCCCATCGTCGAGAGACAGAGAAAGAAGAGCGCTCCAGAACGACCTGCGAGCGGCACCACCTACAAGATCGGCAGATTCGGCTACAAGCGAGGACGCGAAGCTGAAGTCAATGCAGTTTCGCCCCAGAAGCAAGCAAAAGTTACAAACTTCGACGCACCGCCTCTGCCATGCTCGGTGGAGGAAGCGAGTGATCTCTGCAGACAGTGGCGCAAGGACGGCATCCTGCCGCCGCTTGAGAAAGCACCCTCCAAGGAGATGACGAGGGACCCTAAGTGGTGCGAATACCACGGCAAAGTCATGCACCCCACGGCCGAGTGCAAGAAGCTCAGATTCGCGTTCGACCAGAAGATGAAGAACGGCGAACTCATCGTCAGCGACCACCGGAAGGACGTGCGCAACAACCCGCTGCCTGCCCATACAGATTCGGGCTCAAAGGGTAAGGAGGTTGCCATGATCTCGATAGTAGACTTGGAAGAAGTCGCAGAGGATGGTCTACCCATCGTTGCTGAAGTCCATGAAGAGGAAGACTACAGCATGGACACAGAGGATGAGCGTGCCGACCGCATGAAGGGGTCGCACGGCTTCAGCAAATTCTTCGATGAGATGAACTTCTCAGAAAAATGCCGATCGGATATGACGAAAGCAATCTTAAGGATAGCGGAGGACTACGAAGAGGAGCTCGTGGTCTCCAACGGGAAAGTCATCAGGGCGTCCCGTCCTACAGAAAAGATCATGACCTTTTCTGCTAGCGACAAGAAGACAGATGCGAGCCACCAGAGGCCCCTGTACGTGACCGCCATCATCAACGGCGTTGAATTTAAGCGAGCATTCGTCGATGGAGGAGCAGCGGTCAATGTTGTTCCACTCCACACACTGAGGCTAGCAGGGATCCCCGAGCACAAGGTGGTCAAGCGTCCATCCCCGCTGGTGGGATTCGGAAGCGACTCTAGAATGACGATCGGATGGATCCGCCTAGGCGTTCAGATTGGAAAGATCAAGTGTTCGGCGAAGTTCTATGTCATAGATGCGAACACCACATATCACATGATCATCGGTCGAGCCTGGATTCATCGCTTCGACGCGATCCCTTCGACGGCTCACCAGATGATGAAAGCCATCTGGAACGACAGGATTGTCGAGATACCGGCATCAACCAACCCGTTCAACTTGGACGAAGCACATCTCAGCGAGGCGGTGTGGTTCACCGAGATGGCGGACGAGCAAACACCCGGACCATTCAACCCTACTCCTCTACCTCTCTGGGAGGACATCAAAGACCAGTCACCTGCGGGTGTGATGGTGACAAGAGGAGATGCCAAGGAAAAGCCGCCTACTCACGAAGAGGCGCAACGCATCGCATATCATCGGAAAGAATGTGTACACTCTGAAGAAAATTGCGAAGCATGACCCCGAGGGTAAGGAGATAGAGAGCTTCTACGCCAACGGGAAGAAATGCTATCGCATATGAAGGTGCGCGGGGACGTCCTCACACGGGCATGGGGATGTCCCTGGGCAAATCAATCAAATCGAGCAGGTTGCGCTAACAGAAGAGCCAACACAAATCATTTCAGACGAAAAACTCAAAGAAGCGCCCGAATGCATGGAAGACAGGCCACGACCACAAAAGCAAGAGCTAAAGGAGGTGTTCCTCAGCCCGAACGAGGAAAAGAAAAGGCCAGTCTTCCTGAGTGCGGACCTCACAAGCGAAGAGGAACAAGGACTGCTGCGGCTCCTAACTGAGTATAAGGATGTATTCGCATGGGAATACGATGAGATGCCAGGTCTGGACACGAGCATCACCATGCACCGTTTAGACATCATCCCAGGGTCTAAACCGGTCAAGCAAAGCACCAGAAGCTTCAGGCCAGAGCTCAACGTGAAGATCAAACAGGAGATTGTCAAACTCCTAGACGCCAAGTTCATAGAGCCAAATCACCATCCCACGTGGTTGGCCAACATCGTGCCGGTAGTGAAGAAGAACGGACAGCTCCGCATCTGCGTGGACTTCCGCGATCTCAACCGCTTCTGCCCTAAGGACGATTTCCCACTGCCTAACATCGACTTGCTCATCGATTCGACGGCAGGCCATCGCATGTTCAGCTTCATGGACGGCTTCAGCGGATACAACCAAATCAAAATGGATCCCGAAGATGCGAAGAAAACTGCATTCATCACTCCCGTGGGCGTATTCAACTACACGGTAATGCCGTTCGGTCTTAAGAACGCAGGTGCAACCTATCAGCGGGCCATGATGGCTCTATTCCACGACATGATGCACAAAGAGGTGGAATTCTATGTGGATGACCTGGTAATCAAATCCAAACACGAAGCAGATCACCTTGCAGACCTGCGAAAGGTGTTCAACAGATGCAGAAGCTTTCAACTGAAAATGAATCCCATGAAATGCGCATTCGGCGTGACCTCGGGGAAGTTTTTGGGGTGCGTGGTTCATCGCCAAGGGATCGAGCCCGACCCTGCGAAAGTGTCAGCCATCACCAGCATGACGCCACCTCACAACCAAAGTGCCTTGAAAACATTCTTGGGAAAATTATCATATTTGCGGAGATTCATCCCAGCAATCGCCGAAATCACATGCTGTTTCAGCACTCTTCTCAAGAAGGACGCCGCGTACAACTGGGCTCCTGACCACGAAGCCGCATTTGAAAAACTAAAGGAGATACTCACATCCCCAAAGATTATGATCGCGCCTCAACTGGGATCACCGCTGCTGCTATATCTTACATCAACAAGGAGATCTATAGGAGCACTATTGGCTCAGGTGTATGAAGGCCAAGAGAGGCCTATCTATTACATCTCTCGCATCGTGCAGCCTGCTGAATCAAGGTACACAGACATCGAACGTCATTGCCTTGCCTTATTCTTTGTGATAGAGAAGTTGAGACACTATTTTGCATCGCACAAAGTAGTGGTGGTCACCAAAAGCGACCCCATAAGATACTTGCTAACTCACACTACTCCGGGCGGGAGATTGGCGAAATGGTATATGACCATCTCTCAATACGACATCACATGCGTGAAGCCAAGAGCGATCAAGTCGCAGGCGGTAGCAGATCTATTGGCACAGTTTCCCGACAACAGTCACGAACCCGTGATCGAAGAAGAGCTCGAAGGCCCTGAAATCTACGCTATCGACGTGCCCTATTGGACCCTCCACTTCGACGGTTCGTCAACCAGAAAAGGCGGAGGCATTGGGATAGTCTTGACAAAGCCGGACGGGGAAGTCATACAGATGTCCGCAAAACTCAATTTCGCAGTCACGAACAACGAGGCGGAATACGAGGCTCTTATCGCGGGACTCCGTGCGGCGAAAGCTTTGGAAGTGAGCAACTTAACGGTCATGGGAGATTCCAAACTGATTGTTAAGCAAGCCTCGGGCGAATATGGTTTAAAGGAAATCAACCTCCTGTCATACCGCACCCTAGTGCAAAAGCTGATGCAGCAATTCTGCGACGTGAAATACGAGCACAAGCCCCGAGCGGACAACAGGCATGCAGACGCCTTAGCAACTCTAGGATCTAAGGTCAGCATAGACAAATGCCCCGCGAGGATTTCCATCGAAGTGCGAACATCGTCGGCGTTAACAGAAGATGCGTGCGACGACGAACACATAGATGACGCAGACTGGCGAAAAGCAATCCTGCAAGCTATTGCGAAAGGCACCAGCAGCGAGAGCTGGGCACTCACGAAAGGATACTGTATCCACGACAACACCCTTTACTACAAGGGTCCCGGAGGAATACTCATGCGATGTGTCTCCGAGCAAGAGGGACAACAGCTGCTGGAAAAGATTCACCAACACGCTTGCGGAGAAAGCGAGGTGTCAATCTACAGGAAAGCTCAGAGATATGGCATCCATTGGCCAAGCATGTCTACAGCCGCAGCCCTGATACAAGGGAAGTGCGAAAGTTGCACACTAATCAAAGATTCTCTACTTGTCGCTCTAATCGATGACGACACAGACTGGAGAAAGCCATTGTTTGAATTCCTCACCAAGGGCACTGTACCTGAATCGAGGAAAGAGGCAGACAAATTAAAGAGGAAAGCTTCTCGATACGTGGTTCAAGAAAACCTGCTTTGGCGAAAAGGTCACGAGGGCAACTTGCTGCGATGCCTAGATGATAGGGAAGCACAAGAAGTCATGGACCTCTCTCATCAGGTGGAACACCAGGGAGGTGCGAAATTATGCAGACAGCTCCTCTCAATCGGATACTTCTGGCCCACGATGGAAGTCGATTGCCGCACCAAAGTGCGACGCTGCCAAGAATGTCAATTCAAAGGGAACCTAGTGCACGCTCCTGCTGTGGATCTACATGCATTAGGAACGCCATGGCCATTTCACACATGGGCTTTGGACTTCATCGGCCCCATCCGACCAACGTCACATGGGAACCAGTTCATTCTCACCGCAACTGAGCTGTTCACCAAATGGGTGGAAGCAATACCACTGAAGACGGCAAACGCGCTGGCTGTGGTCAACTTCATCCAGGAAAACATCGTATGCAGGTTCGGAATCCCGAATACTATTCTTTCAGATAACGGTACTCCTTTTGTTAATCGTCAGGTAGCTACGAAGCTTGCGGAGTACAATATCAGGCAGATATGCTCTACCCCCTATTATCCAAAGGGAAACGGGCAAGCCGAGGCGACTAACAAAACGCTGCTGAGAATTCTGAGCAAGATGGTCGCAGATGACCACAAGAAGTGGGCCGACTCTTTTAACATAGCTCTGTGGGCCTACAGAACTTCTCCAAGGATACCCACAGGGGCCTCGCCATTTTTGCTATGTTATGGGGCCGAAGCTGTGGTACCTGCGGAGGTCAGAGTCAATTCGGCAAGGCTGGCCTTCCATGCACTCTATGAAAACCAACGCGATCATGATCTAGTCTTGCTGGAAGAAAAGCGAGAACAAGCCAAAAGGACTAACAAGCGGTACCAGGAAAGAATCGCGCGCGCCTACAACAAGACGGTCCAGCGACGGGATTTCGCAGTTGGCGATCTGGTCTTGCGCGCATCTGATCACTGCATGCGAGAAGCAACTCACCCGAAGTTCGCAGCCAATTGGGAAGGACCCTTCGAAGTCACAGAAGTCTTCGATAGTGGCTACTGCAGCATACGAAGGTTGCACGGCACAACCTCAACTCCAAGCTCAGTCAACATGCGTTGGATCAAGAAGTACTATCCTTGACTTCTCTTATTTCATACGTTTTATGATAGCGTTGCTTAATATCTCATGTGGCTACGATTGACGCAATCTCCTCTCCCATATGAGAGGATTGTAATCCTATCTCTTCCATATGGAGGTATTATAATAAAAGAATTCTCCCAAATGAGAAGTTCACATTTCTAGCCGCTTTTATTGCTCTATCTTATTTGGTATCACTGTTAACAATGATTTATTCGCTGCAATAGCAATTTATACAACCGCGATCTTAATTGATCATCAAAGCCTATCTCTTACGATAGCGGCAAATGCAACCGTGATCTTAATTGATCATCAAAGCCTATCTCTTACGATAGCGGCAAATGCAACCGCGATCTTAACTGATCATCAAAGCCTATCTCTTACGATAGCAGCAAATGCAAACGCGATCTTAACTGATCATCAAAAGCCTATCTCTTACGATAGCAGCAATACAAATGTGATCTTAATCGATCATTTAAAGCCTATCTCTTACGATAGCAGTTATGCGCGAATGCGATCTTAAGTGATCAGCTAAAGCCCATCTCCTACGATGGCAGCCAATACAAATGTGATCTTAATCGATCATCAAAAGCCTATCTCTTACGATAGCAGCAATACAAATGTGATCCTAATCGATCATCTAAAGCCTATCTCTTACGATAGCAGCAATACAAATGTGATCTTAAGTGATCATCTAAAGCCTATCTCTTACGATAGCAGCAATACAAATGTGATCTTAATCGATCATTTAAAGCCTATCTCTTACGATAGCAGCTATACGCGAATGCGATCTTAATCGATCGTCTAAAGCCCATCTCCTACGATGGCAGCCAATACAAATGTGATCTTAACCGATCATTAAAGCCTATCTCTCTACGATAGCAACAAACACAAATGCGATCTTAAGTGATCATTAAAGCCTATCTCCTACGATAGCAGCCAAACGCCAATGCGATCTTAAGTGATCATTTAAAGCCTATCTCTCATGGTAGCAATCAAACGCCAATGCGATCTTAAGTGGTCATTAAAGCCTGTCTCTTACGATAGCAGCTAAACGCAAATGCGATCTTAAGTGATCATTTAAAACCTATCTCTCATGGTAGCAATCAAATGCAAATGCGATCTTAAGTGATCTTTAAAGCCTATCTCTTACGATAGCGCCCAAACGTAAATATGATCTTACATGATCGTCCAAAGCCTATCTTTTGCGATAGCAGCGAGTCTCAAAAAAAACGGTCTCAATCGATCATCTAACGTCTATCTCCTGAGATAACAGACTATACAGATGCGATCTTATAATGATCTTCTCAAGCCTATCTCTTACGATAGCACCCAAACGTAAATATGATCTTACATGATCGTCCAAAGCCTATCTTTTGCGATAGCAGCGAGTCTCAAAAAACGGTCTCAATCGATCATCTAACGTCTATCTCTTGAGATAACAGACTATACAGATGCGATCTTATAATGATCTTCTCAAGCCTATCTGTTACGATAGCAATTTATACGCAAAGTAATTTTGGGTAATCACCCAAACCCATCTGTCATGATGGCAACGCAAGTGCAGAATCATCTTATTAGATCTTCTAAGGATCTATCTGCTGTGACAGCAGTTTATGCGAGAGACGATCTCAAACAATTCTCCAATAAAGCCTATCTTCTATGATAGCAATTTGCACAGCTCAACAATTTTGATTGATCTCTGGAAAATTATCTGGAACGATAGCAATGTTGTGAACGTGATCTCATACGATTTACAACGACCAACTACAAGCCCATCCGTGAAGATGGCACAGCTGCGAAATTACGATCTCGAATGATCTATCGAAACATTTGCAAATTGACATCGCATATGTGAAATCACTACATGTCGTTATGCAAGGCAAAACAAGCCGAAACGCATGCGAAATTGTATTTTGTTGCGAAGATCAGATAATACAAAAGCTATTTATCATTACGAGTCAAATGACTTACAATTTATCTATCTAGATAGCAGCTTACAAGCGAAAAGCTCGCATCTAACTACACAGCCAACATGGCTTACAATACATTCGGAAAATGGCTGATAAGCCAGAGATGCACCAAGGAAACTCTCGACTAAGAAAAGAGAGAATCCACCGGTTCTGACACCGGCAGCACAGTACGCAAATCTACGGATTTGACGAGACCCCTGTCTGATTAAGATGTGTACCAGAGGAACCACCTGTTCCGGCGTATGTAGCCGTACAAAACAGGGGAAGCCGTCATTCCTCTGGTACTGGGTTCCTTGTCCTGATCGACAAGGGCATTGGCGAGCCTCCTGAGTTCAAGAACGAAGAGGCAAGAGACCCTCCTCCAGGGATGCTGGAGGAGAATCACGCCGTTCATTACGAGACGGTAGCACGGTCACTACGGCGCTGCACCTCGCCACGAGACGGCCGGAAATGTGACCTGCACACATAATACACGAAGAAATTTCTTCGAATACACATGAGGTATTATCTGCATCCTCTTTATGATGGTTATAAACAGCAATAAGCCTCATAAAGTGGATCTTGGAAACTATTTCTATAGCACAAAGCGCAAACTCAGGATTCAAAACTTGAAGTTGCCATGAATCAACGAAAAGCAAGCGTTGAAGCCAGCAGTCGCAAGGACTCACGGCAAAACACATGTTTGGGATGAAGAACCCAAATGGCAAGGATGGGGTTTATATAGGCCCTGTGGAGACTCTTCGGTTGCTTAAGATGAGTCAGCAAATTCGAAAAGAGGGTAAGTTCAATCACTTACGCCTTGAAAAGCGGTAACAATCAATTACCCTACTAAAGGCTACGACGATTCGGTTGCGTATCCTAATAAATGACGGATGGTCATGATTCGGATGGACTTCCCAACGGAAGCGTGCTTATCTGCCGAGAAATTAGCGCGAAAATCAAGCAAAGAATCAATTGCTGATGTCATAATTGGATATGCACAGAAATGTCCAATCAAATCCCGAAAGGGGCAAAACGGGCAAACTCATTGTTTGTTGTTAAAAAGAAGGGGGAGAAACCCTAGCAGCATTACATTAATGTTTCAAAATATTACATTAATGTCTCAACCATTTTCCTGTTTTCTTTTCAAAATTCGAAAAGTCAAAACAAATTTTTGACTAAGGAGTCCTGGGGCTCGAACTGCTCGATCAGCCTCTCCACTTGTTGCACTTCCTGTTTTAGTTGTTCGCACTTGGCATTCATCTCTTGATACAGCTTCAAAGCTTCATCAACCTTTTGCTTCTGCTGCTCCACTTTCTGCATCTCAGCTGCGAGATTCTGGTGCCCAAGATTCAGAGTTACAGCTGCACGAATCAGTGTAACTCTGTCCTTAAGAAATTTGAAACCAAGTCTGCCTTGGACTTTGAGCACGAGATTTTGGCACATGCCACACAGCAATTCGGCACTTTGGGCCGAAATGGTCGCAGGTGTAGCCGCACACAGCTGCTCTAGTATCCAGATGGCTTCAGTAAGGAATAGCCTCCTGTCAAAAGGACTGATCTCCAGACACCTCACAAACGATCGGGGGTATCTGAGGCGCATTCGAACCACCCAGTCTACGTCGGTTTGCTTCAAACCTGAGACATCAAAAACAAGTCATGATGTCAAAACTCGCAAGTAAATAATGCGACGTGCGAATGGTAAAACTCTGCTTACCAGTGCCTTCCAGAATTTCATGAATAGAGGGAATGCGAGCCACCGGGTTGTTCGAAGACTGCCCTCGCTCCATGGCTCTCCTATCAGCTGCGAGCTCCAAACTCTCATAGTTAGGAGGAAGAGTGTAGGCTGCACCAGCTGCGATTACATTCCCAACCTGCGAGCCCCAAATGCTCCACGCAGGAATAGGTGCTTCTGACTCAGTCATCGCCGGAGGCACAACCGAAGTCGCTGGACGGAAGACACTATCAGATGCGAAAATGTTGGCATCACTTGTCTTTTCCTCCTCACCACCGGTACGGACACCTTCGTCCATCGGCACGGCATCAGCTTCGACATCATCGGAGAGTTCAATGACATCCTCGAGATGCTCACTCGCGTGTCCGGCAGCTGCGACGGGCTTCTCGGTATGGGAGCTCGAAATTGGAACATGGGATGCAGAAGTCTGGCTTCTCTGCTCCAGCTCAGGTTCCTCGGCATGACCTGCGATATCAAACGCGACAATATGAGGTAACCTGTGTTATAAGTTATTTCGTTATCTTTGCTAAAGCTAAGAATAAGCACCTCCACGCGAAGGTGGGATTGAGGTGTCCTCATCATACACTAGGGACGTGGAACCGTGCCCTATCAGTGTATCCTCACTAAGCAAGTCTTCAAGAGAGGCGTGACCTGGGATGCGATTAAACCAGTCATGACTTGGTCTCAAATGGTTACAGCCTAGTACGTGCATATCACTCAAAATGATTACCTGAGGGTTCTCCGCATTTGCTTACCAACCAACGGCGAATGTCAGGCTTTGACACACCGTGCTTCAACGCACCCACAATTACATCTCTATAAGTAACTGCGAGATTGAAGATCTCACCTTTATCGCCACCCGCGATCTCTGTGAAGTCTGCTTGGACTTGCTCTAGCTCTGCTGCATCCCCTTCGGGAACCTCGTCTTCTTTCTCTGCATGAGGAGCCACTTCTTCGGGAAGTTCGTCTTCCTCGCCAATTGGACGCACTAAGTCGTCGACGTGCTGCTCTTCGAGGCTCCGTTGCTTCACACGCTCGAGCTCCTCTTCCTCTCGCTGCCTTCTTCTTTCAGCAGCCTCCGCAGCTGTCCTCCGGGACTCAGCAAGAACATCCTCGCTTATGGGATCCTCTGAAACGCCAGAGTGGGCATCTCTCTTTTGCCTCTTGGCCACGAGGCCACCAACGGCTTCATCATCATCATCTGCGAATACACAATTGGTTCAAAGAAAGGAACTGCATAGAAGTCATGATAAAGGACAAGGAAATGCGACGGAAGTACCTCCTGACTCTTCCACGCGCATCACAACTGTTCCTTCTTCTTCTTCTTCTTCATTACTTGCTTGGGGCTCCTGCCTCTCTTCCTCTTCCTCTTGGTTGAAAGGAACGAAAGTTTCAACTGCGAGATCTTTTTGCACCTTGCCGGGCATACGACCCTTGCCTTTGTCCTTGACAGAAAGGGACCTCACTGGGGGCGAAGCTGGAGCGCTCCTAGGGGAAGAAATCGTAATTCCCTTTTGCCTAGGTCTTTTCAATCTCGGCGCCACAGTTGCCGGAGGGGACGGGTCATCCCTAGGAGGAGACGGAGCCTGAGGGTTGTCTATCAGCGAGTCAGCGAAAGTGTTCATGACTGCGCGAACCTTTGTTTCGACCTCGGCGTCCGTCCTCCATGCTAGCCGGTACGACTCCCCCTTCCTTCGGGTGGCGACAATGGTATCCACCAGCGATTTGGAGCGATCACCAGCTGCGAACCTCCGCACATGACACTGGACCATACAGGACGAAAAGCATCAGTGCAAGCAAATCAAAGAGCTTAAAAGCATACAAGGAAACTGCTTACCTCAGCAAACGCCTTGCTATATTTGATGACCTGCGTGTCACCCTTCTTGATTGCATCGACCTGCTCCTTCAGAATGAAATCGGGACACAAGTGGTTCTCGCGGTCCAACAGCGAATAACAACCGTACTCAGACTCGCTCAAACTGCAATTGGGACGAAACGGAAAAGAGTTTCTCTTGATCAAGGGGGCCCTTCCTGGCTGCGCCGCCGCCTCCGTCTCCATCCTCGTCTGCTGGGCAATCCAGTATGCGATCCAGTTCTGGGAACAACCACCCCTGCGAGTTCCCGCAGGCTGCTCAAAGGGAAGATTGCTCATAAGGACCGTCTTGCACTCCTTTGTCAGCAAGCGCTTGTAGCACCCTCTGACGATAGACTGGGGCCAGATTGATGGGGCCACCGCATCGAAACCAAACTGAGGAGAGACCCGAGTGGGGTCAACATCCACTGTAAGCCTTTCATATCGTGGCGCGAGCTCACGAATATGCTCTGCAAGTGCAGGAAGAGAACCTCGCAGACACCAGCAAAAGAACTCACGATAGCGCTCGTGGAAATGCGGTCCCTTTTCAAAGAGAAGGTCTTCTGACAAGACCATACCTTCGGAGGGGTATAGCTTTGGAAACCACCGTACATTCTCAACACGTGTGGCGTAAGGCCTGGCAGTGAACTCCCTTCGCTTGTCGCATATCAAGCTCCAAGTACACTTGGTGTTGCTTGCTCCAAACCATCTCGCAGCCCTTCCGCTGTTGAGCGCTTTCGTCTCGCCTGGGGGACACCACTTCTCAAGTGGGAGGGGAGTTGGTGCATAAGATGGCCAGCGCTCAAAAACCCACATTGTCAGAAAGCTGATATTGATAAAGGTCAGAACATCCAGACGACCGCGCGATTCCCTCATCGCCAGAACCAGCTGGTCCAGCCTATAATACAACGTACCCAAGACCAAGGGTCCAAGTGCGACTCTCTGGCCAAGAGCGAGCCTCACCGCAAGTGGCAGCACATGGTAGAAGACCCCGTCATGGGGGTGACCATCAATCAGAAACCTCGACAGCCAAGCACAAAGAAAGGCGCAAAGGGTCAGATGATAACCCTTGCCCTCTACGTAATTCTCGGCCTTGGGGTTCTCGCTCAAAAGCTTCTTAGTAATGCTGCTGCTCGCATAGTCTCGGAAGAAATACTGCAACCACTTGTTCCAGGTATTCTTCGCAGATGTATCAACCAGCTGCCAGTTCGGAAGAGGTTTTGTACTGGTCCACCGAGTGGAGATTTTCTTTACCTCTGCTAGGCACTCCTCCATTTGCGCGTACAAGGCCAATTCCGCAGATGTCCTTAGGTGACTCAAGGGGTCCACCTCGCCCATGGGGGAAAGCTCATACAGCATTTGAACGTCCTCGAGCGTGGGGGCAGCCTCGAACTCAGCAAAGTGAAACGTGTGAGTCGCAGGCGAATAGCGGGACAGAAGGTCTAGAAGCATGGACTGATCCAACTTCACGGCAGCACCCTTCATAGCACGAACAGCGAAGAAAATGCCGGCTTCATCGAGAGTTTCGGCGTAATTACCCAACACGTGGTCAGTCCACTCATCCATATAGTCCAACTTCTGGACAAACGCCTGAGTAGAAATCGCAGTGTATGGGAAGTGCCCATTCTCGATTCCCAATCGAACCACATCCTCGGAGCCAACTAACTCGAGCAGGGCTGAGTTAACTGGGCGAGTCAGTGTCAACAACCGCTCAACGGGAACAGGATCAGGCATCCTCTTCGCCTTCACCCTCGCGTGGTAAAAATCTTTCCCACCCAGAAAGGGGGCTTTTCGCCACAAAGCCTGCGGAAGCTCCGGCATCTCTTCGTCTTCCTTGACGGGTCTGGTTACTCTTGTTTTGGCCATTCCTGCGAAAGGGCAAAAAAAGGGGGGGGAGAAATACCACACTTCAGTTTGAATTTTGAATTCGAGACTTATGCAAAGGAATGCAAATAGTTCCGGTGCCGATTTCAGAAATTGGGTAGTTGCAAGATCCAATATCGTCGAAAGAGTAAAGCGAAGCGGGTTTAAAGATCAAAGCCTCTTCACAGATTTCATGAGTTTACAGATTCAACGCAGTTCAAGACAAACGCCGGAATTTTAAAATCAAAAAAGTAAACGAGGCCAACCTTGTTTCCTTGAAGCCTGCTTGGATATGCACAATTGAAGAATACGATTTGCAGTCCTGAACTGGTGATTGATTATCTGGATCTGCCCTCGAAGATCTCCGGGTACCATTCACTTTAAGAGAAAGAAGTGATGCTTTGCAATAATGGGATACAAGGTATTTATCCAAAAGAATGAAGGGTTGCGTCCCTTCAGTAGTCGAATCGCAACCGTCACCGTCGTATCGCGCAATCACAGGACGGGCTGACGTCACGCCTAAAACCCTAAAGGTCAGACGGCACGACTCTAGGGGTTTTAGGTCATAATGACACGCACGGGGGCTGAACTTACCCGTATTTGAATTGGTGCGTGGCAACGACGCGCATGTTGGTTTCCGCGCATGGAAGCCTATACAGCTACGAGCCTTCACGCGCAGAAAGGGGGCTAATGTAGATACTGCTTTATGACATGGCAGATCTGGGCCACGTGGCGACCATCCAGCACACCATATTGTGCTCCACACACACAGGATCACCAGCCGAGCTGATCCATGTGGGGGCTGCGAGACAGAGCCCTCGCATACCACTGCACGGGACTTGTAGGGACTTGTGGTTTGGAGGCTAGGGTAAGCCCTGTCGCGTGCGAGCCAAGCCCGCGCGCGACCTTTAGTAACTGTTTTGAGAGATCTTTGGCACGAGCTCCCTAGACCCGGTCAATCCGGTCAAACCCGGTCAACCTCGTAACGGTTCCGGTACTCGCGCACCACGTGCTCTAACGGTTCCTATATACTCGGACGAACGTGCCGTTATGGTTAAGCTAATTAAGCCGCCATTAATGGGCGCATTAACCACACTACAACGGTCACGTTCTCCAGTATATATACATCGTTAACCTTTCCATACAAAAAAGAACAACACTGCCATACGCGGAAGCTCTGCCAAACCTCTGTCTCTCTCTCAGACATTGCTACTGACTTACTCTCTCCCTACACACACCCCTATTCTTCCTGTGCGATCCCTGATCCACTACGTACGGTGTACACGGAGGTCTCCCTGCCGGAATCTCTTGTGCACAGTGGCAATCGCCAATTCTCCCGGAAACTATTGTCTCAGTTGAAAGGCTTACCAGGCACTCCATGGTGTGTGATAGGAGATTTCAACGCAGTAGAAATTTTGGCGGAGAAAGAAGGATGTAGAGCTGTCGAGGCTAACTTATGGAACAATTTAGGGAACCTTTTTTTCGTAACTAGTTATTTGATATTGGCTACAACCCACACTACGGTTAACAGATATGCGAAAGACTAGATAGGGAAGTTGCTAACATCTAGTGGCTAGATTGCGTTGGCCAGGCAAGAGTTAACCACTTGGTTGACACTGTATTTGACCATTGGCCAATTTTGATTCGTTGGGAACAAGCTACGAAGAACACTGGTATTCAACGATTTCATTTCGAAACCGCCTGGCTGCAACATGAGGGCTGCAAGGCAGTTATCCGAGAAGGTGGAAGCATCATGGTGACATACAAGGTAAACTTTGCAACTTGACAACCACCTTAAAAAGCGGGACAAAGAAGTATTTGGTAACATAAAAAAACAGATTGAAAGTTATTTAGTAACAACTTGAGAAGCTCGCTGAGGAAGGGAACCCACAAGAATCTAGTTTGATATAATAGAAGCTTAAGGTAGAGTTTAACGACCTCGTACAAAGGGAGGAGGAACTTTGGATGCAAAGATCCACAGTATAGTGGCTTGAACGCGGGGATCGCAACACAGGGTACTTCCACAGAAGAGCCACAATAAAAAATGCAAGAAATACACTGGAATCAGGAACTCGATCTCTACTGCAAACATTTAAAAATTGTAATTAATCGGAGAGTTGGCTTTGCTGTAAATATCTTTCTTAATTTAATTAATAGTTGGATGTTTCTTTTCACTTGTTTGTTTTTACCACGCCTTGTACGAAAGGGTAAAATCTCTGTACGAATGTCCCCTCCCGATTTCCGGTTCCTCTGGAAATCAGGGATGTTACAGGAAGTCTTCCTTATCTCTCTCTCTCTCTCTCTCTCTCTCTCTCTCTGAGTGATCTCACATCAAGACTCACACTTTGATTTTCTCTCAACCCTAACCCTCTAGTTATAGAATGGGTTGTTTATGAGCAAGTAAGAGAGTTTAAGAGAAAATCTAATATAAATATGAATTTTTATAAAACAAATCAAAGTCAAACTCTAACTGGAGATATAATTTAAATAAATACATATGGTTAGAGTAATAGTAAAAGATTTATTTATAAAAATAGTTTGATTCATATTTGATATCTCAAATACTTAATTAATTTCAATCTTAAGACGACATTATCTTTATATAATTAATTAATTATTTAATTTATCAGTAATTAATAAAATTGTTAGAGGATATTTTGTAAAAATCAAGAAAGACATTAGTTAAATAATAGTTATTCTTTATCATACCAAATCTTCATTGTTAATTAAAGAAAATATTTAATATGATATCTCCCATAGTTAAAAGAGTAATTATTGAATGAAATACCCTTATTGACACATATGATGTGAAATATGATGAAACATAGTGGCCCCTCAATAGATAATCATAAAAGAATATTTAATTAATAACAGTTATCCTTTAAATATAGTTCTATGAACATAGTCATAACATATAATAATAAAGAAAGTAATATTGAAGTCAAACCCTTATTACTATATACAAATATATTTATATTAAAATGTAATTAGAAAATTAAATAAAGTTAATATAAGTTCCATTCGAAAAAGTTAATATAAATCCAATAAAAAATTCATCTTTCAGATAAAGTAATAAATATCATAAATTGTAATTTAACTCAAAGACATATTTTAATTTCCAATTAAATTGTCTCACATGGAAGGATAAGATCGAGATATGAGGAAATATTGAAGAAGAGAATTGATTAGACTAATCATGTAAAAATAAATCAAAAAGAGAAGTCAAGAGGTGGCATTAACCTAGCTGGGCCACATGCATGCACAACTTAAAGAAGGGCGGCAGCGACTTGGCTACGTCAAGCCTCTCTTTTTGTCTAGAAACCCTGGAGTATGATCCTGCGTCGCTAAATTGAAGACACTTGATTTGTCTGCAATAATAGGGTTAGCATCGCAAGGATATCTAAATAAAGAGTTCACAAATCATTCATGTAATCACATATTTTAAGGGTAAAAGACAAAAACCACCCATTGAGTATGGGTTATATACAAATACGATATGGTGTTTAGAGTAAGACCGCAAACTAATATTTATTGAGGAGTCCCAAATAACATATATCCCCCAATGCGCCTAACATAATCCACACTTAGACAATATCGTGTAGAGTTTTGTAACGGAATACACAGCGGAAATAAACAAATAACCATCCGTACAAGACCTTCCAATGATCACAAGTCTAGATATCATAACGATAGTAAGGGTTTGAGTATCAAAATACCTTTTAGTTCTCCTTTGATGACTTCACTCGTGAAAAAGTATTCACGTCTCTATGGCTAGTCCACTCCTAGGATTGAATCCGGATCCTTCAAGCCTTTGTGCTAGCTAGGGATGAAGGAAGAAGAAGAAGATCACGCGAACTGGAGTAAATGAGGGGCGACATCTCCTTGAGGCCGACGGGTGAGGGGCGACATCAAGGGGGTTTCGACCCTCTTAGTGTTTTGTCTCTCTCATTGTTTTTCTCTCATACTCAAAGTATGTTATGAGCATTAGTTGGAAAAATAAACTAGGAGTGCCCTTTATATAGTTCAACAACTTCTTGTTAACTACATATTAGTCCATCTACTAATCTTGTCCATACACGGATTAGTCCAACTTACAAATTAGTCCTACTAAGTTTGCAAGTAGTTGCGCATTGATCCTTCTATTTAATTAATCATATTAATTAATTTTCAAGTCCGGTCTAATCCGTATGGAGTGTGAACCCATAGGTTTCTACTTAGTTGGCAGTAACAATTACTAACATGGAACGGCATCTAGCAAGACATCAACGCTACCCAACTAATAGAAATAGTCATCCGACAAACTTTGTGCAAGATTGTCTCATATTTTTGTCTCTATATCCGGATTGGACACGAGACATACAAGTCACACTCGTATATCCAATCGATAGTTTCTCGATCCTGGAAATAGTCTTATCCATGCAGATAACATCAATATCCTATATTGATTTATTTGATTCTGGTCGGACATTCTATAAGCACCATCCCTCGAGTGGCCGTGGATATTTTCTCCCGTTATGTGGGAGTGACAAATTCTATCTACATCACTACCATCTCTAAGCATGCTTCCCATTGTGTCCGAAACGCGCCTTTATTACTACCCGGTTACGGTGTAGCGTTTGACGATATCAAAACACAATATTCCACAACTAGAGGAAATAGTGACTCAAGTCTAAGGATGACCAATATCGTTGTCACTACGAGAAGCACTTGTGACTTTACATAACCCGTATGTAGTCTTCTCGTTGTCAATCCAGTATGCCATTACCCCTAATGCATACCCATGTGTTGGATCGTGATATCTCTATATCAATCCAACCCATACTAGTCTATAGTTGATCGTCCTGTTAATCAATATAATCAACTAGGGATATTTAAGAATATAACATTTATATTCTAAGGACTTCATTCATGTTAACATATCTCCATATTGATAACATAATGAATCGTAAATCCATAAATGTCACAAGAAATAGATTGCCTCTATGACATATTTTCAACACATCGAACCCATATGTGTTTCTAATCTTCTCCATCTCGATGGCGCGCAAGCACGTTTCCATCAAAAAGAGAATCTTGGAGCACTCACTTCTCACAGCATTGTGAAGATTCCGACAATTCGGGGGTTCTGAAGACTCATTGCTTCCGACAGGACTGGTCGCCAATCGCTGCCGTGTCTGCATTTCTCTCCTACTTTGAGAGCCTCCATCTGTCCCTTTATTTTGGTTGTCGGGAGGTATATTTTCGATTCTTGAGTTTGCTCTGTTCGAGTCGTGCTTTTTATCACCGTTTTTTGTTTTTCGAGCTTGGGCTCATTGCTACTTCTCGCACTTTTCTTTTGGGAGACCAAATGAATCTTTTGTACAATCATAAACCACTATAATTTTACGTTTATTACTTTCCTTGGTAGGTATACATGGACCGTGAACTTGGCCGCCTAGTGTGTTATCAATGATACTTTTCCTGGACTCTTCTTTATCCCCACCTTCCATTGCATATTCTGACTCTTCGCCCCTGAATTCAAGGTCTGTATCTGTAATTAATTTTCCTCCATTGTCCGGTTGAAATCATCCTTCTAGGTGCTTCGTCTCGGGGCTTTCTTCTGTGGAGGAGGTTGGTGAAGGAACCAGTCTCTGATTCCTGGTTCAGTTAGGGTTTGCTCTAGTACTTCTCTCTGATAGCATTGGAAAGTCACATGTGTCAAGCAACCACACCAGTGGCATCTTTTTGGTATTCTATCGGACTTATTTTCTCTCCTAGGACTGAGATGAAACCTCCCCGTCTCTAGGGCTTCTCTAACGGAATCTTTACCCGTACTTAGACATAACCTCATCGTTCCCCTATTAGAACCCTTGGATTTGAGCCGAGAAAGTCACTCATAACGGCTACTGCTTTCTTGGATGATTCTTGATTTATCAGGTAGACATGTAGTCCTCTAATTTGCACCCACACATCGATGGAACCGAAAACAGCCTCGACTTGAGCATCACCAACTTTCCAGGGTTTAACTGCAAGGATCTTACCATCAAAGAACCAAGGCCCTCCACTAGCTCCACGAGATTTGATTTCTTCATCGGGGACTTGAAAATAAAAGTACTATCGACTTAATGGATTTTTACCTTGGATCTATCCTTCTAGATCTGCCTAAAGAGGTTTTTGATACCCCACCTTTGCGGTTGTTCCGAAATAAGAGCGACCAATAAGGCAGTTCTCAAACCCCTTCGCCGATTCTCTGTAGAAATTCGGATCAAAGTCTACTGGCTCTTCCTCGTCCGGTGATAACTTCAGTTTTTGCCGCTCAATCCTCGTTGCAGCCGCCATGGCCACCTAGGTTTTCTGGTCACTAGAGAGGGGTGCTCTCAAGATCTCCCAAAATTAATAGTAAATATCAACATTCAACTCTTAAACTGTTATAACTCTTACACAAATTGACGTACACCTTGGATGAGGGGCCTCATTTCCGCGCGCACACACAAGTTGTCGCCACTATGTCAACACAATTAGCCTGACATTCTAGTTACACGACTAACGTCATTCATTAGTTTGGCCCCAAAACCTTAATTTTGTGGCCGAGACACAAGTTCTTTTCATATCCAATAGTAAGAAATATATTGACCCTACATTATTTATCGCAATATCAATGGAGAAAATTCCACAAAACTAAAAATCTATGCCCTGACATACGCATATGATGGAAAGCTGGCATCTTCATAGATACTCGTCTTTATTACCCACAACAATTAGAGCTATGGGCTTTGAACTCTTAAATTTAACTAAATTTCTTGCTTCCTTTTATGGAAAGAAAAAAGTCCTTTCTGCAATCCATATATATTCCCTTGTGTCCTGGCAATTATCGACCCATAATGTACTACTGCTTGTGGCCAAGCAGACAAGAAACGTGACATGTCCCCTATCAACTTTCCACATCCAATAATTCAACGCCACATCATTGGCAGTTTTTATGAGCCGGCAATGTCATTTTTTAACATGATAACGATAAAATGCATGATATTGAGTCATTTGGAGCACCAGATCACTAACTCAATAAGCATTGAAGAACAAAAGACAGACGCTCTTACACACAATGGCTGTTGAATATGATGAATACACATCAGGTGACTTAGGAGGTTTAGCGGAATATCACCAACTCCATACACATTGATAAATTCTTAGCGTTGCAAAACATGTTTTATGTAGAAACATGACGTGACTTGGGAGTTTCCAGAGTACAAGTTCGCCAACTCCATGAGCATTAAAAGCGAGAATATGTGAACCACTACTCGTCAATCACAAAATTAACGTGGTAGTGCAGACCACTTACAATAAGTTGCCACTCAGAACAGCCTTGACTACCACAATCCATACAGGCACATCAAAACACAATCAGCCACTTGCTTCCTAATAATTCTGGTACAAACAACATGCCAAGACCAGGGTACACAAGCAACAAGCACTATTTTCTATCAACTTGATCGCAATTTTGTTCCGTAAAAAGAAAAAGAAAACAAATCACTGCAGCAGTCCGTAAAGACAAGTAAAACCTACACTATAAGCACAAAACTTTGACTAAAACATGATATCCGCGACGAGTTTACCATACTTGATTAAATAAGAGTAAAAGCCAAGACTTACACGACCTTCAGAGGTCCTGTGTTCGCTGGCTTCTGGAAGACTCTCACAACAGGCATTCCATCGCCTTCAATATTCTTGACTCTCCATGACCTATCTTTGCCCTTCTGAGGTTTCTTGTGCATCTTATGAGCTGCCTTCGGAGGTTTCCTCCTAGCGTTAGCCTTTGCAGAAGGCATTTCATTAGACATGTCAAAAGATTTCAGGTCGTCCATAACATGCTCCATATCAACTTTGCTTTCCACTTCTTCTTCATCATCATCTGAAGAGCCTTCAGGATCAGATGAATCAGATTCGTCATTAGAGGAGGATCCAGGTGGCATCTCAAAGTGAGGAAGCTTGCCGTCGATGTAATCCTTGAGTATTAGACGCGCAGCTTTGGTTTCATCCGGAAGGCCACTTGAAGCCACATAGCCACGAGATGCGCAAAAAGCTCTGAGCAGTTCCGACGCAAGCGGAGCGCGAGATTGATCCTCGTATGACTTGGGTTTGGGAAGGCTAATTTTGTAAATTTCCTCGAGTACCCGCCGTGGGACCCGGTTCACTACGACTTGGACAACCGCCCTGTGCTCCGTCATGCGGTGGATCGGTAAAACACCAGATGCAACCATTTCGTATCTTGAGCTTGTGAAAGAAGGGAACACTAATCCAGGGCAATCGCAAAGAGTGAGTCTATCAGATATCATCAATGTTTGAAAATGCTTTGTCTTTCCTGGAGTTGAGGTGACGCCAGTACGCTTCTGGCCAACCAGAGCATTAATTGTGGAACTCTTTCCAACATTAGGGTACCCTACAAATCCCACAGTCACAGTCTTAGAGGTCGTCTTCCTCATGCTGGCTATCTCTTCTGCTTCAGACTGCAAGCGGGCTAAGAGCTCATCTCTGCCGTATATTTTTATATCAGCATCATCTGACGGCGGGCTGCTCAGATCATCGCCTTCAAGAGCAGCAGCGGCGGCCTTCGCCGACCAGAAAAGGAAGAGAATTCCCTGTTGGTGAAAATAATTTGCCCATTTCTCTCTGCAACAGCATCAACAATGAAATGCTTGAGACTACTAGAAAAATGGTAATAAAAGTTAAATGTGTGAACAGATGGAAATAAATTAAATTTTGCATACGGACCTCACGGAAAGAGGTAAAAGATCTGCCTTGTTAATAAGGAGCAATGTATTCTTGTGCTTGTCAACTTCTCGTGCATACGCCTGTTACAGCCAAATAAAACACATGGGCATCCCATTTGGTAAAATGATAACCATGGTATCTTAATTTTCATTAAAAGGGACACATAGTAAAAGCATTAGCTATTTCAATAAAAGACAACTAAAGTTGTTGCCTTAATTTCAATAACATGATCCATAATTTCAAATTGCAAAACTTCCCCTAAACCTATTTTGGTACTATTTTCATTCCTAAGCAGTCTATATAGTAATATCTTACAACTGTTCTTTTAGCCAAACATGTTACAGCTACAAATAATTGTTTTGTTGCACATGTGAGTTCATAAACGGTCTCTATTTATGAATACAGATTCATCAACACGAACTAGCAGCAAAAGACCAGTATGAAGACAATCACGATTACAAGGAAAACCTTACCTCAAGATCGGGACACCGGTAGAAAAGGGGGTCCCTTGCATCAACCACCATCACAAGCTGGAGACATTGCATTGATTAGCATTAGCATAAACCAACAGACAAAAGCAAGGAGACGAGAAATGCAAATATATCAGATGGACATTGTTTACTGTACACCCCAACTCAAATGACAATGTCTTGTGTACTTGCTTTTCCAACATGTAACGGAATAGAATGGCATCCAGAGATATTAAAATCACCAAATTTCATGTTCAGAACGTAGAAGAACAATCAAATAAATTATCACACCGATTGGCATATAACTGACGAGCAGTAGCTTCGTAGTAAATTTACAGCTATGCTAGACTTGGATGCTAGAAGACAGAAATTGGGGCAAAACCACTAAGCAGTGAGTAAATCTAAATTGAGAGGCAGAATACCATTAACTTGCCACATAACAGAATCTTGGTGATTTTCTTGCCAAGCTAACCTCACCAATCAATGACATCACAAGTCTGACCCTTATTTTGTTTCTTTCCGTTTTAGCTTATAGAATGACATTCTCCAAAATTTAAGTCTTGGAAAGGAAAATGTTGGTTTTAGAACCTAAAGACCCTCGATAGCGATTCAATTACATATATGACTGCTAAAAAAAAGAAATATCTCAATTTCAGGCTTTCCTAGATCATACACTCGTTCAAAAGTTTTTTTTAAGAGGACTTCATTCAAAAAAGGCTAAGGCACATCCAGCATTCTGGGGGTGGAAACCCCATTACGATCCAAAAACAAACAATCTACAACAAAGTCTGGAGGAATAGAAAGACAACAGGTCTGCAATGTATCATTAACAGAACGGAAAGCAGAAACTAAAGCAGAAGAAGGGAGAGCTCCAGATGCTAAACAAATGCATTACATTGCTTTACAAGAAAGAAGACAGTTGGCAGAACGGCCAATTTGGCTCAATAATAAAAATGTAAGTGTGCAAACAGAAATATATAAGACAAAAAGGTACCAGATCGCTACGCTCAACCACCCGCCAAAGCTGTCTCCATATATCTAAATTCTTCTCAAATGGAGTAAGAACGAGATTCTGATTGCTCTCCAGACTGTGATAACAGATAGGAATAAGGGTTATCTCTAGGAGAAAGAGCTTGAGTGTAGTCTATCAGAACCAAACTCTATGCATGGATAGAAAGCTGATTTCAACAACTAGACTATAACATACAAGTCAAGGCACAATTTACTACTGTAAGTTCAGGTCCACCAGAAATCATGTTGCAGCTTTCTTTAATAATTAACTAAAAAGCAGTTAAACTAGTTGGAAAAAGAAAAGAGGTACTGGATCTAGCCAGAAACAGGGCCAGTTTTAAGCCACATTTTACACCCATGTTAATGTCCTCACAATCAAGTAAGATTACATGGACTTTGAAATATGATAAGGAACCCTATTTTGGGCAAGAGTTCACATGAAAATTCTCATGAAAAAGAAACCAAAATTTTAGAACGAATGCAACAAAGGAGTAACCCCCGAACATGGAAATCATTTAGACCTGACTGAAAAAGATAACAAAACAGAACACTTACTAGTTATTACTATCAACTTCTAATACTGCTCAACTTCATAAGCTTTTTAATAACAACTAGAAACAATGCTATAAAGCTCGAGTTAAAAAATATAGGCAAAAATAAAAGAAATCATTCTTTTTTTTTGAATTATACGAATGTTCAGCCATGCCTTTTATGGGTCACCTACACCACATCAGTATAATATAATTTCTTCATGAGAAAATGGAAAAAATAGTCCATGAAACTACATCTACAAGAAAGTCATCTCATTCAAGTTATCAAATGTTCTTAAAGGTCACATTGTAGCATTTAAAGGAAATAATGCGACAAGTTGGCAAGTAAGAAATGTATGAAAAGCCAACAGAAACAAGTAATATAAAATCTCCAAGCTCCTGTGTACACTGCACAATATTCACCCAATGGGATCATAAACCTCACCTTGCGAGTTCGCGACGCCACACAAGAAAAGCTCGCCTCTCATTGTCATCAAGCTCGTCGGCGGACATGTTAGCATTCCATGGCGGCCTGAAGGTAAGAAGAAAATTCAGAATCTGCCCAAGTACTGAAACCTTGATTAATGAACCTTAAATACAGTATATAATTGCCTGCGTGGAACACGAAGGCTGTTGGCATGCAACTCTTCCTCTCTCTTCCGTTGTTCTCTCCTCTCCTCGGCAGTCATCTGACTCATCTCGCTCGTGCTAGAACTCGAGTCCCTGAACCATAATCAAGGCACAGACATAAGAGAAGTCCACCTGCTCAAACAAAATAACAGTACATCTAGACACGGTTTATATTGCCACCTGTAGTACACATACTAGATATGAAGTTGCCTGAATAAATTTTAGGATTAGCCAACTCGGAATAGATTATTCAAACTAGACAAGAACATCTGTATTCACAGGTTGCCTGACCATTAATTTAACATGACGTAGACGGAAGACACAGAATGAAACACTGAATTTCCATCTTCCAAGTTTGGGAATTGGAATCAAAACAGGCAAAATAAAGAGCATACTTTCTCATATTATTTTGCAATTAGATTTCCAGGGTCACTAATAGTCTAATACTATATATACAATTAAAAAACACATAACACGGTCGAAGACAATATGGAACTCTGACAAAGACCCGTAATTCTATCACATAAGATGAAGGAAAGAATCCCTGTATCGCAAAAGCAGTTCAAGGCTATTCCTCTTTCCTAAATTTTATACTGTCACACAAATGTATGCAAGTCAAATCCAGCCTCAATTTTTGTAAAGAAAAATAGAAAGGACAAAATTCAAAAGAAATTGATAGTTCAACAATTAAACCTATAGTAAGAAATGCTGCATAAGAACACCAAATCAACCTGAAGAGAGTAGCAAATAGGACACCTAATGGCACCAATGTCTTTACCAAGTAGAGCTAACAGAAAACATGCAGGCGGCCATGCCTACGCATGAGAGAAGATAATAATCAAAGTTTCCAACATTCTGAAAACACCAGGTTTGTCCAGTTTTAGCAAACAATCATCCATTCTCTATCGAAGGGTAGAAGTGATGCAGTTTGATAATAGACGCTCTGGAGTAATTGAGAGATTGAGATGAAGAGAAATGGGAAAAAACAATAAACGGACAAGAATTGCTCAACGTTCTTAAAATATCACACTATGTGGGAGAGTTAAAATTTCGCATCAAAACTCCAGCGTCTTTGAATAACGCCTCATCTGAGAAGCAGAGGTACAGGTGCGGCATAATTTCAAAAAGTAGGGATGAGGGTGTGGCATATTTATTTGTATATTTTTATATTATTTGTAAGGCATTTTTCTTTTTTTGATAACAGTGGTGTATGGTCCAGCTTGCGTGCACCTCAACCAAAACCTATGCGGCCCTGCATATGCCAGTTAAATTCGCAGTGGCCCGAAGGATTATTGGCTTTCGTGGGATCCGAATCTGAGACCTCAAGATGAACAAACCCTTGGATCACAAGCCTCAACCACTAGGCCAAACCCTTGGGGTTCTTTGTACGACATATATGCATTTACATATGACCTTCATTTAGAATTATGTTTTGACGGACACACACACACAAATTCTAATCTATTTGTACTAAAGATGACCTAAATTAAAACTACCTATTTTATCTGTTCAGTTGAAATCTGAAGACTAAAAAAATCAACTTAATCTGCGTAAATTAAACGGTCAGTAGGATGTGTGTTCTCAGTAAAATTTAAATATTAGAAGACGCAGGGACAAATGACAAAGAAGATGTCGCAACAAAGATGAAAAAGACGATCCAGGACCGTTCATGTCCAATCTCCCAATTATTCTCCGTCTTCTCTTCATCTCATTTTCATGATCAGCTAGGTTAACTGAAAGGCTAAGTTTTTTCCCATAAACACCCACTGCCGCACCGGAAGCATAGGTACCCGCCGTAACCAACCAGCCGCACCTGTTCTTCACAGAGCCTCATTGCATGAAATAGTTGGACTCGAATTTCTCCATCCACAATATTAGGTTATTTTCATGAATGAGCCCAGTGATAGATGAAAGAAGAAAGTTGTCCTACGGAGGTCTTCTTGATAGCAACATAGTAAAATTGAAGGATTAGATATATGTATCAGTGTTGACGAGGAAACGCAGTCAGAACTAACTGCAAAAACAACTAATCACCAAGGCAGGAACCCAAGTGGTTCTAGGCTTCCTCGTCTTCTCTGAAGGTAAATTGGGCAGCATGGGTTGAGTTCATATGGTAGGGAAAGGGAACAAAACCCTGTCAATATCCTTTCATGTGCATGACACCGATGGAACATGAAGGATTTTGTTCACAGCCAACAACGAGAACAAGGAGCTATTTTACCAACTTAAACCGTGGTCAACTACATGGATCAAGAATCTCCACTGGCGTCTATCCAAACTCATTTCTTCCCCTGGTCTTAATTTGAATAAGGGCCAGTTTGGGAATGCTTCTACTCCCAGCACAGCAGCTTTCAGACAGCAGCAGCAGTTTTAGTGCGTTAAGTACGACAAAAGTTTTCAGGAAGCAAGGGGGAGATACTTTTCCGGAAAGTGCTTTTGATTAATTTATCTACAACCGATTCTAACCTTACAATTTTTAACCATTTCAACAGTTATCTTTACGGAAATGACAAGTTCATATTTTTCTGTCATTTTACCTCTCACAGCAACCTCACATTTGATTTTACCAAACACAAAGTTACTACATTAATATTTAACTGCACCTTTCATGCAATATTTACCAAACAGCATTTTATCTAAAAGTCACAGCAACTTTCCCACAGTGTTTTTCCCACAGCACCTTCTAGCACCGCCACAACATTCCCATACTAGCACTAAGTCGTGTCTAACCTCTCTACCCAGCTCCGTGATTTCGTTCACAGCCAATCAAATAAAATTAATTAATAATCTTTCCCATTTCCTTACATTTTCCTAACCTACACAAATTCTAGGTTCCAAACCCTAAACACACTTCCCTCTACATTCAAACCATCTGGTGGAACGACATAACGAAAATTCAAATGTTCCTTCCCCTTCTCATTGTCTCCTCATGTTCACAATTACCTCGAGTCACAACAAAACAAACCGAGACCGGTACAAAAACTCATCACAGTTATAGTCAATTCAGCCCCAAAACACTCAACTTTCATTAACCTAATCAAAACACACACAACACACAACACCAAAACCGCAATAATTCGAATGCAAAGAGCCTTACTGGTCGATGAGGAGGCTAGGGATGGGATTTTCAGCGGTGAAGAGACGAGCGGCTTCGTCCGCCTGCTCAATCACGGCGTCGATGTCGTTGACGTCGGTGACCGATTCGAGAAAGCGCTTTTGCTGGCTCATGTAGAGCCGGCCTTTCTCTTTCGATTGCTGAACCATCTGGTTGTGTTGCCGAACTAGGGCTCTCCCCAGCCCCGTCTTCTCGTTGTTCTTCCCCATGTGTTCTCGCTGTGGGGCTTCGCCGGAACCCTAGAGATTGACGGAGCGATTGGTCCAGTCGTCGGTGGAAACGGCGGTGAAGGAGGGGTTTGTGGTCGCGCCTCTATGAAGTTGCGAGCTGCGAAGGGTTGAAAGAAAAGTAATAATAGAGGAGAAGGAGGTGGTGGGAGAGAAATTGAGTTGGGATTGTGAGTCGAACCGGTCGAGTTCGACGTCATGGTGCACTCAGGGTTGTCGGTTTGTTTTGGATGAAATTACAGTTTTGCCCCTGTGGGTTGGATGATGTTTGATTGTGGACCTATGGGTTCTTTTCTTGTTTTGAAGGGTCAATTTGACTGCACTGCAAATGGACAAGAAGAGTACAGTTGGTTCAACTAACTACGACTTGGGCCCTCATTCTTACTCTAGGATATCGACTGTGAAACAAAGGCCCGACTGAAAGGAACTCGGTTAAGCTAGGGCAGTTTCGAAAGTAAGCTGATTGAAATTCGTGCACAAAACTATCCTAACGCAACGCTCAAATAATGACGGCTACCATTTAGGTTGTCGGATAAGATATTTCGATCTGTCTGACCCCGAGCTATTTGAAATGAGGTCATCTAAAGATGAATTGGGTCTTCCGAACTCCTTTGTTCTTTGTTGAGTGAGAGTTTCATTCAGCTGAGAAATAGGTTAAAGATAATATAATATGTTTTTTCGTGGCCGGTCGAACGTATAGGAATAGAAAGCACGATGCACCACCGATATAATAAGGATAATGTAGAAAAGCCAATCGATGAGAAGAAGCTGCCTACCGCCAAACAATCAAGGGATCTCTTATAACGTAAGATCAGGAGGAAGCAAAAAGAAGGGAGAACGGGAATGCCGGTACTTCGCCAATTCGTGTTTGGCGACAGAAATTGACACTATATAGGATGTTTAGCAAGAACATTGCTCTTAGCAGCTTTATGCGCTTTACTAATCATGGTTTGAGACGCTTTTGAAATACAACATAATATTTCAAACAATCAACCGCACACAATCAACCGCACCCTCATAAAACGGGTGCATCCTGATAAGTTAGGCTACACCGACCCTGAAACAAAGATAAGAGAAGATGACAATCAATATTAATATTAATGCAAGATGTGTTATGATGTAATGTGAAATTGATACCATGTTCCACTGTTAAAAGTTTTGTTTAAAGAACGCTTCATGCATTAGCTTTCCTTTTGATGATCCACGGGGTTCATCCGTGCATGTACGTTTGCAGTGTGAATTCTTATGCCTCATGTAAAGAAACTTTCTTTCCAGGCTCCATTTTTACATTGATCTCGATAATATTATGTCAAACGCTGCTCTAACTTCCCATGAAATTTGGCACGATGAGGTGTGCTTTGTTTTTTATATTGATTGTGTTCAAACTTATGTTATGAAGTGGTAGTTTATGTCCTAGAGGCAATCTATTTTAGTGTGAACATTGGTTTCGCTAGACTATTCATTTTATTAGGTATGTAGATATTAATATATTAAAGTCCTTAGATTGCAATTATTTTTATCTTAAACTATCCCTACATTTTCATACACTATACAAAGTCTATGCTCCAAACCCTAAACACTTTCCTCTGCAATCAAACCCATCCAGTGGAACGGCGAAATGAAAATTCAAATGTTCACAATCACCTTCAATTACAACAACACATGACGAGATTCAGTGGCGGACCTAGGGGGTGGTGGGCGGGGGCCACGACCCCTCCAAGCTCCAGAAATTTCACTCTAAGCCCATGTAGTTTAACGTATTTTATACAAATAAATACTATATTTTGGACCCTGTAAAATATCAAATTTGCTTTAAATATATTTTTAAATCTCAAATTTCAGACTTGAATCCTCTTATAGCGTGCGTACATAATGTAACTTGGTCCCTGCTTAATCAAAATTCGGCGTCCGCCACTGCCGAGATTGGTATGAGAACTCATTACAGTTATAGTTTGATTAAAGGTCTTGTAGCAGGGAGGTGGTGTGAAATTATTCAGGCACAAAATTAGGGTGTCCCCTAATAATTCTCAGAGCAAGGGCATCAATTGCCTAATAACCCGGAATCCGGGGGTAATTTGTGTAAATTCCGCAACCCGAATCTTCCAGAGTCTTAATAAATCACGTGACACCAGGCCCGTGTGCCACGAGTTCTGATTTTCCAGAGTTTGCTTTATCTTCCCAGTAAATGTAGCATCATCAGGCTCAGACGAAGAAGGGTTTCCTCAACTGTGAACGCCGGCGACAATAACCTATATCTCTCTAGATTCACACCACCGGAACCCTACCGGAGTCAAGATGGAGATAGCAGCTCCGCGATCCACGGTCGCTATTCTCTTCCTCTTCGCCGTCTTCGTATTCGTTCCATCGATTCACGCCACCAAGATCAATTACTGCAGTGAGTTTTATTTCTCCGCTCTTTCTCACATCTTTGATTGCGAGCAATCGGAAGAAACCACTGCAAAAAAATAAAATAAAAAAATAAAATAAAAAAAATTGACCGGTTTTGACAGTGATTGTGTTCTCTTCTAGGGTTTATTTGTTGTAATTTCAAATTTGTGTTTGATGAATGGCTGAATGTGTATTGTTTTTGCTTGTATGGTTGCAGACAGGAAAGCAAATTATGCTGTGAAGGTTACTGATGTAGTTATATCTCCTGATCCGATAAAGAGGGGCAAGCCTACCACTTTCGAAATCCATGCTTCTACTGGTATTAATTATTATGCTCACACTGTTGTTGGTGAATTACTAGTTGTTGCATGTTGGTTTTTTATTAGAACATTGCCGTTGGTTCTAGCTTACTTACTCTCAAATGGTCCACTATAGATCATAGAGGTGCCACTGATCCTGATTCAGTGACACCTCTGTGATCTATAACCGGCGTTTCCTTTTCTGAGATACAATTTTCAGAGCATTGCAGATCTTAGCTACGGAAATATTGTAACATAATAAGCCCTCGTTTGGATTGGGATAAGAAATGACAAGACACATGCGGGGACTGATAAGAGCTGGGATTTGATTGATGGGGATAACTTACCTCAGGTTCATATCATGCCTTATCCCGGATAAGGCATGATATGAATTTTGTCTCCCTCTGGTTGACTATGGCAGGATGTGTGTGTGTGTGTATTGTTTCCCTGTGGTTGACTATGCAGTATGTGTTATATATACAGTATATATATAAGGTTATATATATAAAAGGTTATATGAATATTTGATGGTTATGTATATTTGAAATAATCTCTTTTGACTTTTTGAAGTTTTCCATGAGAAATGCAAGTCGATTTCCATTGGCAATGTGGCGAAGAGATTTCGATCATTCGATGTCTTCATATGCATATAGGGTGACATAAGATTGTACTATGTACATTTTCTTTAGGTGACCTATGTTGGCCTGTTGGGTTGATAAGATTGCCATTTGTTTTCTTGCAGCTAAACCATTGGCTGGGGGGAAGATGAATCTCGACGTTTCTTACTTTGGGGTGCATGTCCACTCTGAATCTGATGACGTTTGTGACAAGTCATCCTGCCCAATACAACCTGGAAAATTTGTGCTCTCTCATACTCAAACTTTACCTGGAATTACCCCACCAGTAAGTTTTTGTTATACGTAATGTTCTCTTCTTAATTGTTTGTTACGCGACCCATATCTCATACCTCACCAACTCACCAAGTGCCAACAGGAACTAGAGTAAGTGTGGTCAAAATATGTATGATTGAGAACGTGTTCCCGTAAATTTCAAGATTGAATTTCTATCTCACATTCGTTTGCATCTCCTTTCATACACAGCACAACCAATTGCTTATCACCTACCACCGTGGGAACACTACCTCCAAAATTGCTCAAAACCCAGCCACCAAACCAAGAGCACATGAGAAGGCCAATCCAACTAAAAGATTGGACCAAACTGAAATTCCTTTTCCTGGGCAAAAGAATCTATTTCATATCATATCTCTCTCTCTCTCATACACACACACACACACATGGGCGCGCTATGTTGCTATCCTCTTAACTACTTGTGTCCCACTCCCACTGTAAATGATCATGCGATGTGCGTGGCTTTCAATGGGTGTGGTGGCTGGACCGTCTAGAGGAATTGGTGTGTAATGGTTTTGGTGCCGAGTTTGAGAAAGCGGAGTTGATCATAAGAGTGGTTTGAATAAGTGTATATTCGAGGAACTATCAAAAAGTAGTGTAAGCATAAAATAGGGATAGTGTCATTTCAAAATAAATAAATATAAATAAAATAGGGATAATGTAAGAATCAGTAGGCCTCAAGAATAGAACAAAATTAGTTAATAATAAAACAAAATACTGCCCTCGATAGCAGCTCTTCCAAAGTTAGTCGATTTTCCACTTTACTTCATATTTTGGTTCATTCACTCTTCAACCTGTATGTGGCCTTGAATATATAGGAACTTTCGTAATCAACTTGATGAGAGCTTATAATGGAGATATACATGCCACAGATAAACTTAAGTTACTCACCTTCAATCGGATTGGAGCTTAGACGGTCACCTAAAACAGCCTGACATCAAATACAATAGATAAAATAACTGACAATTAAAAGAGAGAAGACATGAGATATCAAACCTTCATGTAAACTATTGAGCATGAGCTCACATGAAATCAAAGAGTCTTCAAATGTACACTGACAACTCATGGTTCTCTCTAACTGAAGCACCAAAAGATTGATCTTACCTGGTTGAAGGTCATGGCTTTGTTCATTAAAACTCCTAATGAAACTGTAGCAGTTCTTAGAATATGTTCTAACCAGCGTTTAGTTTTGATGCAAGACACAACAGGGAATGACTTACCAGAAGTGAGAAGCCTGCTCGACTATTGTCACAGTACTGCTACGTGTTAGGAATAATGAGATAGGAGGCTTAAGAATGAGGGGCGCTACATACTCCCTTAGATAGTTTCGATCGGGAGAAGGGAAGATAAGAATACTCAAGATCTAATAAAGATCCAAATTAGGCACGGGTTGATGTAAACACCAATAGAGTATACAAAAAAGTAGCTTGAGAACCTACCTCAAGATTGAGACACGTCTCTTTCAAGCATCTCATCGAGCAGTGTTACTGCTATACATTCTAACACAATCAAAGTCGACAAAGGATCATAAGATTTGGTGAGTGAAGTACCAGAACCTTCAGTTATTGATCGTCTAATTAGCTCCGTTGATGCTTGAGGTTTAAGTTAGCAAAAACAAACAAAATCACTATCAAACTCAGATCTTTTGACTAACTGGAAAGTAAACCAATAGAAAGAAATAGTCTATTAGATATACTGATCGACCACCTCTTCTGTGAAGCATTCCCTCAAAAAGTTTATGTGCATCTTCTACAACATACATTTAGTAAGCTAACCTAATTAAAGTAAGAAAAAAAATGAAGTAGACACATAGGCTCAGAGACTTCCGTAGCAAGAAGTGAATTTGGAGGTAGGTGATTAAAGTTGAGCTTTCTTTGCCAGAAAAGTTTATATAAACCAAAAGAAATCAACAAAGATAAATAAGGGGTGTTTAGAGAGAGGGAGACAGAGATCGTATGTTACCTAGTGGCTCTTTGGTTCTTCGCTCTTGTTGGAGGGCGGAGTCTTTGTTCCTGGTGGAGGCGGAGACTCGTATACTCCATAGGGGAGCTCGTATGCTAGAGATAGGAGGGATTGACTGGAACCGAGGATGAAGTGACAATAATGGACCTCAGTGATTCATTTTCGTTGAATGACTTCGGTTGTGATGGTGTAGAAGCCGAAGTGCTTTCCTATAATATATTGGAGAGAGAGAGACACGTGAGCCGAAGATTGCAACGAGATTTTGAATTTCAGGACATCTTCTGAGAGTTTGGGTTAGAACTAGTGGTTGTAGGCTGAGGAATATAACTTTGAAGTTTAGAATTTCCTGCAATACAGCCTGTAAAACACTGTGAAATTGCAGTTTGCACTCTAAGATATTAAATTCGTGTGGCCAATTATACACAAATACCTTATCAAAAAGCCAATTTGTGATTCAAGGCTGAAGCGCTAGAGGCCTAGAGCTTTCTTAACATGTTCTCTTTGGTTTAAGGCTTTAAGCTACTTGCTCTTAATCTTTTAGTACTTAGAAGTATTTTCTTCTATCTTTTGAGTGTTTAGTAGACTTCAGAAGGCAGACCTGTGGTTTGGGCTGATTCCAGAAAGAGCATGGAGAAAGTCAGGAGAATACCTTTTCTTCATCTGCAAAACACACATGGAAATTAACATCAGAATGATCCCAATCAAACCCACCTTCCATGGTCTAGCAGCAGGGGCAGACAGGGGCGCCCCTACGTAGGGGCAAGGCGGGGCAGTTGCCCCCCCCCCCCCCCCCTGAAATTTGAAAATTTCTACTAGTACCCATATTTTTTTAGAATTTTTATGACTAATTGTTAAGATATATAAAATTTGCCCCCCCTGAAGTTCAGAACCACCAATTTGTCTGAGCGGTTAGTTGTTATGCTTAGTATTGCTTCCCACCCGTGTTCGAGTCCTCTCCCAGTCAGATTTCTTTTGGTTCCGACTTCTTTTTTCTATGACAAATTGTTAAGAGATATAAAATTCTGCCCCTATTATAATTCAAAACTACATACTGCTCGAGTGGTTAGTTGTAATGCTTAGTAATGTTAACTTCTAGTGTTCGAGTCCCCTCCCTGTCCGTTTTTTTTTTTCTTGATTAAAGTCCTCAAATTTTAATCTGAGTATTGTTTGCATTATACAGTTATGGATAATTTTTTGATAAAGAAGCCGAGCGTAGAATCGACACCTCAACCTAATGCGGAAAGTATTCCTTCGTTGAAATATAACGGCTGTTGACTTTTGCCTGTTGACTTTTGACTTTATGAATCTTGCCCCGGCTGACTTGATTTCCTGGCTCCGCCACTGGGGGCAGATGTAGGATTATTTAGTTGGAACCATGCTAATAGAAGGCTGCCGTGAACTATTCGAGTACTTCACGAGGACCAATAGGCTATATTTGGTCACTTGATGGTATCTAAACTCAAGTGATATGATATGTTCTATCACAATATTTTCTGAACATCTTTGTTCTTCTTCTTAAGATTCTTACACGAGGAATTGGAAAAAATGGCGGAATGGCAATGTTATATAAAATGGCCGCACAAATTCATTATTATTTTCTTACTCTGGGGTGGGGGGCATAGCATTATGGTTTATGGCTCCTCCCCATTTGAGCACGGAGTATGTTGTAGACCGTCTATAAAGAAATATTGATATTCTAGTAAATAATTTCTCAATTTCCTTTTAAAATTATCCTTTCATCGTAGAGGGGGTACTAGAGAACTTTTGATTTCTTTGTGCATTTTTCCCACTTATACATTTAAGATTCGACTTATTTTCTATCTTTTGAATTTTGTTTCTTCCTATAGTAGAAAATGGGAGCATGTTCTCTAATATAAAAAAGGGTCAATTACTTATCACCCATTTCTAGTGTGGGGTAATAATCCATTTGCCACCCCAATCTCAAATACCTCTTATTACCACCTCCGGTTGTTAATTGATTGCTATCAACAACCGGGATAAATTCCGTCCAAAAAATTCCGTTAGCTAATGGTTTTTTAAAGGGCAAAGTACTCATCTCTAAAAATATGAACACGAAGAACACGGTGACCTCCACCGCCGTAGCACCACCATCATCGCCACCACAAACTCAGAATCCGTCAACCATCACCGCTAAAACCACCACCCTCTGCCGCCTCAGCACCACCATCCCGCCATCTAAAACTCAGAAGGCGTAGCTAATGCCACCACCACCACCACCAACAACAACACAGCCACCAGAAATTTGGAACCAAGCAATTAATTCAAAACAAAACCATAATCTGTTTAGAACCAGCAACAAACCCTACAGACCTCCAAAGAAGTTTTGAACCCTCTGATTCCAGAATTGGGAATCGGGTTCTCACTGGTCTTGAAGAGGGTCCAACACATCCCAGAGCTCGAGAAAACCCCTCCATCGATTCGATTCGACAACCAGTCCTCCGAGAAATCAAATAACTCGAGCAACAACCCCTGTTACTCCCTTGTCGACCAATCGTCTCAATTGGGTTTTCACTCGATCGCAAGAAAACCAGCTTGAAGAACCATTTGGAGAGATTAACGAAACATCGGAGGAAAGAGACAGAGACGACGGAGAGGGAAGGTGATGACAGAATTGGTTCAGTCCGAGGTTGCAAGGTAGAGAACAAGAGAGAGAGGGAGAGAGGAGATCTGATTGAGAGAGAGCTCGCGACCTCCATGGATTCCGGCCAGGGAGATGGTGGTCGGTTTGGTCCGGGAGTGAGAGAGAGGTAGAGAACTTGAGATTGAAACCGACTTGAACTCATTGCTTGAAGGGGCTGGCGAGAAATCCAAGATTACCACATGAGTTAAACATTGGAGATGTCTAGGCTCTGCCCAACACCCTGGGGGGGGGGGGGGGGTGGTAAAGCTGATGCTGGCTCTGCCCCCTGCTTAGTAGATGGACCTTTGATTCGCTCCGTAGTTTAAGCTCAGTAAGCATAATATGCATTGGCAGCCATTTGTTTATTAGTGAGAAGAACATACAAGAAAAGAATAGTATATAAGCTAGATACGACGCATAAAAGAAGTGCAATGGGGGTCTCTAGGGCGATAAGTTTGAGAGTGTTGGAGAATCTGTGAGATAAATCAGGGTGATAAGAGACATCAAGTGAGAGGAGGTAAACAAAGATAATTCTCTGTTACCATAAGAGGCGTACTACCACGGAAGAAGACCTTGGGAATGAAGTGGAGGTATGCATTAGAAATGTTGAGCTATATTTGGGTCGCGAACTAAGGCTGCGAAAACTCTGTTGTAGCTTTACTGTTCAACGTAACTTGCCTCTATAATGTCACTTTCTCTATACTCTCATCATACGGACAGTTTCTAGAAAGGTATTTCAAGAACAGGACGTAGTTAAGAGTGTAGTGGTATTAGCCTAATAGGTGACTTACATGCCAGCAAGGGGGTGTACAGTTAAAAAAGTGAGTGCAGCTGAGTGGAGATGCCGCTGACATGGATTGGTGTGGGTTTTGCGATTTTTTCTACATGGGTCAACATGAATTATGTAAAATTACTTTATCCTCCTTTGCCCTTATTGCTGATTTCAACTGGTTGTGGTTATGTGGCTGGCAAATGTTTTGGCATGTTCAGGGCACCTACACTCTGAAGATGAAGATGTTAGACGAGAAGGAGGAAACCGAGTTGACTTGCATTAGCTTTCAGTTCAAGATTGCGCTTGGCGATTCTTCTGTGGCGTCTATCTGATATTCCTGTGGGAAGTGTTCCCAACTTTATATTGATATGCCCATTGTGTTGGCTAGTTCAAGAAACTCTTCTTGAAAGTGCTATCTTGCTTTGCAAAGCACGTGCACTTACTTCATCAAATGAGCCTTTCTGATGAGTACTACGTCCTTCCTCTATTCTCTAGTATCATTGTAATTATTGTGGACAAACATATGCGACATGTCTGTGTATATCTGTTATTGCCATGTTTAAGTTTCTGAAGTTTAAGGAACTCTTAATTATTATCAGTGGTGGTAACTAAATGACGGGTGTTTCGTTTCCCATTCTTGGATATTTCAGCTTCTTGATTCATGCTGGTATCTCGATTATGTTGTGTGCTTTCTTCAGCGTGGTTAATTTAATTGAAAAGTGAGATTTGCAGCACTAAAACCGGTTCATCTCCAATTCTTCAGATGTTCATATTTGGGGCTGTCCGGCTTGCCTTGGAGCAGAATGGTGTTCATGTATTTCTTTCGTGTTCTAAAATGAGTCTCCTGCTGTTTTTTTCTTCTATATTCTGAATAGCATCTCTAACTATTGCCTCAATCTTTTTCCTCCATTCTCCATATTTTGTGGAAAATAAAGGAGCAGCCTCTATTCAAGCCCCATTTCTCTGTTTCTCCATTTTTGGAGGAGAAAATGGAGATTTTAGTCTTCAAAAAAAATCTACGCCAAATTTTAAAATAACGTGTATTTTTATTTATCCAAGTATAGATAATTGAGGTATTTGTAGCCAATGACACCAAAATTCCTCAAAAAAGAAAAATTACACAATTTTTGACTATTTAATTTCGATATATCCTACTAAAGTGTAACAACATAAGTCAAATGGGGCTTCTTAAATGACTACAACTTCTTGCAAAACATCTCATTCATCATCTTTAGTTGTGCAACAGTCAGCAAACCACACTAGAGAGTAAACCATACTTGAAAGAATTCAGGTAAACATACTTGCAGTTGAGAACGAGAAATATGCAGTCCTTGAGTTAACCCAAAGTTCGAACTCAAGATCTCTAGACAAATGCCCAAAGCCTTATTAAAACGACAAACTCAACTGCACCCCGAAATGTACCGGCTGCGGGATTCCATGTCATAAAAAAAAGAAAAGAAATTGATGAAATTTAAAACATCAAATAATAGTGATAAAAAGAATAGTGCTGCAATCAGCAACACACTTGCAGAAAAGTATCACGTAAAAATAATGGTGATTGAGATAGAAAAGCTAACGAGGAAGAATCATAAAAATCAACCTGAGGCCCGATTTTTTTTCCCCAACATTATGGATGAAGATTTAAGTAATTCTCGCCATTTTCATGTAATGTAGGTACTTACCACTCCGTCCCAGCTCTTTCTACCCAAGTTGACTTTTTGACTCGTATCTGGGACACTTTGACCGGGTGATTTGGATAGGAAAATAATATGATTTTTTAATAATTTTTTCACCGTATTATAGAGAAACTTCTACTCTACAACACCATGAAAAAATTGTCGAAAAATTGCATCGGTTTGCTATTCAAATCAACGGGTCAAAGTGACTAAGTGAATAGTGGCAAAAGTCAGTTTGGGTAGAAAGAGCTGGGACGGAGTGGTACTTCTTATGTTCGTCTATTACATATTCATTTAATAACATTTGCATGTGCTCGTTTTTGTTATTATAATAAGAATAAATTATTTAAAAATGTTAATTTCATTTATAAACTAAATAGAATAATATAAATACGTTTGAACTATTTTTTTTTCAATTAAAAAAACATTAGTCGATTAAAAATGTTGTTAATAATAGTTATATGTAACATGGCTCGTACGATCACGTCAGTTGGAGCTTGGATTCACCAGCCAACCGCTACACTCTCCGGCACGACATCTTCCCGGCATCCTCTCCCTTCCAAGCTGAAGCAAAGAGAATTTGTGATGTCCTCAAATAACTACTTTCTCATGGCTAAGCAAATGTCGAACTACAAACTAACAGTGAAGCATTCGTCACACGCCTCGCCAACAAAATCTACCCGATGGACATCTATATGCTTGTGAATCTCTTACTCAAAATTTTAATACATGTAAGATTGTCTCGCGCCTCGTGACTCCATTACACTGGCGCATTTAGCGGCTAAATCAATTAGACGTTCCTGTTTCCTTATCTAATTAATTTTATTTGCCTTTTAAAAAAAGTTAGTAATACACATAATTAGAGATGATTTCACGAAAAGATACACATAATTAGAGATAAAATATTCGTTTTAAATGTCAGTCAATCAATGAAAATTGTAAAAAATTGGTACTAAAATTTTGTCTCAATTTAAAATTGGACATCTACCCCTCCATTTGGGAGAGACAAAGTTGTTTGTGTTTTTCCTCCGCGAATGAAGTATTGGGGTAAATGTGCGTTCTCTCCATCACTGAAGGATCAATAAAAAATTGAGAATGGAGATTTTTTGGAGATATGGACCTGAGATTTGATAAATCACGTGACATCATGTGCGTGTGACCGGAGTTCGAGGTTGCTTTTATCTTCCCGGTAAATAGCACCAGGTGGAGGAGGAGGAGGACGATTCTCTCAAACAAAAATGCTACTACTAAATGTCAACTTGTCACATATCTACTACTTCATTAATGACTACTAAAATATCTTGGAAGATGCTTACGATTAGATAAATGATCATAGCATTGCTCTTTTCTCGGCAACCAGAACCTTCTATCTCTCTCTCGATCAAGATTCATACAACAGGAACCGTAATCAAGATGGAGATAGTAGCTCCACGATTATCCATGGTCGCTTATCTGGTTCTCTTCTTCGTCTACGTATTCGTTCCATCGTTTCAGGCCACCACGGTCGAATACTGCGGTGAGTTTAACATCTTTCCCTCTTCCTACACGGTTGATTTCAAAATCGTGTATGCGAGTGTATTTGCCACTCGTGCAAATTTGTTTGATGAATGGGCTGACTGTGGATTGTTTTGCTTGTACGGGTTGCTGCAGACCCGGAAGCTGATTATGCTGTAAAGGTTGATGATGTAGTTATATCTTCTGTTCCGGTACACCCGGCCCGGCCTGCCACTTTCGGAATCCATGCTACTACTGGTAATATCTCAGTCTTGTTGCATGTTGGTTGGTTTTTATCTCTCAAATCAAATGGTTCAATATAGAAGATCATAGAGGGTATTATTCTAAGTCACCTAGAGCGGGAACGAAGCGGGAGCGCGAACTGGAGCGGGAGCGGGAAAACGTCTAATTTCAGAAGGATTGCATTTGAGAGCGTCACGAGAGCGTCTATATATAATATTTATTTACTATAATTTTATGAAGAAAACTAATATTTACAAATGATAATGTGATTTTACACATGAGAATATATTTTATTAAAGGGGTTGTCAGTATTCATTGTCAAATAGTTTAATTCAATAAGGAAAAATAATGTTTAAATAGTTGAATTATCAAACTGTCATATAATAAGTTGAGATTAATCATCAAGTATAGTCCAAACTAATGGTAAATTGGCTTTAAAAAGTAATTCGCCTACGAAAACGAGCTCTCTATTTTCTGGAGCGCTTTTAGAGCGAGGTTTGGACTCGAAAGCGCCAGAGCGAGGTTTGGGAGCGGGAGCGATGCCCCTTCGAGAGGTTTTAGGTGACTTAAGGTATTATTAGCTAGTGATCCTGAAAGTCATTACCTGCATTTCCTTTTATGAGATACAACTTTCAGATCTTAGCTACAGAAAATACCCTAGTAACACATAATAAGCCCTCGTTTGAATTGGGATAAGAAACGGCATGATAAGACACATGCGGGGATACGAGGTGGGATTTGATTGATGGGGATAAGGCGGCAGGATATGTTAGTTTTTTATTTTTTATTTTGATTCACTAGGAACTTTGATGGTGAAAGTTTCATTCAAATGGTAAGATTGGAAGCATTTCTCACCACATATCCTAGCTAATTCTATTCTTTCTGATGAGGTTAACTACAAGCCTCGGGTACATATGATGTGAATACTTGATAGTTATACATTTTCTTAAGGTGACCTATATATGTTGGGTTGATGAGATCGCCGTTTGTTTTCTTGCAGCTCAACCATTGTCTGGGGAGACAGTGTATCAGGAACTTTATTACATGGGGGCGCGCATCGACGTCGGAGATGATGACCTTTGTGACATGTCATCCTGCCCAATACAACCTGGAAACTTTGTGTTCTCTCATACCCAACCTTCACCTCTCCGATTAGTAAGTTTTTGTTATGCATAGTGTTCCCTTCATAATTGTTTGTTAGGAATGGCTATCGGTTCACAATTTCTATAAACCAAAATAAATCAGCAAAAATAAATGAGAGGTGTATAAAGAGAGGGTGCTACAGATTGTATGTTATATAGTGGCGCTTTGAGTCTTCGTTCTTGGTGGAGCGCAAAGTCTTTGTTCCCGGTGGAGGCACTAAACCTATACGCAGTTTGGGTTAGGTAACAACAAACCCTCTACAGTTTCAATTTTGTAGGACAATCCTTTGCACTTTAGCTTTCGGTCACAAATCAACCCAAATCGCTAATACAGTTTGTATCAGATGGGTTCTGACAAAAAGTTGTCTAGCACTGGCTGGTGCTAACAGGTGGAATTATTATCCTTATTGTCCTTTTTAGGCGGAGAACACAGTGAATGTTTTCCCACGATAAAAATCTTGTGTGTCGTGCATGTCTATTGTTCATATAACTGTCGTATTATCTGATTTACTTTACAGTTATATCGTTTAGGGGTGAAAGTGCAAACCGGAAAAACCGCAAACCAAATCGGACAGAACCAAATCGGACCGAGCTATATCAAACCGAAATAAACCGAACCGATCACGTACCTTAAAAATTATAAACCGAACTGGACCGAACCAGTTAAACCGCGCTAAACCATTTAAACCGTATTGCATATATTTCTTGTAGCATAAGCATGATATTACTATTCTATCATGTAGAATGCTTAGATTACGTTCATATTCCTTCAGTTCAACCTCGAGTTTTCTGTAAAACATTCATATCAAATCAAGCAAATGGTTGTAGATTTGATTGTGTTTACTTTAGTCTATATATCTAAACTGTATTTTTACATAATTTTTACAATTTTCATGTTAAAAAACTAAATTTTAAGTAATAACGTGTATTGATATGTAAACTAACTGTTTAAACTGAACCGAACCGCCTAAATAGACCGAGGCAAAACCGAACGGGACTGTCGAGGTTCGAATATTTTTTGCTCAAACCCGACCGAACCGAACCGTTTGCACCTCTAATATCTTTGCATCGAAAGGCAATCTTAAAGCAATCATTGATGAGAGTAGATTATATTTTATTGTCTTGTCAGTTATCTTTACTATTGTTGGGGTAAGGATCGATCGAATTAGCTCTACAAAGTAGACTTCCGTTGTCTCGCGATTTGCGGGTATAGATAAGTAGATACACTTGTATTCGTGTGCTTGTTTGTCGTCTACCGACTCTATATCCACTCGTACTGATGACGGGTTTTGTGAATTTTTCGACATGTATCACATGTACTTAAGTAAAATTATGTTATCCTCCCTTTGCTCTTCTCTTTGTCCTTACACAACAGTGTACTCTTTATTGATGATTTCAAGTGGTTGTGGTTATGTAACTGAGAAATGTTTGGCATGTTCAGGGCAACTACGATTTCAGGATGATCATGCAAGACCATGAGAACACCGTGTTGACTTGCTTTACATTTTCATTCATTGTTGCTTTGGGCGATTCTTCCGTGGCATCAATCTGATATTCCTGCGGAAACTGTTCTCAACTCTGTATTGGCATGCCCTTTGTGCCTTCTCCTGCTGCTTCATCAAATGCGCGTCTCTTGATGAGTATTATGTCCTTTCACTATTTGCTCGTATCAATTCGATTCAACTTAATAATCGTGGACAAACATATCCCAGGTGTCTGTGTATGTGTTACTGCCTTCATTTTGAACTTTCTAAATTATTATGATTGTATGCATGTTTCGTCTGTCCATTCTTGGATATTTAGTTTCCTGATTCGTGCGGGTATCTCGGTTATGTTGCGTGCTTTTTACAGCACTGGGGCCGATACATACATGATTAATTTAATTGAAAAGTGAGAATAGCAGCATTGAAACCGGTTCATCTCCAGATTATCTTGTGGACTAGAGAGATTGCTAGAGACGAAGGCATATCTATACTAATAATATATGCAAACACCCCCACTTTTTGGTGAAACATTTGTTCTCCCCGAAATACCCTCATTACAATAATTAGATCATGGAAGTTACAACTTACAACCCACTCCCCCATGTTCCAATTATTCATTTTGTTTTGTGAAATTCACATAATATATAATCATTTATCTTACATTATTATTTCTATTTTCCACGCATCGCGTGGGCACTGATGCTAGTAGTTATACATGGCAAGGCTCTTGAGAGCATGTTCACATTTTGGGACTATTTGGATTGCCTTTGAGCAGAATAGTATTCGCGTACTTTTTCTTTTCTTGTATATGTCTTCACTCTTCATCCTTGGGGTAGGATGATACGATTCACAATGGTTAATTCTTTTTTTTTTTTTTTGAAACAATTTTTTTTTTCTGAAACCAAATGGTTAATTTTATATGTTGGGCAATATATGCCCGTTTGTCCCGAGGAACTAGCTCAACAGTCAACATAGCACTCTGTGTGAGCGTGAATAATATTTCTTTTCGGAGATTATGGAAATGTGTAATAATTTGGTGTCGTGAGCGTAAATAGTTTTTCTTTTGAACATTATAAATTGAAATGCTTTGGTGTTAACACCGTGAATAATTTTTCTTTTGGACAGTATGGAACTGGAATGATGTGGTGTCTAGACATGTCTATATTGGTGCGCATTTATATCTCCCTTATCTAATACTTTGTACATATACACAACATGGTATTGTACATAAGGGTATCATATTATTTGTCAAAAAGGCGTTGGTAAAGATTGTAACATTTTGAGTTTTAATACGTACGTGTACAATTCGTATATTCGTTATTTATACGGGATTTAATTATACAAATTCATATTTTGGTATTGTAACAGATGTAATCACTTCTTTATGTCCCATATTATTATTTGCCATTATTAGATTAGCCAATACTTCATAAAATAAATACCCTTTTGTTTGTCAATTATAATAATTTCTCCTTATTCACAAACATTCCGATTTTTTTTTTTGAAGAAATCTACCCGGGAGGTAAGGCGGCATAACCCCGTGTGCATTAAGTCGGGCTCCCAACCTGTAAAGAAATGTGTGTTTTTGGGAAGAGGGGGGGGGGGGGGATCAAGACCAACAAAATCTCTATACAATATATATATATATATATATATATTTTGAGAAATAATCTCTATACAATCTTGAATCTACCAATTATAATGCCCTACTTAAATTTGCAGGCCATGCTGATCCAGGCCACTAGCATCATGGGCCATTTTAGGTGCAATAAAGCTCGGTGGGTCAGCAAGAAGTCCACCGCTTCTCGGAAAGCCCAACCCTAGCCAGTATGTGAGCCATCGAATTAGCTGTCCTCACCGATTGAACTGCACCACTATTACATCTTCCAATTAATTCACTCTCATCTTCAGCTCCAATCTGTGTACGAACCCTCCTTCGAGTCCAACCATGTTTTATAACATGATAGTTGTAAACAATATTTAATTATAGCTAATCTTGTAATATTTTGGATGACAAGCGTATGTCGCAATTCTTGATGTGAGAAGTTTAATTCAAAAAATATCATACGTTAAACAATAAATGCGTGTATTTAATGTTTTTACCTTTTAGTAATTTTAGTTGGATCCGACAATAGTACGAAGTATGAAAATACTTTCTATTGGCGGTTCGAAAAAAAGTGAAAATACTTTCTATTGGTACAAATGAGTATATATAAAAACTTTGAAGTATTTACTATTGTGATATGAACAACATCACAATAGTAAGACACCTTGATGCCATGTTAGTATGATTATAGTGAATTACATTGTGTACGGTTTAGATTGAATGACGCACACCAATTAAACTTATGTTACGATTTTTGTGGAGTCAGCACTCTAAAATAGACTTTTTAGAATTCGACATGACCTTCAAGTCTTTTACATAAAATGTACCCAAATAAGGCTTCTACATAAAATAGGGGCTTGGATGTTCCTCTTTCACCCAGGGGAATGGATACACTTTTCTGGAAAGGCACCGATTATGTGGCCTTCAGAGTCTCTGCTGCCTATGCTTCAATTGACAATGGGGCAACTCATAATCAAGTGATTAGGGATATTGGGGGTGTGGATTACATTGTGGAAATTAAAAGTTACACATAAGTTGATCCACTTTTTATGGATTGTGATGCATGAGGAACTTCTGACAAATGAGGCCAGAAGAATTAGAGGCATGACTAACAATGATAAGTGCAACATTTGTGATTCTAGGCCTGAGAGCCATATGCATTTATTTGTTTCCTGCCCCAAAGTGTCCAAAGTATGGAGAGATATTTAGGGAGATGATTGGATAGAACAATTCAAACCTTAGCTTTAAATGTTGGATTGACCACAACATTAAAAGCAAAGGTTTGGTCAAGAATATCAAGGCTGCTTTTTTTCTTTTTTCTTTTTTCTCTCCGATTACCATGTGGAATGTGTGGATTAGGAGGAACCAGTTCATATTCAACAATGTTTTAGATGATGAAAAACTCTGTGTGCAGAAGATCTGGAGGCAAACTAAGTTCATACATGGAGCGTTTTCTCAAATCCCTGATCCCTTTTCCTTTAATTTAGTTAATTCCCTTTCTAAATGGAATTTCCATGTGACTGGTACCTTCAAAGTGAATGTGGATGAGTGCGTGAGATTCAATGAGGACCATGCAGGATTTGAGGGGTTGGCAGAGATGACAAAGGAATCTGGAAGATGGGATTCATGGGAAGGCTCAAGAAGGTCACAAGTTTAGAAAGCGAAATCTGAGCCATCTACAGAGGCATCATAGTCCCGTACAACAACAACTGGTACAAAGCAGTGATAGAGAGTGATTGTTCTGGATGCCATTTTGATCTTCCAAGACAAGAAAACGGGACCTGCTTCAATGCACTCCCAGATCAGTGATGGCAACAATATTTTGAGCAGGATGGATGAGAGTCTATCCCACGTATCAAGAGATATGAATGAGGTGGCAAATGTCATGGCTAATCTGGGATGTGAACAGGAAGAGAACATGAAGTTATGCTATGAGATTCCAGATGGGGTGAAGGGGCTTCTTATTTCTGATAGTATGGGTATAGGGATGTTTATGTAAGCAAGGCATGGGCCTGCAGTTTCGTACATTGCTTGTTTAGGGTTGTAAATTCCGAACTATGTTTCATTTCAGCCGTATCAAAAAATTAAAATAAAATAGGGGCTTGTTTGGATTGGTATTGTTTTTTAAAATTTAAATTGGCTTTCTTACTTAATGCATACCCCCAATTTGCCGAAACTATCATATTGCAACCCCCAGTTCTAGAACTAGCTGATTGCATCTCCCATTTGTAAAAAATACGTCAATGTCAAACTGGGAATGAAATTCAACCATCAAATTCAAACACAACGAAGGTATTTTCATTAAATTCACATCGTCTATGATACAATCGCATCATATTGTTTCGGATAATGCCCTTCGAGTACGTTAATTTTGCGATGAAATTTTGTTCCCAATTGCACATTGACGTACTTTTTACAAATGGGGATGCAATCAGGTAGTTCTAGAACTAAAGGTTGCAATGTGATAGTTTCGATAAATTGGGGGTATGCATTGAGTAATTAAGCCTTTTAAATTTGTCATTTTTTTTTTGAAAATATATTTTTTAAATTTTTAGTAAAAAACAGGGAGCAATTCAGAGATCATACCTGACCTCGAGATAAAGCTTAGACCGAGAGACCCTAGCGCTCTAGCGCCTACACTTCACTATCATTCGTGAACTTGCCGATGTTCTCTTCGCCGACCTGAAATCCATCTTCACCGGCAAAGTTCGAAGCTTTTCGCAGATACACCCCAACCCACATACACATACAACATACATATCACGAATCGAACAAGGTACGCGTTATCTATCTATCTTTTTCCTCTTCTTAAGAGCAATTGTGCACTACTGCTTCTAATATCTCCAACCTCCTTGCCGATACCTATTCTCAATAGATTATTCCATTACCAATAATCTCGTGTTTTCAGCATTCTAATCGTTTCTGGGTTTTGTGAATTTGTTAGTTGTGTATCTGGGCATTTAATATCTTTTTTTTGAATCAAACCCGCAGTGAACTTGTCTATATGATTGGAAATTTCTTCTCTATACTGGGTTTATGGTCACTCCTGGTTTAAAAGTTTGCTTCTTACACGTTTTTGTTTTTACAATTAAGCTGATCTCTGTGTAATTTAGCAATTAGCCCGTGTAATGTCATCTTTGGTTGAATCAAATCTAAGATTGTATCGTTTTCTGCAATTAGTATTACAAAATATGAAGTATAACATTAAGAAGCTATGTTTCTCCTCGGGCCTTTTTAGCGCGTAGTAGGACCCTTCTTGTACCATCTAAGCTATTGAGGGTGGGATTGCTCTACCAGTTGAGATTCGTCTAGTAATCTAGTATTCTTCTGGTTTTACACGATAGTTGCGACATTCGTTTATGTTACGAGGAGCCTTAACTTCATTGGTGTGGCTTTTATAATTGTTAGGTCTGGTGGTTTACGCGGATCGAGAGGATGAGACGTCCAGGACAGTATGGTGATAATGCTTACGCCGGTGCTCAGATGCAGCATATGTCTGGTCAGAGGATGGATAACAAGTCTGGTCATTATCAAGGTAGGCAAGAGCCCTTGAGCTCTGATAAGGAACAAATTTATGGAGCTTCGAAGTCAGAGGGACAATGGAGATTCGATAGAGATCAACCAAAAGCGTCAAACATGATGTCTCCTCATATGTATAACGAAGGTAACTAGTTATTTCATTTGTATTGCAATTAGGGTTCTTTTCTGCATCGTGGATGTGTTTGTTTGGTTGCGTCACGTTGAAAAGTTAACTTGTTGATTTCATCTAAAAGGTCTATAAGAGCAAAATATCCTTCATATTTCCACTGCCTCTAGAAATTGTGAGTTTGCGGAGTACTTCTCTCTCAGCATACATTGCTGCTATATTTTTCATGAAAGGAACCTTGCAAAGCTGTATACCCACTAAACATTTTTCTCCTTGCTCTTTTAGTTGCAAAATTTGATACTATTGAAGAAAGTATGGGCCTGAATCAGAGTATATCTAGGTTCCTATAGCAGCTATATCGTGATCCTAAAACCTTTTAGCAAAAGCCCATGCAATTCCTATCTATCTCTTTCTCTTTATCCGGATAGTAAAACAGTAGTGGGACCACTACAAAGAAAAGGCTGTCCCTCATAAGTTCTGGTAATGGGTTCATTCCCTCTTTGTACATGACACATTCACAATATGATCTGAAATCCACACTCACACATATGTACAGTGCGCGTGTGTGTGTATGTATATATATATGTATTTTTTTGTTTGTTTTGTTTTTAAAATTCTGGGTTGTCAATGTGGCATTAAACAGTGAACACACTAAGGAAATAGGAGAACCTTCGGATGATTCCTTCTTCTAGTATAGGTCTCGAAGGAAAATCCCTCGTGACCTACACGTATTAATCTTCCATAAAGGACCTCCAGAAAGTCTTGCAAGTTGGTAAAAAATGAGGCGTCCGAACGAGTTTCTGTCTGAAAGTGGAAGGTAGTTAGTTTTCCTCGCCTCCTGTTTATTGTTGCATGTCTGAACAGTTCTTGCAAAACAATTGACAATTCTGGTTTCTGCACCACCCGTCAAACAACCTTCAGTAATTTGTTTCAACCACCGCTGTCAGTCATATATCTGGGAAACCTCCGCTTGGGTGCATCTTAAATGATTCAGTTTTATTGGTATGAAAGCTGAGATTGGTACTCTAAAATTTTGGATTTTTCGGATTTATGTTATCGGAATTTGGAAAGACCTATAGGTTCCCTTCTGTTGAATGATAATAGCTTATGGAGAACATTCTGTACTAACACGGATAAAAGTTCCCATGCTTTTCCTAGACTAGTCCAAATAATACAGAATATTGGTGAGATCTCATCAGCGAGTAATTGAAAGGTTATCTAATAGATCCTCTCTCTTAATTACCTATCCTGAATCCTGGGAGGATTGGCTCATTAACAAGTAAAACTTTCAATTTAATTTATATCAGTCCAGACTCCAGAGCGCCTTAGGTATAGAGAAGGATCAATGGGTTTTGCAGCTATGTGCTAAAAAAGTACTCTTCCCTGTGCATGTAGAGTACTGCAGATAACATCTAGCAGCCTAGCAGGCTTTTTAATTGAAAATGGGATTCAGTGGCGTAAATTCTCAGCTATCGAAGCATTCTTTACTTTTTAGTGTGGAATGAGACCTGCTCCAGACAAGATTTGTCCAAGGAATTCATTTGTCACACCACCTTAAAGTCTTGAACTGGACGATAAGTACTTGAATAGACCAGGCAAAACAGACAGAATACTGGTTGAAGAATTACTTTGACGAATATAGATATCTAGGAAATTGCTTAGGTTCATCTCTCAGTCTTGTGATCAATCAGAGAGAGGTAGAGAAAGCAATGGAGGCTTGCCAATTGGGTAAATGACAGGAACCACCCCTGAGGTATGCCCAAATACCAGGTTGCTACCTCTGCCACTGCCTCCACTCTCTCTCTCTATCTCAACTGTCTTCGCCCTACCCTCTCAGCCGAACACCACCGCTACTGTCAACACCATCAAGACCCAAATCTCTGCAATCTGTGCCACTAGATCTGGACCACCACCGTCACACTGTCAAGTGTCAACCTATCGCCGACGCTAACTCCGGCAAACATCCCGGATCTGCAACAACTCCTTCTAGACTTCAATGGCTCAAGCTTTTCCATCATACCCTGCAGATTGTTTTGATTGCTGCTCGCCTTTTTCGCAGGTCCTCTCAGTTTCTTGAGAAATCGAGGATGTGAGAGGCTCTAATGGTTCTTTTTTTCTTGATTTGTTTCTCTTTGATGGGACTGGGTGGGTTCTAATTTGGGGTTATGGTTCTCTGATTCTGAAAAGAGGGCTTTGAAATAGGTATGTTTGGGCTTTGAGTTTGGGTTAAGTTCGGGTCTGAGGAGCTGTACGGTGGAGAAAAGATGAACGGTGGTGTGGATGGTTGGTGTTGTTTAGGTTGCAGTCGGGAAGAAGATGAAAAAGATAAGAGGGCTGGTGAGCGCCGGCAGTGGTGGTAGGTGTCGATTTTAGTTTCTGAGTTCTGATGTTTATGTTTGGTTGATGATTTTGGTATCAAATGAAAATTCTGTTGGAATTGTTGTTGATATTGTTTTTGGCAGTGGTGGTGCTGTTTGTTTCGGAAGGATGAGGAAGAATATGAAGGAAGGAGGAAGTAGAAGAAGAAATTTAGGGGCAATTATGTCATTCAAGAATTGTTAACGGCAAAACCGTTCAATGTCTGGTATGGAGTATGCACCCCGTGTGTTGATTGGACGGAATTGGATGGAGGGATTGTATGTGTCACATTGGGCTAACAGAGGGGCGGTTTGGGGTATTATCCAAACCACCGGGTAGTAACCTGGTATTTGGCCTTACCCCGGGGGTCGTCTGTGTCATTTACCCTTGCAATTTGCCATTCTTCTTTTCATACTTTACTTTTTGATTTAATTATAAAGCCAAAAAAATAGTCCAAAAGAAAAGGTTAGGATAGAACTCCGTAAAGTAGCCAACTTAGACATTGAGCTCATCTATAAAGTTGACTAGCGCAAAGGACGATTTACCATTTTTATATGCCGAGTGTGCTGGATCTTCACAAAACCTGCAAGTCCTAGTCCTTATTATGTCATCCTGTTACTGCTTGTGGACTGACTGGTACCCTGAAAGTCATCCTGTATTTAAAATGTATTTTACTATCCAAGTTATAATGTCCAGAACATATTCCCCTATTGTGTTGTGTTGTGTTTGATATCTCTTTGTTGATTTTTGTTATTGTTTTTTCTTTTTGACTTCTTCCCCTTGCAACATACTAAAAATAAGATGATTTTGATGATCGCCCCTCTGACTTTTCCTGTACCTATCAGGAAGTTATGTTTGCTTTTCTTTTTTCCTTTATTCCTTCGTTCAAGTTCTCTCGTGTTTTTTTTTTTTTTTTTTTTTTCCTTATGTGATTATCGTGATCTTATTCCATTGACTCATAGCTTTACTTCAGCTCTCTGTAACTTGCTGTAGTAGTAGTTAGGCTTCTTAGAATTCAAATGGTTCAATTGAGGCAACTCATTGAGTAAAGGTTTATGAAATGCTTTGTTCAGTGATAGATATTATGGACATATGTGCAGATTCATTTAGGTTATGTTTTCTGATGCCTTTACCAATCGGAAAGATTCATGTATTTCTTTAGCTGCGAAATTGTATCGGTAAAATGTGTTTCCATGTTTTGGTGTTTGCTATTTACAGAGTTGTTTAACCATGCATTTTTCCTCAAGTTATTTTCCTGCTTGGTTACTAACTTCACCAATCTTCACTTAACTCGCTGGAGTTTTTGCTGGAGATCTGGCCATCTCGGTGGACTACCGCCCGACATCTTTTCTAGCTACCCTTTTTTTTAGAATTTTAAATGATAGTAGTGTGCATTTTCAGATATCAAACAAATCACAGGAAATTGGTTTGAGAAGAGTTTACATACAACTTATTTTGCCTTGACACATGTTTTAATCAACTAAACAGAGACTTCATTAAAAGATTATTAAGGGCCTCTACAAGACGTGGCATTATGCTTGATAAGTTAATGGATCTCTAGAAATTGGCAACGGTTTCTTATGCGTGATATTTTTTTGTGTTAAAGGTCAAGGAGGTGATGCATCTAGATCTTATTATCAGGGCCAAAGGTCTGAACCCAAACCGACTTCAGAAAAGAGAAACAGCGCTGATCCCAGGTCTGACCGCCGTGGAGAAGATATGGAAACTGGGTTTGAGGACAATCTCTTGTCACAGACTTTTGAAGGCCTTGAGCAAAAGTTTCTGGATGATATTATGAAACTATCCAAGGAACAAACTGAGGCAGAAGATGCAGAAAACGCAAGGCATAGAGAGGTCAGTTTGTTTACGAGTAGGTTTCGTTCCTTTTCCTGCATTTTGAGAAATGGGCCAAGTAAAACGCTCTCTTAATTTCAAATGCAGTCTTTGTGAAATCCCCATGCATTTGGCTCTATTCTGCATCATTATTGGCTACCAACAAGTCGCCCGCAAATTGAAAATTCAGGCTTTCAAAATAACAAGCAGTCGACAACATTTGAGTTTACATAAACAATCGTCCCTCTTCACCTAGTAGAATGAGGAAAATAGGAACATTCACAATCTTGTCAAGATCTGGACTAGATCAGGGTAGTAGTGATGTTTGTCTTGTTTAATGACATCTTCTTTATGGCATTGGATAATGTAGTAGGAAATAGGTAGACCTCGGGTGTTTGCTTTTAGTTCTGGTCAACATTTAAGTTTCTTCGAGGTTTATAGGGTGCAGGGTGTTAAGGATGATATCAAACTTTATAACTAGTTCCTTTCAGGAAATGCAACTAATTTTCCACTTGGAATGGCGAGGTAGAGGTTTGGTAGATCACAACATAGGGTTATTATTGTGCTAACTAGAGGAAGCATGTTTTCCATTTATTTGAGCAACACTGTCCGCTGGGCTGACTTGCTGGAGAAGGTCATAACAAGTCCTCTTCTAGTTTTTCCTGTGGAAGTTTCAAAGAACCTTTAGTGGCTGCGAGGATGTTCTAATATCACATGTTAGGCCAAGATGTGTCTCAAACTCAACTTTTCTTGTAGTGCATTTTGTGGAGAGTCTTATCCTACTATAATCTATGGGTAAGAGTTAGTTATGAGGATTTCTTTCTCTGTGTTAACCAATCAGAGTGCTTACTAAGTACATTAATCTATGCTTGCTTACTACTTCCTCTGTTTCTCCTGAATCTTCCTAGTTGACTTTTAAGGGTCACTTTGACCCGGTGATTTGGATAGCAAAACGATGCAAGAAATTGGTGATCTTTTCATGGTGTTGTAGAGTAAATCACCGGTCAAAGTGACCAATTGAATAGTTTACTGGGATGATTCAGGAGAAACGGAGGTAGTAAGATTTACTGAAGTGTTAGGATGCTGTACTTAGTTAGCAAGTACTACATCTTATCATGGGGAAATGAACCTGGAAGTGATCAACTGTGATGTTTTGTTTCCAGATCTTGATTGTAGATGTCCCAAGATGACAAGAGTTTACTATTTTTGTTTATACTAACCTAATTATGCCTAAAATATTGAATAAAACGACGTCTTAAGCTGGGAAATAAACCTGGATTTTAGATAGATTTACACTATTTTAGGCTTGGTTGCAACTTGCTTGCAAGCACTTTAACAGCTTGTTTCTCACAAATCTGAATAATACGTATCAGAAAGTTGCTGCAATAGTTGGCTCATTGCATTGCTTGATGTCGTAACATAATATGTTTAAGTGGTAGAAGTAAGATGAAAAATGTGGTAATGTGGTCCTATCCAACTTTGTCAGATCAAATCTGTATTCTGTCATTCTGTTTTCAATCTGAAAATGAATTAGATCATGCTGATGACCTTTGTTGAGTGAAGATGGATTCTGGAACTATAATATGATCTGAAAGAATTGGAATATGATAGTACGTGAAGTTACATTATCTTCTTCTTGTTCTTCTTCTTGTGCGAAGCTTTTGAAATATCACCATCTCTTCTTGCGCACTATCTGAGTTCTTACAAATCATGCTTTTGTCTTTCAGAGGATAAATACAATAAACTCACAGTACCAAGAACAGCTGGGAGGATTACGAGCTCGCCATGCCCATCGCCGGGACGAGATGCTCCGTCGGGAATCGGAAATCCGGCAACAGCAGTACCACCAGCAAGCTGCTATTATACTGAGAGACCACCGCCAGCATCATCCAAGCAGCAGTGGAATGGGGCCCGCCGCCGGTGAATCCCATGGAGGAGGATATACTAGTTCTAGTACAGAGCAGCAGTACGATTCCTACAGAGAGCGGGCCCGGTTTCTGGGCGGGCCTCGAGATCAAGAGTTTGAGCCCAGAGGCCCGTATCCCGGGGGACGTGTTTACGACACAGGCTCTCGCTATTCGAATTACTAGAATTTTGATGATGATCTTGTTCTTTTTCCGGGTATGTCTCTATTCAGTTTAGGTTGCTTTTCTTTCATCTACTGGGGGGATTCTCTATAACCAAAGCAAATGCAATGTGGGTTGTTTATCTGTCTTCTGCAGCAAATTATATGTCTGCTTTTCTCAATGAATCTCACTAAAAACATTGCTAGTGTTTTGTAACTTTGGATTTCCATTCTAATTGCCTATTGAAATCCCAGCATTTCCAATGTCACGTTAATAACAAATTGACAGACACCGAAGGGATGGGGAAGGGGAATGCGCGTTGTGATCTGGGGAAGAGAAAGATGAAGGTATAAGAGGTGGGAGTGATAAAAGGATGAAAAATGTCGTAGGGGAGGGGGGAAACCCTTAGGGCTAGTTTGGGAATGCTGTGGCGGTGCTAGAAGCTGCTATGGGCAAAACACTGGAAAAGCTGTTGTGACTTTTATATAAAATGTTGTTGGTAAATATTACGTGAAAGCCGGAGCGAAATTTTGATGTAGTAATCTTGTGTTTGGTAAAATCAGCTGTAAAGTTGTTGTGAGAGTGTAAAATGACCTAAATATATGACACATGTCATTTCCGTGAAGATAACTATTGAAATTTTAAAAATGGTAACGTTAGAATCGGTTGTATATAAATTAATCAAAAACACTTTCCAGGAAAGTATCTTCTCCTTGCTTCCTGAAAACTGTTGTGATACAGCAGAAACTGTCCGGAAAAAACGAAAAGACTATTTTTACCAAACACAATAAAATTGCTTCGGTTGTCGAAAAGGGAAATCAGTTGTGCTGCCAGCAGAATTATTCTTAAAACTTGCCCTTAAAGTCCACCCCTTAAGGTAGTTTTAATTATGTACAAAAAAAGAATTAATTGTTATTTTTTATTTTACTTTTAATAGAATATAATTATTTAATAAAAATATTTTATTGGTTGCCGAAAAAATGTGATCATTTCATATTGTAATTTGAATTTATGATTGACAATTTCAACATATTTTTCTCTTGTAAATTTTAATAAGGTATTCTACTTGTATTATTCAATTATTTGGTTCAAAAAACTGTTATAAATTTAACACTGGTGTCATTGTCACGAGTGCCTTTTCAGTTCAAAAAAAAAAAAAAAAACAATTTAGAACAAACTTGCGTAAAGAGGGGCTGACTCTGGGTACCTACTTTAAATTTTGTATTTACTGTGCGAAAAAATATTAAACTGAATGGGAATGAACTACTTTCCCGAGCACAAACAGAGATTTGAGAAATAAGCATCAATAACACCCCTGAAAAGAAAAGAACTAATTTAATATGTTGCGACAACATATTTTTCTTCTCCTATTATTATGAGAGACCACCACATATTTTTCTCAAAAACTTTTATCTCTCCAACCACCACCACAAACTGTTTTAACCAACTGCCATAACGAACTCTATCAGCAACCAATCTTCACGCTTCCCCGACAAGAAAAAAACATTTTTCGCCTGATTCGTCACTCCTCTCCGTCGTCCCTCTTCTTCGTCGTCCGATAAACCTCCGATCAGCCACGGACGGCGGGAATGGGATCCTCCACCATCTCCTCTACCACCACCAATGATCCCTCCACCACCACACCCTCCCCTTCATGCAATCACCTCCTCGAAATAACCTTAATCTCCGCCCAAGACCTAGCTCCGATTTCCAAGTCCTCCAAGACCTTCGCTGTGATATGGGTCCACCCTGACCGGAAACTAAGCACCTCCGTCGAGAGCTCCCGCCACTGCGACCCAACATGGAACGACAAATTCGTGTTCCGCGTCTCCGACGAGTTCCTCGACTCTGACGAATCCGCCGTCTTCATCGAGATCTACACCGTCTCCTGGTTCCGGAACAACCTCATCGGAACCGTCCGCGTCATGATCAACGATCTCATCCCACCGTCTTCGAGAAAAGATGAGGAGGAGGATTTCACCACCCGATTCGTAGCTCTCCAGGTCCGCCGGCCATCGGGAAGCCCCGAGGGGATCCTAAACATGGCCGTTTCGCTTATTGGCGACGGAAACAATGATCAGGTATCGGAGAAAGTGATTAAGAGCAGCCCTCAGGAGATTCAGGACAACGAAGACGAGCAACAGAAGCAGCGACTGAGCGCGAAGATCCACTCATGGCCGTCCGATTTGGACAAAATGGATCCCAATTGTGAAGATTCACCGGCGAAAGGCAACGGTTCTGTCTACAATGGCTCGATGGTGAATGGATCATCGGTAGTGACAAACGAATCGGATGTTTACTCCGACGTGGGGCCGTCGGCGTCGGTGGTGGCGGCGGCAATAGCCCAGCGAATGCACACACCTCCGATGCCGGCAGCAAAGGAGAAGCCGGTTTCGAAAGAGGGTAAAGGAGAGGTTGATTCAGGGAGCTCAATTTTGGGGAATATGACAATGGAAGAGGCAAGGGCTAAAGGGTACAAAATGAAGGCGGAGAGATCGCGGACGGAGTTGCCGCCGCAACCACGGTTGCAACGAGAGTGTTCGGAGAAGAGGCGGCCACGGCGGCGGTCCGACTCGATATCGTGCTTCGTGTATGGATTCGAGTTCACCATCGTGTGCGGTGCCGCAAGAGATTATGATGAAGATAGGTACAGTGAAACGAGTATTGGCGATAGACCGATTAAGCGTAGCCTCTCTCATAAGATTTGAGAGTTCATTTTTTTTTATCTACTAAGGTAGAAAACAAGAAATTTTGATGTATTGTGAATTGGTTTTTAAGCACACCGAAAACCAAAATTCTCAAAATGATTTTGAGAGAAGTATAATTTTTCCGAGTTTGTATTTAGTCGTTATCAATGGCAATTCATTTTGCTGTTCTTTGATTTCATTGGTGTATGCAGAAAGCCAACTTAGAGTTTTAATCCGCATATTAATAATGTGCTACAGATTGAGCCTGTTGTTGGGGTTAATAGTGTGCTTGCTGATGTTGTTTTCATCTGGGTCTGAAAAGTTTGGAATGATGCTGCTTGGTTTATGAATTCTATGAAATTTAGGGGTTTAAAGAAAGCTCCTGCCATCTATTTTGGTTTAGATGCCTGAAATTAGTGAATCCTAAGAATAGCATGTTGGCAGGTGAAAGTTTAGACAAATTTCTAGTCTGGGATTCAAAGAAAACATCATGAAAAAAACACCGAAAGAAAACATGTTTCATATTTCAATAAGCGAATGACATGTACGGAGGGAAGCGATTTATGTTCCGCACAAATTGCTATACTGGGATTCGAAGAAAACATCAGGAAACTACTAGGTCCCGGTTTCAAAAATACCTCAGGCACTTGTATTTTTGACAAGGGCAATACTGAATTATTTTATGACATGTAGAGGTAATAATGGATTTTTCGAAAGATTTGGATGGAGCAGGTGCCTACCTTTTTCCAAAGGCTGGCACTAGGGTTAAGGGATCTAAACACCTGAACAGGTAGCTGTAGATTTTAGGTTATTCATCAAGTTTAACCACAGACTTTGAAACAGTGCCACATTCAAATGCAGATGAAGTATAAACTGTGTAAGCTTGCTTTAAGAAAGGGAAACAAAGCATAAAGAACTAAAGAAACAAAGCCAGAAACACCAACCACAAGTCTAAAATTAAAAGCACGAACATTTACATCCACACATCATGCACCCAAAGCTAGAAAGCTGAGAAAACCTAACCCCTAGTGTTGTCATATCCAATCCTGGAGTACATGTTTTGCAGGCTATTTCACTGGAGCGAAGTTTACCCTGTGCATATTCGAAGGATAGCATCTGCTGGTTTAGACATCATCAGAAAAAAGAAAAAGAAAAGAGAAGTCACAGCGACTCTGACGAAAACACGTGACATTTGATTAAAAAACACTCTACAAAAATACAAAAACAATACTACCATCTTAACAAGCCCCAAAACCAGCACTATTATCTACTAAGCAGAGGAAACCAACTTTCATGGAGTTTGGACTGGTAGGAGATCATGAAGAGAAGAAAGACAAGTAAAGCTGCAACACCCCATGGAGAACCTCCTGCTCTATGAAGAGAGTCTTTCTCCGGCAACGATATGGCAAACGGCACGCGACTCCGATCTTCTGTGGATAGCCAGTGGACAGCAAGAAGTAGAACTATGGGGATGAGGATGAGGAATAGCCTGATTTGGTCCATCAAGTCCTCTAATATGGACTCGTAGTTTATGTACCATGTGAGTCCCAATATGAGGAAGACCACAGCTATGAAGAAGTAGAAGTGGATGGGTAGAGAGAGATATTGCAGGCAGTTATATGAAGAGTTGTGATCATACCTTGCCATTGTTTGGCCAAGATGGAGAGACGGAGAGAGTTTTGAATATGTGGAGAGAGAGAGTGTGTGTGTTCCAATGTTTTCTGGAATCAACTAGTACTGGTATATGGGATGGAGATGCTATATGTAAGAAAAGGCAGGGTAGTGCTTTAACTTGCTTTCTTGATTGATTGGGATAGTATTATACCTAAGCATGTTTGGTGTCCTTTTAGAAACAAGAAAATCAGCTCAGAGAAAATATCAAAATTAGTATTTTAAATAAGGGTAAAAGACACTGATCACTCCTGACTTTAGGATTAATTCCACTCCGCTATTCACTGTTTTGGAAAAAGACAATCCACATCTTTTTTGGATTGAGGTAAACGGCTGACTAACAACTCAAAGAAAAAGACCATTTTACCCCTAAAATTTTATAAAATTATCCCATATATATTACCATAACCTCTCTCACATTCATTTCTAAACCTAATTCCCCTCTCTCTCTTCCCCTCTTACTGTGAAATCAACGGTCTTTTCTCCTTCATCTCCTTCATTCATCTTATCTCCTCTCTCTCTCGATCTGAAACCCAAACCACCATAAATCCACACCACCAACAGCAGCCCCGACGTCCTCCAGAGCGCCGCCACCGTAGTCACCCTATTCACCGGCAGAGGAAGGGCGAGGAGGAGGGGGCAGGGGAGGACATCGTCGCTATCTTCGCTTCGGCGGCTGAGTCTTCATCTTCTTCTTCCTCCTCTTCTTCTTTCTCTTTCCAGATCTAGCGACTGGCTCTGAGCCCAACGAGTTGCTGAGTTTCGATTTGGGTTGTGCAGTGGTGGCGGTGTGAATTGCCGAATTTCATGGAGGTCCGACTGGGAGAGAGAAACTGGATGCTCTGGCTTGGGTCTCGGTGGTCTCTTCACTGGTGGGTGAGTCTAAGTTTGGGTCTTGGGTTGTGGTGGTTGTTGCGACTATGTTCGTCGGGAACAATGGTGGTAGGCCGCGGTGACGGAGATTGTGGTTAAGTGTGAACAGAGGAGGTTGGGGTGTAGTTGATGGGTTTTGCAGATTTGGTTTGTGAATGGGTTTCGGACAGAGAGGGAGATGTATCTGTTTGCCGTTGCGGTGAAAGCACATCGTCTTCAAATCTCAGTCGCCTTCAACTCCCAATCAATTCAATTTGGTAAATTTTTAAGCGTTATTCATTTTATGTATTTTATAATCAGATCTCGTGTTTATTCAGAATGTTGTTAGTCCAATTAATCTCTCACCGGTCAGGTATTATGATCTGAGATTAAAGTCACGCGTTTCAATTTCTGTACTTCTGTTGTTCAGAAAAGCTTCATCTTCCGTCGGTGGAATTGCAGATTCATTCACCTCTTCTAAAAGTTTCAAAATGTGTTATTGCAAAATGCAGATAGAGTTTCAGTTTTGTAGATTTCTCAATTGAGCTACAATGCGTAACCTTGATTGCATTGTGTGTGTGTGGGGGGGGGGGGGGAGGAGGAGTGCAGTGTCTGCTGAACTGCTTTTTGGCTTTAAAATCTTCTATCACCAAGCTTCAAGTGTTTGAATCTCATAAAAGTAGTTACTTTGATCTCATTTCAGATTGCTAACCCGAACAGGAATGTACAATTTAGTGTCAAGAAGCTGCAAAGTAGAGGGGCGTCTGGAACCTGAAAGATGCTTCTCAACTTGTTTGAGCTGATATTTTTGGCTGGAACTTATTGAAGCTGATTTTTTGGAAATTTTATGACCTGACGCTGTATCATCATGCAGTTAGAACAAGTTAAATCTTTCAATTTTCAATTTTGCACTAGTGATTTGTTGTTAGAGTTAGACAAACAAACTGGGGTTATTAGTTAAAACTAGACATGTAGTCCTCTGGGTTCGATAAATTCCTGGTGCACTACTATTGACAGTCGTGCACTTGTGGTTAAGAAGAATCGATCATAGTACCTCGGCATTATAAACAATTTGGCTATAGCTCTAACTGCATGATGATACAATTTGCTCCATGTGTTTCGACACATCATATCATGTTGCATTGGTCTCATCTTGACCAATGATGAAGATAAGTATGCCGCGTACAGGCTGGTGAGGGATGTGAAAACAGGTACACCTCTAAATATGGAGAATTTTTGGGTATTAAGTGTAAATGAGGTGCCAATGATCATGAACTCGCGCCGCTGAGCAACCACATTGTTAGAAAATGATGCGGAAGCGCCAAGCGGAGCGATGAGACGAGAGAATATGATGAAGAACAACACGAGGCTGAACGTGGTTCACTAGTTTTTAGGCTAGCTACCTCCACGACCAAAACGAACCAATTTTATTGATGAGAAGTTAATAAAATCAATCACACAATGTTAGTCTCGACCCTAGGTCTTTATATAGGCCTAGGATACTGACTTGTGCCAAAAAAAAGGTCAATACATTTCAAAATTGAACAAGGAAACAACGAAATCGCCAGCCCAGAGTGTTCATACGAACACTTTTGGTGTTCGCACGAACATAAATAGAAACCTAATTTTTGCGTCTCCGTCATTCTTCCTTGCTTCGCCAATTGTTTCGCCGCTTTGTCCAATACTAAGCTAGGATCTTGAATTACTAGAACATAACAAATATCCACCTTGATTCAAGTTCCCTAGTAACCAATCCAATGCTCTCATCAATCCAATTAAACGATAGAATATATTCCCAAATTTTGCGGTATTGGAATATACTCACTATATGCAACAACAAGGGCGTCTTTGCGTCTCAACGAATGCAGAGACTTGTGTGTCTCAATCAACACACCACCAATGCACCATGAAATAATGCATCTCCCCAACGTCACGTCAATGACACTTCGTGACAAAAGTGCCTATCAAACGAGTCATGCCAATTGCGTCAGCAATCAATTACCGCACCAAGACGCCAACCAAAACACGCCCAATAACGTGCCAACAACCAATGCATGCACAATAACACGTGGCCAATCAAACAACCAATCCGCGTGTCTCAAATCGCACTCCCATGCTCCTACACCCGGAGACCAAGCTTGCACGTGAGACTTAGAGAACGAAGTTGTCCTCGGACTTTGTCCCACCACCTTGAACTGCAGCAAGCCCTGCAGATCCTTTGTTCTTCGGACGGTTCCGCTTCCAATGACCCTTTTAACGACAAAACGCACAAACGTCCAATGGTAAGTCGAATCTACCATAGTTCCGATTTCCCTTACCCTTACCTCCCTTGACCATGAATGTGCCACCATCATGATCTTCAAACGTTGACGCCTTGTGGCTCATTTCCCTTGTGTGCAATGCCGAACGAACTTCCTCTAGGGTTATCGTCTCCTTTACAACAACAAACGATTGGACGTAACCCTCAAAAGAAGGAGGAGAATACACCAACAATATCAAGGCCGCTTCAACATCACTCACAGTCCCGTCACTATGCACAATTCAAGCAAGATAGTGTTGAGATTATCTAGGTGATCACCAATATGCATACCTTCAACCATCCGAAGACCGAATAGCCGCTGCTTCAACATCAGCTTGTTGGCCACGAATTTCTTTTATAGATTTCCTCCAAATTCTTCCATAAGCTAGCCGCCGAGGTCTGATCTGCAACTCCAGTGATCACGTCGTCCGCGAGGCACAACATGATCGTTGAATGCGCCTTTTCCTCCATCTTCACAAAATTCGAGGTGGTCTTGTCAATGCCCGATTTGTTAGCTAGTGGCAACCACAAATCTTGTTGCTTCAACAAATCACGCATCTTGATTTACCTAAACCCATTCTTCCCATCAAAACGATCAATCTTCATCATATTCGATATCACTCCCCGCCATTCGAAAACTAACAACCTGACTCTGATACCATTGTTAGAAAACGATGTAGAAGCGCCAAGAGGAGTGATGAGACGAGTGAATATGATGAAGAAAAACAAGAGAAATAACGTGGTTCAATAGTTTTTATGCTAGCTACCCCCACGACCAAAATGAACCAATTTTATTGGTGAGAAGCCAATACAATCAACCACACAATGTTAGTCTCGACCCTAGGTCTTTATATAGGCCTAGGATACTGACTTGTTCCCAAAGAAATGGTCAAAACATTCCAAAATTGAACAAGGAAACAAAGAAACTGCCCCAGCCTAGAGTGTTCACACGAACACCCGAAGTGTTCCCATGAACACTGTTCGTACGAACACTTTTGGTGTTCGCACGAACAGAAATAGAAACCCAATTTTTGCGTCTTCGTTCTTCTTCCTTGCTTCGCCAATTGCTTCGCCGCTTTGTCCAACACTTAGCTTGGATCTTGAATCACCAAAACATAACAAACCTTCTTCAAAATTTCAAAAAAAATATATATATATATCCCAAAGAGCACATCTATGTTAAATGATCTCTCCAATCCATTATGATGACACGACATTTGTCAAGATTATAATCCTCTAGTGTATCGCGAAGAAGGACCTATCACATCCTCAAATTGAATTGCATAGACAACTAGATCACCCAGTTTGGTCTCCATCTCTTCACTCACCCTTTTGACAATACTCATGTTCGCTACTCACCTTGGTTGAGTGCAACTCACAATTCAATTTACCGTATAACTATCTTCAAGCAAATACCTGCGATAGTTGAGTTGTCTTTCCAGAACCAATTTCTCGCACGACCACCACAACCTTACTATCACGAATTACCTGGAATAACTCATCCCACACATAAAAAATGCAAATATTATTACATGCTGAGTTATTGTAATAGAGTTAGCTTGGCAGAGTTACTAACTGCACCTACTTTGTTCAAAAATTGAGCAAATGTTGCACCTTTGTCGAAATCAATCTCACCATATTCTTGATCTCAAGGAGTCTTTATCCAAGGTGACGAAAGGAGATCTACCCATCTGTTCGACTAAGCTATCACATGAAATTCGTCTCTTCTTCTAGTTTCATCAGTGGCCATCGATTATTCGATAAAAATCACTATTTATTATCAACCCAGTCTGACACTTTCAGACATCCAAACTTGACTAGCAGATCACACGAGTTCCCTAGGCCGCTTTTAGTAAAATATATGAAAATTGGTACTTGACTAAAGTGACTAAAAATTTACACCACCTCGTCAAAAATGACATTTCATAAAATATTGTGATTAAACAGTAAACAGGAGTTTTCACTAAACTAGTTAAAAGTAACAATTTTAACTAAAAATACATTTATTAGCAACTATTCCGCGATCTAGTCGGGCTCCGGCTCAACCTGTAAAACAGAGGGGTGAGCCAAACAGCCCTGCATGTATCGCCTAACCACTGGCATAAACATCTAAAAGCCAATTAAACTGCACCGACTATACACACAATCATATAGCACGAATCACATAAATATTATGACTTTTCACCCGACAATCACCAGATAAAAAGCGGTAAAATAGCAACAACATATATACTGGAGCTAATTCACAATACACTTTTAATACAGTAGACGAGAGAATTAGATTTTCAACAAAGACTTTTTTTTTATCGTGTAACACTATTTAGAAGCAGTCGACTATTATTACATTTGCAATTATAGTATTTGCCGTGCAATAAGTAGTAATTTATATTTGGGCTATCACATTTCATATTGCACACATTCCTCAAAATTTTAATACTGTACACACATGATAACAACACACACATGGTCGCTACATGATAAAAGTGTACGAGAAGAGGATGGCTCTAGTTGGAAGAATGAGTTATGGTGTTCTAGTTACTTCAAAAGTTATAGAAGATAAATAAAATTATCTATGAAAAAATACATGAATGTGCTAGAGGAGTGCAGGTCATTTATAATGTATCTTTGCATAGAATATTGGTTATATTTTAAGTATGGGTGGACATGGTTTACACCTACCTTATCAACCATTAAATAAATTAATCTTAGTCATTCATTGAGTTAGAGAGTTAGTATAAGAGATAAACTATTTGGAACATCCATTGTCGAGTATGTTTTTATTTTTTAGAATCAAATGAACAATCAGTATCCACATAAGTGTAACAGGTTCTTTTCACAAGCATGAACATGTTCTAAATGATCTCAACTCAAGCGCCTCAACTATAGAGTGCGATGACAGGCTTCTTGACTAGAGATTTTAACATATTTTACATAATTTAATAGAGATGCACTAACAAAAGTCTCATCATACTAGTGAAACAACAAAACCAATGTCTACACAGCAAAATGAGTGGCGCCTCAGCATGGTGAGATGTTCGGTAGCGTCTTCTCCGACCCTCTGATTCAGCTAAAATAACCAAAAAATTACTGGCCAGGAAGAACCGATGGATCTTATGAACTCTAATTTGAGGCAGAACAATGCACAAATATATGGGGGAAGAGCATACCTTATGACAAATGTAACTTCCTTTTAGTAGATCTCCTCCATCAAATTCACCATATAACATGGGAACAAAAGAAGGATTCAATTCTCGACATACTCGCCTCGAAGCCAATCACTTTCTGCAGGAAGAATCAGGTATTTGTCGAAGAACTTCTGAAGATGGTCATATTTGTTCCTAAGGAGGTTGAAAAAGGACAAGTTGCTTCCGTTATAGCTCTTGGTCCAAGTTCCAAGACGAGGTCTGCCATTTTTTATTATACTCTTTCTTAAAACACAATATGCTATATAGGGGGGAGCCATCGGGTTCGGAACCATGTCGGATTATGTCGCTCCAGTCCTTTGCATCGTCAAGCAGAACGTTAATGCCAAAAAGTGGGTCAATATTCATGAGACACTTTTTCTAATCGGACACCCCATTTTTATTCGGCGGCGCTAAATCGAGATTGGATACGTACATATCGGCCTAGTAGGTTCTTCAAACTTCTATCAGCTTGTTCATCCTTTCTAGCCCCCCAACCACATCGACGAATGATTAGCACAAAGCGCAGGACGAGCAATGACGAGGTCATGGTCCTTATGGGTCATGGAGCTGTGTAAATCATGTATGTTAGCAGGATACTCATAGGTTTTAGTCTTGAGAATCTCTTGAAAATGGTTTTAGCTCAATCCTCAGAGTTTAGTAATAAATTTATCAGCGGCTTTGCTGCTGGTGGAAACACTGTCAGTCCTCATATTCATTGGCAAAATTGTACATGAGATGACTTCATCTTTATGATAGACGCTCCTGTACTTTTGCCCTGTAAAGAAGAAATTTTCATGATTGTTTAGTGACAGGAAGTTGTTTATTTTGATTCTCCTCAAAATTCAAGTAGACACTCAGTATTGTTTTAACTATTCATCTTGTGCTGACGACCTTTTTGTCTATGTGAGACGACATGAATCTATTTTATCATAATCAATTTTACCAAATCAAAATCAAATCTAGTACAAGTCTGTCCCAGCTCTTTCTTCCCAATTTGACTTTTGTCACTATTCACTGGGTTACTTTGACCCGGTGATTTGAATAGCAAACCGATGTATTGATAATTTTTTCATGGTGTTGTAGAGAAAAAGGTGCTCTATAATACGGTGAAAAATTTATCAAAAAATCGTATTATTTTACTATCCAAATCACCCGGTCAAAGTGACCCAGATACGAGTTAAAAAAGTCAGATGGAAAGAAAGAGCCGGAACGGACTGGTATAATGTAACAGTCTCTTGGTAACTAAGTTAACCAATTCAACTTCAAGTGTCTTGTCGTCCCTACACAAAAATAGGGAATCCTTCATAATTGTCCGTAACAGTTGATATGTGAACGCAAGCCTCATGTACATGCTCGGATCGTAACACAAGATAATAATATTCCACGTATGTATTAGGCTTCAATGATACTCGAATGTCACTGGAATCCTCAACTGCTGACGTGGTAGAGAACAGTGGCAACATCTTCCTAACTTGGCTGAGAAACCAGGGCTGTCTGCTGGGCTTCTAGGCCACCAACAATTTCAATGAATTATATTTTATCTTAAACATGGGTTTTGTCACCGACTGACAGTGGTTTCCGAGAAAATAGGCTCCATAGCCAATTTGCATTTCCAACACCACCAACCGACCCCCGCAAAAACCCTAATCAACCCCCTCTCAAACCTCAATCACCCATCACCAACAATGTCTCCCAACCCAAAACTCGCTTCTCTCCTCCACCTCCTCCTTCTCTCACTCCTCTCCCTCTCCAATCTCGCCATCTCCACCTCCTCCGACCCCCAATCAGTCTACGACCTCCTCCCCAAATTCGGCCTCCCCAGCGGCCTCTTACCGGACTCCGTCAAGTCCTACTCACTCTCCGGCGACGGAACCTTCGTCGTCGAGCTCCCAAAGCCCTGCTATATCCACTTCGAGTATCTTGTCTACTACGATGAGAAGATCACTGGGAAGCTCAGCTACGGATCGATCTCCGATCTGAAGGGTATTGAGGTCCAGAAGCTGTTCTTGTGGCTGAGCGTTGATCAGATCAGGGTTGATTCTCCGCCGTCGGATGGGATTTATTTTCAGGTGGGGATTGTTAATAAGAGGCTTGGGGTGGAGCAGTTCAAAACTGTTCACTCTTGCGGCAAGAAGGTCACTGCTGATGAGGTTTTCCAGGTATGAGGATGAGTTTAGATCTTTAAGTTATAGTTCGTAATTGCACATACAGATATGTTTATATACTAGTGCATATCCCGTGTCCGAGGGCACAACCACAAAAAAAAGCGGGCTTAATTACTTAATGCATACCCCCAGTTTGCCGAAACTATCACATTGCAACCCCCAGTTCTAGAACTAGCTTATTGCATCCCCATTTGCAGAAAATACGTCAATGTGAAACTGGGAACGAAATTTCATCGCAAAATTAACGTACTCGAAGGGTATTATGTTAAACACTGTGATGCGATTGTATCATAGACGATGTGCATTTTATGGAAATACCTTCACCGGGTCTGAATTTGATGATTGAATTTCGTTCCCAGTTTCACATTGACGTTTTTTTTTGGCAAATGGGGATGCAATCAGCTAGTTCTAGAATTGGGGGTTGCAATGTGATAGTTTTGACAAAGTGGGGGTATGCATTAAGTAATTAAGCCAAAAAAGTATGATAGTATGGCTGAGATTGTGTTATTATGAAGTATTTGGTTCTTAGGATATGGTGGGGGTAAGCTATTCCATATGTCACATTTTGGGAATGGGTTATTCCCATAACAGCTTATTATGTAAATGAGGATAAGTTATTCCACATGTCACATTTCAGGAGATAGCTTATTCCTCACAGAAGCTTATTGTGTTGATGGGGATAAGCTATTCCACATGTCACATTTTCGGGGATAGCTTATTCCCCATAGCAGCTTATTATGTAGATGAGTTTTCAGCTGAGGTTACATTTGTTCTGTGAATTGGGTTAATGCATTGCGGTTTTGGAAGGTGATAATCTTCTAATATAGGATCACGACATAAGATAAGCAGGAATTTATTATTAAAAAAAACTTGGAATTGATTTGTGAAAAGAAGTTATTTGGTGACAAATGCCTTGTACAATTGTATTATGTGTTTCAGTAAGCTACATTGAACTGGCTAGTTCATTGCTAATAATGAGTCGAGGCAGTAATAGAGGGCCGGATTTTGGGCAAGTGATTCATGTAATTTGAGAAAACTAGACGAGGTTATGTGAACATATTTCGTTAATGTTTATGATATTCATCGATGGATAAAACTTGTCTTCTCTAACTCTCTTGACTCGGGGTAAAGGAGTTACCAAGTAGTGAGAAATGACTAGTTTGATTGTAGTATGCGTTTCAGTGACCTACTTCGAACCGGCTAGTTCATTGCTAATGAGTCAGAAACAAGAACATAGGGCCAAATTTTGGGAAAGTGATGCTTGGAGAAAACTGGATGAGATTAATCGAACATATTTCGTTAATGTTTATACTACCCATCGATGGATGAAAGTAGTCTTCTCTAACTCTCTTGAATCGGGATAAAGGAGTTTACCAAGTAGTAAGATAATGCAACCTTATGAAGCCCTCAAATTCACAAAGCCAATGGTGATATTTCATTTGTAAATACACTTGTTGTGTGATTATGAGTTACTAAGAGGTAATAACCATAACCAGACGTTCACAATTTTGCTGAGTTAATGAGAAGTTAATACAAACTGATAATGCGGGGGCTGTATTATGTTGAAGGTGGATTAAGATAGTGAACTTAATCGGATATTAAAGAATCTAAATTTACTTGTTCTGATTTGGATGTAAGTGATGCTACTTAGACAAGGAACGAGAGTACAAGATGCAAAATTATGAATGCTGCAGATTTTATTTCCCTAGACAGCTAGGTTTTATGCACCGTAATCAAATCAGTGAGGTTATCAGGTATCTGGGTTTTTTTGTTGCAGTTGAGCTGAATTAGTCAAGGGGGAACTGTTTTGGAGCTGGGAGTATAACAGGATATCGATTTGGGTGGTACTATGAGTTGAGATAGGGTAGGGAGCTAGAGCAAGATTCAAACAGAAATGGGGTTAGTATGTCGTTGGTATTCAGCCTGGTGAACATTGAATGATGAGTTGCTGATTGTAATCAGTTCTGGGGCTCAAAAACTTAACAGAAAAAATGGCTACATGATCCACACATAGACCTTAGCTATTCAATTGTCTCATTTCTTGGCGGTGCGTTGTGACTCGTCTGTGCAGTGGTCAATGACTCAATGGTGTGTGGTGAGCTTTCATCATGGTTATAGACTCATATCTCCTCCTATGTGCACCATATCAAGAGACTTGTGTTAGCTCAGGAAGCTCCCTGATCTTAGGAGTTACCAGATGCTAGTTACTCAGGATGGAGTGACTTAAAACTTAGTTACCGCCAGTGTTTGTCCATATTAGAGCTTCTTCTTGACCTTGAGACTTAAGTTCTAATAAGGTAGCCACTCAGAAGCTAGACGGAAACTTCCGTAGATTAGACCATTGCTTAGAACTCGAAGCGGATTATATTAGGTTATCTCTGGGTACTTCGTCATGGTCTGGGACTTGTGATCATCCATAGATGAAAGGGGACAGTCAGGTGATATCCTATATATAGGGCATGTTTGGTATCAGCTGAAAATCTGGAAAATCGGCTAAAAAATTTGGGCGAAAAAACTAGCTGAAGTGAAAATTAGAATCCGTTTGGTATGAGCTGAAATTGTAGATTACTAGTTTGATCAATTCAACAAAGTTTAAAGAGATATTTAGTCAATTACTTGAATACATCGACTTCTAAATGAACTAAGATCGTGCTAGTGCCAAAACTACATTACAATTATTTTTTCTGAGATTTTCAGCCACAGAATCCCCAATTTTGGAGATTCTACAATTGCACATAGATTATTTAAATCTGCAGATTTTCAGCTTAAAATTTATGTGTCAAAACAAACAAAAATAAATTAAAAGGCCTGATTTTAATTAAAACTGATTAAAATCGGCGTTCCCAGACATGCACATAGACTAGTATTTCTCAAGTCCTTGGTATAAAAATGGACCTTTGAGACTTCTAGATCAATGTTATCCTTCAGGTCATGTCCAGTGTTATTAGGTTGGGTGGAGCCAAGAATGCCTTTCTTAGGAAATTGACAAGGTAGCTCAACATGAAAATCGGTAACCAGTATCTACAGAACTTGTTGCTTAAGCATCTGCTGAATGCAGATTATGAAGAACTAGGTGCTTTTGTTGATATTTTGATTAACAATTGTGCACTGGTATCTCACACCTGATATTCTGATGGTTTCTCTCCGATGTGCAGCTTTCTGCTCCAGTTGACGACATTCCCATGCTGATCACGGAATAGGCAAACACGGACTATTACTACTGGTGTTGTATTGTTAATATGAAAGATCCCAAGCTGGTGTGGGTAGGAGATTAGGTATCTGAGCAAGATTTAGTTTTCTGGAATGTGTACGTCGTAACTGTCGCCAAGTCTAGTCGATAAGATGTATCCTGGGTTTCTACTCGAAAACTTTTCCTCAATGAATATATACGCAGATAGCATGAAACTAAACCACTAAGCCTCGCAAATGCATTTGTACAATGCGAATAATGTAGTAGTAGTATACTCTTGACGCAATTTCTCCTAAACAGCACATATGTCTGAGAAAGCAGGAACACATTTTCAGCAATGTTTGCTGCCAAGTGCTAACCGAGAGTTCAAGTTTGGAAGAGAAAGCATCGCGATGCAGAATATTGTTTAAATGGATGTGGCTGTGTAGGAAGCGATAAAGGAAGTATTATTATTGTGCTGTTGTCGTAATTAACTGTCTTTTTTTTGTGTGAAAGACACTTACGCTCCTTTGGTTCCGACTGAAGGACACTTTCAATCCTTACACCTTGGAAAGTAACACTTTCGCCTCTTTAGTGTGCCGAACTTATAGTGACTTGCACCTCCTAATTGTGACGCTGTTAATCGGGTGGCGGGGTACATCACCTAAAATAGCGTTGAGATAAATTTGGCCCTTTTATTATGCAAAAAGTTTATTTGACCCTCGGGTTGTCCCTACATAATATGAGGGTAAATTTGTCCCAAATATTATTATAGTGACAGATCCCAACTTCTCACAATATGGTGTAACGGTGTAAGTTTTCTAAAGATGGGCACACTTATGGGTGAAAGTGTCCTTTTCCAAACTGGAAGTGGTTGAAGAGTTCTTCAATCAAACTAGACGGTGTGAAAGTGTCTTTTACCTTCCATGATTTGGTAAACACTACCTCTAGGATTAATCTACTTCACTTTTGTCACTCTTCACGGGTCATTTTGACCCGATAATTTGATTATCGAAATGATACAAAAATTTGGTATTATTTTCATGGAAAATTTTTAAAAATTATATTGTTGCTATCTAAATCACCGAGTCAAAGTGACATAATTAAGTATAGTCAAATCAAGACATTCCAGAAAAAATGTTGTAAGTATTATTCAAATGGTTCTTTGCATAACTTACGCAATTTAATGTTTGGTAAAAATTGGTGTGTAAATGACACTCTCACCCCTGAGTTTGATGAAAACACACTTTCACCCCTTCTAGTTTGGGAAACGATACTTCCACCTCTTGTGTCTGTTAAATTTCAGAATTTCAAAATATTTTCACTCTTCGATTATGACATCCTTAGTCTAAGGGTAACTGTCCCACACTATATTAGTTTGGGGAAAACTCACTCTCTTAGAGTATGACTATGATATAACACAATCAAATGGTGTCAGCGTCTTGTTCATTAGACTAAGAAAATGCGTCTCACTGCCATGAAACATCAACAATACCAAGTGGACCCTTACAAACTCGAGGGGAAGTGACACTAAATTTTTATGCAGTTAGACGCTTGTAACACTAAATGTCCAACACTTTCAATTTTACAGATAATCTCATGTATCTTTCATTTGAGACAAATAATCTCCAATTGTTAATATAGTTACATTAAATTAGCGTAATAACAGTCAGTAAGGTCACATGTCGTGATGGCAATTACAGCAACGATCCTAAATTTATTCTAGGCCTACCAGTAATTTGAGGCTATTTCGTTAAATGACTAATTATAGTACTTTTACAAAAGTAGTAAGCACCATCTTATGAACCCCTAAAGTAGAGACATCTACGGTTCTACCTACCCACTAGAGCCAATTCATAGATTCATTTTTTTCCCTTTCTTGCACTGGTGCTCTTTGAATGAGAATGATGCGAGTGGGGATCAGAGGTCAATATTAGAAAGTGTTCGACCAAAATTACAGAATTCGGAAATCCATTTGGATGGATGGGAATTCTTCGTTCTCTAATCATGAATTCTGGGTTATGGAAAGAGAATTCAGGTTCAAGAGCATTAAGAACAAGGGGCAAAGTAGATGGTACGAGCATTAATGTAATTCCTCCCTTCCAAGGATAGACTGATCACCGCAAAGTCTGGTTGCACTCCCCACTAACGAGTTGTAACAGAAGGGCGGTATATGTCAACTCTCCATCCACTGACAGGAAAGGTATTTATCTCTAACATGGGGTATTTGTATTTAACCCATACTGAAAGGGTGAAAATTTTCTTTTATCCTAAATAATTTTATGAGTGTTAAATGAGAAACCAACGTCATTGACCACGCTACTCGTCGTGATGTTGAGAACAATTTTCTTATTTAAAAGAAAACGAGATGTGTATTGATATTAAACATTAATAATTCTAAAGATATGTGTTAGGAAAGCATGTACATATATCTTCATAAAAAGAAGTGACAAAATTGGATGAGTAAAGTTTAACAAAATTGTTAAAGATCCCAATAAAAAACCCCGAAGTAACAATAGCAAATGTGAATATCCGTTTTTGACATATATAAAAAAATGAAAAAGGTATATAGTTATTCTCTGGAAAAAGAGAAAACAACTCTGAGCACACTCATTAACGACATAGTTATTAAACCCCGACCGACCCGGCCGGTCCAATCGGTGACCCGGTGACCCAGACCCCGACCGGTCCGTATATACTACTGACCCGGTCAAACATGCCCAAACCCGATCAAATCCGGCAGATTTGTCATCAATCCGGTGACTCGGTTCGAGTTAACTGGGTTGAACCGGTCCGGATTTTACATGTTTAAGCATTAAAAAACAAGTTGAAATGCTCGTTTAAACATTTTTTATTGAACAATTTCTAAAAAAAAACATTTTTATTGAACATTTATATGATTTCATTCATAATAGATGTAAAAAAAGGTTATAAAACACATAAAATCAATCAGTTGAGCTATTATATGTCATTTTTTAATATATATCACTATTGTTATGAAATAAGTTATTGGACTGATGTGAATATCCACCACATAGTTGGGTGTATTTGTATAATTATATTCTGGTCCACAAGCCCACCTAATGCCTATATAAGGAGGCTTAGGGTTGGAGAATAAAACACATCTCAACACTATTCTCCCTACCTCTTCTCTCTCTTTATTTTCTGTCTCTCTCGTCTTCTCAATTCACAACACGTTATCAGCACTTTGCTCTCAAAGTTTAATACTCACCCAAAAGAAAAAAAAAAAAAGTCATCGGCACTTTGTTCACTACTCCAAAACAGTGGAAGACTCGAGACCGAACAAAAGATTTCTTGTTTGTGAGTCATAGCAGTACGCAACTACGATGTTGTCCTCTGAGAAAAACCAAGGCAAGTTTTCTTTTAAGTTTAATAGAACCTTGTAATATATCCATCTCCAGTCCCATATGCCAGTTCTCTATAGTTCTGACTATACAACCAAACAAAAGCCTGTGAATGTGTGTTTCTAGTGTTTATTATGTTCATATGAGGCATATGCTTGGAGCAATTATTGGAAAAAGTTATTATCGAAAAGTGAGTAGATCCATTGTTTAGTGATTCCTAATATGATACGGCTTATTATTATTTTTTAAACGATACTAACATTTTGTTTAGTCACTGTTCTGCATTAGAAGCTTCTGATTTTTATGCAAAACTCATATATTGGTCCCATTTTTTTTTGTACCATACACTCACGGTAGCCACCATTATTTTTTACTTTAAAAAGGTTGGCACAAAAAGTATATGATTAGTCGTGGTCTTCAATTTTATTTAGCCGTTCAAGCTCACTGTTATGATAGATTCTCATATGAAATTATATTTATGTACGACTCCAAGAGTGGCTATAAGCAGTTGATGTGCTTACAAAAACTAATGTTTTCACACCTGAAGTTGTGAATTACAAGATGGCTTGATCGTACTCTGAAGTTACGACATGATATTTTTTTATATGACCTGAAGTCATATTAGATCGCCAGAAGAGGTGTTTAGATCCAGAAGTTCTAAACTACTTGATAATTTAATCGTAACCTGAAGTTACGACACTTCTATGAATTTATGACTCGAATTCATATCTGTAATTACATCTCCTGAAGAGATGTCATATAATTCTTTTAAACCTCCTAAAATTATGGATGACATGGAGTATTAATCGTAACCTGAAGTTACGACAATCTTCTTATGACCTGAAGTCATACTTTTAGTTACATCTCCTGAAGAGATGTCCAGCTATTTTTTCTTCTAAACCTCCTGAAGAGGTCATATATTATTTTTTATCATATATTATTTTTTAGTCACATAATGATGTGATTGTAACCCGAAGTTACAACATAACTAAACAAGTGCATCTAGAAGATGCAGCTATTTTATGGCCTGTAACCCGAAGTTACAAACAAGCGCATCTAGAAGATGCGGCTATGCCATGGCTTGTAGCTTAAAGTTACATATTACTTTTAGATCTCCTGAAGAGATATTAAAGATATTGTTATTAACCTCCCGAAGAGGTCTTGTCCGTTTTCTTTGATTTTTATTTAAGTTTACGCGTATTGCATATTACAGTTTTGTTTTTTTACCTAATATGGATCAAAAACGGAACTCCTGAAGAGGTTTCGTAGTGGCTATCAACATTCATGTATAGTCATGTAATTCGTTCTTGGAGTAACCAATTGCATGAAATCACTCATAACCCGTAGTTATGACTTTCATAACCTGAAGTTATGAAATATTATAGTTATCTCCAGAAGAGATTGCTACGATTCAAATAATGGTCCACCCTCCTGAAGAGGTTATATTATGTTTATTTCTTGTATCACGCATTTATTTTTAATCTTTTCTAGTACTTTCCTGTTTATACACTTGTTATTGATTCAAAGTAGAACATCCAGAAGATGTTCTTAGTCCATGAGTGTTTATTGGACAAACGCATTTTATATGCGTAAAAAGTGATTTTCATACCAGAAGTTATGAAAAATAATATTATAACATGGAGTTATAAAATAACATCAAAAGATCTCCCTGAAGAGAGAATCTACAACCACTCACTTTTAAATGAGAGTATTGACATTTACGTCTCTTTTTGGGTTTCTTGGCGAAACTTTGATTAGAGAACTACGGCGTCCAAGAGATTGCTTATTGTCAATGTTTTTATTTGAATTTGAGGTTTGGTTTACACAAGGTACATATGAGACAAATTGATGCCTGAAGCATCAACGAAATATCATTATGGTTATGATCATATTGCTCACGTCATGAGGGGGAGAATGGGTCCTATTGCATGACATGAGCCAAAATATCATTGTCTCTACGGGTATGTACTAATGCAAAATCCCAATAAAATGGATAGCTTCTCGACGAATGGGTGTCGATTTGGGTATACACTTTAAGCATAAAATGGTTGCTTGTGTACATATGTTGATCCTCCAGAAGAGGAACATAAATCAAAGCATCCAAAATAATTTGGGATATGGTTAAAATGCTCTACAAATTAAGAACACAAGATTCTGGAGAAATCTTGGGGGTTCATATCATCATAATGGATCAAAACCAACGTTGGTAATTGAATAGCCCTGGGAGAGGCTCATAGCTCTGGAAGTAGCTAAATGTACCTTAATGCAATATTATGATCCTACTAATATGATGATAGAATTGAGGAAGCGCTATATAAATCAGATGATAATTTTATGGGAAGAAGGTTGACTAAATAGTATTGGCCAAAACAAAGTCAACAAGTGCATAGAAAATTGCTCGGGTACAATCATTTCAAATATGTAGAGCATATAAACAACCCGAAGCAGAAATTACATACTATGCAGAGACTACATATCCACCGGGTAAGCGTGGGATCTATGTAGTTATTATATGTCCGCTATAAAGCGTGAGACTCATGTTAAGGTTCAAAATCCGCTGGTATGCGTGGGATTTATGTTAACGTTTATGTCCGCTTTTGAGCGTGGGACTTATAAAATGAGAAACATGATATGTTATGGATCATGATAAATTCTCGTAATATAATCTTCTCGTGGTGAGAATGATGATAATGTTGTTTTAGTCTTGGGGACTAAGGTACAACAAAATATGGATTGAAAAGTAACTAGTTACAAATACAATCGTACGAATTACAAATTTGTGAAATTCCATGGAGGTTGGTTCCCATGAGAAATATTATTTGCCCGAAGCAAATCAAAAGTGTACACTCGCGAGTAGTTTTAGGTGCATATGCATTTTATCAATTATGATTGTTAATTATTTCTTTTAGATTGTTGGTTTTGCAATGAATTTTGTTTGTCAGGTACAAGGATATTCCAATGAGGGGGAGATCCAATGAAATGCTAAAAGCGCGGCACTCTTTTTCCTTCGCTACGGTTTTTGTCCCACAGGGTTTTTCCTAGCAATGTTTTAACGAGGCTTGTGAAGATTATCCAGATGCGTTCCAGAAGAATGTCATCACCAATGCTGAGCAAATAGAATTCACCGATGTACTCTTTTTCCTTAGTCATTGATTTTTCCCACTGGGTTTTTCATGACAAGGTTTTAATGAGGCATCGTAGTGGTGAATATTCAAGGGGGAGTGTTATGAAATAAGTTATTGGACTGATGTGAATATCCACCACATAGTTGGGTGTATTTGTATAATTATATTCTGGTCCACAAGCCCACCTAATGCCTATATAAGGAGGCTTAGGGTTGGAGAATAAAACACATCTCAACACTATTCTCCCTACCTCTTCTCTCTCTTTATTTTCTGTCTCTCTCGTCTTCTCAATTCACAACAACTATAAATATGTACTATAATATATTATTAATATTTGTTATTGACCCACCGGTCCGACCAGCGACCCGCCGGTTAGATCGGTGACCCAGTGACCCGGCATCTTTGCCGGGTCAACCACCGGTCCGGGTTTAATATCTATGATTAACGACAAAACATGTGAGCTAGAAGACATTAACAAAAAATTAATGAATATGTGACTTACATAGTTCCTTAGCCTCCATAATTATAAAATTTTGAAAGAACATTATCTCTGTGTATATAACTGTCCATACCATCGCACAAATTTTGATTGTTATTTTAATTTAATATTTTTATAGTGAGCTATATCGTCCTTAATTTTTCAAAAGTTTTATTGCTATTGTAAATATTGAAAAATAAATTACAGTCCAACAATAATAAAAATTGAAAATGGGTGCAAACACATGTGGTAAGAGCAACAAATAACCATTGTGGAAGGTCTCGGTGCCTAATAAAAAACAAAATTTAAGTCGTAACCAAACAACTTTATAAAATAATTAAGTTTTTTGACGAGATTTACTCCGAATGCGATTACATAAAATAAATGATAACTAATAGACTCGCACAACTGCGCGAGATAACGACTAGTAAAAATAATTATCAGGCATGATAAAGGCACAATGTTGTTTGTTCAATATGAATCCCAAATTACAAAAACCCAAACCCTAAAACTTAAATAGAAATCCAATAACTTAAAATATGGACTCTAGAATTATACCCTAAAATAAAAAAACTGCTAATTTGATACCTCTATTCTTGAGGCATATCTCTTAATTAACCACAATTACAGTAGTACTTTTGATGCTCTGAATGACAGATTTAAAAGTGGACCGGACATTAAACCGGTCAGGCATTGGTTGAAGATTGGACCGGGCGGATATGTAATTTAACTGGTCAAACAGTACATTTTTCTAATAATATGTAATTAAAATAAAGTGAATAACTTAAATATGATCGAAATACCGATCAAATGAATGATTGTAACTTAATCAAAGTTCATAATTCATTGTCATAATTTCTCCAAAAAAAAAGTTTATTGTCATAACAATAACTTCATCTAAGTTCATAATATAACCTCGACATAATCGTGTCTATGTGAATGTGAATTAAGATTTTTTTATTATTAAATACTCCTCCCATCCTAAATTGTTAAACTTTTTTGCCATATAAGTTGTCTCAAAATTGTGTCTCATTTTCTTCGAAAAAAATTGTCTCCTTCAAGAATACAACAATCTTTTATACCTACTTTTTTTTAAATTTACCCTTCATTAAATATTTTTTATTCTTCTTGTGCGGTCCCACCTGTACTATCACTCCGTCCCACCTCTAATGCACCATTTGAATTTTTATACCCGTAACTGGGTCACTTTGACCCAGTGATTTGGACCGCAAAGCGATGCAATTTTTTGATAATTTTTAATGGTCTTGTAGAATAAGAGCTACTCTACAACACTATGAAAAAATGATCTAAAATTGTAAAGTTTTGTTATCTAAATCACATGTCAAAGTGACCTAATAAATTGTGGTAAAAGTACAAATGATGCAAAAGATGTGGGACGAAGTTGTGCAATTATTTAGTGAGGACAATCTTGGTAATGCATAATATTTTTGTAATCTTTTTCCACTATCTTAATATGCGTAAAAAGTCAAAGAAGTGAGACTAAGGAGTATATAATTAAAATGATTTTAAATAATTGAACATGACAATTTTTACTTGAGAAATGAAATATACTTCCTCCATCTCAAAATGTTTACCTGTTTGTTCTTTCGGCTTGTTCCAAAATTGTGCCTTCTTTTAAAACACAATCACATTTTAGCACAACATTTTCCACTCTAAACCTCCACTAACTAATATTTTATTCTTTGTGTATAGACCCACATGTACTATCATTGTTAATCTCAAATGGTAATTTTGATAGTCTCTCTTTTAACACATTTTTGATTATCTTAATATACATGAAAAGTCAAACAAGACAAATATTATGAGAGTGGAGAAGTATAATTTTCTTTAAGATATAGTGGTGGGCCGGGGCGACCTGTACGTGTTCCTCTATGAATGATCGATACACAAATTATGTTCATTCTCGCCCTCTTTATAAATGGTATCAGCTCCAAAGGGCTAATGGCACGGTTCATCCCTCCTATGGTGGCTTTCTAAACACACATAAGATCGAATATTGGTTCTCCTCTAATGGCTTTGAATAATAATCCAAACCCCGCTAGTTCGATGCTGCTCCTACTCTCACTACTACTAATCTGCCTCACCAATCTCTCATCATCCTTGTCTGCAGTCTCCGAGCCCCAAACGGTGGACGAGCTGTTGGCTAAATTCAGGCTTCCTAGAGGGGTCTTGCCGAAGACCGCCGAGTCCGTCTCTTTCTCCGGCGACGACGATGGCGGAAGCTTTGTCGTCGAGCTCTCGAACTCAAAGCCCTGTACTGTCGTCTTCTATTATGCTGTTGTCGCATACGATAAGAAAATCACTGGGAAGATCAAGGACGGGGTGATCTCGGATCTGGAAGGGATTCGTTTGTGGTATAATTTTTTGGATGGCCGAGGGTCCGTCGGATCGAGTTCGATTCGCCGCTGCCGTCAGATAGAATTTGTTTTAAGATGAAGATTGGCGAGGTCAAGGTTGGGGCGACACAGTTCGAAACTGCTCATTCTTGCATTAGAAAGTCACTGCAGATGAGATTCTCCGGGTACGATGATGAGGTCTAAATGAATTCATCTTTCAGTTATAGTATTATCGTTCCTAGCTAGCTAATTATATACATGTTGGTGATTTTAGTGCCATCAATCATTTTATGTAATGAAATTTGTTTACGACTAAAATAGATATTGACGTATACGTTTGTTCCTAACTAGCTAATTGCACATACATATACACACACGTCTATATGAGTTTGTACCTCCTCCTCCTCTTCTCCTTGATGGTATTTTTGCTTTACAAATAAATGTACACTTGCATGTGCAGCTGAATTCTTCTGCTCCAGTTGACGACATTCCCATGCTGGCCACGGAGTAGGCAACAAGGACCGACCACTATTTCTACTACTTCTGCATGGTGCATTGGTGTGTTGTTTGAAAGATCCCGAGCTGGTAGTTTTCTGGAATGTATGTGTGTATGTCGTCATCAACTCTGTTGTTAAAATTGTGGTATAAATAAGTAGAAATTTGTCGTTTTGACTAAACGCATCGTTTCTACGTACTCATTTTCTTTTACTTGTTTAGTTTGTTGGGTGGTTTGATAACGGTTCCAGTGTCCGTATCGAACAAGTACGAAAGTTTCCCTTTCCCCTTTTTGTCGTCTCTTGTTCAAATTGTTGTGTACCGCCGAGTCTGATTAGTCAATGTGTGTAGGCGATGAAGCAAGTATTCCTGTATTATTGTGCTTGAAGTTGTTGTAATCAAATGTCTCTTGTTTGGTAAATGTTCTTGTGCAAAACTTCTAAATCAAGTCATTTGATGTTTGGTAAATATTGGATGTTAAACAAATATATAAAAATCAAAGTTCGATGTCTGCTGCTGGAGAAGAAGGCACAAGTTACCATTAGAAATTAAAACATTCAGAAATTCTTACAGGTTAGAAATAACAACAACAACAACAACAACAACAACAACAACAACAACAACAATAATCGTCATTGCGTTTCACTGTCACGAAGTGCTTTTCATACAGAAATATCAGACGGCCCCTCACAAAACTAAGCTTTAAAATTAGCAACAGTTTATTTAACTTGTGTGTCCATTCCAACATCTGGAGCAGAAGACGAAAGCAACATGTTCTAAGAAAGATATATTTGAGAGTGTCATGAGAACGCACATTCAAATTACACAGTATTTAATATGTTTTACATATAAATATATCATAGATAGAACTTTTGCATAACATATATAGGCTTAATTATTTAATGCATACTCGCTTCATGCCGAAACACTCACATTGCAACCTCATTTTCTAAAACTAGCTTAATGCATCCCTCATTTGTAAGAAAGTCAATGTGAAACTGGTAAAAAAAAAAAAAAAACCGTTAGTGCCTTAACGGAATACTCCGTTAGTTGACAACTAAATCCTTTTTATGAAGGGTAAAATGCCTAACCCTTAGAAATATGAACACCACAGCTGCCACCACCACTGCCGCCGGAGCCACCACCAACCCCTCTGCCTTGTGCCCAGATTCCAACAATCAAACCCACTCCCATTCACCCTTCAGACCACCAAAAGGAGAAATTTTTAGATACTCCAAGAGCACCACGTAAGCACGACACTTGGTGCTCCACACCATTCATTAACTGACACATGTCACCAGAAGAGCACCAACTGTCATGATCCTCTGTTCATTCCCAGTTTCCAGCGCCGGTTTTTACTAAGTAATCGCTCTGCGAGACTCTATATTCGACGTCGTTCCACTTAATTCAAGTAGACCGACGTCGTTTTGATGCTTGTGGCGAGGTCTTTAAGCTACTAGTTATGAGCACGTGAAATTTTATTTATTACAATAATTATACTTATTATATATAAACAATTCCAACAAATGAGATTAACTACAATATATAATCAAACTGAAAAAAAAAATCAAGACAAGAACCATCGCGGTATTTTAACGTCGATGAGTAATATACTAAACTCATCAAATAAGTGAGAAATGAAATGTGTGGTAATAATTTGACATACTAAAAATATTGTTAAGACCTTTATGCGAGGCAAATGGGTTTGGAATAACGTCTCCGATGGTATTTGCTTTCATTCTCCACTTAAGTCGTATAGTGCGGTCCACTTACGCCTTGCTAAGCCTCTAATGTCCGCTAGAGTCTCAAACATGATCGCCAAATAAGTGAAAGAAAACAACAAATATTGAAAGAAAATGAAGGAGTGAGTGTTGACAAAATGTGGTGAAAATTTGGGTCTGGAGATTTTCTTTTATAATGTCGAATGCACCCATTCAAAGAGTCACAACCTGAATAGTCACACTTGTTCGGGTATGATGAAGATAAGCGTCAAAACGACACGAAGTGAATAGTCACAATTGCTGATGTTTAAACTCAGTTAAAACTGGAATTTAAATTACATTTCTAACTTGAATAGTCACAACTCTTCGGAAATGGCTTTATTGTAAATTTCCTCTTACAAGGGCAAAAAACTGTTAAAACACTAAACCACTAAAAACATCTTCACACTTTTAGATAATAGTATAGATTAGGTTAAGGTCTTTAATTAGTACAAAGGATAGGGGCAGTTTTGTCATTACAAGCTGTAACGGCTTCTCGGCAGCCTACATCTGCTGTAAACCCGAGAAGAACAATCAATGAAGTTTGTTCTTATTTTGATTCTCTCTCCTTCGTTTAGTTTTCTTCCCTTCTCGAATTATCAGTGCTAGATTAGTTTGAATTACTAGTGTTTTGTAACTTTGGATTTCCATTCTAATTGCCTATTCAAATCCCAATATTTGCAATGTCACGTTAACAACAAATGACAGACACGGAAGGGATGGGGAAGGGATGATGCGCCTTGTGATCTGGGGACGAGAAAGAAGAAAGGTAAAAGAGGTGGGTTGAAGATTAGGCATCTGAGCAAGATGAAGTTTTCTGGAATGTGTACGTCGTAACTGTCGCCAAGTTTGAGGCCATAGTCGATAAGATGTATCCTGGGTTTCTACTTTCTACTCGAAAACTTTTCCTCAATGAATACATACGCAGATGGCATGAAACTAAACTAAACCAGTTAGCCTCGCAAATGCATTTGTACAATGCGACTAATGCAGTAGTTGTATACTTCTTGACGTAATTTCTCCTAAAAACCCATATATCTGAGAAAGCAGAAACACATTTTCAGCAAAGTTTGCTGCTAAGTGCTAAACCAAGAGTTCAAGTTCGGAAGAGAAAGCAAGGCAATGCTGAATATTGTTTAACTGGAATGTAGTGGCTGTGTAGGAAGCCATGAAGGAAGTATTATTGTTGTTCTGTTGTTGTTGTAATTAACTGTCTATTGTTGTGTAAAAGACACTTACGCCCCTTTAGTTTGACTGAAGAACACTTTCACCCCTTACACTTTGGAAAATGACACTTTAACCTCTTTAGTGTGCCGAACTTCTAGTGACTTGCACCCATTAATTGTGACGTTGTTAATGTGGCGGCGGGATACATCACTGAAAATAGCACCGAGATAAATTTAGCCCCCTTATCATTGAAAAAGTCTATTATACCCTTAGCTAACTCCTACATAATACATAATATGAGGGTAACTTTGTCACAAATACTATTTGTTGTGACAGATCCCAACTCCTCACAATATGTTGTAAGTTTTCTAAAGATGAGTACGCTTATGGGTGGAAGTGTCCTTTTCCAAATCGGAAGGGTTGTAGAGTTCTTCAATCAAACTAGAGGGTGTGAAAGTGTCTTTTACGTTCCATTGTTTGGTAAACACTACCTCTACGATTAATCTACTTCACTTTCGTCACTATTCACATATTATTTAACCCGGTAATTTAATTAGCAAAATGATAAAAAATGCTAATCTTTGCGTTGTCACTTTACTCTACAATACCATGTAAAATTTTCCCATAAATTATAACGTTGCTATCGAAATCGCCGAGTCAAAGTAACCCAATTACGGGTAAAAAGTCAAATCAGGACATTTCAAAAGAAACGCATGAATTATTATTCAACTTTATCTAGTGCTGAACTTCTAAAGCAATTTAATGTTGGGTAAAGGACATTGAGCATCCCTGAGTTTATGCTTAATTCTACTCTGCTACCATGCATTTTGAAAAAAGACACTTTGTATCTTTTTTTGGATGGAGCTGACGGTAGACTAACAGACCCGGTAAAAAGACTATTTTACCCCTTGAATAATATACAATGACACCTTATATGTTACTTCTACCATTCATTCACCCCATATGTAAACCTAATTTCTCTATCTCTTCCCCTCTTTCACTCTTCCCCCTCTTTCTTCCGTTTCGCAGAACCAACATAACCCAAATCGCCGTCGGTGTTGAGGAGCCAGACCAGCAGCAACCACCACCGACGGGTCTCCCACCCACTCTCCCCCCTCGGTCTCTTCTCTCTTCCTCTCCACACCACCACGAAATCGACTGCCCACCTCACCAGATCCAAAGCCTCTCTTCTCTCTTCCTCTCCAGCGCTACCGCGGGCTCCACTCGCTCGCCGTCTGGGACTCGCCGGGATCCCCAAACCCGATTGGAAACCGCTGCGACGGAGAAGAGTGGAGGATCTCTCCACGAGCTTTTCATGACCAAATCGAGCTCCTCAATCGGCGCGAGGATGTCTTCAGGGAAGTTCTCGTTTTTTGGCGAACTCGAGACTAACTCGTATGATTCGAATCTTCGGAATCGTCCACCGACGCGGGCTCAGACTCGTTCTTAGCCTTCTTCGCCTCAGGAAAAACCAAATCTGAGTTATCCGAGTTAAGTACTTGTGTTTCCTCAGGTGAGTTCAAGTCAGAGTCATCTCGGGACCTCTTCTTGACATTGCTAAAATCAGTGCAAATTCTAGGGAGTTACAGATTGACAAAGAAGAAAAAGATGAAGATGAAGATGCTCCTGGTCATGTTCTATCATTTGGGGGTACTTGTGTCATTCACAGTTCCCTTTTCTCAATGTTTCTTGGACTTTTTCTTCTCTTACCATAGAATATGGCATGGAGACATATGTTATTGATTGTGGTATTGGTGGTGGTGGTGGATGTGTTGGCTATTTGTGGCGGTGGTCGCTGTGTTGGGTATTGGTGATGTTGGTGGTGTATTTGTTTTTGGCTAATTTATGTTCTTAATGGAAGAGAAATTAGCTTATGAGATTTGGTAGGGTTGGTTGGTTGAATTGAAAATTTGGAAGTGGGTTTGGTTGAATTTGTGTTTGAGGATTCAATGACCTTGGTACATGAAGAAGAGTCTAATGAAATGGAATTGAGATTGGGCTAGATCAATTTGATATCGTTTTTGGATGAAATGGCTTTGAAAAATTTTGTTTGATTCTTAGAGGACCTTGTAGTGGGGGTTTGATCAATTTGGTCTAGTTCTTGGTGTTCTTGAAGATAAAATGAGTAAAAAAGGTTCAAAAAATCAAACAGGAGCAATATGGTCCGAAAATTTTAGTCAACCACTTATCTAACGGAACTTAACAGAAGGGTGTTAAATGTCCACGGAATATTCTGTTAAATAGGTGCAAAGTGTTTTTTTCCAAAATACAGGGTAGCGGGGTGGAGTTAAGTCAAAACTCAGGCGTGGTTAGTGTCTTTTACCCTTTAATGTTTGGTAAAAGTTGGTGGGTAAGTGACACTCTCACCCCCTAAGTTTGATGAAAACACACTTCTACCCCCTTCTAGTTTGGGAAATGATATTTCCACCTCTCTTGTGTCTGTTAAATTTCAGAATTTCATAATATTTTTCACTCTCCGACTGTAACATAAGGGCAATGTCCAACACTATAGTAGTTTTGGAAAAAAACTTGCTCGACACACAAAAAAAAATGTTAGTGTCTTGAAGTTTGAAAGATAAAAGGAATGAAAGTGTCATCTTTTAAATATGAAGGGATGAAATGTCTTCGCAACAAACATTAAGTGGCGAAGAGTCTTTTACCTAAAATAGGTTGTTAAGCAAATACTACTTCATAAAAAGCAAGTTTGGAGTGGGAGATACCGGTACAAAGTTACACTTATCAAACAATTGAATATTGTTACAGATGAGAAATCATATTCTATTCTACTTTAAATGGAGGCTAGAACTGTTATCAAACACCTAGAATTTGGTACAGGTAAGAAATCATTATGTAACCTAATACTGCGGGAAGCTCGAACTCGAGAATTCAAGACACTTATTCACTGGGCTAAGAAAATGCGTCTCGCAGTAACAATGCGCTTTTTCCATACAAAATCAGTGATACCAAGTGAACCCTTACAAAACACGAGGAAATAACACTAAATTTACATGCAGTTTGACACTTGTGACATTAAACGTTCAACACTTTCAATTTTATAGAAACCCCATGCTCTTTTCATTTTGAGATAAATAGTCTTTAATTATTAATATGATTAGATTAAATTTACAAAATTTACTGTAATACCCATTATGTAAGGTCACTCGTCTCTTACAATTAGGTAATAGTAATACAATATATTTCGTTAATTTATTCTAGGCCTACTAATAGCTGGAGGCTATTGCGTTAACTGACTAATTATAGTACTCCTCTCTTACAAAGCGTGTAAAGAATGATTAATAAATAATTCTTTTACAAAAGTAGTAAGCACAATCTTATGAACCCTAAAGTAGAGACATCTACGGTTCTACTACCTACCCACTAGAGCCAATTCATAAGTTTTTACTTTTCCTTTCTTGCACTGGTGCTCTTTGAATGAGAATGATGCGAGTGGGGATCAAAGGTCAATACTTGGAAGTGTTCGACCAAAATTACAGAATTCGGAAATCCATTTGGGTGGATGGGAATTCTCGTTCTCTCTAATCATGAATTGGTTATGGAAAGAGAATTCGGGTCTATACTCTCTCCTCTTTAATAAAAAGTACTCTTGAGATATGTATAGCAATATAACTACTCCACTTTAAGAATGTAAAGCGGGTCGGATTCGGATTGGATCAGCCTCTTCCTAATCCAAATCCGACCAGGAGAAGTGTGATTCAGCTCTGTTTGGAACGTTACCGGATTCGGATCAGATTAGATTGAGTTTCATTTAGATTATTCAAATCTGATATGGAGATCCATATATGTGGGCGACGGGTCAGATTCTGTTCGGGTTTATAAAAAAATACAAAAGTAATATAAAAAAATAAACATTATTGCCTTCTCTTAAGCATAAGAAGTCCAAATCACAAAAAAAAAAAAAAAAAAAAAAAAAAAAGTTTTGTGAATTAGAGTTACTGTTGTGAGTTAGGAAAAATTAAGATACATTTGTATATAACATTATTGCCTACTCTTGGTGTAATTTTTGCTCTCGAAGTAATGATTTCAATGACAATGACAATGAAACAATGGAAGAAAGAAAAAGTGAGGATTTATGGGTCGGCAGTAATGGAGTGGGTAGAAGTCTTTACTCTAGGGCTTCGTTTGGACGGGGGGATATGAAACAGTGAGATATGTTGTACACTGAGATGTGATTATAGTAAGATAAGATAAAATGTACCAGTAATGTGTTTTAGGTTAGGTGATGCAGAATACACTACAACAAATTTGATGTTTTGTAACGAAGTAAATTGTTGGCAAAAATAAAAAAATCGTCACTGAAACATTTTAGTGACAATTATTTTTCGTTGTGATATTTGTCGCCTATACCACGTCGCTAATGCATTCTGCAACAATACTTTATTTCGTTGCCCAAAAATGGGCTTCAGCAACGAATCATGTTGTTGCATTTAAATCTAGTGACAACGAAATAGATTTTGTTGCCTTCATCTTTTGTTGCAAAAAAATCAAATTTTGCCATGATAAAATTGTCGCTATTTATTGTTTGCGCGCAAAGATATTATTAATATTTCACTTTTTCTTCATGGAGAAAAAATAGTTATATATACATTGTTTTTTTTTTGGTATTACAGTCAGTACATTGTTTGCCTATAGTTTTCCTTTGCAATGATAAACTTGTTTCTGTGTAAGTCAGCACAAAAATTGATGCCTTGCCAAACAAAACCCTAAGAATTTGATTGAGAAATGATAATGCACACCCTATTCAACCATTGTTGAACTGCGTAAATACATAAATCCATTTGAATAATATTTTTTCTACTATTACAAAGACATCGTGATTTCAACCATAAAAGAAAATACTATTAATAACATAAAATACTACTCCTTTCACTTTCCGATAGTTTCCTGTCAAGATGCCTGCACAAAACACAAAAAACTAAACATGTGATTAAATCGAATTATTCAAGAAAGATTAATAAGGGATTCAATTAAATATTGGTTCACCGTAGGCATCACAATGAGATGAACAAAAGATATGAATTACAAATGAGATGAAGTAATTACAACTGAATTATTATCTTGTCACCTAAAACAATTGTGTTATCATCTTATTATGAGTGAAACAAGAAAAGTAAGATTATGATGACACTACTGAATACTGGTAGCACGTACCATTGATTAATTCAATGAGTGAATACCTCAAAATGAAACAACATGATCCTATTTTATCTGACTAAAATTTTTATAAGATTATGTTAACATAGCTTTTTTTTAACTATGTTAACATAGTTGCCCATCCAATTTCAAATTCTAATAACTCAATAGTTTTAGATCCAGTCATAAAACTGTACAATTCTGGTGAAGAGGAGGGGTTGGGGGAATAGTACTCATAGAGCAAGATTTACATACCTCAAGTGGAGACAAACTACGATCACTTTGATCTAGGTGTAGGTCAAATCTGCAAAATGAAATAACCACATAGGTTTAGACGCTTGATAGAAACGCTTATTTGACGAACGATCAAATGGTTGAGAAGTTACCGTATTCAGTCGGAGGTACTCTTGAAGGATAAAGGAGGAGGGAGTGCAAATTAGTCGGGGTCGCTACGGACGAGGAGAGAGAGGCTCCGCCTCTTCCCTTTCTGTTGTGAGAATAATGCATCAGGGTTACCCATTTTACGAATAGTGTGAACGGAGAATGAGAGGTGGTTTCAGGTCGTGGGTTACTTGCCTTTTTTTAGGAACGTGGGCTAGTGGGCTGCTATTTCTTCTTCTTCTACTACTATTTTTTTCTTTTTTTTTTTCAACAAACAAAAAGAGTTTGTTGGTCTAAGTTTATCCACATAGATTTCTTTTTCTTTGTTACTTTTGGGTAAAACAAAACACATCTGATCGTCTAAATTTTAACATTTTTCATTACTCTTTTTTCGAAAAAAGTAATAATTTTCTCAAAAAAAAGTTACTTTTATGTTTAAAGTATTATTTCTTTTAAGTTCAAAAAAAAAGTATTATTTCTTTTTTATGAGTAAAAAATTATTTTTCATTTCTTTGATAGTTTGAAGTAGTCTTTCATTAAACTGCTTGGTAAAAAAAAATGCTTGGTAGTACCTATACTCTTTTGTTGTTTACAAATGGTGTCAAATGTATTCCAAACAACAAATATTTTTGTTTACAATTCATGTTCTTTTGGCAACGTAAGCAAACAACATGATTTTCTATGACATCTTAGGTTCGTTGCAAAAAGATTTAGCGGGAATCAAATTTGGCGCCTATTTATTTTATGAAGATTCTAGCAACAAATATTTTATTTCGTTGCTGTTATTTTCTGTTTTGTGATGATTGAACAATTATGTTGCCAAAGCACTTGTTCAGTGACGAAGTTTTGTTCGTCGCATAAAATTTTGTTGCAGAAGACGCAATTTGTTGTAGTGATATGACGAAAGCGTGAAAATAACCACAACATCTTGCAATGTTATCTGGTTACGTAATTCGTCAAACTTGTTAACAAGTTGCATGCTTAACTACTTCTATCACATTAGTACATTTATCATTTTCTGAAATAAATTAGATGCAAAATAGTTATTAGTTTATAATTTTACATAAATTAGTTTAAATAAAGAAATAGCAACTTGTTTATTGTTTTTACTAAAAACAGCTAAATTAAGATAATAGCATTTATTTAAATTAGTACTATAAACTAGTTCAATACAAAGCTTAATTAATGCATAATGGATATTAGCACTTTTAAACCATAATTGTGTGGGTATTAGCTTTTATATATATCCCATCCCAACCCCTCACCCAAACATGGGACATATCCCCTACCAAACTAGGCATGGAGTGCATAAGATTATGCTTACTACTTTTGTAAAAGAATTACTTCCTTCTTTACACTTGTTCTAAGAGGAGCGGGTACAATTAGTCAAATGACTTCTAAAGTTGGTATAAATATTCCATCTCACCTCAATTATCTCACTTTATGGCCTAAATCCTGATTGTCGAGAAATCATTTCTGGATAATTTAGATGGTGGTCACCTTGTGGACTGTATATCTTGACTATTAGAAATAGGATTTGGATCCTCTCATGTCCAAATCTCTTCAAGTCAGTCTAAATCTGGACCGTCTAATAATTTTTAATTATCACAAAATTTAATCTTTGATTGATCCTAATTTAATTTCTCATTTCATTTTGATTGATATGATGATCAGTAAAAGATTAATTTTATAATAATTAAAAAAATATTTAACGGTCCAAATTTGAACTACACGAGCTTGAGGAGATTTGGACATGAGATTATCCAAATCATTAGAAATAATACACTTTTTAGAAACACGAATACCAATATCCAATCACACGTGTATACTCCTTTTTCTGTTCTCTATCTATCTTCATAGTTTTCGTTTTACCACTATTACTGGATCACTTTGATTCGGTGATTTGATTAATAAAACAATGCAAGAATACGATATTCTTTGCATGATGTTGTAGAGTAAACTGTACACTACAACGCCATGAAAAAATTACCAAAAAAAAATCATCATCTTGCTATCCAAATCACCTAGTCAAAGTGACCTGTTACAAAAGAAAAAGTCAAACTGTAAAGATAGAGAACGAAAGTAGTATATGTGATACTGCACACCACATTGTATTGGCACCCACCTCTGCTACCTGCATTACTTCAACTTGGCTCACAGGTTATGATCATCATTCCGGGACCAAAAGCCCTTATTCATATTAGAACGCAAATGCAACGTAGCAATGTACAGGTTCAGGTGCATACCACAGTGGGAGCTCTCATTAAACAGGAATACCTCCCAATAACATAAGACCACCTCCACCTTCAATGGGACACAACTTTGGAGCATTATTTTCAATTTTTTCTTCTTCAGCATTATTTTCAATTTCTTCTTCTTCAGCATTATTTTCACAGTTGAAGAACATGTCCATGCATGCCTCCTCCCAACGGACCTCACCAGTTCCAGCTCCAATAGCACAAAAAGGAGACATATGCAGAGGCCCTTCCCAATCTTGCACCAACCCAAGAGAGATCATCAGATACTGATGCATAGCCCCCAGCTTCCCCAATACAGACACCCCTGGTCTAGATGTTATTGCATTCGAATCACCTTGTACAAGACTTAATCTTAGTCCCTTAGCTGCTCTAAAATATGCTAGTTATTTTGGTTTCGACTTTAATTGTAGTTATATGCTAGGCCTTTGTTGTGATGCAAATTAAGCGTCCAAAGTTGCATGGCGTTGGTTGCCTTTTCTGGGACATTGATATCTCTTTTGCTAAAAGAAAAGATCCAAAGGTTGGTATATGTTTTTTAACTTACATTTTCATAACAAAACATGTACTCCCTCCTGTGGTTTCTTCACCATTTGGAAAAGTTGTTTTATTATAAAGCAAGTGGAAAGACTAAACTGTCCCTTTAAAATAGAATGACTCACCCAATTGATATGGAAGTGTGAAGAATAAGAAGGAACGTCCAAAAAAGGAAAGTGTGAAGAATCAGAAGGAACGGAGAGAGTATTAGTTAAGCGGTTATGATCCCGTCGAAACATGTATATGGTGTTAAACAACAATTATATTTCATTTTTGATAGACCGATCAAACTGGTGTAAGCATGAACCGGTTGGTTATGAACGGTTCTTGACTGGTTTTTGCATGGACGGTCCAACTAGCAAACCAGACTGATCAAGGTCCGATTCATCGGTTTGATTGGTGGAATAAGCCGGTCCGTTTTTTAAAACTATGCACGGAGAAGAAAATGAACCTAGTAGTACATGGTGGGCCTATGCGACATGTGTTCCTCTCCAAATGGTCTATACAAATTCTTTCCTTTCTCCCCCTCTCTCCTTCGAGAGACTCATACTAGTTACTACTATAAAATGTATCAGATCCAACGGCTAATGGCACGGTTCATCCTCTTCTGGTGCCTTTCTAAACACATATATTCCCGTTTCTAATGGCTTTGAATAATAATCCAAAACCTGCCATTTCGATTCTGCTCCTACTCTCACTACTACTATGCCTCTCCAGTGTCTCATCATCGTTGCCTGTTGTCTCCGAGTCCAAAACGGTGTACGAGCTGTTGACCGAATTCGGGTTTCCCCGCGGCCTCTTGCCGGATACCGTGAAGTCCTACTCTTTCAACGACGACAATTGGGAAAACTTCGAGGTGGAGCTCTCAAATACCTGTATTGTCAACTTCTCGGGTTCGGCTTATGTCCAATACATTCCTAAAATCACTGGGCACCTCCAGTACAGATCGCTCTGGCTGACGATAGGGATTTTTATCATGGGTGATCAGTTCAATTTTCAGTGGATCGATGAGATCGCGGTTGGTCCGCCGCCGTCGGATTCCATTTATTTTAGGATTATGGGGTCAGACATTAAGAAGGTTGCCGTGGATCTGTTCAAAACTGTTCCTCATTGCCTTGAGGAAGTCCTTGCAAATGAGATTCTCCAGGTATTATATATGTTGATGATGAGTCTAAATTATTTTTTCAGTTAGACCGTGATACACCCAGTATCGTACCAGTAGCTTGAGAGAGGCTACAAATCTCTACCAGTAGTTCGTGACACTACGAAAATACTACGAAAAGACAATAAAAATAAGTAAAACTCAAAATAATTCATTCATCTCATACCCTAAACTGAAGGATTACAATGCTTTAAATAGTAAAATAGTTAACCCTAACCTTGACCTAATGGGCTCGGCCCACTCTACTAATTAATTAAATAAACAACTAATCAAATAAATAAACAATTAACGAGTAATTCTAAATAATTAATAAAGATAATAAAATGGGTGACCCGGCTGATACGGTTGACCGTATCAGACCGCTCCTAATTGGAACATGCATACCAATCTGATTCTTCTCTTCCCCGTATTTGACTTTTTTGACTTGTATTTGTGTCACTTTGACCGGGTGATTTGGATCGAAAACGATACGATTTTTTGATAATTTTTTCACCGTGTTATAGAAGAACTTTTACTCTACGACACCATGGAAAATTATTAAAAACTTGCATCATTTAGCTATCCAAATCACCGGATCAAAGTGAACGGTGAATAGTAAACCCTAAAAATTAAATTGATAGGGAAAGAAGAATCGGAGTGGTATATGTTTACAAATAATGTACACTGGTACATATATCTCAGATCTGATATATCATACATATTCTGATGGGTGTTTTCTTCAATCAATTTGCAGCTGAATTCTTCTGCTCCAGTTGACAACGATGACGACATTCCCAAGTTGGCCACGGAGTAGTAGGCAACAAGGACCGACCACTATTGCGTACTACTACTTCTGCTGGTGTTGTATTTCCTTTTAATAACATGAAAGATCTCTGTTGTTAAAATTGTGGTGTCATGGAGTCATTAGTTACAAGGTTGGGGTATCTTTCACAAATATAAGTAATCTTCTCGTATAAGTGGTAGTATTTCCTTTGTCGTTTAGTTGAGTTGGGTAGTTTGTTGACGGTTCGCTGTTTGAACTGGGCTCTGTGTGAGGTTGTTGTAATCAAATGTTTATTGTTTGGTAAATGTAATTCAAATGTTGTCATGATCCTTGAGGTTCAGAAGATATTTCTCAATTATTACAGGGGCCTGGCAATAATATTTATTTAGTGGGGGAGAAAAATGTAATGAGGTGCTGAAGTGAAAGGACACGATCGTCTTTTCGCAATGTTTCTTGTATGGTTTCTCTGGTTCTACATATAGAACTAAGGAACGAGAGCACGGCATCTGTAATGAACTATGATAATTTTTCCTTTCAATTTCTATCTCAATTTCAAGTAGATTACATTTCAATTTTTATCGGTTGTTAATTTCTTAGTTTAGTTCTTCTGCTCAATTTGTTCGGTTTTAACGATTTCTCCGGTGATCGGAGTCGTCCAAATCCGGCAATCATTACAATGTTTTCGTGCAGAACTTCTAAAGTTTGATGCTTGTTGCCGGAGAAGAAGGCACAAGTTATGGCTATTAAACACTCAGAAATTCTTACAGGTAAGAATTCCTATTCCTATAATAATAATAATAATAATAATAATAATAATAATAATAATAATAATAATAATAATAATAATAAACTATCGTGTTTCACTGTCACAAATTGCTTTTCATACAGCATCAGTAATACTAAATGGTCGCTCACAAAACCTGACAGTTTACTCAACTCGTGTGTTCATCATTCCTAAGACACTTGGAGCGGGAGCGCAAAAGCAACAAATTCTAAGAAAGTTGTATTTGAAAGTGCCATGAGAGCGCGCAACAAATTACAAGTACTTATATAACTTTTACATAATATATATCGGGTGGCAATGACTACAAAGCTTGTATATGAGATAAAAACGCGTTATAGAAATTTGTGAGCTTAAATTCGAGCTGAAAGGGCCGGGAGCGGGGGCGATGCCCCTCTTTAGAGTTTTTGGTTATTTAGGTCAACGCCTCAAAGAGTGGATCCGCCTTTGAGGCGGGTCCACGATTTTGTGTCACTGGAGGTTAAATTTTAAAAAGATTATAATTTGATGAATAAACATAATAGTGAAGTTATTGTTCGATTCTATTTCAAAAAAAAAAAAAGTTATTGTTCGATTCTAGTGGGAGCTAAAATGAATTTATTGGACAAAATATATGATCAAATTGCATTTTTAAAAATTGAGTGGTGGCTATAGCCCCCACTCCTCCCTACATGGATCGGCCCTTGCCGGCTGCCGCCACTGTTTGTCCCTGTTAGAGCTCCTTCTTGAGCTTGAGACTTAAGCTCTAAGAAGGTAGCCACTCAGAAGCTAGACGGCAACTTCCGTATATTAGGTGATTGCTTAGAACTCGAAGCGGATTATCTTAGGTAATCTCTGGGTACTTCTTATGGTTTGGGACTTGATATCTTCCATAAGTGAAAGGGGGCAGTCACGTGATTTCCTATACAAAAGTATTTCTTAAGTCCTTGATATAAAAATGGACCATTGAGACTTCTGGATCAATATTGCTTACGCAGATGCAGAATGCAGATTATGAAGAACTTTTTTATGTTGATATAAATTGATTAACAATTGTGCACTGGTATCTCGCATCTGATAAAATTCTGATGGTTTCTCTCCGATGTGCAGCTTTCTACTCCAGTTGACGACATTCCCATGCTGATCACGAAATAGGCACACAAGGACTATTACTATACTGGTGTTGTATTGTTAATATGAAAGATCCCTAGCTGGTGTGGGTAGGAAATTAGGTATCTGTCGCCAAGTCTGATGCCATAGTCAATTTGATGTATCCTAAGTTTCTACTTGAAAACGTTTCCTCAATGAATACTTTACGTAGATGGCATGCTTTGTGTAGCACTGCATGGTTGATTTCAGGAGTTCATCGCCTTTAAAAAGTCCTAAAGTTGCTTGGTATAACAGTATGAAACTAAATCACTTAGTACTGGCAAATGCAATCGTACACGCGACTAATGCAGTAGTAGTATACTTCTTGACGCAATTTCTCCTAAACAAACCATATATCTGAGAAAGCAGGAACACTTTTTCGGCGATGCTGTTGCTAAGTGCTAACCACGAGTTCAAGTTGCCGCTAAGTGCTATCCATGAATTCAAGTTCGGAAGAGAAAGCAACGCAACGCAGACCATTGTTTTAAATGGCAATTTGTGCTGCTGCTATTGTAATTGACAGACTATTACTGTGTAAAAGACACTTTCACCTCCTCTAGCATGACTAAAGAACATATTCACCCCCTTCCGTTTTGAGTATGACACTTTCACCCCTTTAGTGTGTTTAACTTCTAGTAACTTGCACCCCCTGACTGTGACACCGTTAATTTTAGGGGCGGGGTACTTTAATGAAAATAGTTTTTGAGATAGATTTGGACCCAGTATCATGCAAAAAGCCTATTATACCCTTAGATAATCCCTGCATGTTGCATTATATGAAGGTAAATTTATCTCAAATACTATTCTTAGTGACAAATTATAACTCCAAACTGATGGTATCACAATATCGGGTGTAAGTTTTCTGAAGATGGGCACACTTATGGGTGAAAGTGTCTGTTTCCAAACTGGAAGTGCTTAAAGTATCCTTCAATCAAACTAGAGGGTGTGAAAGTGTCTTTTACCCACCATTGTTTGGTAAATATTGGTATTCAAATCGGCACCGAGTCGTGAAAGTGTTTTTTCCCCAACTGAAAGGGCTTAAAGTATCCTTCAATCAAACTAAAGGTGGTGAAAGTGTCTTTTAACCTCCATTGTTTGGTACGAATATATTCAAATTGTTCTGTGCAGAACTTCTAAAGCAATTTTAATGTTGGGTAAAAATTGAAGGGTAAATGACACTTTCACCTCCTAAGTTTGACGGAAACACACTTTGACCCCTTCTAGTTTGGGAAATGACACTTCCACCTCTTGTGTCTGTTAAATTTCAAAATATTTTTACTCCCCAACTATGAAATCGTTAGTCTAAGGGAAATTGTCCGACACTATAGTAGTTTTGGAGAAAATTCACTCTCTTAGAGTATGATATGACACAATCACATTGTGAAAGTGTTTTGAAGTTTGGAACATAAAAAAGAATGAAATGTCATTTCTCAAACATAAAGGGGTGAAATTGTCTTTGCATCAAACATAAAGGGGCGAAAGTGTATTTTACCTATGATTGGTTGTTAAACAAATATTCCATGAAAAGCAAGTTTGATGTTTGCTGTCGGAGAAGCAGGGACAACTTACAATTATCAAACACTTAAAAGTTGTTACCGGTAAGACATCATAATTTAACCTACGGTAAGGGGATTCTCGAACTGTTATCAAAGACCTTGAATTTGTAGCAGGTAATCATTATGTACCTATTACTAGGGGAAGCTCATACTCGAGAACTCAATAAACTGTTTCAAGACACTTATTCATTGGGCTAAGAAAATGCGTCTCACTTTCATAAAGTTCTTTTTCCATACAACATCACATATACTAAGTAGACCCTTATAAATTAGGGAAAAATGACACTAAATCTATATGTAGTTTGACACTAATGACGCTCACCTTACACTTTCAATTTCATAGAAACTCCCATCTTTTGAACCCTAGAGCAGAGACTTCTACTTATCCACTAGAACCAATTCATAAATTCTTAGTTTTCCTTTGATGCGAGTGGGGATCATTGGTTAATATCTGAAAGTATTCGACCAAAATTACAGAACTCGGAACTCCATTTCCATTCTCACCCTCTCTCCTTCGAGAGATTCTTACTACTATAAATTGTATCAGTTCCAACAGCTAATGGCACGGTTCATCCTCTGGTGCCTTTCTAAACACATATATTCCCGTTTCAACCAACCCCGGGCTAAAACCCTAGTTCTTCTCTAAAATCTTAACCAAACAAACAGCTAACTAGCAGCAACAAGAATGGCTTTCAATAATCCGAAACCCGCCAGTTCGATTCTGCTACTACTCTCACTACTACTACTCTGCCTCTCCAGTGTCTCATCATCCTCGTCTACAGTCTCCGAGCCCCAAACGGTGTACGAGCTGTTGACCTCATTCGGGCTTCCTAGCGGCCTCTTGCCGGATACCGTGGAAAACTACTCTTTCAAAGGCGACACTGGAAGCTTCCTGGTGGAGCTCTCAAATAACTGCTTTGTCAACTTCTCGGATTCGGCTTTGATCACATACGATAAGAAAATCACTGGGAGGCTCGGTCCGGAAGTGATGTTTTATCTGAGAGGGATATCCATCATGCATCAGTTCACGTGGCGGAGGGTCGATCAGATCAAGGTCGGTCCGCCGGAGGATACCATTTATTTTAGGTTGGGGTCAGCAAGCCGGTCAGCCACTAAGAAGCTTGCGGTGGATCAGTTCAAAACTGTTCCTTACTGCCCTATTCAGGTATGATGTTGATGATTCTATATTAATTAATCTTTCAATTATAAAAAAATAAAAAATAAAAAATCGACTGAAATTATAATCTGAACACTGTCTCGCATATGATCATATATTTTGACAGGGTTTGCAGCTGAATTCTGCTCCAAATGACTGTTGTGTAAAAAATCCAAATACTATTTTTGGGTTTTAATTTAAATTCTTGCATTTTTAAGAAGTTGCGTTGTTTTAACAAACAGTTGTGTCTTTTTTAGTGTCTTTTCGAAGAGGTGCTTCAAACACCATTTGACGTCTATTATACAAGAGGTCATTTGTTGCCGAAACAAGTTTTCAGTTTCATGTATCTCTTTTCGATTCTCTTATTTCTTGTCAGGATTGAGTTTTAATTTAGTTGAAAATATGAAATGCAATTTTGGCTTTTCTCCTCCACCGCGGTAGTCATTGTATTGCTGGATAGTGTTTATATGTAGCACATTTTGTACCGCATAGTGGGAAAAATTAGTATCCTAAAAAAAATCATGCACCGCCTTAGCTTACAGATTCAATAAGTTTTTTTATCTCATTTTTCTCGTTTTTCTCTATATAATTCTAAGTTTTTCGATTCACATTTTTCTACTAACACATGCTCTGAAATTGTTTGTTTTAGTGGCTTCCCCACAACATTGACGACGACGCCATCCCCATGCTGGCCAAGGACGAGTAGGCAACAAGGACGGACTTCTATTACGTACTTGTGCTGGTGTTGCATTTCCTTTTAATAACAAGAAAGATCTCTTTTGTTGAAATTGGGGTGTCATGGAGTCATTAGTTATAAGGTTGGTATAAGTAATCTTCTCGTATAAAGTGGTAGTATTTCCTTTGTCGTTTAGTTGAGTTTGTTGACGGTTCGCTGTTTAAACTGGGTTCTGTTTGAGGTTGTTGTAATCAAATGTCTATTGTTTGGTAAATGTAATTCAAATGTTTTTGTGCAAAAGTTCTAAAGTTCGATGTTTGTTGCGGGAGAAGAAGGCACAAGTTGTCGTTATTAAACACTCAGATATTCTTGCAGGTTTCCCAAAAACAAATCTTATAATAATAATAATAATAATAATAATAATAATAATAATAATAATAATAATAATAATAATAATAATAATAATAATAATGTGTTTCGCTGTTCCAAAGTGCTTTTCATACAGCATCAGTAATACCAGTCCCTCACAAAACTAAGCTTTGACATGAGCCACGGTTTACACAAATTGTATTGAAAGCGCGCAACAAATTATAAGTATTTTACATAATTTTACAGATAAACATATCATACATAGAACTTTTGCATACTATATATATTCAGTGGCAATGACTACAGAACTTATATATGAGACTAGAATCTTCCATGTTAAAGAATGCATTGAAGTTCAACTTGTCTAAATGTTAGCAATGAGAACTTTCATTTAGTAAAATAGCGAGCTACCTCAGCAAAGGGTTGGTTACTTTTGATATAGTTTCAAATAGCCTGGCAACTAATACTTAGACTAGACTAATTGATGATAACATACAGAACACGCGCTCTATAATTTGTGAGCGGAAGGAAATTTGATCTTAAAGTTCCGGAGTTGGGAGCAGGAGCAATGCCCCTCCTTGCAGTATTAGGTTATCTAGGTCCATACCAGTGCAATAAGTTCCCTTTTCCAGGTACAATGACCTTGAGGAAAAGAAACTACAGTACATAAACTTTCTGTACTTGAAATATAAAACACTGGCGTTCAAAGTAGCATATATACAGAACCCAACTCAGCCCAGCCTCTTAAATATGTACACAAGAACCACCCAGACTAAAAGATTTCATTTCTTGCCTGTAACTATACCGAGACTTTGACCATACAAAAAAACAAACAAACATAAACATATGAGGTTCAACAGCACACACCTCTAGTGACCACTCTTGCCAACTCCATGGTTCTCGGTTTATTATGTCACCAGCTTACAGGTTTTCCCAAGCAACTGTTATCGCAAAAGCTGGTTGTCACACTTGCAGCACCTGACAATGCACGACATGACTTTTACCACGACCCGCTATACTCGACCACAGATTCTTCAAGAGTGTTCTAGAATGACCTTTTCTAGCGATATTCTCCCACAGGTCAGTGTTGCTCTCCACTCTTTTATCCAAGTTCGAAACATCAACCAGACTAATGCTCATGTCGTTGCGGACAATACAAAGCTTCCCATTCAAAGGAACAAGAGACGCTGCTTCTAGGGCACGTGAGTTCCCAAAATGAAGTTTGCTATCAATAAACCTCTTCCAAGCCTTCGTAGTGTCATCGTAAACCCTAAGTTTGCACCCATCTCGACAATCCGGCGCATAGAGGTTCCCATTTATGGAGACACTAGGGTTCCGCCAACCAACCACCATCCCACTGTTGAGTCGAACCCAACTGTTATTCTCAGGAACATAGGCTTCACATAAGACCTGTCGATGAGACCCTAGTCCTTTCAGAAACCACTTTCCTCCATAAACAACTCCTCCTATATAAGGTATCATAGCCGTGTGCATTTCAGATATGAAGCTCCACCTGTTCTTGTTAGGGTCGTAAACTTCAGCAGACCGGAGGGTTCTCTGGACTCCATCACACTCTCCGCCCGCCACGAAAAGGCAGTTATTCATAGCACACGCCCCGAAAAAATGACGCTTCCGGAGCATATCCGGTGCCCTACGCCATTTATTCGTTCGAGCATTATAGAAAATGACTCTCCTCATAGACCCTTTGAGCGGATCTTTTCCGCCGAGTAAGTACAGGTGGCAGTCACTCAGAACAACACAACCAAACCCTAGGGCTTCGCTGTATTCTCTGGGTACAGGCGGAAGCGGCTGCCAGAGGTGGTGGGTGGGATCAAAGGCGTACCATGAAATTCGCCCGTCGCGGTCTCTTTTGATGACGTAAACCCACTCTTCCGCCAGTCCGAGGGTTTTTCTGAGGGAATAGTAGAAGTTTCCGGCAAGAAGGCGGTACCATCGCTTGCAAACAAGGCGGAGCTTGTTGTGGTCCATGCGTGGGACCCGGATTAGGCAAGCGATGGCGAGGTCGTCGGGGAGGCCGGGCAAAAGAGGGGGCTGAAATCGGGTTCTCTCGCCGCGTGGATTTTTGGTCCTGTGTGCACGAGGATTGATGTCAGGTTGGATGCATAGTTTGGCTCCTGGTACGAATTTACTTGCCCCTACAACAGTTTTTAATCCTGAATCTGCTTTACAATAACACGATACCGAGTCAACCTGCAAAATTAAACAAATACTAAACAGGTTGAATGCAAAATTAAACAACACTCAGCGCTTCATTGCTCTACGATGAACCAAGATCATCAGCTACTGATAAAAGGGAGTTTATACATGCAGGGCAATGTGGTCATTTACGCACATATCCTGCATATTATCCTGTACTACCCAGACATGTTAATACATATCACTGCAGCTTATCTTATCTCTTATCCTGCTCTAACCCATCACTAAGAACCAAAAATCACTTATCATGCCTTATCCTAGTACAATCATATCCGACCTCATATCCCGGTACAGCTCTTATCCCATTATTTTTGTCCCTTACCCAAACGAGGCCAAATAATCCAATAGATAGCCTGAAAACAGTTGAAAAACTTAAGTCGGTGTTCTGTATTCTTTCGAGCTGCTCTACATGATTAAGTTATGAAAATGTGAATTCAATAAACTTTCTTTAACTCATTCTTTCCAAGGCCTTGCAATTATGGGTATGTATCAAAATTCAGAAAGAATTCGATGGAAAACTCGAAATCAATGTCTGTTTCAAAAGCTTTAAATCACCTCTTTCTTGGAAGTGTTTTGAGCCCGGGTTGTAACAAAACGGAAGGGAAAGTAGAAGTACAGAAATGAAAAACACCAATGCTATGTTTGTTATTTCGCTTAGATGGGATAGGACGAGATTGGTTCAATTCCTTGCTAATCTCATGTTTGGTGAGAGCTTCAGGTCTTTGAATACACATTTCTCAGAGTCTATGAGTGCCTATTTCGGTTTAGGGGTTCAGCGTTGGTTCGGGTACAATCCTAGTAACTTCGTATTCCCATGGGTTATGGCGGGTTCTTACTTGGGAAAAAAACAGTTTCATAAATGCTGCAGCTTCTAATCCTGCCACGTGCCACTGGTTTAAGACCAGTTTGAGAAGTAGACACATTAGGTTTCTTATTTTGGATGATTCTCTTTAAATGAGACTTCCCAGAGATGGAAATGTTGGCAAGACCGTGAGGGTGTTTTGGTTGAATGCGGCGACTAGTTGGTCGATAGATATTTCAGGATCATTAAAACGACAATTCTATCTACAATCAAAGCATCTTCAAAAGTGTTCAGTAGTATTTCCCATCCCAACACTCCAAATGCATTAAAGAAGACAATGCCAAAGGCGAACCATTATACTCCTATTGAAGCAGAAATTTCAATTACAAATAACTTGAGAGGTGAATAAAGATCACTCTACCTTAGTACTACTATTAAACACTCCAGGAGACTCGTGTATGCCGGCATGAACATACATTTATAACTTTGGTTAACAAGCTTGGCATAAGGCATCCAAGACTTTGAGTAGTAGAAACTGACAATGCAGGCAAGGAAAGCAAAGAAGCGAAACATGAAACATGAAACTTGGCTTGATCAGTATGACAAGTCTGACAAATAGGAGAAAAGATGAGCACAAATAGGGCAGCCACATTACAAATCATACAATGTCTTTGCAAATTGTTCTTTACTTCTTCATTTGCCGAAATAAACTTTCAAACAAAGTTTGAAATTGAAGACAGAGAAGAGAATATTGCTTCAATTTACCCACCCAAAGTTTCAGGAAGAACAATTAAACAACATAATACCCAATTACCATGAAAATTGAAGCAAATTTCCCAATTCAGACAGTCCCAAGAACCTGAAACCTAAACTGGGAAAATTCATTAACCCTAGGGCATTGAACACCAGAATCAACAAATCTAGAAAGATGTGTTTTTTTTTTTTTTTTCTTTTTCTATTGAACTCCATGCATGGGGTAAAATTGAAGAGAAATCAACAAGAACCCAGAACCCTAATTACTCTCTAAGAAATGCACTATTGTTGAGAAACATCAAAACAAGAGAAAAATGTCAGATTTCAGCAAAGAGGGCTCACCAGTGGAGCTTGAAGACGAAAACCCCTATGTGCATTTGGAGAGCGCTCAAGGGGTTGTTCCATCACCAACCCAACAATTGAATCATACACAGATGGTTTTGTCGAAAACCCAAGTTTGCTTCACAGACCCAGTTCCACAATTTGGTCAGCTTCAACCTTCTCCATATCTGATTCAACGAATTGAGCTTCACAGCTTCAAATCAAGAATTGCAGCTATGTCTCTCTCTATATATGAAAACCCAGAAGAAACACGCTCAAAGGGTTTGATGGGGAATGGTTTTCGTGTGGGGGTGAGGTTACGATTGCTCAGTGATTTGGTTGGGTCATTGAATTGTTGTGGGATCAGAAAAAGCTCAACGGAAAAATTGGGACTTTTTGGGGGAAACTGACGAAGAAGAAGAAGAGTTGCTTTAACTGACGATTGATAAATGAAAGAATGAAGCCAGCTGGATTCAAATACTTCTCACCACCACCGATTAACTGGGTCACTTTGATCCGTCGAGTTAGATAGCAAAACGGTATAACTTTTTGATAATTTTGTCACATAATTGTAGGATAAAAATAAATATATAAAATGGTACAAAAATTATTAAAAAATCATATCGTTTTGCTATCCAAATCATCCGGTCAAAATGACCTACATATAAGCTTAAAAGTCAAAGTGTATGAAGAGAGGCGATACGGAGAAAGTACTAGTGAGAAATACAAAAATTGCAAACTAATGCCTCTAAAGTCTCAATCTGTATCTTTAACCCCCTAAGTCACCATCATAAATGGAGAAGAGGAGACATGCAAATCTCTACCCTAGACTCCACCCCCAAGTGTATATCCTGAAGACACGTCAGACCCATATTCAAGTCCATATTACATTTATATCCATACTCATAAACCATAGTTCGTATTCAGTATCCAGCCCAGCACATTAAAAGAAAAATAGTTTAATAATTGAATCTCAACCTGAAGATATTCAGGAATATCAATTAGCATGTTTACAGTAAGATTTTGAAATAAAAAGTCAAACCAAATTTCAAATAGGTTAGTCAACAACTGTTTTGAAAGTCAACCGTTTACTTCACAAAATATATCCACAATTATGAGTCATTTTCAAATCATCAAGTTATCTCAACAAGTCTTGCGTCTTATACGGTCGCTCCACAACCACCATGATTTACGAGAGGTGCAAACGGGCTGGTTGGGAGTATGATTCATCATTTAAGTTGAAGGTGTAGATAGTCAAAATCATAACATTAGTCTACTTGACCTTATTGATTACACACATATTGATAGTCAAAATCATCCGCCCGTCGCGGTCTCTTTTGATGACGTAAACCCACTATTGTGCAAGTCCGAGGCTTTTTCTTAGAGAATAGTAGAAGTTTCCGACGAGAAGGCGGTACCATCGCTTGCAAATAAGGCGGAGATTGTTGTAGTCCATGCGTGGGACCCGGATTAGGCAAGCGATGGCGAGGTCATCGGGGAGGCCGGGAAAAAGAGGGGGCTGGAATCGGGTTCTCTCGCCGCGTGAATTTTTGGTCTTGTGTGTGCAAGGGTTGATGTCGGGTTCGATGCATAGTTTGGCTCCTGGCACGAATTTACTCGCTCCGGCGACAGTTTTTAATCATGAATTTGCTTTACAGTAACACGATACCGAGTCAACCTACAAAGTTAAGTGTTTGCCAAAAGTGAAGAGAAATGCACGAGTATATTTTTAAAGTTGAATGATAATTGACAAGAAAGCTAGCACACAAGTTTCGCTCTGTGATGACTCCTTACTTCATTAGTTCACAGAGTGCTATCTCTCCATAGAATCTGAATTACAATGAAGGTTTCTTTTGAGGCTGTTGAAGTTTGTAAATAATAGTACTAGGAGAGAGCTGCAGGTTTCAAGAATCTTCTTATAGCTTAAAAAGCACACAGCCACACAAAAATAATGCATATGTGTGTACTCTAATAGATAGCCTGAAAACAGCTAAGCAAAACCAAGTTGGCATGCAGCAATGTGTATTCTTTCACGCTGCTCTACATGATTAAGTTATGGTAATGTGACTTCAATTGAATTTCTTCAACTCGTTTTTTCTGAGGCCTTGTAATGATTTGAATGTATCAGAACTCAGAAGATATAATTTGTTAGAAAACACAAAATAATTGGTTGTTTCAGGAGGAACAATTAAACAACATAATACCCAATTACAATGAAAATCAAGCAAATTCCCAATTTTTTTCTTTTTCTATTGAACTCCATGCATGGGGTAAAATTGAAGAGAAATCAACAAGGACCCAGAACCCTAATTACTCTCCAAGAAATGCATTCTGTTGAGAAACATCAAAACAAGAGAAAAAATGTCAGATTTCAAGAAAGAGGGCTCACCAGTGGTGCTTGAAGACGAAAACCCCTATGTGCATTTGGAGTGCGCTCAAGGGATTGTTCCATCACCAACCCAACAATTGAATCATACACAGACGATTCTGTCGAAACCCAAGTTGGCTTCACAGACCCAGTTCCAAAACTTGGTCAGCTTCAAGCTTCTCCATATCTGATTCAACGAATTGAGCTTCATAGCTTCAAATCAAGAATTGCCGCTATGTCTCTCTCTATATTTGAAAACCCGGAAGAAACAGGCTCAAAGGGTTTGATGGGGAATGGTTTTCGTGTGGGGTGGTGATTGTACTCAGTGATTTGGTTGGGTCATTGAATTGTTGTGGAATCAGAAAAAGCTCAACGGAAAAATTGGGACTTTTGGGGGAAACTGACGAAGAAGAAGAGGAGTCTGCTTTAACTGACAATTGATGAATGAAAGAATGAAGCCAGCTGGATTCATTACTTCTTACCACCACCGAGTTGAAATCTTTCTTTCTTTCTTAGCGGTTATACTACTCTGTCTCTGCTCCTTGTTCCCAATTTTGATTTTGGTCACTATTAACCGGATCACTTTGATCCGGTGGTTTGAATAATAAATTAATGTAATTTTTTAATAATCTTTTAATAGTACTGTCGAATAAAAGTTATTTTATAATAAAGTGCAAATTTATCAAAATATTGTATTATTTTACTATCTAAATTTTTCAGTTAAAGTGATCTAGATACAAGCCAAAAAGTCATATTGAAAACAAAGAGCAATAGTGGCACTAGCGAGAAATACTAAAATTGCAAACTAATACCTCTAAAGTCTCAACCTATATCTCTAACTCCCTAAGTCACCATCATAAATGGAGAAGAGGAGACATGCAAATCTCTACCCTAGACTCCACGCCAAGTGTATATCCTGAAGACATATCATACCCATGTTTAAGTCAAGATTACGTTTATATCCATACAATACAGGACATGTCAGTACATGTAGGAAATCCATTATCTTTTGTCTCTCTCTCATTCTCTTTCTTGTCTGTGTGTCCTGTGATGTATGGATTAGAGTACCGCGTCAAATTTACTCTTAAAGCAAACAAAATTTCTCCTTCACAAAATATATCCACAATTACGAGTCCTTTTCAAATCATCATTTTCGGTATGATTCACAAAACAAGTAAGCATGTAGAGTCAAGCACAGACACTCACCTTAGAAACATCAAGTAATGTCAACAAGTCTTGCGTCTTATGCGGACGCTCCACAACCACCATAATTTACGAGCAGTGACGGATCCACCTATTGGGTTGTGGGGGCTATAGCCCCCACTCAACTTCGTGAATTTGCAATTTTACCCTTTTAAATGTCTAATAAATGCACTTTATCCCCCACTGAGTTTAATTAATGGCCTAGTTTAGCAAAGATATATTATTGGATAGATTATTGAATGTTTGGTTCGGATGAGGAGAGAGAGACAAAAACACTTCATCCCATCCACTCATTCAATAATCTATCTAATAATCTATGTTTGTCAAACTAAGCCAATATATCTTTTTATTTATGTCTTTTCATTAGTATTTTAGGTTTTCAGATTTAGCCCCCACTGGGAAAAAAATCCTGGATCCGCCCCTGTTTACGATAGGTGCCAAACGGGTTGGTTGGGAGTATGGTTCATCCTTTAAGTTGAAGGTGTTGATAGTCAAAATCATAACATTAGTCTACGTGGCCTTATTGATTACACATATTGATAGTCAAAATCATCCGCCCGTCGCCGTCTCTTCTGATGACGTAAACCCACTCTTCTGCAAGTCCGAGGCTTTTTTTGAGAGAATAGTAGAAGTTCCCGGCGAGAAGGCGGTACCATCGCTTGAAAACAAGGCGGAGCTTGTTGTGGTCCATGCGTGGGACCCGAATTAGGCAAGCGATGGCGAGGTCATCGGGGAGGCCGGGTAAAAGAGGGGGCTTGAATCGAGTTCCCTCGCCGCGTGAATTTTTGGTCTTGTGTGCGCGAGGGTTGATGTCGGGTTCGATGCATAGTTTGGCTCCTGACACGAATTTACTCGCTCTGACGATAGTTTTTAATCCTGAATTTGCTTTACAGTAACACGATACCAAGTCAACCTGCAAAGTTAAGTTTTTGCCAAAAGTGAAGAGAAACTCACAAGTATATTTTTAAAGTTGAATGAAAACTGACAGGAAAGCAAGCACACAAGTTCCGCTATGTGATGACTCCTTACTTCATTAGTTCGCAGAGTGCATAACTTATCTTTCCATAGAATCTGGTTTACAATGATGGTTTCTTTAAGGCTGTTGAAGTTTGCAAATAACTACTAGGAGAGAGCTGCAGGTTTCAAGAATCTTCTTATAGGTTAAAAATCACACAGCCACACAAAAATAACGCATATGTGTGTACTCCAATAGATAGCCTGAGAACAGCTAAGCAAAATCAAATTGGCATGCAGCGGTGTGTATTCTTTCAGGCTACTCTACATGATTAAATTATGGCAATGTGACTTCAATCGACTTTCTTCAACTCGTTTTTTCTGAGGCCTTGTAATGATTTGAATGTATCAGAACTCAAAAGACATAATTTGTTGGAAAACACAAAATCATTGGTTGTTTCAGGAGGAACAATTAAACAACATAATACCCAATTACCATGAAAATCAAGCAAATTTCCCAATTCGACAGTCCCAAGAAGCTGAAACCCAAACTAGGAAATTTCAGTAACCCTAGAGCACTGAACACCAGAATCAACAAATCCAGGATGGCAAGTATCTGCAGAGGAGTGGAGGGAGTAAGGTCTGAAAGAGGACAACTGTAATATTCATAATTTTTAGAAAGAATGAAATACTTGTATTTATTGTGAATATGTGTTTTTCACATAATATGTTAGCATACTTAGTTGCTACTGTATGCACTATGGTCGTTGTATTGTGTAGCAAATGTAATGGTTGTTTTTTTATAAAGCATATATTACTTTAGTTTGTTCTATTTAGTACCCTGATAGATAAACTCATAATTGTGAAACAATAATAGTTAAGCTCTTCCAGAAATACAACGAAAGTCTTAATATCTTCTTTAATCATTAAATTAAGAATAAAACAACCATTACATAACAGGATTTTCCATTACATAACAGGAGTTAAGTTCCTTTTCACTAGCCCTCTTCCGCTTTCCTTGCGGCCACGAGATCTTCCAACCTTAGCCTGCAAATTACCAAACACATAACAGGATTTAATAAAACACCTTCGGGACGCCAACGAAAGACAAATAAAATACCAATGGTACTTACTGCCATTCCGTCTTTGGCGGAGTCACGCCGTGCATGGGTTGGGAGTGACGCACCCATGCGTTGTGGGAGTGAAACTTAGTGATATTGAAATAAGACCCTTTATCGTTGTAGCACATGGGGCAAATAAATGGGCCCTTATAAACCACAGTTCGGACCTGTTTCTTACTTGGGATCCGCCCCATGCACAATCTCGCGGGTGTTACACCATGCACAATCTCACAGTGAGATACACACACATTTCGTGAATGAAATTGAGCGAGAAGGAAATAAGACGAGCCGTTTTCGTAGTAGTAAGTGGGGAGAATAAATGGGCCATTGTCTACCACAGTTTGAACCATTTTCTTAGATGGCATTCTTCCCATATATTCTCTCAGCTTGCAGAGCCACCAGTTTCTTCCTCTCATTTTCCATGACCTAACAACATAATTTGACAAAAATCCAAACTGAACTAACAACAGAATCGATTAATGCTCTATGTAGCATCTTTGTCTATATTGTTCCGTTAGTTCGACTTTGGTAAATGCTGATTTTTACTTGAAAGCTAAATGAATAGCTCTAAGTTGTAAGCAACACATTTAGATCTTATCCAATTTTCATATTGTTTTGTTAAGGTATCAGAGCCTGGTTGGCTCTATGCCTAGGGTTTCTTCGTACAACGTTCGAACCTAGCGCCGCCAACGAAACTTCTCTAATCTTGTTCTTCGTCTGCAACTTTAAGATCACTGAGGCGAATCAAGTGGCTAGTTTCACGGGCTGACTTCTTTGCAATCCCGTGCGGCACTTGAACCCTTTAAATAAGCCTAAAACAATCGAAATAGAACACGAGAGCTCTTGAGAAGGAACTCTATATTACTTGGAAAATGCTTACAACTCTTGATGTTGGATGTGGCAAATGAGCTACTCGTATGTATACATGAGTTCCTCCCTTGAGGGTTCTACATAATCTAAGATCAAATGGTGGAGATTGAAAGCGTTGAAACTTCCCAACTCCTTACAGCTGGATATTTATATGGAAGATTATACATATCATCCACTAACACTTGTGTAGATATTTCTTCCTACAACTAGTGGTGGAACTCCACAAGTGCTTGGAGTAATTAATATGGGCTAAGAAATTCATGTGCGTTAAGATAGTTCATGGGCCATTATATTTCACCATTTAGCTAAGAAACAATGCATCCCGTGACACTAGGAACCAAAATCAGAACGATGGAGCTGATATTACCTCGCCCTATTTTCTCAATACTGCTGATTGTTGGGAAATTTTATTTCTTTGTGGGCCAATATGAAAATATTAGTAGTTATATTATTGGGCTATCAAATAAACGTGTCACTAAAGTGATCTAATTAATAATTGGGCTCGTAGGAACATAAAGTTGTGTGGGCTTTGTAATGTGTAGTAGTCCATTACTAAATGATTAGGGTTATGGGAGTCTCATCAATTTAGTATATAAAGACTACCAGGGCTGTGATCCCCAACACATTCGAATACAGTAGTCTCACTCTTCCCATTGAGTGAGATCATTGAAGCAGGTCCGAGTTGTGGTTGGAAGATCGCGGTTCACTTAAGATCATTATGACGCGGAACACAATACACTAGCAATGGATCGAGGTTAGTCTTATTTAATGTTCTTATGTTCTTGACTATTCTAGATGATAGTTTATGTGTTGTAGATTATGATTACGCCTTTAGATAATCTACATGAAGTTCCATTTTGATCTAACAAGTGGTATAAGAGCTACTATCATGCTAGGATCGTTAAGAACAAATATTTTAAGTTAATCCCGAATTAGGGTTTATAGCCTCGTTTTATGTGCTTATGTCGGATCTGGGAGTTCATTATATGGTTACGAAGATCTCGAATCAAGCTTTCTAACGATATATTATAAGCTTAATTCCGACTTACGGTTTGAAAGTTATGGTGTTTTAAACCAACTGCTCTGATTAATGATTTGCCAAACACTGCCTAAGATCTGGGCTGTGCCGAGTTTTGATCTGGTGTGGCAGCGTGTACCGCTGCTTTGTTGTGCCGCCCAGATCCGACGACTCATATTGTTTTGGCTATTTCGGGAGTTCTAGATAATCGATTTGGGCGATTCAATAGTCAAACCCTAAGTTTTTGGGTCTTTTGAATCCATATGTACGGTTAGGTTTTCTAGATTCGGAATATTTTTCTGGGCAAAATAAATAATTTCGTATTTTAGTATGTTTTTTTGGACATGTAATCTCATTATTTCCATGTTTTGACTAAAGTAATGTTTCACTCATGATACTACTATTTTTATATCATGTTTATGACTTGATTCATGGATAAAATAAGCGAGATTATTATTGTTGTTAGTTTTTGGGTGTATTTTTAGTATGTTGCACCATTATAAATCATTAGTGTATATTTGGTATATTACACAATATGATATATGGTGTATATTTAGTATCTTACACCATTATTGATATTATGTGTATCTTTGGGAATGTGAGAAGAAGCTAAATCAGCTCACAAATAGATTGAAAACTCTCAGTGATGGCCCCCAGTCCGTTGGGGTTATTATTGAGACTAAAGAGGTACGCAAGACCATTCTCCAAATCCTTCTTAAGGAGGAGGATATGTGGAAACAAAGGTCCCGCGACACTTGGCTTCATAAAGGTGACAGGAATACCGGATATTTCCACTGGAAAGCTTATGTTCGTCCTAACAGGAATCGTCTGATAGGATTAAAAGATAGAACTGGCCAATGTGTTGATGAGACACACCAGATCATTGCGGAGCTTGACGGATATTTTCGCACTATTTTCACCTCTACCAAACCCGATCGAACTCAGATGGGTTTGGGTCTAGGTGGGGTTACGGGTTTGTTAACTGTTGATCAGATGGTCCACTTGGATCAAGTCTATACGGTGGAGGAGGTTAGATCAACGGTGAAACATATGGCTCCAGTTAAAGCCCCAGGCCCGGATGGTTTTCCGGCTATTTTCGACCAGTGTTTCTAAAATATCGTGGGCCCTGAAGTTGAAGATATTTGGCTGAAATTGCTTAATGGAGAAGAAGACATTTCCTGGTTCAACCACACTCTCATCGCATTAATTCCGAAAGTCAAACAAGTTCGAAAGGCTAGTGATCTTCGCCCCATCAATCTGTGCTCTACTATTTACAAAATACTTACAAAAACTCTAGCCAATCGATTAAAAGGGAATTTGGATTCACTTATCTCAGAGAATCATAGTGCCTTTGTACCCGGTCGGCTTATTTCTGATAATATTCTGACAGCTTTCGAGCTTCTACACACGATGAAGAGAAGAAAGAAAGGCACGGAAGGCTACGTAGCACTCAAAACTGACATGAGCAAGGCGTACGATCGCATAGAGTGGGATTTCTTAAAAGCAGTAATGGAAAGCATGGGATTCAGCCCCAAGTGGATATCAGCAGTTATGAATTGTATCACAACTCCCACTTACAGTCTCATTGTGAATGGGGAAGTGCATGGCCACATCACTCCAAAAAGGTACCTTCAACAGGGATGCCCCCTCTATCCATATCTCTTCTTCTGGTCAGTTGTGTATGGTCAAATCCTAGAAGAGGATTCAAGCATACACCTCAAGTAGGGAATAAGAACAAGAATAAGAACACAGAGAAATGAAGGGTGTGAGTAGGGACAGAGTAAGCAATAGCAACGGGTTGAGAGAGAGACAGTCTAATGACAGCCAGAGCTTTGGTGAATCCAGATGATTGCAGCGGAGGTCTAACGATCCTATATATAGTAGGGAAGTGACCGTTGTGAGGGGTTAATGCGCCCATAAATGGCGGCTTAATGATAGCCTCGTAACGGCACGTTCGACCGTATATATAGGGAACGTTACGCACATGTCCGCATATACTGGAGACCGTTATGAGATCAATCGGGTTTATAAGACACATGGTCATTAAATCTCTCAGTCAGTTACCAAGGGTAGCGCGCAAGCTTGGATGTCGTTCGCGCGTGACGGACCTTACTCTAGCCTCCAAACCACTAAGTCCCTACAAGTCCCGTGTGATTGGTATCGCGGGTGGCCCTGTCTCACAGCCCCCCTATGGATAAATAGGAGCAGTGATTAGGTGTATATGGAGAACAGACAGATGTGTTGGATGGCTGCCACGTGGCTATGACCTTTCTATCTGGAATGCACCATCTACATCTATATATGTACTTTGACTTAGGACGAGCAGCTTCCTCGATCTATCCCTATAGATCTTGATACCCAATATATAAGCTGCATCCCATAAGTCCTTCATTGAGAAACACTTCCCTAGCCAATATTTAATAGATTGCAACATAGGAATGTCGTTTCCAATGAGTAGTATGTCATCCACATACAAGACGAGAAACGCAACAGAACTCCCACTAACCTTTTGTAAACACAAGGCTCATCTTTCTTCTCGATGAAGCCAAAATCTTTGACCGCGTCATCAAAACATCGATTCCAACTCCTAGAAGCTTGCTTCAATCCATAAATTGACCTTTGTAGCTTACAGACTTTATTTGAATGCTTTGGATCTTCAAAACCCTCAGGTTGTGTCATGTACACATCATCGAGGAGGTTTCCATACAGGAACGCTGTTTTGACATCCATCTGCCGAATCTCATAGTCGTAGTAAGCTGCAATCGCAAGCAAGATTCGAATGGATTTGGTCATCGCGACTGGGGAAAATGTTTCATCATAGTCAATACCATGAATCTGTTTGTAACCTTTAGCCACCAGTCGGCCCTTATAGGCAACTACATTAGTTCAACTACATTAGTTTATGGATGAATTAATGACCTTATATTAGTTCAATTATAGTTATAAATCCTTGTATATTTGGATTTTATCTTACATTGGATTAATTTATATTTCGGTTATCTTGAGTTGTACTAACTAAGAATGTCCTAATCTGTTCTCAATAAGGCTCATCACCTCGGGTGAGTGTCGCTTCCCATGCTCGAGATTCACTCAACGTTAACCGGGGTGTTATAGTTATTGTGGAGGTGGTGGTGGTGCCATGTTTGATTGGTGGAGGTGGTAGTAGTGGTGTGGTGGTGGTAGTATTTGTGTTTGAGTTGGGGAAGGTTACTTTATTCAACTATGTAAACCTCAAAACTGTAAACAAGTCAATTGAGTATTCAATCCTAGAGTTCAAGGCAATTTAGGTAAAGTATTCACGTATACGGGTCTTTTTTCTCAATCCTAGAGTTCAAGTCAATCGTTGCTAGTGGTGGTCCCCATTATGAAAAACCAACATAATAAGGAGGAGGGGTGCAAACGGTCACTGAACTGGTATTATTCAAACCACAAAGTAATGCACTGGCGTTTGGCCATACAACATGAGTGGTTTCTATCATTTACCCATTCTAGAATGTTAAAGATTATATAAAAATATGTTGAGTGCAAATATTTGAAATTGTTTTTGGTTTATTCCAAATACACATATTTTACACATTCAATCTCCAACATTGATTAGTTACTCAGAACACCTCACGAGAGCTGGAGGGCTAGAATAAATATGGCTTATTTGGACCTCTCTCATCCAAGTAGTAGACAAACAAAATAATCGTCTTGAGCAGTTTCGGCTTTTCTAAACTACATCTTAGCAAGTCAATAAAATTGATTGAATATGATACAACAACAATCAAAGGTGCCGAGAAACTTTATCTTGTAGAAACTCTTGGTAAACTCTTAATGGTTCTCCACATATATTTATACGATGATGATTATGTTCCCTAGTATTATACTATTAGTTTTGAGGTCTACATGTTCAACCATGCTACTAAAAATGGATAGAATTGTAAGACTCGAGATATTGTCCCATATTTGTTGTTGGTGGTTGTCAATCAATTTTCTTCTCATAGCCTGAAGATGTTTGTTGGAGAAGGAACTGCATCTACTACAATGATGGTAATTAAGTAAAGTCGAACGACATGACATGACATATATGATTCTATTAAGATGACTATTTAGCCCATGTATGGTGATGGTAATTGACGAACAATTATTCTAGACCAACTTGATTACTCCCTTGTATCATCTGAATCAACGGTGACTTTTGTATGTGTTATGGATGTTATTTCACCCACTCTATCTTCATAAATTGTGTGCTTAGGATTCCTACATCGCGAATTCAAGAAGAATAAAAAGATTTAATTAGTGTCATAGGCTATTCTGTCTTTTAGGAGAGGGAGAGAGCACATAGACGATATTACACACGAGTATGAGTGTGCTGCTAATATACGCCCTCAAATTGCGACTAAGCATAATACAAACTTTTCTGAAGCTGACGCATTTTTCTACAAAGGACCCTTCAAATTGGCCTTACACTTATAGTTTTCTATTAGATTAATTTATATTTCGATGACCTTATATTAGTTCAATAGCAAATTGGGGGTAAAAGACAAATCCACCCTCTATGGATGGGTTATATACAAAACACTCCTCATGTTCAGGGATATACAAAAACTCCCCCTTGTCACAGGAAAAAAAAACCGTGTCAGTGGACAAACGTTGGACAAAAAGCACCCTTACGATAGTGTCAATTAGTAGGGGGTGCAATATGACTTTTTGATGACCATATTGCCCTTATTTGTGACTTCGTGTTTATTTTCTTCTTGTTCTTGGTGTTTTAGGTGTTCTTGCCAACACCATCACCACCACCGCCGCCAACAACACCGCCACCGCCAACACACAATATTGTTGTTGTTTTTCGAGAAACGAACAAATTGCAGCCATAACATAATTTCACCACACCACCACCACCACATCCTCCACCTAAACCCAACAGCCCTGGTGTTTTTCTTCACCACCTCCACCACCACCCCACAATTATTTCTCACCTTCACCACCACCACAACAACAACAACAACAACAATGAAGAAGGCTTTGGTCGTCGTCGGTGAAGAGAATCTCGATCTGTGTGGGTGAAGAGAGGGACGGGGAAGGAGAGAGAGGTGGGAAGAAGAAAGTGCAAGAGACAACTAGGGTTAGATAGTGAGGAGGATGAAGAAAAATGTATTTACAGTGTGGCATTTTTTTTCTAAAATGAGGGTAAATATGTCTTTCATCCCCCTAGTGTGCTATTAGCCACTAACTCCGACAGGGGTGGTTTTTGTATATCCCCGAACACGAGGATTGTTTTTATATATAACTCATCTATGGAGGATGGATTTTGTCTTTTACCCTTTAAAATGTTATGTGTGTTTCTCCGAGTACAATACTCCAGTATGTACACTGCCACCAGCCCCGTTTAGAATACACCTTCAGCGTCGAATTTGACGACGCGTGATCCTACCTGAGAAGGAAAGCCGACATAGGGATCCTCATCAGCAACCCATCGGGAGAGATTATAGATGCAGAATCCTGACACATACAATGAGAATGATGCTTTTGAGATCGAAGCCCAAGCAGCCACCATAGCAATGGAGATAGCAAGCTCGCATGGATTAATGACGCGATTCTTTATGCGTATGCGCAAGTGCACGATCAAGTAATATACGGGTGATATTTCAACCCCAAGTTATCTATCCCACGGGGGAAAACTTGAGATTATTAAATTAGTCGGTTAACTTAGAGTATGGTACAAGGAGGGAAATTGAGTGATTAAAAGATTTGTCGCCCCCAAACAAGCGTCTGAATTGAAATAAAAACTAAACAATCTGTTTGTATTTTTTATTTTTTTTAGAAAACAGAGATGGAGAAAATAGACGATCTCTAGATCCCCTAGGGTTGTAGACAAATTACGGTTCAACTATGTAACACGTTAATCATATTCTAGTTCAGCCGGGTAATAGGCTATGACAATATCTTGTCGGTCTCATGTCATTTTACGTCTAGGTAGACTACAATATCCTATCAGTCTCATGAGTCTATCGGCCCGTTCTAGTAGGCTAACAACGTGCACGTCAGCGGGTCCTGTCGGTCCATCATTGTACGAAACAGTCGAAAACTCCTACCGAATCTACCCACTGCAGCCAATCCTTCTCACGTATGCTCTCGGTCTCGGTGATTCAGGATTGTTGCTCACATCTCATCAAGGCTAGTTAGAGTCACCGTCGTGCACTCACTAGCCAAATAGTGGTTCCGGGTCACGACTCCATTCCCACCAAGGGTTAAAACAACATATGAACAATTAACTAGAATGAAACATTAAGCATGATTTCAATCTACGAAGAACATGAAACTTCAATGAATGTTAAGTACTATCCTAACCATGTCAATAGGCTAGAGTCATTAACAATTTCATGAATTAAAAACATCCATCCTATAAAGCGAATCCATTAAGCAAGAAACAAAGGCAACGAATCCATAATTAACAACTGTCTACATAACCCTAGGCTCTCTAGAGAAGCCTAGAAAAAGTCGAGCTAATCATATTCAAGCTAGCAAACACACGATAGTTTCTCTAGAAAACAATTGAGAGAGGAAGAAGAAGAAAACCTCAAACCCCAGATCATCAATGGAGATTTTGGCCTTCTTCTTCGTCTATCTTCCTTGTGTTCTTCTTCTCCTTCCGTCTTCTTTTCCCCCAAAGATACGTGAATGTTTCTTCCCCAACATCCCTAGGTCATTTAGTAAGTAATTCCCATAACTTGTTGCCCAAAAGTCTCCGAAATTGCACCAGAACCCAAACTTCAGCGTGCTGGTTGTCAGACTGGTCGTACTACCACTTTGACTAGTCATACGACCAGCAGAAGGGTGTTTTTCCTTGGTTCTTCAATATTGGCTAAATAAAAATGATCGTACGACCAACAACATATTTTTCTTCTTTTTCTTGCTCTTGACTTCAACGAATTCAACTCCAAACATGTTCTTGAACCTTCTCATCCTTCCAAAGTTCATTCTAACTCCAATGCACATTCCAGAGCTTGCGGTTCCTAAAGTGCACAACACGAAACAAATACCGAAAGATCAAATGTGACAATGAAAGCTCAAAATTACACAAGGAATGCCCTGATTACACATTTATGCTCCAACGCTCAAGCATGCTATATTTCTCACAACTCATAGCATGAAACTAAGATAATCAACCCAGAAAATACGCCAAACGGTATAAAATGTGCAAGAAATATAACTCTAATAGAGAGTTATCAATTAACAAATGTGCAAATCAAAGGAGATGCTCAGATTCTCGTCGAATTACTTCAATCAGACCATGATCCAAGACAACAAAGACCAGTAGTGAGAAATTCGATCCAGCGAAGCGAACATATCTGATGGACTATGAGGAAGCTTCAATGGTGATTTATGGAGAGAGAAAGAAACAGTCAAGCTCACTGGTTAGCACAAAGGGGAATGCAAATTGAAGAGACGGAGGAATGGGAATTATGTCAACAACTGTGGGAAAGTGAAGGATTTTAAATAGGCTAAATTGCATCGGTGATACCCATAGTTTGGTTTTTTTGTGAATTTGGTACCATTGTTTCAATTGGAGCATCCACGATATCCATACTTTCAGTTCGTTGCAGTGGTGGTACCTGCCGTTAACTTTACATCCAAATGTTGGATGTAAAAAGACTAGCGTGCCCATCATTTTCACTATAATTTGTATAAAATTGCAACTTTTACCTACAAATTTAAAAATGTTACATAACGTAAATTTTAAAAATATAATTATTTGTTTATACATTAAAATAATATCATAGGTTTTCAAAAGAATAAAAAATGCATAACTAAAAATAAAATTATCTCGATAAATAATTCATTCGATGAAAAATTAATTTCCTCAAAAAAAAAGTTACAGTAAATTTATTACTATGACATGTAAATAAGTAAACTTAATATAATTAAGATTTTATAAAATTTAGAATTGTAAGTAAAAGAATTAAAATTGTAATTCTTATCCTCTAAAAAAAATTGTAATTCTTACTATGGCAAGTAATTTACGTATACTTAACACTTCCTCTGTTTCTTCTATTTCTCTTCGCTTTGAATTTTTGACTCGTATCTGGGTCACTTTGACCGGGTGATTTGGATTGCAAAACGATACTATTTTTTGATAATTTTTTCACCATGTTATATAACAAATTTTACTCTACAAGACCATGAAAAAATTGTCAAAATATTAGATCGTTTTGCTATCCAAATCACCGGATCAAAGTGACCTCGTGAATAGTAACAAAAGTCAGAACGTAGAATAAGAGAAGAAACCGAGGAAGTATATATATGTTAATGAATTAATAAATCAATTTAGTATTCTATAAGTACTATTTACAAAATTGTGGGATGAGAATTAAGGGCGCACATGTCTTTTTACATTTTTCATCCAACATATGGATGAAATGAAAAGTTAACGGTGGGTACCACCGTTGCAACAAATTAAAAATAAGAGTATGAGTTTCAAATCCACACAAAATGAAATTATGGGTACTATTGATACAATTTAGTCTTTTAAATACGTTGTACTTATCCTTTCTCTTCGGTTTCCAATATAAAGTTTTATTCAAAAAAATATAAAAAATATTCCAGCATGTACGTACAGATATATATACATACAGAGAAGGTATTCATTGGGTCTAGTCCTACCACTGTGGCATGCCTGCGTGGTGGGGCGCACCATTCACCTTCAAACAAATATGCACTAGTCAGATGGAACCCATCAAATTGTGTATATTTGTCAGAAAGTGAATGACGCGCCCCACCACGCAGGCATGCCACAGTGGTGGGGCTAGCCAGAATGAATAGTTTCTCATACATACTTGGTCTGTTTCCTCTCTTTCTTCCAGTTTTGACTTTTTCATCCGTAGGCATGTCACTTTGACCCGGTGATTTGGATAGCTAAACGATGCAATTTTTCGGTAATTTTTCATGGTGTTGTAGAATAAAATTTACTATACAACACCATGAAAATTTACCAAAATATTACATCGTATTGCTAATCAAATCATCAGGTCAAGGCGAACTGATGAATAGTGGTAAAACTCAAAAGTGGAAGAAAGAGAAGAAACAGAGGAAGTACAATACAACATCCACATTTGGGCGTTTACTTTGGGCCTCTAGGTCGGCCAGCCCAAATTACAACTCCTACTGCAGTTTCTACTTCGGAGTTCTAGGTCTTCACTAAATACTGGCAGTATATATATAGAGGCAAGTACGAGGAGTACTGTATGTACACGAGTGGTGAGGTCATGGCTGACTGGAGTTCCCTCCCGGGCGATCTCATCGGGCTTATCGCCGACAAGTTGCCAGTCATCGACGACTTAGACGATCTGAAGGCCATGTGCCGGTCTTACAGATCCGCACTTGAGAATAAGAAGTGGCGTCTAGAGGGGGGGAGTTCTCAGCCACCATGGCTATTACTCTGCTGCCACGCCGGAGACGACGACAACAACAACAACAACCCCCAACCTCAACCTAGCCCGAGGGGTTTCCTTAACATGTACAGGACCAATAAATTTGTGATGGATCTGCCGGAGCTCCACGGCAGGCGCTGTTGGGGATCTCCCTACGGTTGGGTCCTAACCCTCGGCCTCGACCGCAAAATACACCTCTTCAATCCCTTGAACCGCCGCCGAATCCTCCTCCCGCAAACCGTCTGGAAAAACGATTGGGATTGCGACGAGAACGAAAAATCGCATTGGATGCGTCATATGCAGATCGACAGAGCTATATTCATCAAAAGGCCTCCTGGTTCGTATTCCTCTTCTCCATTCGACGACTTCCTGATTGTAACTACTAGTTGTAGCTATGAATTGCATGTTATAAGGCCTCACTCTTGGGAACCTGTCAAGCTCTATTGTAAGGATCCTAAATTATCGAGAGTTGGCCGTGTTTCCAATGAGTATGTCCTTGGTGGCCTCATCGAACTCTTTGACGTGGCTATCTACAATGACCAAATCTATGTGCTAGCTGCCCATGGGATGCTCTTCAAATGCTCCAATTTTGATGGACCCGATCCGCCTACAGCAATTGAATATGCCCCCATGGATGAAGAAGCAGTCGAAAGTACCGACAAAGCTTACCTTGTAGAATCTCTTGGCGAACTCTGGATGGTTGTTCGCACATATTTATACGATGATGATTGTGATCCCTACTATAATACCGTTTGTTTTGAGGTTTACAAGTTCAATCATGCTACTAAAAAATGGATTGAATTGGAGAATTTACAAGGTTGCGCCATATTTGTCGGCGGTGGTTGTCAAACAATCGCGCTGTCCCAACCGGAAGATGTTGGCTGCAGGAGGAATTGCATCTACTTCACTGATGACAATTATGAACAATTTGTTAGTACTAACGGAGGAGGACATGACATGGGCATATATGATTATGATAAGTTGACTTTCCAACCCCTATACGATGGTGATGGTGCACGATCAATTTACTCTAGCCCAACTTGGTTATTCCCTTCTTTCACCTGAATTAAACTCTGTGTGAGTTTTGGAATTTGGATGTGTTATGAAATTTTATTTTGGAATTCGGATGTGTTATGAAATTCTATATCATGATCTCTATCTTCAAACATTGTGTTCAACTTTTGTACTGGTTATTTTTTGTTAGTCGTGTTTGATTTGTCGGTGTCACTTCGATACAAAAAATTGTTTATCTTTCGCAGTGTTGTAGAGCAGAGGCAACTCTACAATATTGTGAAAATATTTAACAATATTCTTGTATAGTATTGTTAGACATAGAAGATCCATTTTTGCAAGCTTGCGCTATGAACTTCACCAAAACTAAGGAGAGGTACAAATGGAAAGCATTGGTGGTGGTTCTAACCTCTTGGTTCTTCAAATGTGCAACAAAGTTCTGTGGCACCCCTTTCTAGCCACACAATAATTAAGTATGGCTACCAATCTTCTTCCTATGGCTGAATTCAAATCTAAATCCAATAGTAAGAACTTCTATATATATAGAAAGTCGCAATGGTGTCATACTTACAAGCTTATCTTGCTCCTCTAAAAGCTGTAGTACCATAATAGGTACATTGGTGGTTAGCGATTTAGACATTGTTGTATTGGATTTACTAGACATTGTTGTATAGGAATGAATGAGTTTTCCGGACATGGTTGTTATACTTGCTATTTCAAAGGTAGCTTTTATGAGGACAAATAGTAAGAAAGACCAGTATTGGAAGTTATAATCTTTTCCCAAGCTATAAAAATAGTACTCCATGGGCATCGTTTGGATAAGGTACAAAAATGATGGGGATAAGAACTGTACTAGTATAAGAGGTAGGATATGATTGTAATGGTGTAACGCAGAATTAAATTGTACTGGTTCCGAGGAATTGGTTAGAACAGGATATAAGATAGGATAAGTTGTATGGATATGTATTAACATGTTTGGGTAATCTATCTACATAATATAAAAGAAATAAAAGAAGAGGTTTGCCCTTCCACGTAGGCGCCACACAATGCTTTTGTCCACAGTGTCCATGTCTTCAACGGCCTCATGGATTGTTCAATTTAGGTGGTGAGATTTTTTCGTTATGTCCCTGTAGTGGCTTGTAATAACTTTGCGCATTGCCTTTGGTATTTCTGTAATTATCATATAGTCGAATGCCCCTGGTAGGGGCATGTGTGATGTTAGCTATGTCCTTCACCCACGACAGGCTTCCAAAAGAAGCAGTTGTTCCAGGCAGACATAGAGAGAGAAGAAAGAGAGAGAGAGTTCTGCAAGGAGAGGCGGAGGCTGGGGATTCACTGAGATTGTTTGGACAGGAGGAGACGCCGCGCAAATCCTCAATTCCATAGTCGCATGCCGAAACAAGTGGAGGAGGGAGAGATAGAGACGAAGCGAGGAGGCAGTGGGGAGGTCTACGCCCCTGCAATGGATTCGATGGACCTTAGAAGAGGCTGTTTCTCTCTCCCTCTCTGTGAACCGTACTTCGATGGCGACAACGGCACCCCCACCACCACTATCTTGTTCTTCTTCTGCTTGACCAACCGCCACAATGGCTCTCCACAAGGAAACATACCCTAAATCCCCCCTCACTCTATCCTCAGGTGTGGTCGGTTTCCATCAATTTTACTTATTTGGTTGATTTTGAAACGGTAGAGGAACTGCTGAATCCAGGACTTCTGGATGCGGGTCGCGCTACAGATCTGGTTCGCATGAAAGGGAAGAGTTGTTCGGTGTATTTTTGTTATCTTTTGTTCCAGTGTCTGATTTGTATTCTAATCAAAGTTTGATCTGTGTTTCCTAGCCATCACATGAGAGCTTCATGATCAGGATTCAAGAAGAAGCCAGTGAAGAATATGAGGAACCCTTGAATATGATCTTGGAATGGCGTAGGTAGTAGTATTAAGTTGCAGTATTGTCCGGTCCTCTTGTGTTTTATTTGATTTAACGGACTGGGTAATTGGACAATTTATTGTCATTGAAATTATGTGTGAAAGTTGTTTATGCTTGGCAAAAATCCATTCATCCTCTGTTGTGTTAGATACCTCCATAAATTAGGTTTATCTGTATGAAGCTGTTAGTGAAGTGCATTTTCTTGTGTGATGCCTCTTAGGTTTGCCCCCACTCTTACCGGGATTCAGTCCATGCGATAACTACAAGCTTGTTCCTTTTCGGGTACAAGTTACAACTACTCCACTCACCAGCTCCATGGTGTTTTCGAGGTATGCCTTCTGATCTCTTATACGCACTGTGAATTGTGTGTTGATCATCGTGGTTTTGTTAGATAACCCTAAACATTTCAGATGCAATGCACAATTTGTTAACTTTGGAAATGGTCTTTGTCTTCGCAGGCTGCAAGTTCTGGTGGAACATTGACCCACAGCATGGGGGACAAAAAGAACCCCGGTGAATCGCGCTTTCCTGCTCAGGTATGCTTCACTATCTTCTTATGTGTTGTTGATGTATTTGAATTCAACTGGAAACCATGAATTTTGCTCAAAAGCATTTCCTTAGAGTCTAAGCTAAGGGTTTCAACGAAGGGCTTTATTCTAAGCCTCTGGTCAATCACTACATGAATGTCCCCAGTAACAAATGATGAATAGCAATGTCAATTATGCGATGAATTACTTGGTCGTGTAGAAATACTTAATTTTCTACAACTTTCAAGAATTTGAGGTTTCTGTTAGGAATTTGCTATGCCGTCCATGGATTCGACCATACCTGAGGTTAACTTATTACTTCCGTTACTACTGTGAACTCAGAACTTCTAATATATTTAGAACATGATACGAACTAATGATTCGGGCTGTGTGTATTGACGGTAATGTGTTGCGTGTTTGACGCAAAGGCTAATGGAGAAGCGCTGAACTCCCTTTAAATAGAGACCGCGATGGACCAACAACTATAACATTGAAATACCTCAGGTTCTCCTGCAATGGTGAAGCACAGTGAGGCATCTCCAGAATTCTCTCCTCTCTCAGAGTACAGACTGAAGGTTGAGGGTTGCTGCGAAGGAAGCGTTCTTGAGATGGAGAGCAGGTACATAGCTGTTGAGATAGACCTTTGTTTGTTTTTGAATGACTACTCATAAGTTAAACTGGTGGTTTTTCAGACTTTCGATGTTGAGATTATTGACTTATGTTCCATTCTGATGGAACCACTGTTTTATGACTCCGGTTGAATAAAAATTAACTTGGTTGATAAATCTCCAGTTTTCTTTCTATAGGAGACTGAGTTTCAGAATTGCTCTTTCTTTTATTGTATTTGCCGACTGTATGAAATAAATTGCATGTTTTTTTAATTTTAGGAGTGCTGTTTTGGTTGTGGGTTCTATGCCTGTTGACTGTTCAGTTTATGACAAGTTGTTAAAGTTCCATTCGTAAAAAACTTGAATTGGTAGTGTGTTCTTTGCCGTCTGAGACATACTGTAGTAGAACTTCGTTTCATAACTAATTTGAGGAAGTCTAATTTGCCAGCCTGATGCTTGCGTAGATAGGGCAAGAGGGTTTGCTTCCGGTGCCGGACAAATCACTGGAACATCCCAGCAGTTTCTATGTGCAGAAGGTGTCGGAGAAGGTGAAGGAGTCGGAGGTCATGGAGGCGGCATGGCGTAGGTGACATCGCCAGGGAGCTTGAAATAGGAGGAGGAGAAGAAGAACAAGATCCTTCGTAATTGAAGCCTTTTGCTCAAAAAAAAAAAAAAAAAAAAAAAAAAAGAAGCACAAGATGAAGGAGCATTGTGCGGCTTATTGGACCACATTGGTCCCCAATGTGGAGAAATACAGCGGGCCGGTGGCGAAGCTGATTGCCAAAGATCAGGCCAGCTGACCAAGGGCATTTTGTGGTGCGATGTTGGATGGGTTGGAATGGGGGAATGAGGTCACTGCCAAGAGTTGAGGCCTCATGGTATGAAAGCGGAGATCAGCACCAAAAAAATGACGGGAATCCAAGGGTACTCTCTGTTTTATTTCACGACCATCTCGGTTTTATCCGCTATTGCATTAAAGTTTCATGGTGATGTATCTCCGACTTTCCATGTTGTTCTGTCGCTAGAATCAGATATAAGTTGGTCTTCATCATTATTAGAAAGTTGTATTGACTAAAATACCTACCTTGAGCAAAATACAATTTGCCCCTTTGGCACTGACGAACTTCTAAGTTTACATTTATGTTCCGTAATTTTATGACATGGGATCTCTTAATTTTCTAAATATTTATTGTGCAGGAGTCCCACAGTTATGCGAAGGGGATGTGCCACTGCAGGTTGGATGGGGCTGCACCTCCCAGTCCTCGAATACAGGTAGTTTTATGTTACTTGCTACAACTACAATTTTCTTAACTCCGATGATTTTTTAATATAGTTTTAACTTAATTTATTTTTCTTATAGATTCATGATGAAGCTAAGAAATTTGCGTGTCAAACTGGTGTGAAGGTGGTTGTTGGACCCCCAATTAACCAGCAGTTCTTGTAGCTGTCCTGAATTCTTGATTTTGTGTCTTAGAATGAAATGCTCCAACTGCTCTTACAAATCTGGTTGTGTTTTCTGACAATGGTTTGATCTTTTCGTCATAAGTATTGTGAATTCTGTTGCAATTATCTTGTGCTATTGAAGAATTTTGATGCACTGTTGGCCTCCTCTGTATCTACCTCTCTGTACGTTTTCTGACAATGGTTCTGCTCATTTGAGTTGTACTATCTTTGTTTCTTCTCTTTCAGCCTACTTCATTTTTTCTCACTATTCACTGGGTTACTTTGACCCGGTTGATTAGCAAAACGATACAAGAATTTGGTAATGTTTGCATGGTCTTGTAGAGTAAACTGTACTCTACTACAACACCATGGAAAAATTGCCAAAAAATACATCGATTTGCTATCGAAATCATCGAGTCAAAATGATCCCGTTATGAGTTGAAAAGTCAAACCAGGACGAAAGAGAAGAAACAGAGGTAGTATGTATTAGCTTTGTAGAGTGTAGACTGATAGGAACCTGTTTTAGGTTTGGATGTCATGGTAAGTTTACCATCAATCCATTTTAAAGTACAAACTTCCGTTTCCCCAGTTGACGATATATGAGTGTGCTACTCGTCTGGTAATGCTCCATCATTTCATGCCCACCTCAGTTACCTGCAAACAGCATTAACTTTCAACAATTACGTGGTAAACAGACAAAGTTCTTTCCCTCCCATTGCATATAAAACACTAGGGAGTAGCATAATCCCACGTTGATTCCATAGAATCCTACATTGAAACTATACAGATAATTCACATGAGGACCTTTTTTTTCATCAAAAAAAAAAATAAAAAATAAAAAATAATCACATGAGGACCTTCATACACGGATATTTTGGATTGATTTATTGCTTTTCTTGACCACAAATGTGTTGGTTGTCGTCTCTAATCACCCCAAAATTTCATAATCTTACATTCTTACCTAGCACATCTAGAATGTTTTTTGGTGGACTATTGATGACTTTGGGGAGAAGTTGATAATTCTTGCTCTTGAATTGGGACAAACCCTTCTTAGCGATTCAATTTGAAATTCAAGTAAAAGCCCACTCTGACGTGCAATTAGTCTTTTCAAATTTTGATTATTGATATATGAATACTCTAATTATCGAAACACCCCAATAAATGACCTAAAACAAGTTCAGATGATTGGGCATGCCTGCCTGTTCTTTGTAGTTTCTGGTTGTGGGGTTTGCTTTTGAAGAATTCGCCAAAACCAACCCCGCTCCTGCAGTAATCCGACTCATGTTCACGTCTCTGATGATTACTGTTTTTAGTAATTGATTCACTTAAAACGGAGTTGTCTTCCTGGAGCAATAGCTCTGGACCTTGTTCAGACATCTCTTATTCTCTTTAATGAAACCTGTTGACAAGTACCCTTTGTCATATTTGTTTCTGGTTTCCGTGCATTGGAATATGGTATCGCAATAGCCTACTCATGTTTGCATTGATTGCAGATCTTCTGCAGCAAAGGACTTATACCCGTCTAGACCTTCGGGTCTAGCTGAGTTTGTTGGGTAGAAGACTTGGTTACCGATAGGTTGCTGGTTCAATTCCTATTGGCCTCTCGGCTATGAGTCAGTCTGCGGCAACCTAGCCTTGTCCGACTCTTTTCTATGGTTTGCAGACTTATTGTGCAAGAGGGTGGTTTATCCTGAGCACACTGTTAAGGCTAGAGGCTGTTGTTTCCCTACTCATAAAATAAAATAAAAAACTTGACCCCTTTTAAGGTCTTATTGCTTCCGTTTTATAAACTTCTCGGAATCCAACACCTGGGATACTACTTGAACTATCGAGCTGCTCCAGAAATTCTATGAACCATAATTTTCCGTTTTTCCGTCTTGGAATCAAAATGATTTGACGAGCTCAGCAAGCAATTTCTTTCATTGACGAAGCTATTCTGAACTTGCAAAGAAATTTACAACTTTGCCGCCAAAGTTATGGCTGGCCTTTGTTAGGGCCACAGATTTTAGTATCATACTTGATTAGTTATCCTTTTCTTTTGAGCTCGGGCGTATAGGGAACTTGCCTTTCAGCTGATCAGCCGTGCCTTATGGAGTTTAAAACCAGGGTTTGGCCTAGGCTCTGTATTGTATCATGAGCAGCTAAATGCTTGGTTAGGCTTGGCCCAAATTTTGATTTTATGTCAGTACTTGTGCAATTTTGCTTGTATTGCTTGTTTCATTCAAGTGATTTTTGGGTGCTCTAAGTGTCATGACTCGTGGTGTTCCTTTCCCTTCAATTTTGCACCACATAAAAGTAGGGTGCGCGGGTGAGAGAAAATACCCTTTAAGTGGATAATTTGAATTTTCTATGCCCTTCATGACCGGTCGGTGAACCCCACTACTTCAATATGTCAGTTCTTGAATGGCATGGAGCACCATGCTAATTGTGTCTGTTTCATTGTGCCTCGTGTCTGTGTATTTACATTTGAAGAGCTGCTGGAATTGCACTGATTATGAAATGTATGCAGGAAAGAGAACAAGCCCTGAGGTCTTTCTAAAGTGGCAACACTCCAATCTTGGTTGCTACCAACGTGGCAGCTCCCTCACGTTGCACATGTGGTCAATTTTGACTTCCAAACGACATTGATGATTACTAGCAAACCATCCGTGCATTGCACGGAATAAATTGAATTTAAAATAAAAGACAATATAAGTTCAATAACAAATTGCAGATGTATGATGCATGTTATCGTTACTCTCAGGTTGCTCCTTCATCAACCTTAGAGTAACGGGTAACATTTTGTAAATAAATAAAATGATTAATGAATCCTTTAACAATTATTAGCAATGAGTTACTTCAACAACTCAATCACACTATCACACTACATAAGCAACACAACTACGATATTCACTAAGTCAGTATTATGCCTCATGACAAATTGAACCAGATAATTTTCTCTACCAAATAGACACATCTTGTGGAAAAACTGTAGTGTTTGATATTTTTTATCTTCAATTTTAAACATGAGTTTTAAGGTTGAAAATTAGTATAATAAAGAAGACTCATGTTGCTAGAACTGATGAATATTTTTGTTCTTCCAAGTTGAATAATTGGTGTAGTTTAATTTGCTACTATCCGTGAAACAGTGAGGAGAGGAATGCCAATATGTGCGTATAATTGAACATGTTTGATGCGTGAAGCGACGTGTAATTCGAAGTTGTGAAAGAAAGAGAGATACATTATTTATGTGATTGTCTCATAAAAGATACATTGACACATTTATTTTGTAAGTCTATAAGAATCAGACATCCAAAAACTATAATATATATATCAACCAATTAGCGAGTATGATTAAAAAATGTATAATAAGAGCTTTGTTGTCATCTACATTTGTTTGCTGAGTAAACTTGATGAAGCGAACATGTTCATTAAACCTTTTCATAGAACACAAACATTTTTTTTTTTGATGTGGCAAATCAAAATGTTGATTGCACGAAAACTAAGAATATTGTTGAAGGTTACAGTTCTAGAATGTAACAGATGTTAAAAATTGTATTATTTATAATCTGAACTTAAAGGCAACTTGCGTATTAGGCTTGCAGGTCGCAACTATATTTTCAAATTTTTCACAATACATACCGAAATTTCGTTTTTTAATCAAGATTACATTTTTACTTGTGCACCATTGTGTGCTCGATGAGAAAAAGTAACAGGTTAGATGATAAAAAAAAATTCTATGAAGAAATAAGATATACAAATAAATGCTATTATGGCTAAAATTAATAAATGCATGTAGAGCAAAACATCCACAGGTTGCATTGGCCAACCAAATTTTGATGCATTCCTCCTGGTGGAAGACTCTTATATAAAGAGAGAATATGCCAATTGCAGATGTATGAAGAAACAGATTAATCAAATCTAGCTGGTGATAGGTATTAAGATAATCGATATTCATTTTGAATTATCAGTTGAGATTTTTGATAAGGGTACATTTTCTTGTTGAAGCTGGTTGTGAAGAATATGTATTTGAATTCATGTGGAAAAAAAAAAAGAGATCGGACAATTCTTATCTTTATTGTGTTTTTACTGAAAATACAGTGTAGTTAAAAACATGGAACACACGTTATAAGAGTTAGCCTTTATCTACTTGTTTATGTTTTACGTCTTACTATTTTTCTATAAATTTTAAATATGTTAACAATTACGAAATATTTTGGAAGAGAAAACTACATGTGCAACCCCATTTGTTTCAGTTCAGCCATAACTTTTCGTAAAAAGTAAAATATAAAAAGGATCAGCCATAACTTGCTTGCTTGATTTATGCAAATGTGTGATAGCTCAAGTTCAGCCATAACTTTTCGTAAAAAGTAAAATATAAAAAGGATCAGCCATAACTTGCTTGCTTGATTTATGCAAATGTGTGATAGCTCAAGTGGCTGAGTACTTACTTGGGTTCGAACTCAGTAGAGAAGAAACCGGCGAGTCTAATCAATTACTAATTTCTTTCTTTAAAAAGAATTACTAATTTCTAAAGTTGAAAGTATCATATTTAACTAACGGTATGGGTGTTAAATACGGAAGCTTTTGCATGTTTATCGGTGCACTGTATGAAAAAATTCACCAAATACATTATTCATAGCCAGTGGTAGATCATTCGTTAACAAAATTTTTAGCGCAATGCAATGATCTTTATTAAAGAAGTTGGATAATTTTATTTAAAGAAAAACTTGTAGACATTTGTTTCCAATTTTTCCGTGTGATTAACTTTCAATGTTAACTTGTCAAATACTTGGTAATAAGTTTATTTGAAGTGTTACACATAACCTTATGATCTTAATAAAAAGAGATTGGTACACCAGATACATTCTGGTTACAATAAAATTTTGTTCTACATATAAATACACAATTATATTTTTTTCGATAAAAGTTAGCTATAGCATTGGGTATTATGAAGAATCTTTGAACACATTTCCAATTATGACCTCACGTCCTCGTAGTGGGAGTTATTTGTCTTCATTCATAGGTCTAACTACGTTTTTTTTTTTGAGAATAGGTCTAACTTATGTTTACTCGTTTGGAAACACTTTTGATGCAACCGTATTAGTCAATCATGCTTTAGTTGTATGATCTAGCATATTCAATTAACTGAAAAAGAAAATACACCAATTTTTGTGAAAAATCAAAATAAATGCTATCAAGGGTGATCCGAATTTTATCTAGCTCTTTCGCTAAATCAGAATAAACGCCATTAAAGGTGTCATTTATTTTTTTATCTAACTCTTGCTCTATGAACTGAAGTAAAAATGGTGAAATATATGAAACAATATTGCATCAAGAAGTCTGTTTTGTAATTAAACAAATAATTACAGTAGTTGTTGGAATAAACAGAAGTACCATGAGCCACAAAGAAGATGGGTAACTCAAATTTTATGATAACGAATTTATAATGCAAAAAGAATTTCTGATTATAAACAATCCGGGAGATCGATCCATTCCAGTAGTGAAACAAATCTGCTAAAAACTAAAGCAAAAAAAATGATAGTGTTAATACAATGGATTATAGTAGACACTGGTGGAAATGCTACAATAGAATATACCTCTTTCCACGAATTGTAAGGTGTTACAATTTCTACCACTGAAATGAAGAATACACAACACACATTTTTCTAACAACGTAATTAGATTGAGATTTGACTGGGACCCGTTAATCGCTTCCACCGACGTGGAGACTGAGATTGAGCAACAACTGAAATCAATCAAGTTAGTAAGCAAAAACATTGAAATAAGAGAAGTACATAATTAATTTTGGTAAAGCTTTAATATGAGTGAACTCGAGAGAAGAAGCGATAACGTTAATATGGAGAGATATTCATAACTTTTGAGATTCAAATTTTCAGTAATTCTCCTGGTAGAAGACTACATGGATGGAGGAGTTTATATAAACCTAAAGAGTGAGGGAGATAATGATTGGGTATTGGATAAGTCAATATATTTAAAACATCTTAATCTTATCAATTAGTTCAAACAAAATCGTATCAATATCATATAAAAAAATCGTAAAAATCTTTTCAAATCCAGTCGTCATTTTCGAACAAAATGGACACATTTTTTTTAGAAAAATGGACGCCTCTTTTGAATTTAAAACTTAGCCGTCATTTTTGAATTGATTGATCACGTTTATGGAAAGTGATAAAAGGATAGGGGTTGTCATTTATGGAAGTTTTTGTAAACGTTTGTTCTGCTATTATATATATAGATGTCCACCGTATTGGGAGGACAGGCCGAGCAGGCAAGAGTGGGCTGGCTACTGCATTCTTCAACGAAAATAATTCCTCAATGGCACGATCCTTATCTGAGTTGATGCAAGAATCCAGCCAGGAAGTACGTGCTTGTGTCAGGACCCGAAGTCCTGAACGGAATAAATCCGACCGATTCACGGTGGCTGAATCCTCCTACTCCGGCGGAGATAGGGTTTCGGAGCTCAAACCGATGAAAACAAGAACGAAAAGAGAGTAGATCTGTTTGATAATATTCGATTGATGATTGTTCTTCCCCAATTCTGGGGTACATATACGCTTAAGATTTCACCAATTACAAAATAGCACCCCTACTATTACTAAACTACATAATGACCCCACCCATTATTATATCGAGTCTACCCTTAATTTCATTAAAAATACTATTTGACCCTAGGGCATGACGGCTTGGCTTTCCAGGTTTGCCGCAAGATCTTCTTTTGGTGGAAAGAATTGTCGTTCTGGGGGTTGTGGTGGAGGTCGCTTTGGTGGTCGTGACTTTCGAAGGGATCCCTCATATGGTAGGGGCGGTGGAGATTATTACGGTGGCGGCGATGGCAGGTGTGGAGCCTCTGCTGGTGGGTATGGTGCTGGAGGTGGCAATGGAGCTGCTGGAGGTGGTTACAGTGGAGCTGCTGGAGGCTGGGGTTGCCAGTGCGTGGGACTAAAAAGTTCAGCTATCTGTGTGTGCCTTCCTCAGAAGTTGCAGTTTCGGCTTCACTTATCTAGGATTATTATTATGATGATGATGACGATCACGATCTTGGACATTTTTGGTCTTCTGACAGTATTTCAAGCCCCCCTCACCCCCCCCCCCCCCTGATTTTGTAATCCTGGAAATCACTGCAGTTGTGTGAAGTAGTGCGTGGGACTAAAAGGGTTTTATGTCTATTTATCGTATGTTTCTTCCTTTAAATGTTAATTTCTGTGCGATGAGGGGTCGTGGAATGTGTCGATTAACTTTTTTTTTTTTTTTTTTTTTTTTTTTTTTTTTTGCGGGAGAAGAAGAACATCAATTAATAATAAGGAAAAGTACACATCACCTACATACTATTACAAGTTTTCCAAACAACTATAAGGTTAACAAGCTACACAAAGACCTACAACATCCAACTAAGAGGACAAACAAGATTAGGAACAAAAGAGACCACAACAAACATAGCTACAAGACCAAGAACAGAACAAAATACATAGTAATAGCGAACAAACAAAACAAGATGATAGCTGGAGATTTGAAGACACCACCTGTAGAGAAGACAACGAGAGATATCAAAAGAAGCTAGTAAGAAGATATCAAATAACATAGAGTGATTAAAGATAGGAGTCCTCGAACCTGGTGGCTCCCGAAGCTTAAAGCCCGGTCTGAATTTCTTATTCGGACGGTGAGTCGGAGAGTGCGGCCTACTCCAATTAGCTCTTTGCGGTTGAACCGATTCATAATCATAAGAGCCTAACGGACGAGATTCCTCCTCAAGAACCTCCATAGGAACAGCTCGCCCAAAAGAAAATGATGAATTGTCCGAGAATTGGGTCTTCTCTGATTTGCACGGTTTTGATTGATCCCATGGGTTGTCGAGCTCATGTGGAGCGAGAAAACGGCGACGGAATAGGCGGTAAGGGACATGAACGGCTCCTCTTCCCTCAGCAGCCAGATGAGGTGGTCGCTTCGCAACTTTCCAATACCAGTCTTGAACAACAAGAATCACCTGTTTAGTCCTTGGATTGACAAATCTGAACTTCTCTTTCTGGGACTCCGCGTTGGAGCTGATCAAGATGCTTGCTATCTCCTTGCATGTATGATCAGACACACGAATCTGATGCGGAGAGGAGCGAAGACTTAAAAGCTCAGCCCGATTGTACTTCAATTTGAACGGGTTAACCTCATGGATTGTCTGATGAAATTCTCACTGTTTCCGAAGCCGCTTGCACTGATGTGTACTTTTCCTTGGGTATTATGGTTGTCTCATGGAGGCTTTTTAGTCTTAGGAGTTGTTCCGTCGTCGTCGTACTAAGTTTTACCATTCTATAGCTATTGTTGCTTAGTCTTATGGTTTCAACTCGTGGTGATGTTTGTGTCGATTTATGTTTATTGACATGAGAGGATTTGTAATTTCTCTCACCAAGTTGGTCATGTTGATGTGTGTAGTTAGAGCTGCATACCAGTTCGGTTAAACCGGCGGTTTCGGTTGAAACCGAACCGGTTCCTAACGGGTAACCTAGCCGTTGAAGGGGGACTGAAACCAAGCCGGACCCGAATATATACCAGGTACGGTTCGGTTGCTTTTTATTCGGAACCGGAATCGGGGCCGAAACCGGTTTTGAACCGAACCGGAACCGGAACCAAAAATTTTCAACCGTTTTTTTCAAAAAATTAGTCGTTCCTGAGATGTCACATCACGGCCAGTAGTCGTTTGGTGCCGTCAGTGACCGTTTGGTGCTGATTTTTTTTTTTTTACACCCCCCCTCCATTGCACATCCCATACATTTTTCCTCGCTCAAAACACTTAAAATACACTTCATACTCTCAAACTGTCTCAAACTTCCAAGTTCCAAAATTGTGAAGCATTCCTCCTCCAACATTGTGAAGCATTTCTCTCGTTCATCATCAATTGTGAAGCAAAACATCTCACTCCTACATCCTAATTCCTCCATCTTCCACATTCCTCCTTCAAGAATTATTTTTGGAGTTTGTAATTTTTATTTTTAGTTGTGCATTATATTGTGTTAGCTCTTGTTATTTGTTACTTATTTGCTAAACTTAATTTTTTTATCCAATCTTTCTAAGAAAAAATAGCTTCCTCCCATAACGTCGACATGAATCTTAGTGACGTTGAAGAAGTAATTGGCGTAGGTACCGCCAAGAGCGGATCTAGGTAGACACAAGTGGGGGCTACAGCCCCCACTCAACTTTCAAAATCTAAAAATTTACCCTTCATTTTTTTTTATTATTTTCACTTTAGCCCCCACATAAATTACACTTTAGCCCCCACTCAAAATATACGAAAATCAAAATTTACCCTTACTTCATTAATTTTTTCTAATTTAGCCCCCACAGCCATGAAATCCTGGATCCGCCCCTGGGTTCAGCTAATGATTTTGGTTTAGAGGAAAATGATCCGACACTATGTGCGAATAAAAGAACTCGTAAGGGTAGTAAAAGAAGCAAAGTTTGGGATCATATGAAAAAATAGCGGATGGCGTAGACGACAAAGGTAAACTAAAATTTAAGGCCGTTTGCAATCATTGTCAAAAATATTTTGTATATCATCAAACCGGTGGATTAGGATCAATGAAAAAACATTTACAAAATGCACACAGACTTTTGTTAGATACACCCACCGTAGGTGACCCGTTGGTCCAAACCCAACTAGGATATGACGCACAAGGTAACTTACGTCCCTTTTATCTACGATGATGCTAGGGCACGAAAAAACATTATCTCATTATATCACCGCTACCGAAAAACCAATTAATATGGCTGACGACCCCGATTAGGACCAATTGATTACTACGGCGTTTTGTTCGAGTTATAAGCATATTGGTAGAAATACTACTAGGAATGACATAATTTCTTTATATCTTGAGAGGAAAGCGGTAATTATACATACGTTTTTAAATTCTAATTTTATGGTTACTTGCACATCCGATATGTGGACCGGTAGAAATAATAAATGATATATTTGTGTCACCGCACACTATATTGACCCAAGTTGGACTTTACAAAAACGTGTTATTGCATTTCGAGAAGTTCCATATCCTCACAACAGTATAAACATGGGAGAAACTATAGTCGATGTTTTTAACGAGTGGGGTATTAGTGAACGAATTACATCAATGACTTTTGACAATGCATCGGCATGTGATAGTGCGATAGACCATATGAAAACTTTGATACAAACACCCTTTCACAAATCTATTACACATGTGCTTTGTGTATGTCACATTATCAATTTAATTGTACAAGATGGTTTGAAATAACTATTTGATTACATTAATCATAACACTAATTATTTCTTACAACAATCCTCGGAATAGATAGAATTAGTAGATGTACTCGATTGGTGGAGACAACATGAAACCAACTATCCGATTGTTTCTATTATGACACGTGATTTACTAACCCCTCCCGCTTCTAGAGTCCCTTCGGAATCAAGTTTTAGTGCAGGTAAACGAGTGTTGTCGGAGAAAGGTCGTGTCTAACTTCGGAGTTGTTGGAGGTTCTCATATGCTCAAAGGATTGGAACGATGCCTCCAAACGCACACAACACCTACGCCCCTTGGACGTGGCCGTGACCGAATTTTTCCAAGAATTAGGAATAGGCGAGGACACTCCGCTAGATCAAGACGCCTAGGCTACGAGTTAAGAAATGAAGACTATTATTCTTGTTCATTTCAATAAGTTCGTAATAAACAATGTAAGTTAGAAAAAATGCAAATGATTGATAGTTGAGTGGGTGCCAACCTAGTTGGGATGTACTTAAACTATAGTGATGCAATATTTTGTGACATTTTATATTTTAATTAATAATACAAGTTTGTTTGTTTTTTTGATTATTTGTCTAAGTTTATGTTTTTACATTTATTATCGCACAAGCAACCCTAAAGAAACAAGGAAAAGGAAAAAAAACAAAAAAACTGTCCCAGAACCGGAACCGAACCGGATAATCCAACCTCGGTCCACGGTTCCGGTCCGGTTCCTAATATTCTGAAATTTCGGTTCCGGTTCAACCGAACCGAAAGCCACCAAGAAACCATCCAACCGAACCGTGAACCGACCGGTTTTGGCTCTACCGGTTCGGTTGAACCGAATATGCAGCTCATGTGTAGTAGGGTTTTCTATTTGGGTCAATTACTTATTACCCACTTCCAGTTTGACATAATGATCCATGTGCCACCCCCAATTTGAAAACTAACTAATTAAAAGAAATGGTAAACTAAATAAAAGAAAGAACGAAAAAAAAAGCTGAAGAAAAAAAAAATAAAACTTTCAACGCATCAGAGGGTTTCCTCTATTTCTTCTCCATCCCTCTGTCCCTTTCTCGATCTACTTCTCTTCTCTCTATCTCTCCGTTTGCCTCTATCTCTCTACATCTCTCGCCGGAGTTGCTTGCGCAGGTTTCAAGGGTCGTCGGTTTCCATGGAGGGAGAAACAGTGATAGTGAGGTGAGGGGAAAGATGGAGATGGGTTTCCATCTGCCTCTCTCTCTTTCTCAATTGACAAACCATTCGAAGGTTTTCAAACAACAACCTGAAATTCGACATTCTAATTGACCCAAATCCAGCAGCCAAACTGTGCTCCTCTATCAGACCAACCACCATAAAATTGCCGCCCCTAATTTCGATGACTTCACCCACATAGAAAATTGTCGCCGGCTAGGTGGCGGTGGTATTTGGGCTGAATTAGATCCGGAATCCCCATTAAAGTTCAGGACTTTGCCTTGAAACGAGATCGGAATCCCTCTCTCTCGTCAGATTGACAGACCATTTTTTGGGCGAATTTGGTTCGACTTTGTTGAAAATTGATTGTAGGGTTGAGTGGATTTATTTGGGGGTTTCAATAGGGTCAATTCAAATATGGAGATGGGTTTACTAAATGGTGGCGGGTTGCCGGATGCTGGGCGTGGCAACGATTGGGGTGTTGTAGCAGTAGCAGTGGTGGCGATTTTTTCTTCTTCTTCTCCTCTGCCCTTTCCCGATCGATGGTTGGTGTAATGAGATTTGTGGTGGCGGTGGGTGTGTGTTTTGGGTGGAGGTTGTGATGATGTCGGAAAATAGGTTGCCGGATTCTGGGTTTCTTGGTGATAGTGGCGGTGATGCGGTTGTGCTGATAGTGGTAATGGCGATGGTGATGGTCGTTTTATTGGTGTTCATACTTCCTATGTTTCTTCTCTTTCTTCCATTTTTGAGTTTTTACCACTATTCATCACTCCGCTTTGACCCGATGATTTGATTAGCAATACGATATAATTTTGTGATAGATTTTTATTATGTTGTACATTAAACTTTACTCTACAACACCATTAAAAATTACCGAAAAACTGCATCGTTTTGCTATCCAAATCACCGGGTCAAGTGACATGCCTACGGATGAAAACTGGAAGAAACAGACCAAGTATCTTTTTGTAGTTGTCCATTTTACCCCTCGAAAACCGTAAACTAACTAAAAATTTTGGACAGAATTTGTCCAAGTTGTTGTTTGTTAGCAATTAACAGCTGGATGGGGGAAGATGATGGTTTTGAAACTGAGAGTGGTAGATGGATTATTACCTCAAATTGGAAGTGGGTGATTAGTAATTGACCCTTTGTATTTTGCTCTGTTGGGTAATAGTTGGTGTGTCAACCACGTCTGAGTTTGAAAGGTACCTATTTATTCACAACGAGCTGTCAGTCAGGTTAAGGTACCGTGAACCGCCGGTTACGGTTAATCGTTCACTTGTTACGGTTAATCGTTCACTGGTTACGGTTAACCCACCCGTGTGATTTCTTGAAACCTCTAACCGGCCCGTGTAACTGTAGCCGCCTAAACCGGTTCGGTTTGGTTTTGGCCGGTTAAAAACCACAATTTATAATTATTTTTAAACATCAATTTTATGATATAATTTTTTATTATATATGTAATAAAAAATCTCGTTGGTTAACCCATACGGGCCGGTTTACTTAGCTACGGCTCCGATTTTGGTCTGGTCTCAGTTTCGGTTCAGTCCTGGTTAGTTTCGAGCCGGTTTCAGTTCGGTTATGCAAGGATATCTATAACGAGTCTAGGCCACTAATAATTTGGTCCCCGTACGACCTGAGTTTCGTTTTGTTAGGATCGATCTCTGGAGCGATTCAACAACGCAACGAAAAGCAAAGCAAAAATAAACGAACAAGAACACGACGATTTACGTGGTTCACCAAAATGGCTACATCCACGGTCCACACCCACTTCACTATGATGAACGAATGAAAAGTACAAAAGATCTCTCAGCCTCTCTCGTGATGTGATACCCTAACCCTAGAGCTAGGTTAATTTATATAGAGATAGTAATACATGAATTGCTTGTAAGCCCCTCTAATTTAGACTATGTTACAAAACAGTCTTCACACTTAACAATCTCCCACTTGAAGACTGATTAACTCTGAGTGTACTTCTCGCAGATTCAATTCAACATCCTCCATGAGTGTGGACTTGGCCCCTCATCATGCAACTAGGCCAACCGAAGCCGAGCAGGTTCTCAGCTTCTCCAAGGTCACAACCTTGGTAAACATATCCGCGGGATTATGGCTCGTGTGAATCTTCTCCAATTTGATCACGTCTTTCTCCAATAATGAACGAATGAAGTGATACCTGATGTCAATGTGTTTCGTCCTTGCATGAAAAGTGGAATTCTTCGCCAGATGAATTGCACTCTGACTGTCACTATACAGCTTACAACTCCTCTGCTTCTTCCCAAGTTCCCTCAAGAAACTCTGTAGCCAAACCATCTCTTTGCACGCTTCCGTAGCTGCTACATATTCGTCTTCAGTAGTAGATAGGGCAACAATTTTCTGCAACCTCGAAACCCAACTGACTGCTCCACTTCCAAGTGTAAACACATAGCCTGTAGTGCTTTTTCTTCTGTCCACATCACCAGCCATGTCTGAATCAACATACCCTTTCAAACTGACCTCTGACCCTCCATAGCACAAAGCTACATCCTGTGTACCTCTCAGATACCTGAAAATCCACTTCACAGCTCTCCAATGCTCCTTACCGGGATTTCTCATGAATCTGCTAACAACTCCCACTGCTTGGGCAATATCTGGACGTGTGCACACCATAGCATACATCAAGCTTCCCACAGCAGATGCATAAGGAACTTTAGCCATGTAGTTCTTCTCCTCATCTGTAGCTGGCCTCTGGTCTTTCGAAAGTTTGAAGTGACTCGCCAACGGAGTACTCACTGGTTTAGCATCATGCATGTTAAACCTCTTCAAGACTTTCTGAACATAATCAGCTTGTGACAAAACTAGCTTCTTGCCAATTCTATCCCTGTTGATTCTCATGCCAAGGATTTGCTTCGTAGGTCCCAAATCCTTCATTGAGAACTCTCTAGATAAGCTCTCTTTCAGCTTCTGAATTTCCCCTATGCTTGATCCTGCAACAAGCATATCATCCACATATAACAAGAGAATAGTGTAAGAATTCTTGAACCTCTTGAAGTAGCAACAGTGATCCCCTTGACACTTCTTGTATCCTTGCCTAGACTTGAAGTTATCAAACTTCTTGTACCACTGCCTCGGTGCCTGCTTCAAGCCATACAAACTCTTCCTTAGTTTGCACACCATATTCTCTTTACCTGCTGCTTTGTACCCTTGTGGCTGTACCATGTAGATGTCTTCTTCTAAATCCCCGTGTAGAAAGGCTGTCTTGACATCTAACTGCTCAAGGTGCAAATCTTCAACTGCCACAATGCTAAGTACCGTGCGGATGGTGGAAATCTTCACAACTGGAGAGAAGATTTCAGTGAAGTCTACGCCTGCTTTCTGCTGAAATCATTTCACCACCAGTCTAGCCTTGTACCTCTTTGATCCATCATGCTCCTCCTTAAGTCTGTAAACCCACTTGTTGTGCAAAGCCTTCTTCCCTCGAGGCAACTCCACAAGATCCCATGTCTTATTGGAGTAGAGAGACTGCATCTCATCATTCATTGCATGCTCTCACTTGACTCTGGCTTCACTCTGAACAGCTTCCTCGAAGCTCTCGGGTTCACCACTATCTGTGAGCAAAAGATATGACAATGATGATAAATAACGAGTTGGAGTCTTACCTTTAGTCGACCTTCCTGAAACTCTTCGTGTTGGAGCGACCGCTTCAACTTCAAAGCTTTGTACTGGAGCAGGGGCTTCAACTTGTGGCTGGACATCTCCAATCTCAAGCTCTACCGTTTCCTTCTCATCTGAAACCTGTCCCTGTTTCCAATCCTTGTACATAACTGACTCGTTAAATACCACATCCATGCTTCTAACAGCCTTGTGCTTATCGAAATCCCAAAATCGATAGCCAAAACTGTTAATGCCATATCCGATAAACATACCTGTTTTCCTGTCCAAGCTTCCTCAGGCAATCCAAAATCTAGTGCTGTCGATGGACCTCTGTTGATTAAGTATGCAGCTGTGTCCACTGCCTCAGCCCAAAATGACTTAGGCAATCCAGCGTGTATCCTCATGCACCTTGCACGCTCTGTGAGTGTTCTATTCATGCGCTCTGCAACTCCATTTTGTCTAGGCTTGTTTGGAATTGTCTTCTGTCTCTTGATGCCGTTCTCAGCGCAGAACTCCTCAAACTCATTGCTGCAATACTCGCCACCATTGTCAGATCTCAAACACTTAAGTTTCCGACCTGTCTCATTCTCAACAGTAGCCTTCCACTTCTTAAACACATCAAACACATCTGATTTGTGCTTCAAGAAGTAAACCCATAATTTTCTAGTGGCATCATCAATAAAAGTAACAAAGTAAGACGCACCTCCATTAGAAGCTACATTCGCTGGACCCCATACATCTGTATGCACTAACTCCAACCTGTTGAGCTTTCTACCGCGGCTAACTTTGGTGAAGCTGACTCTCTTCTGCTTCCCGTAGACACAATCCTCGCAAAACTCCAAATCAAGTTCCTTCAAACCCTTGAGCTTGCCTGTTTTGAGCATTATCTGCATGCCCTTCTCACTCATGTGTCCGAGCCTGTGGTGCCAGGTACTTGCGCCAATATCAGAAGACGCGACAGCTATGGTACTGTCCGTTCCTGAGGTCACATACAAAGTACCCTCCTTCTTACCGTGAGCGATCACTATAGATCCTCTTGTTACTTTCCAGGAATCAACTCCAAAAGTAGTTTTGCAACCTGATGCTGCAAGCTGGCCTACCGAGATAAGATTCCTCTTCATCATCGGAACATGTCTGACATCAGTCAACTGCAAAGCTGTTCCATTATCCAAGTTCAATTGGATTTCTCCCTTCCCAACAATCTTACATGCCTCATCGTCTCCGAGATACACCTTTCCGAAATCACCCTGCACGTAATTATGAAGAATATCCTTTCTACCTGTCGCATGGAACGAAGCACCAGAATCGACCACCCACACATCCTCCTTTGAGGATACAGATAATATTAATGTTTCAGGATCACTTTCAGAAATATTAATAGAATCATTACCTTTGTGGTTGTCTGACTTCTTCTTGCTGGAATTCTTGCACTCCCTTGCATAATGTCCGCTTTCACCGCAGTTGTAGCACTCGATGTCCTTAATGTCCTTTTTCTTCCACCTTGACTTTGACTTAGATCGACCTCGACCCTTGTTTCCGTTCTTCCTGTCTGCTGATCTCCCTCTCTGCTCGACATACAACGCACCATCAGAGGATTTGCTAGATCCACTGCTCTTCCTGCGCATCTCTTCACCGAGTACCGTGCTCACCACGTTGTCGTACCCTAGCTTGTCTTTTCCAGCAGAATTGCTCACAGCAGTCACTACGCCACCCCAACTCTTGGGTAACCCGGACAGAACCAACAGTGCCTTCATCTCGTCGTCAAAGCATGTAATCCCGACGGATTCCAACTGGCTTATGACGATGTTCAGCTCGTTCAGGTACTGGGAAACATTACCACTCTCGGTCATCCTCATGTCAAAGAGCTTCTGCATGAGAAACACCTTGTTCGCTGCTGAAGGTTTCTCATACATTTGTGAGAGAGCATCCATCAAACCCTTCGTCGTCGTTTCTTTCGACACATTGAACAGAACTGACGATGCGAGACTCAATCTCACAAGTCCTAGAGCTTTTCTGTCCAAAATCTTCCACTGTTCGTCTTTAATTTCGCTTGGTTTCTTCTCAACTCCGTCCAACGGCAAGTACAAGTCCTTCTGATACAAATAGTCTTCTATCTGCATCTTCCATAGGCTGAAATTCGTCCCGTCGAATTTCTCAATCTTGAATCTTCCGTCGTCCGCCATCACTCCCACTCAAACCGTGCAGAATCTCAACAAACAGACCTGACCAACAGATCCGGAACGTCCAAAAACCCCTAGTTTGACTCCTGTTTCAAGTCAATCGGGTTCCTGAGCGCTGAGAAACGTCCAAAATAATTTTTGGACACAATATGCGCGATTGAGGCACAACAGCAGCGTGTGCGAGAAGCACTAGATCGCTTCTCCTGAGAGTAGCTGCTGCCTTTTCCAAGCCAGCAACAATCACGTGGCTACTCCTTCTTTACGCAGGTCAGTGCACCAAAGAAACACCCAAGCCAAGATTTGGCTACTTCGTCCTTTTCCCCAACAGAAACAAAACCACGAGTCGACCGAAAAATCACCCAGCCAACAAAGTGATACAATAAAATATTGTACTAAAAAATACCAGTCAACAAATTTTGTTACCTTGCTGACCGATCTGAACCGAAAGCTTGTGGCCTCTGCGAGTTTCTTCTAACGCTGCCGCCAATCTGATGTGTCGCCCACTGCTACTTTGATCCGATTGCAACAAAAAAACTTCGATTTTCTGCACCGTTACGACGTGGCTCTGATACCAGTTGTTAGGATCGATCTCTGGAGCGATTCAACAACGCAACGAAAAGCAAAACAAAAATAAACGAACAAGAACACGACGATTTACGTGGTTCACCAAAATGGCTACATCCACGGTCCACACCCACTTCACTATGATGAACGAATGAAAAGTACAAAAGATCTCTCAACCTCTCTCGTGATGTGATACCTAACCCTAGAGCTAGGTTAATTTATATAGAGATAGTAATACATGAATTGCTTGTAAGCCCCTCTAATTTAGACTAGGTTACAAAACAGTCTTCACACTTAACACGTTTACAGTTACTGCTTGGCCGGTTAGGATGTGCCGGTTAACTGCGGTTAACCACCCCGATTGACAGCTCTATTCACCACACTGCAGTGTAGGGACTTGAAACGAACTTTGGCTTGGGACACAATTGGATGTGAAGTGGTAAGTCAGACTTATTGATTGCTTGGATGTGAAATGTTTGAAATGAGGCTAGTGGGGTCATATTAATTGGTCTATGGTGAGCTGTTGTTAGTGACTTTGCAACTAAGCTTGGATGATTTGTCACAGAGGCTGTTTTGTTGTTGGTCATATTGATTGGTCTATGCCGCATGTGTATTAGCAATGTTAAGTTCATGAATCCGGAAAAAAAAAAAAGTGTCATTTGCTCAACATTCCTTGGAATTGTGGAAAGCTGGACGAAAGGTGTCATTTGAAATATTATCTTCTTATGGATCTTCGTAAACACAAGCCAACCAAAGGAAGTTTCTGATCCATCAAAACTCAGTACCAAAAACACAAAAAACCTAAACTAAAATTCACTTCGATAATTGATTAATTTTGACAAATAGGATCGTAAACACCAAGGCTCAAGGAGGAAGACGAGCTATTATTTTCATGCAGACAGTTTATGATATTTCATGTTAGAAAAGTTAAAAGAAAATAAACCCGAGGAAGTAGTTGAATGACAATTCTTAAAAAGTTAACAATCGAAGAATTATCCTTACCTGGTTGGTTGGAACGTAAATCCTTCTCTACTGCTTCCATAACATGAGGGACAGATAACCAAAAATCGATTATGTACCAACAGCAGCAGCAGCAAACAGCAAATAATTGAACTTGTAATGATTTTGTCAATTTGAAGTACGAAGTATTTTAATTTGCAACGCGCTGAGCGCCGGTGTAGCTATGTTTCGAGACCTACATAAATTTTGGCAGTGAGCCGCACACGCTGTGCACAAGCTACCTTTGAATAGGAGAGCTGCAATTATGCATAGTCGTAAGTTTTGATGTCTAATTTGATGTAATTAGAACGTCGGCAAGTATTTCATGTGAAATACTCAAATTGGTTTCTTTGGACCTATTTCTGTTGCACCGACAGTGGTTACTTCTCTGATTCTAAACACAACCTGCGATAACGAACACCAACACGGACGTCGACTTCTGAGCTGTAGTGTGCTGATAATGTAATACTGTAGAAACGAGTTTGGACTGCTAGGGCTTAGCATAGTGCTTGGTATTTAGGTTGAGAATGTTAATCGTTAGCAATGTTACGCAATGGTAAAGGCTAAAACCAGCAAAAACGAAGGTAATTCACTTTCTTAATTGCTTGCAGCTGTCCTCCACAGGAGACAGGCATGACGAGATAGATTTCGAGTTCTTTTGGAACGTCTCAGGACAACCTTACACCGTCCACACAAACATCTATGCGCAAGGAAAAGGAAACAAGAAGTAGCAATTCTACCTTTGGTTTGACCCAACTTCTAATTACCATAACTACACTGTTCAGTGGAATCCAACAGAAGTCGTGTAAGTAATCCTTGTACCTATTTCCTTCAATTCCATATTTTCTGTAGCAAAAAGATATATGTGTTTTGAGTTTAAGTTTAAAAAAATGTTTACAGGCGGTATGTTGATACAGCACCAATCCGAGTATTCAAAAACTACGAAAGCGAAGGTATTGCTTAGCCGAACCGACAAGGGATGGAGGTATACTCCACCTTGTGGAATGGAGATGACGGGGCGACACAAAGCGGACGTGTTAAGACCGATTGAAAGAAATCACCCTTTGTGGTCAAATACCACGGCTTTAAAGCAAGGGCTTGCAAGTGGCAGGAGCGAGTGAGCATCTACGAACGTCCTTATCCGAAGAAGGCCAACTAGTGGACTTCACCTTCCTACAAGCAAATGAGTTCAAAAAAGCAGTGACAGAAGATATAATTAATCAATTATTATTATGTTCCTATAAGATTAAGAGAATCGCTCATACCCTCTCTATTACATACAATTAGAGGTGCATGTTCGGTTCAACCGAACCGGAACCGAACCTAACTGTATCGGTTCCATCGGTTTTAACCGAACCGATGACGCAAACGGTTCGGTTGAACCAAAACCGAGAGAAATGAAATACCTAGAACCGGACCGGGACCGCTTAACCGGAACCGGTACTTCGGTTCGGTTTACCGGTTCCGGTCCTGTACCGACCTTTTTTTTTTCGTAGTTTGTGTTGTAAACATATGGTTCCGGATCGGTTCCGGTTAACTTTTATGCCCAACCGAACCGTACCTGATATATACCGGGTCCGGGTACGGTTCGGTTCTAACCGGGTTCGGTTCGGTCTTCGGTTCAGCCACCTTCGGTTAAACCGGTTCAGTTCTAACCGGAACCGCCAGTTTAACCGAACCGAAATGCATGTCCAGAGAATGTCCAGAGAATAACCGAACCGAAATGTATGATACAACAGTGAACCAAAAGAGTTTGATCATGTCCAGAGAATATCCCAAGAAGGGGCAAAGTTTCCATCATTGACACTGAAGCTTGCACTGTTATGTTCATACATCACTTGCTCTTGTTGCTGGTGGTCATGGTGGTGATTGGGTGGTCCTCGATCACGAGCCTGTGAAACTTCCTTGCAAAACAAGGCCACCAAATTTGATTGCTGGCTCTGCAAGTTAACCACCTCTGCTTGGGCCTTGGCCAACTCTGCTTGGAGCTCACTAAGTTCCCTCTGGAAATAGTAATAAAAATTCCAATAAAATTTATATATTTTTTTATATGTAGTATTGTTACCCTGGAAAACCAAGATCATGATCCCCCCGAAAATGATCTGAACAACATTTGGAGCCTTGGGGAGCGTTCCACAAATGTCACTCTTCAGGGTGAACGTCTCTTGGAAACTGGATGGCACTTCCGCAGCGGCTTGGATTAAGGGCAATGAAAATACAGAAGATGAGTATGTCACCTTCAAACATATGGACGAAATATTGAGACGCACTTCAATATCTATCTGAAGCAATTAACTTGCAGCAACTAAAACCACAGGTAGTAATACTAAAGTTTACTACTAAAGTCCAGGCAAGCCAACACATAAAGCATCAATTTCTAACTTTGATGTATGAAACTGAACATAACCAGCACCCGTGTATACGAAAAGGGTCGCATCATTTATCCACAGAATTTAAAATCCAACGTTCTATACTACGGAGATTCTATACTTCTCAATAAGTCAATCTCTTCTATGCTAAATTTTGACCCTAAAGAAAACATGAACCGCTGCTGAAATTACATCATGAAAGATGGTGAGAGCAGAAGAGTGACAAAATGACCATATATCTGCATCCGACTGCAACAAACGGTGAGAAGCAGCTGTGACAAAATCAGGAACATGTATTTTGGTTTTTAGCTGTAACGCAGCACCAGCATATACCAACTTTTGCTTCAAAACTTTTTTCACGTCTCCTCATTTGAAAACTCAATCAGATCAGTACCACAAACGAACCTCTTGTCTGCAACATGTTTAGGCAGTCTCGCACTATTAACCTGAAACAGTTATAGGAACCTTGAGAAACAGCCACAACTCACCATTGAGAAGTGTCTACTCATATGTAACTCTAAAACCTAAAACTTGCAAGCTTTAACCTCAATGCATAAAAATCTTCCACAGTAAAATCTTAAGATGAGCATCCCAAAAGTGCTAACGGTCTGTTTGGATAGCCATGAATTTGGGGTTGGATTTGGATTTGGGGAGATTTGAAACCAAATCCGATATTTGGATATTTGTAAGAGGCTTGAATTTGATTTGGGACAAATCCATGCCTCAATGTTGTTAATAATTTCAAATTCCACCATATACCCTGTCATTTGAAATCCATGCGCGTGATGGCTCTAAAGCTTAGCAACGTTCAGGTTTGTTAAATGAAGTGATGGTGTTCCTCACGCGTGCAGCTAACTCTTTTATGAATGAAGAGCTTACCCCGTTGCCAAGCCCACGTTTGTGTCCATTTTTTAAATTGAATAACACACAAACGATCAAATTTCGAACAAAAAAAACAAGACAACCAAATCCAAATGAATAACTAGAGTACAAAAAAAAAAAAAGCATCCAAACGGAAATTTTCAAATTCCCTTGTATTTTAAATTTTAGAATCTGAAATTTTGGATTTCAAATCCAAATTCAAATTCAAGTCACGGTTACCAAACGCAACCTAAAGGAAAAGCATGCTAGCGGTGATAGCTAAATCAGGAGCAAGTTCTTAGACAACATTAACATTTTTCTGGATAACTTCAATATGTCTTTGCTAATTTGGCGAATGAGTAATTTGCTGTCAGAATCATTGAGTGTTCGGGCCAGTCTTGCTTGTTGTTTATCCTTGGCCCAGCAAGCATCACAAACGGTAACATGAGGCACTTGGAAATATCTTAAAAAGAATCTACAAATGACAATAACTCCTTGGGGCAAAACTGGACATGCGAGTTCTATTCTTTTGCAATTAGGGGATACACTCACCTGTTCGTCTCGGCTGATTCCTAAAATATCCATGGCATTTTTGGTTTACAGATATTACCTTGCATCATCCACATTTGCCACTTTGTAACAACTCGTTTGGTGTTAAATAAGTGTTAATTCATTGTAAGCTAGATTTTTTGTCAAATTAGTGGTCCTTTACGTTGATGACGGTATGGGCTCACCTCAGGTGGTCCAGCACAGAGCATGTAATCCTTCAAAATCAAACATGCCGAACTTGCAAGTGGTTTAAGCAATTAATTTGTATTTAGCTCGTAAGAAGAAGACAAGTAATGAAGAAATAACGTCTTCATGCAATACCTATGCTACTTAAGGAAAAGAAGTGCACCCAAAACATTAAGTCGTGATGAAAAACATGTTTAATATTGAAAAATGAAATCATGAGAGAGATCTAGGGTTTAGATCGAAGAAGAAGAACTGGAGTGAAAATGAAGAAGAAAATTCTGCTAGATGATTTTCATTCTCTAAGAAAAAGAAATGAGCTAACGGTCTTATATATGGCCGTTAGCTGTAATCCAAAACATCCAATAGGAAGAGGACACGTCATAAAGAAGAGAAGATAAACGTTGCTCTTAACAGCCGAGCAAAACGACACCGTTCTAATAAGTTGAAACTAGCGGTCAGGATTAGAACTTGGAGACTCAATCGGACGGACACTGAAACAAGTTGTTTCATGTCATCAGTTTGGCTCCAAGTTCATTTTAGTCCAAACCAAAAACAAAACAAAAGAAATAATGAGAAGATCTGAAGCTGATGATCTTCAATACGCCCCCTCAAGTTGATGCAATGTGCACAGTGCAGGCAACTTGGACAAGTAATGAAGAAATTGTTGAGCAGCAAGAGGTTTGGTCAAGATATCTGCTAGCTGATCTGCTGCACAAATGTGCTGAAGAGAATAGACTTCTGAAGCAACCAAATCTCTGATCAAATGAGTATCCAAATCAATGTGCTTGGTCCTCTCATGGTAGACAGGATTTCTAGCAAGCTGTATAGCTGAGGAACTGTCACTAAAGATAATGGGAATACAGTCCAAAACCACCTTCAATTCTTGAAACAAAGATAATAACCACTGAATTTCACAACCCAGCAAAGCTAACCCTCTGTATTCTGCTTCAGCAGAACTTCTAGCAACAACAGTTTGTTTCTTGGATTTCCAAGAGATCAAAGAATAGCCCAAAAAGACAAAGTAACCAGAAGTAGATCTTCTAGAATCAATACACCCTGCCCAATCTGAATCTGTGTAACCAATGAGCTTAAAAGAAGATTGAGCTGAAAAGTGTAAACCTTGAGTTGCAGAACCTTTGAGATATCTCAATACATGATGAGCTGCTGATAAATGCTGCTTAGTGGGCTGAGAGATGAACTGACTGAGCTTATGAACAGAGAAGCATAAGTCAGGTCTAGAATTGCATAAGTAAAGAAGTTTACCAACTAATTTTCTATAACCAAGAGCTGTTGATTCATCAAGAATATCTCCATTATGCATATTGAGTTTGCTTGAAGCAATCATAGGAGTGGCAGCTGGTTTGCAATCCAAATAACCAGCAGTAGCAAGAATCTCTATAGCAAACTTTTGCTGAGAAAGAAAGATACCCTGAGAAGTTCTGGTGATTTCAAAACCCAGAAAATAAGATAAATCTCCCAGATCTTTGAGTTTGAAATAATGAGAGAGCTCACTTTTAAAATCTGTGAGATCCTTGATATGAGATCCTGTCAGCAAGATATCATCCACATACACCAACAAAAACATGATAGATGAACTATTTTTCTTGATGAAAAGTGTATAATCTGATTTGCAATGCTGAAAACCCAGAGATAGCAAAGTATTTGTGAACTTGAGAAACCACTGTCTAGAGGCTTGTTTTAAGCCATAAAGAGATTTAGTCAGCTTACACACTTGAGAAATGTTTGGATGAAGACCCTTCAATTCAAAATACCCCTCTGGAACTTTCATATAAACCACTTCATCAAGATTCCCATGAAGAAATGCATTGTTGATATCAAGTTGAAACAATGGCCAATCATGAATTGCACCCAAAGCCAACATAATTCTAAAAGTGACCAATTTAGCAACAGGTGAGAAAGTTTCAAAGTAATCTATACCTTCAGTCTGAGTATAGCCCTTTGCCACCAATCTTGCCTTGTGTCTGTCAATTGTGCCATCTGAATTATACTTGATTCTATATACCCATTTGCAGCCAATTACCTTTTGTCCTGGGGGTAAATTTGTCAATTCCCATGTCTGATTTTGCTCAAGAGCTTGTAGTTCTTCTTTCATAGCAACTTTCCATTCTGGAAGCTGAGAAGCTTGCTTGTAGGAAGCTGGTTCAATCTGGCTGTGAAAGTTAACCAAATCCAAATGTGTATCTCCTGAGATTGCAGATAAAACTAAAGAAGTGCCAAGGTGATATTGTGAACTGATCACTGTATGTCCTTTATGTGGATGTCTCACTTCATAATCTTCTAAATATTTTGGTGGATGCCTCACTCTAGCAGTGATTCTAGGAGCATGAACACTAGCTGGTGTCTGAAGAACATCTTTGTAAGTTGGTAGTACTGGAGATGATGATGGTGAAACAGATGAAACTGCATTGGTGGAATCTGAGGGAGCTAAGTCTTCTTCAAAGACTGGTAATGGAATAACAGTGCCAGAACTAGTATCTGCAGAAGTATGTATTTCCTTAAAAGGAAATACATGCTCATGAAAAATTACATTTCTGGAAATGAAAAACTTCTTGTCTTGTAAATCATACACCTTGTATCCTTTTGTTCCAAACACATAACCAACAAAAACACATTTAACTGCTCTTGCATCAAATTTAGTTCTTCCTTGCATCAAAGTGCTAGCAAAGCACAAACATCCAAACACCCTCAATACTGTATAATCTGGTGGAGTTTTATAGAGAAGCTCATATGGAGATTTGTCATTGAGCTTAGGAGAAGGTGTTCTATTAATCAAGTAAGCAGCAGTCATCACACAATCACCCCAAAAAGAGATTGGCAAACCACTCTGAAACCTTATAGCTCTAGCAACATTGAGCAAATGTTGATGTTTTCTCTCTGCCACTGAATTCTGCTATGGTGTTTCAACACAGCTATGTTCATGAATAACCCCTTTTTCTTTGAAAAATTGAGAGAATTCCAACTCTGGTGCATTATCACTTCTAAATCTTTTGATCAAAACATGAAACTGAGTATAGATCATATTGAAAAAGGTGGGAATGATGTGTTCCACATCTGACTTATGACTCATCAAATAGATCCAAGTAGTCCTACTAGAATCTTCAACAAGTGTCAAGAAATATTTGTGTCCTTGATGAGTGGGGGTTTTATATGGACCCCAGGTGTCACAATGAACTAGTTCAAACAATTGACTAGTCATATGACCTAATTTTGGAAAAGGAAGCTTCTTTTGCTTTGCCAAAGGGCATATCTCACATACAAAGTTGACTGTTCCTTTCAAACTCTTGTCTAAAGAAGCTGACATATTCTGCAATTTTGAATGAGACAAATGACCCAACCTTTGATGCCAAATTTCTGATGTAGTAAGTGAACTATGAGCAGCACAAGAAGAAATTTGATTCTGTGAAATATCAGGGCTCAAAATATATAGACCTCCTTGCCTCTTCCCTCTTCCAAGAACAACATCATGACTGTCCTTGATCCAACAGTCATTTGTATCACAATTGAAAACACAATCATAATATTGTGTTAACCTTGAAACAGAAATGAGATTAAACTGAAAGGATGGCACATACAGAACTTGATGCAATGTTAAAGAAGGATTGACTTTGACTACCCCAATATGAGTAACTTCAGAAGACTTTCCATTTGGCAAATGCACAAAAGTATTAGACACAGGATGAATTGAGTCAAAGAAATTCAAATCTGAACACATATGATCAGTGGCACCTGTGTCCACAATCCATGAAGTTGATGAAATATTTCCAGAAACCATACCAGATTGAAAACTGCTAATAATACCTGCCATAAAGGGGTGATTTCCATGTGTGGAACCAGCAGAACTAGAAGGTGACTGCAAAGGTGAATCCATGTGTCCACCATGACTGGAACTAGAAGATCCATAAAGAGGAGTGATATTAGACTGTAAATGAGTATTGGTGAGCTGATTTCCTGCTGCATTGACAGCATTAGAAGAAATATCACCCTTCCCAACAATAGTTTCTGAAGCAACATGATTCACTCTAGACTTAGTGAATTTGAAATTAGGTGGAAATCCAATCAACCTGTAGCACTTTGCTTTGACATGTCCCTCATGTCCACAGTGGTGACAAATAAGCTTTCCAGTTCTATTAGAAGTTGCTGGAGAAATCTGCATATTTTGCTGCTTGTACATTCCACCACTAGAGTGTTGATTGTTTACAGCATTAGCCATAAGAAACTTAGGTTGAGATTGAGGAATTTGTAAATGTGAGTCACCATACTGAGCATACATTGCTAGATTATTTGACTGAAAGACATTGTGAGACTGCAATTCCATTTGCCTCTCTTGTTGAATGATTTTGGCAAATACTGAGTTAAGTGGTGGTAGAGGGTCTGTTAACAATAGCTGATCTCTAACTGATGCAAAATGGCCATTCAAACCATTTAAGAACTGCATGATTCTCTCTTGTTCCTGAGAATTTCTCAATTGATTGAGAATGTTGCATTGACATTGAGACAAGATTCCACAACTGCAGCTGGGATTAGGTTTATAATTAGCTAATTCATCCCAGAGACTCTTCAATTGTGTGAAATAAACTGTGACAGTCCTATTCTCTTGCCTTAAAGCAGAAATCATTTGAGTTAACTGAAAAACTCTTGGCAAATTTCCTTGTGAAAAACGTTCAATGAGGTCTAACCAAATCTCTCTAGCAGTAGATCTACATACTACACTGCTAACTATATCTTTTGAAATTGAACTCAGAAGCCAAGACATAACCATACTGTCACACCTTCTCCAAAGACCATACATATCTGAAGTAGGAAGAGGCTCTGTGATGGTGCCATCAACAAATTCAAGCTTGTTTTTAGCACGAAGAGCAACAATGATTGACTTATGCCATGTATAAAAATTTGATCCATCCAATTTATCAGAAACTAGAATAGCACCAGGATTATCTGAGCTATGAAGAAAGTAAGGAGAAGCAGCCTCAATACCTTGCTGCGAAGTTCGAGAATGAGAGCCATGACCAGTTGAATCGTGAATCGACATGAATCGCAAACCTCAAAACTCCAGATCCAGATCAAAACCAGCAAAAACAACCTTCAACAAAAATGATGATGAATAAACCGAAACTACACCAGATCTGCCCAACCTGGCTCTGATACCATATTGAAAAATGAAATCATGAGAGAGATCTAGGGTTTAGATCGAAGAAGAAGAACTGGAGTGAAAATGAAGAAGAAAATTCTGCTAGATGATTTTCATTCTCTAAGAAAAAGAAATGAGCTAACGGTCTTATATATGGCCGTTAGCTGTAATCCAAAACATCCAATAGGAAGAGGACACGTCATAAAGAAGAGAAGATAAACGTTGCTCTTAACAGCCGAGCAAAACGACACCGTTCTAATAAGTTGAAACTAGCGGTCAGGATTAGAACTTGGAGACTCAATCGGACGGACACTGAAACAAGTTGTTTCATGTCATCAGTTTGGCTCCAAGTTCATTTTAGTCCAAACCAAAAACAAAACAAAAGAAATAATGAGAAGATCTGAAGCTGATGATCTTCAATATTTAATCCAGCAATGAAAGCAATAAGAGTAGCCCCAAAACCATGTTATCCAAACAGGCCCAAAGTTGAACGCCAGAGACATTCAAACTTCAAATTAAGCGGTTCTCACCTTCAAGTTGATAACTGCAACAGGTCTGTCGATTCTCTGTCCTGGTTTATACCATATTCCATGTCATAGCTTTTAAGCGGGGTAAAGTTACGTACTTGCGTTGACGTGGCAGATATCAGACCTTTGTATCCTAGCAGTGTCAATGTTGAATGTCCCTGGGGAAATTCTAACCTGATCCTTGCGTATATCTGTGCAATTCTGGAAGAACCTTGCTGGGAAACAGCTTCTGGATCTCATCTTTGTTTACATCCCCGTAAACACATCTTCATATAAGCATCCGGAAGCACACCACAAGCTGCACATGCAATAAGCAAATCATTAAGTTAAGCAACGACCCTATGCAGTCTATGTCCCAGAAGATATGAGGCAGTATAAAGCTCCTCGAATACAATCAGGAATTGTCCATTACCACCCAACCAACCAGTAGAAGACAAAAATCGGGAGCAAAATATGTACTCTTCGGTATTCGAAAGAAGTGGAAAGAAAGATACATAACACAATCATTATCTTTCCTCCCACTTCTAGTTATAATGTTCTTGGCACCATCTTAACTGTCATCCTTCATACCAACAATTCAACAGTATAACTATGAGAATCGTTACCAGCGGTAGAAACAACAGTATAACTATGAGAATCGTTACCAGAAAAAATCAGCCTTTTCAATCAGCTCATCTACAGGCAGAGCTACAATGGATTCATCTTTGTTCTGTCCTAACAAAGCGGATGATGGGTAAATATTGGTTCCCATTCCGAAACGCCTCCTTGTTTACTTTGCTGTAGCCAGTTGATCACCTATATTGAGATTGAGAAGGTCATGCAGATGAGAAGCAGTAATGATGACCATTTTAACATTTATAAATATAAGATTAGAGATATGAGAGAATATGTCTCTTCTAAAATAACAGATATCCGGTTAAGAGAATTGACTGCTCAAACCCGAACATAATTTAAGTTGTAAGTTTGTATGTTTGAATGAGATACTGAAATAAGAAAATTCGAACCTGTAATGAATTTAACATTTACCCCAAGATTCAAGGCCCTTATCATCTCTGCACTGTAGTGTCGCAGTGGGTCACAATCATATAAAAAGTTTAGAAATCAGGTTTACCCTTGGTTTGGTGCTCTGAGTACTATGGGTATTCTACAGATAGATATCAAACAGCAATAAAAGTTTCGAATTTAGCTATACCAAGTATCTCACTATATCTATTTACCAAGCAAATTAGTCGTCTCTATCTACCGAGATACATCCGCTAAACAGATTGGTTTCACGAATACTGTGTAAGAAGCGCGCAATCATGCTGCGAAGTTGTTCTTGGAGACTGAGATTGATGAAGTCAACGAGGGTTTAGGGTGAGTTTGGTAGAATGGTTTCTGGTGGAAAAGCTGGTTTTTCTAGATTGGGGCACTGAAACTGTAGTAGCCCCTAATTACAGAAAATCGATAAGGGTCATAGCTGGAACATGGAATAGAACATCATGCATAGGTTATGGTATCTAGCCAGACTGAAAGTTATTAACAAACCTGGCGAACCAGATGGTGCTGATGGCGGAAGCAGAGGAGGCGGTGAAACTGGAGGAGTGTCAAATTTTTTATTAGCAAAAATATACACGAAAGTACATCATCAGTATCTCCAAATCCTTGAACAAAATCCACGGGCTTACAGGATATAAAAGAGTTTATTGAGGCAAGAAATCAAGATGAAATAATTATGAATTCATCGAAGTGGGTATGAAAGACAATAACGCCTTTAACTGAGTGCATTGATGGGAAGTGCAAGTGTCATATCAGACCTCCATGGCAATAACTGTGTGCATATTGATATCAAAACGAGACCTATTTTGAATCACGATAAGGATCAAGTCATAACTGGCATCTGGGAATAGGAAGGAAGGCATAACCCAATAAAACTCGTCCACGAAACCTATCTAACTGACCCAGAGTAATCCATTCAATGTTCATGAAATATAATCATTGAAGGGAAGATGAAACGTGCATGTTTTATATGAAACACCCGAGTAATCCAAACTGATAAAATTTGATCCAAACCATGACCAGAGATTCTTCGTAAGAAACTTATGACTAACATGATCAATTACTTTCATGATCATTAACTGACATGGATGCCAAACATTTCTTTGTAAGAAACTATTAACAGGTCACCACCACGGTTTTGCTCCTGCATGATTCCAGCAGTATTAATAAGTTAACAAAGTACAAGATAGTTACTATTACCGCGATGATAATCTACAATCAATTGTGTGAATCAATTTTTTTGCCAAATAAACACCAAAAGAGTGGACAGCCCATTCATGAATCTGTCAAGATTTAATCCCTTTTCTCTCTCTCGATGGAGTAGTGGGTATAATAATTGTATAAGTTAGATTTATTAGATCATGAAGTATGAGAAGAGAACTTACCCCATCAGAAGTAAAAACAATGAATTTATCAGTATCAGTAAGAACACAATGAGAAAACTCAGAGCAAATAATGTAAATAGCACAAGCTTTGCATTCTGTTAGAAACATACTTGAAACTGCAAGTCAGAGCAAAGAGCCGTAGCTCAGAGCAAAGAGCTTTCGCCTACAGTAGAACCACCACCTCCGTCGCATCGCCAATAGAGCCGTAGCTCTAATTCTATTCCAGTCGCCGTTTCGATAGAATGGGTTTCGGAAACTGGGAGTTTTGTTCAGGATGGCAATTGAGTTCTTGAAAACTCCACTAGCACTCATTTATTTATAGCTATTTTACACTATAACCCTTTAGAAAATGCCCCACTAGAATTACAAATTTCCGTCACATGCTAATTTTGTCCCGGCTGGTCTGATTTCTTGGCTCCACTGCTGGGTGTTGTGATTAGGGTTTCAGAGATGAGGGTTCAGCATCGAAGAGATAAACGATTGTACAAGCACCGTCGCCATTAGACGAGAGAGAAATCAAGTAATATGGAAGAAGCTCCTTGCTTCGCTCTTCTCTCCTAAAGAAACGCTTATCCCGAACCTCGATTCGTTTTCTCTCCTCTTCGATTTGCTTGTGAAGCTCTGAGCGAAACCCTTACCACCGTCTCACCTCGCATAGCTCCCTCTGTCCCTCTGTCTAGAGGCGGTGATGAACATCGACGAACATTAGAGATAGAAAATTATAAGAGAGGTAAGTCCCATTAGTTGTACAATCTAAACCGTACAAAACATTCATTTAACATCCAAAATTATCCATATAAATCTAAGCATTATGAATATTTGATTGTCTACAAGGAAAGCATTGATTGTACCACAAATGATAAAACTACGGCTACTCTACTATTACCACTAACATTAAAACTTATAATAATTTAGGGGGCCTGTCCTCTTGTGGTGGCCCAACTGGTGGCACTATCCACAGTTATACTTCCTCAATGTACTCCGAGGTGTAGTTCTTGTGATGGGTCGATGTAGGGTTTTCCTTATTTCACCGGTTTGGTTTGAGATAGGGGCTCGGGTGGTTATGGATTTGAGTTTAGGGTTTCAGAGAGAGAGAGTTGGTGATGGTCACTGTGGGAGTGGCGACGCTGGCTGAAGGCGGCGGAGGTGGCCTGATTATTTTCTTGTTCCACCATCGACGCATCCGCAACTGTGTCCTGGTGCTTGGCCAGCTTCTCCGTGATCTCCCTCTCCTTCTTCACAACTTCCTTCTGCAATTCGTCGATTCTCCCCATTTGCTCATGCGAGAGGTCCCCCAGATTGCCGGAGCGTGGAGGAGTTGAGAAGAGGGGCAGAGGTGGAGAAGTGAAGGGGGAGGAGAGAGAAGAGAAGAAAATCTAGGGTTACAAATGGGAGCAGAAAGGAGAAGAAGTGGGTCTTATAGTGGTGTAATTTATTTGAATCTCAAGGATAATTTTGTCTTTCCAGTCCATCCGTTAGCTGCAGTAGTTAGCAGGGATAGTTTTTGTATATCCCAAACAACAGGGGTGTTTTTGTATATATTCCAAACAACGAGAGTACAAATTGTCATTTACCCTCGAAAGAATGATATGCCACTGTAATTTGAAGGAATATCTTTCAGGAAAAGAACTTTTATTAGAGGCGCTAGATTAGCAAAAATTACATCAATGACCCCCAAACAGGCTTTTGGGTATGTAGAGACTGCGGTTTTGGTATGACTTAAAAGAAGCTTATAAGTCAGTTTTGGATTATAAGTTGAAGGCAACTTGTAAGTGGTGTTTGGTATGGACTTATAAGCTGAAAAGTTGGAGTTCGACTTAGAAGTCCATAATGTTAAAATTGAGTCTAGAAACATTTGGTTCTTGAAGCATTTTTCTGAACTTTTGGACTTAAAATAATTTTTTCGCCAAACATGTATAACTTTTTTGGTTCATCTTTTTTGTCATGGACTTTTTTGACATGAACTTATAAGTCAACTTAAGTTGCAACCAAACTCCTGAGGGGGTTGCAGTAAGACTGGCAATATTTGACACAACTCGAAACCGACACGAAGTTAGTGGGTTTGGGTCGACACGAACGCGTTCCGTGCCTAAACGGGTCGACAGGAAGTTGACACGGAACTAACCAGGTCGGGTTCGGGTCAACCCGTGGGTTAAGCGGGTTGACCCGTTTAACGCGTTAAATCATGTTACCCACATAACTCAACCATTTTTTGTCATATCCACAAGACTTTTGGGGTGCATTCATTAATAATTAAACTTTACAAAAAAAAAAAAAAAAATGAAATAAGAAACCCTAAACAATCAGCAACCCATGCTAGGCTGTCAAACACCTACTACCACATTCTTATCTCTTTCTACAACCTCAATCCTTACGTACCACGGTCACATCTCTCTTATCTTCATACCAAAAACCCACCATTTCACTTCTCTGTTACTATGGTTCTCTCTCTCGGTCAGACACACACTATGAAAACCAACCTACGGATTCTCAACTCAGCCTGCCAAACCATTGAGGCCTCCATGGGTCTCTGATCTTTTAACTATGTGAAGAAGCCGTCAGACTCTCATGGATCGACCCTGTGAAGCCATCACCGTCAGTCTCGCTATCGCCGCCGATCTAGCCGTTCGTCTCTCTCTCTCTCCGTCAGTGAAGCGAATATGAGTGTTTTTACTTATAGGGTGTGTTTGGATCAGAGGAAGTAGAGAGGAAATAAATTGTCAAAAATCTGAAAAATCTAGTCAACAATCTTTAAAAAATCCGAAATTCTGGAAAAATGAAGGGGTCCGGATTTTTCCGACCCGGAATTCCGGCAAATAAGACGGAAATCCAGAAATTCTGATTTTACCCGGATATTTTTGCACAAAAGTGCTGATAGTCACATGTATTATGACTTGTTTTTGACATTTAGCCAACACATGTGAGTGGCTCATACACGAGTCCATGTATGATGGACAACCGGGACACGTACAACCAAAAACTATGATAATTTTTCTTCTATCACAGTACAATTTTAGCCTCTCATCCCATCTTTTTCACCACCTACCACCCACAAAACAACTACCCAAAAAAACACATACTTTCACTCATGTTTTCGATAAATCACATTTTTCTTAAATATGATATTATTAATTTTATTACAAAAATTATAATAATCTAATTCAATCTACCCTATCCAAACACTGCAGATAAAAGTAGATCTTTAGTCAAACCGCTCACTTACTTCCGCTCATCCAAACAGGCCCATTGTATGTAATCAAGATGATATGAAATTGTAAGTATTTGGGTATAAATATTCAGCTATTTATGTTGTATTTGAAGATTTAGAACCCTATTTAGGATGCTATGATATGGGATTCAGAAGTTTAGTTTTCTCTCCTCTGTTTGGGATTTTTTTTCCTTATGCAAAACGGGTCGGGTTACCCGGTCGATAAACATGTCGGGTTCGGGTTGGGCAGTTTGACACGATAAAGTACCCGGGTCATCAGCGGGTCAACCCGGTTGTGACCCGTGGCGGGTTGACCCGAATTGCCATCTTTTTGCAAAAAGGTTCCCCCTCTTAACACGTTCCCACTTCAATATCCCGACACAACTGGTCAGAATGAGATTCACGGCTGAGAGTAATCCGATTCCACCCAGACGCCATCTCAGGCCCTTTTGGATAGCTCTGAGTTCAAGGAGGAGGACAGATCTGCTGTACGGGAGCCTCTCGTGTCTTCCTGCGATTGAACCCCGGAGTACACAACCCGACCCTAATCCACGAATACACATCTTCGTCCCACAAATACCTTCTGAGAAGGGGCAGATTCCATCTACTGTCAATAATGAGATTAGAAACTGTCAGACTTGCATCCTCTGCCCCTGGAGTGACTGTTACCTCTGGGGATCCAGCGGTCGTGGTTAATGCTAGCTCCATTACCAGTAGGTCCTAAAAGCAAGAGAAAGTTGGCTTTTTGGTTGGACTTCTAGAATATTACTATGTCTTAAATACCCGTGTTTTAGAATTCTACTAAGCAAGCAATCTGGGCTGGTGCGATGTTAAAATTATGAAAATCTATGAAACCCAATCCACCTTTGTCCTTGTCCTTCTTCAGCTTGTCCCAACTCAGCCAATGTAGAGACCTCTTTTCTTTAGTGTCACCCCACCAATGAGTTGTTCTATTTGATCACAAAAGGCCTTTTGGAACCAGAAAGCAACTCATAGCATACATAGGAGGAATGGCTTGGCATACAACTTTGATAAGAACTTCTTCACCTATCACTGAAAGCGTCTTTTCTTTCCATCCTTTCAATAACATGTGATCCTTTCTATGATCTTTTCAAAAGTAACTTTCTTTTGCCTTCCAATGGTTGTGGGTAACCCAATGTATCAATCGTGGTTTGGTTTTGGACTCCATAAAGATTGCTGACGTGAGTTCGGTTTTCCTGGCTGACATTGCCGGAGAACACTTCTACCCCTATGAGTATCGTCTTTAGATATCGCTTTCTGATTTTTCTTATTTAGCAGTTCGCGCTGCCCTCAGCGTTACCAGAAACAAAACAAAATATTGCTCCTCAGGTTTCATGTCGGAGGGTAATTTCTCACCCAATTTTTCTTGACTACCAATATGATTTTGTCGAATCTGCAGAGTACAGAGGGTAAAAATGCTGGATCAAAGAGAAAAACCGTAAGATATCTTGATTAAACAGTTCAAACGTGTAAAAAATCCATGGGGTTCTACCTCAAAACCAATTGGCAATGAGTTGAGTAGCCCAGAAGAATTATAGTTTTATTTCTTCTTATTGAATGTCCAATGGGACTTCTCAACAAGACGCGCATTATATGTACATTCAATTTCCTGTGTGTCCTTCCCAGTCAATGATTAATTTCCTGGTTTGTCCTTCAAAAATAAAAATAAAAAACAGTGGTCATGTGAGCTGGGTTTTAGCTACCTCTTTGCAATACTTCATGTTCTCTTCCTTGCATTTCATGGCGTTTCATTACATGGCCTGGATATTGAAAACTGTGAATTGGGGAATTAGCAGCAATTTAAATGTCGATTTTTTGACTTGACTTGTTGAGTGTCATTTGACTCTACAGCACAAGTCCTTCCCTGTATGATTGCATTCCTTTTTTGGGGATTTTTTCTCATGTGTCAGTTTATGAAGATCATGATATTGTATTTTTTATATGCTAAAAGTATTGAGAAAGAGATGTTGATGAGTGTTATTGCAAAGAACCGAGAGGGAAGGGGCGGTGTAGAGGGCCCCTATCCGATCGGGGGAAATCCGTCCGGGGAGATGGTAAAGGCTGTTTACAGGGTTTTTAATTTAAGTTTATTTAACGATATTATTGACAACCACTTGTTCATAGTTGTCAGAATCTTATGATTCACGATTCGTGTGCTACGATTCGATTCAATGAACTCATGAAACGATGCAAATCAGAGGGTAAATCTTAAATGGACCAAATTTTATCTGAATCCCGATTCATGAGACCGAATCTTACGATTCAGTTGCGATTCAGACCGATTCGTCCGATTCATCACCGATTCAGCTAGAGAGTCTTTTTGAGTTAGTAACAGTTCCAAAAACAATACTTGCCTCGTTTTTATGTGATATAGTTTAATGAAATTCAACCCCGGAGTAATATGTTATACTGTTCATACATGATATAGTTTAATGGAATATGTTATTATATATGTTTAATGAGATTGTAAGTGAATCTTTGCTATTCACGATTCGATTAGATTCACGATTCAGCGAAGTTTAATTTCGATTCACACTCTGAATCCGGATTTGACAACTATGCACCTGTTACACATGTGACTGTGTTGACACTCATGTTCTTTTATGTGCAGGAAATTTATTCGTTGCTACTGGATCATATTACAACTTCTGAAAGAATGGAATTAGAGCTTGGAAAGTAAATTACGTCATGGTTTACTAGAAGAACCCTTACTTGAAGCGTGTTTATCTTCATAAAGTTACATGATCATTGTACATGAAGAGGTAAGCTACTTGTTCTTTCCTTTGCATAGCCTTGAATACCACTTACTACTGCGCCCTCATTTTAGCTAGTACTTACTTACACTGGTAGAGTCATTGTGTGCCTTACAGTATGTTACACCTTACATTTCATGCCCTTCTGTGCGGTTCAGCTTTATGGGTTCAGAATAATTAATTACGTGGACATAAACTACTATAAAGTCTCAGTTTTTGTTAAATCTTCTAAAGACATGTCTACTACTTTCCTCTGATGGGTAGAGTTTCTGTTTGACTATTGTGTCTTCTGGTATCCCAATTAGGAATGTATTGATACTTCAATTATTTGCTCTTCATGATGGTGTCACCATTGTTTTATGCTTCATTTTTGTTTATAAAATGGGGATATTTATTATTCAAGTTCCATAGATTATGTACGGGTTCTGGAGTCTGGGTAATCTAGGTTCCGTAAGGGGCGGGAAAGTCAAGGACGTTAATCCCAGGATAAGGAGAAGGTACTCTGTGACATTAGTTTTCTTACCCCTTGATGGTGGTGGCTTTTTATTCGGAGTTATTCCGTAGACAATAACTTCGTCATTTGTTGCAGTTCCTAGATGAACTTTCAATCCGTAGTTCAATTGATTCTTCAGGATGTGGCTTAGCTGCTTTTGAGTAACCTTTAGCGGGCATAGTGAGATTTTATTTCTCTATTTTATGGCATTGTGTCTTTGGGTTTCTCAGCTATGTTACCTTCAAATGAAGGATCTTGTGATTGTTATTTCACTTTGTAATGTAAAGAAACATTCCTCATCCCTTGGATTCATCACTTTTCTACCTCGGAGAAATGAAACATGGTTTGAAGTAGGCGGTGATTAAAGCAAATCTGTTGATAACCACCCCAGTCGATAGAAATTACTACATGTTAATAAGCTGGATATAAATTTTGATTTATTTAAGGTCCATCTGTCATTATCAAGTGTAGGTTACTTATTAGGGTGGAAAGCGTAGATAAACTGAGGTTGTATGGTGATTTATGTTAGTTGTCTTATCTGGAGCCATTTTGGTTAGCTACTTGATTTGAATTTTTCAGCTACTTCCTTGCATCTCCCCTACATTGTTGGGATCACATAGGCTTCATTACCATTTCTTGGCTCTGAAAAAACCAAGTCCTAATGATATGTTTGCAGTGGTGGAGTCGGGATTTTAGGAAGAGGGGGCACAAGTTTTTTTGAATGGTTAGGGGCATAGTTTTCATAACCGGACCGGTCATCGAACCGGCGAGGGCATGATTTATGGTTCGACCGGTCGCACCGGTGGTCCGACCGGTAGAACCGCATGTTTATTTAATAATGTATAAATTAATAAATATATATAATTCACAGTTTCAAACAATCTGAAAAATGAAAAATCTGCACTGTAAGACTGATTATGTAGTAAAAGTTTGCATTGTAAGACTGGTTATGTTGTAAAAATCTTAAACGTGAGACTTTAAACAATCTGAAAAATCAATTTAGCCCAATTATTTTTTCCCCCTAATACAAGTTTAAGACTCTAGACATGAGTCAACAGGTCATCAATTGAACAAGAAGTTGCAACAACAATTGAAATCGAAGAACTGAAATCCAACAAACTACAATAACTTTCACCAAGAAATTGAGTAACTGAGCAGGAAATTCATCCATTGAGGTTGAGGTAATTAGCACGAGGAATTGACGAAATCTGAAACCAAATCGAATTCACTTACTTGTGATTCTTGAATCTGAAACCAAATCGAACCGCCAGAGAGAACGGTCGTCGACGCAGAGGCTAGGGAAGAACGGTCGTCCGCGGTTCTCTTCTTCTCGCACTCTGTCCACTCCCGTCCGCCGTTCTCTCTCTTCTCTCTCTCTGTGTGTGAAGGTGTGAACTGTGAAGTGTGAAGAGTGAAGAGAAACACGTCAATTAGGGTTATGAAATTACAAAGTTAGCCTTCAATTTTGCAAATTTCGGGGTTATAACTGGAAGTCCACTAAATTTGCAAAAACCGCTTGAACCGGACAAAACCGGCCGGTTAGGCGGTTTTCATCAAACCGGCCGGTTTTTACCGGTTTTGGCCGGTTTTTTAGCACCAACGGTCCTATATAATAACCGGACCGGTCTCGGCTGATTTGACCGGTCGAACCGGTTGAACCGCCGGTCCGGTCCGGTTATGAAAACTATGGTTAGGGGTTTTATCAAATGTATGTGTAAGGGTCTTCAAAAGAAATATTTCAATATTTTGGACATAATTGGGATTTCTTGGGGACACACTTGTAATAAAAGGGGGGACACAACTGAATAAGTCTTTAAAATTTTGGGGTGCATGTGTAGTTGTGTAAAATGTGGGGGGGGGGGGGAACTGAGTCCCTATGCCCCTCCATGTCTCTGCCCCTGTCTGTTTGTGCAGTGTCAGAAACTCATGTAGTTTTGTGTCCAGCAAGGAGCTTATGCTGAATTATTGTTGTTTAGTAGACATTTCTGCAGTTGTATGTTGCTGGAGGTGTTCAAGTTATTTGGTCGTATGATTTCCTCTCACATTTTTTTCTCGGTATTGTTTGGTTTTTTAACAGGCCCTGTATTGAGCTGCCCAGTTCCGGCTTTTCCGTTTGCTGACTGCGAAAACTGGTAAGTATTGTTGCTTTATTTCAGCCGTTACTTGTTATACCAGTAGAGTTGCTCGCTACCTTACAATATGTTACACTTTATATTCCAAGATCTGTTGAGTTGTTTACCTTTATTTAAGTGCCACTGTATGTTGTTGTTTATGGGTGGGTTTGGTGCGGACTTTTTGGATTTTAAGTTGTCTTTTAAGATGGTGTGAAAAAAGTCTGTAACACAAAAGCTCAAGAAAAAAGATGTATGAGTTTGGTAGAAAAAGTTGGTGCGGTTAAAAGTCAGTGATGTGACAGTTTTGTTATTTAGTAAAAGTTACCATTATACCCTTTTTGTATTTAGTGATGTGACAGTTTTGTTGTTTAGTGAAGACATTATTGTCATTTTCTTGATGTGAGGAAAAAAGACACAAAAAATCCACTCAAACCCAACTTTTTTCTTCCACCCATTCTACACTACAATTTGAAAATCCAAAATCCACCCATAAAAGTTCATACCAAACCTCTACAAAAAGTTCAAAGAGTCAAAAGGTGGATTTTGGATTAAAATCCATCAAAAAGTCCACACCAAACCCACCCTATGTGGTTGTTGTACGGGTAAAAGACACTTTCACCCCTTCGATAAGCCGAACTTCAAAAAATTTACTCTCTCTGAATGCGGTGCCCTTAGTCTGGGAGAGGACTGGAAATAATTTTAGAAACCAATTCGATCCCCATATCATGCAAAATGTGTAATATACAATTGGGTAATGCCTACAATTTTCATAACACGAGGGCAATTTGTCCCAACAATTATTTTTACTGACTGTTCCCAATTCCAGACTAACGGCGTAGCAATATCGGTGTAAATTTTTTGAAGTTTAGCACACTGAAGGGGTGAAATTGTCCTTTTCGAAACAAGAGGGGGTGGAAGTGTCCTTCAATGAAGCTAGAGGGGGTGAAAGTGTCTTTTACCCTTGTTGTACTGTTGATTTTTCTTGTGACCGACGATTGCTTTGTACTTTCAAGATAGTCGAATAACTGATGTGTCGATTTGTTTTACTTGGGTATGTAGTAGCTATGCCAACAGAAGAAAGGACTCTCTGGTTTGAGTCCTCTCTGGTTTGAGTCCTCTCCACTTAGGAGTTTGACAACCTGGAACGTTCTGGCGCTACTCGTTCTCCTACAATGACCGTTGACTTCTCTGTTGGCTTCTTTAACCCAGCTAGCCGAACTATGGTTCAAAACCAGGGCACCACAACATTAACACCTCTACCACTCCGTCCCAGTTCTTTCTTCCCATCTGACTTTTTTGACTCGTATCTGGGTCACTTTGACCGGGTGATTTAGATAGCAAAGTAATACGATTTTTTGATAATTTTTTCACCATATTATAGAGCAACTTTTACTCTACAACGCCATGAAAAAATTATTAAAAAATTATATCGGTTTGCTATTGAAATCACCGGGTCAAAGTGACTCAGTGAATAGTGACAAAAGTCAAATTGGGAAGAAAGAGCTGGGACGGAGTGGTATTTCATTATCCCCTGCCCCAAATTACGCCATCAACGGGAACGGGAATCGAAAGATTAGGAATAGGTATTCCAGGCAAGCAAGCCTATAATATTAGGAGAGAGTAGTCTATGACCAAGTTGGAGCCATCATAGCCAAAGTTCAATTGAAAATACAGGGATTATGGGCCTCCATATTTCAATCCTTAAGCTGGTCCATGGCTTAGCACACTAAAAGTTGAAATCTTATTCTGAAATGTCCCACTGCTACGACATGGTTCCTCACGTTTTCAAAATATTGATATGCTGATAGAGCTGTCCCATCAGGTATAAGGACAGATTCGTGAGGACCCTCCCTAATCTGGAATGTTCAGGTATACATAAACTTGTAGAATAATTAGGGAATTTACAAAAAGGATGCTGCTTTCGGAACAAGTTTGCAGGAAAATGAAATTTGACACAGTGACCATATTGAGATATATTGATGCCATTGCCCAATCTATATTCTTCCTCGGAAGGCTCGCTTGGCAAATATTTGGCTCCAACAATCCCAACCAACTTCTCTAACCACCGAGCTGTCTCATAGCTTCTCATTGTTGAAGTTTCATAGATGGAAAGTGCATTTGAGGAAATAAGAACCACACCATTTAACCGAGTTTTGTTATTTTCAGGTCAAGGTGGAAGAAAACATACCTTACATTTGTTCATGTTACTACCGTGCTCCGCAACTCTCTTCTCCCTCTCTGTGTCGCTCTCGCAAATTCATTCGGCGATTTCAGTCTCCTATCGGTCAAACAGGTAACATAGCTTACCTCCCTCTTCTAGGTCCTGTCTAATTATTTCTTGAAAATTACCATAGTCAATCAATATTTTTATGGAAATATTTTGAAGTCATTTTGTACTCTTTCCTTTTATAGGTAATGTGATTTAAGGATCAGAAAAATAAAAACAATTAATAAAATCCAAAGTTTTAGTAGTATAAATAAGAAAAGAGAAAAAAGACAAACTTTTGATTCCTGCTCATGGTAGCAAATTGGCCCATAAAGTCAGCAGAGACTGTTTGAGCAATTGTGCATCGCCATTTTCTGTTGAAAGAGGATAGGACTTTGTGATCGAAAGCCTTATTTAATGACATATATGTGATTTGCAAGGAGGTGCAGTTCGCAAGTAGGTGGAGATGGCTTTAGTGGAAAGCACTTAAAAGGACCTTATCCACGGTTTCGAGTATGTACTTACATATGAAGACAAGGATGATGAGTGAAATTTAGGGATGGCAATCGGGCGGGTTCGGGCTAGAATTTGATAAACCCGATCCAACCCGGTGATGTGCCTAGATGCATACCCGCCCCAGGAAAGCCCGCGGTTTTAGCTACTACACCCAAGCCCACCCCCCGCAGAAATCTAGCCCCCATTCAACGCAAACCCGAACCCGCACATGAAAATCCGCACTTTAGGATAAATCTTTAAAGCCGTTTATAACCAAATGAAAGACTCCAACAAGAAGATGACAGGACGGAAGAAGAGGTTTGTGATGAACATAAACACTCTTATGAGTGATAATAAATCAAAGCAGTTTACTCCAAATGAAAGGCTCATCAATATCCCAAATAGAAGACCGTAACTCTGAATCAAAGCGGCGAAGCTTGAAATCAGAGCCCCGAATCGAACTAGGCGATCACCAAAATCGAACTCACCACCATAATTGAACAAATCGAACCACCTAAGCAGTCTTCGCAGTCCAAATTGAACTACTTGTGAACCAATTCTAGAGCAGTTTATGTGCTTCATCTTCTTCGTCCACACCACCGCTGTCACTCAGTCAATCTGATATCGCACACACTGCTGATCGGTAATGGTAGTGCCAACCTCGCCTACCCGGAGAAAGTCTACGCCATTGCCACATTCGCCATTGCCACTGTGGTGAGAGAGAGAGATGGAGAGGGAGAGATGTGGGGGGGGGGGGGGGGTTGGTGGGTTTCAAAGGACATGGAGAACGAGAGAGAGACAGAGACAGAGAGGGAGGGGGAGGGAGAGAGAGAGAGAGAGAGAGAGAGAGAGAGAGAGAGAGAGAGAGAGAGAGAGAGAGAGAGAGAGAGAGAGAGATGTTGTTGAGGAAATTTTCATGAACTTTTTGAGAAGTAATTAGATTTCTCAATGTTTTTTTCTCTTGAGTTCTTGTTATGTTTTTTGTTATATATTTTGAGTGACAATGTCACCAAACTAAAGCTCAATCACATTCGTTTTATAAAAAAAGGTTGATCACATTCAAGTTCTCCAGAATTACAATCGACCTCTTTGGAGGATGACCAAAAATGAGGGATTCACATCTCTCACTATGCCATACAAAATGTCAAAGTTTGTTTCATATTGATGTCTAAAAAGATGTACTAGTATTTTGGAAATAAGATGTAGACAATCTTGAAAATATAAACTTGCAAAAGGACGTTTTTTTTCCTTTATTTTTCTTTGGTTTTTTTAGAAGGGCAAAAGGAAGTTAATACATAATATATGGAGAAAATATTAGATTCATAAGAGTAACGAGGGTAATACTGTCACGACAACTCAAAATTCGTGTAATCATCAAAATGGTTAGTGTAAGAATCCAGAAATTTTTAGTTGCTCCCAAGAGCGTTAGCATGTCACATGGTGCTCTACACTATTCATTAACTGACACTTATGTCCACTAGGGTTCACTACTACCTACGTAGGTTATAGTAAAAAAATCAGATTCATATTGGATATTTTCTCTCCTACTCACCCACTTTCATTATACATGTCAAAACACGAGTAGTGTAGGCACCACGTGTGATTTTCTCTGTGAGCACCTAAGAATTGCACGTAAGAATAACTACCGTTAATTAAATCTGTTACATGCGTTTATCATTATCTAGCTTTTTTTGAAAACGTTTATATGTAAGTCACGACGACTTAAATCGTTTCTGCATAAGTCACGAGTCAGATAGTTTCTACATGAGTCACGAATCAGGACGACTTAATTAGTTTAATTAGTTTAGTGCACATTTTTTTGGGATGTGTACCAACAAAATGTGGAGTAGATGGCCTTTCTGTGAAAAAGAAGCAGCAAATCTATAGATTTAGATAGTCGGACCGACCCGGTCAGTCAGTTGGGTCGACCAAATAGTGGCACATCATACCTATCAGAACGAATGTGCTAGAAACTTTATTTTGGCGGGAAATTAATAAAGCTTTATTAATTAAGGGTTAATTGTATATTACCTTACTGGTTAGGGCTTGAAAGACCTCCCCATATGGTTCGAAATGAGGCAAAACACTTCCCATAATTTCATTTTAGTACGTATAATTGACATTTTATGGAGGCTCTTTTGACGGTTTCCATTAACTATTTAACGGAATCGCTCAAAGCGAAAGCACATGGGGGTGTTTTGTATTATTTTGAACCACGGGGAGGCATTTTGCACAACCCTTAACTACAGGGGGCTCAAATGCAATTAACCCATGAATCAATTCTGGTTTTTTGAAAGGCATTAATTAATGCTCTTAATCTGCTTATTTTATTTTATTTCTAGAAATATGCTTAATGATTGATGGGTATACAAATACATTTTTTTTTTTTTTTTTTTTTTTTTTTTTTTTTTTTTTTTTTACAATTTTGGGCTACATTTGTGACATAGATCATACAATCATTGTGTACAAGATTATCCTCAATCGAATCAGATTTGGATGCTTTCCATAAAGGGGTGCGATGTAAGGCTCAAGGAATGGTGATAAACATTATCCATCAACAGTTTAACACCATCTCATTTATGTGAGCCCCGCTTTCCTCAAGAAGCAGTTGTGTTGACCATTGGTGGGAAAACATGTAATTAGATTATGAATTAAAAAGTTAGTTTTTTTAAATGTTGTGTTTAAACCAGTGTTTTTGGCGATTGATTTTAAGCTGGAATAAAGATTGAATAAATGTGACTTAAAAAAAATGATATTTTTCTACTGGTCCTTGGGAGGCTTCTTCTATTTATAGTCGGTTGCCGGCATGGTAGCTTTATTTGTAAGTTATTCGCGCTTCCCCCTAACTATTGTAGATCGACAATCTCCTCCGCGCGTTTTAACGGTAACGGAATAAAATGTGGTTGCTATTCACTAATTTTTGGGAAGTTGTCTTTGGAAGAAATTAGGATCAGTGGGGGTTGATTTGTTATGTGATAGTGCCTATCTGAATATGTGTCTTGAACTGTGCTAGGTGTAAATGACGATGACAATGTGGCTTCGATGCTCATCATGGTTGCTCCGGCAATAAGATTTAATGTGTAACTGTGTGTGAGTTTATGGCTGATATGTGGGTCAGTATTCTTTTGTTACCCGCACATGAGAGTTATCTTAGAAGCAGGTTTGCATGCTGTTATAGTTTTTATCTTACAAGTGTGTGGTGTTTTTTACTGCTAGTAATTGTTAAACCGTAATTGAGAAGACACATTTTATTTCTGTATGCAAGTGTTTTATGGATTGTTGATCTGTTCTGTGATACTGCCTATCTAACTGTGTTTTGAACTGTGAGAAACCCGAAATATGAATATCTATGTGGTTTGGCTGCTCAAGTTTGGTTGCTCAAGATAACTAGAGTGAAGTGGATTCTGTTGCGTGTTTATGGGTTTCGGTTGTTATAATAATACAGGTATAATCTTCGTTTGTGGGCCACCCACAAGAATTATCTTGTTAGTATGTTTGTGTTCTATACTACTTTTTACCTTTCAATTACGATGGAGTGGACGGCCCATTCGAATAATGTGAGGATTATCATGATTTTGATCTAGTACCGGACATTGCCTTCACCCCCTTCATGAAGCAGTTAAGACTCAATATAACAGTTTATAGGACTTGATGGCTTCTTCAACTTGCTAATAGTGTAATACTGCCAGTTTTCTTTATAGATGGTGTCATATTTGGGTAGTGTGAGTAAAAATGTGCAACCATCAGGTTGTCGTGCACCCTAATGTTATAATGTGTGGTACCTTGAATTCTGGGATTTCGTTGTTCGATCGGTCGCATTTATGAATGAACTGTTGGGGAATTATTCTTCGAATTCCCGCCGCAACGGAAGCAAAAAATACGCCACACGATCACACACTGAACACACGCCATATAGGAGAAGAAAAAACGACAACACAAGAATTTAACGTGGTTCGGCCAAACCGCCTACATCCACGGGAGGAGGAGAATTTCACTATATCAATGAGGGAATACATCGTAGGGGAGAGACGGCTCAATCCGCGGACCACGTCGACGCGGTACTCTCATCCTCATAGACTACATCTATGAAACCCTAACCTCACACATCCACTCAAAAATATCTCTCACCAATCTCTCTCAACTCAACTCAACTCAATTAGAAACAATAGCTAGCACCTCTATTTATACTAATATAGAGGAGGTGGAAAAGCCCACCAAGCCCTAGCCATCACCTCCTCAGAGATCACCTCCTCAGAGGAGATCACCTCCTCAGAGATCACCTCCTCAGAGGACAAATCAGACGCATCGGGTACACCGATTCGTCTTGCGGAATTCGAGACAAAACCCAACAAACTCCACCTTGGCTTGAATTCTGCAAGCGCCTAGCAAATTCCTCAGCCAACTCCGTTGTTGATGTCAACTCCGCCGCATCCGCCATGCTCCAACTGCATGGACCGCCATCGCACCTCTACCGAGATGCTCTGCACCCCCTCCTAGGGCACGCCTCGCACCCCCGACACGGGTGCGTCCCAAAGTATGACACTTTGGGGAGTACTGTGGCTCCATCTCTCCACCAGCTAGCTCATCACTGGAGAGTTCACCACCAACCACGTCAAGTGCAAACGAGACTCGCTTTCTCTTCACTGCTGCAGTAGTTTCTTCATCACCGTTCTCGTCACTTGAGCACCGTCTCGAACAACCTGCAACTGCTGCATAGCCTGCACTGTTTCCATGCTTCAGCGTCCTCACACGTCAACCACGTGTTTCTCCACGCCAGCCCTCAGTGCATCTCCTTGCGCTGTTGCTTCTCCTGTTCGATCTTACGCCTTCACCAAGACGTCTTGCAAAGCCCCCCGCTTTGCGAACCCGCCGCGACTTACCTCTCTTCTTGCCTCGAGTTGCTCAAGAGTTATCGTCACGAACCACACACAGAGATATCAGGACGCCACCTCTGCCATGGCCTTGTCAACTGCGTCCACCGTCTCAATCTCTGCCCTGGAGCTTCTTGTGAATTTCCTTGCAATAGTTGCCCACGTCTCTGACCAGACTCCCCTGCAACTGTTGCGTCACGTGCTCACAATCACACAAAGCCTATGCTTCTTGCCTATGTTGAACAGCAGCTCCACCTGTCAACACACTCCCAAGCCTACATAGGTTGCCAATCGAACGTTCAATTAGGAAAAACGCCTCTAATTGACCCCACCTGATTGGACTTGAACTTGATTGACCCTGATCGCATCCCGTCGTCTTCGATCTCCCTATCGATATCGATTGATGCCGATCTTATCAATCCACCCAGAATCTTAAAATTCTGACCGTACCGATGAATCCGCAACGTCCAAAAACATAGGGTTAGACTCCTGACTCATCCCAGTCCGATCTACAGGCACGCCGTAACAACCCGAACAAGTTTGGACCGTTGGATTCCCGTCAGCACGCTGCCACGTCAGAATTCTGCAAAATCCAGCGACAATTTGAAGAATCTGACCCCGCCATCGCGTCGGGAACGTCCAAAAACCTAGGGTTCGCCTCCTGTTCGAGCCCAATCGGACTTACAGGCAGCTCAGAACACCCAAATCAATTTGAACCATCCGATCGCGTCTTGAAGCACCTTTTTTTTTTTCCCAATTCTTTTCTTGTTTTCTTCTTCGTCCTTTCACCTGCGTGCTCCACCCGGATCGTGAACCTTGCTCTGATACCACTTGTTGGGGAATTATTCTTCGAATTCCCGCCGCAACGGAAGCAAAAAATACGCCACACGATCACACACTGAACACACGCCATATAGGAGAAGAAAAAACGACAACACAAGAATTTAACGTGGTTCGGCCAAACCGCCTACATCCACGGGAGGAGGAGAATTTCACTATATCAATGAGGGAATACATCGTAGGGGAGAGACGGCTCAATCCGCGGACCACGTCGACGCGGTACTCTCATCCTCATAGACTACATCTATGAAACCCTAACCTCACACATCCACTCAAAAATATCTCTCACCAATCTCTCTCAACTCAACTCAACTCAATTAGAAACAATAGCTAGCACCTCTATTTATACTAATATAGAGGAGGTGGAAAAGCCCACCAAGCCCTAGCCATCACCTCCTCAGAGATCACCTCCTCAGAGGAGATCACCTCCTCAGAGATCACCTCCTCAGAGGACAAATCAGACGCATCGGGTACACCGATTCGTCTTGCGGAATTCGAGACAAAACCCAACATGAACTCAGGAACTGTATCTTTTCTAAGCTGGAGAATGGATTATATAATTTTGTTACATGATTATGCAACATGATTCTAGGCAGGAAAGCATATATACAAGAACTCTTTGGGTTCAATTCTTTGTCTCCTCAGCCATCGGATTGAAACAGTTTCAGTCCATGGATAACCACTTAACTTTCTTTTTTAATGGGATCACAAATAACCTGGGTGCAGAGAGAATACATTGTCGTGGATTTTAAATTGAACTAGGTCGACGACGTGTGAGACTCTCCACCTTTCCGTGTTCTCACTTCGTCTATCTAATTGCGGCTCTCTCTCCTCCTCTTCTCATTGCGTATCTCCCCTGCTGCTGTGCGACTTCTCTCTCGCACTCCAGGCACGCTCATGCCTTTCGACCGCACACTTCGTCTTCTCAATGCTTTCCACTGCTTCTCTTTTTCGCCGCATTTTACCTCTTTAGGGGCAATTCCGAATTAGGCTGGGTTGGTTTCAATTTGTGTTACTTAATTGGTTCACTGTTTATGTAATATAGGTCACCTCAATCAGCTTTTACAAAAGTGTTGGCGTGAATAGCACAGCAAGACCTAGCGGTTGATCAGCGGTTATCTTAGTTTCTGTTTTGAGTATTACCTAATCAGTGTTTTATGCCTTAGTAGCTTTCATATGGCTCTCTGATTGGTGATTTTTTTGCAATTCCAAGGCACAATCATGTTTCTAACCCACTCCATTGTTATAGACATTTTATTTCTTACTACTGCTTGGTTTGATTTCCGGTAGTCCCGTTTGTTTACTTCCGAACAGGTGGCGATTGCTCGTTCTTCGCCAAACGCTCTATTCCTCGAGTCATTCAGGCCAGCGAGCTTCCACTAACTGGTAATTTACTTCCGAACACTGTATAATTTTCATAGTTTGATATTTGCATTACCTTGTTGGATTGACAAGTCCTCTCCAAATTCGGATATCAGTTTCCCTGTCCTGTTATAAGTGGCTTAGTTATTCTGTTGTATAAACTAGTGTCGTTGTCCACATATAGTAGTACATCTTTAGAACTTCTCATCTGATGCAACTGTATGAGGAGCTTAATTCTCTTGTTGTTGTCTCATAAGTCATATCTATTAATTGGTAGCGACTCATGATAAAAAGCCATTCTTAGATAGTCTCTTGTACATGCTCTAAATGGTAAAAATATCTGTTGGCTATCATGGCACTACAACTTTGATATGTTATATTATACTATGTAATGCGAACCAAAAATATTGACATTCTTTTTCGGTGTTGTAGGTACTTCCAGTATGAGTGCTGGTCTATACCGTGGGAGCCTGATGGTCAATTTTTGTTATTTGATGTAGGTGCGTTCTTGGCAAACCCATGCAGCTTCCTTTATTGTACAATATTTGTTCAATAGCAGTAGTATCCACGGCTATCAGTTTGTGTTCATGTGTCTAGCTTATTTAGTGTTGTATATCCATGTTAAACCTTTTGTCTTGGAAGCCCCAGTTCAGTCCTATATTTCCCCATAGACATGATGCCTATTTTTCTACCCAGATGGAAAAATACATATAATGGCGAATGTGTTATGAACACTGTTACTGATATGGAGGTTGGATTTTTACCGATTTTTCCCTGACAGTTTTGTCTAGCGTTGTTAACCATTAATGTATACATATCAATTTCCCATAGTACTTTTGTATGGCTAAATGCTAAAGAATTTGACTTTTTTTTGACTCATACTTCTGAAAAGGGTAAAAGACAAAATGCACCCTCCTTAGATGAGTTATATACAAAAACAGCCTCATTGTTCGGGGATATACAAAAACCACCCTTGTCAGAGACAAAAAACCCCTGTCATGGATGGACGTTGGACAAATAGCACCCTTCTGTTACAATAAGTTAGTATGGGGTGCAATGTGTCTTTTTTATGACCATTTTGCCCCTACTTGTATTTTTGTGTTTATTTTGTTCATGTTCTTGATGTTCTTGGTGTTCTTGACCACCACCACCACATCCTCCCCACCACCACCGCTCATTCACCACCAACATCCACCTTCCCCACCACCAACACAAAAAACAACAATAATGAGGTAAAATTGCATCGGTGGTACCCAAAACCGCTTCGCACCACCCATGAAACCTTGAAACAAAATTGACGAACCAACCAACTCTTTGTCTCTTCGATTCCCCATCCTCAGCCATCTCCTAAGATCCATCGACCACACAAATTGACCAAAATCCAGTTGAATCAGAACCACACAAACTAACCCCCTGCATTCGGCAGAATCCATCTCCACCATAGTCTACAACCACTGCCGCAGACCTTAAACCCGAAACAATTTTTCTCAAACAACCTCTCTATTGGAATTTTGTATGGAATAAAGCACTTTATCACGAATATTCAAAGGGTTATCAAAGCCAGAAATTGGTACAGATTTTAAATCTCTGATTCTATTCCCAAATGGGTTATTGGGGACGTTGAATTTTCAAACACCCCCACCTCCGAATCACTGAAAACACAACGTAGGAACACAAATTCAAAAAAATAAAAAAAGAGAAAAAAACCAAAGAAAGAAAATCAAACCCGAAGGAGGAGATGATGAAAATAGAAGAGGACACAAATCTGTCTCCGCATGCTACTTCTTCGATTGATGAATGGCAGAGAAGAGCCGGAAGGTGATTTTTGGAGATGGATTTTCCACTCTCTAAGCATCTGAAGAAGAAGAAAGCAGCGCCGGCAAAGGAAATGGCGACGCCAAGCGAGGACGACGGCGACGGGTGGGTCGGCGGCTGCAGGGAAGCTTATCTCTCTCGGACGAGATCTGTAAACTGGCCTTCAAGAGCTCGAAATCACTCCGAGCTTGAAGGTTTTGATGAGAGCTCCGGAGAACCTCGAACTGCGAGACGATTCAAGGTCGTCGGTGATATTGTGGACGTCGATGGGGAATCTCCATGGACGTCGGCGAGTGCGCCGGAAGTGGATGATGCTCCGGTGGCTTCCATGACTGGAACGGAGTAGAGTTTCCCGATTTGTTCTTCATGTTCGCTGTTAGATCTGGAAGACTAGTAGAGAGAGAGAAGAGGAGCTGTTAGGGTTAGAAATGAGGGGTGAGGAGAACAAATAGTTTTATAGCTGTGTAATTTTTCTTGAAGGTGAGGGTACATTTGTCTTTTTGCCCCTCCGTTAGTTGCCGTTAGTCACAGTTAGCTAACAGGGGTGGTTTTTGTATATCCCCGAACAATGAGGTTGTTTTTGTATATAACCCATCTAAGAAGGGTGCATTTTGTCTTTTACCCTTCTGAAAATTAAGAGAAGTACTTGGAGAAATCAGCATGAGTAGTGAGATTATGATGTTAATACTCAGGTCTGTGTGGTTGTTGCTTGATTAATGCAGTTTCATCTTCTGCCACCGAACATACTGCATCTGTTTTGCGATCAACAGTTACTTGCTGCCATAACAATCGGTTAGATAATTTTCTACTACAGCTTGTAGTGCTGTCTTAGTTTTAGATGATAAGCATGAGCATAGGATGATAGAACTAGTTTGTTTCCCGATGGTGGTGGCCATGGGGGCTTAATTGGTTTGTATGCTGTGATATTGGTGAAGTTGGTAGTTCTTGAGAGCTAGTTCTGCTTCAGTAGCATTACTCTCTCTTATAACCTTGGATTTGAAAACAATCAGTGTCTAAGAGGATGACGTGGTTCCGATTGAATTTGAATGTAGCACAAATGAGCAGAAGTCTGCTGAACATGAACTTTCAAATTGGTGGAAGTTTAGTCAAATCCACTAAGTTGACTGCATAATTACATAACCCGAGCCATCGTCATTGGTCCCAACCTCTAAACATTCTTAATAATCTTCGGTTTCAGCATTTGAGGAGTCTTGAAGTTGTTTTACTTTATTACATGAGTAGTGCGGGGTAAGGTTGATTCTAATTGGGGTAATTGACACTAAACCTACCTGCAAAATGTATTTTGGGACAGGAAACCCCCTACACTTTCAATTTCCCACCACAACCCCTGCAATATACCAATGTGGGACACATAACCCCAAATAGATAACGGTGTTAAAGAACCTAACGGAACTTAATCACGTGCTGTCCACGTGAGGGGCTATAACGTCCAAACACACAATATATTAAGGGTAAATTTGTATTTGCATTGTCTTATCCTTCCCTGATTAAAAGAAAGGGGGCTCTTCTTCTTCTTCTTCTTCTTCTTCTTTTTTTTTTTTTTTTTTTCGTACAGGTTTTCATCTTCTTCGATGGGTATTGTAGCAGCAGGCGACCGTTGTTGTGACGTCTACTTAAGGAAACGATTGAGCGCGAGACTACGGATGTAGAGTTGAACACGTTCGATTCACCGAGGGATTTGCAGTTTGGTCGAGGAGTTCGCAGAGATTGACCAAGGGCTTTGGTTGTGTTGATTGAGAAGAAATGGCTTCTAGGTTATGCCGATGTCGATTTGCGGCTGAATTGAAGCCGTGTTGGAAACCAGAAAACCCGGGTAGACATTCTACGGATGCCCAACTGGGCAACAGTAAGTAGCTTAGCGGGTTCATTTTCTTTATGTTCCTGATTACATTAACAGATTGTTTGTGTTCTAACAAACATTGGTTAATTAACCTTGATGTAGGGTGGCGGCGGCTATGGATGTTTCGTGTGGTTTGATCTGCCAATGTGTTTGTTCAAGGAGCATTCAAATTGTATTTGTGATGATTGTGGCTGTAGTTGTATTTGCTTAGGTTGTCGTTGGAATGAGCGATGTATCATTCGTTGTGGTTGTTTATATCGTGATCCGTTGAAGTGTTTTGTTGAACAACGATTTCGTGATATGATATGAATTGACCTCCTTTTCAATAAACTGGTATTACGTTCATTGTGTCGTTTCATTATTAGTCACTACGGTTCCCAAGTTTCAATCATGGATATATGGTTCCCGGGTAGACGATTCCACATCCTAAGGGAGAAGCCAGCCTAAGCACCTTTGTCAGCGGCCTGATTCATTGCGTGGTTCCCCACTGAGAGTTTCTGGTGATACAGCAGCTGGCTAAAAACTCAATCTTTATACTCCAACACTGTTATCAAGCCATTAAGGCTAAGTCTCTTCAGGTTGATCGCCCCTTTGAAACTGTTACAATAACTAGCAAATCATTCACTCAAATGTATACAAGATGTAACATCCGCGATAATTTCACTACCCCTTCTTGACTTATTAGTTTACCGATATCAATTGACCTAAAGCAGTGAACATAGGCAGCAAAAGAGCTACAAAAATAATCAGGCAACTAAAATATTAAAAAATCCTGATGAAACATGATCAATAGGCAGCAAGAGATCCAAAATTGTGAAACCAAAGCTGTGATCTTCATCATCCAACTAAAAATCGAAAAATCCATAAATTGTCATCCCAACCATCAATATTCAACCTTATTGTGACAACCAAAAAATCAAAATACAACCAAAAACTCTTGTCTTAGTACACAACCAAAAGCCCTGTCTTCTAAATGAAAAAACCAAGCAACCACAACCTTCATTTTGTATACTTTTGCAGCTTTGTCGGATCCTCTTCTAGCACTTGGGTTCAATTGAAGAATCTCCTCAAGGATGGACCGGGCACATCAAATTTCGTAGGAGTCGATGAAAAGCATGAAGCAAAAAATGATTTAGTTCTTGGAATACTTGAGCCTGCCATCCCTCTGCCAATGCCTCCACCTCTAGCTAGAACTGCATATTCGGTTCAACCGAACCGGAACCGAACCGGTTAAGCCAAAACCGGCGGTTCTTGGTTCGGTTCTTCGGTCTCGGTTGGGGTTTCGGTTCCGGTTCAACCGAATAGGTAAATGGGGATATTTGGAACCGGACCGGAACCGTGGACCGAAACCGATGGTTTTGTTCGGTTCGGTTCCGGTCCACAACCGGTTCTGGGCTATTTTTTTTATTTTCCTTGTTTTTTTAAGGGTCCTTTGTGCGAGTTAATACATGTAAAAACTTAAACTCAGAAAAATAATCAAAAAAGGGAAACAAACTTGTATTATTAATTAAAATAAAAAATATTAGAAAAATTGCATCACTATAGTGTAAGTACATCCCAACTAGGTTGGCATCCACTCAACTATCTATCATTTGTATTTTTTTAACTTACATTGTCTATTACGAATTTATTGAAATGAATAAGAATAAAAGTCTTGATCTAGCGGAGTGTCCTCGCCTAATCCTAATGTTTGGAATAATTCGGTCACGGCCACCTCCGAAGGGCGTATGTGTTGTGTGCGTTTGGCGGCATCACTCCAATCCTTTGAGCATATGAGAACCTCCAACATCTCCAAAGTTAGACACGACCTTTTCTCCGACAACACTCGTTTACTTGAACTAAAAGTTTATTCCGAAGACACTGTAGAAGCGGGAGAGGTTAGTATATCACGTGCCATAATAGAAACAATCGGAAAGTTGGGTTCATGTTGTCTCCACCAATCGAGTACATCTAGATTTTCTAGTTCTTCCGCGGATTGTTGTAAGAAATAACGACTGTTTAGGTACAACAACTCCGAGACGCAATTAGCTCCGGTGGGGGTGGTTTGTTTACTCTTAAATAAAGAACCAAGTTTTGCCTTACCCTTCGGATCACTCGATGATTTAGAAGCTTGCTTGCCAATACCAAACTTAACAACATATTTTTCATACATAACATTAAGAGTTTGTTTAACTTCTTGAAAATAGGGTGATATCACTAGATGTTGAAAATCGGTACTCATGTTTTCCGAAATATTTTGTAGCATAAACTCTAGGGTTTCATCCTTAGACCTTGGGTCAAAAATACTTGCCAAACAAAAATCATAGGGATGTTTTAAAAATATTTGAGAAATTTTCCTTCCATAGGCGCAGTTGCATCTCCTTAAACAATATTATCCCTACATTCTTTAAAAGCACAACTTATAAACCACAGTTGTGGAATAACTTCATTCGTAGTTGGATAATAAACACCCGAAAGAAGATTAGTTGCGATATAAAATGGTTCAAGAAAACCTCTTAAGGCTTCCCTAACTTTTCAATCATAATGGGAAACGGAAATTGGATTGTCACATTTATTCAAAAAACGTGTGATAAGGGTCTCATAGCCTACAACACTACACAACATCAAGTACGTTGAATTCCATATTGTCTCACAATCAAGCCCAAATCTCCTTCTTCTCTTGCTGTATTGATCACAAAAGTCCATAAATCGTTTAGTTCGACGGGGTGAAGACGCAATATAGAGAATAGCTTCACGAATAGGATTAACACGATCAAATAGTTCTTTCAAACCATATTGTACAATTAAATTGATAATGTGACATACACAACCCACATGTGTAATAGATTCGTGAAATGGTGTTTGTATCAAAGTTTGCATATGGTCTATCACACTATCACATGCCGATGCATTGTCAAAAGTCATTGATGTAATTCGTTCACTAAAACCCCACTCGTTAAAAACATCGACTATAGTTTCTCCCATGTTTATACTGTTGCGAGGATATGGAACTTCTCGAAATGCAATAACACGTTTTTGTAAATTCCAACTTGGGCCAATGTAGTGTCCGGTGACAAAAATATATCCTTTGTTATTTCTACCGGTCCACATTTCGGATGTGCAAACAATTGTAAAATTAGAATTTATTTTTTTTTTTGTATAATTCCCGCTTTCCTCTCACTATATAGAGCAATTATATCATTCCTAGTAGTATTTTTACCTATATGCTTATAACTCGGACAAAACGCGGTAGTAATCAATCTGTCAAACTCTTCGTCGTCAGCCATATTAATAGGTTTTTCGGTAGCGGTGATATAATGAGCTAATGCTTTTTTTGCCCTCACACCATCATATATAAAAGGGGTTAAGTTACCTTGTGGGTCATATCCTAGTTGGGTTTGGACAAGCGGTTCACCTACGGTGGGTGTATCTAATAAAAGGCCGTGTTCTTTTCGCAAATGTTTTTTCATTGTTCCTAATCCACCGGTTTGGTGATATGCATGTTTTTATGAAAAAGATTACAAACGGCTTTATATTTGGGCATACCTTTTTTGTCTACTCCATCCTCTACTTTTTTCATATAATCCCAAACCAAAGTTTTTTTTAGAACATTTACGAGTTCTTTTATTTGCACCTAGTGTCGGGTCATTTTCTTCTAAAGCAAAATCAACATCGGCACCTATACCAATTACTTGTTCAACTGCATTAATATCAATTTGTATATTACGAGAGGAAGGAATTTTTTCTTAAAATGATTGGATAAAAAATTAAAATAAGGTTTAGCAAAGAAGTAACAAATAACAACAACTAATACAAGTATAATGCACAACTAAAAATAAAACTTATAAAGTCCAAGAATAATTATTGGATGAGGAATTTGGAAGATGGAGGAGTTGGATGTTTTGATTGATCTGTGCTTCACAATTGTTGATGATTGAGAGAAATCCGCAATTCACAAAGTTGGAAGATTGAGAGAAGTTGAGAGTTTGAAGTGTGAGAAAAATGGAGAGTATTGGAAGTGTTTTGAGTGAGAAAAAAGGTATGGGATGTGTAGGGTATTTATAGAAGAGTAAGGGAGGGGGGGGGAGGTTAGTGTAATAAGTGAAAACCCAAAAATCTGAGAAAAAAACGGCCACTTACCCGCCAAACGGTCACTGACCCGTGATGTGACTCTCAGCAACGGCTGAATTTTTGAAAAAAAAAACGGCTGGAACTGTCGGTTCCGGTTCCGATTCGGTTCCTAACCGGTTCCGGCTCCGATTCCGGTTCCGTTAAACATGCAACCGAACCATACCTGTTTAATATCCGGGTCCGGCTCGGCTTCGGTCCCCTTCCACGGTTCGGCTCTGGTTCCTTCCCGGTCGGTTAAACTGTCGGTTAAACCGAACCGGTATGCAGCTCTACCCTAGCACTTGAATGCCTTCCTCTTCCTCTTCCAGCTGATGATGCAGTTGTTGGTGTAGGAACTGCTGAATTTGTTGCTACTTGTGGTGTTCCTGCAGGTTCATTAGGCCTAGACTGTCCTCTGCCCCTACCCCTACCTCTTCCTCTTGCATTTTTTGGTACTGGAACTGAGCCACTTCTTGGTTTTGTAGGCTCTTCTGCCGATGCTTCAAGTGGTGCTACTGGTTATGGTGTAAGGCCACTGTGACCAGCTGGAGCGTAGCTTGAGGTAGTTGGGACATGGGGTGGAATAAAGCTAGAAGTAAATGATCTTTTCTTTGGTCTTCCTCATTTGTTCTTAGGCTGTGCATAATTTTGAGCGGCATCTCTTGCACTTGTCTCAACTGACTATACCATGAAAAAAAACATGGAAAAAAAAATTACTCGCGTGAGGAAGTTAGTTTCCCAAGAAACGAGCTTTATAAAATAACAACTTCAGCATTAAACCCTTGTTTTCAGTCATGAAGTTTAAGTACATATGCTTCACACAAAATCTGTGCTCAGAGTTAGGGAAGTCTTCAGCCAATGCATGGATTAACCCCTGCAAAAAATGACAAAATTACAGCAATAAGTGAAATCAGAGAAAGGAGAATAAAATTGGATCATGCAATTTAACTTGATATACCTTCTGTTTATCTGAAATGAATGTCCAATGGTGGGAATTCTGTGTTTCCATATCCTCTTTAACAAATGCTAGAAACCATTTCCAAGTTTCATTTGTCTCACCTTCAACAATGGCATAAGCAAATGGGTAGCTTGGTTATTACCATCTAAACCCACGACTATTAACATCTGTCCAGTGTGAGTTCCCCTCAAGTGTGCACCATCAAGACCAATAATAGGTCTACATCCTTCTTTCATACCCTTCTTCAGTGCTCCAAGACATACATACAATCTTTGAAAGAGGGGCTCTCCATTGTCTCCATCCACAGTCTTGATGAATGCGGTTGTACCAGGGTTTGATGTCACAATTTCATTTAAATAGTCATACAACCTACCATATTGCTATTTATAACACCCTTCTATTATCTTTCTTGCCTTCCTCCTTGCTCTAAATAACTGTTTTCTAGAAGGACATACTATCCAATCTACTTGTATTTTATCTTTCAATGTCTGAACGGGGATTTTGGGATTGGATCTCACCTTTTGTAGATACTTGCTAGCAATCCAAGTTGAGGTCGCTAGCTTGTTACGGAAGACTTTGTGACATGTGTGAGCATCATTGAGGTATGTGACTTGCATAGTGCTCTCATCCTGCATTCTTGACACATAAATTTTCCAATTACAGCCCTCCGCACAACCAGCCCTCAGTTTTGGCCCATCATTTTTTGTCCATCTGATTTGCTTTCCATTCTTGATTTCATACTCTCTCAATGCACATCTGAATTCATTGGGGGCTTGATAACAACATTCCTATCTTGAATTTAATCTCCTTCATGTCAACTTTAGGGTTAAACTGAGTGTATTTAACCTGCACAACAAATAATTGCATTCCAATATTAGATAGTCACTTTAGGGCATACACAATATATATATGCTTTAACCAATGCAATTCATACGTGCGACTCCTCATCAGAAGAATCATTGAATTCACTACAATTCTCATCAATAGACTCACCATGGTCACTCTCCAAATGATTCACATCGTTGAAATCACCAACCCCAAGTGGATCATCTTTGGGCACTTCACATAGTACACCACCCACTCTACCTCCCTGTCAATGGATTCTTCATATACATCATCGTCATCCCCATCGGCACTGAATTCTTCACCTTCGTAGAAACTGTCACTATTGGAATCAGATTTTGCAGGTAAAACCTCCACTTCTTCTAAGTCACCCAAGATTATATTGTTTACCTCATCTACACAAAAAGGTAAAACACTTATAATTAATCCATTCAACTTACCACGTTGCATAAATATATGTAATAGAATATCAGTCTTAAACAAAAGCTAGCTTTAACACAAGACAGATCAGAACATGTAATATAATATGCATAACGTAATACATGACAATAAACTAAACGAAAATAAAAAATCCAGAAGCTGCATTCCATTAACTGTGTTTAAACAGTAGCACACATTGACAATACAAGAGTTTTAATAAAATAAACAAAAATCATAAATCCAAGACATTCTTCCCATTGACCGGGATTAAACAATAACAAACATTAAGATAACACAATGCCTCCAAAATCATGGACCAATTACAGAACATGGTACAGTGGGATAACACAGATGCCTCAAACCCTTTGTTATATCATACGAATCCCTATTATATACCCAAAAAACTTACAAGTGGCCTTAACCAAGAAATTAAAAAAAAAAAAAAATCCTAAGCATCAGACCTTTAAAATTGTTGCTGTTAGAAGCATCAACGAGGTTAAGGAATTACAAAAATCCTAAGCATCATACCTTCAAAATTGTTGCTTTTAGAAGCATCAAGGAATTTATAGTAACACCGAATGACAATTACATTGAAAAACCTCTTCGTTATACGAGCGAAAGAAGAAAACTGACCCCTACTTTTGCCGACTTGAATTCGCGTATGTGACTCATGTTCTGCCTGTGATTGTGACCGATTGCCACCCAAAGCATCTGATGCTGGATTCGAACTTGACCTCGGACCAAAAACACTTCGCCTCCACATCTCAATCGATCTCTGTGTTCTTTTGTTTTGATACCACTCGGCGTTCTTCAGTGTTGATACTCAGTCGCAATCGTATTGCGAGCCCTAACTCATATGTGTTCTGATAAAAACGACTGATATGTTGATTACCTTAATATTTATTAGACAGGAATGTTATTTTAATCAAAACTAAGAGTGTTTTAATCAAATCTAATGTGAGTTGGACGGCATAGCCCCTCACGTGGACAGCACGTGATTAAGTTCCTTTAGGTGTTTTAACATCTTTATTGTGTACAAGGAAACCCTCAAGAGAGATCCAAGTGCACACCTCAAGTAGAGAATAGGAACACAGAGAGTTGTAAGGTGTGTGTAGGGAGAGAGTAAGCACTAGCAACTGTTTGTGAGAGAGAGACAGTAAGTTGTGGCACTGGACCGATATGTCTTGTGTCGCAACGGAGAGCTAACGATCCTATATATAGTGGGGAAGTGACCGTTGAGGGTAATGCACCTTAAATGGCGGCTTAAAGATAGACCCCAACGGCACGTTCGACCGTGTATATAGGAACCGTTACGCACCTGCCCGCAAGTATCGCAGACCGTTATGGATCAGCCGCATTGATGGAACACGTAAGCCTAGGATCTCTTAGTCAGTTACCAGAGGTCGCGCGCAAGCTTGGTTGTCGCATGCGCGCGACAGATCTTACCCTAGCCTCCAAACCACTAAGTCCCTACCAGTCCCGTGTTATGGTGCGCGGGGACTCTGTCTCGTAGCCCCCACGTGGATCAGCACGGGTGGTGATTCGGTGTGGATGGAGCACAGCTAGGTGTGCTGGATGGCTGCCACGTGGCGATGATCCGTTTGTCTGGAAAGCAGTATCTCCAGTTATATATTTGGGGTTATGTGTCCCACATTGGTATATTGCAGGGGGTTGTGGTGGGAAATTGAAAGTGTAGGAGGTTTTCTGTCCCAAAATGCATCTTGCAGGTAGGTTTAGTGTCAATTGCCCTTCTAATTGAGCAGTTTCCAACGGGAATTTCTCGCATTCATCGGGACTAGACTGCTCGATTGCAATTTGTTTATCTGTGACCTCCTAATGATATAATTAGTTGTTTCTTTATATAAAATATAAAAATTACCATTTAGGAACTTGATGGGGGTGTTGATGACGACGCGCTTGAGGCTTTGTTTATAGAGCAAGAAAAAGTCGTGGAATGTGGCCTATATGTCGATGTTTTGAGATATGGATTTCTAATACAAGCAAGACTATTGTATGTTTCAGTTGGATGTTTCGTGTAGTGATGCGACTTTGAACATTTTACGAAAATTTGATACTCTGTGAACGAATTTCCTAATTTTATATAATTAAGAGTTCTGTGAACTACATCGATCCATCGTGCGTTTATGTGGGTACCATTTTTAGTTTCTATAATTTCTGAATTCGATTTCATACATGTATTATCCTCACAAAGTAGTAGTATTGTGACATTACATGTCTTAGTCACGGGAGTCATGTGGCGAAATCAATTTAAAATTTGCAGGTAAAGTATCAATTAGCCATGGGAAACGATTGTGGCAAAAAAAAATGGCGGGGAAACATTCGTTTAGCCATGGGTGTTTTTTTAGCTTAAAAAAGAGACCTTCAGATTGGAAATAGAGCGATTAGAGTTTTGGGTACAACCATGCAAAACAAACTGCAATCACTACTACAGCTAGGGATGAAAATGGTTAGGTTCGGTCGGGTTTTGGCACCCATTGGGCAAAACCCGAAACTAATCCAGACCGTTCATGGCTCCAAACCGCACCGAACCGTGAATGACCGGTTTGGTTTGGTTTTAAACCGCGATTTCTGGAAATATATTATTTCATATAAAATGTCTTAATTGTTCATTCAACAATCAAATTATCGCTAAAGTTTCTTTGTCAAGCAATAAAAAAAGGTAGAAAACATTACATCATTTCCAGAACAATTTAATGGGTTCGGTTTTGTTTTGAGGTACATATTGTACATGATATATGTGTAGAAGTTATCAAGTTTGGTAGTTGCATAGCCTAATATGCTACTTAAACGGTTCGGCTTGGTTTTCACGGTTTTGGTATCTCAAACCTAAACCGAATCGTATTATACGGTTTGAGATTTTTGCAAACCTGAACGGTGGACCGAACCGTAATAGCTTCCAAATCGAACCGAACTGAACCAAACCGCCCGGTTCGGCTCGGATTGCGGTTTTTCCGGTTCGAACTTGCATCCCTAACTACAGCTACCCACATTAACAAGCTAAACGAGTCAGAAACCAAAATTAATGAAAACAAAGTCTTAAAACTAAACACAGATAAGAAGCATTGCATAAGAAAGCACCATGAAGACTCTGAAACCCAACCACCTTAGGCAGAGCTGACCTTCCTAGGACTTGATTTCTCCTCTAATTTTTATCGCAGAGCTTCTTGATTTGGATCCACCTTTTTACCATCCACATGAATGAAGCCTTCCATTTGATTATTCTGGGTATTAACCGCGACTTAAATAAATTTGCATGGACATTGAAATCATGTGGTTATTTGGTGGACGCAAATTAGCCACGGAAACTACAGTGGCCAAACCTTCGCCACAACTGTTACCCGTGGCTGAACTGAAAAACCACGCCAATTGTTGTCACGTTTCTTGTACGTGGAATTATTAATTTGTCCATCTTATATAGTTTAGTCCAAAACAGAGTTCTCTAGTAGGTCAACTTGGTGAAATTTGACAGGTGCTTTCAGAATAACAAAGTGAGCAACTTTTCTCATGAAAATTGTAGCCAATCATCTCAGTAGAAGAAGGTGTGAGGTGTTGTCAATCATGCACAAAGTCACAAACGAATAAAAGAAAAAACCTGGATTTTAATCCCGGAAACCAAAATAATGCTAGTTTTACCAAACACACACCATGGCGTAGAGAGGGAAATTAAGGTGGGCCCCATAACTCTTCTCTTTCCCGCCAAATCAGTGCCTGGCTCGGAAGGTCGAACCCGGTTCATTGTGCAAACTCCAACCAAAGGTACGCCAAGACGACTTCTGGGATCGTGTGATACGAACTTTCAATTTTTACAGTTTTGCCCCAAAATCAAATTTGGGGAAAGCATCCATATAATTAATGCCTCTTTCTCTTCCATAGCCTTCACGTTTTACAGAGAGCTCACTCTCGTTGAAAGCTTGAAGCAGCAGCAGAAGAGCGAGACTAAACTTCCGGCGTTTCTCCGTCCGATCACCACCGTTCTCCGGCAAATCACCACCGTTTCATCAGTAAGTCCAGCATTTCTCCTTCTACTCCCTATTTCGTAACTCAGCGGAAGTGTTTGTGTACGTCTCTGTTCTTTGCAATCCTAGGGTTTATCGATGAATTGTCTGCGATTTAGGCTTCTGAATGCTCCGATATGCATGCATTTTACTGAGATATTGTTACAGCTTCTTTGATTTCTCTTCTGTTGTGTCTATGAGAACTGCGTGATTCCAGTTTTAGAAATCAGCAACTGTTGTTTTCGAACTCTAGGGTTCGTGGTTAGGATTTGGAAGAATTGAAGATAGCTGGGTTTTGTTTGAGTTGGAAAGGATCGCGGATTGTAAAATTGCAGTGTTATTGCTAGGCCTGTGTTGTTTGTTTGGGATTTGGGCTAGATTAAACCTAATGCTGATTGTGCTAGCTTCAAAGCTTGTTAGATTGATTGTTTAGGGGTGATGGAATTTTTCCCCTTATTATGGTGAAGATGCAGTAAGTGGAAGAAGGATAGTACCATGTTACTTCCCATTTTTGCATGTTAGCATTATGTAACATATGCAGTACCATCACGTTGTCACGGTAGAAATGAGGAGTTCCTTTACATTTGTCCCTCTTTCGTAACTGAGCGGGAGTGTTTATGTACGTCTCTGCATATACGTATGTTGTGTGCATTTTATTGAACGATCCTAGTGTTTATCGATGAATTGTCTGGGATTTAGGCTTCTGAATGCTCCGATATGCATTCAATTATTCCGATATATTGTTACAGCTTCTTTGTTATCAGTAACTGTTGTTTTCCAACTCTAGGTGTTTTGTGGTTAGGCTTTGGAAGAATTGAAAATAGCTGGGTTTTGTTTGAGTTGGAAAGGATCGTGGATTGTGAAATTGCAGTGTTATTGCTAGGCCTGGGTATTCTTAATTAATTGATTTGAACCACTCATTAAGTTACCAAGGGTGTCTAGGGGACTCAATGTGACCATACCTCACATTTCAGTACAGACCCCAATGGTATGGGTGTCTATTCACTCAACTCATTGCAGTTAGTTATACGCAATGGTATGGATATTTTTCTCCTATTATGGTGAAGATGCAGTAAGTGGTACCATTTACTTCCTATTATATGCCATTGAACATTTTTGCCTGTTAGCATTACATACCATATGCAGTACCATTACGTTGTCACGGTAGGATAGAGGAGTTCCTTTACTTGAAGTCTTGGTCTAGTTTTAGTTTCACTATGACTACACGGGATTCACCTTACTATCCAAATCCAGGTGTTTCATAGTGGAGGAAAGAACAATACACTTTAGGAAAGAGAATGAACTGGAAGATGGCTGAACAACGTAGATAGCCAAGTTAGTGGAATTATGGTTCTTGTTTTAGCTGTTTATTACCCTGTACTATGTATCAAGTCAGTGTTTGGCTTGTATTGACGGGAACTTGAATTCTGGTGTCATGAGATTAGTTAAAATCTTAGACTAGTTGTATTCGGTGATTAAGTCAGGAAGGAATTGAAATAATAATGGTGCGGCTGTTTGGTGGACTGATTGACATATTGCCATCGAAATAATAATGGTGCGGCTGTTTGGTGGTTGTTTAGATGGCTCACCGCTAGTTCTTTGGATCTGTATGACTCGTTTGGCTTGTGTAGTCATAGTGAAACTAAAACTAGACCAAGACTTCCAGTGCATTACATACCATATGCAGTACCATTAAGTTGCTTCCTCATCGAAGGTGAATCCCGTGTAGTGAAAAAAGAAATCCCGTAAACCTCACCAAGGAAGAGTGTTTATGACCAGAAGGAACAATCGATAAAAGAACCTGGCAGATGAAGAACCTGCTTAGGCTACCGGACCTACTAAATGTCGTCGTTAGTACATGATGCCGCCCATGAAAATGTCCAACTGAGTGTCGGGGTGAAGTTTTCACGGAAATTAAGAGTTTACCTTGACTGGCATGTATTACTTGTCTTGGGAAGTGACTCCATAAGAATGAAGAAGGGTATGGAGGGAAGTAGAATGAAGAAATAACTTTTTGGTAATAGGACACTCAGTGCTTGTTTGGGAGGGAGGGTTATGAGGAACTAAACCTCCATAGTTTTTGGGGGGCGGGTTTTGAAGTTTCGGGTTTTTAGTTGTTTATTAATTTTTTGTGGAGTAGGATCCAGGATTAGAGCAAGACACTGGTGCATTGTTTCTAATGCTCGAAGGCCCAAGTCTTCTGAACCCATATAACCACCATAAACATGTGTGACCTACATTCAGAGAATCAGTTAAACAATCCCATCAAAAGGATGACCTCATCATTTTGGTGGATAGATTATGGTTGATTTTAAAACTGAAATGAAGGATAAATCTGTAGCAAGCATTTTGTGCAGAACATGTAAGCCAAGGAAACCAATCGCAAAACGTGGTCTTCTACTTGTCTTCTTCAGATGAATCAATTTAGCAATTGAGCCAACCTTTTGTAGCACCATAAAACAATTGCCTAACTTGTCTTCACACTCAAGCACAAGTATCCCTTTTAGGCACACTGCATCTCTTGGGTATTTTCTTGTATTCGCTGAATAATTGTGATTGTTCCTGCAATAACAACCTTTTGTCTTGTTAGGATGGGCAATCAGAAGAATAACGAGGCCACTGTAGCACTGCTGAGGCAACAAACTGGACGTATACCGTCCAAGAAGATGGCACAATGCCATGTGGACGATGGGCCCTTTGTGTGCCCAACGTGTTACTATGCCAAAGGAGATTATTCCCGCCTATCTAAGTTTCACTCCAGGAATGCGTGGGTGAATCACTCTGAATTTAGGCACAAAGTGACTCCACCTAAAAAAGAATGGCCGTAAGCACAACCCCAAATTCTATTTTTCTTATAATTGGTGTTATTAATTTGTTTTGTTGAATTTTCTTGTACTTGTTTGGACTTGCAGACTTAAACTCAGAGACTTGATGGCTGCCGCTGAAGAGGGGGCTAAAATGGAGCTGGAAGAGGGGGCTGAAGTGGAGCTGGAAGAGGAGGGAGCTGAAAGAGACTGAAGGGAGAGACAGAGGCTCATGACCAGTAGATTGTAGTACAAAACACTTGTGTCCTTTTATGTTGTCAGACTTTACACAACTGGAAATAATTTTAGACTATTGGGGTAAAAAATCTCTTGACATGAGAATGCTATAACCTAGTATCTCTTGACATGAGAATGCTCATGAGTTTTCCGGCAGAATTTGGTGGCCTGTTCAGGAAGCCATAACTCACTCCCTACACTTCGGTTTAACCTGTGGTTTGTTCCTGTGTAATCATGGGACTTCCATTTACAGCTTCTGTATTGATTTTATTTGAAACTTCCTCTAAGGCATCTGAAAATCGCACCAAAGTGTGGCATTGACTGTATTGTTAGGTGGTATTGAGTAGCCAAGTTCCAGAGTCTAGCGATGGTTATGCAGTTACCAATCTTATATCATGGTGCGTAGAATTAACTTGAATAGTGATAGTTATGCTCCCACTTAATACAAACTGGCTTATATTTCAACAGTGTATTCATACCCTCATGTTATTTGAATGTTCAATGGTGTATTCCTACCCTCATGTTATTTGAGTATGAGAATACATGACATAGCTATTCCATTAATATTATTTTCCTATACGAATCAAAGGTTTTCTCATGGCTAATGGTATTGCCAATGAAAATGTTTATAACTTGTGGGTTATTAGCTGATGGAAAAATATGTATTTTATTTTCCTTTGTATGCATCACTTATCCACATTGCTGAAACAATAAACTAAATATCATATTTTTAGCCTTAATTAAACCTCTTTTAACTCACTTATCCTAATTAGAACTAGGCGATACACCGCGCTAAAGCGCGGGTTGGGAACGAAGAATTTTTATTCAACCAATTTCAATATAGCGGATGCTAAGAAGTTTTAACCAATTTCAATATGTTTTTTGGGTTAAATGTAATATAAGTGAGGATTAATTTTAATAAATTAAAAATTATAGGATGAATTATCAAATAAAAGAATGTGTAAACAGAAAGAAATTTCAGCTATCGAATTCTAAGAAAAGGGAAACAAATAGGGTTACATCATCAATCTTCCTCTAATTCGTAGAGGGAAGAGAATGAATTCCCGCCTTTTTGGAATCTATAGCTGTTGGAAAGCCCCTTTGACGCTCCTAGATTCGGGGAGTTCGCCCCAAAAACCACCTTACGCCCTTACCTTTGGGGTCGCCTTTGATCATGTTGTGCAATAAACTTTTCCACGTTCTCTAAAGCATATTATTCTCCTCTATGAAATTTTAGAATATGAAAATAGGTTATATAGTTCACCCTTCACACACAAAGTACTTTAGTTCCTTGAGTGATATTTTTCTTTCCATAATTCTCTATTTTTTTCTCGGCAACAACTTTTGCTTTTAAAGCAATATGTATCCCCTCTTTAATTTATGTCATGCAAGTGTAAAGTCTGTTTAGTAATATCAAGATCTATGTGGTCGTACTTCTCTTATTAGTCTTATGGAGAAAGACTAACAATATTAGTGGATCAAGTGAGAATCAACAATTGCAATAGATAGAGACCAATTAGAAACTTCACATATCAAGACACGCAGTTATATCCATAGAGTTAATTATTTTACCAACCGAGAATCTATAGGCCTTAGTACTATAAAACATATTAGTTTCTCTACAATGACCATCAAGAGACCCCAATTGATACCTGCAGTTGCTGCCAACATCCTTCGATTTTAATATGATTTCAGCAAAGGAAAGCCACTTTTTTTCTTTTGCCAATATGTAAAGAAATGAATTGATCAATCTGACTGTATCAATATTTCAGTTTCATATATAGGAACTTCAGTTGTGACTCTGTATGAGAAGTGCATAATTCATTGTCTGTAGGGATGGCAACAGGTCGAATCTGGATCGGACCAGGCACTACCCCATCTAGGTCCGACCAAGAGAAATGGGATCCAGATCTGATCCAGATGCGTTCGGATCGAATTGGATCGGGTTTCATTCAGCTGATCCAAATCCGATCCGTAGATCCATATAGTACGTTGTAGGATCGAATTTGGATCGGATAAGTCTCATATTTGCAATAAAATACAAAAAATAACATAAAAATAAACATTGTTTCGTATACTAAGGCATGTTTGTAAGTTACAAAGCTTAAAAAACAAAAGAAATAGCTTTGTAGATTCGAGTTACTATTGTATTCTTCTAGTAAGTGTAATTGGGGAGGTAATATGGGTATATTTATAAAACGCACATATACGTCGGATCGGATCGGGTCAGAACCCGGTGGATATGTCCTCCAATCCATATCCAAATCCGACGGGTTTTGCTTTCCAGATCCAAATCCGATCCAGTTTCAATTGGATCGGATTCGGATCCGATCCATTCGGCTCGGTCGTTCGGTTTTCAGATCGGATTGGACCATTTGCCCTGCATTGCTCAATCACAAGTTGTTCTTGTGAGTATTTGTAGGTAAGTTTTATTCTCTTGCCACTAATTAGGCATTTCAAAGTTTTCATCTTTCTAAGAACTACTAAAGTCCCTGAGGAAACTCTCACGTGCCCTGCAAATCGTTAAATATGTCAATAATATGACCAATTTTCAATAGAGATATATGATATTTCTATTCATTAATTAAATAAATATATGAGAGAATGAACTATAAAAGTTACACTTAAAATCATGATAAGCACGTCTTATAAAAAAATCATGATAAGCACGCGTATTTTATCTAACTGGCTACCAAAACGAAAAAAAAAAAAAATTAACAACGGCACTGTTTATTTTATGCATTATAGAATGAAGATATGAGCTAAATGTCGAGTATTACATCACAACTATCCAAACATCACAACTATCCAAACTATCCAAATGTCTAGTTTGCTGGTATACATATAACAAATGTTTTAGGTTAACACTTTTTTATGTATCTGTCATTTAATTCATTTTTATATGGTAATTTTAAGTCCTCTCATTGTATGCATGTTCAGCTTTAATCTCTATTACTAAAAAGAGTGAAGAACATATGAGTGTTTAACCACTTCAAGTGTTTTTTCACTTGATGTGTTTTCTACTTTTTTACAAATGCCCACCTTTGAAATTGATTCACTATGAAACTGCTGATTCTTATCTTTAAATATGTCTGTTTTACAATTAAATTGAAATTCTTATTTGGTAGCGGAAAGAATGATATCAATTTATACACAGCATTAAATAGTAATAATTTTTCCTTGTAAAATTCAACCGCTACAAAAAAATGTTTATTATGACAGCAATAACACCGCAGGCAATATAAATAACGTCCATGCCCTTGTCAAATTATTATGTTCTTCTCTTATCAAATGACTGAAAATTATATCATGGCAGCAACCAACAGAGGCAAATCTCCTCAGGATGACAAAGCATATGTACACAAGATGGTAAGATTTGTTATATGAACTACAATTTCTTTACTAAAACTGTATTTTACCTTTATCCCTCAAAAACAAATTTACGTTAATCATTTGTATTCAAAACCTTACCGCTAAATGTAGTGACACTACAATAACACTTTACTTCAAGACCTTTTTCGTTTTGCCAAAAACACCCCTCATAATAAGAAACAATTCTCAATTGATTAATGTGTATACAAAAGGATAGCATTCTCAATATGTTAAAATTTTGTTTGCTCAGTTAATTAGCCCCCATTAAACCTCTGTTTGTAACATCTGTAATAATTACCATCACCCTCAATTAGCCATCGTAATAATTACCATCTCCCTCAATTACCCTTATGTAGTCGGACCAAATCTTATTCCCGTCGTTCTTGTTTTTCAGAAATAACTTACACATTAAGGACTTTATTACCTCTATTGATATATTTCAACGGATGCTATAGATTCACTGTGCACCATTTGTTCTTCATCATTTTCTTTCCCTTTTTGTAATTTTTTTTCTCCTTTTTGACCCTTCCAATTTTTCCTACACAGACATACATGTTGACCGCATTTTTTCTTGCTACTAGCGTATTGCTCATAACTCTTTTCTCCCAATTTCCTTTTTGTTTTGCACGAGACTAATAATCTACATTGGCCGGAAGAATGAACCGGTAATTTTGTGTAGTTGCAGCTACAATGTGCTTTTTGGTTAGACTTTTGCCTATTTTATGGTATGCGGGTATGTATTTCTTTATAGTTTTGTTTCTAAGATGCAATGGCTTCATGACCTCTATCGATTTAGCTCCTTGCCTATAAGGAAAACACGAATTCGATGTATTTGTTCATTTTTTATTTAGGAAAATTATATGCCCATCATTTAAGAGTTGTATAGAAAATTGCTGGAATGCAAGGATGAAGTAATATATAATGGTTAGCTCATCTCTGCCTTTCAATCCTATAGATGAGAGATCATGCTTCTGTTCAGGGTTATGATAACCATCATTTCAATTATGGCAAAGCCCTCGCGAGGTAACGATTAATTATTTGCTTTTTAAAGAGCATATTTTTAATGAAAGAAGTATGTAATAGTGAGAAAAGGTGGAGTATATAAGAAATTTTATTATTGTTATCCATAGAAAAATAATTGAAGACTGGCAACAACTTTGAAGATACATTCATCTTAGATAATCCTAATAAAATTAGGAGGCGACCTCAAGAGAATCAAAATCATCACTTATCATGCCAAACAGTAGGAAAAAGTAATATGGGACTACTGGAAACAAGAGAAAATATACGGTACCAATGAATTGGCACTACCTTCATTGAAACTTGATATTGATAAATGGGGAGATAACAAGTCACCGCAAAGAGAGAATTAGAAGATACACCAGTTACTTCAAAATATATCCGGCATTATAGTCGGAACTTTATTTCAACGTATGCGCAATATTATTTATTTGGACTGAAAAGTAATGAATTGTTGAGAAATAAAAAATATAACATTTACCTTTGCAAAATTACGTAATATCAAATTAATACTTGCTGCAAATAGTAGATGAATACTTCGTCATGAATTGTAATACTCCTAAAGACCTATAGAGGTTCAGCATTGAATCAATTATGATCAAGCTAACTTATAACCGTGTGATTTTATGAAAAAAGGTAAACCAACGTTTCTTACACATTTTGCATTGCCAGATATAGCCTATAGTGTTTTAATGATTTACTAAGTAACTGGTGGCTCTTTTGTATCCACAATTACAATTTCATGGGCTAAACCCCTCTGTTATACTTTTATTCTTCTGTTATAACATTGCTGCTATTAATTTTCTTCTCCAGTTATGCAAATCCAACATTTTGCTTCTTCACTGCTCTTTCATTCGTGATACATTTCTCTCCATTTTTTGTTCAACATTTCTATAGTAACCTGGTTCGTCAAATTTATGAAGGAGTAAGACGCACTAAGAATTGCCGGACTCTTGTTTTATTTGAGAAAATCAATGGTAAGAAAAAACTCGCTCTGTGTTTATTCTTCATTTCAATATATGGGTGTAGGGCTTAACTTGCTCATGAATAGTCTGATCAAGGGGCGTCGAGTAGTATGATTAGCTTTCCTTTCAGATAAAAAGCATGTACCAATAAATCAATTTTGACTTTTCGTGTACATGGATTTATTTAGTTTTTTAATCTAAAAGCAATCTATTTATTTCATTCGTATTTTTCAAACGTAAAGAATTATTTGACCACGCTGGATTTCGAACCAAGAAAAGCACATATTTGACATTTTGTGTGTGTTTCAGGGTGTGTCGACGGATCAAACGTAAAGAATTTTTGTAATTTGGTGACCAAGAAACAAATTATACAAGGTTCAAACAATAGGTTTCCATCAGGAATGGACTTCAATCAAATGTTCAGGAGCGGACATGGACAAAACCTCCACGGCTCCACCATCTCTGTCGACGATACTTTAAAGCCGCGCCACACCGAACAGAGCCACCGCCTAATCAACCATCATAGCCGCAGCCTTGCACTGGCTCAGCCGAACTGGATCTATCTCTACTATGAGTTATAAGACAAAAGATTGTGTTCTCTTTCTTCTTCTTCGGCGCCGTCCGGATCAGACGGTGCAGATCTCAGGTCCAAAGTAAAAGAACTGAAGAAACCTTTCAATGTTTATTAGAGAAGCTTCAAACGGTAGTTTGAATAGTCGGAACACAATTGAATTCGCCGACGGTGGTGTAAAAGAACAGAGGAGTAGTTCATGGATAGGTTTTCCAATAATGGGTATTTTGGTCATTGGAGCTAGCTGTGTGCGTGAAGGTAGAACTTTCTTACTAGCATTACGTGGCATAATTTAGACCGTTCGATTTAAACCGCACAAGTACTGCATAGATGACGACCGGACCAAAGCCAAACTCACCTTTTTGTCATTGTTTTTCATTGTAATTATGTCAAGCATTCAATAAATCCTACTAAAATCATTAGTAGTTATGGCAAAAGCCCTGCCACTGTGGAATAATGAATGTACACAATTATAATAAATATCATTTTATGAATTTGTTTCATGCAATTTTAATCTATTTTGTGTATAAAAATAAGAAATATTATTTATCGATATCTAAACTTGATTAATTTTTGCATAATTTCAATTGAGTCTTTTGAAGTCGAATTCGGAAAATAAAAGTTCAGCAAAAATTCTAAAGTCAGCTCTGAGCACGTGTGTAAAGGAAATCAAGAATAAGCCACATGCAACACACATGCACAAAACTAGTTTTTATAAAGTTAGAAGAGACAATCAATTACAAAAGCTAAATTGCGACAGTGTAATTTAGTGGGCATCTGATAAGCAAACAAACTTTATCCGATTGAAAACAAAAAATCTAAAATTATGCATTATGAATTAGATTGACCAAACCTTGAGTATTACATTACAATTTCTCAAAAGTTTAGTTTGCAATAACATATAACTAACCTGCTTGCTGGTTTGTTGTTTTAATTTTAAATACCAATAATGATACGTTTCATTTGCATTAGATGGATTTTGTAATAGTTAATATCAGTTTCATAGTAAATGAAATTCCATGTTTTATCGGCCGTTGCTTTTTACATATTTAACTTAGATGTTAAAATACCTATGTGTCCCTCTTATGTTGTTCATAAATCATCTAGTGTCAAAAAAATTAGTTGATGATTTTGTAGCTAACATCATCAAATGACTAATTACTGGTGGCAAACACGCCCTTCAAGCTACACCGAATTTCCATAAAAAATTGGGCTGCTCAGAATTTTGTAGTGCTATTGCTAACTGATAATGTTATTTCTTTGCTAATGAATGTTTTTGGGAGTTTTGTGAAACTGCAGAATCTCGAAATAGTAAAACTGTTTTCCTTGCACTCCAGAGGTAGGTAGAGCTCTACATGAATCTTCATTATTCTTCTATAGGGTAAAAATGATAATCAAATGTCTTCCTACAGCAGAGTGTAGAGATTGTAACAGTGAGAGTATAAAAATGAAAAGAGTTAAGTGATACTTAATGAATAAAAACATAACATGAATAATTATATATGCATTCCACAAAATTAAATAATGTACCACTCAAACAAAACTAAGTAAAAGTAAAAGATTTTCTCAGAAAAAATTAAACAGTATATGCTTGAATTGTTTCGACGAAATACATCTACAATTAAAATAAGAAACTAATAAAGGAAAAAGGGCAATGTCTGATATACATAGTAACAAGTGATGAGTTATGACGATCTAATATTTTGTAGATGAATCATATAAAGTAAAAATAATTATGTACATAAGTTCTTTGCGTCTCTTGTGAGAAGTTAGAGAGAGAAAGTCTTGTGACCCGGTTGCAAGTTTCCTTCTTTGCTAGTGCGAAGATTACTGTTCTCTTGCTGAGATCATAGAAGGTCTAAAACAAGTTGACATCCAATCAGAAGAGGAAGATCGCTTAGAGGATGAAGTGGAAATTGAGCTAAGCGAGGATGAAGCAGAGGAAAGAATCTCAGAGTACTGCTGTAGCCTTGTGGGAAAAGTGGTTTCTCAGAAACCAATCAATCTCACAGGGCTAAGAAAAACAATGGCGGAAGTTTGGAGTAAGCCGAAGAACTTCAAGGTAGAGCAGTTGAGTGGCAAGTTCTATCAATTCTTCTTCGGAGATGAAGCAAGTGCAGAACGTATTCTTAAAGGGAGGCCTTGGTTTTTCAAAAACCAACTAATCATTCTGCATAAATGGAGCCCGGAGATGTCAATTACATATAAATGCTTTTCAATAACTCCTTACTGAGTTCAAGTTTGGCACCTACCTAGTATGTTCATGACTAACAGAGTCTTCAACAAGATAGGACTCAAGTTCGGGGAGCTATTGGAGACTAAGGTGGTTGAGAAGGCCACAGAATCAGGTAGAGTGGTTCGTATGAAGGTAATGCTGGATGTAAACAAACCATTACTAAAGGAGGCTAATCTCAAACTGAAAGGGGAAGGCATCACAAGAGTTGAGTTTAAATATGAGAAACTTCCAAATATCTGTGAGAAGTGTGGTGTTATTGATCATAAGATTGCATCTTGCAGCCCTGTTAAGGAAGGAAAAGCTCTTGTGTTTGACGTAAAAAAACTCGGAGCTTCGCATCCGGCGGATCTTTGGTCAAATGATCAAACGGGTAAAAATGATGAAAGGGAAGGGGAAGCAGCCAAAAGCAACAATGGAAGTGTTATTCTGTCTCTCCCTGATTCATTGAAGAAGAAAATCTCGAGTACTCGGACCGCGTTGAAGCTTTCACCGTCCCCCTCTGTCGGAATCTCGTCGGAGCTGGAGAAGACGAAGAGTCTCCTCACGGGACCCTCGCCGGATCAGGATAAGGCGAAGAGTCTCCTCGTGGATTCGTCCGAGTCAGTGGGGACAGTCTCGGTAACGACAGAAGGAATCAATAATTTATTAATGCCGGCTTTGGAAAAGGAGACACTTGCATGCGGCGACGCACTTCAAATTTTTTTGAAAAAGGGGGATGAAGGAAATCTGGCGGGAACAAAGGAGAAAGACGATTCAGAAGACTTTTATGGTCTTGGGCCAACTAGTATTTCGGTGGGCTGCTCAGGCCCACTAACCTTAGAAGCAGTACCCTCTCAAAGCCCAATTGAACATACTGCTGCTCTTTTTAAGCCCATTGAGGGTCAATCCACCTGCAAAGTCAATGAAGACTTTTCCGAGGGCAGTATGGTAAACTCCCTTGATCAATCGGAGAAGAATGCTGAAGAGGGCGAAATTTTTGGAAATGAAACCCTAATTGTGAAAGAAGCCAAGAGAGATGAAACTCAAAAAGCCCCCCGTCGCTGGAAGAGACAAGCAAGGGAGCATGGGAATCAGAAACAGCTTCAAATCGCAGAGGAGAAGAGAAGTCTTAAACGGAGAGAGGAAGACTGGGTGGAAGTTGACACAGACTTGGAGCTGACTTTTGAGAATAAGAAATTGAGGAATTCAGGTGATGATGCTACTACTCTTTTTGATCGGGTGGAGGCAACCAGCCCTAACTGGTCCCAATCCGCCCAATGAGACTCTTGGCGTGGAATTGTCAGGGTGCAGGCAGAGCCCTGACAATTCAGCAATTCAAGAGATCCTCCAACTCGCTTGATCCTGATGTTTGCTTTTTATGCGAAATAAAAAGAAATAGCTATTTCATGAACAAGAATTACAGAAGCAGGAAGTATTCAAACTGTTTTTGGGTTGATGCTTTGGGCAAATCACGTGGCCTTGGAGTCTTATGGAAAGATAACATTAATCTCAAACTTATCAAGTTCTGCAACTTTTTTATTCATGTTCTGTTCAACCCTGGTCAAGATGATGAATGGCATTTGATTTTTGTTTATTTGTGCCCGGATGACATTGTGAGGCTCTCTCAACTGAATTTTCTCACTAAATATCTTTGTAGTTGCTCTTCAAAAGTATGCATCTGGGGGGATTTTAATGACATTATCCATCCTAAAGAAAAAAGGGGAGGAAACTCTAGATCTTTGAATTCATACTATCCTCTTTTGAATTTCTTTGAAAGGAATAATTTAATTGATCTTGGATTTCATGGATATCCATTCACGTGGTGAAATAGAAGGAGGAGCTCTTGTATCATTGAAGAAAGGCTTGATAGATGTGTTGCATCCCCTGATTGGATTCATCATTGGCCTAATGCTTCCATTTCACATATTGCAGTATCAGGCTCTGATCATAGCTTGCTTTTTCTTGACACTTTTCAATTCCCAGTCATGAAGGCTTCTCACATTTTCAAGTTTGATTCCAGATGGTGCAAAATTCCTGAAGTTAAAGAAATTATTGCTAAAGCCTGGAATACTAAGGTGGAAGGGAACCCTATGTTCTCTTTCATTTCAAAGCTGAAAATTTGCAGACATGAGCTTAAGGTGTGGAGAAAAAATAATGACAGGGGTCTATCTAGAAAAATAAGAGAGAAAGAGGAATCTGCAAAAAGAATCAGAGAAGAAGGTGATAAATCTGATGTTGAAGAGCTTTGCAGAATTGAATCAGCTTTGGAATCTATGTGGCTGGAAGAAGAGTTTATTTGGAAGGAGAAAGCTAGATCCACCTGGTTGCAAGCAGGTGACAAAAACACTAAATTCTTCCACTCACTAGTAAAGCAAAGAAGGAGGAAGAGCTCAATTCCAGGTATTACCAAAGATGATGGATCTTGGTGCAATGACATGAAGGAGGTACATTTGCAGTTTTTATCTTTCTATAAGAATCTTTTTTCTGAAACTGTGGAAAGAGACATTTCTCCTGTTCTTGCCACAGTAAGGATAAAGGTCACTAATAGCATGAATAGTTTTCTCACACATGATTTTTCTGATGAGGAAATAAAGGAAGCATGCTTTGATCTTAACCCTGATAAGCCTCCTGGACATGATGGTTTCACAGCCAAGTTTTTTCAGCACTATTGGGATATTATTGGTACTGATCTTTGCAAAGCTATACAAATTTCTTCAAGTCAGGGAAGATGCTCAAAAGCATTAATCTTTCCCATATATGCCTTATCCCAAAGACCCAAAGCCCTGTGCATGTGAAAGACTATAGACCAATCAGTCTTTGTACTGTGGTCTACAAGATTTTATCTAAATGCCTAGCAAACATTCTTAATGTCATTCTGGGCAAAATAATATCTCTTAATCAGTCAGGGTTTGTTAAGGGCAGAGTCATTGCTTACAATATCATGATTGCCCAAGAGCTCATGCATCATTTGAAGAAAAAAATAAAATGACATGGTGAAATGGCAATTAAACTCGATATGCTTAAAGCATTTGATAGAGTTAGCTGGATTTATCTTGAAGGAATACTTCTCAAATTGGGTTTCTGTAAGAAATGGACAAACTGGGTTATGTCTTGTGTTAGAAGTACCTCTTATAGACTGGTCATCAATAATGAGCTCTATGATTTCTTCACTCCTTCAAGGGGTCTGAGACAGGGAGATCCCCTATCTCCCTTGCTCTTTGTTCTGTGTGCAGAGGGGTTCACATCTCTCATTACTCATTTTGAAAATGAAGGTTGGCTTTCAGGCATAAATATTTCTAGTAGAAGTCCATGTATCCGTCACCTGCTTTTTGCAGATGACTCAATCCTCTTTAGCAAGGCCACCATGCAAGATGCATCAGCTATCAATGCTATTTTGAATATTTATGAGAGAGCCTCAGGGCAATCAGTGAACAGGGATAAGTCATACATCTTTTTTTAGCCCAAGTACAAAGGGCTTGCTTAAGAACTTTATTCAATTTTACATGAAGATTAGTAAAGACTTCAAGGATGGATCTTATCTTGGCCTCCCTTCTCTTATTGGTAGATCAAAGACCCAAGCTTTGAAGTTTTTGAAATAAAGATTCCAGAATAAGCTCTCTGGGTGGAATTCTAATCTCCTTAGCCCTGCAGGCAAGGAAGTTTATCTAAATTCAGTTCTCTCTTCACTTCCTTCATTTGCAATGTCCAGTTTTCTGCTTCCTAGGAAATTGTGTCAAGAGTTGTCCCAGTTGATGGCCAACTTTTGGTGGGGACTTAATAATGAAAACAGCATAAAGTTGCACTGGAAGAGTTGGGCTCATTTATGTAAATCAAGAGATCTGGGAGGGCTTGATTTCAGAAATTTATATAATTTCATTTTGGCCCTCATCTCTAATCATTCTTGGAAACTTTTGCAAAGCTCTAATTCTCTTTTTGCTGCTGTCTTTAGAGGGAAAAATTTCCCAAATTCTTCCTTTTGGAATGCATCTCCTTCTTGTGGCTGCTCCTGGGTTTGGAGAGGTCTTCTTGAAGGTCTTAGTGTTCTTAAAAGAGACATTAGATGGAGAGTTGGGAATGGAAGATTCCATAAGAGTGTGGGATGATCCCTGGATCCCCAGAAACTCTAATTTCTTTGTTTCCTCCTCCAGACCAGCTTATAGCGACATTGTCAAGGTGAGTGATCTTATTCTTCATGATCAGAGAAGATGGAACTCTGATTTAATTTTTGGGATTTTTTCAGAAGAAGAAGCTGAATTAATATTATCTCTGCATGTGGGAGGTACTAGCTGTAAAGACAAGTCGGAATGGGCTTACACCAAAAATGGTGATCACAAAGTGAGCTCTGTGTACAGGTTTCTAGAGGGAGGCTTTTCTGTTGACTATCCTTCTTCTAGTTCTGGCTCTTATTAGAAGGCATTGTGGAAAGTTAACACCCAACCTAAAATTAAGCATTTTTTCTGGAAATGTCTTTCTGGAGCTATTGCTAGCAGATCTGCACTTAAGCAAAAAGGAGTGATTCATGATGAAATTTGCAGATGGTGTGGAGAAGAACCTGAAAACTTAATGCATATACTCAAAGATTGCAGGGAGGCTAAAGAAATTTGGTTTAGCTCACCTTTCAGATCATGTGTGATCAATTTGGAGGTTTCTAATTGCCAAGATTGGTGGATGTCAGTTGTGGATATTGCTGAATCCTTTGAGGATAGAAGCTGGTTCATAGCTCTATTTTTAAACACATGTTGGTGGATTTGGAAGTCTCGAAATGATTGGTGTTTTAACAACATCAAGTGGAAGCCTCTCCAAGTTAGCACAATGGCTTTGAATTCTCTCAATGCCTACTTGTCTTGTGGTGATCCAGATTTAATAAAAAATGACTCTTCTGGTAAGAAAGTTTCTGACCCTCCCTGTCTCTCTACTGGTTTCAACATCTTTGTAGATGCAGCTGTGGATGCTGAGAAAAGAATGGGGAGTATTGCAGCAGCTTGCTTGAATCATGAAGGTGTTTGCATTGACAGTTTTACAGAATGCATTCATGGAGTTCTCAATCCCTCCACTCTTGAAGCTTGGGCTATAAGATCAGCACTTATCTGGAGCAAAAGCAAGCTTTGGACTGATATCATTGTTTTCTCAGACTGTGAGGGAGTGATTAAGCAGATCAACTCTTCCTCCTATGCTTCTGATACTGCTACAATTCTTGAGGATTGTGCTTCTTTGAGTATAGAATTTTCTAAATGTAATTTTTGTTTTATTTCTCGGATTTTCAATTCTCTGGCTCATAAACTCGCCAGGAATGCTGTGAAGTCTGGTCCTCCAGCCTTGTCTTTGTATTTGTAATTTTCTCTTGGCAATGAAAGCTTTCTCTTCAGTTACAAAAAAAAATTATGTACATATCTTACAAAGCTGATGATAGATTTGAGGGGACTAAATTATTGTATGTAGGTGTTATTATTGCAATAAATTAAGAATTTAATGGGGGATGACTAAGGTGCCACTATGTCACATTTATTTGTCTAACCATACAGTTGGATGAATATTATTGGTTGAATGTTAAGTATATGTGACATGTGTATTTTTCTAGAGAAATTATGAAAGCCAAATGTTGAACCACGGTTTAATCTGAGCTCTTTCCCGCTTTTATATAGATATATATATATATATAAATGTAATTGACAATGATATGACATGATGTGGATGACAAATGACGCAAGAATGAGCTCCCCTCCGCGCCAATGATGCGGGGCACATTTTTTTTACTCGTATACTTAATTTTATAATTGATTAGTTTGATGTATTTTTTTTTAGAATTTCACTTTTCAATGACGGGGAATTTTATTTCTCTATTAACTTTGGTAAGTGAAGGAAAAAGTAATTCAACTAACACTTTAACCTGTTTATCTAGTGTATGGACATGAGATCACTTTTTTTTAAATAAAGTATTTCATTTAGAATGTGAAGTCAAGAAGAGACTGATTGTTGGACATACTATTATTGCCCTCCCACGTCCAATTTCAATTAAAAAAATCTTTTGAGAAATAAGAATTTTTAATAAACCAACGAAGACGGAGAACATGTAATTGTCAAGTTCCGACGTTTTATTTTATCCGCTTATAGTTGATTCTAAATTATGTTTTGTATTTTTCATATAACGAACCAACAATACATTAATTCAATTCAAACCATATGACTAAACGTGAGTATATAATTAAATAAAAAAAATATACGTCACGACTCGAGAGTCACAAATTATATTTCCTTACGTTGTATACTTAATTTTATAATTGATTAGTTTGATGTATTTTTTTAGAATTTCACTTCCCAATGACGGGGAATTTTATTTCTCTATTAACTTTGGTAAGTGAAGGAAAAAATAATTCAACTAACATTTTAACATGTTTCTCTAGTGTATGGACATGAGATCACATTATTTCTTAAATAAAGTATTTCATTTAGAATGTGAAGTCAAGAAGAGACTGATTGTTGGACATACTATTATTGCCCTTCCACGTCCAATTTCGATAAAAATCCTTTGAGAAATAAGAATTTTTAAACAAACCAACGAAGACGGAGAACATGCAATTGTCAAATTCCGACATTTTATTGTATCCGCTTATAGTTGATTCTAAATTATGTTTTGTATTTTTCATATAATGAATCAGCAATACATTAATTCAATTCAAACCATATGACTAAACGTGAGTATATAACTAAAGAAAAAAATTTACTTCATGACTCAAGAGTCACAAATTATATTTTCTCAAATTAAAAAACAAATTATGACTAATAAAAGTGATAATCTAGAAGTCGCCACTGATCCCAATTAAATTGAATATATTCAAAGAGTGTAGACCGAGTTAGTATGTATTGTCACGTTCCTTGTTAAATGTTTGCATTCATAAGAAAACTTAAGAGATCAATGTAGCATATTTCTCTGAAAATTAACTCAGTACTTTCATATACATGTATATATATATATATTTTAGTGTAGTGTCATTTAGATGCAACGTACGTCTTTTTTTGGTTTTCCAACCGGTTCTGGGGCTTCCCCCGTAATCTGTTCCGATCCGGGTCGCATGCCTGGGTATGGCATGTGAGTCTCCCAGTGGAAATTTTCTGCATACACAAGAACTCGAACTGAAGACCTGCTTAAGCGGAACTAAGTTGCTTACCACTTGGACCAACTCCCATTGGTGATGCAACGTGTGTCTTTTGTCTTTAATAATATAGATATATACAATTTTCTTTTTTGCGTAAATATTTAGTTTGAGTATGAGATTTTTACTCATATCATTAAAGGTGAAAATGATATAACATCTTATAAGTTTAATTATATATATATATATATATATATTATTTATAAAAGTTGAATGCATTGGAGAAATAATTTCTTTACTAGCAATAAGAAAAATACATTCAAAGTTCAGGTATCCGTGTCATTTATTGAGATTACTATTATATAATAGTATGAATTTCAGTAATATTTTAAAAATATTGTATGAATGAGATTAAATTGTTCATAACTCCCCATCCACTAATAAATAAAAATAGTAAAATCACACCAGAAGAAGAATGAACATTCTTGACAAATTGACTATCATTAAAATAATAAAATGAATAATAATAGCTCCTAAGTTACAAATATAAAGAGTATCATTAAACATTATAATGACAAATAATATGTGATACGTGTCAATTTCTCATTGAATGACTTTGTATAAATAGACATGTGTGATGACAATTGTCATATTTGTAATGATTGTGTAATTAAAAATGACAACATATGATTTCACCTAAACACTTTTCTGCTTTTATATATCATATATAAGATTAAGAGAGTGTACAAAACGCAAACAAGGTCTAAACAACCACAAAAAGTAAAGCACGAAACATAGCAAATTCTTGTGTATTCTACTACTCGGAAATGGCTTATCTCGATTGGAGACGAGGGATGAGCCGTTGAATCGCGAACCAATCCCACCTGCACCGCCTTTGCCGCAACTGGACCACCAAAACCCCACTCTCTCTTCCTTCCCGCTTCCTTCCCCCATACCTGAATCATCCCCTTATATCTGTCTCTAGTATTCGTTTCGCAGCCGGCTGGAGAGCAGATGAGGGATAAGCTGTTGAATCGCGCGAGAAAGAAAGTGTGAGAGAAGATGAGGAGAGAAAGGGGAACGACAGTGGCGAAGTTGGAGAAGAGAGTGCATGTACCATTTTCTTAGATACAAACCCTACACTAACCCGCATGGGCCCGACACCGATTAAGACCGATTCAAAGTATATTGCGGGCTGGCCCACACAATTTTAATGGTATGTGAATTGGGTTTGGTGCAGTATGTGGAGCAGACTAGCCCGACTTTTATAGCCGGAATGGCCATCCCTATTCCTGACTATATATCTTACAATCTACTCGATGAATTAAGTTGGAACCTGAACCTGTTTACTCCTTTTGGCTAAAACTACAATCTTTGTGTTTATCCCTTGGACCGAATCACTCTCTAGAGTGACTCAACTTCATGTTGAAGTTTGCTGCAAATGTTGTTCTTGAATGTCAGTCTAATCTCTGGATTTTTCATCAACTTCTAACCCTCCAACCTTGTTGTATACTGCGTGAATTTGTGTCGGTTTGTTTCCTTACACGCATTTATACTTAGCCTCCATATTCATGATCAGAATGAGTCAAAACACCCCATCATTCTCCCTCGATTAGTTATGTTTCAAGCTTTATAATCTGGGTTGTGGGATGAAACACCAAATTTCAAAAGGCCATATCTTCTTGTTCTCTTCTTCGAATTCGATGATTCTTTCTCCTATAGATAGGGCGAGTCTAATACTTTAAATTATTCTATTATATCACAATATGGATACTTACGGATTGGTACATATTCCTTCCTAAAGTTACAACTATGAGAACTCTTTAAACAAAGAACCTAAATACTTTCCTAAGTATGTGAATGCTTTAATAAACATCCAACTTTTTTTTAGCTGAACGATGAGAACTTCATATTAACATGAGAATAAAGTTCAAGTACAAACGGAGAACGATTTCAGAAATAACCAACCACACAACATTAAATCAGCCATGCTCAAACCTACACCATTCATCTAAACATGACGAAACTAACTAACAGAAACATATTTTGAGGGACACTAGAAAGCAAGTAGAAAGAACACAAGATTAAATACAAAGCTACAAAATCACACTGAATTTCCATTCTTCGGGCAAGACTTCTCCTTGATAAATTTAAGTAGAGCTTCTGCATTTGGATCCACCTTCATTCCATCCACCAAGATGAAACCTTGGGATTTCTCCTTGTATGCCTCTGCCAACTCTTCCCTCCTTTTCTTCTCAGCTTCAACTTTCAACTTCAAATTCTCCTCATTCTTTATTTTGTCTTCCAGAAAGAGATCAAGAGCAGCTGCAAAACCCCGGTTCTTTTTCCCCCCACTCTCTGCCACCTTAGGAGCCTTCCTTTTCTCCGCACTAGAAGCTCTAGAATTTCTCTGCTTTGAAGAGATATTAGCAGCTTTGACTATCTTCTTATCTGAGGGAGAGTCTAATATTGTGTTTGATTAGACAGAATAAGAACATTATAGACTTCAACCAAAGGAGTGATATTCTTGAAATGGCTGCATTTCTAGCCTTCCAAATGATCCAACAAACTGCAACCCAACATAAGCCTTCATAGTGGAAAGTTGAAGCTTTCTTAATCCAAAATTTGATCCAGTTCTCAAAATTAGAATTGTGAACACTTAAATTGATACGAATCTTCCTAAAAAGATTTTTTGAGAAATTACATGTTGAAAAATGTGATCCACAGTGTCATTTGAAACATCCAACTTTGAGCAGCCATAACATCTTGTATATTTTAAATCTTGGTGGGATCAAAAATTTTATGGAAACCTGGTGGTCAATCTACAAAACTTAATTTTCAGTTTCTCAAATCTTTTCATCAATTGACCAGAAACTGACTGTTAAGTTGACCGACTAGGAAAATTTATTTATAACTTTGACTTCCTGATTTGACTTGTCAGTTTGAGTTAATTGACCAAAATGCATTTATGGAAAGTTGTTCAGAATAATATGTTAAGTCCATAGGTGAAGTTTGACCAAGTTTGATTTTATGGAAACCCTGGTTTGACTGGGCTGTATGGGAGGGGTAAATTGGCAACTTTTTAATAACTTGAATTGGACAGTGAAATCTTAATCCGAGGCATGACATCATGCCTCTGTATCACTTTCGTAATATTTGGAGCTAGTCTACACCATTCGGGGTTGGGATTAATTAAAAGTCAACTGTAGGGACTTTTTTACAATTTTGCTAAACTATAAGGACTTGTACACAAATTTGTGAAAGTTGCAGAACCCAATCATGAGTATATCAGGAAGGAATATGATTCATATTTGCAACTTTATAGGCGTGATTTGTATCATTAGGAGGTTCAGGCACAATCAGAGACTGTACTGAAGAGACTGGGTTGTCAGAGGCAAAATAGTAATCTTGGTGGGATAATCAGCATAACATCTGCGTTGGGCAGTCCTCCTCACTTAAAGGACAAGTCTTAATAGCATGTATGCTGGAATAGAATAGTGATTGCTGGATTATGAAATCAGATCTGCTGATTAGGAAACTAGGCTGGATATCAGGTATGCGTATGTATGCTTGCTCTATTGCATGTGTTCCTATAAGCTGATATCACTTATATGAATAGTATGGTTACGAGTTGTGATATGTGGTTCTATGACCGTCTTCGGACGTTGTGTTGTCTTCGGACAATTGAGAATAGTCTTCGTACGTTGTGTTGTCTTCGGACAACTGAGAATTGTCTTCGCACATTGTGTTGTCTTTGGACAGTTGGGAAATTTCTTTGGACATAGTAGGCAACTAGTACTACTCTTTGGACTAATGTCCAGTAAGGGGTGTGCACACTTAAGGTCTAGTTTGTCTTGGTGGATTTGTTTGCCTTCCTTGTCAAAAGTGAATCTAGACTTCACGAACCTCTGGATGGTGGGATTTGGAAAATTCCGTATAAGGCTGGTATGGTGGTGATGGTTATGGATGATTGAGAATTACTTGAGTTACAAGTTACATGTACTCTATCTGTGTTATATGTGGTAATGTGACATAGTCCTGGCTTGAACGTCTATAAGTTTTAAAGTTGAATCATTTCAAAATCTTTAGATTATTTTCTTAGTACTATACTACTTGACATATTTTCTAACTTGTGTGGATATTTTCTATCTTTTTCAGGTGAGTATGTGAGAATATTCAAAGTATAATAGTAAGTTTGACTCAAGTTTCAGTTTCTTAAATTTTGTCTCGTAACTGAACTGCTAGCTTTAGACTCCCTGCTAGGGCATTCTCGTGCCTTAGCGGAGGACACTCTAGTGAGTCTCGGGTCTTATGGTAGATTTCCCAACTCTAAGGGGTGGGGGTGTTACACTTCCCCCGTGATTACTCACTGCTATGATGTAACTTTCTCAAACTGAGTGTTTTCGGTGACTTTGTTATGCAAGTTCTTAAAAAGATCTGTGAAATATTGTCTTTTTCTTCTTTGTTCTGTCGACATAAGCACTTGTGGAGCGCTGAGTCTTACGATAAGACATTGTCAGTGTATATTTTAGTGTATACTCTCATTGATTTGAACAAGGACGAGTTGTGCGACTTTGCATTCGTAACATTATTTGCAAGAGATTTTATACAAGTGAACATGTTACAGAGTAATAAGAAATTTGTTTTTGGGCGTCGTGGAAGGCTATTGAGTGCACCCAACTCGTCCCCTTGAGACACTTTGTGTCTAGACACCGCCAAGTTTATGGAAAAAGCCATAGACATTTCCAATTGAAAACTATCACTGAACTGGGAAACTGTTGGTACTCACTTCACACTCTGCATGCATCTAACATAACTTGATTCATCTGGCCACTCCAAACAATAATATCAATTACAATCAGCTACACGAGACAATGTAAAAGAAAAAATCAGATGGAGTTAGCAAAAGAAATATATCGATTTCAGTTGATTTTTACTAAGGATTAGGGTTATGTGCCCATGGACCATCCAACTTGTTCCGCATAGTTGTATCTGCAAGAAAAAATAACAAAACAACTTACCTCAGTTCATAGCATTTCTTATTTTCAAGATGTGAGAAACTGAGAACCAAACTATAACTGGATTAAAATGAGAGAGAGAGAGAGAGAGAGAGATTACAAGGCTTATGGGGGATGGAAATCTGCATTAATTCTCTTGCAGCAGCTGCCTCGGTAACCAGAAAAAAGGATAACAATCAAGGACACAGCTAAAAGGTGATCTCTTGAAACCATACCTTGAATAATTATTAGCATTTAGGGCCAATTAAAACATTTTATACCCACACAATTAATAATAAGAAAGAGATTTTTTCTGAGTTTAATTTGACTACATATTGTTAGGGTGTCTTGAATTGATTGGTCGGCAAGAAAAAAGAAACAAAAGAACAGTCAAATACCACTTTTGGAAACCAAGTTGGGACGGTGTGGATTAGTGCTTGGAAATTCACCCCCTCAACATATGTATAAACGGTTGGCCTTTGCATTGTAACAACACACACACAAAGAGGTCGACAGAGTTTAGTAGCAAAGGTTTATTATTTTGTTTCTCTTTCAGTGTGTCGGGTGCGTCGTAATTCGGGTGTGTTTCTCTCTAATAAAATCGGGGTTTTGGGTCGTGGAGGTATCTAGGTAATAACTAGTGAAACACGTTAATATTTGTGTTCTTGTGTTATCGTTTTCATCGTTCTCAAGCTAGGTCCAGATCATAACAAACTGGTATCAGAGCCAGGTCAAGGGGATTGCCAGTTTTAACAAACTGGTATCAGAGCTTGGGTTTCGGTGTTCCAAGATCAAGGTGGAGCTAAAGAGCTGGGGTTTCACAATCCGTGAAATTCATATCTAGGGTTTCGCGATCAAGGTGGAGCACATGTTCGGGGGTTAAGGATCAGGACAAGGAGCAGTAGAGAAGATGACCGGGGGGATGACCAAGATCGACAAGTTCACTGGGAGAAACAGCTTCAACTTATGGCAGATCAAGGTACGTGCTTTGTTGAAGCAGCAATGTCTGTGGTTGCCATTGGCGGAAGATAAAGAGGGGGCTTCAACAACCACCAAGGAGTACAAGACGATGGAGGAAAGAGCACTCTCAACGATCATGTTGTGTTTGGCGGACGACGTGATCACGGAGGTTGCAGATCAAGAGACGGCTGAAGGACTATGGAACAAGTTGGAGAGCCTCTACAAGACGAAGTCGCTCACCAAAAAGTTGATGTTGAATCAGCAGTTGTTTGGTCTACGCATGGGGGAAGGTACGGATCTAAGAGATCACTTGGATCGTCTTAATACTATTTTGCTTGAGTTGCGAAACAGTAATGAGAAGATAAGTGATGAAGATTCCGCATTGATTTAGTTGGTGTCGCTACCACCGTCTTATGAGGGGTTTGTGCAGTCTGCTTGTGCTGGAAAAGAGACTCTCACGTTAGAGGGGTGATATCTGCTCTTCACACAAGGGACATGCGACGCAGGGCCACGTATGGGGAGTATGACGTTCCGGGTTCGGGCGCATTCATGGTGTCCAAAGGAGGTTATGGTAAGAGGAAGAACAAGGGTTCTAAGTTGCCAAACTACATCTGTGCACTGTGTAAAGAGAGGGGTCACTGGAAGAGGGAGTGTCCGAAGAAGGCATCTTCAGATCTAGCTGTAGATGCAACGGCTTCGGAGGTCGACTACGTCCTCTTGGCCCCGTTGGGGGACATGGAATCCGTGCTCTTGACGAGGAGGCGGATTCGGCATGGGGGAGTCTCTGATGAGGGACACGGCACGTGTGAGACGTGCAAGAGGGCGCGTATGAGGCGTGCAAGGGGGCGATATTGCAGGAATTCGGTGGGAATTGGAGCAATTTCGCAAAACGTTGCAGGAACTAGGCCGTAGTTGGAGCATCGATAAGGTTCGATTGCAGGAACTAGACGGGAGTTGGAGCATCGCTGGGGGCACTCGTTGCAGGAGCATGGCGAAGTTGGAGCAACTTGTGACGTGAGGGTTTCGCATACAGCTGCGAAACGGTTGGGGTTGATTATTGGAGAGAAGCATCGGCTCGGGTTGCTGAGATGATTCAAGACAAGGTGGAGATTTGTTAGGGTGTCTTGAATTGATTGGTAGGCAAGCTAAAAGAAACAAAAGAAAAGTCAAAGACCACTTTTGGAAACCAAGTTGGGGCGGTGTGGATTAGTGCTTGGAAATTCACCGCCTCGTCATGTGTATAAAAGGTTGGCCTTTGCATTGTAACAACACACACACACACAAAGGGGTCGAGAGAGTTTAGTAGCAAAGGTTTATTATTTTGTTTCTATTTCAGTGTGTCGGGTGCATTGTAATTCGGGTGTGTATATCTGTAATAAAATTTGGGTTTTGGGTCGTGGAGGTAGCTAGCTAATAACTAGTGAACCACGTTAATATTTATATTCTTTTTTTACCGTTTTTCATCGTTACCAAGCTAGGTCCAGATCATAACAAACTGGTATCAGAGCCAGGTCAAGGGGATCGCCAATTTTAACAGACTAGTATCAGAGCTTGGGTTTCGGTGTTCAAGATCAAGGTGGAGCAAAAGAGCTAGGGTTTCACAATCCGTGAAATTCATAGCTAGAGTTTCGTGATCAAGGTGGAGCACACGTTTGGGGGTTAAGGATCAGGACAAAGAGCTGCAGAGAAGATGACCGGGGGGATGACCAAGATCGAAAAGTTCACTGGGAGAAACAACTTCAGCTTGTGGCAGATCAAGGTACGTGCTTTGTTGAAGCAGCAATGCCTGTGGTTGCCATTAAAGGAAGATAAAGAGGGGGCTTCAACAACCACCAAGGAGTACAAGACTATGGAGGAAAGAGCACACTCAACGATCATGTTGTGTTTGGCGGACGACGTGATCACAGAGGTTGCGGATCAAGAGACGGCTGAAGGACTATGGAACAAGTTGGAGAGCCTCTACAAGATGAAGTCGCTCACCAACAAGTTGATGTTGAAGCAGCAGCTGTTTGGTCTACGCATGGGGGAAGGTACGGATCTAAGAGATCACTTGGATAGTCTTAATACTATTTTGCTTGAGTTGCGAAACAGTATTGAGAAGATAAGTGGTGAAGATGTCGCACTGATTTAGTTGGTGTCGCTACCACCGTCTTATGAGGGGTTTGTGTAGTCTGCTTGTGCTGGAAAAGAGACTCTCACGTTGGAGGAGGTGATATCTGCTCTTCACATAAGGGACATGCGGCGCAGGGCTGCGTATGAGGAGTATGACGTTCCGAGTTCGGGCACATTCACGGTGTCCAAAGGGGGTTAAGGTAAGAGGAAGAACAAGGGCTCTAAGTTGCCAAACGACGTCTGTTCACTGTGTAAAGAGAGGGGTCACTGGAAGAGGTAGTGTCCGAAGAAGGCTTATGTAGATCTAGCTGTAGATGGAACGGCTTCGGAGGTCGACTACGTCCTCTAGGCCCCGTTGGGGGGCATGGAATCCGTGCTCTTGACGAGGAGGCGGATTTGGCATGGGGGAGTTTCTGACGAGGGACACGACACGTGTGAGACGTGCAAGAGGGCGCGTATGAGGCGTGCAAGGGGGCGATATTGCAGCAATTCGGTGGGAATTGGAGCAATTTCGCAGAACGTTGCAGGAACTCGGCCGTAGTTGGAGCATCGATAGGGTTCGATTAGAAGAACTAGACGGAATTTGGAGCATCGCTGGGGGCACTCGTTGCAGGAGCTTGGCAAAGTTGGAGCAACTTGTGACGTGAGGGTTTCACATACAGCTGCGAAACGGTTGGGGTTGATTATTGGAGGAAAGCATGGGCTCGGGTTGCTGAGATGATTCAAGACAAGGTGGAGATTTGTTAGGGTGTCTTGAATTGATTTGTAGGCAAGCTGAAAGAAACAAAAGAAAAGTCAAAGACCACTTTTGGAAACCAAGTTGGGGCGGTGTGGATTAGTGCTTGGAAATTCACCGCCTCGTCATGTGTATAAAAGGTTGGCCTTTGCATTGTAACAACACACACACACAGAGTGGTCGAGAGAGTTTAGTAGCGAAGGTTTATTATTTTTTTCTCTTTCAGTGTGTCGGGTGCGTTGTAATTCGGGTGTGTATCTCTGTAATAAAATCGGGGTTTTGGGTCGTGGAGGTAGCTAGCTAATAACTAGTGAAACACGTTTATATTTGTGTTCTTTTGTTATCGTTTTTCATCGTTCTCAAGCTAGGTTCAAATCATAACACATATTTTTATAAAATGATTCAAATATAGAAATCATTGGGAACAAAAAGATGATCAAGTCAGAAATATCAATTTTGAAGGAGTCTACAACACCTCGATACTCACGTACCGGTTTAGAATGATGGTACAAATACTATTATTATCAAGGGTGGGTTCAGGATTTTGTGTTAATCGGGGTTAAGTTTTCAAAAGATTATATTTTGATGAATAAACATAAATAGTGAGAGTTATTGTTCGATTTTAATGGAGGCTAAAACGAATTTATTCGATAAAAATATAGGGACAAGTTGCAATTTTAGCCCCCACTCCCCCCTACATGGGTTCGTTCCTGATTATTACAAGTAGCGTATAAAACCAACAAACATGGAATTATCTACTTAATGATGGCACATTAATAAGACCACGAGTACCTAAACCAAGCAAGCATCAAAATCTTGAGTTCAAGACTTCATTATTTGACAGGTTACGAGTCCCATTTTATAGGCGGCTAAACATATTTTTCAATGGACAAGGATGTCCTATAGACCGGGTTGTAGGAGTTCCTATAGACTCTTGACATGGCAAGTTCTTATTGGTCCAAGTGATTTTTTTTTTTAAATTTTAATGACTTGGTCTCCTATTATTGGCAATATTTTGTCAATTATATAATAAATAGATATGCCATCTTTTCTTTAGGAAATTGCCAAATCAATATTGTGATTATTGACATCAATTTCTACCGTGAATGAGTTTGAGAACATGACGTTATTTTTTTCAAACGAATATAACTTAAGTTGATTTTTCGAATGTTATTTTTCTCATACAAGAATTTATTATTTATTATATTAAAAGGTGGCATATGAAATAAAATAATAAATTCATTTCTGGAAAAAAGAATCAGAAAATATGCTCACGCTTTTTCTCAAGCGTTGTTCACGGAAGGTCTCCATGCCACCATTCAAGAAAAGAATTCTTACAATATTATATATATATATATATATATTAGGAGAATATTATTTTATTTCACATGCCACTCTTTAATATAATAAAGAATAAATTCTTTTATGGAAAGAAACATAAAATCGAAAAATCAATTTAAGTTATATTCGTTTGAAAAAAAATCACGTCATATTCTCAAACTCATTCACGGTAGAGATTGATCTCAATAATCGCACTATTGATTTGGCGATTTCCTAAAGAAAATATGGCATATGTATTCATTATATAATTGACAAAATATTGCCAATAATAGGAGTCCAAGTCATCGAAATTTTCAAAAAAAAAATCCACTTAAACGAATAAAAACTTGTCATGTCAAGAGTCTATAGGAGCTCCTACAATTCGGTCTATAGAAAATTCTTGTCCTTTTTTAATTCTACATTGTTGGGGAAACGAAAAAACATGACACCACTATTGCTGACATTTTTTTTTTTGTTTCACAAGCCTTTAAACTAGTCTTGTTTTCTTCTTTTTTTTTTTTTTTTTTTTTTTTGACGTGGGGACATCATTCATATCTGACAGAATTAGATCACATGGATGATACCTCACTACGAGAGCATTTTTGAACATTTGCATGCGTTCTCAAGTTAAAACCCGTAGTGACATATTAGATTCAAGGCCGACCATAAGGTAAAGCAGTCGGTGCGGTCACTTTAGCCCCCGGGTGGTAGGGCCCATTTTCTATAATTGTAGTTATGTTCATCACATTGTATTTATGTAAATTAAATATTTAAATGCATAACTTTTAAAAATTGTATATCAGTTTGGTGGTAATTGAATCTTTTGCCACAAATTTGACACAACTTCGAATCTTCCTATTCAAAAAAAAATAAAAAATAAAAAATTGAATCTCCTTAATTAATACTATTTTTTTTCTTCTCTTTCAGCTTACTTCACTTTTTGACACTGTTCACTAAGTCACTTTAACCCGGTGATTTGGTTAGCAAAAAAGTACACAAATTTGGTAATTTTTGCACCATCTTGTAGAGTAAATTTTATTCTACAATATCAAAAATTACATCGTTTTGCTACCCAAATCACCGAGTCAAAGTGACCCAGTTATGGGTAAATCAACTGAAGTTGAAAGAGAAGAAACAGAGGTAGTAACGTATGTGAAGATTTCAATTTCAATATATAACAATTGTAATACTATTGAGTACTAATTAAAATCAACACAACACATTCTCTGTATGAGTAACATACTCTGTTACACAAGAATATTAAAAGTCTAATTTTTTATCTTAAAAAAAACTATTTTATGTGCACATTCTTTTTTGGGACCTCAATTTTAGTAATCGCTTTCGGCTCACAATTGTCTTGGGCTAACCCTGGCTAGATTAGGAACTTCTTGTAATGATGTGCGGTTGCATTTCTACCTCGGGCATGAATAGAATCCACTTTCAATAATAACATTGTGGTTATCATGAAACTCTAGCAACTCCCTATGCCAGTGACATTTCTGGTTTCCAATCAGCTGCCAATGCTGATCATAGAGATTAGTTCGTCAATATGCCAGTGATCCAACATGCCTTTGAAGTTCTTTCCCCTCTAGTTAGGGTTTGAGGAGTGAATGACTCGTGGTTGAACAAACGGTATTCCTTGTCAGATTTTACACCACCACCACCAACATGCCGTAAAATTGTCTCAAAAATTGCACTTTGAGACTGCGATGAAGGCTAGGAAGCTTTTGCTTGTAACACATTTCGAAGAGTTATCAAATGGCGGGTTGGAGTGGTTGAGGTCGATTATTGATGGACCCAACCATTAGGCGCAACCCACCAAACTCGCTTATTTTATTTGTAAAACATTTTATAAATAATTTACAAATAATAATATTCTTTTGATGAGAAACGGTCTACAGCAATACAAAATTGTCATTGGGAAAATTGTATCTTTTTTAACCAAAGATAAAAGACAACAAAATCCATTTCGTTCCCACTGGGTTTAAATGCAACAACGTGATTCTTTACTAAAACTCACCAATGGGCAACAAAATAAAATATCGTTGCAGACAAAATTCACGACGAGAAATAATTGTCACTGACAAGTTTCTGTGATGAATTTCTTATCTCTGCAAACGATTTAATTTGTTACAAAACATTAAAATTGTTGTAGTGACAGGACCCGTGTTCTTTAGTTCCATGTACTTCAATGCCGCAGGAACCGTGTTGTTTCCTGCCCCTACACACAAGAAATCCACATGTTTTCAGTAAAAATAGAACGGTATGTTTGCTTGTTACTCCCACATAATACAACATTGCCAACACCCCCGCGCTCCTGGACCAGTACACCTTTACGGATTACGGTTTTGAGACAGTGAGTGCCTCGTCATCGAGTGCGGAACACCCGTGCAAGAGTAATTCAACACGATTAACCAAGAGAAAAATTTGTATGTATCACAACTACTTACATATCCATATCAAATGAAAGTGTATACATAACGTTTACAATATATGTATGAGGCTATAAATTAAGCTAATGCCAAGTCCGTGATGCATCTACTTCCCGATCGCGTTCACGCACTTGCGGAGTTTTAGAAAACAAATATCCGCAGAGAAATCATCAACATAAACTGAGTGGACAATCACATTAACATGTAAAGTTAAGAGTATAACTGAGTTAAACGATGAACTGGTGAGAAAACTTGTTTAAATGTAACTCGGTGAATTTATAAAATCATTTATTTCTTTAGAACTTAACAATCTCTGGATTCTCAATAATCATAGTCTTTGGCATTATCCAATTGACTCCAAATTCCCACAATGCTAGAACGTTGTAGAGACCAGATTCACATCCAATAATGTTGCAGTAATCCACCTGAAAACTAGATATCAAGTGTCAACACCTCTGAATAGGAGACTGACCTCGACAAGATGTGGTACTAGTTCTTAAAGCTGGTCCCATTTGAACCCGATTGCGAGAAAGTTTTCTGCAGATTTCTTTAACCCTTTTTTTGTTCAAATGTAAGATTTCATATATGTATCTGAAAAAATAACAGGAGTCCAGAGATCGACATCGGCACAAAAAAACGCGATACACGCATAAATAAGAGCACACTACTATATGTACAAACATTAAACTAACTCGATGATATACAAACTAAACTGTGTAATAGACCGTATTATGCTATGAGAGGCTCGAGCTGCCTGGACATGAGCCTCTGAAACAAAAGTGTGCCGTACTTTCTGGACCGCACAGTCGCGTAGTAAGCCAACCTCCTGTCGAATAGCTATGACAACTGGTGCATCCTCAAACGATGGTTCCTCAATCCCATGTAAGATATTAAAAGCCATCAAACTATCGGTGTATACAATAACTGAACAAAAATGCAAAAATCGTGCAAAGGATAGTCCATATAGGATAGCAAACAACTCCATGTCTCCATCTAAGGAGTTGAGGAAGTACTGCAATTCTTCCAATAAGTAAGTGGTGTTGTATTTTCTGTGTCATTTGCTGTGAGAGAAAGGTGAACCCTAGTTCCACCGGAGCGGGTTCGGCTATTCCAGGCTCCATCGAATTTGAAATGGTGGTGGTGTCCCCTTGGATGAGAGATGAAGTGATTGTATGTGAGAGAAAATATTGGGAGTAGAGTGAGCGGGTGGCATGATGGGTGTGGGTCTGAGATGTCTGGTAGGTAAAGAAAGTCTGAATTTCCAGAGAACTAGCGCGTTTATGAGCTCTCAGAGCACCTGGATACCATGCTTGTCGGCTGAAGATGATAGAGTTTCGCATTTTCTAAATTGCCCAAAGAGCTGGCAAGGCTAGACGACGCATTGGTTTATTCAAGTTAACACTGTTTTCAAGCCAGGAAACAAACGGAATCGTTGGTGCAGGGTGATGGGAGAGTTAAGAGATCCATATGGGAGTCTCAAAAGGACAAGAGACAAAGAGATGGTCAATTGTTTCTGGGGCAGAGTGGCATAGGGGGCAAACAGGGGATATAATACACCGTTTACCAACCAGCTGGGATAAACAAGGGAGTCCATTGTGGAGGCCTTTCCAAAGAAAATGCTTGTATATTTTCTGGATAAGGAAGACTCCATAACTTTCCCCAAACCTTTCTGGGGGGTAAGGATTGTGGAAATATCCTGCCGGTAAACAAACCGTGCAAGCATTGATTTCAATGAAACGGTAGCTTGAGCGGCAAGTACAATCGACAGTAATTATAAAAGGTCAAATGACTTCATCTGGGGTTGGACTTGGGGGAATTTTCATGGCCATAATCCAACAGAGAAGATAAGGTGGTAGAAACTGTTTAAGGCATTTCATGTTCCAATGTTGGGGTCCATGAATGGGAATGATGAGATCAGATAGTGGGAAAGTATCCAGGTGATTGGAGTTGCGGAGAATAGATAAAAGGACAAGCAGTCCTAGGATCCACTTATGAAGACCCATGTTAACAGAGGTGCCATCTCCAAGATTCCATGATGCTCCCATCTGAATTTGGTGTCGGCATGATGCAACACTCTGCCAGCACCAAGATCCAGAGCATGAATTTGTTTTTCCATGTAACGTAAGGAGGGTGTTGTGAAAATGGCGGGGTATTTTGATTTGAGAGTGGTAGCATCTAGGGTGGTGTTGCTTTGGAGGAGACTCGAGAAGGATGCCGGAGTGATTTATAGATTATTACACTAGAATGAGGGTTTACCCATTGCGCACTCGAAGAACAGAGGTTGCGTGTTCGACATCACATATATATATATATATATATATATATATATATATATATATATATATATATATATATATATATAATTCTAGAATTGATTATAAAATGTGGGAGAAACAAATTAATCTTCAGCTTTAAACTATTGAAGCACTTCATGTCTTCATTCCGGCTTCAAATTTTCAAGATGAAATTGATTCAGTTATATACTTGTTATTAACCTTATTTGGTTTTCGTAGCGGAAACGTCGTGTGCAAAGAACATTCTCATAACTTTTACTTCCTCCGTTTTCTCACTTTCTTTCTGGTTTGGGTTTTTTATCCGTAATCAAATCACTGTGACTCGGTGATTTAGAAAGCATAACGATGCAACTTTTTTGGTAATTGTTTATATTGTTGTAACTTAAAATATACACCACATCACCGTGAAAATATTACAAAATTTCCGCATCTTTTGCTAATCAAATGAACCAGTTGATAGTGATAAAAGTGGAGCCAAGAAAAAATAAAGGAAATTGAGGAAGTATTAGAAATGAAAACAACTCATACAGTCTTGAAAATAATTTAATAACAGTCCAATTATAAATTACATAAAATGAATCGTGTGTTTTGTTGCTATGTTTGCAAAATTAATTTTAGCTTGCGGAACGATCCTAAATACTTATAGACTCTATGATGTTGTTGACAATGAAGCAAAAGGCCTTTGACAGCAACCTCCAGTGGTTCTTCAACATGTCTTCACCGCCGATTGAGGTCGAAACAGATTCAGAGGGCTTGATGAAGTGGTTGAAGAAGAAACAATGAATCGGCTTGGTTTTTTGAAGAAGTGAGGAGTCTCCTGGTAACTCGGCGGGCCCGTGCTCTAAAGGCGGTGCAAAGATCGGCTCATGGCGCAGCTCACTTCATGCCAAGCTTGGGTTGATGGAACTGAAATGGGCCTCGTGTATGGGTCATCCTCCTGAGGCCCTTTCTATTGTTTTAGCCCATGATTTAATAGATTTGGGCCATAAGGCTGAGTAGGCTGACTGTAGCTTTGGTTTTATTTTTTATTTTTTTTAGAAGAGGATGAGGTTTTTATTAATAATATGGGCTGCAAATTACATAATCTAAATCTACAATCTGTTGGACCCAACTTGGGCCTTCTTCAACCCAAATAACAGAATTAGTAATAGAGGCTCCATATTTAGCGAGTTCATGGGCTGCCAAATTGGCTTCTCGACACGTGTATGTGACCGACGCGTGTCGAAATCCACTCAGCAAATGCTTCGTCTTCTCCAGATTCACTCCTCCGAGGGAAAAATCGACCTTATCTCCTCGAAACCAGCTACACAAAGCTCTACAGTCGCATTCAATAATGGCAGAGAGACAGATCATTTCCAGAGCTAAATTTGTGCCTTCCCAAAGTGCTCTCGCCTCAACTTCCCTTGCGTTGGAGTTCCGACGAACCCTCTTCGCCATCGCCGCCACTATCTGTCCATTCGTGTCTTTCATTATCACTCCAACTCCTCCGTTTGATGTTCTTGGGCAGAAGGCTCCATCAACATTAACCTTGTAAACCCCTTCTGGCGGTGGTGACCACGGTGATTTCTCCGGCGAGACTGATAGATCAATTGGGTTCTTCACAGTTCCCGGATCTTTATCCGTGATTTCATCGAACTCTCTGAGGTATGAGTCAATAAATTCAGTCACTTCCTTTACTTGAATTTGTGTACCTTCGTAGATCCACTTATTTCTAGCACCCCAAATCGCCCAAAGACCAGTAATAAAGCTTCTGATTTTGCATGCTCCTTCTTCTTGCAAGATGATACTTATCCACTCCGTGATATCTTTGCAGGAATTCCAATCCCATCAGCTCTACCCAGATCTTCTTTGCGAATTTACATCTCATGAAAAGGTGTGTTCCATCCTCCTCTTCTTTTTTACATATTTGGCAAAGACTATTGGTGATAATTGTTCTTCTCTTCAAATTGCTCAGTGAAGGGATGGCATTGTTCAAGATCTTCCATACCGTAAAGATTACCTTTTTGGGTACTTTTCGATCTCCATAACTTCTTCCTCCAGTTAGAACTTTGTGTACCGGATGGCTCATCGCTGCTGCCATCAGTAGATTCCTTCTCGATTACATATCCCGATTTCACGGAATACACGCCGTCATCAGTGAAATGCCAAACGATTGTGTCTGGAACTGGGAAAGGAGGTAAGGGGATCTGTAAAATTTCCTCCACATCCACTGGGTGACAATTCAACTCCACCTTCTCTTTATCCCATTGGTTTTGGTCATTAATCAAATCTTCCACCTTTTGCTCAACTTGAAAATTTGCAGTGTTAATCAGCTTAAAGGAGGGGAGTCTTGGGATCCAGGGGTCAGCAACCGCTGCTCTCGATCCACTATCAATCCTCCATCTGAGTCCTTTGGCAAGTACCTTTCTTCCTTCAAGAATACTTCGCCAAGCGTAACTTGGATTATTTCCCAAATCAGCTTGAAGAAAATGTTTCTGCTGAAAGTATTTTGCTTTGTAGGTTCTACTCAGCATGGAGTCCGGTCGGGTGATTAGTCTCCATCCCACTTTAGCCAGCAGCGCCTTATTGAAACAAGATAAGTCCTTGAATCCCAAACCTCCCTGAGATTTAGGTCTTCTCAGCTTCTCACTACTCAACCAGTGAATACCCTTCTCTTTGTTGCCTGATGTCCACCAAAATTTATTTATTGCAGCTTCATTTTGGTGCAAACTCCTTTGGGAATTAAAAAACAACTCATTGAGTACGTAGGCAGCGCTTGAGCTACAGCCTTGACCATGATTTCGCGTCCAGCGACTGAGAGGTACTTCTCCTTCCAGTTCTTTGTTTTGCTAATCACTTTTTGCACTAGGCCTGAGAATGGGAAATTTTTGTTTCTTCATATTGCAGCCGGAAGACCCAAATATCGCTCATGATCATCAACTTCTTTCACCTTGCATAGAGCCGTCATTACTTCTCTGGTCTCCTTCGACACATTCGCCGAGTATGCCGCTGAGGATTTTTGTAAATTAATTTGTTGGCCTGTAGCTTTTTCATAGATCTTTAAAATGTGTAATAGATTAGTAATTTCCTCAGTAGATGCTTTAAGGAAGAAAAAACTATCATCGGCGAATAGAAGATGAGAGATCCTCGGAGCACTCCTAGCTGCCGCTACCCCTGAAATTAATTTTGCTTCCTGGGCCACCTGTAAAGCATTAGATAGCCCTTCACTGCAAAGAACAGGGCGACAATGGGCAGCCTTGTCGTATCCCCCTCCCAGGTATGATATCGCCTTCACTGACTCCGTTGCGAACAATTTTGAACTTTACAGTGGACACACAGTCCATAACCGTAGTAATCCACCTTTGGCTAAACCCCAACTTAGACAATAGAGCTTTAAGATAACACCATTCGATACGATCATAAGCCTTCGTCATATCGACCTTCAACGCAACACAGCCTTTACTTCCTTTCTTCCTGGTCTTCATGGAATGGATCAGTTCAAAAGCAATTAAAGTATTATCCGTAATTAATCGTCCAGGGACAAAGGCGCTTTGGGCCTCAGAGATAATATCTGGAAGTATACTTTTAAGCCGATTTGCTAGGGCTTTCGTAACAAGTTTATATAAAACGTTACATAAGCTGATTGGCCTAAAGTCAGCAGCCTTCCGTGGCTGTTTAATCTTTGGAATCAGCGTAATCAAGGTTGTATTAACTTCCTCAATACTTCGCCCTTCATTAAGAACTTGTAGACAAAAGGAACATACCTCGTTACCTATGATGTCCCACATAGATTGGTAAAAAATAGCTGAAATGCCATCCGCACCCGGTGCTTTATACGGTCCAAGTTGCCACAGCGCTTCTTCAATCTCTACTCGCGTAAAATTCCTATCTAGGAACTCCCTGTGGCTGTCCGTGAGTTTAGAAGGAATACAGTCCAATATAGGCATCATATCTTCTGCACTTGGAAGGCTAGACTGGAAACGACAGCTGAAGTAATGCTGTAAAATTACAGTAATAGCTTTAGGGTCCTCCTGCCAAAGTCCACTAGAATCCTCCAAACCTTGTATCAAATTCCTTGCTTTCCTCAAAGACACTTTCTGATGGAAATACCGCGTATTTTGATCCCCGTGTTTTAGCCAATTAACCCGCGATCTTTGCTTCCACATCACTTCTTCTTTGTAGAGCCATTTGTTGAGCTCTGCAAGAAGTCGTTTCCTTTCGGATAGGATTGAAGAGGTAGGAATTTGCTCATCGATCTCACTCAGCTCCCCTTTGATACGGTTTATGGTTCCCCTGACACTTCCGAAGGAAGTTTTCTTCCAGCTTTGGAGTCGCTTAGCTACTCTGTCCAGTTTTATCTTCACCGACCCGTCTCCAGGGGATCCCTGACACCAACCCTGTTTGATCTCATCTCTAAAGATGTCCTCCTCGAGCCACATAGCTTCAAACATAAAGCGTTTTTTCCCCGAAATTCTCCACCTCTCATTGATCGTAAGAAGGAGCGGGGAGTGGTCCGAATTTTTCCCACTGAGATGGGAAACTCGAGCCCCTGGAAAAAGGATCTGCCACTGGGGATTGGCTGCAAATCTATCTAGCCTTTCCCTAATGTTGGCTTCATCGGCTTGTTTATTACACCACGTAAACCTCTCCCCACTGAAGCCCAAGTCTCTCAAATTACAATCAGCCAACACTTCACAAAATTCTGCAATATGAGAGTAGGTAACACTTCTACCACCCCTCTTCTCTTCCGCACTGGTTATGGCGTTAAAATCGCCACAAACGCACCAAGGGGTGTCATCCTCCGGGGCTATTTTTCTCAGAAGGGTCCACGTCAACTCTCTCTCCGAACTGTCCGGTTCGCCGTAGATACCGGTAAGTCTCCAAGAGTTGCCACCCTTCGTAACCCACACATCAATATGGACTTTTGTAAATTTACGTAAAGTAACATCAATTCCCTCCTTCCAGAGTAGGGAAATGCCGCCACTTTTTCCTCTTGCATCCACATGAATACCCGCTGCAAGGCCAACCTTCCTCCTAACCGAGTCCATCTTCCTGCTTTTAAACCGAGTCTCCATGAGGAAGACAATATCGGGATCTTAAACCTTAACAAGGTCTTTTACCTCTAGAACGGTACGGAGCTTCCCAAGCCCCCGTACGTTCCAGCTCAAACAAATCATTGGGATCGGCAGTACTGTGTCGCAGACACTGCCATTGATAAGTTCTGGTTATTTTCATACTCTTCCAGAATCGAGTCAATCTCCTTCGATGCCCTCCCTTTCTTCTCCTTCCCCTGCTTTTCCTCCTCGAGGTTAAACATTTCCTCCTTCTCCGTGGATTTCCTCTTTGCTGGGGACAAATTATTCCCCACTGAGCTGTAGGAGATAGCTCCTGATTTGACACGGCTCCTTGCATCCACCTTAGGTCGTTCACGAATCTCCGGGGTGACTGTTTTCTCCGTTACCCTCACCGTACTCGCTCCTGACCCCTTAGACTTCCTCCTCAAGGAGGCCTTGTTTAGAGTTGAATCTGGTTAGGGAGAATTGAAAGTAAAGGATTTCGTAGAAATCCCCTCTTCAATTTGTAAATCTTTTAATTTGCCACTTATCTCCAGGCCGGTAGACACCTCATTCATAGAGTGATCCACATCTCCCTCATATTGAGTAAAGATAGGGTTCCTTTTGAAAATCAACTGCTGGTTGTCAGGAATCTCCTCATCATTTTCCGCCTCAATCCCTTCCTGGGCCATATCTTCATCCGACTCTATCGAATCTGATTTTGAAATCAAATCTTCATCAATAATCTTATCTCCTACTTCCCGGGGATAGGCATCACCCCCGAAAGACTCGGGATCGTAACCACTCCTTTTAACCCCTCTTGCTCCGTGATTGTAGGGAATCCGTTCCTCGCCTTGTGCAGGAGTTCGTTGGTGTTGCCGGCGACCAGTGTTCCGGCGATAACCATCGTGAAGCCCGCCAGGCTTTTTCTGACTTCCACCAGTTGGTTTGGCAAGTAGCCAAAGACCATGAGGACATTCAGCCTTCATCTCTTCAGCTGATAACTCCATATTACAATGCATAGTAGCATGAGTAATTGAACCACAATAAAAACAGACGCTTGGGATTCTCTCATATTTATATGTGACGTGGGTTTTCTCCCCTTTAATCATGAAATTGGCACTTCTCCGCAGGGGTTTGCCCACCGGGATGATGGTACGAATCCTCATGAAGCGTCCCTTCCTTAGTTCATCTATTCTTGATTCCACAAGCATTACTTTACCGATTGGAGCCCCAACGGTACGACCAACTTCCTCATTAACAAGGTGAAATGGGATACCTCGTGCTTGAACCCAAACTTCAACCGTGTCAAAGAGGTATTGGGAGAGATTTTTAAAAGGTGACCATCTCTCCAGCACCAGAAGATTATCATCGAAAGACCATGGTCCCCCTTCCAGGACCCGATTCATCAAAGCAGGAGTTCAGAATCTGAAAGAGAAAATACCTTCCCCAACTTCCTCTATTTCCACATCCTTATGCATCTTCCATATCTTTGTTTGGAAGACTTCTTTCATTGCCTGTTCGTTGATTGGTTTTGGAGAGAGAAACCTACCAACTAGGCAAAACTTATGCTCTTCCTCAGCTCTTTGAACCAATCGATCGCTGATTTCAAAGATCTCATCGTCCTCTTCTCCCAATGGCGCCGTTGCCTTTGCTTACCCCCACTACTCGCCGGTAATGCCATACCGGCGTAGAAAGTTCTTCGTCAAAACCAAAGCTCCTATGAGAGAGAGAAAGTCTCAAGGAGAATTCAAAACCAATTTGACCTACACATCAATGTGTGCGTTTTGTAGCTTTGGTTTTATTTTTTCTTTTGTAGCTTGTGTTATTTTGGGTTGCAATGTATTTTTGTAATCGGTGGGTTAGGTTCATGTCCCCCCACCATGTACTTGTGGGTTAGAAGCCCTTTTCTAGTATACACGGAGTTCTACTGCCCGAATTCTAGATAGATTCTGTAAAAAAACACACAAAATAACAACAGTGACAAATCATCCAACTTGAGCTACAGTGTCCCCACCAACAGTTACCGCAGATGTTGGAGAAAAATTAGGAGTTATCTTTACTACTATAAAAAGTTGAAGAGCTCCAAAGTGTTTAACTTTGGAGTGTTTTCTCCGTTTTCTACATTTTTTGATTTGCCAAATATACCCTCACTAAGTGAAGCACATAGTATTGTTGCGATATTAATTGGGTAAAACATTTTTTTTTCATGGCAAATGGTTATTTTTATATCTTTTTTGTTAGCAAAAGAAACTACCAATCAACGTAGAAACATACATTGCCTTCATAAAATGAAACAGAATTCAAAATTGTACATGAAAATACAATGAAATGGAAGAAAAACATTTTTGTAGGTCTTCCTTTTCAAGTTAGATATGTCTCCCCACAAATTTTCTCAAATACGACAAATACTGTGGATCTGTTTTGAGGACAACAACTTGATATATGAGTCATAAGCTTGGTTAATTTTTAATTCATCAACTTTGATCGAGATAGACAGTAAGGTAAATCTGAATTGGATCTTGATTAATTAGTCTACATCCTTTTTCCGCCATAGGACGAAGATACAATGAAATATTGGCTACTTGATGGAGATAAAGTTTGTTTTTTATTTTGAGAAATTATTTTTTTTGTCGTCAATCGTGTTTGAACCCGAGACTTCATGCAGGGACTTCCAACGTTCTACCACTTGAGATCGTGGCATAAATGTGTTGCTTATTCTCCTTGACCGTGGTAGCATCTTATTGTAAACCGATGACGGTTACATGAGACTGCGCAAAATGTCTTCAGGCTAAAGGACTTCCAAATGCTATTGGATAAAGATGATATGACTGTTTTATGTTGAGAAAAGTCGAAGTAGAAAAGCACATATAATAATAATAATCTCAGCCAAAGTAACACCCCACAGTTTACATTGGCTCTAGGTGTTCCATCGTTATATTGTCAACAATCATACTTAGTTTTCTATTCGCGTTCGTTGTCGTGAGATACATCTATGTTGTACTGAGGTATTGGTTTTTTAATTAAAGTTCAACTGTCAAGAATAAGCCTACATCTATGTTGTACTGAGGTATTGGCTGTTTTAATTAAAAGTTCAACTGTTAAGAATAAGCCTAAATATCCAACTAGATGGTTATTTTTCATATCATTTTAGCAAGATATTGTGAACTAGAGTATTACCCGTGCCCGAGGGCACTTTTCCTAAATTGGATAGTTTTTTTTAATTTAGAGGTGTTTTTTTTAAAATGAATTTAGAGATGTTATCCAAAAATCATATTTACAAATGTGGTGACAAAAAAAAAAACAACTTCCAAGTTATGGATGTAATTGAGAAAAACCTCTCTCTTATTAGTTATGGATGTCCAAGGAGAATGGTAGTTAGGGATGTCCAAAGAGAGTGAGTAGTTAGAGATGTAATAAGTATGTGAGATCTAATGGTGGATGAAGTAAATTCAAAAGTTTGTTAAACTATGCTATTTCATATCATTTTAGCAAGATATTGTGAATGAATCCAATTCCACATTTCCTGGAGCACGGTTAATATGTTGGTTTAAGTATACATGAACCACTATCACATTATAAAGTTATCTACAATCATGTTTTTTTTATCGTTTTTTTACTCTGTTGATTTGGTCTTATTCTGGTAATTGCGGTGGATCAGTTTGTCCAGTGCCGAGTTTGGAGTCAACGATTTTGTCCACCCCACGGGGTCATTGAATTTGTCCACCCCATCGTTTCGACCAATCTCATAAGCTCCAGTGGTTTTCTTATACGTTCATGATTTAGGAGAAGTTAAGAATTGGAAGAAAAGCAGTCAGGACGTTAGTTGAAAGAAAACGTGGAACGTTGCAGGTTTTTGCTAACTATGTTGATGGACGGAGAACATGAGTTACATTTCGGTCTTTTTGTAGTTCATAGTTGGTTTGGCCAAGTGAAATTTGTTTATAAGAAGTTATAACTTTCAAGAAAGTTATTGATGTTTAACATGATGCATTAAAATTTCTAGGGACGAGAATGTGAAATTTAATGTATTTACAGCCTGAAAAATGCAGGAAACAACAATTTTTTTAAAAAAAAAAAATGTGCTAAACAATTTGATGTCCTTTTGTTCATTTTGTAGTAAAAATGTTGTAACTTTATATAGTTGATTTATTTTCCAATGCATTATGTCTTTGAATTTGATTAAATGAAGAAAAATACTAGCATAAATAAAATGAATAAATACTCACGTGCAACGCACGTGCATCAAAACTAGTATGTTAAAACTTCTTAGTATATATATTTTCTATTCTTGTATTTTTTGGTTTATTTTGTTGTTGTAGTCACCAAAGTAGAGGAAAGAGTATAGGAGGAGAGAAAATAATAGTATATTAAAGGAGGTAGAGTAATTTTGAGTATAATATGTATCTCATATAATTTTTTGTTGTAGGAGGAAAAAAAATATGAGTTGTTTTATCTTGTATAACAGTACATATTTATAGAAGATATATAAATATGAGTTGATTAATTCACATGAATAGTAAAACTATTATACACTTTTAACTAGATACAAATAGTTAAAGTATTACATAAAATATACAAATGATAGTGTAACTAAAAGAAAAAATAAAATATGAATTGATGTTGCGTGAAAGGGGCATGAGAGACCTCCACTATTGGATTTTTTTTGTTTGCGGCAAACTTCATTTTAATAATAGAAAACGGGACCATACATCAGCACGTTCATAGCTAAAACCACAAACTACAAAACGACATAAACCAACATCCAAAACATCCAAAACAGACCACCTAAACAAGGCTGAGGCAAAAGCCTGAAGCCAACAGCCAACATCCAAAGCCAACATCAAAAACAACCCGAAGTTACTAGGTAACACCAAAAGAACAGACACTTAATAGAGCTAATATCAACCAGAGATAATAGATCAATCATCAATGAAGGGAATGACAGCAGACATAAGCTCATCATCAAACTGCAGCAGCACCAGCAACATCCATGCCATGAGGGGGGAAAGCAGGAACACTTGATGAGGCATCAATTGAAGAAGCCAATCGAGGACTATCCACACCAAAAGAAGAAGCCAACAATGCAAGATCCATCTGAGAGAGCTTTGCACAATGACAACTCTCAAGGAGTAAAATAGCTAGAGGCTTAGCTTCTGAGACCTCCACCACAGATTGAGGCACAAACTGAACTTGACCTGGAACCCATGAGGACCTTTCTTGTTTGACCTCCACTTCAACCCAACCTTAATTCACTGAACCAATCACAGCTACAAAATAAATTAGGAAATCAAAATGTTATAAGCCAGGGCTTCTGCTTGATGATACATTTGAGCTGCAGTACTTGTGTAATTTTCATATAAATGTTTTTTTTCTAGTAATCCAAAGAATCCATAAGATAGCAGGAATCCAATGTCAATTACTAATCTTACTAATTTGGTTTTTCTTTCTAATCCAGTTCATGATCCGTCTTTGCAAATTTCCACAATTATGGCTAGGTTTTTGAGATTGGTGAATAGGAGCTCCATCCCAAAGCTCTTGAGCCATAAAGCACGAAATAAAAATATGTGAAGGAGTTTTAATTTTCTCAGGGCACAGCTGACAAAAGGGATTAATAGAATTGATTTTAGAATGAATGTTATTAAGATAGGGTAAGGAGCTAGAACAAATTCCCTAGAAGAGATGAATGATGTTTGAGGTCAAACATGAGGACCATAATCTTTTCCAGTTATAAAGATAAGAGATTTTATTAAAATGTATGTGAGTTGAAGAAGAAATGGGAGAAGAGTTGTTAAAATTTTGCAAGCAGTAAGCAGATTTTACAGAAAAGATTCCATTGGAGGAGGCTTTCCAAATTGGGGTATCCTGGTTATCATCATCCACAATAGGTGTATGCATGATTTCATCACTCCACTATTGGATGCTAAATGACAATTTTATAAATATTTCAGAAGTTAAGAGTGGGGGAGACCTCCACATGGTGTTACCACTTCACATACTTTTATGATATTCTGGATGAAAAATAAACTCAACAATAGGAGTGGAAGTTTTTAGTATAAGGCTATCCTCCCTTAATCAACAATAGTACTAATGGCAGTTAGGTCAGTCACCAAGCTATAAGTATATGCTAGTCTAGCGCATTCAAATCAACAAGAAGAAGCAATGAGAAATATTTATAAGCTCAATTCATCGAGTGTTGCGGAGGAGATATTGACGTATTAGCACCCCCAAATCAACCAATTCAATAAAAGAATATGAATGCTTAACAACCATGTTGATTGCTGCAAGGGGTCGAAGAGCTCATCATGGTCTTCACATACTTTTTATGATATTCTGGATGAATAAAGCTCCCCAATAGGAGTGGAACCTTTTAGTATAAGGCTTGGCACCCTTAATCAACAATAGTACTGATGGCAGTTAGGTCGGTCACCGAGCTATAAGTATAGGCTAGTCTAGCGCTATCAAATCAACAAAAATAAGTAATGAGAACTGAATGCAGCGATGAGAGGAGATATTTACGCATAAAAATAGGTTGGTGTAATATATATCATGGTCTTTTGTGTATTTATGAAAAATTAGAGGGTCAATTCCATATATTAAATAGGTGGCACTTGTTTTTTCGTCCAAAATTGGCGCACTGCCTGAATTCGAACTCAAGTAACAATACTCACAGTACAAATTCTTAATCACATGACCACAATACAATTTGTGTTTATTTTGGGGGCACACACATATATTCTAAACATCACAACTAAAAAAGAGCTAATAAAATATGGATACACTAGTGTTTCTGAGAAAAGTTGGGGGGGACTCTTGCATGTACATGCCTCCGCCCCTTGACGCATTAGCACCTCCCAAATCAACCAATTTAATAAAATAATATAAATGCATAACACCCAATATTGATTGCTGCAAGGGTGCTGAGACAGTGGACATATTCCATCTAAGAAGACGGTCCAAACCGTGGTGGACGGCGGCCCGTTCGTCTGCCCGACGTGCTACTACAACAGTGGCCTGTATTTCTGCCTCCCTAAGTTACACTCTCACAATGCATGGGTGTCTCACTCTCAATCCAAGCATGGCGTGACTCCGGCAAAGATCGAATGGCCGTAAGCACCATCTAACTTTTTATTTGTCTTAATTTGGCATTTTGAATGTGTTGAATGAATTTTGTTTATGTGTTCGACAATTTGAAGACTGAAATTGGAAGATCCGGTGAACTCGGCCTCAAGGGAGGTGGAAGAAGCGGGTGAAAAGGAACCATAAGTGGAGGAGGAGCTAGAAGAAATTGAGTAGAGACGGAGGCTTATTAGATTGGATTAGTAAAAACAACGGTAGTAAAAACACTTATGGGTTATGGAAAATTCTTCCCCTGTGATTACTCACTGCTATAATGTAGTTTTATCAGACTGGCAGTACTTTCCAGTGTGGTTATTCACTGCTACAATGTAGTTTTCTCAGACTGATTTGTTATGCAAGTTCTTAAAAAGACTTGTAAAATATTGTCTTTTTCTTCTTTGTTCTGTCGACAGAAGCACTTGTGGAGCGCTGAGTCCTACGATAAGATAGTGTCTGGTACTCTCATTGATTTGAACAGAGAAGGGTTGTACGTTTTTGCATTCTTAATGAGTATTTGGAAGATATTGTGTACAAGTGAACATCCATGTGACAGAGCAATAAGAAATTTTCTTTTGGCCGATGTGGAACGCATTTTAGTGCCCCCAACTCGTCCCCTTGAGACACTTTGTGTTTAGACACCGCCAAGTTGATGGAAAAAGCCATGGACATTTCCAATTGAAAACTATGACTGAACTGGGAAACAGTTGGTACACACTTCACACCATGCATGCATCTAGCATAACTTGATTCACCTGGCCACTCCAAACAATAATATCAATTACAATCAACTACACGAGACAATGTAAAAGAAGAAAACAGATGGAGTAAGAAAATGAAATCTATATGTTTCAGCTGATTGTTACTAAGGAGCAGGGCTATGTTCCCACAGACCATCCAACTTGTTCTGCATAGTTGTATCTCCAAGAAAAAATAACAAGACAACTTACCTCAATTCATATCATTTCTTATTATCAAGAAAAGATATATAGTTGCGAGAAATTGAGAACTGAACTATAACATGATTAAAATGAGAGAGAGAGAGAGAAAGAGAGATTACAAGGCTTTTGGGAGATGGAAATCTGAACTAGTTCTCTTGCACCAGCAGCCTCAGAAACCTGAAAAAGGATAACAATCAACTACACAACTAAAAGGTGATATCTTGAAGTACCTTGAATACGAAATTGTTAGCTTTTTGGGCTAATTAAGGCCTTGAAATTGCTTTCAAGGGTTTGAAACAAGCACCGCTGAATACAGCATGAACTTAGGGGGAGTTTTTGATTTCATTCCAACTCCTGATCTCCTATGATTGATTATGTGTTACTTGATGATGAAAGACAAATCATTCTACTACTCTAAATTGTGATTAATCTATCTGTTTGACTAAGTTTTGCAGGGATATACAGTTGCCTATTTTGCAGGAATTAGTTCCCAAACTGGAATGTTGCAGAAAAGGAAACTGAGTTGTTGATTTGATTATGTGTTGGCTCAAATATGATCTGGACCTTCCTAACTTACTCCTAAACAAATTCAAGACAGTATCCTTGAAGATACTAAGAAACTAGCCGTGGGAGGAAGTTGTTATAAGAGTCAAGATTTGAAGCTATTTTTCAGGAAAGTTTGTTGAGAAGATTCTGAAGATCTTCAATTCAAACAGGCTGCTTAAAAGATGGAATTACTGAAAAATTTCGAAGACACAATCCATTACAAGGCCTTGAAAATTATCAGCTTTCAATTTACTTTCTGTTTTGACTCCAAGGACTTGAAACTCATTTAAAGGCCTTAAAATACTTGTTGCACTTCACAAACTTCTTTAAAACCACTCTTTCAGCAAAACTTGTCATACTCTATTCAACCCCCCCCCCCCCCCCACCTTCTAGAGTATTGATCTTGTTGTCATTCCTACATTACTGTCCTTCAATTGGTATCAGAGCTTGTACCACTGCATAGATCTAAAAATCTTGTGATTACGAGTACTGCAGGAGATGGTGGTTTCTCACATGGAAGAGCTGCAAATAGACCTCCCTTGTTCACCTATAGGAATGCAATCTCTAGTTCTGAGTCAGCACAATGGATTTCCGCAATGGGAGAAGAGATGGAGTCTCTTAGAACTGGAATTGGGATCTTGTTAAATTTCCAGCGGAAAGGAAGACAGTCACTTGCAAGTGGGTTTTTAGAAGAAAGGAATGAACTACAGCTGGAGAGGGCATTAAGTATAAAGCAAGTTTGGTTGCAAAAGGGTTCATTCGGAAAGAAAGAGTTGACTACAACGAGTGTTAGGTTTTCGACGTAGGTAACGCAGCGGAATGAAAAAACGTTACTACTCAAGGCCCACCAAGGATCACAGGAAGAGCTAATTGTAACATGATAAGAGCATAGAAGATGTGTATCTTGGTTTGGGAGATCACACGAAGAATAGTGTCTTCGTCTCTATGAATATCCACACCTTGGATCTTGATTGGATTCCTTCCCACCGCGATGTGCTAGCAACAGAAGAAGGAGGAGGATGATCACGCAAAATGGAGCACCAAGGCCTCGCCTTGGTGTGGCCGACGGCAAAGGGGCGGATGGGTTGGGGGGGGGCTTCGGCCTTCCCAACTTTCTCTCCCCTCTTGCTTTGTTAAGTTCTCTCAATAATGACATGTGTTGAAAATTAACAAGCTAGAGTTCCTTTATATAGTCATGACTCTTTATTAACTACATAAAGGCCCCAATACTGATCATGTCGTTACATGGATTAGCCCACTTGCAAATTAATCCTACTAAGTTTGCTTGTGGTTGCGTCATGATTCTTTTATTAATGAGTCCAATAATTAATACCTATATCCCATTTAATCCATCCGGTGTGTGACCCCATAGGTTTCTACTTAGTTGGTAGTAACTTATTACTAACATGGAGCGGTGCCTAGCAACACATCCATGCCACCCAACTTAATAGAAATAATTCAACGATCCCGAAAAATCTTGTGCCCAATATCTCATATTGTATTATCCCTTTGTCTCCATTTCAGGATTGGACACGAGACATAATACTCGCACTCGTATATCCAATTCATAGTTTCTCGATCCTGGAAATATGCTTATGCAAACAGATAACACCAATATCTCCATATTGATTTATCTGAGTCTAACCAGACATTCAATAAGCACCATCCCTCGAGTGGCCATAAATATTTGCTCCCATTATGTGAGAGGGACAAATCCTCTCTACGTCACTACGATCTCTAAGCTTGCTTCCTATCATGCCCGATAGCTATCTTAATAGTTTCCCGGGTAAGGCGCAACGTTGGATAACATCAAAGCATGATATTCCACAACCAGGGTATCTATTGACTTCAAGTCTAAGGATTACAATATTATTAGCACTACGAGATGCGATTATGACTTTGACATAATCTAATGTATCCTTCTTGTTGTGGGTCAATCCAGTATGTCATTACTCCTAATGCATACTCATGTGTTAGACTTGATATCTATATATCAATCTACACACATACTAGTCTATATTTGATCGTTCAATTAACCAATATAATGGACTAGGGATATTTAAGATAAACAACACATTGTATCTAATAACTTCATTATATTAAATATCACAATAAATAATAAATAAATATTCTAGCCAGACATCGTTCATACTAAATATAGATTGCCTCTAGGGAACCTATTCCAACAGCCTCCCACTTGCACTAGAGCCAATCTGGTGCGTCTCGTATGCCTATAGATCTAGCGTGCCCTTCATGCTTTCGTTGCACAAGTGGCTTTGTGAGTGGATCTGAAAGATTGTCATCCGTTGGAATCTTGCACGTCTTCACATCTTCTCGATCGATCATATCACGAATAAGATGGAATCTTATAAGTAATGCTTTGATTTCTAGTGTGATCTTGGTTCCTTGGCTTGTGCGATCGCTCCGGAGTTGTCGCAATACAACTCCATGGGATCCACGTGTTGGGTTTTGACGTAGGTAACGCAGCGGAATAACAAAAATTAATCCTACTTCAAAGCCCACCACGGATCGTCTGGAGGAGACATCATAACATGATAAGAGACATAGTATTGTGTACCTTTTGATTTGTGAGATCACACGAAGAATGATGTCCTCGTCTCTACGTTGATCCACGTCCAGAGGTGAGATCTAGATTCTTCCTTCAAACAAGAGCTAGCTTGAACCCGGAGGAAGAGGGAAGAAGAATCAAAGCAACAAGGACAAGAGGAGGTTCGGCCTCATCTCGAAGGGAAGGTGGCGGACGGGCCTAGGAGCGTGCGCCTCTAGGTCTTGTCTTGCTCTCTCTTTTGCTTTCTCTCCCACTCTCTTATGTTATGAGCATTAAGTGGGAAGGAAGCTAGAGCCCTCCTTTATATACTCCAACAACTCCTTGTTGTTTCCATAAAGGTGTTTCCTAATTCCACATGAACTAGAATTATTCCCTTCCTTACATATTAGTCCTACTAATTTTGCAAGGTGTTGCACAATGATCCTTCTATTAATTAATAAATATTAATTAATCCCAAATCTAGCTCTACTCTATTTGACGTGTGACCCCATAAGTTTCTACTTAGTTGGTAGTAATTTTTACTAACATGGAGCAGTGTCTAGTAACACTTCCATGCCACCCAACTAATAGAAATAGTCAGTGTTCCCGACATACCTCTTGTGTCCAATATCTTATATTTCACTTTCCCTTTGTCTCCATATTCGGATTGGACACGAGACATAAATAGTCACACTCGTATATCCAATCCATAGTTACTGGATCCTGGGAATATGCTTATGCGAGCAGATAACATCAATATCTCCATATTGATTTATCTGATTCTGGCCAGACATTCAATAAGCCTCATCCCTCGAGTGGCCGTGGATATTTACCCCCATTATGTGGGAAGAAAAAATCATATCTACATCACTACGATCTCTAAGCTTGCTTCCTATCATGCCCGATAGCCATCTTTATGATTACCCAGTTATGGTGTAATGTTTGATAACATCAAAGCACAATATTCCACAACTAGAGTATCTATTTACTTAAAGTCTAAGGATTGCAATTATATTAGCACTACGAGAAGCAATTGTGACTTGACATAATCTAATGTATCCTTCTCGTTGTGGGTCAATCCAATATGCCATTACTCCTAATGCATACCCATGTGTTAGACTTGATATCTCCATAACAATCTACCCACATACTAGTCTATATTTGATCGTCCTATTAATCAATATAGTGGACTAGGAATATTTAAGATAAACAACACATTGTATCTAAGGACTTCATTATATTAAATATCACAATATATAATAAATGAATATTCTTGCCAAAAAAAATGTTCATACGATTGCCTCTAGGGCATCTATTCCAACACCACTATGCTTGCACTAGAGCCAATCTGGCGCATCTCGTATGCCTATAGATCTGGCGTGCGCTTCATGCTTTCACTGCGCAAGAGGTTTTGTGAGCGGATCTGAAACATTGACATCCGTTGGAATCTTGCACATCTTCACATCTCCTCGATCGGTCATATAACGAATAAGATGGAATCTCCTAAGTGCATGCTTTGATTTCTTGTGTGATATTGTTTCCTTGGCTTGTGCGATTGCCCCAGAATTGTCACAGTACAACTCTATGGGATCCACGAGGCTAGGGACCACACGGAGCTTAGTGATAAACTTCTTTATCCAAACTGCCTCTTTTGTTGCTTCCGCAGCAGCAATGTACTCAGCTTCTGTTATAGAATCAGGAACTGTCCCTTGCTTGGAACTCTTCCAGCTCACAGCTCCTCCATTCAGGCAAAACACGTATCCAGACTGTGATCTATAGTCATCTTTGTCGATTTGGAAGCTTGCATCAGTGTAACCCTTTACACTTAGCTCTTCCTTACCTCCAAATATCAAGAACACATCCTTAGTTCTTCTCAATTACTTTAGGATGTTTTTGACAGCAATCCTGTGACTCTCACCCGGATTGGACTGGTATCTGCTAACCATACTAAACGCGTATGATACGTCTGGTCTAGTACATAACATGGCGTACATGATGGATCCTATGGCCGAAGCATAGGGTATCCTACTCATGCGGTCCTTCTCAATCTCATTGGAGGGACAGTCATTCTTAGAAAGAGTGACTCCATGCGACATGGGCAAGAACCCCTTCTTGGAATATTGCATGTTGAACCTCTTCAACACCTTGTCTATATATATACTTTGACTTAGGCCGAGCAACCTTTTAGATCTATCTCTATAGATCTTTATACCAAGTATAAAGGCTGCGTCTCCTAAGTCCTTCATTGCAAAGCACTTTCCTAGCCAATCTTTAACAGATTGCAAAGTAGGAATGTCGTTGCCTATGATTAGTATGTCATCCACATACAAGACCATAAATACTACAGAGCTCCCACTAACCTTCTTGTAAACACAAGGCTCATCTTCGTTCTTGATGAAGCCAAACTCTTTGATTGCGTCATCAAAACGTTGATTCCAACTCCTAGAAGCTTGCTTCAATCCATAAATGGATCTTTGCAACTTACAGACTTTGTTGGCATTATCTGGATCCTCAAAACTCTCTGGTTGTCTCATGTACACATCCTCGAGGAGGTTCCCATAAAGGAACGCTGTTTTGACATCCATTTGCCAAATTTCATTGTCGTAGTATGCTGCAATAGCAAGTAGGATTTTAATGAATTTAGTCATGGCGACTGGTGAAAAGGTATCATCATAGTCAATACCATGAATCTTTCTATACCCTTTGGCTACCAATCGCCCCTTATAGGCAACTACCTTTCCATCCATGTCGGTCTTCTTCTTGAAGACCCACTTGCACCCTATGGGCCGAGCCCCTTCGGGTGGATCCAGAAAATTCCATACTTTGTTGGGGTACATGGAATCCATTTCCGATCTCATGGATTCTATCCATTTCTTAGATTATAGGCCTTTCATGGCTTTCCCATAGTTTGCAGGATCATCATCCATGAGTTGTACGTCATCGGGCTCAGTCACGAGAAGTCCATACCTCTCTGGCTCATGACGCACTCTTCCTGATCTACGGAGTTCCTGTGTTACCTGAACAGGTTCCTCCACAACAGTTTGCGGTTCCTGTTTGTGTTTCATCATCGTTCAGTGATTTTTGGTTCTTGAATTTCTTCAAGTTCTACAGTCCTCCCACTTGCTTCTTTAGAGACAACCTCTCTTTCTAGAAACACGCCGGTCCGAGCAACAAACACTTTGTTCTCGATGGGATTGTAGAAATAATATCCTTAAGCTTCCTTAGGATATCCCACAAATTTACACTTATCCGCTTTTGGCCCGAGCTTGTCTGTTTGTAAACGTTTTACATAGACATCGCAGCCCCAAATCCTCATAAACGACACTATGTGACGCTTCCCAGTCCATATCTCATATGGTGTCTTCATGACTGACTTGGATGGAACGCGGTTAATGGTAAAAGTTGTCGTCATTAGAGCATGTCCCCAAAACGATATCGGAAGATCTGTTTGATACATCATAGATCGCACCATATCTAATAGCGTGTGATTCCTCCTCTCGGACACGCCATTCCATTGTGGCGTTCCGGGTGGAGTGAGATGGGATACTATCCCACACTCTGTAAGATACTCATAAAACTCTTGGCTCAAGTATTCTCCTCCACGATCTGATCGTAGAGCCTTAATACTTTTACCAAGTTGCTTCTCTACTTCATTCTTGAATTCCTTGAACAATTCAAAGGATTCAGATTTGGCCTCAAAAGGTATACAAATCCATATATACTGAAATCATCAGTAAATGTGATGAAGTAGGTATAACCACCTCTGGCAGGCGTGGGGAATGGTCCACATACATCAGTATGTATGAGTGCCAATAACTCACTAGTCCTGTCACCTTTCTTATTGAAAGTGGAATTTGTCATTTTTCCTAATAAACAAGATTCACATGTCTCATATGATTCCAAATCAAATGAGTCTAGAAGTCCATCCTTATGGAGTCTAGATATGTGTTTCTCATTTATATGGCCTAAACGACAGTGCCATAGATATTTAGGATTTAAATCATTAGTTTTAATCCTTTTAGTATTTATGTTATAGATTGGACTAATTAGATCAAGGATATACAATCCATTATACAAATGCGCACTACAATAGTGCATACTATCAAAATAAATGGAGCAACACTTGTCCTTTATTGAAATAGTAAAACCCTTCTCCTCCAAACAAGAAACAGAAATAATGTTTCTGCTCATAGCAGGCACATAAAAACAATTATATAATTCTAAAATAAGTCCAGAAGTTAAAGATATCTCATAAACGCCTATAGCTAATGCAGCAACTCTTGCTCCATTCCCGACGCGCAGATCTATCTCCCATTTACTCAATCTTCTACTTCTTTTCAAATTCTGCACATTACGACAAATGTGAGAACCACATCCGGTATCCAATACCCAAGATGAAGAAATAGAAAGATTGACGTCTATAACATAAATACCTGGTGGTGGTGGAATCACTATTCCAAGTTTCTTATCCTCCAGATATTTAGGGCAATTCCTCCTCCAATGCCTGGCTGGCTGCAGTAGTGACACTCACCTTTAGCCACGCCTCCACTAGGCTTTAGGGCTTCCTTGGATATCGCAACTTTCTTGCACTTTCCTTTTGAAGTAGAGGCAACTGATTTTCCCTTCCTGTTATGCACCATCATTATGGCCTTACCCTTGCCTTTTTTGATGCTATGCTCTGCTGTCTTTAGCATGTTCAATAGGTCAGGCACAGTTTTACTGATCTCGTTCATGTTATAGTTCATGATGAACTGAATATAACTGTCAGAAACGATTGCAAGACAAGATCAGTAGCCAAATCTTGGCCCAGTGGGAATCCCAGTCTCTCAAGGTTCTCAATGTACCCGATCATCCGGAGTACGTGAGGTCGTACTGGATTCCCCTCTGCAATACTACTTTTGAATAATGCTTCAGACACCTCATAGCGCTCATGCCTAGCCTGTTCCGCTAGAAGAGACTCATCTTGTGGTGGTTCTGGAATTGGAGTGTCCAAGACGTACAACTTCTTTTCTTGCTTAAGGACAATCCTTAAGTTTCGGTACCATTCAAGGAAATTCGTTCCAGACAGTTTATCCTTCTCAAGGTCAGATCGTAGGGATGAAGTCGATGCGTTGTTGTTTGCCATTTGGAATTCTACAAAACGAGAAATGTGCAATTTTAGTATTTTGAACAATTTAACTATATTCAACAATGGCTAAATCATCAAGTATAGCTCCCACTATTTTTCTCGGATTAATATCCCTCACCATTAATGCGGAAAATATCATTATATTTTCTAGTAGGTCCAAGATCCCTTTTTCACTTATTCTTGAGCTTGCTTTGGCAAGTCACCCAAGAATAGGCTATTTAGGTAGGAACCATTCCAATTGCATCCCTATGCAATTCTTAGTCCAATTAGGTTAACAACTCTTTATTCTTTATCCCATGGATAACACCTAATTGTCATGCCTCTAGGCTCATCAATCCAATTGATTCTTGTCAGTTGCGTCCAACATCTTGCTTCAACATACACACATTACTAGCTTGTGTGGTCCGCAACACACCATGGTAAATTAAAATCGTCTTGCTTTGGCAAGCCCGAATTTTAATGAACCCTGATCATGATGGGTGTTTTGGCAAGAGAAGGCAAAACGCAATATTTAATTGATGGATTTAATTTTCTTAATTTGTTTGGTTGATTTAATCAACATGTTCTACTTATTTGGATTGGGCAATCCACGATAAAAGACCAACCTTGTTTATTATTATCTTGTTATCGTTTTTCGCTAGTATCGCCATACACACAAAAATTAAATAACAAGACATGAATAATAAACATCCACAAAATAAAAAAAACGTGGCATGGATATGGCCTCTAGACTAATGATATTATCAAGTCAATGATAATATCCAATTGCCCTAAAGTGACGAGCTCATCTCCATGTGCTCCACCATAGCCGCGCGCCTAGGGGACGTCTTCTTTGTCTTTTGGCTCCTTTGGTTCTCTGGTCTTCTTCTCCATGCTCTTGGCTATCATCTAAATATTTCTAATTCTAGCCTAACATCTAGAATAAATAAATAAAAAATCCTCACATGTCGAGGAGAAAAAGACGACTGGCAGGCCGTAAAACCTAATTAATTATTACATTAATTTGATCAGCTCGCAGGCCGTAAACCAAACCACAAAGCAATAAACATCCACAATCCTAGGCCATATCCATCCACCATGCAACAAAGCACATAATACAGTTAAAACCAATTTTTAACGCGCTTGTTCAATTTTAATTGAATTGGGTAATTAGGATGGTGGAAGGAGTCCACCATCCACCATAGCCGAACCACCCAATGACCAAAGCTAGGCCTTGGGGCGGTCGGCCGAGCTTCACGCGCGGCTAGGCCACACGCTACGCCGGCCCAACCCCTTGGCCGAGCCTAGCTTGGGCGGCAAGGCAAGGGGGGCGGTCCCCTTAGGACGGCCGAACCTCCTTTGGAATTGTTTCCAAAATAATTCCTTGCCTTGTTGCCCAAACTTAGTTGTTTCCATAAAGTTGTTTCCATAATTGGAAAAACCATTTTTCCCAATTGTGTGCCCAAGAACTCTAATTTTTCAAGATCCCAATTACTCACATCCTATGTGATTAAACTCACCAATTTACACATCCAATGTTAAATCAGATCTTGTTTGTCTTGAATCAAATTCAATTTGCATCTACTATGCCAATTAGTTTCAGTTTCGGATAACATGAATAAAACGGTGTATAAACTGAAATCGTAACACATAAAATCATGTTATGCGCTACGACATGTGGCTCTGATACCACTGTTGGGTTTTGACGTAGGTAACGCAGCGGAATAACAAAAATTTCCTACTCAAAGCCCACCAAGGATCACAGGAAGAGCTAATCATAACATGATAAGAGCATAGAAGATGTGTATCTTGGTTTGGGAGATCACACGAAGAATAGTGTCTTCGTCTCTATGAATATCCACACCTTGTATCTTGATTGGATTTCTTCTCACCGCGATGTGCTAGCAACGGAAGAATGAGGAGGATGATCACGCAAAATGGAGCACCAAGGCCTCGCCTTGGTGTGGCCGACGGCAAAGGGGCGGACGGGTTCGGGGGGGGGGGGGGGGCTTCGGCCTTCCCAACTTGCTCTCCTCTCTTGCTTTGTTAAGTTCTCTCAATAATGACTTGTGTTGAGAAATAACAAGCTAGAGTTCCTTTATATAGGCATGACTCTTTATTAACTACATAAATGCCCCAATACTAATCATGTCCTTACATGGATTAGCCCACTTGCAAATTAGTCCTACTAAGTTTGCTTGTGGTTGCGTGATGATCCTTTTATTAATTAGTCCAACTAATCAATACATATATCCAATTCACCCCATCCGGTGTGCGACCCCATAGGTTTCTACTTAGTTGGTAGTAACTTATTACTAACATGGAGCGGTGTTTAACAACACATCCATGCCACCCAACTTAATAGAAATAAGTCAGTGATCCCGACAAATATTGTGCTCAATAACTCATATTGCATTATCTCTTTGTCTCCATATCCGGATTGGACATGAGACATAATAGTCACACTCGTATATCCTATCCATAGTTTCTCGATCCTGGGAATATACTTATGCAAGCAGATAACTTCAATATCTCCATATTGATTTATCAGAGTCTGGCCAAACATTCAATAAGCACCATCCCTCGAGTGGTCATGGATATTTGCTCCCATTATGTGGGAGGGACAAATACTCTCTACGTCACTACGATCTCTAAGCTTGCTTCCTATCATGCCCGATAGCTATCTTTATAGTTGCACGGTTAAGGCGCAACGTTGGATAACATCAAAGCATGATATTACACAACTAGAGTATCTACTGACTTCAAGTCTAAGGATTACAATATTATTAGCACTACGAGAAGCGATTGTGACTTTGACATAATCTAATGTATCCTTCTCGTTGTGGGTCGATTCAGTATGCCATTACTCCTAATGCATACCCATGTGTTAGAATTGATATCTCCATATCAATCTACACACATACTAGTCTATATTTGATCGTCATATTAACCAATATAATGAACTAGGGATATTTAAGATAAACAACACATTGTATCTAAGGACTTCAATATATTAAATATCACAATAAATAATAAATGAATATTCTAGCCACACATCGTTCATAGTAAATATAGATTGCCTCTAGGGAACTTATTCCAACAATTAGATCTTCTCACTAGTGGTCAGATTCGATCATGGTGCTACTAGCGTAGGTGCGCACCAAGACTTAGAGCTTGGGCAGCTAGACGTTGAAAAAAACTTTCCTACATGGAGAATTGGAGGAGGAAATATACATGAGCCAACCGGAGGGTTTCCAAGTTCCTTGAATGGAATAACACGTGTTCAAGCTGAAAAGATATCTCTATGGACTCAAACAGTCACTGAGGCAATGGTACAAGAGGTTTGACAGCTTCATGTTGAAGATTAGTTATCGGAAGTGTGAGTATAATTGATGCGTGTATCACAAGCTCTTGCGAGGTGAGACACGTATCTACCTAGTTCTGTATGTGGATGATATCTTGATTGCAACCTAAGATATGAAGAACATAGGGGAATTGAAGAGGTGTCTCAGTGCGAAATTCGAGATGAAGGGTCTGGGGCTGCTCGAAAGATTCTAGGAGTTGAGATCTATAGAGATAGGAAGAAAAAGAAGTTTTTCTCATCACATCAGGGATACCTCAAGAAGATCTTAAGCAGATTCGGGATGTTACTAACTAAATCTATAGATACTCCTATGGCGACGAACAGCAAGCTAAGAATGTACACCGTTCAGACTGAGGAGGAGGAGTACATGTCCACGGTTCCATATGCTAGCGCAGTTGGAAGCCTCATGTATGTTATAGTCTGTAATCGACCGGACATAGCATTCGCTATTAGTGTGGTTAGTCATTTTATAGCTCAACCAAATAAGGGTCACTGGCAGGCGGTGAAGCGAATATTCAAGTACCTTAAGGGTACGTCAGACATTGGCCTATGTTATGGGGCTAATGAAGACATCTTGGTAGTTGGGTTCTCGGATTCGGACTATGCAGGTGATATTGATAGCAGGAGATCTATGACAGCCTATGTGTTTACTCTGAGAGATTATGTTGTGAGTTGGAAGGCTATGCTACAGCCGACGGTGACTTAGTCAACCACGGAGGCGGAGTACATGAATCTTACGGGAGCAGCAAAAAGGCAATATGGCTTTAAGAAATGGTCAATGATTTAGGACTACTTCAAGATCAAGCAATAGTAAACTGCAATAGCTTGAGTGCGTTTTGCTTGACAAAATACCAAGTTCATCATGAAAGGACCAAACATTTCGACTTCGGGTATCATTTTGTGAGAAACGAAAGCAGGATCAAGGTGAAGAAGGTGGGGACAGTTGACAACCCCAAGGATATGTTCACGAAGCCAGATCCAGAGAGCAAGTTCCATCATTGTTTGGAATTTCTCAACATCTTGAGTCGGTGAGGCCCTTAGGGGCATGTCGGACCCAGTGGGGGTCCAGTGAGTCTCTGTGACGAGAGACATTGGGTGCGTAGAAGACGTAGCTTTATTTGCGAGAAGAGGAGCAATTGTTGTTGACGAGAGAATTCAAGGCAATGTGGAAATTTGTTGAATATGGACTTGAAAGTCAAAGGCGGCTAGAAACAAATAAGTCTAGAGTTGAATTGGAAGTCAATAGGAAAACAAGTTTTTATCCAAATCAGATTTGGAAATTTTGGTGATGTTAGCACTGTATAAAGAACCTAGTGGTCCCACAATTAGATATGCAAATCATTGTAATTGTTCATCTTGGTAGATAAATTGTGTTTTTCCGCCGTGGACGTAGTTAGCAAATTTTCGGTAGCGAACCACGTAAAATCATGTGTTATTCTTTTATTTGTATACGTGAGGTGGTTTGTTGTCATAACAAAAATATATGGTAAAGACAAAAACCACCCCTCGAGTATGGGGTATATACAAAAAAAACCCTCGTGTTCGGGGATATACAAAGACCACCCTTGTTACTTAACGGTCACTAACGGCAACTGACGGAAGTGTGAAAAGACATAATTACCCTTCGGATCAACACAAATGACATGGCATAATTACCTATTATTCTCCTTTTTCCTCTCTCCCTCTCTAACCCTAAATCCTCTCATTTTCTTACCCACAACAGCAGAACCAATCTCCTCCTGTTCTCTTTCTCTCCTTCTCTCTTCACTCTCCTCACTGATCCACAACTTTCCTCCACCACCACTGCCCACTCCTTCATCGACCCACCTTCTCGAGGAAGAAGGCTCAAACAAGAGCCCATCTTTTCCTCTCTCTCTCTCTCTCCCACCTATCTTCACCTCCTTCCCTCGGTCTCTCGCTCCCGTCGGACCACTAGAAGAAATCGATCGGCCAGAAGCAATCGAGAGGCTCCACAACCACGTGACGATTCTCCAGCCGTCGCCGCCTTGAAATCCTCTCTGAGCGAAGAGTCCATCGGAACAGTTGGTGTTCGTCGACCTCGAATCGCTCTCAGATCTAGGTCTCAGGCGACGGCGACCAACTGGAGATGGCCTGAACCATCTGAAATTCTTCGCCAAGCATCTGCTCGCGACGGTGGAGGTCGCCTGAACCAGCGTCGTCGCCCCTCGTGATGCAGTGCCTCAGAGCGATCTACGGCGCCGGCGCCGTGAAGGGGTGAGTTCGCAGTATGAAGGGGTTTCAATTTAATTTATTGATTTCTCTGTTTTGGTTACTGCAATTTGATGGGTGATTTTTGAATTTTTTTTGTGGGTTGCAGATCTTGGCGTCGTTGCCGATTGGGTTTGCGAACCCAGGTCTTGATCTCTCTCCCAACTATTTGGTGATGTCCGTGGAGATCAAATTGGGTCTTGAACCGGTTGGCGAATAGGACTTTGCAATCTACCGCCAGTTGACTTTGTGAGAATTTTGCAATTCTACAGTCCCTGTTTCTTCTCTTGTAGCAAAATGAGAATTAGGGTTGTACCTTTCAACTAATTTGTAGCCATGGTAGGTGCCATTTTTGTACCCTTTTTCAATTCATGATCTGATCCTCTTGATAAAAATTTGTTGTTTGTTTGTTTTGTTATTGTTGTGGCGGCGTGGTGGTGGTGGTGGTGGTGGTGGTGGTTAAGAACATCAACATACATAGGGGGTTAAGAACACCAAGAACATCAAGAAATTAAACAAAAACAAACAAAAATACAAATAAGGGCAAAATTGTCATAAAGAAGACAGATTGCACCCCATACTAATTGATTGTAACAGAATGGTGCTTTTCGTCTAACGTCCATCCATTGACAAGGGTGATTTTTGTCTCGACAGGGGTGGTCTTTGTATATCCCCGAACACCAGGGGTTTTTTTGTATATACCCCATACTCGAGGGGTGGTTTTTGTCTTTTACCCAAAATATATACATGACTCTTGTTCCTGCGTTCCATGTACTTCAATACCTCAGGCTAGGGGTGTTCAAAAACCCGAGCGACCCGCCCAAACCGGCCGGTCATTGCCGAACCTACCCGAACTGTAAAGACAATGGGGCTAAATGATCGATTTCGGGTATGAATAATTTCAACCCGCCCAATTATCGATTGATCATGGTTTTCAAAATATTTCGGCCGTTTAGCCCCAAACCGCCCCGCCCAACATTAGCACACATATTTTTATATCATAGTAAGTATATAATTTTAACATAATAAACTTATTCAAATGACTAATTATAGAATGAGTCGATACATAATTTACTATATTTTTACCACATATATTAACTTATGCAATTAGCCATTATAAACTTTTTTCCTTCTACAAATGTCCCATAGAAAAATAATAATATGGACTATGAAAAAAGTTTATAGTACTAGTAGAGATTAATTTGAAGAAATTTTGCAAGAGTAAGATTTCCTGCTAGTTTTTCATCCATCGTATAATTGAGTTTGTGATTCTAACGGATATCCACCTACATTTTATTAGAAAAAAACCCGCCCAAACCGAGTCGAACCGAGCCGAGCCGAAATGATCGGTTAGGTTTGGGTTCATCGATTACTTGGTTAGGTTTGGGTAGAGATTTTTCCAGGCCGAGGTAGTTGGGTTGGGAAAAAAATATGAGTTTCACCCGTCCAAACCGCCCCGCGAACACCCCTATCTCAGGCAACCTGCTAGTGTTCTTTCCTGCCCCTACATACCAGAAATCCACATGGTTTTAGTAAAAATAGAATGGTTTGTTTGCTTGTTACGCCCACATAATACAAGCCAATTCCTCCGCTCTCCTGGACCAATACACCTTTACGGATTACGGTTTTGAGACAGTGAGTGCCTCGTCATCGAGTGCGCACCCGTGCAAGGAGTAATTCCACACGATTAACCAAGACAGAAATGTGTATGTATCATAACTATTTACATATCCATACCAAAATGAAGTATTTACATAACGTTTACAAAATATGCTAAGTCCGTGATGCATCTACTTCCCGACCGAGTTCACGCACTTGCGGAGTTTGAGAAAACAAATATCCGCAGAGAAATCATAAACTGAGTGAACAATTACATAAACATGTAAAGTTAAGAGTATTACTGAGTTAAACGCTGAATTGGTAGAACAATTTGTCTAAATGTAACCCGGTGAAAAATCATTTATTTCTTTAGAACCTAACAATCTCTTTTTTTTTTTTTTTGATTCAAATGTCATCATTGCATTAGAGAAACCAAGATACAAGCAAGGCTACGAGGCCTAAAAGACAGACAGCCATACAGAGTACAATAAAAACAACAAACTAGAACAGACACTCCAAGGGTACCACAACCACTACTACATCGGAAAGAGGAAAAAGACAAATGCTAAACAACCTAACTACAACAATCTCTGGATTCTCAATAATCATAGTCTTTGGCATCCAGTTGACTCCAAAGTCCGACCAAGCATTGGGCGAACCGGCCCGTCCTAACCGGCCAAGCAGTAACCGTAACCGAGACCGTACCGGTTGTAGATGACCTTAACCACCTAACCCAACAGAAACCGGCTCGAAATTAACTGGGACTGAAACGAAACCGATACTGAACCGTGACCAAACCAAAAAATAGGCCCGTAACCGGCAGTTAACCGGCCCGTATAGATTAACCGGCGCGTTTTTAACCAGCCCGTGTAATTTTCCCAACGAGTTATAATATATATATATATAATTCAAAGCAAATTTAAAAATTGTAGTTTTTAACCGAACCGGTTTCGCAGTTTCGCTTACACTGGCCGGTTGGAGGTACCAAGAAAACACACCGGCCAGTTACGATTAACCGATCTGACAGCTAAAAGTATGTACCTTTCAAACTCACAAATATGTACCTTTCAAACTCACATGTGGTCGACACACTCCCAACACCGAACACCCAACACCCAACACAGCAAAATACGAAACCCAACAACACATGAACATGACCATGACTAACTTACACATGAACATGACCATGACTAACTTTGTAAGAGAAATTACGAATCCTCTCATGTCAATAAACATAAATCGACACACTGATCACCATGAGTTGAAACCATAAGACCAAACAACAATAGCTATAAAATGGTAAACTTGAAACGACTCCTAATAAGACTAAAGCCTCGACGAGACAACCATAATACCCAAGTTAGTAGTAAATAGATGATCCCAACTGGAACTCATCGACACATTCCACAACCCCTCACCGCACATAAATTAACATTTTCAAGAAGAAACAAGCAGTAAAAAGACGTAAAACCCTAAAGTTTCGGCTAGAGTCAGTAGCCACCAGCAATATATTTTGCCTATAAGAAGCCCCCCGCCACTACTTCACACAACTGCAGTGATTTCCAGGATTACAAAATCAAGGGGGGACTTGAAATTACTGTCACAAGACCAAAAATGAGGGGCAAAAATGTCCAAGATCGTCATCATCATCGACATAATAATCCTAGATAAGTGAAGCCGAAACTGAAACTTCTGGGACGGCACGCACAGATGACTGAACTTTAGTCCCACGCACTGGCAACCCCAGCCCCGGCACCATATCCTCCACTGTAACCACCTCCAGCAGCTCCATAGCCACCTCCAGCACCTCCATAGCCACCTCCAGAAGCACCATACCCACCAGCAGAGGCTCCATACCCGCCACCACCGCCGCCACCGCCACCGTAATAATCTCCACCACCCCTACCATATGAGGGATCCCTTCGAAAGTCACGACCACCAAAGCGACCTCCTCCACCACCCCCAGAACGACGATTCTTTCCACCAAAAGAAGATCTCGCGGCAAACCTGGAAAGCCAAGCAGGTACTTCCTGGTTGGATTCTTGCATTAACTCAGCTAAAGATCGTGCCATTGAGGAATTATTTTCGTTGAAGAATGCAGTGGCCAGCCCACTCTTCCCAGCTCGGCCTGTCCTACCAATACGGTGGACATAATCATCAATGTCGTTTGGAAGGTCAAAGTTGACCACATGCGCAACGTGAGGGATATCAAGACCACGAGCTGCCACGTCGGTAGCAACCAAGATTGGAGTGTTGCCACTTTTGAAAGACCTCAAGGCTTGTTCTCTTTCCTGCATACATTTCAAAATCAGTGCAAGTTCAGCAGCAATTCAAATGTTTATAACAGACAAGGCACAATGAAACGGAAACAATTAGCTGCTCTAAGAGAATCACGCCAGCATAGAGACATGGTGCTCCATACTATCCATGAGCTGACACATAGAAGTAGTGGGATTCACCGACCGCTCATGTAGGGCATAGAAAATTCAAATTATTCACTTAAGGATATTTCCTCTCACCCACCGCTACTTTTATGTTGTGCAAAATTGAATTGAAAGCACCATAAGTCACGACTCTTAGAGCAGAAGTGCATAAGTGACTGACATAAAATCAAGGGTCACTGACACTAAACCTATACTCCCTCCGTCCCAACAGTTTCTTCAAAATTGACTTTTTCAAGTCATTTTGACCAGGTGATTTGGTTACTAGAACGATGCTAGAATTTGGTAATGTTTTCATAGTGATGTAGAATTCAATTTACTCTACAACACCGTGAAAAAATTACAACATTCTTGCATCGTTTTACTAACTAAATCATCAAATCAAAGTGATCAGTGAATAGTACTTTTAGAAGAACCTGCTGGGATGGAGGGAGTACTCATTGGGGCTGTTTGGATGAGCTGAAATAAGTGAGAGGTTGAGCTTAAACGCTAGTGTTTGGATGGAGTAGATTGTTGTAGATTATTGGTAAAAAATAATCTTTTTGAGATAGCAAGGTTCGAACTCAAGACCTTATGCAAAAATATTACATAATCTACCACTGAGCTACCACACATTTGCGTAAAAATAGTTATAAACCATCTTAAAATGTCCGGAATTTCCCAAAATAAATCAGATTTTCGGCAAAAAATCCGGAATTTATGGTTTTGGAGAGGTTTGACCATATATTCGGGATTTTTGACTTTTCCTTTCCTCCCTACTTCCTCTCATCCAAACAAGCCCATTGTGGACTCTGTGACAGAAAACCCCCCGCAGTTTTGATTTACCAGTACACCCCCTCCCCAACACACACACACTATCCTCTTTAGTGACAAATAGCCTCAATCAAGTCACACTGTCTAAACTACTACCTCTGTCCCAGCTCTTCCCCACCAATTTGACTTTTACCACTATTCACTGGGTCACTTTCACTCGGTGATTTGGATAGCAGAGTAATTTAGTTTTTTGATAATTTTTTCATGGTGTTGTAGAGTATAAGTTGCTCTATAACACCGTGAAAAAATTATCGAAAAATCGCATTATTTTGCTATCGAAATCACCCGGTCAAAGTGACTCATATACGAGTCAAATATTCCCAATGGTGGGCAAGAGCTGGGACAGAGGTAGTAATAACGGAAGTGATGGGTATTCTCGTAATATCAGTAACTCATATAATAATATATCAAATGAACATATAGTAAACCAAATAAAACAAGATCTGAGTTCCTAAGAAGAAGAAGAAGGTGGGAAGGCACCACCCACCTCCTCTCAATCTCTCTCTCTGTCAGTCGATCTCTCATGAATCAATGAGTCGTAATGGGGGTTTCGTGGGTTTCTGCTATCATCAGTAGCTTGAGAAAACAGTCGGTTCCTTGTTATCTAAAGCTACTATTGTGGTAGATGAACTCCTGCTCGCGTCAAGGCCGAGAATTTCGAGGGTCAATTTGAAGGGAGGGGGGGTTTCATTCCCGCGGAGGAATAAAGACTTCGTTTACGACGGAGTGGTATTTCGATGGAGTTCCGTTATCCGCGATGATTGAGAGAGGGGTGGTCTTGGAGGCTCCCATTTGAAGAGGGATGGTCGGGGTGGGTGGGTGGGTTGACTGGGTTCTTCCTTACCCAGCACTTTTCTTTTCATAATTTTTTTTTTCTTTGAGGGCTAAAGTTTATTTTTTCCTTGGTTAGGGAAATTACAAGAAAGCCCATTACTTCTGTTATTAAATTGGACGGTGTGACCTAGGTTACCCAAATTCGCTTAACAGGTAGCGATTCACGAACTAGATCGCCCGATCCGATTCGCGGGTCGTTCGCGATCTAGATCGCTACTTTGAGCGATCTGGAAGTAAGCAAAGAACAGAGCACATACGAGTATGAATGAAACCACAAATGGATGATACACTTACACGTCACCGTGAAGAGAAGTTCCGCCATCGGTAATTGAAGACGAGACACGTACTGGTATTGAAACTCAATTGAAACTCAACCAAACTCGAACAGGAAGAAGCACGGTCGACAGAGGAAGAAGAAGACTCGCTCCAGTGGAAGAAGAAGAAGAAGAGACGCGTTTGACCGAGGAGGAAGAAGAAGATGTTGACTAATTTTTATGGGAGGCGACGTGCGTTGTTTTTCTATTAGTGGAGTAATTGCACAATTAGTGGGATTCTAGTAGTTAATTTTCAGTAGTTAAAAAAAAAAGTTACATAACATATGGTAAATTCTAGTCATCTTATAATAAGATAATATTTTCTTTACCAATTTTTTAAAAGGTAAGAAATCTGGGCAGGATAATTGAAATCAATGAAAATTGAAATATAACTTTTGGAAGAATTGAAATAAAAATGGTAAGAGTACTAAGATTAATGGTAATTTATTATCAATTTGATAAATTATGTTCGACATAATAATAACCCAATATAAACAAGTTACATGATTGTTAAGATTACTACACATATATATAAAAGAAAACGTTCCTAACAATCGTTCCGCGAACTGGACAAGCGAATTTCGATTCACATAAGCGATCCGAAGAAGCCTACCCCCACCGTACCGCGATCCGGTCACCTTAGCGTACCGCGATCCCGAACCCGTACCGCGAACCACAGCGAACTACGATCCTGGTAACCTTGGGTGTGACTTGATTGTGCCTATCTGTCACTAAAGAGGATAGTGTGGGGGGTTCTACTTGTAAATCAAAACTGCGGGCGGTTTTCTGTCACAAAGTCCATACTGTGTGTAGGTTTAGTGTCACTGACCCTAAAATCAAATTGAGCCGACCCTAACCAATCATTAAACTGCTCAAGATACAGTACAGAAACGTTGGACTAGGCCAAACCCAGCTTTTAAGCTCCAAAAGGTATGGCTGATCAGCTGAAAAGGCAAGCTCCATATATGCCCGACCTCAAAAAAAAGTTAACTAATCAAGTCTGATACATAAATCTGTGGCCCTAACTGGCGGCAAAGTTGTAAATTTCTTTGAAGTACAGACTAGCACCCAGCTTTTAAGCTCCATAAGGTATGGCTGATCAGCTGAGAGGCAAGTTCCATATATGCGCGACCTCAAAAAAAAAGATAACTAATCAAGTCTGATACAAAAATCCGTGGCCCTAACTGGCGGCAAAGTTGTAAATGTCATTGAAGTACAGACTAGCTTCGTCAATGAAAGAAATGGCTTGCTGAGCTGATCAAACTAGTTTGAATCCAAGACGGCAAACCGTAATATGTTCCAAAGTATTTCTGAAGCAGCTGGAAAGTTCAAATAGTATCCCAGGTGTTGGATTCAGAGAAGTTTATAAAACGGAAGAAATAAGACCTTACAAAGGGGTCAATATTTTTATTTTATTTTTTGAGTAGGGAAACAACAGCCTCTACCCTTACGGTGCACTCTGGATAAACCACCCTCTTGCACAATAAGTCTGCAAACCATAAAAAAAGGGTCGGACGAGGCTAGGTTGCCCGCTGAGAGACTCATAGCCTAGAGGCCAATTAGGGATGGCAATATGGTCTGATCCGATCTGTGATCCGAGTGATCCGGGCCAAATGGATCGGATCCGAATCCGATCCAATTGAGAATGGATCGGATTTGGATCTGGAAAGCCCGATCGGATTTGGATCTGGATTTGGATCTAAGGGCAGATCCACCGGGTTCCGACCCGACCCGATCCGACGTATATGTGTGTTTTACAAATATATTCATATTACCTCCCCACTTTCACTTCCAAGAAGAATACAATAGTAATTCCAACCTACAAAGCTATTTCTGTTGTGTTTTAGGCTTCATAATTTGCGAACATGCCTTAGCGTATGAAATAGTGTTTATTTCTTATGTTATTTTTTGTATTTTATTGCAAATTCAAGTCGGATCCCATCCGAATCCGATCCGACCACGTATTATATGGATCTACGGATCGGATTTGGATCAGCTCGATGAAACCCGATCTGATCTGATCCGAATCCGGTGATGATCCGAACGGATCTGGATCGGATCTGGATCCCATTTCTCCTAGTCGGATCTGGATCGGATCTTGCCTGATCCGATCCGGATCCGACCCGTTGCCATCCCTAAGGCCAATGGGAATTGAACCTGCAACCTCTCAGTTACCAAGTCTTCTACCGAACAAACTCAGCTAGACCGGAAGATCTGGAGGGGTAAAAGTCCTTTGCTACAGAAGCTATGTAATCAATGCAAACAAGAGAAGGCTATTGTGATGCCATATTCCAATGCAAGGAAACCAGAAAAAACTATGACAAAGGGCACTTGTCAACAGGTTTCATTAAGGAAAATGAATAAGAGATATCTGAACAGGGTACAGAGATATTGCTCCAGGAAGACAACTCCATTTTAAGTGAATCAATTACTAAAAACAGTAACCGTCGGAGGCGTGAAGATGAGTCAAATTACTGCATGAGCGGGATTATGCCCAATCATCTGAAATTGTTTTAGGTCATTTATTGGGGTGTTTCGATAATTAGATTATGCATATGCAGAGTGGGATTTTACTTGAATTCCAAATTGAACACTTAGAAGGGTTTGTCCCGATTCAAGAGCAAGAATTATCAACTTCTCCTCAAAGTCATCAATAGTCCACCAAAATGACATTCTAGAGGTGCTAAGTAAGAATGTAACATTATGAAATTATTGGGTGATTAGACACGGCAACTAACACATTGGTGGTCAAGGAAAGCAATACAAATCTAAAACAGGTTCTTATGAGTCTACAAAGCTAACACATACAACTCAAATGAGCAAAACAAAAAGAAGATCAAGTTACAGCTCCCCCGCCTAGATCAACTCGTCTTGCCAAAAATAGAAAATATGTATAATGGTATTGATATAAACACAACCACATAAGATATTACTTAAATCAAACTTACCTGCTGGGTCCTATCACCATGAATAGTAGTAGCAGGGAAACTGTTCATGCAAAGCCAATATTCCAGTGCATCGGCACCCTTCTTTGTCTCTACAAAAACCAGAGTGAGAGCTTGCTGCAAAAGGAAAAGGGAGAAAACTAGTTAGTAAAGATAACAACCCTGCAAGTCTGCAACTACCTCCATAATTGAGACATTGGAAAGAGCAATCAACATCGAAACCACGCATGAATGCGGATACAAGTAGCAATAATTACTGTACAAACTTCAATAAGCTTGTTATCAATGTCAAATATGGCATTCAGCGGACATGGGAAGCGTCAGAAACACAATTGAATACCCATATTGTTTGATGCCTAGCATAGCACATGCAAACAGTTGAATATGACAATATCTATCAGTACTACAACTTTGAGAGTTCAATGGATACTTTAACAGCCCTTTGACACAGTTACACGATATTGACTGTTTCCTAACACAGCGCATGCAAATAGTTAAAAAATGGTAATAACCATCATTGGTAAAACTTTGAGAGTTCAATAGATAGTTAAAACAGCTCTTTGACACAGTCATACGCTCGGAACCTCCAGCTCCTTTACAGTTACCAGTTCCACACACATAAGTCCCAAAAATTACAAATGTGATAAAGATCTATTAGAAGTAATAACCTGTTAGAGAACCAGAACCAGATCCAGAACCACATGCAATAGACTACATATAACAATAAATTAATAACTCCAGCAAGAAGATTTGCCTTGCCAAAAAAAAAGTTTGCACAATAGAAGGAACTCAATCGAAATGGAAGTTGAGGAAGATAAAGAGCTTCCAAATACCTTTCCATGAGTACCATTAGCCCTCTGGGCATGAAGTAGGTCCATGAGGTGGCTTCTCTTGTCTGACTCCTGTACGTACTCTACCCTTTGCACAATCAAATCAGTACTGGAACCAACTCTTCCAACAGCCAGAAAAATATATTTTGCAAGAAAATCAGAAGCCAATCTCTGCAGACAAACATGAGAAAAACTTGCTTAATAATTAAAATATTATATTATGCAAAAGCAATCAGCTATAATGTAAATTCACTTGACATTACATACACTCCTAAAATTTCAGAAAAATGGCAGCATGGGTCCCTTAATTCTGTGAGCTGAATATGATCAGTATATAAATGTGTGAGTTGAGTTGGCTATCAGGCGAAAACATATGCATTGCCTACAGCCACAACAGAGCATGGATAGAAATATTGGACATTATGTAACAGTATCTCAAGCATCTGTTACCGTTACTGATGAGTCGTACACTAAATTTAAAACTATGAAGGCTCTTATAGCATAGCAACCATCACCATATCAGAAGCATGGAACAAACAGCTCCAAAGAGAGAAAACGCCATACTATGTCAAACTTCAATCAAACAGAAATTTATGAGCAGGACAACATAACAATTGATTTCATATTTTAAGCTTTTAGTTCTTCATACTCTGATGTCAAAAACCACTTTTTTAATATAACCTACATTTTTCTTCACAATACAATGTTGTTACCTTCGTCAACAATGTTAATTAATATGTTACAGACTACAGAGGCAAGAATTTTTCCAATTCTAATTAACCTAGAACTAAACCAAGTTCAAGCAGCTACAGCTGATCTGAGGTTTAAAAATTAAAGGCTCGAAGACCTTACCAAGGCTGATGCCTCACCAGTCTCCGAGGAAAAGCTATACACTCCAGCAAATCTGACGTTCTAATAAAGATGGTTTGATCTCTACGTGTATATTCAATTCCCGACCCTTGAAAATTTAATTCGGTGCTTCAAGGCAACTTTTAGTTTTAAATAATTTCTTGCATGCATTATTAGGATTATCAAATGGCAAGTGTCAAGGAAATAACTATGCTCTCTTAGCAGCCCCTAGATTCTCAGATAAGTTAGATCTGAGAATATGGCTGAACCACACTTCCAAACTTGGCAACTCGATGAGCTGAGGAAAAGACTGCTCACCCTGAGACGAATTATACTTGAAGATGCAGAGAATTTTCAGGCCTTAAGCAACAATTTAAACAATCAAAATGAGATGGAGAAGATTGTTGTGGTCAGTTTTATAATAATGAACATCATGTTCAAACTAGATTCTCGAGAAGCCACAAGAAAACAGAGGGAGTAACCTGGTGCGTTTACATTGTTTTATAGGTAATAAAAATTTCAATAAGCAAGGAAAAAAACATTTTACAACGAAACTGATAGGTCGTACCATTATATACTATACAGCAAAAGAAAGAACTAGTAGAATCTATCAATAGCACGTACGCCAGAGACACAATAAAATCTAGCGATTGATTGATCGAACCCAGCGGCATACAGAACTGCCGCACCATGAGCGATTGAAAAGGAGACCTCTAACAAAGCTTTCAAACATCTAACAAAGTTGTGAATATAATCAATATATGCAATTAGAACCACAATTTTTTAAAGGTTTGGAGTATGATGAATTGAAGATATTGTAACTTGCACAACCTATTTCACACAAAAATGGCAATATATGCATGAAGCTTGGATGTAACTACCAGACTAGATACTTGAGTGAAAATGTTGCAACGCTCAATTATGAATAAAGAACGATACAAGCTTAGGAGAAGGGAAAACCTGAATCTCCTTCGGAAATGTGGCACTGAAAAGCATGGTTTGTCTAATACCAGGTGGAGGCATGTCAGTTTGCTGTACGATTTTCCTTATTTGAGGCTCAAAACCCATATCTAACATTCGATCGGCCTCGTCCAGAGCTAAATACCTTATCATTTCTAGTGAAACTCTTGCCCTCTCTAACAAGTCGACCAATCTGCCAGGGGTTGCCACAAGTATGTCAACACCTCTTTCCAGTTCCCGGAGCTGCCAACAGAGAGCATATAATCAATTAACAAACACCTGGAACCTTAGATTATTACATGTTTTCCGTTCGAATTGGATCAATATGCATATCTACATATTGCAAAACTCGCGGTAGGTCTGGTATATAAATTTATAGTCAATAGAAATCTTTTGTAAAATACCAACAAACAGGATATTCATATACACTGATGCAACAAAATGACGTTAGCTCTATTGATACTAAAAGTTCAATTTTTGGTCGTTCATGAGCCTTTCTAGATATTTAGAAGGCCGGACACATCAAATGGATTATGCAATTGCTCTTTGACCAGATACCAGCAGAGATACTTTAATTATGGAGGCCAATATGAAGCAGATACTAAACCAACATCGCAACAGAAATTGTCTAGCGAAAGTTGTGTCCATCAAACAACAGTATATCACATTATTGGCTAGTAAAATGCTAGAAAGTTACTCTTCGATCAGAATGAATTAATTTACATAATGCTGCTAGTACTGTCAATACAAAAGCTCATGTAGCTAGGGTAACGCAGCGAGAGGGTGGCCATGACAATAATGTGACAAGCTCACACTACGCGGTTTTGAGATACAAACCTTGTCGTATCATGATTAAAAGAGATACATAATTCGCCCAAACTACAAAAGTTCAACCCAGAAGTCCTTTAGGGCTAGTTTGGGCATGCTGTGTGCTAGAAAGCTGTTGTGTGAAAACACTGTGGAAAAGCTGCTGTGAATTCTTGATTAAATGTTGTTTGGTAAATATTACGTAAAAGCTGCTGTGAAATATTGATATAGTAATTTTGTGTTTGGTAAAATCAACTGTGAACTTGCTGTGAGAGGGTAAAATGACAAAAATATATGACACGTGTCATTTCCGAAAAGATAACTATTGATATTTGAAAAAATTGTAAGGTTAAAAATCGGTTTTAGATAAATTTATCAAAAGCAGTTTCTGGAAAAGCATCTCCCCCCTTGCTTCCTGAAAACTGTTGTGGGACAGCAGAAACTGTCCAGAAAAGCAGAAATTTGATTTTTACCAAACACACCAAAACTGCTTCTGCTGTCGGGAAGCAGCTATGCTGGCAGCGGAGGCATTCCCAAGCTCACCCTTAGTCTCATTGAACCTCAGCTGAAATCCAGTGGTGTTTGATTCTTTCACTATTCGTGTAATTTAAATTCCTGTAACTGTATAGGTTTATTCATACGTGAGAAGATATGCATCTACAACAACATTCTCTATTTGTATGATGCGGATAGGTACACGAAGAACATGATTCTTTGGGAATTTTGATGGGAAACTAACAAATTTTCCATTTGTAGGCCTTCAACCCAGATATAATCACACAGATATGGAAAACATGCGCCAAACTGCAAACCAAGATGCAACACTGTGTATTTCATGATGAGGATTGAGGACTTGAGCACATGTCACGAGATTTAGATCAAATAAGAAATAATGATCCCAAGTAATCTCTTTCACGACAAACACTGGATACAAGTTGGGGGAACTAAAGTTGATGAGCCTTGGAATAGTCACACAAGTCTTTGATAAGGTGGATTATGAATTAAAAGAGCTGTGGTGGACGAAGTCTTGAAAAAGTGAAATTGCTTAAAATTTACTTAGTCCGGCTCAACTTTGCAGCTACCATCAGGGACTCTTGACAGCAAGGACTGTGGTGACAAGAACACATTGGTGTAGCAGAAGGAAGTTGAGCCACGAAGACTACTCTTTCAATTTACTTAGTTCGAACGAGGATGTTGGTGATGTCTCTGATGTTAAAATGCGTACTAGGGGTGTAGACGAGGTTATTGTCTCTAGCGATGGTAAGAGATGGTGGAGAAAGAGGGGATACTGGAGGGTATCACTCCTGGAAGTTCGGTTGAGTCACATGATGCTACACCTGGACTGGATGTTGTTAACTGTAGTCCACTAGCTTCTTTGCCTCCTTCGAATGCCAATAAAATGCTGGGAGTTTGGGAAAATTCTGGGCTTATGTTATGGTGGTATGGAGTAACATGCTATGAGACCCTTTCAGTCTATCCAAGATAAGAGAAGTTCCAGAGAGATTTACGCAGGTGTGGCAAAGGCTTACCGTTCAATGTGGGACAGAGAAATAAAGAGATTGAAATTATCCATAAATTATGAAGCAGACACTAGTTAGTTAAAGTAGTTAGGTGGTTCTTCGATATTCATTTGTAATTGCTCTGCCTCTTTGGGAGGATTTTTTTTAATAATTCTTTTAAGACCTATCAAAAAATGAACTGTAAAACAGAAGGAAGTTAATAAATGGAGTAGTTTTAGGTGGTTCTTCGATATTCATATGGTCTTACAGAAAGTTAAAGCATAATCATATGAACCATAACTAGAGTCAAAGGAACCGGCACCGTGACTTATCTAACAATTCTAAACATGATACAATCTGATAGGGGACATTCAAAGTGGTTCAACTACACCAACATCGACGCACGCGAACATTGACAACCTTTTAAGACATTATTAAATAAAGAAAAGTATATCATACACATTGTATGTCAACATACATTGTACAAGGGTATACAGAGAGGTAGATACAGAGGAGGCCAACGGTGCATCAAAAATCATCAATAGCACAAGAAAATTGTAACAAAATTTACAATACTTGTGAGTTGTGACGAAAAAATCAAATTCATTGTCAGAAAACACAACCAGATTTGTAAGAGCAGTTGGAGCATTTCATTCTAAGACACATAATCCAGAATACAGGACAGTTAAAAAACCTGCTGGTTAATTGGTGCTCCACCGTAGGCCACAACCACCTTCACGCCAGTTTGATATGCAAATTTCTTAGCTTCGTCATGAATCTATAAGAAAATTAAGTCAAAGTTAAAACTATAATAAAAAATCATCCAAGTTTAGTACATTGTCGGTGTAGCAACTAACATAAACCTACCTGTATTGATAGCTCTCTTGTTGGAGAGAGAATAAGAGCCAGCGGGAAAGCCATGCGCCCACGAGGTCGTTGAGCAAATTGGCCAGTCATAATCCCGCTAATGATTGGGAAACAGAATGCAGCTGTCTTACCAGATCCAGTTTGGGCGCAAGCCATCAAATCCCGACCTGCAAGCGAGATTGGAATTGCATGTCGTTGCACTGGTGTTGGCTTCACATACTTGCACCTTCGTATATTTTGATTGAGTGCATCACCCAGGTCAATCTCTGCAAAAGTGTTTACAGGAGGTGGAACATTATCCCCGCTAGTCTCCACTGGAATATCCTCGTACGCATCAAAGTTAATCCCAGTGTTCTCCTGTTCAACGAGCTCTTCTACTGTATCCTCATCATCTTTGAAAGGGTTGGCTTCTGAATCCCTTCCAGCCCAACCACCACCTCTGTTGTTCCAGCCACCGCGCCCACCGCCACTGTACCCACCCCTGGAGTACTCATTCCTAGGTGCGGCCCAGCGGTTACCCCCAGGAGGAGGTGCAGACCGATCATTCCCAAAACTCGGTCCATTGTTAGTTAGTGCCGGTTGTTCAACTGAGCCTCCCCGGTTACGCAGATGTGGAGGCACGTAAGAGGATCTAGTCGCAGCGGAAGAACCTACCGCAGCATTATCAGCTGCAGCAACTGAATCAGCCCATGAACCTCGCATAGTCGAACACAACTCGCTCTTTTCTTTTTCCCCCACTTACACACTCTCAACTCAAATTACCACACAGCAGAAAACACTGCAAAATCACACTTTCATTGAATCAGAACCAAACCTCTATATCAACAATTGCACAAAATCAGATTGCAAGCGAAATTTGTACAATAAATCTAACGAAAGGACACAATAAACAAACAATGCCGTCAAAGACATGAACAATCGGGATCTGTTACGAGATGAGAACAAAAATCGACGACAAATCGTGAATCTACTAGCAAACCGCCCGACGAAACATCGACGGATCGTCGCCGTCGATTTCACCGGCATCGTAATCAGATTATGCAATCATTGATAGAGATTCGAATTGATAAACGTATAGATATTTGAGTGGATACAGATACACAGAGAGAGATGAATATGCAGAGGAAGAGAGAGGTACCTGAGTACGTAGCGTCGTCGTCGTCAGAGAGACCCAGAGTCGTCGGAGAAGAAATACCGTTGAACCCTAATTTTGCAGATAGAGAGGAGGAGGCGATGCGAAAATATCTCTTCGAAGGGGTATTTTACACTACACTTCTCTCTCGTAGAGTTTCTCGACCATACGCTTCGTTTACTTTACGAATAATTACACTTTATTCCCCAAATTATTCTTCCTTGTTTATTTACACCCTTTGATAGCACAAATTAATTTTTACTTTAGCCCCAGATCTTCGAGATATTTACATATCTGTACCCAGATCTTCCCTATATTCTACACTTTTTTCTCCGAAAACTATTTAGCTTCCAAACAGTACTATTCTAAGTGCATTCTAAGTGCATTCAAGGGTCTCATGCAATATTTGAGGAGATCATGTAAAGTTTGCAAAAAAAAAAAAGGAGATCATGTAAAGTTTGTTGATTACAAAAATAAATAAATAGACTAATATTAGAATTTGTTTCTCTTCGTGATTCTTGACCGTAAAGAGTTCCCAATTAAAAATCATTTCATTAGTTGCGCAAGGACATTCTCTCAATTACATTGAATTTGGGTTTCTGTGTCATATATTTGATTATCCTGTCCAACTGCAAATATTTTCGCTAGTTGAGCAAGGACATTCTTCTCGGACGAATCATTGACAAGCTTAAATTTTGCCTGGCGACAATTGTGGCTTAATCCGGATCCAGGAAAACAAAGTTTTGCACTCATTCAACGAGTTAAACTTCTAGGAACCACTTCTCGAATATGTTATCGTTTTGTACTCTTTCTCTCTCTTTCGTTCCCATCTAATAACCCTGTCTCATTGAGCTCCCACGACATCAACAACGTATTCTTGTTTACAAGTTTCTTGCTAGCAACTCCTTAAGAAGACGTTTAACCACAGCATGTCACTTGTGCAACATTGAGCATCAAGTGTCTTGTATGATTTCCCCTGCAGTTTGTAAGGTTCAGTTGGGAGCTTATAACAACCAGACTACATTTGTTTGTACTTCATTTGTTTTAGTGATGATTGTTTATTGATTATAAAATGCAATTTCCTCATAAAAATAATAATACGGCAACCTTCTATACGATGTACCATCCATGTTTGAATTGTGAGGTTACGAGATTATGATATGATAGTGTATTACAATCTCTTAATCTCACATTCTAAAAAAGGCAATGTCCTCACCTGATAAACAAGGCAATGTAATATATATATATATATATATATATATAGTCACAATTACTACTTCAATGTTAGCAATTCACTCTGCTTAGTAGTAGAAAATAAAATAACAATATTATAAAATCTTGTGAACACAAAAAAGTTCAAGTAAATAAGTCGATAACAAAGTTGCGGTATTTTAAACTTCAAACAAAATACATATGAGAGACGGCGAGAGAACCTGTTAAACTTAGTTGCATTAGTACCACATGACTCTAGTTAGAGTCTAAAGAGCAAGTTCATGATATCCAAATGTAATTATGTCGAGTCAATTGCAGCACAAATATGAACATGATGATGAATAGAATGCGCCATTTGTGTTAGTGTTATGCCAACTTTCATGAAAGCACGTTTCGCGGTGCGGGCCACACCACGTTTGAAAGCACGTTTCACGAGCTTCTTTGTTCTCACAAATTTCAGATTTGTGTTTTGATTGAACTTAAGGTTCCGATTTATATTATGGGGGATTTCTTCAACAATCTTGACTTTACGGGTTGCTTTTTCTCTGACCCGGATGGTAGAAAAGGACTCCTTTGGGATCCTGAACAAGCTACTATCACCACCCACCAAATGGAACGAGTATGCTGATTGGGTGTTCTCGGTTGTTTATGGTAATCCAAACCCGTCCACTACAGAGCAAGTGTGGAATGAGCTTGAGGATGATATGGGGGACTCGGATGAGCCTTGGCTCATTGCATGGGACTTCAATGATTACAGCAGTGTGAATGAAAGAAGAAGCTTCTCTTCTAACCAATCTTCGAGTCGTAAGAACAAGTTCCAAGCTAACCTCAATACGTGTAACCTAATGAAAATTGGATGCCAAGGCCCCAACCTCACTTGGACCAAAAATAGAGCTGGCCTTGCTAACACGATGGACATATTGGACATTGCATGTTGCAATGCTGAGTGGAGAATCCAGTACCCTGAAGCAACGGTTAGGAATCTCCCGAGAACCTACTCGGACCATGCCCCTCTTCTCATCAACGTGGACTGTATGATCACTAACCCCCTCTCTCTAAAAGCTTTTTTTTAGATACTCTCTCTAAAAGCTTTAAGTTTGAGGCGGTTTGGCTTTTAAACAATGATTTTAAATGTTTGTTAATGATACTTGGACTAGCATGCACAATTTAAGTCTTTGCGATAGGACTTTGCAAATAACGAGTAAAATTCAGGATTGGTGTAGAATTTACTTTGTCAATATTTATAGTAACAAAAGATGGCTCCTTGGTAGGATTGAAGGTATTCAGAAGGACCAGAGTGTTAACTATTCCCATAACTTGTTTCCCCTCCAAAAAGATCTTATTTCCAAGTATAATGTTATTCTCAATCAGGAAGAGCTGTTATGGTACCAAAAAGCTAAGTGCAATTGGATTTGTAATGGGGATAGAAACACCAAGTTCTTGCACCTCTCCACTATCATTAAAATGAAAAGAAAATAGATCTTTGTTCTAAAGGATGATTTTGGTAACTGGGTTGATAATATTGATGGAATTAAGTCTCTAGTGAATAATTATTTCACTAACATTTTCTCTTCTAGAAGTAGCACTCACTATGAGCTTGAGTTTGAGTGGAATGATAATTTATGTCCCAAAATATCTCCTCTTGTATGTGTTAGCCATATCACAATTCCTGACAGTGAAGAGATTAAAAATACCTTTTGGGATATGAATGGCAACAAGTCCCCTGGTATTGATGTCTATAATGTTGGGTTCTACAAAAACTTTTGGCCCAGTATTGGTAAGGATGTGTGTGAGTTTGTTGGAAATTACTTTATCAACGGTCGTATCCCTCATGATATTAATAGGACTTTGATTTGTCTCATCCCCAAGTGTGATAACCATGAGAATATCAAGCAGTTTAGACCCATTAGTTTGTGCAAAGTTATCTATAAAGGGGGTCACTAAGTGCATTGTGGACAAGATCAGACCTATCCTTAATAACGTTTTTGGCCCTTATCAGAGTAGTTTCCTCCCTGGTAGATCTACTAAAGATAACATTATCATTACCTATGAGGTTCTGCATTCGCTTAAGTATAGAAAAGATAAGCTTGGGGGTATGATTATTACAATTGATCTTTAAAAAACCCATGAAAAACTTTCCAAGTACCACTAAAAAAAAAGCTTTCCAAGTTTTTTACTAGAGAAATCCTCGAGTTCTTTGATTTTCCGCCCAACCTTACCAATCTCATTATAAGTTGTGTCACTACTGTTAACACGACCATCATTTTGTAACAAAGAAACGTTACATGAGTTTAATCCCAGTAGGGGTCTTAGACATGGGGACCCCCTTTCCCCTCACATCTTTTGTCCTTTGAATGGAAAGATTGCCCCATAAGATCTTGGATCGAGTTGATTAGGAATAAGAAGTGGATGGGTCTCAAGGCTTATAGAAATGGTCCCATCATTTCTCATTTGTTCTATACGGATGATCTGATGTTTTTTGGCAAATGTGATGGTGCCACCAGCCAAGCTATGAAAGAAGTGATGGATGATTTTGCTAGTCTTTCGCGTTTAACTATTAATGCTTGTAAATCCAAGATCTTTTTCTCTATAAATACCTCTAGTTCTATTAGAAACAACATGTTATACGATTGGTGTGCCTGATACTAACGACCTTGGTAAGTATCTTGGTATTAATCTGGTCGACGACAGCTTTAACAAAGATGGTGTGGCTGATATCTTAACTAAAATGAATAGGAATCAGTCTGGTTGGACTAGTCGTATGCTTTCGATGGCTGGCAGAGTGACCTTGTGTAAAAGTGTTCTTGCTAACCTCCCTTCCTATACTATGCAAGTGCTGCCTCTCCCCATTAACGTTTGCAATAAAATTGATAAAATCGGTAAAAACTTTATTCGGGTGATACTATTGATAAAAAGCAGATTCATCTGATTAAGTGGGATACCCTTTGCCTTCCAAAAAAAGGTGGGATTGGTATCAAGAAAGTCAAATACCAGAATGATACCCTTGTTGCTAAGCTCGGTTGGGGAGTTTGCTTTGAGAATAATACCTAGTGTAAGATCTTAAGGAAGAAGTACCTTAGAAACAAAAGCTTTGGTAGTGCTAAGAGAACGGGACGTTCCTCCTCAATTTGGAGAGGTATCCTCGGTATCAAACATTACATCAGGGATAATCTTAAATGGAGCATTGGCAACGGGGGAAATGTGACGATTTGGAATGATTGGTGGTGTGGGGAGAAAGTATTGGTCCTCCTCTTCACCAAAGCCTTCTCCATTTGAAAGTTGCTGACATTATCTCCACTAATAACCAGTTGAACATTGACCCCATCGCTATGGAAATTGATGATATTACCAAAGACAATATCCTCAGTACCATTATTCCTTCCTTAAATTCTATGGAGGACTCTCCTTTATGGAAATATTCCAATACTGAGACATTCACTGTCTCTGCGGCCTATAACGCCATTAGTGTTGTTGCAATCAAACTAATGGTGTGAGTAGTGGAGACTGGATAAGGCTTTGGAAACTTAGAGTTCCAAATAAAATTATCCACTTTCTTTGGACTTTGATTCATGGCAAGGCTCTGACTAAAATGAATATGAAACACTAATATTGACACGTGTAACATATGTGGCCTGAGTGGGGAAGACCGAAACCATCTCTTCAGAGATTGCACTAAAATCACTGGTATTTTGGAAGCATTATTGGGGCCATAATTGGAGGCTTGCCGGTTTAAACACCTCCTTTACTGACTGGATCCTCTGTAACATAAAAAAGAAAGAGTCAGTGGGAGGAGTGGAACATCGTACTCTGTTTTTCATTACGCTTTGGAATATTTTGCCTAGAAGGAAAAATTTCATTTGTAGCAATTCTATTGAGACAAACATGGTTTATGTGCAGATGATCAGAAAGCAATCACAGCTCATCCAGGGAGCTTTCCTTTATAACCCTAAGCACCTGTACTTTACTTTATCTCCTCTAATTTCTCATTGGTGTTCTCCCATGGCATGTCAACTCAAACTTAACGTTGATGGATGTGTTCGATTGGACAATGAGAAAGCAGGAATTGGAAGGGTTTTCAGGAACATCAATGGTGACTGGAAGCTTGGCTTCATAGTAAGAATCAGAGGATGCACAGGCTTGGAAAGTGAGATATGGAGCTTCTACAGGGGACTCAATGTGGCATACAACAAACACTGGATCAACATGGAGATCGAAGGTGATTGCATTGAGGTGGTGAACATTTTAAGGCAACATCGATGGGACGGCTTCTACGAGCGCTCAAGTGAAGGATGGCAAAGTGCTGCTCAGCAGGATTGTGGGAAGAATCAAGCATGTAGGGAGAGACGCAAATGAGGTAGCCAATGCTCTTGCTAACATGGGGGCAAAACTAGTGGATCATCGGAAGATCCTTGATGAAGCACCGGACAATATCAAAGGACTCCTCATCGCCGATCGTCGTGGAGTTGGGATGTTTTTCTACCTGTTTCTCTTTGTTTTTGCTTAAGTTGGTTGTGTAAGACTTTTATGAACTTTAATTTTCAACGTAGAAATATATATATATATATATATATATATATATGATCATATATGATAGCCGCTCCTAGGTAGCAGCTCAACGCCCGCATACGAAACAACGGTCGTAAGAAGAGTATATTGACCCTGTCAGTCGCTAAAAATGAAATTAACGTGATTGTGCTTCTTTCATTTTCTTTCGGTATGTAATGAAAAAAAGTATTAAACTTAAAATCATTGAATTGTTTTTTCTTTTTTAGTGAAGTCATTAAATTGTGGATCAGTATATTTTGTTTCGATTGAAGGAAACATCACAATTGTGTTCACATTTATTTCTTTACTAGCGCATAACCCGTGCCCTCGCACGACCCAAAAAAAGAAGATTTATCTAAATGTTTTAGATTTTTTTATAAAGTGTTTGGTCTCTAGGATATGCTGGGGAGAAGCTATTCCACATGTCACTTTTTGAGGATAACTTATTCCCCGTAGCAACTTATTATGTAGATGTAGATACTAGTTCCGTTCCGAAAAATTAATTAAAGCTACTTTTTCTTTGGAAATTAATTAAAGCTACTTATTTCGAAAAAATACATTTCTATTATACATTGTTTTCTAATTAATTTTACTGAATTCTTTTTCTTTTGAAGAAATACTGTACTTTCGTAAAAAAGAGAAATGTCAAGTTTTCAAATTAGCTATACGTTGTTTCAACGGGCTCGGCGCTCGCGGCGTCGAGTCCATCCTTCTTCCATTCCGTTCGCTTAGTTGGTTTGAAGTTTCGTTCGTTCACTCGTTCGAGAATTCTAGACACTCCGCTAGTAACATGGATCCCTCAAAGCAAATATGTCTTGGTTGCCGCTGGCAGTGGATGTAGCTTTTTAACGATGAAGATGCGATTTCGAGTTGATTGAAGTGAATTTCATGTGTTTGTTGGGTCAGTTTTATGTTTTATTTTTTTCTTTCAGATGTTATTTTACCGCCTAAGAGTGGTGTTCTTCTGCCGATTTACGGCATTATTCCGCCTACGTGCGGTACTTTTCCGCTTATGTGCGGCTTTATTCCGCCTATGTGCGGTGTTTTTCCGCTTATGTACGGCCTTATTCCGCCTACGTGCGATGGTTTTCCGCTTATGTGCGGCCTTATCCCGCCTATGTGTGGTGTTGTGTTTCACTTGGTCTATTCCACCCGCTATGATCTTGTGGTTGCCAAGACTTGTTTTCCTGAAAGGCGCAGTAACAATATCATCCCCTACTTTGCTCGTGACGTTGGAGGTTAAAAGACGCTTTCGTCGTCAATTGATTGTGAAGATCGAACGTCCTACTATTATGAAGTCGCCTAAATCAATAGTTGAAGATTGGTTACCTCTTAAGGTTTATAATGCGGTGTGATATAGTCTTGTTGAATAATGTACTAGTATGTTCAATGTTGAATATGCTCTTTCCAACTATTGTAATCGGTTTGGTTGCGAGTATGAATGAAATGGAAGAATTACATTTCAAAACAAAAAAATATACGTTGTTTCAAAAAAAACATGACGCAGCCCAACCGGTGGAACCGTCAGGCCCAAGTTGTTAGCCTAATTCGCACAAAGCTCAACTTTAAAAGGGCCCAAGAAGGAAATGATGGTAGAAAAAGAAGGCTAAAAAAATGTGATCAAAATTTGACCCCAAAAAAAGAGGCGCTCAAAAAAGCCCAACTCTTGCGAATGAAGCAAATTAACAAAAATACAAAATTATGTGTGCCCTGACCCTTTGTCGCCATTCAACTCCCAGTAGTTTTCAATATACTACCTCCGTTTCTTCTCTTTCACCTTAGGTTGACTTTTTTACCCGTATATGGGTCACTTTGACTCTGTGATTTGGATAGTAAACCGATATAATTTTTTGACGATTTTTTCATAGTATTGTAGATTAAAGTTTACTCTACAAGATCATGCAAAGATTGACAAATTCGTGTATCGTTTTGCTAACCAAATCACCGAGTCAAAGTGACACAGTGAATAGTGTCAAAAAGTAAAGTAAGGTGAAAGAAAAGAAACATAGGTAGTACTTTTCAACCTCACGAGTACACCTCTGTCCCAGCTCTTCCCCATCATTTAGACTTTTACCACTATTCACTGGATCACTTTGACTCGGTGATTTGGATTGCAAAGTAATTTAATTTTTTGATAATTTTTTCATGGTGTTGTAGAGTATAAGTTGCTCTATAACACCGTGAAAAAATTGTCGAAAAATCGCATTATTTTGCTATCGAAATCACCCGGTCAAAGTGACCCATATACGAGTTAAATATTTCCAATGATGGGCAAGAGCTGGGACAGAGTAGTAAAAAGGAACGACGAAGAAGAAGGTCCTACCCCACAGAGAAGAAAGGCGAGTTTGGAAAATGATCTGATCTATCAGCTGTCACAGCTAGTCCAAATTCAGAAAATTTGAGAATCTTTTTGTTATTAAATGTTTTTAAACAAGTGCCAAAATTCCATAACAGCCTTTTGTTATACCAAAAAGGTTGTAAATGTGCTACAGAAGTTGGTGTTGGTAGAAAAAACGTTTATATTTTACCAAATTACATCCAAAAAATGGTGTTGCCACATAGAAATTTCATGTTTAAAAAGCAAGGATTATAAAACCCAATTGCGACCACGCAGGGTTTGGGGGGGGGGGGGGGGGGAGGGGGATGTTGTAGTTCAGTTAGTCGTCGGGCTTGTATGTCTAAGTCTTTGGATGTTTCTCTAGAGGTCTTTATTTTAAATTTCTGAGAAATTTAAGAATTGTTTATTGTCTTTTTTTTTTTTTTTTTTTTTTTTTTGAGGAAAAGATCTTTATAGCTCAAACTGGAGAAATTACAATAAATCTTTCTTTCTCAATGCTATCATCTAGCCAACTAGGGACATTATCTGCTGTATAGTCGAGATTAACTTCATCTTCCTTTGAGTGGCCAGCCATGATGTGAGCTATGTTGTTCGAAGTCCTTGGTTGGTAAACCACTTGAAGATTGGTGATACTCCCACTTAGCTCTGCAATATCTTCAACAACTGCACCCACTTCAGAGATATCATCTTCAGGAGCTCCCTTTCTTGCATTGTTGATCTGTTCTACTAGGATTTTTGCATCTCCTTCAATAATTAGATTAGAGAAGTTATGCACCACACCCAGTTGGGTTGCAAGTAAAGCAGCTTTTGCTTCAACAAACTTTGCCGATATTCCATAGCAGAGAAATCTAGTAGCACCACACAACATTCTTCCTTCAGAGTTTCTGAAGATAACCCCAATGCCTGCCTTCTTCGTAGAATGACAAAAGGCTCCGTCAAAATTCGCCTTGACCCAACCTATCGGAGGACAAACCCATTGCTTCTTCCTCTCTTCTTGCAAATTCCGAGTCCTCTCTTTGCTCACCGTAGCATTTAGCTCATCAATAGAGGAGGTAACCTGCTGGATAATTCTAAGACCGGACATAGGAGTACCTCGAAAGATGCAGTTGTTACGCGCTTTCCACATTGACCAGACCGCCATCGCGAATTTTGCCAAGTTCGACGAGTCCAGAGTATCAATCCACTGGCAAGCCCAATCCGCAAAATATCTGGGTTCTTTTGACAGAAAGAGCCCCATTCCTACCCCATCCCACACCTGTTTTGCTATTGGACAGTGGCAGAAAATGTGTGAGGTGGTCTCCCCAACAGCACCACAGCCATGACAGTAGTTGGGAACTTCAATTTTGCGTTTTCTGAGATTCTCTGCAGTAGGAATTCCTGTAATACCCCGTAAAATACTTAGGGGTAAAATAGTAAATTGACAAATAAATATAAATTTAGTCGTAAAAGAAATAAAATAAAATTATAATTAGTTTTCGTTAACTTTTAATAAATATTAAATTAGTGTTTGTAAATAATTGCGCGAACAAATATATAATTCGCAACGGGATAAAACCCTGCGTGACTTCTCAACTAGTTGGTGTGTCGAGCCACACCCCATAATTTTTACTATCTTAAAAGAGTGAAGAATAGAAAAGTGACTCCTAAGATCTTTTGTCACGGAAGTGTCTCCCTAAAATTGTTTATTACAAAAGTGCCTCTGTCAAACTTAGGCTACTCACTCTGGTACCTTGGTCTTTCAAAGCAACGTTTCTCAATAGACTTCTCCGCGACTCTTCATTCTAACGGACACAACTCTTCGTTTCCATCAAAGATCCGTAGACTACCTTCACAGTCTCTATCGAGCAAGACACAGAGCCTGCCATTGCTGCAAGACACCACCGTCTCCATCACCATCGACGGAGACTTTGGCAACCCTTACTCTCTCTGTATCTCTCTCTCCATGTAGCTATCTTCGTTCCATGCTCATTATTATGCCCTAATGGTTCTCTGTTAATTTTGTTGGATTATGATGTTATTTATTATACATGCTTCATTGTTTATGTTGTTATCTGATTCCGGGTCGTGGATTGTTTTTCTATCCTACTGTAAGATTTCAGGTTTCCCATGGCAGAGTCTGGATCGCAAAATTTTCAATTTATTTTGTTGATTTTTGGGTTCATTGTATATGCAACAGTCCTACTACAACTATTACTACTAATACTGCTATACTTATTCCAATAGTTTCCTGAAAGTATGATTATATTAATTTTATTGCAAAACACTGACACAGTTTTACATCCTTGCGGGTACATTGATTGACATTTGGTTCATCTTATATTGAATACATGACCAAGGTTTAAAAACGCTTACTGTAAGTCAATATATTTTACTTTTGGACTCTATCAGTTTAGTTCTTACGTGGATGAACTATTAAATTCTGATACAATTTTGAAGTATTCATTCTTAAGGTTTCAAGTTCTTTGGCTTAAAGCAGACACAACAATCCCATCTACTGTGATGGTTCAAGGAAGTATACTATTTCGATTTTGTGTTTCTTTTTTCTGATTTAGCCTACTATTAGAGTAATTGTTTATTCTCAATTATTTTATGAAATCATGTTTAGAATTTAAATACTTAATACTGTTTATGGCTTATGTAGTTCATGAAAAATTGCTAATTTCTCTGTCCGTTGCATAGTAGAAGCACTTATGCATATTAACTTCAATTACATCAGCATGAGGTGTTTGTTTGCCTCTTCACAGTTGGATCTTTTTTCACTAGCAAGATGATGCTATTTGGCTCTGATCTTATTTGTCGATTTGGTTATTTTTGCTCTTTTTCCCTTAGGTTGAAGTTGGAATTCTGACCTCTGTCAAACAAAATTTGGATGTTCAACTGTAGGAGGGACGGTATGATTCAATTATTCATCGATTCCTTTGTTATATATGGGTTTCATCTCATAAATGAGTTGGTCGAGGATTTTTGTATGGTGCTCCATTAATAGATGACTTTTATTTAGTTGTTTAGTGTCTTCACTTATTTAATTGTTTTAAGGTATGACAAATTGCAATGATGGGATGATGCATCCAAGGCATACACTGCTAAAGCCTCACAAGCTTACAATATACGTCTTAATTTGGTGCTACGTTTGGTCCAGCGTACTCATAATTTGGCTGAAATGTGGAAACATCAGCCACCCAAACCCAATACCGGAAACAAGATAAGACTACACGAGTATATTTTTTCTTACGAAACAAAACCATTGTTTGTAGTTTTGTGGAATGTGTGGTTGTAATCTACCATATGGAGTGAGTTTCCCGGGATTGTAAAAACGAGATGGCTCTCTCAAATTAATGTCGTAAAGATATTTAAAAAAATCATTTTTTGCTCATGTACGAAAGGTCCCTTCAAAAGTTATATAATTTAGTGTCATTGTCCATAAACAACGCAATGTATTTGTATAAACCTCATGGCCTGATCCACTCGCAGTCATTTCTCTCTTATTAACTTCTCCATGCCAAATCAACATCTTCAATCCTCAACATCTTCGACCCTGAACATCTCTTCCATTGTTCGGTCATATTGAAGCCATCAGAGATCCAGTCAACTCTGTCACGCAGTGTGTAAAGCCTATCCAGAATAAACTTCGTTCATCCTCTGCCCATTAAGACGTTCACTTCTTTGATTCCTTTCCTACAAACTACTTCCAAGTTACAGTAACAAAAAGTTTCACCTTTGGTAAAACCTTAATACTGACGTGTTCCCAGAAATGACTCATTTAAATGTGTCATATCTCAATGACAGTTTACAAATATACTAGACGGAAGATTATTTGATGAATCATTGTTTAAACCAAATAAGTTGAAAGACATTTTTATGAAGAAGTAAGGTGCCGTGTGTAAACCAAATAGGTTTATGACCTTTTTATGAAGAAGTAAGGTGTAGTTGTTGATTTTAGGCAAGCAATTGGCTTTTTTGTTCATTCGGTTCTGGTCTGGATTGTGTTACTCAATGGTTGATAATGCATAATGGAAGTCCAGTTAGCATTGTCTTTGTTGCGTATAGGCTCAAATGTACACATGGATAAAAGGATAGATTATCAGATTCACATTATTTTCTCTGTCTCTTTATTTCGATTGCTAATGAAAAGCGAGGATGGGAATGAATATCAGTAATAATTCGGAAGGCATTCATGAAACTCCTACTCTATTAAGATTTCTATTGCGTAAGGCTATTCAAAGATTTATCCCCTCTCAATAAGCTATTAAGTTGTGTATGTCAACTAAACCAATTACTTTTACAGGTTAGACATTTAATTTAGTCCCATAGCAGACCAATGCCAAGGTTCGTAACACAACCGCATTCTAAGTAATGATCTTATATATCATCTTCGGCATCTTGTTTGCACAATCACGAGCAAGTCGAGGATGAGCAAGTATCCATAGATATCAACAAAACCTATAAACTTTAGAGCCCTTAACTTTCTTAACGTCTGTTGATTAGAATTGCTGAAAGAATTTGCTAACCGTACCATTGGTCTCACTCTTTGTTCGTAATCCTTCAGATCTCACTTCCCTAATTTGATACTTAATAGCGCTGCAAATCGCTCATGTCATTTAATAAACCCATATAACGTTTTTGAAGATGGTCTTGTGTTGATGGCTAATGCTCATTACTTCATCAAGACAACTTTGTCACATCCCTTTCCGAATCAATCGAAGAACAAAATTTTGATCTTATAACTCATTCTCAAGGAAAAATCATGCAATAATCCTAAAGCAAGTCCAAGATTTATTTTGATATTTGTGCATGCGCTTGATGGGTGTGATTTTGAAATGATCGAGGAAAAATTGAAATCACATCTAATTGCAATATTGGATTTTTTTTTTCCTTAAATTGGTCAAAGGTGTGGGCAAACTATTATTCCGGCCTTAATATTGTCACTGCTTGAAAAATAGTCTTGAAGCTCCCCTTCTCAACAATGTCATTCCAATCACCATATCAGTTTAATTATGTTCTGGTCCTTTCTAAACTTGTTTAAATTGATTTATCTAAATAAATTATTCGGTATGCACTTTTTCCAGTAGAGGAGGTTAATCGGTATAGTAGTAGGTAGAGTTTTTTTTTTTTTCTTAATGTTTTACTCCCCGAGCTCATAGAAAAATGCTCTGCTCCTGAGTAAATTTTTGAGTTATTGCGTAGAAAATTGACAAGAATCGTTAATGTGACAACATTATCTTTCTAAATAGCTTTATAAGAGGAAGACATCATGCCCCATTTAATGACTAGCTACCATGGAAGCCACCTGAAGAGAACCTCAACCTCCCACGAGACCACGAGACAGTGGTGTATTTTATGGTCACAGATGATAAACGCAGGTTGTAAATGGCAATGGAAGAAGTACACCCGCCCATGAATTTGCTTGAGCCACTGTCCTACAGAAGATAAAAGATGGTATCACCTTACCAGAATAATCTATTTATTTACGTAACATTATGATTCAACTATTTGACATCAGGGAAAAAATGATAGCCAACATTTTGCGTCATTTTTGTTGTAATGGGGGGAAATTTGTGATCAATATACCATTATTGACATATGTTAGCTTTGATGTTAACAATACTGGCTTATGCATCTGTACAAATGTGGTTCTTAAATTCATTACAGGTGTGGAATATAAACGTTTATTGAAAGTACTAACTCAATTTGCTGAATTGTTACAATCACGTGCAACGCACGTGCTTCTAACTAGTTTCTAAAGAAGCAAGAACACCACCAGACTTTTGCTTCTCATCTTGTCCTTTCTTCTTTTGTTTTCTTTCTCCTCTTCAACTACATTTTTGCTTCTTCTTCTCTTACTTTTTATTCGGCAACAAGTTTCACCCGACACACTCACCGCCACCGCCTCCTCCATCACTCTCTTATATAAATTTGTCTCTCTCAATCCCATCAGCAGAACACTAACTTCATCACCACCATCGCCATCATCACCTTCTCCTCCATCTCCGGCCACCTCCGACACCACCACCGAGAGCACCACCATCACCCACTGCCTCCTCTTGCTTCCCCTTCTTCCTCTCCGCCTCTCCTCTCTGTCTCACTCTGTTCTGTTGGTGTGGTCCACCACATATGGTGGGTGTGCCACATGCAATAACTTCTCTAAGAATAATAAAAGGAAATGAAAAACAAAGAAAAAAAAGGGGTTTCAAATTGCTAGCTGGTAACAGGTTGTTACCCGTGGGTTTGATTTCACACTATATGCATGTGTGTGTGGTTAATGATGAGGCCATGTGGAGCCAAGTTATTGGTCACTTGTTTTGGTCACATGATATGTGACTGGTGGGTTGTGACCAACCAGTGGGTGTAGAGAGGTTTGAACGGGCAAAGGGAAGAAAGAAACCAGAGGCTTTCTGGGTTTTGCAAAGGCTGCGACCAGCCACTTCCGGCGAAGATTCAACGGTGAAAGTTGGTCCGTTTCGCCTCAAATTTCATGGAATTGATCCTTGTGACGAGCTCTTCCAATCTACCGGTTCGGATTATCTCCTCTCCCTCTCTTTGTGTTATCCCCAATTGTTAGTAGAGTAGGGTTTCTACTTTGCTTGTTCATCTAGTTGATGTTGGTGGGGGTTGTTGATCCCAAGATAGTTGATTTCTTGGATGTGATTATACTGTAGTGGTACTAGAGTGGTGTATCCTACTATTGTTGATTATAGTGGAAGCTTTGAGTCGAGAGTGGCTCCGTGGTTTTTCCCGATTTTGGGTTTTCCACGTTAAAAATTGTCTTGTCTCGTTTTTAGCTTATTGTCTACTTGCAATTGTGGTGCTCTCCGTTTAGTTGCATATTCGTGGGGAAATTTTTAATCTTTGGGTTACTTGCTTCCGCTTCGACTTTGTTAATTTAGTCGTGTTTTGAGCCCGGATTCCCCAACAAGTGGTATCAGAGCCTGGTTGATTGTTGTTGGCTCGGGTTGTAGTGTTGACTAAAATGGATGAGCATAGTCTTGGTGGCACGATGATAAAATTGACTTCGTCAAATTATTCAATTTGGAAGCCAAGGATGGAGGATTTGCTATTCTGTAAAGATTTGTATGATCCTGTCGAAGGTGATTCTTCGAAGCCGGCCACCATGACAGACAAAGCATGGGACACATTACATAGGAAGACTGTGGCCACTATCAGACAGTGGATTGACCAAAGCGTTTTTCACAACGTCACCAAAGAGACAAGAGCGGACGTGTTGTGGAAAAAGCTAGAGTCTTTGTATGAGAGACAGACAGTTCAGAACAAGATGCACCTCATGAAGCAGCTTGTGAATTTGAGGTACAGGGATGGCCAAAGTGTGTCTGAGCATATGAGCAGGTTTCAGGAGCTCATGAATCAGCTGACGGCGATGCGGATTGTATTTGATGATGAGATTCAGGCATTGTTTCTCCTTAGTAGCTTGCCGGATAGTTGGGAAACTTTGACAGTGGCTCTCAGCAATTCAGCTCCGGATGGAAAGTTGACCAATGACATGGTCAAGGATAGCTTGTTGAATGAAGAAGCTAGACGGTCCGAGTCAGGCATGAACTCGGAGGCTGAGGCACTGATTTCAGAAAAGAAACATGATAGAGGGAGAAGTCACAGCAGGGGTCCAAATAAAAACAGGAACCACTCGAGAGGCCAGTCGAGTGATTGGAAGAAAAGTGTGAAATGCTATCATTGTGGAGGTATGGGACATTTCAAGAAAGAGTGCAGGAAGATGAAGAACAAGGGACAGCAAGGGTCAGACAACAAGAATGAGAAGACAGTTGCTACAACGACTAAGGATGATACTCTCATTGTCTGTGAGGAGAATGTTGTCAGTATAGCTTGTCAGAGCAGCAGCTGGGTTATTGATAGCGGGGCATCCATTCATGTTACCTCGAGGAGGGAGTTCTTCTCATCTTACAGACCAGGTGACTATGGTGTTGTGAAGATGGGGAATGACGGTGTGTCAAAGATCATTGGCATGGGTGATGTATTCTTGGAGGCTAACACTGGAAGCAAGCTTGTTCTCAGGGATGTCAGACATGTTCCAGATATTCGGCTGAACTTGATTTCTGAAGGGAAGCTTGATGAAGATGGGTATTGCAATCATTTCGGTGATGGTAAATGGAGACTTACCCGGGGCTCGTTGGTTGTTGTTAGAGGGATGAAGGAGTGCTCACTGTATGTGATGCATGCGAAGCTTACCAGTCCAGTGGTAAATGCAGTTGATGATTCCTCTACAGAGTTGTGGCACAAGAGGCTGGGTCACATGAGTCAGAAAGGACTGGATGTCCTAACCAAGCGAGAGCAGCTCCCTGGTATTAAAGGTAATCCTTTGAAGCATTGTACTCATTGTTTGGCTGGAAAACAACACAGATTGAGTTTTCAGCATTCTTATGGTTCTAGAAAGTCTGCTATTCTAGAACTGGTACATTCTGATGTTTGTGGACCCATGAAGACAAGGACACTTGGTGGTGCGAGATACTTTGTCACTTTCATTTATGATCATTCTAGGAAAGTGTGGGCATACACTCTTCGGAGTAAGGACCAAGTGGATGATGTGTTTAAGGAGTTTCATGCTAGTGTTGAGAGGGAAACTGGAAAGCCATTGAAGTGCATCAGGACTGACAATGGCGGTGAGTACAAGGGTTCCTTTCACTGGTATTGCAGGAACCATGGGATTAAGCATCAGAGGACACCTCCCAAGACCCCACAGCATAATGGTGTAGCAGAAAGGATGAACAGGACCATGATTGAGAAGATCAAATGTATGTTGTCACATGCAAAGCTGCCAAGAACCTTTTGGGGTGAGGCAATGAGAACAGCTGTGGATTTGATCAATCTCTCTCCTTCAGTTCCTTTGGAGACAGATATACCTGACAGGGTTTGGACAGGTAGAGATGTGTCTTACGATCACTTGAGAGTGTTCGGGTGTCGGGCATTTGTACATGTCCCGAAAGATGAGAGATCGAAGCTTGATGACAAATCCAAGCAGTGTATCTTTCTGGGTTATGGCCATGAGGAGTTTGGATATCGGTTATGGGATCCAGTTACCAAGAAGATTGTCAGGAGCCGAGATGTGGTATTTCTCGAAGATCAGACTATTGAGGACATTGATAGATGTGATAAGCCTCAGGCTGATGGTGATGATTTGGTGGACATGAGTCCAGTTCCTACTCCAGCAGAGCATGGTGATGAAATAGTGCAGGATGATCAGGGTGATGCAGGTGATGTTGATCCACCTCCAGTTGATGATCAGGCAGATGCACAGGATGAGGTGGTACCTCCAGAGCCACCAGCTCCAGCTGTTACAGAGTTGAGGAGATCTATCAGAGATCGGCAACCCTATCGGAAGTATTCTCCGTCTGAGTATGTGACACTCACGGATGAGGGGGAGCCAGAGAGCTATGATGAGGCCATGACAGTTGACAAGAAAGAGAAATGGCTGAAAGCTATGGAATCTGAGATGCAGTCCTTACATGAGAACAACACATATGAGTTGGTGGAGTTGCCTAAGGGTAAGAGAGCACTCAAGAACAGATGGGTCTACAGGTTGAAGTCTGAGAACTCAGAACCAAGGTACAAAGCAAGATTGGTTGTGAAAGGGTTCAGGCAGAAGAAAGGAGTAGACTACAAGGAGATATTCTCACCGGTGGTGAAGATGTCGTCTATCCGGGTTGTTCTAGGTATAGCTGCCAGCAGAGAATGGGATATTGAGCAGCTTGATGTCAAGACTGCGTTCCTTCATGGTGATTTGGAGGAGGAGATCTACATGGAACAGCCGGAGGGTTTCAGAGTTCAGGGAAAGGAGAATCTCGTGTGCAAGCTGAACAAGAGTCTGTATGGCTTGAAGCAGGCACCAAGGCAGTGGTACAGGAAGTTTGACGCGTTCATGGGGGAGCATGGATACAAGAAAACAACTTCAGATCATTGTGTGTTTGTGAAGAATTTCTCTGACGGTGAATCGATCATTCTTCTTCTGTATGTCGATGACATGTTGATCGTTGGTCGTGATTCCAGCAAGATTGCGAGGTTGAAGAAGGAGTTGGGCAAATCCTTTGCTATGAAGGATTTGGGGTCCGCGGAGCAAATTCTGGGTATGAGAATTTCGCGAGACCGGAAAGCCAAGAGGCTTTGGTTATCTCAGGAGTCCTACATTGAGAAGGTCCTGAAGAGGTTCAATATGGACAAGGCGAAGCCAGCTAGTACACCTCTTGCTGGTCATTTCAAGTTGAGCTCAAAGCAGAGTCCCAAGACAGAAGCAGAGAAGGAAGACATGATGTCGGTTCCATATGCGTCTGCGGTGGGTAGTTTGATGTACGCCATGGTGTGTACGAGGCCGGACATAGCTCACGCGGTTGGCGTTGTCAGCCGGTTTCTCTCCAATCCTGGTACAGAGCATTGGTCTGCGGTCAAGTGGATATTCATGTATCTCAGGGGTACTTCTCAGCTGTGTATTTGCTTTGGAAATGGTGATCCTACTCTTGTTAGTTTCACGGATGCTGACATGGCTGGGGATATCGATTCGAGGAAGTCTACGTCTGGATATCTGAACACTTTTGCAGGGGGAGCAGTGTCGTGGCAGTCTAGGTTGCAGAAATGTGTTGCATTGTCTACTACTGAGGCTGAGTTTATTGCAGCTACTGAGGGTTTCAAGGAGTTGCTTTGGATGAAGAAGCTGTTACAACAGCTGGGGTTGAAGCAAGAGAAGTATACTTTGTACTGTGACAGTCAGAGTGCGATCCATCTCAGCAAGAACTCGAGTTTTCACTCGAGATCCAAGCACATCGATGTGAGGTATCATTGGATACAGGATGTGTAGATGGGAAGTCGGTTGAACTTGTCAAGATTCATACCGACGACAATGGTGCTGATATGATGACGAAGTCCGTACCGGTTGCGAAGCTTGAAGTGTGTAGAAGCATCGCGGGTATGGTGTCCTCCATATGAGGTGGAGGGGGAGAATGTTGGTGTGGTCCACCACATATGGTGGGTGTGCCACATGCAATAACTTCTCTAAGAATAATAAAAGGAAATGAAAAAAAAAGAAAAAAAAGGGGTTTCAAATTGCTAGCTGGTAACAGGTTGTTACCCGTGGGTTTGATTTCACATTATATGCATGTGTGTGTGGTTAATGATGAGGCCATGTGGAGCCAAGTTATTGGTCACTTGTTTTGGTCACATGATATGTGACTGGTGGGTTGTGACCAACCAGTGGGTGTAGAGAGGTTTGAACGGGCAAAGGGAAGAAAGAAACCAGAGGCTTTCTGGGTTTTGCAAAGGCTGCGACCAGCCACTTCCGGCGAAGATTCAACGGTGAAAGTTGGTCCGTTTCGCCTCAAATTTCAGGGAATTGATCCTTGTGACGAGCTCTTCCAATCTACCGGTTCGGATTATCTCCTCTCCCTCTCTTTGTGTTATCCCCAATTGTTAGTAGAGTAGGATTTCTACTTTGCTTGTTCATCTAGTTGATGTTGGTGGGGGTTGTTGATCCCAAGATAGTTGATTTCTTGAATGTGATTATACTGTAGTGGTACTAGAGTGGTGTATCCAACTATTGTTGATTATAGTGGAAGCTTTGAGTCGAGAGTGGCTCCGTGGTTTTTCCCGATTTCGGGTTTTCCACGTTAAAAATTGTCTTGTCTCGTTTTTAGCTTATTGTCTACTTGCAATTGTGGTGCTCTCCGTTTAGTTGCATATTCGTGGGGAAATTTTTAATCTTTGGGTTACTTGCTTCCGCTTCGACTTTGTTGATTTAGTCGTGTTTTGAGCCCGGATTCCCCAACATGTTCTCCGTCCGAAACAGAGCACAGCAGCTGCAACAGCAAGCCCAGAACCCGCCATCACCACCGCCTCTGTTCCCGACGGGAGCACCACCGAAGCCACACCACCTCCACCACAGTCCATCTCTCAGCTCCTCCCTCTCTGTTTCGACCAAGATAGCAGAGAAATGGGCCAAAAACAGAGGCCATAACAGCAAGAAAACAGAGGCCTGACCACTCCGGCGGACCTCCATTAATTCCGGCGAAACTTCCGGCCGAACTTCCGCAGCGGTGCCCATCGCGTTTTGATCCCTCCAGTCGAATCCTAGAGCTCCGACCAAGCCTCCAGACGTCTCAGCCGAACCCAGAAGCAACCCAATCACCGGCATTGAAGCCCACCTCCGACGCCGCCATTCGGCCGCCCGACCCGACTCAATTCTCCATCGTTTCTCGCGATTTTTGGTACCGGTACGCTCTACTCTTCACCCCGAGTTGATTTAGATTGTCTAAATCGTATGTTGATGCTTAGATTCATTTTTACAATGATCAAATTGAAAATTCATGCTAAGGGGGAGGTATATGTTATTTTCAGAAACTATTTTAGTTAAAGAAATGGGGTATTTCTGCTATTTCAGTAAAACATGGGGGCTTGTTTGTTATTTAACAATCTGAACCTATAAAAATAAAATAAAATTAGGATTTTATTTGTTCACATCAATCTCTACACTATAATAATAATAATAATAATAATAATAATAATAATAGTGATAATAATAATAGTAGTAGTAGTAGTAGTAGTAGTAGTAGTAGTAGTAATAATAGCAATTATAAGAATAGAAGTAATATTAATAATAAAAATAATAATAAAAGTAGTAGTAGTAGTAGTAATAACAAAGTAATAATAATAGTAGTCATAATAGGAACAATAATAGTAATAATAATAGTAATAATAATATCAAATTATAAAGTACGATAAATAATTAATGATATAGTTGAAAGAAGGGGTAGTTAAATAGAAAGTATTTTCTTGAAAATAAACTAATTAGAAGCATAACTTATAATTACTAATTTTTGGTTTGTTTCAAATTATTTAGTAAATAAGAAATATTTTATAACTTTAACGGCTTTCTCAATTAATAACGAACGTTTATTTCTATTAATAAAAAGAATGATTTCTCCTAACTTGTATTTGTCCACTAAGAATATTATAAATAGTTTCCATAATTAATTTTATAAATTTGATAATTTATTGCTTACTTAAAATAGTTATGTTAACAAATTAGTATTTAATAATTATTAAAAATTTATTATCTTAAATTATGAGTTCCTATATAATATTAAAATTTATAATCATATTAAGAATATGGATATATATTGATAGAGAAAATTAAGAGATTTCAAATAAAACTTATTAGGCTTATAATAATTTTCGATTGCATATGTGTCGATAAACTTGTGATCAAATAAGGAATCGTAACGCGTAGGTGACGAGTTGTAAACGAGGGCCACATGACATTCTAGGAGGCTTTACGAGCTAACTGCTGAGAATCAAGGTAAGTATACATGCCAAGTCTAGGTGCCTAACTCCTTTCGTGTCTTAAATTGATTTTGATACTAGTCTCAAAATGTCTTTATTATTTAATTACATGTTTTTATTTGAAGTTCTTATATTTTAAATTGTGTTGCTATACTTTGATTCTGTCACACGAATATTAATAATTCGTAATTAACGTAAAGTGGAAAGAGTTGTCCGGGGATCGTTATATTTGCCTTTGATTAGATTGGTCGTGTTGGCTTCTGTCACTCGACCCGTTTATTTAGCCCGGTCGCTACCTGCCGGGTCGCTCCATGTACTCACCTCTCTGGCCGCGAGGAGTCTTTGAGGGGTGCCGGCACTTAAGGTCTTGGATGCGTAGAGTTAGTAGATTATCCCCGTGTCAACAAAGTTAATAATACAGTTTTCTCTGAGATTTGGACAGTTATAAAAGAAAAGGAAAAGAGATTGGGAATCGTATTCCCCGTTTACAAGTTGAGAAAAGAGATTAAAAGAAAGAAAAGATTACATTTGAGTCATACTTTACTCTTCAAGTTTACTGTTTTATAATTCATTCATCTTTGTTATTACATGAAAAGTAAACATGCATCGTCTTCCGTTTTACGAGCTTGGGTGTTGCTTACTCAGTACTTTATGCTGATTTTAGAAAACTGCGGTCTTTGTTTTCCTTCCCCCGCAGGTTTAGATGAAGAGGACTATGGTATGACCGGGTACGAGACTCACTAAGGAGGTTCCGTCACACGTTGTAAAATAGTATGAATAACGTTAGCATAATGTATAATAGAAAAGTATGACAGACTCGAGAACGTTTTGTAATGTTTAATAGTCTGTAATATATACGTTGGGATGTTGTGCTTTTGATTTTCCGCCGTTACTTTTAGCATCGTCCTCCCCGATTCGTCTGAGTCGGATAAGGGGGTCGTTGCAATTCCGTTTAGAATACTCTTCCATAAATGATGCTGAACTTTCTTCGGCACTTTAATCCTCCATATCTTGCTCATTGCTGAAATCGTTGGAGATGAAGGTCCTTCAATAACTTCACTATCTTTGATCCTTTGTGCTACTAGATACCCCGAACGAACAGTGTAAATGCCCGAATCCGAATAGTGCCACAAGATGACGTCCTCAACAGTTCTATTGAGAGGGATTTTAACGACATCCTCCACATCAACAACAGCTAGATGATTCTCCAAGGCTTCTCTATTCCAAGTTCTATCATTCTTCAAGAAATAGCAAACTTTAAGATCTTGATTGGCCGGTTGAACTATGAGCTTTAGCGAAGGTTCCCGTGGGATCCATTTATCAGAAACATGGATTTTTTTGCCGTCTCCCACTCTCCATCTCAGGCCCGAGTTCAAAAGCTTCCTACCCAGGAGGATGCTCCTCCACGCATATGACGGAGCATGTCCCAACTTTGCCTGCAAAAAGCTATCATTCTTGAAATACTTTGATTTAAGAACCCTGCTAAGTAGGGAGTTTGGGTACCTCAAGATCCGCCAACTCTGTTTAGCTAACATAGCATCATTAAACAATTTGAGATCCTTGAACGCCAATCCCCCACGCTCTTTTTGCCTTTGAATCTTTTCCCAGCTAATCCAGCTAATTCCTCTTTGCTTCTCTGCTTTGCTCCACCAAAATTGCCTGATCAATTGTTCCATTCTGTCACAAATACCGTCCGGGATCTTGAAACATGACATTGCGTATGTAGGGAGATCCTGAGCTATTGATCGAATAAGTACCTCATTACCCCCTGTTGAGAGAGACCGTTCTTTCCACCCTTTGAGCTTTGAGATGAGTCTCTCAATCAAGTGAGAAAACGTAATGGCCTTCTTCTTGCCCATCGTCGTAGGAAGCCCCAAGTATGTATCATATTGCGACACTTCATTAACTCCACATTGGTTCAAGATCTCCTGTCTAGTAGCCTCGTTTGTGTTGGAGGAGAACACTATGGCTGATTTGGAGAGATTGAGTTGTTGGCCCGAGGCACGACCATACATACTGATAATATCCATGAGCTTTGCAATGTCTTTGGTATTTTCCTGTGTAAAAAAGACACTATCATCAGCAAAAAATAAGTGGGAGACCACTGGTCCTCCCTTGGAGGCCGTTACCCCGCTAAGCTCCCCTTCATCCACGGCAGCGGTAACGGATCTAGAAAGTAGCTCACTGCAAAGGAGAAAAAGATAGGGAGAGAGAGGACATCCCTGTCTAAGTCCCCTTTCAGGATTAACATTCCCCACGACTACACCGTTTCTAACAAAACTGTAGGAAACAGTAGAGACGCAGTTCATGACTGTCGTAATGAACTTCAGTCCGAAACCCATGTGACACATTGCTTCCCTAAGAAATTTCCACTCCACTCTGTCGTAAGCTTTGCTCATATCAACTTTCAGTGCTAGACACCCTTCTTTGCCTTTTTTGCGCGTTTTGAGAGAATGGATCACTTCAAAAGCCGTGAGGATGTTGTCTGAGATCAATCTGCCCGGAACAAAGGCACTTTGATTTTCTGCTATCAGATTTGGAAGGACTTTCTTTAAACGATTTGCTAGCGTTTTAGAGATGATCTTGTAAATCACATTACAGAGGCTAAGGGGACGGTAATCACTAGCTTTGCGCGACTGCTTTGTTTTTGGGATAAGTGCAATAAGGGTAGAATTAAAAGTTTCAACACTTTCGCCATCATTTAAAACTGATAGACATACCTTAGTCACATCTTCACCCACTATGTCCCACTGTTTCTGGTAAAATCCCGCAGTGAAACCGTCCGAGCCAGGGGCTTTGTCCGGACCCATCTGAAACAAGGCTGTCGAGATCTCATCGGCAGTGTAGTCTCGCTCAATCATCAACTTGTCAGCTTCCGAAATCAACTCAGTCGAGTAGTGTAGCAATGGCTCAATATCGTCCATGGAGGGAGAGGACGTAGTAAAAATTGCTGAAAAATAGTGCTCGAGGCACTTGATAATATCAGGCTCCTCGGTCATCCATTCACCTGTTTCATTTTCAATGCCATCTATCGTGTTTCTAGCTCTTCTAACCGTAGCTTTTTGATGGAAAAACTTGGTATTCCTGTCTCCATGTTGTAGCCAATCCGTCTGGCTCTTTGTTTCCACATTATTTCCTCGCGTTCCATAATCTCGTTCAGCCCCTTAGTCAAATAACGAATCTGCGCTAAAGTTTCAGCAGATTGTTTTCGGCCCTCCAGGACTCCAATCTGCTCCTTTAGTTCCTCCTTTTGCCTGTGGATGCTACCGAATTCCTTCTTGGCCCAAACTGAAAGTCTAGAAGCCAACCCGACCAGTTTGTGTTGCAAAATAGTACCCCCTTCGACAGTCCAGTGGTCGGATACCACCTTTTGAAAATCCCCGTGGCGACGCCACATGTTCTCAAACATAAATCGCCGTCGCCCCGAGGTCGTTTTCTGCTTTGGCCTCCATTCAATTAATAAGGGAGAGTGGTCAGAGTTGGGACCAACTAGATGGGTGACTTTGATGCCTCGAAAACGATCCAACCATTGCAAATTTCCCACAGCTCGACGAGACGTTCTCTAATACTTGCCTCCTCCACTTGTCTATTTGACCAAGTGAAGGGATTGCCTGCAAAACCGAGATCAAACAACTCGAGCTCTTGAAGGATATCATTAAAATCTTTCACCTGACTAAAACTGAAAGGAGCTCCTCCTTCTTTTTCTGACTGACTAGCTATTGCGTTGAAATCCCCCGCAACTAGCCACGGGATATCTGACGGAGGTGCCACTCTCCGTAGAAGCTCCCAAGAATGTCGTCGTTCCTCTCTGACTGGGTCGCCGTAGAAACCCGTAAACTTCCAACACTGTTTTGTATCTACTTCTTGAATTGCGACATCCATGTGATGTTCTGTGGAGCTTTGTCGAGTTACTTTCACCATGTCTTTCCACATGATCCCTAACCCTCCTTTTTTCCCAACCGCATCAACATAAAAGCCACTTGCATACCCAATCCTTTTCGTCACGTTTTCCATATTACTGGAATTCAACTTTGTCTCCATGAGAAAGACAAGTTGAGGGGCATGACATTTAACAACATCATGAAGAGTTCGGACCGTGTCGGGGTTCCCCAGTCCCCGCACGTTCCAGCTTAGCAGATTCATTGTTCCTGGCAGTGCTGCGTAGCAGCCACTGCCGATGTCGCGTTGGGGTTTTGGGAGGAGCACCCATCCTCATTCATCACCGATGAAGTCCCATCAAACACTGCAGCGAGATTCTTCACTGCCTGGCCTTTCGATTTTTTGTCACCAACCATCTCCTGGTTATGTTTCTTCGGTGGGGGGGGGGGTAATAATTGCTTCAAACTTTATCTTGTCCTTTGTAACTTGAGCCACATAGTCTTCTTCCATCACTGCAATAGGCGGGTCAGTGTTCACTGTTTCCTCAACACCCATACTCTCATTTTCCTCTTCCATGGCCTGTTGGTTTGGTTTCAAAATCTCAGGTCCAGTGGGGTTTTGGCAACATTGAGGATGGTCTTGAGTGGTACTCTCCTCAAAGGTTCCTTTTGCATTGGATTTTGGTTAAGTAACCCTACCTCTGGCCTTCCTTGGTGACCCTTGCTTCTGCTTCTTCCTCGCGGGGGGTTGGTGGAGCAACCACCTGCTGTAACCTGGTTTTTCTCCCAGGTTGATTAAGTCTTCACGATCGTCGCAATCCCCGCTTGTATGGCTGAAACGGCCACACCAACAACACACATACGGCAACCTGTCATATTTGAAGTCAATCCACACCTTTTCACTCTTGACCATAGCATAGGCCCCTCGCCGAAGCGGCTCCTTCACCGGTAACTGAACTCTCGACCGGACGTATGGAGTGTCATCCGCAAAAGAGACCAGCGGATCAGTGTTGAGAACTTCCCCCTTACACGAACAGCCTTCTTTCCCGCTTCGGGTTTGATCATGTGGATGGGTAGGTTAGAAACCTGGACCCAAACATCAACAGTGTCTAGTCGAGTATTCTCGACCTTATCTCCAAGCTTCCAGTCCTTCTAGACAAGAATTAAACCGTCGAAGACCCACGGGCCTCCCCCCACGATCCTCTGTTTCGACTTGTCATCCGGGAACTTGAAGAGAAAAAGTCCCTGTTTAATCTTGACAATCTCCACCAGTTCACCATTGTTCCATATCCGCTTGAAAAAAGCCTGCATTGCGAAGAAGTTCACGTTACCTCCCATAAACCTTCCGATCATGGCGATCTTGCACTCCTCCTCAGCCTTGTCACAAAAATCTTCTTCAAAAACTATCAGGTCATTCTCCTCACATAGTGTGAGAGATACCGCAAACTTCTCAGAGAGTAGATCCGCCATTGGTAGCGGTTGGAAGAGATTCCGGCGACTTTCTGCATTACTGGGAATTCTAGGGTTTCACTCTGAGAAACGGCGCCTCAGAGACTTTTTGAATTGTTTATTGTCATTCTTAATTACGATTTTATCAACTCGAACTTTCTCATCTCTAGTCTAATTTGCAGGCTATTACTACGAGGTTCGCATGCCTAAATCTTTTGGTGGCTGTTGCAAGCATATTCTCCCTCTGTCCCATTTGGTTCTTCAAATTCTTTTAAAGTTGTTTTATTAAGACGGGGTTGAAAGTACTGAAATCCCCATTTCAACTGAATGTATTTTGGGTGGCAGTCAGCAAAGGTTTCCACTCATTTAAAAGAGGTAAGATGGTATGTTCCACATAAAACTGTTTCAATTTTAGAAAATTTTGAAGAAACAAGTGGAATGTTCAAATAAGAAAATCCTAAGAATCCCTGGTTTAATATATATACTTTAATTGTAGGCTATTATTTTGAGTTTTTCAAATAAAAAGAAAATAAGAACTTGATAGAACGGAGAGAGTAATTTTCTGAGAGCAATTATCTATCCGGTTTAATATATAGGCTTAATTATTTAATGCCTACCCCTAATATACTGAAACTATCAAAACTAGCTGATAATGTACCCCACTTGCAATAAATCAGACACTTTGAAACTGGAAAAATAATTTCGTCAATAACTTAACGGAATAAGCCGTTAGTTGACCTTCGTGTCCTTTTGTTAGAGGGTAAAATTGTCAATTACCTCCTACATATGATCACTATGAACACCATCATAGTCACCATTGCTACCGGCACATTCCCAGCCACCAACCCAGAATCCGGCGACCCCAGACCCAGAATCCGGCAATTTATTCCAGCACCATCACCATCACAATCTCCACCACAATCACTCTCGCCTTCCTTCTCTGTTTTCTCTGTCTCCCTCTCTTGCTTTCCTTTACCGATCTATGTCCTCTCTCAACCAAAAACAAACACCACAAAAGAGAACGTATCACCATCACAACCCAACGTCTATCTCTTCGCTGGCCCTCCTATACAACCTCATTGCCATCGACAACCCACCAGACCGTGAAGAACATAGCACAGATTGGAATACTTCAACAATCCGAAAATGCAAAATTGATTCTAGAAATCAAACTCAAGGGTTCTCTTCGTTTCTGTACTTGGGAGATTTAACTTCGAATATTCAACAATCGGTGACCGGTCGATCGAATGGGTTTTGATTCATTCTTCAAGCAATTATCCGTCTCTTGCAATATATTCGATCTGGGTTTGTTGGGTTCGCAACACTCTGAACCGTCAAAGCAGCCCGATTCATAGAGATAGAGAGTGAATCGAGATCTAGATATCATATTTAGAGATAGAGAGTGAGAAAAGAGAGTAATAGAGGAGATGAAGGAGGACGGAGGGTGGATGATTAAGGATTGAGATAGAGGATGAGATAGAGGAGGGACGAACAGAGAGATGCGAGAGCGAGAGATGCGGATATGGATTGAGGGATAAGATTGAGTCCATCCATCCCTTATCTTCTTCATCTTCATTTTCTTCTTCGTTTTTTCTTTGAAATATTCTTCTTCGTTTTTTATAGTTTTTTCATTGTTAAATTTTTTATTTTAGCATTGACAATTTCGTCCTTGTTGTGATGATGGAGTTTGGATGGAAATCTTTCCCAGCTTCAAAGTGTCTGATTTATTGCAAATGGGAAACATTATCAGCAAGTTTTGATAGTGGGTAGTACAATGTAATAGTTTCACTATATTGGGGGTAGGCATTAAGTAATTAAGCCTAATATATATATATATATATATATATATATATATATATATATATATATACACACACACACTTTAATTTGGAGGCTATTGTTATGAGTTCCCACATCATAAAAGGAAGAAATCAAAACGATGCAACTTTCTGGTAATTTTTTCATAGTCTTGTAGAGCAAAGTTTATTCTACAACACCATGAAAAAAATTACAAAATTCTTGTCTCGTATTGCTAATCAAATTACCGGAAAGTCAAACTAAGAAGAAAGAGAGGAAGTATGAGTTTCCACATAAAAAGAAGAAATCAATAGAGGTAAATGATGGCATGCATGGTTGTTGGTTTGTTGATTGGCATGGGAAAGAATTGTCAAATCACCTTTAGGGTTGTTTGGTTGAAGATGTTAAAAGTGGTTTGTTTGCTTTTTACCTTTCATTTCATGTCTGCTGTCAGCTGGCTGGTTCGATGATCCCCCGCAGGAATTGAATGTGAAGGACGTACCCATAGCATTAGCAGCTGCTGCAATAAATCCAAAGGCAGATGAAGAAGGTGGTGGTGGTGGTGTTTATATGGACACAAAAACAACAATCCCATCTGAGTAGGCGATTCATATGGTATCTTCTTCACTTTCACACAAACAAATCTGCAGGTAAATGACATGCATGAGTCTGAGCACTGGGTCAGTGGTGGTACATATGAACTGTCAACATCGCCCACCACCATCACCTCCACTACTGTCCATGCACATCATTCCTTTCCTTTCATAGTCTCTCTCAGTTACTTGTGTTACTCCACTACCCCCTCATTGTTAATTGGTTTTAAAGTGAAACATCATGATTCTTAACATGGTATCAACGCTTGTTTATGATCCGTCGGATATCGCCTGTTTTGTTTCGCACGCTGCGCGTGAGGGGACATGTTGAGAATTGTTATTTATCCCACATCGAAACTCGGTCTGTATCGCCTATATCTAATAAATTTATTGGGCTACTCGCCTCAAAGCCAATTGGTTTTGAGGTGGAATCGGATCCCAAGATTCTTAACATCATGTTTGGTAACCCTTATTTAAACAGTGTTTTTCCTAAAAACAAACTTAGCAACACTATTTTTATCTGTTTCGGAGTTTATATTTTGTTTAAAAGCAACAGTTTTTAGAAACACTACTTTTTATGTTTTTTGAGCTATCTATGTACTATTCAAGGAAGACTCTAAGGTCAAATTATAGCTGTTAAGTCTTCTCAAAATCAACATTGCAAAGGATTTGATATAACGAATACCAAACATGTATCCCAGTCAAATCATAATGAACCGTACTTCCTCATTCGTTAATTACACATATATTCTGATTCGCATCAGAAGTTTGTGAGTAAGAATGCAGACATATAATAAATCTTGTGAACTATTATTTCGAAGTCTTGACATTTTGAAGCGATTGTGCAAATTCAGAAGTTTGTAGGGTGTTGTAACAGTGTTGTAACACTAAAATCGCAAAACTCTCAGCTGAGAGCATGATATTTTTAGGGTTATGGTGATTAAGACCAGTAATACAAATCTTAGATCATGTTAATTTGACAACTACAATATGCATGGTTTACTATCTTTTTTCAAATACACAGACCGTGATTACAATTATTTTGAGCGACATCATAAGTTATTGCAGGAAAAAATCACTAAATGAATAAATACATAATGTAAAAGTCCCATTAGTTTCTTCTGAGAAGGAAATGCTGCATTATGGCATCATAATATATAGTAATGCAATGAGAAGGTGAGTCCTGCATGTTTGGTCTGGAGACTCCTGGCCTTGACCTCAGATTTAGGGCTGACGTAATTCATGAGAGATAGGGAGAGAGAGATTTAATTAAATCCCTCTATTATGAGTACTAATTGCTTAATTAATCAGAAAAATAGGCTATTACTACTAAGAGATCCTTGAGAAGCAGTAGAAGTAGAAGTCCCATGATCTTCTGCATCTGCAGTAGTTTGCTGGTTCTTCCCAAAATGGATGCTTGGGAAATGTGCCCACTGCAAAAATAAACAATGTGTGAAGTTATGCATGTTAACTTAAAATACATAAAAATCGATGCTTCTAGAAAATGTTGTTTTGATCAATAAATAACCTAATAAATAAATAAATAAATAAATAAATAAATAAATAAATAAATAATCTACAAATTGAACACATTTAGTTTAAAATTACTGCTTTTAGAGAAAATCGGGTTGACAAACCGGAGAAACATGCATACTCCTATTTTTAGTCCCTATGCTCCGCAGCAGCAAACTAGACGAAGTGCGAGTTAATAAATTTGGGAATGTATTCATTGGCTTTTGTAAAATGCTGCTCACTCCTATAAATAGTCGTACATCTTCCTTTTCGTTCAATTTAATTTCATTTTAATGATTAATCCAACAAATGAAAATCAACAACATTGCGAAAAGACGAAATGCGAGTTAATAAATTTGGGAATGTATTTAGAAACCCACCTCTCTTTGCGATTTATTTGTATGTAAATTGGACTTGCATACCAAAAAATGAATTACAGCTAACTTTGGCTGGAAATCATTTCCCAAAATATGAATTGCAGTTAAGAGAAAGAAAAGGCGAATTCATAAATTTGGAATTTACTCATCAATTTGTAAAGAAATTGACTTACATTTTTTGCAGCTGTGCTAAAAGCCTCTCTGTGGCTTATGTCAGGATTACCTGTCTTTATCCTTTGGATCTCCTCTCTATAAAATTGGAAAATAAATTGTAAAATTCATCATACGTCAACGTTTTATGCAGTCAAATTCAGATTTACCCAATACGATATGAATCCATTTAATCTACACTCACGGTTAGACGAAGTTTTTACGCTAGCTAGCGCGAATGTAAGTTATGCATATTATCAAGAAACTATGTCTTACTTGATGAATTTGTTGTATGCAGAAGGAACACGTTGTCTCTTCTCTGGTGCTGCATAAAATAATAAACGGGTGAGTATATTTTGACCAGGTTTGGACAATCTGGATTAAAGGAATATTGATTGTTCCTTGATCTTATTTTGAAAAGCTCATAATCTGAGATTATCGACAAGCATATCATATCAGGATCTCTTTTCAAGAGAATTGACTCTCTATGCCACTTTTGACACTTAACAAAAGTCCAGATCTCTTTAAAACGGTCCAGAATAATTACTAAGCTTATCCAAACAGGACTTTTTTTAAAGTAAAACGAACAAGAAAGTGCATGTTTGGTAACCATGTTTTTAAACAAAAATGATTAATAACATTGTTTTTCAGAGTAACTCATTTGGCAGTGCAGTTTTCACGTTTGTTTTCAAGCAAAAACAAAGTGAAAATTTTACTAAAAAAACATATTGAAAACTGTTTTTTTAAAACAGCAATTTTTTGTAATCTTTTGGTGTTTTTTCGTACTTTCGGGGGTTAAAGATATTCCAACCCTGATTGGATGTATAAAGTAACACAAATATATGTCGGCATTCTACGTAAAACTAATATTTTATAAAATTAAATTAACATTAAAATTTTAGTAATGCTGCCAGATGTGTTTTTAATTTTAAGCGCTATTTTCAGCGCATCCAAAACAGTTTTTCGATTTTGTCTTGAAATGCGTTTTTCTGCATGTTTATTTCCCATATTTTCTGTTTTTTAAAGGAATACCAAATATGCTCTCAATTCTAATTTATGTTGCCAATGAAAAAGACTGAATAGAAAGTTACAACGCATCTTTCTAGCTAGTTTCTTCACATGGATGTTGAAGAATGATAGAGAAGAGAATGAGCACCATCTCTAGTATGGGAGTAGACAGAGTGAGTACAATTCATCTTTGGAGCATTCAAAGAGCAAAAAGAGACTGGACACACAATGTTGTATGTATATATGTGTGTAATGGCATATAATGGTGGTTCCAGAGAGCAGCATTGTGTCTGATGGATTAGGAAACACCAAAAACTGTAGTGTCACAATCAATGAAAATGATAGTTCAATATATGCATGTGCTTCCTCCGATTCTTTTTTCTTTTTACATTCTTCCCTTCTTCATCATTTAATTATTTTGACTCGTATCTTGGTCACTTTGACCGGACGATTTGGATCGTAAAACGATACGATCCTTTGATACTTTTTTTTACTACGTTATAGAGCAACTTTTATTCTACAACACCATGAAAAACTTATCAAAATTTGCATTATCTAGTTATCCAAATCACTAGATAAAAGTGACCCATTGAATAGTTATAAAAGTCAGGATGATGAGAAAGAGAAGAATCAGAGTGGTAACTCTCATTATGGCTCTCTATTTAACTTGCAGTCAAATTTAACTTAATCCTTCCAATTCCATTTAAGGGTGGATTTTTTTGGGGGTGGATTTAAAAATTTAGAGTTTTTTTGGTGCATGTTTAAAAGAAAAAAATAGTTCAAAATATGCTAAAATTAGGGTTTCAGAGTTTTTTTGGGTGTTTTTAGACACGCTCATTCTAGACAAAAAATGCTTAAAAGTACCAAAAAAAAAAAGACGGTCAAATGTGTTTTTGAGTACAAAAATTGTTTCTAAGTAAACATATTTGTTTGAAATTCATTTCTCGTACTGTTAATAGTTGCTGTAAAAGAAATGTTGAAGTGTTCCTAACCCTAATTGTTCGTAACCTCTGGTAAATTCAAGGGGTACATGGTAAGAGCATCCACAATAGACTAGTTAAACGGAAGTTATTGCTAAAATAGAGAGCATGTTTTGTGGAACTAGGATTCCAGTAGACTCGCTAATTCACTTGCTACTTTGGTCTCATATTTTTTTTGCTCGCCACATCTAGCAAGCATATTATTCTCATCCAAATTAATTTTCCGAATTATTTCCACACGTTTCTACTTCCTAGAATTTCTCACACTCACATGTTTAGTTTGGGTAGGACTCTACAATTAAAAAAAATGTGGATGAAAATTGGCTAACACTACTGGAGCAAAACATAATATATTCACTGACTAAAATAGAATTCGTAAAATATATAGCTAAGTACTAAATTACACTATTGTGATGCTCTAACTAACTGTTACCGCTCGACTAATCTTTGTGGGTCAAAGTCTACTTGTATCACTTAGAGCATCTCCAATAGATTAGGTATATTATTTTTTTAGTTAAATTATAGATAAATTAGAAAATATTGTACTCCAACAGATTAAGTATCTTGTTTTGCAAATACAAGATATGTATATTTCTCCCTAAATTTGGCGATAATTTTTTGTTATGCAAACTCAAACCACCTCTCATATTTTTATGGATCACATGTATTTCTTAAATTTTCTCGATTGTTTCTCGACGTAATCTCTCAATATTTCAAAATTCTACAATTTGATTGGTGATGAAACATTTCATCCGTCATCTTTCCTATTTTTTCTCTTCAATGACATTGTTTTGCATAACCACTACCGGAGAGAAAATTTAAAATATCACTTCTTTAAAATGAAAATCAGTAAGAAGTTTACGTGTAAGAAGTGGTAGAGCTACTAATAAGTGACACCTCCCTTTTTCTTAAAATTGCACTTTTAGCCCTAGTACGACTTCTTATCAAAAATATTTTTTAACAAATACACAATGCACATTCTTTAAAGAGGAAAGATCTATTTGTGTAGAGGAAGGTAGTTACTGAAGACCAAGACCACGAGGGGACGATGCACATAAACGTGAAATTGGTTTTGGTACCACAACTCACGTACCAACACACCGTACACTGTGTGTGGTTTGGTTTCTTAAATTGCATGTGTTGCTTTCAATCTCATGAAGTCTCTCTCTATGCCATGCAGTTGGTTAATTCACTGTGCAGCAGGCATTTACACCTAGCTAGCTCCCTTACAACATTGTTAGGTGTGTTTGGACGAACTTAAATCAGCTGAAATTATATCAGCTTATTGGAATTGGTGGTTAAGGTGAGGAGAGATCTTACAGCTCAACCACTCGTTCCAATAAGCTGATATAATTTCAACTGATCATTTAAGCTTGTCCAAACATGACCATTTTAACTCTCTCTGGAGAGAGAGAGAGAGAGAGAGAGAGAGAGAGAGAGAGAGAGAGAGAGAGAGAGAGAGAGGGAGAGAGATCTTACGGCGGATGGGAGGGGTTCTTGGAGCTGGTTCATGTTCAGAAGAAGAAGAGCCTCCGAAACAAAGACCAGCAGATGATGATGACTTGATATTGGCTGATCTTGAAGATGTGTAATGATGATACTCTCTACTTGCTTCATCTGATGGTGAGCTCCATTGTGGTTTCTGCACCTATATAATTAACCCCCCACCAACTTAACAACAACAAGAAGAACATGTTCTTCTGTTATACTACAAAATCAATCATTCTTTTATTTTGATGAACAAAGTATAATAATCCTTGTTATAAACAGATTTATCTAAAATTTGCAATCATTTATCAAAGCATATTTATTCATCATTGTCCATGATGTCAGGGACAACAATGAGTGTCAAACATCACGACATTTTCATCGTTGTCCTCACAATTTAGGTGGAACTCAGTTTTAACCAAAGGTTAAATTGAAGTGTAGCTAGGGTAACCAATACTAGTATATTGTAAGCAATCTTTGCTATTTACTTATCTTTAAGAAAAGTAGTTCAAGCTAAGTTCTTGATTACGAGTTCCGATTTCTTGTAATCTTACCACTTTCGCATCATTTTATGCTTTTATATAGTACAACATTAAGGAAGGATCTAATTACTACATAGATTCCATTGTGCATATTTGAATACAGTCGTGTGATCGATGTTACTAAGACTCGTGGTGTTTCACATCAAATTCTATAAATATCACTAGTGTTAATCATTTACCTGAAGGTTATGATTATGATCTTGATGCAGAGGAACAGTGTGAAGCAAAGTTCCCATGTTGACTGACAAAAGATTTGCACAATGCCCACATCTCACTGTTACTATCCCCAACATACTACTGCATGGCACACTTACCTGCAATTCATCAAAACCAATTTGTTTGGAGAGAAATCAAAACCAAATTTAAATAATGCTCTAATATTGTGTTTTTATCTTACTTGCATTTAGCATTTTATTTTCCACTCTATATAGGAATAACAAGAATATAATAATCACATAATTTATATTTATGACATATGCGGGTATACAATATTTTCTTGTTCTCAGCTTCGAGAACAAGTTGAAGAGACAATCACTTCAACATGTGGTGGAGGGTCCCAACCCAACACCTAGTGTGTTTGGATTTTGTGTGGTTGTGACGCGGATGACTTCATCTTATCACCGTTAAGGATTAGAAAGTCGAATTCACACTATATGGCTAGGGTTTCACTACTTTGGTCAGGTTGGATCGGTGTGAAATGACAAAACAGTCCCTCACATTGTTCATATAACATTACCCTTGGTCGAGCTCATCACATGGAGGGCAATAACCAAATGAACTTTCCCCAATGTTTAAAGGCACTTGCCCTCCCCATATCTCTCTCACTTTGGTGCGCCTGACTGGCAAATGAATGGAGGGACAGGAGACGAAAAGGACTTGACTGGAAGTCTACAAAAATGAGACAATATTTGGAATCTGAAGATATATCTGAATTTAAATTAATATTTTTGTAACGCGTGGTTCAGATGAATGAGGGTTTCTCTATCGTCACCGCGATCAGATGTTGAATGGTCAGTTTCTAACAATAAGAGATATCTTGGTCCCTAAACAGCAGATAGCAGATGACGAGAGTGATATGCATGAAAGTGAATAGAACGAGGAATATATTTTATATAAAAACAAAAAAAATGGAAAGAGGAATATACTCCCTCCGTCTAGCAGGTTCTTCGAAATTGAATTTTCCAAGTCATTTTGATCCGGTGATTTGGTTATCAGAACGATGAATCTTTTCATGATGCTGTGAGTTAAATTTACTCTACAACACCATGAAAAAATTACAGTTTTTTGCATCATTTTACTAACTAAATCATCAGATCAAATTGATCGGCGAATAATACTTTTTGAAGAACCTGTTAGTACGGAGGGACTATGTGTAATGGGTTGTCTTCGGTACTGAAGATCAGGAGAAATGAAAGGGGAATTGCATTTCATTAACATTGGAGCTTGATCTAGCTATAATCCCGAATTTACTGTTTTACACTTGTATGCATTAATGAGAAGTACTATATAACAAAGCTCATATCTTCTTCTTCTTCTTCTTGGGGTGGAATGAACTTTTGAAAAAGAACCATAGATCTGAATTTAAAAACGAGAACCAACAAGCATTGCTAGCTTTATTTGGCTTTTCAAAAAGTTTCGTCAAAATCCTAGGACAATGAGAAATGATGTAAAAACCCTAATTGGCGTTTGTATTCATTGGGGTAAATGAATTATGAGAGCCAGATCGCAGATCGCAGACATAGATTCAAATTGAGAAAAAGAAAAAAATAGTGTGGATAGTAAATCAATCATTTCTATAGACAATCCGATGAAGCAATTGGTTTGGAATTACAAATTCTACCAATGAACTTTCTAAACTTGACTAAATTAAAACCCTAGAAACGTTTCAGTTAAATTTAAAAAATTGGAAAGAAAAATAAATATGTGTTGCACTGGAATTTCAGAATCTAAAAGGTGAGGAAGCTCAGATAGTTACATGAAATATCAGGAAGCCGTGTTTTTTTATTTTGCAAAAGATAGAAAAACAAAAGGATCAAAATTCAGAATTTCTAAATAGGGAAATCTGCGGAATGATCTCTTGCACACAAACCCTTGCCACATGCATATGATCAAACAAATACTTCTTCTAAAAAATAGAAATAGTATCATGCCCCCAACTGTTTTGATTTTCTGGCTCCGCCACTGTGTTCTAGTTACGATCTATGGATCAAATATTGAAAATTTATCCAGCAGATATAGAATTGGGGAAGCGAGAGAGAGAGAGATACCGCCAAGATGGTGTTGCAGAAGTTGCAGTGGACGTAGCAAACGCGCTCAGACGGCGATGATGGCGACGAAGAAGAAGACGAGAGGCCCAGCGTCATAGACATTTTCAGCTTTTGTGAAAACTTCTTGGATCCACCAGATAATAAGAAGCGATTTCAGAAATCAGCACCAGCAATCTCTCTTCTCTTTCTACTTCTATGTCTCTCTCTCTCTCTGAGAGAGAGATAGAGAGAAGTGATGGGTGGTGGGGGTAGTACGGTGGTGTTGAGTGGTATTGTGAAGGTGGAAGGCAACAAAGGGAGGGGGAAAGGTGGAATGTGGATTTAATTTGAGAGAGAGAAAGAGAGAATTGAGAGAGAGAGAGAGAGAGTGTTATGATTGAGGGAATGAGTGGGTGGAAGTTGCCCTGCCCCCCTTTGAAATCACAGCAAGATCGAACTAGCTAGGAGGGTGTCTAGTGGTAAGTTAATACTAGTAGCATCTTCTATATCGGTGGAAGGGAGTTAATGTTTTCGACTTCTTGAGGTTCTGTCATACTTCCATTGTTTCTTCTAAATTTGCTTACTCTTCTAATTGGACAGTTTTAATTTTTTTATTTTATTTTTTATTTTTTCATGGCACTTTTCAAATTAAGTACTTTCCCCCTTTTCTTCCCTTTCTCTACGCTTTGACTTTTTTTGACTCGTATCTCGGTCACTTTGACCGGGTGGTTTGGATCGCAAAACGATACAATTTTTTGATAATTTTTTCACCATATTATAAAACAATTTTTACTCTACAACACCATGAAAAACTTATTAAAGTATTATATAGTTTTGCTATCCAAATCACCGGGTCAAAGTGACTCCGTGAATAGTGACAACAGTCAGAACGTAGAGAAAGAGGAGAAACGGGGGAAGTATTTTTTTGTGAAATAATTATTATGCCCTCAATTTTGTGGGTGTTCATACTATTTTTCTGTTTAATTAGTCATATTTTGTGTGTACTCACACAGTTTTAAATGAAGCAGGTTACTTTTCCTAAAAAAAAACAGGTTACTAAGTGACTAGTTTGAAAATGTTGTGGCGGTGCTAGAATCTGCTGTGTGAAAATAACTGTGGAGAGCTGATGTGAATTTTAATAGAATGTTTGGTAAATATTACGTGAAAACAACGATAAAATATTAGTAATTGTAATTTTGTGTTACCTAAAATCTACTACCAATCTGCTGTAAAAGAATAAAATGACAAACACATATTACATGTTTCATTTCCATAAGAACTTTGACATAAAATCCCCCTCGCGGACACTTAGTTACCAGCAGTATTAATTTTGTCAGAAATTCTCTTGGAGTTTCACTTTTACCGACATCGCGCATTTACAAATACTGCTGGTAACTAAGTGTCGGTAAAAGTGAATCTACATGGTGGTTTTCTGACAAAACCAATACTGTTGGTAGCTAAATGTCAACGAGACGGTATTGCAGGGGTTTTTCTGTGAAAAGTTCTTCCGTAAAGATAACTATTGAAATTTTAAAATATTCTAAGGTCAAAATCGGATGTAGATATTTTAATTAAAAGCATGTTCTGATAAAGTATATTCCCCATTGCTTCTTGAAAGTTGTCGCGGGACAGTGAAAATTGTTCGAAAGTCGAAAATATATTTTTTACCAAATGCGCTGAAGAACATCTGTTGTTGGGAAGGCGTTATGCTGACAGCAGAAGCATTTCCAAACCAGCACTAAAACATGCGTCATTTTTCTCCAAGTTAATTCATATGAAACAAAGATAGTAATATTTTGTGTAAACCATTATTTGTGAAGTCGATAGAGAGCGAGAGAGAGAAAACATGATTTATTTATTTTCTCTTTTATACATATTTTCTAAAGATTATACTGAGGCACTTGCACGATACTATTCATAAGAGGATATTTACCGGTTTTATATCTAAGGCATACAATACTAGGACTACAAGGCAACTGAGTAATTCGGTGTTTCCCATTGTAAAGTATAATACGGAAATAAAATGGGAAAAATACGTTTATAGAAATTCAAATTAAAATGTGCAATTTGAAATATTCAAGTTTTTAATACGTAAATCTATATTCGTATACTAGTTATTTATCCCAATTAAAAAATATGAGTATACATCATACCTTTATAAATATATAATGCGACAATTGACAGTAAACCAATATTCAGTTTGACACTTGTAATACCAAAACCTAACAATCTCGTGCTTTCATTTTGAGACATAAATCCATATCAAAAGGACATTCACAACTTGATATAAAGTCACACAAAAGTTCAATACACCTCTACCACAAACGTATAGAACTAAAATTAAAGAAAAAATATATGCCAGTACTCGATGTTTATTGCTCGTAAAGTCAGTGACTTCTGTGAAGCTATAGTTAGTGACAATGTGGAGGAATAGAGTTTATACACTAGTATGTATATTAAGTATTGACAATTTCATACATTTATAGTATGTACATGGATGGGATCGGGTATCCGGCGATTTTGCACTGTGATCCGAATTCATAACCGAATCCGTTCGATTTTCGCTTTCATAATTCATACCCGATCCACTTTTGATTGGATCGGATTTGTACTTGATCGGTCAGGCTTGGTTCACTCATATCCCGGATTCGGCTTGGTTCGCTCATATCCCGGATTGCACTAAACTGTTAGCACCCAATGTAAAAAACTTAAAAACATATTTTGGGGGTGTCCTTTTCGTAAGAACCTAATATTCACAATCTGGAGTTCATGTGAAGTCTCCTTTGGGGTCTAGTAATCGATCCTCTTATAGGAATTTTTATTTGACACTCAAGCTCTGGGTATGATGAATTCATACGTTTGATAGCATCTCTCTCTGTGATATTCTTCCAAATAATCATGTGTTAAAAATATGATCAACGTGTCCTACTGCTTTGTGTTGCTAAAAAGTCAGGAGACCAGGCCTAAGTTTATACAGTCATCTTACTTCAAGTCAAAATTACTAAAACAACTTTGTATGTACGGGAAAATACCAGGCGTAAGATTTACGTCAAGGTTGCCCTCTCTCGCCTTACTTATTCTTTTTTTGTTTGTGAATCTTTTCTAGAGCTTTGACTGCTGCTGTTAGTGTTGGTCCGATCACAGGTGTGACCGCATCCCGTGGAGGGCCAACTGTCTCACATTTATTCTTCGTGGACGATAGTATGATATTCCTTAAAGCTACAACGGAAGAGATCACTTTCTTACAAGAGTTACTTCAACGCTATCAAAAAGCTTCTGGTCAGAAGGTAAATTTTGATAAATCTTCAGTAGTCTTCTCCTCGAATGTCCCGATGACAGAAAGAAACAACTTTTGTACTTTACTTGGCATTCAAGAAACCGACAATCATGAGAAATATCTTGGCATTCCAACCTCTATTGGTAAGAAGAAGATCAACAGTTTTGGAAGCCTAAATGAAAGGGTGGATAGCAAGTTGAAGGGGTGGAAGAAAAATCTGTCCTACGCAGGAAGGGAAGTTCTTATCAAAGCAGTGTCTCAATCTTTGCCGGTTTACACAATGAGCTGCTTCAAACTTCCATCTACTCTTTGTCAAAAACTCGAGAGAACAACATGCCAATTCTTTTGGGGAAAGGACCAAGGACAAAAGGGTGGACATTGGATTGCTTGGGAAGCCCTTAAAAAACCTAAAGACGAGGGTGGTATCGGGTTTAAGGACTTGGAAGACTTTAACAAAACACTCCTTGCTAAGCTGCTTTGGAGATTGGTTTCGACAAACTCATTGGTAAGCAGAATTTTCAAACACAAATATTCTCCTAACGATGATTTACTAAAGGCTTCGGCACATCAAAACAGTTCTTACGCATGGAGATCCATTGTGAGCTCAAGTGACCTTATCTGTAGTGGTACCCGCTGGAAAGTAGGGAACGGGGAAAACATTTTGATCACAAAAGACCAGTGGCTCAAACGACAGCCATCTTTTCAAACCATTATGAAACCTACTAGGTTGGAAAATGCTACGGTAGCACAGTTTATCACTGCAGACCGTTCATGGGACAGAGATGAATTAATTCGCTGCGGACTTGAAGCGGATTTACAGGAAATATGCAAGGTAGCTATTGGGAACTCAGACGAGCTTGACACACGGAGATGGCACTATACTGATAATGGCGAATACTCAGTTGCTTCAGGTTATGCCCTTTTGAGAAGTCAGAGAGCCTGCAATCCTTCAGCATCGACTTCGGCTTCGTCTCAACCTTGGCTGCAACAACTTTGGAAGGTTCGGGTTCAACCCAAAATCATATACACCGTATGGAGGGAGGCAAAACAATCGCTTGCTAAAAGTTTGAAGGTGGCTCGCTTAAAAGGAAACATACCTACTGGGTGTGCACTATGTAAAAGGAGCCCGGAATCGGAGTCACATCTTTTCATTGAATGTCCAGTAGCAAAAGCTATGTGGAAAAAATTCTTTGACGCCGACTTCTGTCGAAACCTGGCGGGTTGCGTAACCGACTGGGTTCCCAGAACTATTTTGAATCTCTCTCCGGCGAAACGTGCTATCTTTTGCATCGTGATTTGGAGGTTATGGGCCCTTCGTAATTCGGTTATTCAATAATGAGGTTGTCAATGAAACCGTCTTGAGACAATCAATCGCACGAGCCATTGACGAGAGCTCAGGAGGTACGGGTGGCTCAGCTACTTCTACAGGAGCTCGGGTCCCTCTCTTTCAGTGTTGGAGGCCGCCGGATTCGGGAAGGCTGAAGATCAATTCCGACGGAGCTTGGCTGCCGGAGGAAGATAGAGCTGCAGGTGGTGCAGACATACGGGACAATTCTGGTGGGTTGGTGGCGGCAGTTTCTACTCCACTGCCAACAGCTTCTTCAGCTTTTGAGGCAGAAACACTCGCGATTAGAGAAGGCCTCTCTCTCGCTATCGAGTGTAACTACAGGCAAGTCATTGTTGAAGCAGATTCGAAAAATGTCATTGACGCGATCAACAACAACAGAAGACCGCACCGTGACAAGTCAGAAAATGGAGATGTAGTTAGAAGTATTTGGCTTTTTTCCCGTCGTTTTGATTCCATTTCTTTTACTTATAGAAGTAGGACATCAAACATGCTAGCTCATGAGTTCGCTAGATTTGGACTTTCGATACCAAACAAATTTGTTTGGCTAGGTAGTACCCCGAGTTGGGCCTTTCAACTTCTACAAAATGATGTAATTAGGATGAACAATCCTGAATTATTCATTAATAGAAGTCTTCTTTATCCTAAAAAAAAAAAAAAAAAAACCGTCCGAACTAAACCGGACCATGCTAATTGGTTTGGTTCAGAAAGAATTAGGTTCGATTAAAGTAGTAAAATTTTTTTTAAAAAAAAAACTTACAATATTTTACTACTTTAATCTAACCTAAAAAAACACGTAATTATTATATATAATTATTCATAGTAATTAGTTATTACAATTGATCGGTTAGGGTTTATTTTGTTTCAAACTCTCACTTCAAGTCTTCAACCTCTCGTCTAGGGATGGCAACGGATCGGATTCGGATCGGATCCACCTATATCCATATCCGAATCCGATTAAAAAGAATGGATCCATATTCGATCCAAATCCAACTGGATCTGAAACGGATTCGGATCGAATCCGGATCAGATTTTATTTGCAATATCCGTATTCGATCCGACAACCCGAATCATCAGAAACGGATCTGATTCGGATCCAGATTCAGATCATGAGCAATTTTTTTTATTTCTCATAAAAAACACGCAGTAAATTCAGAAAAATACATAAAAACAAGCGACCACACAAAATAAAAACCTGCCTAAAAGAATATAATTATGCTAAAATTTTACAATATGACAAACATAAATCTACCAAGTAATATAAGAAATTCATTCAAAGGTTTAAGGCACCAATAATGTCTAAAATCGTCTACAAATTCAACCAAAACAACCACTAAAAGTATCCATAACTGTGTAGTGAATTGTGTAACATATTATATATATACATAAGTAAAAACACATATTTTTGTTACTCTACGGGTATTTTCGTAAAACTATGTGTGTTCGATCCTTTCGGGTCGGATATCCATCGGATATCCTAATATATTCGGATCGAATCCGAATACGGATCGGATTTTGTTTTTTATATCCATATCCGATCCATTTTAAAATGGATTGGATTAGGACTTGATCCATTTGGATCGAATCACCCGGATTTCGGATCGGATCGAGCCGTATTGCCATCCCTACTCTCGTCCCTCTCTCTCTCTCTCTCAAGAATCCAGGACTTGGATATCTGAAGTTCTTATTTAGTTCTGAAATGTTAATGTGTTCTTAACATGTTTGTGAAATTTTCTCATTGTTTTTGGGAACTAAGTAGTATGCTTATTTTGTTGTTGCTCATTTAGTTTCAGCGAGTTTCCTATATTTGTGTTTTTTTCAGATAAGTTTGTGAACTTTCAATGTTTTTATGACTAAAATGCAATATTGGAGAATATTATTTGATTAATCGTTGTTCAAACTGAAACAGAACTATTTTAGGAGAACCGAACCAAACCAACCTTTTCATAAACAGTTAGGTTTAGGTTCGCATTTTCCCGAACCGAGAATTGTGCAAACCGAACCGTACCATTTACGACCCTATAAAAATACTATTCTAATGAAGCTTGTTTCTTTTAATGTTTATTTTGTAATGTTAAATTAATAATAGCCATAAGATTTGAAAGACGTCCATGGTCATGATTAACTCGAGCTTCAAAAATTTATTACAGCATTAGTGACTCTTTGAGTTAGAAAGACACATTTAGAGGTCATTCGGCCTATGCCCGGAGGCTAGAAAATTTCTGTGAATACTATTTCGATGGAAGGAAAATGGAAAGGAAAAGAAAACAAAATCATGGGAAGTCATTTTTTAGTTTGGAAGTCAATTAAAACTTAACAAAGAGAAGAAATAAATGAGAAAAATGAAAGGAAATTAAATAGAGAAGTTTTGCTAGAGAAGCGGAAAAAGATTCCGCCTAAACCGGGGGAAAATTGTCAGAAAATGATGTCGCCTTCTCGCTAAAATCATGTCCGATATCCCGCTTGATGTCAGTTTCGTCTCTAGTTTTTCGGACGCCCATGCGATTTTAAAGACTCGAACCCTTTTTTTATGAAAGAAAACTATGTATGACATGAATCGCATATTGTCTTAAGAATGTGGAATAGCTCGCTTTTATTACCTACATAATATATTTTGATTGTGATTCAACAAATAATTGAAACAAACAAACAAAGACCAACATTATAACAGTCCCGGGCAAGCAGTAAGTTGGCCTAATGACAGACACGGCCCTGTTTGATGTTTTCATCACATTTGCTCTATTATTTTATCCTCTCCCCACTCTCTTTCGACCGACCATCAGATCCTGCCGCCTACCGCTGAACAACAATAACGACCATGTTTTATTCGTGAGTAGTCCAGATCTGGAGTTGGTGGTGGATGCGAAATTGTTGGTGGTGGTTGGGATTAGGTGCGCGGGTAGGTTATGGTCGCATGGGGGTGCGATTGTGTTGTGCGGGCGTGGTGGAGGTTGGGAGAGTCGTTGGGCTGTAGTAACTAGGATGTAGTCCTGCATTATTAATCATTCAATACAAGTATTCTGTTATATATCGTATCAGAGCAGGTTCGCTCCTGGTGACCTAATTCTTCCTTCCGCCTCTGGCGGGCGCAACACAACTAGCCGCCCGCTGGAATTGTTAGTTTTCTTTTTCTCCTAGTTTGCTTTCTGTTTCATCACCGCTGCGGTTTAAACCCACAGGTTACGATCCTAACCTAGAAACGCAAAACTCACTGTCGTCCGACTGACGCCGGACCTCACTGGTCTCCGTGGTTCGTCGTAATCTGCGTCAACCACTCTCTTTTCGGCCAATCAAATCCACAAGCAGAAGCTGCCAATCAACCCAGAAGCTCCCTCCAGTCGCACCTTGCGAAGACCTCCACAACCAGTATTGCCGCCAGCAACGTCTAGCGCGGCTTCCAGGTTCGCTGCCGTCCAAAGAGGATCGACCGTAGTCGTTCCCTCTATCGCCAGCCACCATCAAGTCCGTCGCCAATCGCGTCGACTGATCACCGCTCCTGCGCCAGTCTGCAAATCGCGTCCAGATTGCCAACCGCCACTGGATACAAAGATAGGAAGGGTAACATTCTGGGTTAATTACTGAGGCCCCCACCGTTCTTCACAATTACAAGTTAACCCCGCATATCTTTTTGTTTTTTATTTCGCTCCTTTGAGTTTTCACTTGAGCCCCTACAAGAATTGTTATTAGTTTTTGTTTCAATAAACCCGAGTTCTCATTCGCCGTCTCCAAACTCGCCGTCGGAAAAAGCAAAGCCCCTGCATGGTTGTCGTCCGCCACCGAAGAGGATCGAAGCTCGTTCCCTCTTGAGCGGCAAAAACATGGCGCCCGGTGACCATACCAAGACCACTTTGCTCTTCCACGCTACATTGAAGACCAAGATTGGAGTCTCGTCATGACCCTCCATCTTGCGGGGGCGTATAGTAACTATAGGGACTAAATAGCAATTAGTTTAGACCTAGCTTCTAATAGCTTCTTGGTATTCTATATAGAGAGATGTAGTCCTGCACTATTATTATTCAATACAAGTATTCTGTTCTATAAAACAACTTAAGAGCTAGTTTCGCAATTACGAAGTAGTTTCGTTCTAAATGGAGATGGTTATTGCTGTAATAGTCTTTATATAATGGGCATAACATTATCAAAATATATTTCGTGTCACTTTCATTTTACTACCAAACAACAAATAATGAAATATGTATTAGCGGGAAACTTGTCACTTCTCTTCAGTTGTCTTTTGCGTCTCTTTTTCGATTTTTCAAACAGATCCACATTATTCATTTGATTTGAATTTAAAAGATTCAGAACATTAGATACTAAATACTCTGGTAATAGCATTCTCTCCCATCTGAATATAGTCCCAACGGAGTTGGTTCATTCATAGTTTTTCTTTCAAAGGGGGAATTTCATGAAAAGCCCAAAGCCAGGAACCAAAACAAAGCCAAACCCAATACAAGAAGAGACATTTACAAGACCCAACTATGACCCATTTCTACCTAGATCCAACAAGTGAGTAATATGAATCAGTGACTCGTGAACAAACAACGTCGTACACCTGCTTTAAATACCATTAGGAGCCAGCTCATGAGCTACTCGGTTTGGCGACCGCCTCCCAACTCTTACTCTTCCATTGGTTGAGTTCACGATGAGGCCTTTCAGATCAGCCAGAAACCAGTCAAGTTCATTGTTCTCTACGACAGAAGAATTCAAATCATCTTAGAGCTTTTTGAAATTTGTTTCAAACACAAGTCTTAAGGAGGACAAATTTAAAAACCATTGAAGGGATATTTCTAGGGCTTTCGCGTTATTTCCTTTAAAAGACTAGAATAGACTCACCAGAGCACATATGGCCGCCGCAAGGTTGCTGTTGTGATCTCTGATTACACACCTTGCAAAAGCTAAGTCTTCTGCTTCATTAACCACAACACTCTTGTTAATTTTCAGCAAACCCACCGAAGGTCTTAACCAGTTCTCTTCAATCAATTGCATCGGTGCTATTCGTCTAGACGCTAGCGAGTTAGCTAAGTCAATTTCCTTTAAATACTTTTCAACTTCTTCAGTAAATGAATCTACTTTAAATTTGACCCCTTCCATACCTAATTGGTTTCTTCTTTCTTCTGCTCACAGCACGACACCAAATAAGTACCATCAACCCTCTTGAATTTAACTTTTGTCTGACGGCCAAGGACCCTTCATATAGCCTCCACGCAAAGATTCGTATCTTCTCTGGTATGCGTAGAGAGAAAATCTTCTTGTGTAAGGAGCATCAAGTCCCTCTCTCTGTTCATCTGAAAGCAACACAGGGACTATACGAAAAACGATGGAAGAAAACCCGCTCTTCTCTCCCCTCCAACCACCCTCACCTTCTTCGCCTCTTTCTGCGCCGGTAAGAGATTCTGAGTCTCTTCGCCGGAATCAGGCGAATGTCAAACGGCGATTTGTGGCTGGATCGGCTTTGTCTGATGAAGATGAGTCGGTTTCTGGAAATCGTCAATTTCGTGATGCTCTCCTTAATCCTTCGCCGAAGCTGTACATGGATGAAGAGGAAACTCTCACTGATTCTATGGATGGAACGTCGTTTAGATCTGAAATCTCAGATGATGGGAAGGTCCACATCAGAATTGAAGGTGCTGCGTTGCGGAGGCTTCATCGTCCATGGAGTAAGGCTTTGATAATCAAGGTTTTGGGTAAGGATCCTCTCTACCGTATTCTATATGATCGTCTCGCTGTTCAGTGGGATCTGGTTAAGGGCTTCGAGCTCACAAATATAGCAAATGGTTTTTACTGTGTTCGATTTTATCAAAAAGAGGATTATGATCATGTGCTCTTGAATGGACCGTGGATGGTTCAGGGAAATTATCTCACAGTGCAGACGTGGGTTCCCCATTTTGATTCGTTCAACTCGGCGGCGAGGGTAACGCCGATCTGGATTAGGTTCAGAGGAATTTCCGTGGAGTATTTTGATAACGATACTCTGTTGGGATTGGAAAACTTCTTCGGAAAGAGTTTGAAGGTTGATTCTACTACGCTCTCTGCTGCTAGAGGTCAATTCGCTAGGGTTTGTGTTGAGGTTGCTTTGGAGAAAAGCTTGAGGCCCGCTATTTGGGTCAATGGGAAGAAATTTTTGGTGGAATACGAAGGCCTCCATCAGATCTGTTTTGGATGCGGCGTCTATGGTCATCGCAAGGAGTGTTGTCCGGCGAATGCTCCGGTTACGAGGTCGTCTTCTGGGGAAGCTGCTGATAAGGAAACGACGATGCCGGATTAGGAGACTCTGGTGCCTGAGGAGTCGTCGTCGGCGTCGGAGTTTGGGGCTTGGATGTTACCTGCACGAAGGAAGAAGAAGGCTAATGGCCGTACACGTGGCAGTGACGGAGGAAATGGCAAGACTGTACCGGATGCAGGGAATAATTCTCTAAATTCAAATATTTTTGAAATGGGTTCACGGTTTAATGCACTCTCAACTGCTGAGGTGGAAAATGACACTGCTGTGCCACAGGGCAGGGGATTATTTCCTATGTCTGCGTTTGCAAAAGGCAAGGGGCCGATGACGTGGAATAATTCGTCGAATGGGGATGTTCCGCGTGGCAAAAATAACTCTTATTCTCCCAATCAGAGGAAAGGGGTGAGAAACCCTAATTCCTCTTCTCAAAGGGGGCGTAAGCCGCTCGGTTAGCTTGATCAGAATCAATTTACGGCGCTCAATTTTCAGGCGGGCTCTGGGAGTTATGGAGTTGGTGCGAAGAATTCCACTGCGTTTCGAGGGCGTGGACGTGCCGCTGCTGGATTAGCTCCCTCTGGTTCAGGTTCTGGGGGCTTCTTGGGTCGATCAGATCCACTTTCAATGTCAGGAGGAAGGGTTATCCCCGGTAGGGGAAGTAAGGGAGTGGGAGTTGGAGCTCACAATTCCACTACGAATGAGAGTGGTAATTCAGGAGTTGCAGAAATTGGCAAGAAGCAGGGGTTTGTCTCCTTTCAGTTTGGTGGATCGCATGATCCAATCCTCGACTCGCAGTAATTCCATGAAGATTACGGCCTGGAATTGTAGGGGGGGGGGGGTGGGTAACACGGATACGGTAAGATCTGTTATTGATTTGTGTCGTTCTTCTGATACTGATTTGTTGGTTCTTGTTGAACCAAGAGTGTCTAGCTCTCATTTGAGCAGAATCTGTAGAGCTACCCGTTTGGATGAGGTCCATTGTGTGGAGGCTCAGGGTTTTAGTGGTGGCATTTTGCAACAAACCCCTTATCCGGCTCGGGACAAGACCGGGAGGGCGATGCTTAATAGAAGTGGCGGAGATCAAAAGCAATAAAATCCACAACATGATTTATATTATTAAACATTAAAAAAAATGTCTTATACAAAAGGTGCTTATTATACACAATAACTTAACAACATTGGATACGAAATGTGACGTTATCAGTCTACGTGAGTCTCGCACCCCTTCTATTCCTTAAGTTCCAGCTCCTAGACCTGCGGTGGGAAGAAAACAACAAGACCGCAGTTTTCAAAGTCAGCAATAAATACTGAGTGAGCTACACCTTAGCATGTAAAACAGGAAAGAGAATATAAACTACTGGGACACAAGTTAAATAAAGTAAAAGTGACAGAGGATAAGTAAGACTTTATCAGAGTTGCAACGGTATAAACAGCAGTGCCAATTAAGAATCGTCTCAAGATAGAAATCAATAATCCAATCGTGATGCAGAGTCATCGGATATAGTATTGCCAACAAAGGGCATCCCAATAATAATATATCCAGCCAGACAGTCAAATCATCGCTTATTCATTTCACAGTACCCGGGTAGACCAGTGACCACAACAGACATACTAGACCTTAAGTGTTGCAACACCCTCCTAAGAGCGTCAATCGAAGGAGTGTTATCTAGATGCTGGACCCTAGCCAACAAGACATAGAGCCGGGGCACGCGAAGTCCCGCATTTTAGATATGAATACCCAAGGGATCTAAACCTTAGGGGCACACGGAGTCCCGCATTTTAGGGACCTGAGCCCAAGGGATCGAAACCTGATATAAGTAATAGAACTGGTTCCGGTACATGCGAATCTTTCCACTTTATATTATTAACCGATTATTAATTATCGCGTGAGAGTTATCAAGAACAGTAGCTAACAATTCAAATATTCGACAAGTGTAAACAAACAATAACAAGTATATTCTGAGACAGGAAATAGAAATCGCAATCGACACGAAAAGAGCTAGGCACTAGGCTAAGCATGTAAACTCACAGGTACAGTTTGAGACAAGACATAAAATCATGCTATGACACGAAGGAAGCAAGGCGCACGAGGCTAAGCATGTAATCTCACCTTAAGTCGAGATAGCAATTCAAAATCTTCACGGATAGTTGAAGTAGCCTAGGCCTACGAATCCGTCGCCTACAATTTACAAGTATCTAGTCTCAATGATGCTACTTCCAAATAAACTAATGCATGGATGTTTGTCTAGGTCGGGTACTAAGTCCATAACAAATTATCCTAATAAACCGGTTTCAAGTGGTATACTCACGTGCCGAATACAAGCTCAACATGAATATCATTCTAAAAATCACTAATGCGCATATAATGATGCTCACATATCAAATAAGTCCAACAAAACATTTGGAAGTTCAAAAATTCAAATTTTCTAAAACATTTGAAACTACAATTCTGGACCCTGAATTTAGAGCCACATATACCATATCAAAGCATCTCCTAAAATTGTGAAATTAATGTATGATGAACCTACTTGTGTCTACTTTCAGAAACACCAAGAAAATCATGCATAGCTATTATAAAACTCAAGTTACAAAAATAACAAAAACTGCTATGCAGAGAAGAGTTTGGCAAAAAGTTTCAACTTGACAAGGGGATTACTACAACTTGAAGAATAGAAATAAAGCTCATCTTCTCCAGAATGAATCCCCTATGTGTCCAGTTTCACCACAAGAAAGATTGGGTGCTATAAGTTACTGGAAATGAGGGTTTCAATAAAAAATGAAAAGATTGGTCCAGAAACAGATTTTCAAAAAACATGCAACTTAAAATGAGCATGTCTCCCTAACCAAAATAGCTATGGAGTTGATTTTTTTCTCAAAATGACCCCCTCTGAGTCTAGTTTTATAAAATGTAAGATTTGAAAATTTTACAGAAACAAAAATTGAAGTTAAACTACGTTTTTGACAAACTGGTCAGATTGTAACAACATGCAATTTTGCCAAGAACACTCAAAACATTATCAACTCAATCCTATGATACATGCAACTTGAGAAACATGTTTTTATACTCAAATAGAACCAATTAGACATAAAAAAAAGTTCAAACAAGAATTTTGGGGTATCATGTGAAGAATTTGAAAGTAAACAAGTTTAAAGTTTCTAATTCATGTTCTAAACACACATGCATCACAATCCAAGAAATCCCCAACAAGACATGATGTAAACCAAACATGCACAAGCTATAAAAGAGATATGGAGTAAATATAACTTACAATACCAGCTCCAAAAAGGATTAGAAGGGTTTGGAGGTCTTGGAAAGCTTGGGCCTTGAAGAGCTTAATATGCTTCCATGGAGGATTTGAAGAAAAAGAGGAAAATGAATGAAGGAGATGAAGAAGATGATGATGGAGATGAATTGATTGAGTTGTTTCAGCCCCAATTAGAGAGAGAGGTGTGTTGGAGAGTGATGGAGAGAATCAAATGAGGGTAGGGTGGGATGCTATGCATCATATAGTCATATCATGACTAGTGTGAGTAATATTTTAATAAAATTGACTTTGGTAGTGGGTAAGGGGTATGAGTGTGAAATTAAAAGTCTCCCAACAAGTTAGTTGGGGTATAGATCGGATTAACAAGAAAATGAGGGTTGCCATGAAAATACTAGAAATTGATGAAAGTACAAGATAATACAAACAAGAGGGGTAAAAATGAAATTTTCAATTACCATTTAGAACATAAAAAGATAAAATTTTACGTTAAATAAAATTACCAAATAACTCCAAATAAACTATTATGTCTTTAACTATAAATAATTCACTTTTATAAAATTAAAGAAAACACGTTTAGAGTAAGTTTGAAATAGTACTATTATCATTTTTTTTTAAACTCAAGTATTTGTTTTACCGAAATTACAAAATAACTCCCAGCAAAAATACGGGGTATTACACATTTGGCTTCTCTGGGATAGTGTTGTGGTGGAAGTTGAAGTTATTTCTTCCACTCCTCAAGCTGTCACTGTCATTGTTTGGAAGAAGGATCAGGTTGATTGGCTGTTTACAGGAGTGTATGCTAGCCCAATTCCTATTGTAAGGGAGGACTTGTGGGAGTATTTGACTCAGCTAGCTAGGACAAACTCTCTTCCTTGGCTCCTAGCTGTTGATTTCAACCAGGTTTGCTCTGCTTCTGAGAAGAGGGGAGGAAGACCTGTCAGTCAGAGGACTTGCAATCAAATGTTGGATTGTCTAAATAATTGTCACCTTCATGATTTAGGGTTTGAAGGACCTCAATTTACCTGGTCTAATTCTCAGTTTAGTGGTCAGCTGATCAGGTAGAGAATTGACAGGGCCTTATGCAACAATTGTTGGGGTGAGTTGCTCCCTGAAGCTAGAGTAAAACATGCTGTAAGATGTAATTCTGATCACCACCCAATTGTGATTGATACAGTGGGTGTTCATCTTCCCTCTCCAGCTTTGAAGCCCTTTAGGATGGAAGCTGGGTGGTTCCTGGAGGAGGGTTTTAGCAAGTTAGTAGATCTACATTGGAGTTCTACTACAGTAATATCTAGTACTATTGAGCAGTTTATTGCTGCAGTCAAACAATGGAATGTGGAGGATTTTGGGAATATTTTCCTAAGGAAGAAGAGATTGAAAGCTAGACTGGAGGGTATTCAAAGGGCTTTGGCTAAGAAGGATAGTAAGTTTCTGTTAAACTTCGAATTGGAGCTTCAACAACAGTTGAACACAGTTCTTCTTCAAGAAGAGATGTTTTGGTTTCAGAAGTCCAGACTTAGTAAACTGCTTCTGGGTGATAGGAATACTAAATTTTTTCACATTTCAACTATTGCAAGAAGAAGGAGAGGTAAGTTCTCTATGATGAAACTTGCAAATGGGGTTTGGTGTGAGGATGCTTCTGTTCTGAAAAGTGAGGTCACTGAGCATTTTAAGAATTTGTATAAAGAAGATTCAGGTTCTGGTTCTGCTGCCTGGGCCTGGGCTGGTGGGGTTTTGTCTAAGGAAGAGAGAAGTGAGCTCTCTGCTGCAGTCACTCCCCAGGAAGTAAAGTCAATAGTGTTTTCTATGGGGGCTTTTAAAAGCCCTGGGCCTGATGGGATCCCCCCTGGGTTTTATCAAAACTTTTGGCCTCAGGTGAGTAATGTTATGGTGTCTATGGTGCAGCAAGCTCTTGGTACTGGTCAGCTGCCTGAGAATGTGAATGGCTCTTTGATTGCCCTTATTCCAAAGGTAGATACTCCTACCTTTTTCAGTCAATTTAGGCCAATTAGTTTATGTAATGTATCTTTGAAGATCATTACTAAATTGGTTACTCAAAGGCTAAGACCTTGTTTGCAAAGATTGGTTCACCCACTTCAGTTTAGCTTTTTGCCTGGAAGACTTGCAAGTGAGAACATTATGCTGGTCCAAGAAGCTCTTTATTGCTTGAAGAATAAGAAAGGAAGGAAAGGGGGTCTAGCTATAAAGATTGACCTTGCCAAAGCTTATGACAAGGTCAAATGGGGTTTTTTGAGGAATGTGTTCTCTTTAATAAAGCTTCCTGATAAACTGTTGTCTCTGGTGATGGATTCTAATACTTCAACCTCAATGAGGGTGATTTGGAATGGTGAACAGCAGGAGGTGTTTTATCCTCAAAGAGGATTAAGACAGGGGGATCCTATATCCCCCTATTTATTTCTTCTCACTATGGAGGTTTTGGGTCAGATGATCAAGAGTGTTGTGGTTAGTGGCAAGTGGAAGGGGGTGAAGCTTTCTAGAAGTGGGGAAGCTCTCACTCATGTATTCTTTGCTGATGATTTGCTTCTTTTTTGGGAAGCAACCAAGAAGCAAGTAAGAATCATGAAGAAAGTGCTTGCTGATTTTGTGAAGTGGCAGGGCAATCTGTGAGTTTTGACAAGTCAAAATTTTATGTTAGTCCTAATGTTGCTAAAGGGTTGGCTAGAGAGTTGAGTAATGTGCTTGGTATTCAACTTTCTGAGGATCTGGGGTTTCATCTTAGTATGCCCTTGATTCACACTAAGTTTGGAGCTTCTCATTTTAGGTTCCTGATAACGCCCAATTAGGGGTTATCTTTTAGCCTGATTTCACGAGTAATTGTGTCGAAATTAGCGGTTTTTGCCGGAAAATGTCTTAGAATGCCTCGGGAATCTAGAACGAGACGTTTATTTGTACTTGCTGGAAGTCTGCTTATTTCTTGCTATATTTGGATATGATCGCGGGTTTTCGTTCGTGTTGCCTTTTTCAGGAACAGGTTCGGGAGGTGCATCGGGAAGCGTGCCGGGACCAAGCCGGGACCGTCTCGGGAAACGTGCACAAGACCGGGACACGACAGAAACACGGAAAAGCAGAAGTACACCGAAGAGGCAAACCGGGAGCGTCAGGCAGAAGAGTGGGACCCAGGGGACCAGACCTGGCCCACCAAAGGACCAAGTGGGCCCCACCTAGCCCCCACGGCCTGCGTATATACGCAGCCCTGCGTATATACGCAGGCAGTGAGGGTGGTGGAGGTTGTTGGTTGGGCCCTGGTTGCGTATATACGCAATCCTGCGTATATACGCAGCCAGTTTTGACTTTTGGTCAAAGACGGTGGACCGATGGCAGATTCCGTAATTTCGAGCACAAGCGTTTTCGGGAAACAACACTATTTAAAGACTCGTCCAGACTCGTTTTGAGGCATTCACGAAGACACAGCACAATTCTCTGCACAACCGAAGGACAAGTCAGAGCATTCACGGAGAGCACGAAAGCGCGATTCGAGATTCGAAGACTTAGTTTGATTTCGTTCTCTCTCTTTATATTCAGAAACTGCGTTTTGTACTATGTCTAGTCGTAGCTAAACTTCTTACCTAGGTTCTCGGTGAACCTAGGGTTTCGTACTCAGATTTTATGATTACTACGTTTATGGATTCATGATGATTGTCTTAATTCAGCAAGTTGTATCTGTTATTCTGGTTTGATTATTATCGTATATGCATGATAGGATTGATCACCCAGGATTGCTATAGACCCGAGCTTGTAGGTGAAAACGTCAATTTAGGGTTAGGAAGAAAAACCAGGATTTAGTACCTTACCCTGATAGACCGACCAGAGAAAGGGAGATAGGGCTAGCATCGAAAAACGTGAGACCAACTGTTAGAGAATTTGACCCGGGCCATTCGGACAGGTTAGAAACCCTAACAGGATTAGACCGAGACTGCAGACTTAGGCAGCTTAACAAGAACCCGAAAGTCTGCAGGATCGGGATTACGTGTGGAATCTGAAAAGTCACTGCACAACTGGTACGTTGCACAGATACCGAAACTGCTGAGTGTTTTCATAATCGAACGTAAAACTGAAATCTGTAGAAACCCTAGGGGATCCTGGAACCTAGTCTTCATCTACTATCGTTACAACCAAATCAGCTTATTTCAGAAAAAGTCACAAAAATATTTACGTTTTTAATTTCTGTTTTTAGTTTAGTCAATACAATCACAATCTACTCCTCCTTGTTACTACTCTTGGAAAACCGAAACTGACAACGTAAGTAAACCCATAATAGTCCTCGTGGGAACGATAACCCGAGTCTAATTGCACCCGGTACTACGAGATTCGTACACTTGCGATAGCACGTTAGTTTGCGCATCAAGTTTTTGGCGCCGTTGCCGGGGACTTTTTAGGGTCTATTTAGTAGTTAGGATTAGTTTTCTGAGTTTTTGTTTATTTTCAGTTTCGTTATTTTTCTTTTTATCTCACTGCGTTTTTGAATCTGCGTTTTCAGGACTGTTTAGTTGATGCCCAGATTGCCTCGCGATTTGGTGTCACCACTCGACAACCCGGAAAAACTGTATACCGAACAGAACCGCAGAAACCGAGAAAGCAGGATGGCAACCAACCAGAGAGATCCACCCGAGAACACCGAAGCCGGTGGACAGGAACGAGAGACACGTACCCCAGCCCAGATGGCGCGGTACATTGAGGAGCTTGTCACAGCGGGGCTTGCTGCCCGAAGCAACCAGAGAACATATAACCGATCTGGGAAGGCGTTGGTGGAAAATTTCGAAGTCCCCACCGGGGGGCATGAGCGAGCCATTGTGGTGCCCGAGATCACCGCCGAGCACTTTGACATCAAACCATCCACCATCCAGACGGTACAAACTCTCTGCCCGTTTCATGGCAGGGCCGACGAAGACCCGAACGATTTTATCGGGAAATTCGAAGATTACTGCAACAAGGTCAGATACAAGGGGGTAGAAGCAGAGGCACTCATGTTGATCTTATTCACATACTGTCTTTATGGAGTCGCCAAGGACTGGCTCGAATCCCGACCACCCCGATCCATCACCACATGGGAGGAGTGTGTCACGGATTTTCTGGCAAAGTTCTATCCCGCCTCCCGAGTCATACAGTTACAGAGCGAGATCCTGTCATTCAGACAGAAGATGGGGGAGACGGTGGTGGACGCATGGGACAGGCTCATGAGATTGGTCAAACGGTGCCCGAACCACGGTTTTGGAGATGCGAAAATCCTGCAGGTTTTCTACCATGCCCTAGACAGGGAGAACGCCGACAGGATTGATAGAGAGGCCGGGGGAAACTTCTTGTATCACGTGGACAAAGAAGGTGCGTATGACCTGATGAAGCAGTTGGCCAAGCAGGACACCCGACTGTTTGACGATCGCAGGATGGCGGCTAGAGCCGAACCTGCAGAGGATGACCGTATAGACAACCTGGCCAAGATCATTCACGACTTGGTCAAGAAAGTCTACTCGGATAAGAAGGCTGTTGCAGCAGTCGAAGAACCTGATCTGGACACAACCATTGAGGAGCTAAGGACTGAAGATACGAAATACGTACAGCAGCAGTGGGACCCGAGCCGGTACCGACCGGGTACGAGAGACCATCCCGGGTTTCGGTACGGAAACCCGAACGCAACAGTTTATGCACCGGGATTCCAGCACAGGCCACCAGCCCAGCAGGCTGCCCCGGCCCAGCAGGCTCAGTCAGTCCCGTCAGCACAGCAGTACGACGCTCAGATGAAAGAGATCAAGTCCATGTTCCAGACTATGGAATCCCGGTTCAAGCACATGGACACCTTGACAGCAGATATGCAGACAACCAAAACGTCACTGCGCGCTTTGGAAGTACAGGTGGGGCAGTTAGCACAGCAGCTAACGGAGAGACAGCCAGGAAACCTACCCTCGAACACAGTAAACAATCCACGGGCTCAGATCAATGCTATCTCCACTCGGAGTGGATTGGCACTGCAGGATCCACCGTATCCCAGCCACGCACGTGCAGAAAATTCGAAAGAAGTAGAACGCAACTTGTCAGGCCAGGATAGCAGCACAGTCGACCGCCCCCAGCCGAAGGGCTCGGTTGAGCAGGATGCAGTGCAGAACGAGACAGGTGAAGAAACTGTACCCGTCTCCAAGGAGGTCCCGTACCCCTTGCGAACACGAAAGAGGGATGACAGCAAGGACTACGCCAGGTTTCTCGAGATGTTCAAGCAGCTGCAGATTAACATACCTTTTGCCGAGGCTTTGGCTAAGATGCCCACTTACGCCAAATTCCTCAAGGACATCTTGTATGGGAGGAGGCGAATGAGCGATTTCGAGACCATAAACCTGACGGCAGAAGTGAGCAATTGTGTGAAGAATGGGCTACCGAGGAAGAGAAAGGATCCTGGCAGTTTCGTTATTCCGGTTACCCTAGGGAACGCTTACACAGGAAAGGCTCTGTGTGACCTAGGAGCCAGCATCAACCTGATGCCATTGACGATTTTCAAAAGTTTGAAAGTCGGTGAACCCCGACCCACCAGAATCATGCTGCAGATGGCAGACAGGTCCGTAAAACAGGCCTACGGGGTTATCGAGGATATTCTGGTCAAGGTCGGCGAGCTTATTTTTCCGGCAGATTTCGTCATCCTGGACATGGAGGCAGGGGAGGTACCGCTCATACTTGGCAGGCCGTTTTTGGCCACAGGCGAAGCAATGATAAACTGTAAGAGCGGGGAGCTGACCATGCAGATTAACGAGGAAAAAGTAAAATTCAACGTTTTCAAAAATCTGCAACTGCCAAATTACTACGACCACGAGGACATCTTTGCTATCGATGTGGTGGACGAAGGCTGGGAAAACGAGGAGATGGACCAATTATGGGAAGAGATTGACAGCATGTACGGGGAAGAAAAGGAGAAGACTCGGTGCGAGCACGCCATGAGAGCCGAGGACTGGACCACTTTGCACCGGGACGAAGACGGCGGGCAAAAGATGATTCTGGTCCCGTCACTCAAGGAGCCACCCGCACTGGAGCTGAAACCGCTCCCGAGCCATCTCAGGTATGCATATATTGGTGAAAATAGTACTCTGCCCGTAATTGTTTCGTCTCGTTTATCTCAGGAACAGGAGCAGAAACTGCTGGAAGTATTGCGAGAGCATAAGGAAGCAATCGCCTGGACGATTGCAGATATCAAGGGGATCAGCCCCTCCTACTGCATGCACAAGATCCGAATTGAAGAAGGCAAGAAACCGGTGATTCAGCCCCAGCGGAGATTGAATCCGAACATGAAGGACGTTGTGCGAAAAGAGGTCATGAAGTGGCTGTAAGCGGGAATCATCTACCCCATATCGGACAGCACGTGGATCAGCCCGGTCCAGTGCGTGCCCAAAAAGGGGGAGAGATGTATGATGGCAATTTTTTCAGACATGATCGAGAAAAATTTGGAGGTCTTCATGGACGACTTTTCACTCTTCGGGGACAGTTTCGATGACTGCCTGTTCCATTTGGGCCAGGTTCTGATCCGATGCAAGAAGGCAAATTTGGTGCTCAATTGGGAGAAGTGTCACTTTATGGTCACCGAGGGGATCGTGCTGGGTCACAGAATTTCCAGCAAAGGACTCGAGGTGGACAGGGCTAAGATCGAGGTGATAAAGCAGCTTCCATACCCGACGAACGTAAGGGCGATCAAAAGTTTTCTGGGACATGCAGGATTTTACCGAAGATTCATCAAGGACTTTTCCAAGATCACAAAGCCACTTTGCGCGTTACTCGGAAAAGACATACCCTTTGATTTCAACGCAGCATGTCGGCAAGCTTTTGACCACTTGAAAGAGAAGCTGACCACAGCCCCGGTTATAACCACGCCAGATTGGTCACTCCCGTTTGAGCTGATGTGTGACGCCAGCGACTACGCAGTCGGGGCAGTTTTGGTCCAGCGAAAGGATAAGGTATGCCACGTCATTTATTATGCGAGCCGGGTACTCAACGATGCCCAGCTCAACTATGGCACGACAGAAAAGGAACTGCTGGCTGTGGTGTACGCCCTGGATAAATTCAGGCCCTATCTGGTCGGGTCAAAAGTTATCGTTTTTACCTACCATAGTGCTCTGAAATACCTGCTGGACAAAAAGGACGCAAAACCGAGACTGTTGAGATGGGTACTACTGATGCAGGAATTCGATGTGGAAATCCGGGACAAGAAGGGAGTTGAGAACGTGGTAGCGGATCACCTATCCAGACTTGAGAACGTGAAGGTGGACCCGGTGCCGATCAAGGAAAACTTCCCGGACGAGCACATCATGGCAGTCAAAATCGGGAGACCATGGTACTATGCCATAGCCAACTACTTGGTAACTGGCACGCTTCCCGAGGATCTCACCCCGTCGCAGCGGAAAAAGTTCATTGCCGAAAGTCGACAGTATTTCTGGGATGACCCGTACTTGTTCAAACAGGGGGCCGATAACATCCTGAGAAGGTGTATCCCGACCCACGAGGCCTGGAACGTGATCCGACACTGCCACTCATCACAGTGTGGGGGTCATTTTGGGGGAACGCGAACAGCGCATAAAATACTGCAGTCCGGGTTTTTCTGGCCGACAATCTTCAAAGACTGTCACGACTATGTGCAGGGATGCGATAGGTGCCAGAGGACAGGAAACACGTCACACCGGGACGAGATGCCGATGACCGTGTGGCAGGAGGTAGAGCCATTTGATGTATGGGGGATTGACTTCATGGGTCCGTTCCCGTCTTCAATGGGGAATCTTTACATTCTGCTGGCAGTAGATTATGTGACAAAGTGGATCGAAGCGATCTCGTGTCAGAAAAACGATGCAGCCACCGTTGAGCGTTTTCTGAAACGCAACGTTTTCACTCGTTTCGGGACTCCCAGGGCAATGATCAGCGACGAGGGATCTCACTTCATCAATCGAGTTTTTGCGAAAGTTTTGAAACAGTACGGCGTGTCAGTTCATAAAGTCTCGTTACCCTACCATCCGCAGACGAACGGGCAAGCCGAGGTGTCGAATCGAGAGATCAAGAGCATACTCGAAAAAACAATGAATCTCGGCCGAAAGGATTGGTCCGTCAGATTAGACGATGCGCTTTGGGCCTACATGACAGCTTTCAAAACACCGCTGGGAATGTCACCATACCAGCTCGTTTTTGGGAAAGCGTGCCACTTACCGGTGGAACTGGAGCACAAGGCATATTGGGCCATCAAACTGCTGAACTTGGACCAGAATATAGCAGGGGATAAGAGGAAGATGGCACTGCTGGAATTGGAGGAATTCCGCAGAACGGCTTTCGAGAGCGCCAAAATTTACAAAGAAAAGACAAAGAAGTGGCATGATAACCGTATCACGCCAAAGCAGTTTAACGAAGGCGACAAAGTGCTTCTCTACAATACCCGGATGCGGTTCTTTCCAGGGAAGTTGAGGTCTCGTTGGTCGGGACCATTCATCATAAAGCAGATTTTTGCCTGGGGGGCATTCGAGCTGGAAAATCCAAAAGACAACTCCAGTTTCAGGGTGAACGGGAACCGGATCAAGCCGTATCTCGAGACCGCCGAAGTCGTCAAAATAGACCCGGTCTATTTTGATGACCCGTAAGAGGTAACAAGGTCGGGCCGTCGACCGTAAATCACAAGGCGCTGTTTGGGAGGCAACCCAAAATTTATCGTTTATTTATTTAGTTTTAGTAGTTATTACGTTATTTTGTCAGTTCTGAATTTTCGAGAGAGGCGAGATGAGCGGGTTTTTGACTTTGAATTTGAGAATGTGCAGATACAGAAACATCCAAAACAGCCAAGACCAGGGAAGCAGGGGAAGAGAGAAAATTTGAAAAAAAAAAAAAAAAAATTGGATTTTGCCTCGGGTTGCGTATATACGCAGCCCCTGCGTATATACGCAGCCCCTGCGTATATACGCAACCCGTGGGGGCAAAATGCAAATTTTTTTTCTTTTTTTGGTTGTTTTCTGGTTGGGTATATACGCAGTATTGCGTATATACGTAAACAGGAAAGAAGAAAAAAAAATTCGAATTTTTTTCAAAACCCCAGGGGTATTTTGGTCATTTCGACCATTTAGGGTTATAAGGAGGGAGGTGGCCGGGTTTCACCATTGTAGGCACCTCTCTTTCTCTCTCTACCTCCATTTCCTCTCACTTGAAGAACACGAATTGTGCATCGGACCTCCAAATCAAAATCCGGGCACATTTCTGGAATCCCCTCGTCTCAAGGAGCAAGATTCATCCATCAAAATCCAGAAACAAGCGAAAATCGAGCGGGCAATTTCCATCAAAAAGTGAGGTGTTCTTGAGGAAAAGTGCAGATTCGAAGGTGTTAGAGCAGGAACTAGCAAAAACCGTACAAGGGAACGTGAACGAGGAGATCTAGGGCTTCGATTTGGTGTGCTCGGATTTCAATTCCGGGCAGTTGACTTTTCCGGCGACTTTTCCGGCGACCACCGGCGGTTTTCCGGCGACTTTCCGGGCAGAATCTCCGGTCTTCACCCCTGTTTAGGGAAGGTCGAAAATCTCATCCCTCGCTTTATTTTCCGTTTTGGCACGGCCCGTAGCCGGGCCCGTTATTTTCGGTAATTTTGCATTTGGAGCGGCACTTGCCGTGTGGACCTCTGGTAGATCTTAGGTGGACTATCTATTGAGACACACTATTTTGTGCACGTTTCACGTTTTTGCTTCGTTTCCCGAGTCGACACGTTTTACGAGGTTTTGGTCTGTTATGGAGTTTCACGTGCCCGTCGTAGACCCTAACCGAGATTACATCCCTACTGACTATGAGGCAGATGAGCTTACCCCTTTGCTGTTTGACAGTTTTAGGTTCGTCAACCATCATGCCCAAAATTACTTTATGACCGGGACCAAAATGGGTCATAGCCTCCCCATAGACTACCAGTTTGAGGTCGACCATACTTACATGCCGCCAGAGATGGCCGCTTATGCGAGTCGACCGGACATTTTCGGGACGTCCCTAGCGGGGTTTCCTGACTTGTCCGATACTGACTTGGTGCGTGAGTTCTACGCGAACCTCATGCACAAGGGGGAGGGTGAAGCCAATGGGGATGTCCGTTGGGTCTATATGCGGCGTACGTTTCTGTTGCTCACGACGGATACCATCCGCCAAGCATACCAGATTCCGATGCGCTATTTCTCGTGCGCATATGCTGAGTGTGCAGATTACCCGCCTAACGATGCTGAGCTTTTGCGGGTTGTGACTGGGGGGTACCCGGGTGCCCATTTCGAGAGAGAGGGGCCAGGCGAGATAGGCAAGAAATTGCATTCTCGTTTTATTACCGGCCCGCCACGGTGGTGGGCCGAGTGGGTAGTAAACAGGGTCGTGGGTATTAAACACTTTACCTACCTTGACTTCGAGTACGTACTCTTAGTCTATTGCCTTGTTCTGAGACGAGAGGTTGACATTCCTCGTCGGATTTGGGTGTACATGCAGGAGCGGAACTGCTCCGGTAGCCATAAGGGATTGGGGTACGCCAACCTCATTGCCAAACTGGCACGGGAATTTGAGGTTCCGATGGATGATTTAGAGGGTGACCTACAGCCTCCTGTGCCACGGCCTTATAGGAAGCTTATTGCTCGTCACCTGGGCCCACCACATCCAGTCGTTGACCTCGATGAGGATGACGATTTTATGGAGGAGGACCCGGCTCCTGCACCTGCCCCTGCCCCTGCCCCTAGGAGGCGTTCGACTCAGGAGCGACCAGTCAGTCGCCAGCCATCGGCCGGACTTCGGCGATGCCGTACTGCTAGAGAGAGTGAGCGGCCCGAGTCGAGTAGGCAGGGGACTGAGAGGAATGCCCAGCCTCAGCCTGCCCGTCAGAGAGAGCAGCCGGCCCCACGGGCCAACCCGACCCCACGAGCTCGCCCGGCCCCGCCCCGTAGACTACCCCGAGTGGATGAGAGATTTGAGGGCTGTCAGGGCGGACGCAAGTCCATAGGAGAGAAGGTGTTTGAGGGAGCGGGCAAGCTTTGGAGAGCGTTGACGCATATCCGCCGGACCCAGCGGAAGGTCACCAAGGACACCCAGGCTGCCTTAGCTAGTATTCGAGAGGAGCAGCGGGATGCGGCTTGGCACGCAGGCCGAGAACCGCCACTTCCACTGTATTTTCCACCCACCTACTCCAGCAGCTTTACCGAGGGATGGTCGGATGACGGGGACTCTAGCGAGTGCACGTCTGCTCCGCCACCTCCAACCCAGCCACCACCACCGACTCAGCCATCACCGCCACCTGCCAGACAGGAGAGACGGCCGCCTGGGACACGATCCCGGCAGCCTACAGGTCGTCAGACTGGGTCCCGTACCCAGCAGACTGGGACCCGTACCCAGCCGACTGGGGCCCGTACTCAGTAGCCTTCGAGTGGCAGGACGACCTTGCGATCCCAGCCACCTAGCAGTTGGACTGGGTCCGAGTCACAGTCTTCGGATTACCAGCCCCGTACACGGGCACGTCAGCCGGTATTTAGGACTGATTCAGAGAGCAGCTCGCCGGGTAGCATATCCGGTACGTCCGAGACCGGGTCAGACCCGACATTTTTTCCGGACGAGTGAGTGCCATGAGGGCATGCCACCTCTTAGTGGGGGGGTGGTAGTCGTGTCTGAATTAACCCGGTCTGCACGTTTTTTCGTATTTATTTTTATTTTTATTTTTATTTTTGAGTCAGCATATTTTCTTTATTTGAGTCAACCCACCATAATCATTCTGGCCATGCATTGTATATAATTAAAAAAAAAATAAATAAATAAAAAATTAAAAATATTTTATGCTGCTGGTTGGGTATATACGCAGACCTGCGTATATACGCAAACAGCAAGTATAAATTATTTTTCAAAAAAAAAAAAAAAAAGTTTAAAATCAGAAAATTTTGAGAAAGGGCAATCGAGATAACGATAACAGTGAAGAAATTGAGTTTGAATCCTTTGAAAGAGAAGAAAACTTGCACCGAGGTATAGTAGATATGTGAGAGCCAGTGACCTTTGGAATCCGCAAGTAGTTATCAACTGAGCGAAAAATCCGATTAGTTGCTACACCACCGTCACATAGGTTGTCGACAACCCGCCCACGGGCGCCGTCACGGTCATCGCATTTTTCGGTGGAGTGACTGGCTATCAAGGGACCTCACGTCCTGTTTCTTAACCCTAGGTCCAATTAGTCAACCCGTTTGAAACCAATTACCCTCTTTCTTCATAGCCACTTTAGCCTAGGCAGCCTTCTTTGAGACCTCATCAGTCGATAGTTGGCTATTCTACGTGTTATGACGGAGGGAGTGAGTAGGGACAGGTTTTAGATAGGGGAGCTTCATGAGTTATCAGTTTTGGACAGTTTCGATTTTGGCACGTTTTTCGAGGGAAGGACAGGGTGAGTGAGAGGCGACAGTGCATTAATTTGCGGAGGTGGATCACTTCACTACATAGTGACCACAGGAGGAGTTAGTCGCGTGTGAGCATCTTTTCGCACAAAACGGGGTTCTGGGGGGTTGTAGGGTCAATTGGTGGTTGTGCCGTTTTTTTACATCTTTGGTGATGAGGAGGTTCGGCGGGAGTGCACAGTTTTATCTCGACTACAGGATCAGCGCTTCAGGATTAGTGTGGGGGTACTTCACATGAGGACATTTTACGTACCCCACGACAGAGATTTATTTTCACTCACTCGGCTTTAGTCAGTTTAGTATTGTCAGTATTCGTGTACGTTTGTATATATAGTTGTGTTAAAAAAAAAAATAGAAAAAGAAAAAAAAAGAAAAAGAAAAAAAAAGAAAAAGAAAAGAAAAATTATTATGATCCAGTTTTTAGTGTGTTTTGTGTTTTTGTTATTTAAATAAAAAGCTGAGTGAGTGGCACAATTTTCGAGACGTTTTGCACCGCTTCACATTTGTGGCCGCGAGCACGGCAAAGACACACCGGGGGACAGGAGAATTGGGAAAGCAGGAACTTAGGTGTTTCGGACAGTTTTTCGGGATCTCGGTGAGGGGTGTGAGATTGGTAAATTGTGAGAATGTCATAACATGTAGGATTATGCCGTACCTCAATACATACATTTATCCTACCTGATTAGACATAGATCCTTTTTGGAAACAGCTCAGATGGTAAGTTAGCTAGGGATTTGCTCAGTTTGATAACCAAAGTAATAGTACTTCGGTCCAGTGCTTAAATCCACCATATAAATCTGTTCAGACTTACCGATCGCTTGCAGGGAAGTAGATTCTGAAAAGGACGAGATCACGAGGACACACTGTTTATGTTTTTGAAGTTGCCCGATCTTGCCAAAAATATTTTTGTCACTAGTCTGTTTTGAGTCGTTTGAGTCTGTGTATATTCTATCTGAGTCAGTTTTTCTATCGAGTCGTCTGGTTGAAAGGTTCGGGTCGAAAGTGTATGCAACGGTAGGGTATGTACAGAGTCAGTCACGAGGACAGAAATGCAGGCTAGAGTTGGAAGGATTGCTCGGGACGAGCAATGTTTAGTGCGGGGGTATTTGATAACGCCCAATTAGGGGTTGTCTTTTAGCCTGATTTCACGAGTAATTGTGTCGAAATTAGCGGTTTTTGCCGGAAAATGTCTTAGAATGCCTCGGGAATCTAGAATGAGACGTTTATTTGTACTTGCTGGATTTCTGCTTATTTCTTGCTATATTTGGATATGATCGCGGGTTTTCGTTCGTGTTGCCTTTTTCAGGAACAGGTTCGGGAGGTGCATCGGGAAGCGTGCCGGGACCAAGCCGGGACCGTCTCGGGAAACGTGCACAAGACCGGGACACGACGGAAACACGGAAAAGCAGAAGTACACCGAAGAGGCAAACCGGGAGCGTCAGGCAGAAGAGTGGGACCCAGGGGACCAGACCTGGCCCACCAAAGGACCAAGTGGGCCCCACCTAGCCCCCACGGCCTGCGTATATACGCAGCCCCTGCGTATATACGCAGGCAGTGAGGGTGGTGGAGGTTGTTGGTTGGGCCCTGGTTGCGTATATACGCAATCCTGCGTATATACGCAGCCAGTTTTGACTTTTGGTCAAAGACGGTGGACCGATGGCAGATTCCGTAATTTCGAGCACAAGCATTTTCGGGAAATAGCACTATTTAAAGACTCGTCCAGACTCGTTTTGAGGCATTCACGAAGACACAGCACAATTCTCAGCACAACCGAAGGACAAGTCAGAGCATTCACGGAGAGCACGAAAGCGCGATTCGAGATTCGAAGACTTAGTTTGATTTCGTTCTCTCTCTTTATATTCAGAAACTGCGTTTTGTACTATGTCTAGTCGTAGCTAAACTTCTTACCTAGGTTCTCGGTGAACCTAGGGTTTCGTACTCAGATTTTATGATTACTACGTTTATGGATTCGTGATGATTGTCTTAATTCAGCAAGTTGTATCTGTTATTCTGGTTTGATTATTATCGTATATGCATGATAGGATTGATCACCCAGGATTGCTATAGACCCGAGCTTGTAGGTGAAAACGTCAAGTTAGGGTTAGGAAGAAAAACCAGGATTTAGTACCTTACCCTGATAGACCGACCAGAGAAAGGGAGATAGGGCTAGCATCGAAAAACGTGAGACCAACTGTTAGAGAATTTGACCCGGGCCATTCGGACAGGTTAGAAACCCTAACAAGATTAGACCGAGACTGCAGACTTAGGCAGCTTAACAAGAACCCTAAAGTCTGCAGGATCGGGATTACGTGTGGAATCTGAAAAGTCACTGCACAACTGGTACGTTGCACAGATACCGAAACTGCTGAGTGTTTTCATAATCGAACGTAAAACTGAAATCTGTAGAAACCCTAGGGGATCCTGGAACCTAGTCTTCATCTACTATCGTTACAACCAAATCAGCTTATTTCAGAAAAAGTCACAAAAATATTTACGTTTTTAATTTCTGTTTTTAGTTTAGTCAATACCATCACAATCTACTCCTCCTTGTTACTACTCTTGGAAAACCGAAACTGACAACGTAAGTAAACCCATAATATTCCTCGTGGGAACGATAACCCGAGTCTAATTGCACCCGGTACTACGAGATTCGTACACTTGCGATAGCACGTTAGTTTGCGCATCAGTTCCTGGTGGATAAGGTTAGAAGGAAACTTTCTTGTTGGGGAGCTGCCCATCTCTCTCTTGCAGGAAGGATAACACTTATTCAGTCGGTGCTTCAGGCTCTCCCTGCTTATGCAATGCGATCTACTCTTCTTCCTGCTTCTATTGTGGATGAGATTGACAAAATCTGCAAAAGGTTCTTGTGGGGTGGCTCTATGGATAAGGCTAGGCTTCCTCTTGTTGGTTGGGAGACTGCTACACTCCCAAAGGTAAGAGGGGGTTTGGGGTTAAAAGATCTAAGAGCTGTCAATAAATCTTTGTTGGCAAAAACTGGGTGGAAATTGCTCTCAAACCCTTCTTCTTTTAATGCTAGAGAGTTGACACTAAAATATGGTCCTCTTCCAATTAGAGAAATTGGTGAGTAAGTTAACCCTATCAATCAAGGGTCTGGAAACACATCTACAGGAGCCTTATGAGTGTATCTTCTGGAATTGGTGTCAAAGTTAGCAATGGGGAGAAGACCTTATTCTGGTTGGATCAATGGCTGGGACACTTCAGATTAATTGATGTGATTACTGCTGATGTTTCTGATGAGGAACTAATGAAATCAGTGAGTCAATACTGGATTTCTGATGATTGGTGTCTGGATCAGGTTAGATCTTTGTTCCCTCCTCCTATTTTAGAGTTATTATATGCTTTTTCTCTTCAAGTGGATAGCTCTGAGGGGGATAAGGCTGTTTGGCTTCACAATAAGGGTGTTTTTTCTGTGGCTACTGCTTATGAGGAGTTAACCAACCAGCAGGTGAGGCCTGGTATTGACAAGAAATGGAGAAGAGTTTGGAAAATTAGAGGTTTCCAAAGGTGGAAGTCTTTTATTTGGTTGGTAAGACATGATAGACTTCTTACACAACAATGCAAAGCTAGAAGAAATGTCATTTCTAATGCCTCTTGTTTGCTTTGTGGTGTGAGTTGTGAATCCACTTTACATGCTGTTAGAGATTGTGTGTTGGCTTCTGAAATCTTGAAGTTGTTAGTGAAGGATGAATTCTGGGATTGTTCCTGTGAATGATGTTTGACTGATGGGTGGATTTGAATCTATCCAGTCAATGGGGAAGAAGAACTGATATTGATTGGCAAGTGCTGTTTTTGGTTGCTATCTCCCAAATTTGGTTGTGGCATAACCTTGTGATGCATGGTTCTAGCTTTGATAAACCCAGTAACTTGGAGGATTTTCTAATCTGTCAAGCTAGAAGGGTGGTTCAGGGTTTTCAGTTTGATTCAAGAAAGCTTACTGGTTCTCCAATTTTAGTTAAGTGGATGGTGCCTCCTTCTGGGAAGATGAAGGTGAATGTCGATTTTTCTGACAAAGGCAACAATAATTTTTCTTCAATTGGTATTGTATGCAGGGATCATTCTGGGAATTGGTTATGGGGTATGCAGAAGTGTTTTATTGCTACTTATGTCTTGCAAGGTGAGTTGTGGGCCATTCTCATGGGCCTTAGATCCATCCAAGAAATGGATCTAGCACAGGTGGTGTTGGAGTCTGACTCATTGGAAGCAGTTTCCATGATTAATTCAGCTTCTATGGAGCTTCCTATGCTGAACATTGTTTGCTGGATTAGAACTCTGCTCACTGATACGCAGAGTGGTGTGGTTCATATTTTCAGAGAGGCAAATGGAGTGGCTGATAGTTTGGCAATGAATTGTAGTTTTAATGATTTTGAAAATCATTTTTATTTTTCTCCTCCCTCTTTCTGTTGTGAGGAGTTGAATTTTGATAATTCTGGGCTAGGTTGTATTAGGTCTTTGTATTAGGCTCTCAGCCTCCTTGTTTACCAAAAAAAAAAAAAAAAAAAAAAAGAGAGAGCAAATCTTCTTGTTTAATTGAACTGTGGAATCAGAACTTGTTCCAACTGAAACTTCTTCTAACTTAGAGGGATCTTAAAAGTTACCTGGTACCCATATGACACACTATAATGTCCATTCTTGGTGTGACCGCACATTAGCATATATGCGTGCTTTTGATGGCAAAGGGGAATCCTCAGCATGGTCGCGTTGCCCTTCTGATTTGAAAAGGGCATTAACCTTGGCTTCAGTACTTAGATTAGGGTGGTTGTATACCTTCCGACCACCCCCAACCGGTAACCACTTGTGCCAGTAGATTAGGGCACTTTCACCATCCCCAATACCATGTCTATAACCTTCAAATAACACACGTCTCCCCAAAAAGAGACTCCTCCATAGGTCGGATGGTTTGTGTCGCAGCTCTGCTGTTAAAAATCTCCCATTGAATTATTTTCCTTTCAGGACCCTTGAAACCAAGAAATTAGGGTTACAAAGGATCTTCCACCCCAGTTTGGCTAACAGAGATAATTTGAAGGCTTCAAAACATCTAAAGCCCGTACCCCCTTTTGCATTGTTTGCACATAGCATTTTCCATTTGCACCAGTGCACCTTTATGTTCTCAACTGCTCCCCTCCACCAAAAGGCAGTCATTCTGCTTTGTAATTCTTGGCTTAGAGTTGAAGGAATCATAAAACATTCCATAACATATGCAATGATAAGTTTCCATTCTTGCAATGCTTAGATGCTTCTCTTTCCATCCTCCCCATTTTTTGACAATTCTCTCCTGAACATAGGCAAACATAGCTTTCTTGTTCCTTTCTATAAGAATTAAACAGCCCATGGTACTTCGAATGGTCAGTAACAATGGTAATTTGTAAGATTTGGACTATTTCATCATTCCCTTGACTCGACACTTTTGGGATAAAGCATAAAGTTGATTTATCAAAGTTCACATATTTACCAAGTGCCTTCTCATATAGGATCAAATTCTTCTTTATCTCCTCAGCTTCACTCCTTGTAGCTTGGCCAAAAAAGACATTGTAATTTGCAAAGAGCATATGTGAGATAAGAGGACATCCCCTTGCAGCTATGATCCCTTTTAGCTTCCCTTCCGACATTGACTTATGCATTAAGTTTGTCAAACCATCAGTGTACAATACAAACAAGTATGGTTATATGGGATCCCCAGTCTTAGACCCTAGAAGTATAAATATGTCCCATAGCTTGGCCATTTATAAGCAGTGAGAACTTAAACAGAAGTAACACATGCCATAATCTTGTTCACAAACTTAGCAAGAAAGCTCAACTTTAGCATCACAACCCTTAGAAACCCCTCTCCACTATGTCGTAAGCCTTCGACATGTCTAGCTTCAAAGAGAAATACCACTTCTTTCCCTGTCTTCTTAAATGAATGCATAGCCTAAAAATGGACTATGGCATTATTTGTAATTAACCTCACAAGAATATATGCACATCGGGTAGGGTCAATTGCCTCATTAAGAACCATTTGAGCCTAGACACCACCTTATAACAAATGTTACACAAACTAATTGGCTAGTAGTTTGTGACAAGTTTAGGGGGAGATACCTTGGGAATGAGAGCAATATTTGTTTGACATCCATGAGCGATCCTTCCATCACCACATCCCATTGTTGTTGATAGAACAAGGCTGGCATAGCATCAGGGCAAGGGGCCTTCAGGGAACGCATTCGAACCATTTTAATCCCCTGCCCAGTGTAGTCCCTTTTTATCATGTTCATATGTTGTGTAAACCTGTGTGGTATGCGTACAAGGGTTTCCTAATCTCCCCCGTACATTGAACTTCACTTAGACCCAATACCACCAATACCAGTAGTTCCTCTGCCAACGTCTCCGTAGAACCACAATTGCAAAGCAGCGTATGAAGAGAACCGTACGGTAGCTTAAACCCGATTTGGTAGTGACCACAACTGCAAGAGAGGTTAGGAGGAAACCTTAAGGTAGTTGGAACCAGGTATGTTAGTGAAAACAGCCACAGAGCCGCCTCTAGAAAGTGTAGCTCCACCCCTTTCCAGCCAGTAACTTCCACATACACCCACGTGAGGTTTGGCTTTAATGCGGCATTATTGACTTTTTTGTTAAAATGTAAGGATTGACTGTAGTTACGACAGCAAAATATTCCAGAGAGCCCATCGATAAATTACGAAAATGTAGTAAATTACATGGCTAGTAAGATAAAATTTACAGTCAAAAGGGATTGTTCCATTCAAGATGGCGAGATAACATCATCTATCTCTCTCTACCGTTTCTTATTACATATGAGAACACTATCACCAATTATATTAATTCTACCCATAACACGACCATACATGTCCAGGCAAGCCAAGGCTACCTTTTAAAAGCTCCACCTGCAACCGAAGACGAGCAATCAATAAGCCATGAAACTGATAAAAATGGTTCCAAAAGCTGAAGAAGCTCCAACAAGCAAGCAGCAACCCCAAGTACAGTAAAAAAGAATGTGGAAAACGGATTCCAACAACTGCATACGTCTATGTGTGTGCCTAAAAGAAAATCATTTTTGATTCTCTTGCCAACAGTCCAGAAACACGATGGACGATAAACAAACAACAATTTGAACCAGGTAACTGGAGTTTACTGCAGCTACCCAACAACTGTGGTCTAAAGGAAAATTTCTTGTAAATGAAAATATGTCCCCAGAAAGATTAGTCTATAGTTATTGAAACAACACCAATGGTAGTGTTCTCACATATTATCCTCTCCCTTACGCAAATTAGTAAATTATTCTACCGACAGGAGTAGGCCTTGGCCACATAGGGAACGGTTATGCTCCTTATTTTAGTTTTTCACTTTTTGTGCAGTTCGGCAATAGTTATAATAGGAAAGGGTAATTGATAAAATGCTATGACTATTATGACTAGGGGATCGCAGTTTTGCACTTTTAAATTGGGTCCCAACTAACCCAAACCCTCACGGGTCAGTGGTTGGTTTGGTAGGGATAGATTGGATTGGCAATTTTGTGTATGAAGACTGAACGGGTATTTTTCGGGTTCTGGGGTGGGTGGTTCAGTAACTACCAATGGAGTGTTTGGTACATAGGGATTGAAACTTCAGTTCGAACGTCGTTTCTTTCCACTGCCGTTCTCAAAGTTGGATAAAAGAGAGAAGGAGATCATCGTTGGCGGTCCAGCTGGAGATTAGGGAGGAAGCGAACGGTGATTCTGAGTGGCGGCGGCGGCAACTTGATAACATATATAGCGATCTGGTGATGCAGATTTCAAGATTAAAAGCCCCAGAAGCCCCGACGCCTTAGGTTCATATCCCTGTCAGTATCAGTGTCCCCAACCCCAGTTCCTGCACTGTCCTCTCACAAAACCCAATCAAGTCATCATGGTCTGCACTCGCTCTTTCTCTCCCTCACTCTCGCTGATGCTTATATGTACGTGTCTGAACCTAAATTTGAAGATAAGTGAGGGACATAATTGGCTTTGAGATGGACAGTATAATTTCAAGTGGTGAGAAAGCTGTGAACGTGTACTGATCGTTCTTTTTGGGCGGAGAAACTAGCTGCATGTATTTCTGGTCAGGTGTGGCTTGGTTCAGGTACTTCTGGGAGTTGGTTTTGATATTATTTTCGGGTCTGGTCTTTTTAGGGTTTTGGCGGGTTCGGGTCCAATACAAAGAAATTGCCATACCCAGTTATGAAGGTCCATGTGTTCAAATTTTTTGGCTCAGTAAGATGAATATCAACTTAACTAATGATACCAGAAGATTGCGTCAAAGAAAGGTCCATAAAACATGACTCAAACCATAGTTTTAAAAACCGTACCAGCAGGTTCAACCGTTCGGACCGGTGAACCTGCCGGTGCCCGGTTCGTATAACAGACCGTAAATGCATAAACCGGTCAAAACCGGCCGGTTGTGCTGGTTTTCAATTATGCGAAAAAATGGGCGTTTCGTAATACTAATAACCAAGTATAATGCCTCCATTGCAAATAATGTATGGCCATTGCAAGCACTTAAACAATTGGGCCAACTTAGTCAGCCCTTCTCTTTTAATTAGAGAAGGCCCAGACACCAGCCAGCCCAAGTAAAATGAGAGAGCAGCTTGTTTATTTATAGCCAAGGAGAAGTGAGGTCCTCTCAAAAGCAACGATGGGGGACTTCATTTCCATCAAAACAATGCTGTAGGTTAGTTGGTTTCTTTCTGTGAATATTGTTGTCTTCAATTACAAGTACAGTCCAGAACATGTCGAAAGCTTGAAAAGTTATCTTACACTGTTTATGGGGTGCTAGGTTTAGAATTGAGCTCCACTTAGTTATGAATGACTTATTCTATAGCTCTGATTGTGGATTCTCAATTCGGTAGTACTGTCTCTTTGGTTTAGTTGGTTTGATGCTGCCATGAGAGATCTTCATTATAAAAACTTCTAGACTATTAGATTAGATGAAAGATGACCATTAAGAGAAGAGTCACATGAGACTTCTGTGATATCTGGGTGATTATGGTGCTCATCTTTCTGATGTTCAGAGTTTCTGATCCTAATCTTGTTGACTACCAGATGGTGAACAAAATGCTATATGCTCTTCTAGAGATGAAAGTCTTTAATTTAGACGAGTGAAGCAAAATACACAATCATTTCTTAATCAACGCACCATGCACTTCTAGCTAGATATCTGCTCAAAACAATCAATCGACAGTGTAATACTTCTAACTTGTGATCAGTTCTTTTATTAAACTTGGATTTACTTTTATTTTGTTGCATCTCTCATCCTTTCAATACATAACCTCCTTTTTCTTTTTGTAATACTTTTAAATTCTGATCAATTCTTTTATTTAAATTCTGATCAATTCTTTTATTAAACTTGGATTTACTTTTATGTTTATTATTTTTTGTATAAAAAATAAAAAAAAAAATATATTATTAAATAAACATGCGATTGAACCGGTCCGACCATGAACCGGTGCCTCACCGGTTCGATAGCCGGTTCGGTTTTTAAAACTTTGATTCAAACAAACTAGCAAGAACAAAATAGATGTCTTTGAAGTTTTTCACCGGGGTCCTAGTCAAACTTGGGTGTGCACTTTGCACACTCTATCACACAAAACACACCAGACTCAACACACGACAAGATCTTCCCATTAACTACAAGGACAAGTTTGGAACTTGAAACCAAGCAATTCACATATTCCGAAAAGACTCTGTGCCAATTTTCTAGAGAAAGAAAATGTCTTGAGTTTTAAGCATGATCTAAATCATCATATTGATATGACACTCCCTAAAAAATTGTCCTTCCCTGGCAAGGTTCTAAAGAAAGAAAATGTCTTGAGTTTTAAGCATGATCTAGTTCATCATATTTGACATCACGCTCCCTAAAAAGTTGTCCTTCCTTGGAAAGGAAGAAATGACAGTCTCTCTGCTAGGGAATCGGAACGACAACCAAATACTGCTATCCAACACAACTCAACTCAACGCAGGACTCCTGCCTGTCTTCATTGTTTGCCAAATGCCCACTGAAAAATTGGGAGAAGATATGACAACAATTTGCTCGCCAATATGGTGTTTATATGTGGTTGCCATATCAGGAAGATACGTATATATACACTAAACAAGAGTACTAGAATGAATGTGGTAAACTTACACCAAAATGTACAACACCTTCACCATTTGGTTGATGATACCCGAATAAACAATCAGGATGCGAATCAGTAAAGGTGAGATCATCCGTCACGAGTTGGAAGTCCAAACCTCATAAGCAATCTTGACTATGCCGAAACAAGTGATTTCTGGTTAGGGTAGCTTGCGCCGGCAGTTCACCGACTTGGGTTCAGTTATATTGCTCTGGCTCAATGGGGGTTCGGTCATAAAAGGAAGCACTCAAGCACAACACTTGGAGGGCATAATATGTTTCTAGCCTCAACCTGGGGGCAATTATGTGGGCTCTTCAAGTATCAAGTACGGCAGGATCTTCAACATGACTAGGAACTGTTCAATAGACATGGGAGATTTGTGCAGTTGCCACTTGGCAATAACTTTTAACTGCAAGAGATCACTGAGACTCCATAAAGAGTGCTATCTCTATTTCCAATAATGGCACGCATCAATCAGCTACATAGATCAATCTCCAATATGCCATCTCAACTAACATACCCTTTCGGACATCACAAGTGGTCAATACACACCCTTCAGTATACTTCACGAGCAACCAATATACGCCCTTTATTATGATATATGCCCATTTAGGTTAAACTGGGAAAACTCTTTTTATTGTTTATCTACTACAGGTTCTCCTTTGTTTCCTCTAGCTCATCTACCACCATGAATTTGGATCACATGTTACACCTAACAGGTGCATACAATGGGTTTCTGTTAACCATAGTGAAACATCAGATGGTCGATGTGTCCTCTATTAGAAAAGTTTTTAGTATGCTCTAATAAACCCACTGAGTATCTTTTCTACGCAATCTTAGCATCTGAAACCATAAACCTAGAGAGTAACCATCTTCAGATTTGCTATACTTGTTTCCTGGCATTCTTCTTAATCACCAAAAAACTTGCTAACACACATCGTTGTGATTTCCGAAGCCACTCTATAAAAGGAACATCCATCCCAGCCACGACCGTATAGCTGTGCAACAGTGCCAGTTCTCTCCCTCTACTTCCTATACCCCAGCTCTCACGATCTCACCTTATGGGTAATAACATCATCCTGTGTATCTCGATATCTACGCTAATTGACCCAGGTATATAAAGGGAAACCAATGGAGGCTATTCAACGCCTACTATGGATAAAATACCATCCTATTTACCGCCTACTAACTCACCTAGATATCTAAAGGGAAACCAATGGGTTTACAGCTCTGACGGTCACAATCTCACCTTATGGATAAAATACCATCCTATTTACTGTTCGCCTCTATACATAATTGACCCAAGATACGGATCCCTCGTCGGCGTCCCTTCACCGCCAAATGTCGTGTGTAATTAAATTTGCAATTTTATGGAGTTTTATAATAACCCCAGTAGTTCAGGTATGCTTGTTCTTCCCTTCGAGATGAACACTCATTTAAAGCTAGAAGTAATATTCTTGCAACTAATAAAGCAATGTGTGGATATTTTGCATCTCTTCTAGAAAAGAAAATTACTTTCTCTTCTCTACAACAAAGGATTTTATTGCACTTAGACCTTTAGAGTTAGAATCGAAACTTGGTCATGTTCGTTAAAGTTTCAACTAGCAAGACGAATCTTCAAGTAAGTTAGTTTTCTAAGTGACGTGAATGGGATTTCTAGAGTTCACCGGGCAAGGGACACGATTGAGCTTCCTTTTAGGTAGTTAGCACCCACTATGGAAAGCTCCTAGTTCAGCCCCTAGAAACACGGGATCACTCTTCAGATACTTTTTATACATGAGAAGAATCAGCTCCCTCCTTCCCAAAATCGATTGTCTTTTCCATTTTCGGCAGTCCCAAAATAAGTGTCTTCGTTTGAAAAGTCCACTTTCTCCTATGGTTTGACTATATTACCCTGATATCGAATTCACAACTATTGAAGTTCATCATTACTACCAATGAGCAATCTCGGAGATGGGGTAATTTTGAAACATCACTTTAGTACTAGTTTCCTTAATATTCGTGAAAGCCGACCCAGACTTTATTTTGGGACAGGGAGTAAGAGACTTTCAATAAACATATGACCCAGTTTGTTATTTGAAGTATATCATTGTCATTCTCAAAAGCAAGATAATCGAAAGTAGAACAGATATAAACCATCTTACACCAGAAAGCTTCCCTCCCAATCCCATGACTAGAGATATGAGGAATTAGTAGTTGACAGGACCAAAGGTCTATGCAAAAGCCAAGCTTTTGTCAACACTCCCCAGGTGTTAGCCTCCTCATATCCTTCCGCCGTCTAGCATCCCAAAACAAACCTCAATGCCTTCACATTGTTCACCTCCTTTAGGAACCAGAGATGCATGATATCTACACTAGGCGAAGATGGCTTTGCCTCATTCAGAAGAAACTTTTTGCTCTTTCCTCACTGTGACAGACTAGCTCTACACGCCGACCTTTACGGAAACATTGGCAAGGTGTATCAATGTGGATAGAGCCTCTGAGAAGTACAAAGGCTGGAGTTCCTCTGAAGAATAGCTCTGGAAGGAGCCGTTACCTTTGTTGTGATTATCATCAATACTAGTTAATGTGTACCAGAGAAGTGCTCTAGAACTAGCCTAATAACCGAATAATACAGGCAGCAACATCTCTTTTGTTTTTCTCTCCACTCAACTGAAGTGCCTCAGCTGCAACCACTTATGAAAGGAATCCTAAGCCGTAAATATTTCGTCTAGCATGAACAATTTATGATGGGTAGCTGATATTGGTGGGTTGAGTGTCTCTTTCACAAACAGCTCATTAGATACAATTGTTCCACAATTTTTCTGATCAATTAACCTTCCAGCCATTGTACTGTGGCATTTCTAAAACACATGTTTGCACATATGCCTACATTTGCAAACATCCTTCAACCATACACACTATAGGTTATTTGTTTAATTAAGTAAATTTAGGATGGTGGCACACTGGCACAGGTGTATGGTTTAGATGAGTCTAGATCTGATGCATACCCTATACAAATTCTGTACCTCAATCTTGCAGCGTTTCGGAACTAGACCGCCAAAACATTTAAGAATTATGATCTGAAATATTGAGGAATCTCAAAGGATTGCGTAGCTAAAAAGTGACCAAGCAAAAAAGACTTTGACTACTCAAATCAGGCGAACATGTTTCAGAAAGTAAATATTTCAAGTGTACACTAACCTTTGATGAATAAAAGTTTGTGTTGGCTCTCCAAGAACGCTAATTTCAAGCAGATCCTGCCGCATGCGAAGATTGAACATTGCCCTCATGTAAAGAATTGCTACCACCAGCCTCCCCGATCTGCTGATTGCCTAGATCTGTGGCTGAATTATCTTGTGGGCAACTAGATATAGAAGATCTGCTGGTAGTATCGTCATCACTTGCTTCAAGTCGTTCCATCATGCGTGATACAGTAGCTATTCCTGAATTAACCTCTCTTCTAACATCAGAACTGAGATCTGACACGTTATTGTTGCGGGCGAACAACCTTTCTTTCCAGCCCCTTGTGCTTTTGGTAATGGACTCTTTGTATCTAGAAGATGAGAACAGGAAATGTTGACATTACAGTTAAAAGCTATGTTATATGGAATCGGGTGCGGGTATCGGATATGATATGGATCCGGAGATCGGATTCGCAAACTTGCTTAAAATTAGGATACGTGGACTCGGCTAAAGAGTATCCAACTTTTGGACACGGGTGCGAGGATATGGTAGAAAAATAATTGTTTCTAAATATATTCTTAAAATATCATACATGAGAAATGCAGAAAATCAAGAAATGCAATTTGTTTAAGCAAGTTTTAGTGTATTTAACTGTAATATAGCTAAACTACAAGGACTATAATTTGTTTAGTGTATTTAATGGCGAGAGATGGCGACCAAGTTTTTTTCGGAATAGCATGTCTCTTTAGTCAACGTGTCCGGTGAGATTCAGCCACATCCGCCACACATCCCATACCCACACCAGTGTCGGATCGTATCGACACAGGTACGGCGGCGATTTAGAAGAGTCCGGGTAACGTAGGTTAAAAGAAGAAAGCTGTTAATGCACAGAGAACAGCAGTTACCTCGTTGACATCAAATTAAACCGGGACTTCAAAGATTCTGAAAATGATTGAAACTCGGATGGTCCCGCTCTATCTTGACTGGTTGGGGAAGCCTGGGTAGGAGGAGATCTCCTACAAGTAATAGTTAGATCAACAACTGCAAGTAAACTTGAAACAAGAATTTGAAGGAAATAAATGTGGATGCACGGCAATCTCGACAAACAATATCCTCCTATGAAGTTGACTGAACGAGGTAAAACTTTACGAAGAAGTAAGAGAGTATTAGTACTGGTTGTTTGAAGAAGATCCGTTGTTAACAGCAGGAAGTACACTCGATCCAGATGCTGAGGCAGGAAAGTGATCAGCTTGGGTAGCATGTTGAAGTGCTTGTTGAGAAGTATCATCTCCCACGCTTAGAAAAGGAGAATTCGATCCGATCACAGGAACTGCTTCATCTTCACCTCCATGATATGGAGTAGAAGACACAGGAGATGTATTAGGAGCACTGGCGTTGGGAGAAAAGACAAGATAATGGGGTCGACCCTGCGCTGAAGATCTACTCCTTTGACCTTCCCTCCTCGCAATTTGGCGTGCCCTCCCCATTGCAGCAGCTGCAGCTAAGTGTTGAATTATACGCTCTTCTAGTTCAGCGTCAGTTGCACTACCTGGCAGCTGTATTAGACAAAATATAGTATTTAACACTAACACATATGATGGAAGACACGACATGTTAATGAAAATGTTAAAAAAGGCTTAAACCAAAAGCAGGAACGATTACGAACATGCTGAAGTTCAAAATCTCCCAGGGTAGGATGATGAAATATTGTGGTATTTCTAGGTGGATTCATCCTGATATTTTTCTCCTGCTCTATTGCATCGAGTAATTCCTGGCTGGCAATACACAAAGACTAATTAAATTAAGTAGCAAAACAATAAGGAAAAACTACAAAAAAGACATTCAAGACCAAAACCTCAGAGGATCCTTCAGGCTGATAGATTGCCAACACATCGGGCACTGGGAGCTTCTCTGGCACCTACACATTAGTCATTTAAAACCTCATTAGCCTCCCTCTAGAGCACGCTCGACTTTTGATCAGATATTCGTTTAATGACCAAAGAAGGGTCCACTTGCAACATCACCCTAGTAAGCCTATGTCTATAGCAAATGTAATTGGCTCAGAACAATGAACTTTAAAATTAAGAGAATCCTAGGCAATCAGAAAAACTATAAACGTAATTCGCCAGGGAGATTCAATCGCCTACCCGCGGTAGTGAACGAGTTATCAATCTTATCAAATTTGATTATGTTTTCTGTACGAAATCAGACAACACTTGAAGTTCATGACCCAACTTCAGGTTTGTTCTCTTTGGGACAAAGCTCATTGGGATAACGAAAACAGGTCCCAAAAAAATGTCAAAGTGCAACCGTATCTCAAATAAAGGGCCATAGCGATCAAGGTGCACTCAAATTACAAACAGCTCTGAGACTGGGAGACTAGACATTAGAGCACATTGAAAGCTATAGAGATAAAAGGTGGGATAAAATATCCAACTGAGGTCTAAAAAATATATACCATTCAAGAATGCACTGAAGATGAAATTCATGCTTGCAACCAGTCACCTGCAAGGAAACACACGTTTAGTGCTGGGAAGACCCCTTTTAACTATGAAGAAGAGATTTCTAAAATGCATACAGTTGAAGGATCATTTTCACAAAAATCTTCAAGGCATATGCTGCAAGCATCATCACAAGCTTCTTGAATTCCCCCTTCCACAAAAGCTGCAGCCGATTGCAAATGGTTCTCTGACTTTGCTACGTCTTCCATCTGCAGCAATCAAAAAGGACAACAAAAATATTAAAAAAGGCACATCCTAGTCTCCTACATTATTATGATAGTGGAATCTTGTCACCAAACTACAATATGAGCTCAACCTAGATACAGGGATCCTCCTATAACCTAGGCAACTACAGATTTTGCTACAGAAAATGCTAAGTATGTCAAAGCTCACAATAACAACCAAGGGCATCAGTGTGGCCATTTTGCTAATGATGAGGCATGTACACAGACAATATATAATCATATATACTATCTTACAGATTTGTATACTAATGTTAGCCATTGCCTACTTGGCCCGAGCAATATGCTGCATTCAATCAAGTCGAACCTTTAACAATGTCTAGATGCAGACCCTTCAATTTCATGGAGTTACTGTCTTAAGTTATTGTTCTCTTAACTGGTATACACATTCAACTCATATAGAACCCATTTCCATGGACATCGGTCTGGCACTTCCTCTGTGCACACAAGACAGTACATATATTGTCTCATAGATTTGTGCATTTTTCGGAACCATAGATTTGTGTTCTAATGTGAGCATTGACAACTTGGCACAAGCAATGTGCATTAGTCAACTCAAGCTTTAACAATGTCTAAATGTAGTTCCTTCAATTACATGGAGTTACTGTCATAAGTTGTTTTCATCTCCACTTTTTAGGCAAAAGTGCAAAAGTCACCTCAACCTTGGGTACCTCAACAATCATTTTGATCTAACACCCTCAACCTTACATCTCCCGCCAATCAAAACCCTCTGTTTGTCTCCCATCAAGTACTTGTGTGGGCTGTGGAGGGTCTAAATCTGGGTATTTCTAGACATATTCCTTTTTAAATGTAGTAATAGCATTAGGAAATGTCTACTTTACCCTGCACTCGTATCCTCTCTCTTCAACTCCAACTTCTCCATCCATACACAGCCTCTGGCAACGGCAAACAACTACCTAGCCACCAACCACCAGCTACAAGACAGGCCAACACTATCCGCAACCAACAAGAAAATCACCATACACAACCTCTTGTCACCTTTCACCTATCAGAACCCAACCGCAATAAACAATGAACATACAAACAAACCCAAACATCACAACAAATCTACTAATAGAGATATAAATTGGGACAGAGATATCAAATTCAGGTTGGAACCATAGTGCATACAGTTTAAATTGGTCGTTCTTCTAACATTCAGTTCAACTTTGTGGTGTTCAAAATTGGGCATCTGTTTCGTAATTTCCAGATTCTCTTCCTAATTCATACCTTCAAGCTAGAATATCACAATTTGTAATTCTTAAAATTTGTTCTTGGTGAGATAATAGCATTGGTTGTGGCTAATGAAGATTTGATCTGCATTATGAAAGTAGTGGTCTTACCGTGGTGGTCTAATTTTGTGATGGTGATGCGACAAGTGTTGATGCGTGCAAAGCGTGTGAGCGTGAGAATGAGATAATGGTTGCGGCAGGGCCCAGCAATTGTGGTCGCCAAGGACTGCGTGATGACCAAAAAAAGCAGAGACTGTTGTCTCCTATGTTCTGTCGAATGGACAGACATTTTGGTCTGTCATTCGTATTACTCATCTGAGGGGTTTAAACTAATTTTGTATTTGAAAATTACAAAATTTCGACAGTGTACGACATCCACAAGGTCGCATTTATGTCCTGTAACAACTTAACGGTCAAAGTGGATGGAGGTCTTTGATTGCTAACGGAAGAAAGAGGGTGTAAATTGATAAAAATGGAAGTTGACGAAGCATTTTGACTATCAACCCAAAGTTCAGGAGTGAGTTTGCCTACTTATATTCCACATTCAACTTCTATGGAACCCATTTCCATCATTGTTGCGAGAGGTAGCAGTTGAGATGTTTTGAGGAGAGTTGGAGTTTCTAACATGTACTCGTAGTCAAAAACCCATGTGAGATACCTCAGTACTAGGAAGGTTTTCATCAGAGCCTCCAGTGACATAGTAGTGCACTTGTGAAGAAGTATTGCGCAAAATGTCTTTAGATGGGTGGTTAATGCAGGTTTGACTTGTGAAGTACTGTTGTCCGTGGAGGAGGCAATTTCAATTGCAAGTGTGGTACTCTGCACAATTGCCCACGTGGGTATGCACGGAAGATGAATCCAGGGGACTGCAGACTGCAGCACAAGAAAGGCATGGTGCATTTCGGACTAACAGGGGCTAAATGCCAGCATTGAGTACTACTGAGGAAATCATTGAACTGACAGAAACATTGTGGCTACCAAGCTGCACAAAGCTTATCGTGCAACTCTATCTAAACAAGGTTATTTCAAATTTTGGTGCTAAATTTTATAGTACGTTCACATACCTAGGACAGTAAGAGAACTGTTGGTAAATATCTCCTTCCGATTTTATTTATTTTCCTGTGTTAGGGGTTTGTGCGAAAACCTCCCTAGGTTTCTTAATGATGCAAAATACACCCCTGTGGTTTCATCTTGGTGCATTTCGCCGTCAAAAATCTACCTTGAAATGTCAATTATACCCTTGGTATTGCCAAAATTTAAAAAAAAAAACGAGAGATAGCAGAATGCAGGAGGAAGAAGACAAGAGCAGGGAAGGAGAAGGAATAATGAGGATGGGATGATGATACAGCCAACAAAGGCCGCTGGCGCAGCCACCGCCCTCCCTCTCTCTGTCTCTGACTCCTCCTATCCCCCTCGTCACGACCTCAGACCGAATGGCCGCCAGATCAGGAAGCGCTGTGCCGATGTCGACGCCACCACCACCACCATGTCCAACTGGATGTTGATTGAGACGATTGTGTCCGACTGAAGCCTCGAAGATAACAGCCATGTCTCTCCCTCCCTCTTCGCGCTTGAACACTGGCTATAATCTTGTCATCCTACTTCACCCCCCCCCCCCCCCCCTCTTCTCTCTCTCGGTCTGGGTTTGGAACACAAAAGAGGTCATCCTCTTCCTCTCTGCTGAAGTTCAGAGTTGAGTTTCATTTTGATTGATTTGAATGTTTGGACCAGACATGATTTGGGAGATTAGGTCTTGTTCAATTTAGTTAGGGTTTTCAATTTGGAAGTTGGTTTTTGTGGTTGGTACCAAATTTTTAGATCAATTTTGATGTCGGTTTTCTTCTTATACAAAATTTCGACCAGATTTTCTGAAATCGTTTTGGGTCTAAATAAGTTTCGGTTTGCGTGTTCGAGTCACATCTGATTTGGGGCCGAATTTGGGCAAGTTTGTGCTGGGTATATGTTGATTAGGGATAGGAAATATATATGAGGGTAATATAGTCATTTTGCTGACACTTAACAGGAAGTTAACCATTTCGCACGAAGACGAAACCACAGGGCGTGTTTCGCATCATTCGGAAACAAAATTATTGGCAAACTAGTGTATCAAAATTATTAATAGTTGATGGTCCTTGGTCGTTAGGGTTCCATTTAATCACGCAATAAATTCAACGGAATAGGGAGATAGTTCAGATAAGTTGTGGTAGCCACATAGCTTTTCCAGAGATTTGAGTGACGCTACTCGAGTGCTAGCAACTCAACTGGTGGTTGACTTTGAATGTCTTGTAAATCATAATTCCGGCCACGCTGAAACAACAACAAACTCCAAACCCAAAATAAGTAGGTTTAACCCCAGGTGCAACTTTTGTTCTCTTAAAAGCAACAGATGGCAATCACATAGCCGAATCAATAACAAGATTCCAACCAATATATGGTTTTGACTACTAAATTCAACAACTTCTCTTCTATTATATATTAAGCTAATAAATAAATCGGACAAATTTAACAATCATAGCAATTTCAGTAATGCATATCAAGTAACAGCCACTGCCAAGGTGTTTTCGCTAAGCCACCAACACAAAACCTCAATTAATTTCTACAATGAACCTAGTTCCCAAAAGTTGGCAACCAAGTTAGTAAGAACATCCACCTCCAACCAAGGCAACTAAAGGAAATGAATCACGGATAAACCTCACACAGTTGCGTACCAGGTTCAAAAGGAAACCCCTTGACCAGAAAAACAAAACTGTGAAAGAAAAAATGGCTACTTTCCCAAAATTTTCCCAAAATCCAACCAATTAAGCACCTAAACCCATCCAAACACCAGTCCAGACTCCAGAATCAGCACTAAATTTCACTTGGCCAATCCAACAAACTACAGCAAATGATGATCAGCAACAGTATTCCTATAATTCTTAAATAGTAGAACAAATTATGTGAATATCATCCATACTCCAATAATCTATCAGAAACAGAAGATTGATGGTGGACTGATTGCTTGAAAAGAAGAAAACACTGGACTCAGCCCCCACAGAAACATATTTTAACAGATGAATTGAATTTTAACAGATGAAGGAAACTGAAATCGGAAGAAGATCTTACGTTACTGCGACGGATCGGAGCTCCGATGACGGCGAATTGGTGGTGCGGTGAAGTGAGATCGAGATGAGCAGATGATGAGGGAGATGTGGAAGAAACCCTAGATAACGCAAAGGAGGAGGACGATTGGGGATGAGAGAGAGAGAGGACTTGACTTTGCTCTTCAGTTTCTTCTTCTTTGTTCTTTTTTAACTTTTCTGGGCGGTGACGGAGCCCACGCAGACGACGAGCACCTTAGTTCGGTCTCCCACTCATATTCTCTACCCCGACGCGTGGCTTTTCCTTTCCTTTTCATTTTCGTTCTTAGATGTTTTATTTTTTAGAAAAATTGTTTATGTCATCAACCGGACTTGAACCCAAAACGTATGCAGGGACTTCCAACGTTTTACCATTTAAGCTACCACCCTATACTTTCCTTTTCTTTTTATGAGCTGCATTATAGTAGTAATTGTTTGCAAAACAAAAAAAAAGGTTGAATTATATTATTATTATTATTATTATTAACGTCATCATCATAGTGAATTAGTTTGACAACATTCGGGTTATATTCTGACATCCAAAAAGACGGGTCTTGTATCTACATAAGTTAAATCAAAGCAAGCAAGCAAGCAAACGGGAGAGAACTTTCACTAGGGTTTCAGGGATCCGAGGAAATCGGAGATTAATATATAGCTGATCACAGGGTTTTGGTCGGCGTTTTGCATGGGTCCTTCGGCGGCAATCTCAACATTTTCTCCTCGACGGCAAAGGGTACGTTCTGTGGGGTTCTGACTCCCGATGACAACTAGTAGTTTGTTTGTGATTTTGGTAGGCTCTTGATTGAGGAAGAAGAGATTGAGAAGTACGAAAGGGAATATTGTCTAGAAGCGACACAAGAAAGAGGACCATGCTTGATAGGTTCCTTCCTCCTTCCGATAAGATCTAACGTTGGGTTTTGAAGATCTTGTTTAAGAAGATACGACCATAAGAAGAAGGAATCAATATTCACGAGACAAGCCCTAATAGGTTTATCAATCAGTTTCCATCAAAGGGATCCAAGGAAGAGGTACTCAATGACGGTGATTGGTTATTCGATGAGAACGTCTTGTTGCTCAATCAGTGGATTATCTCCGCGCGTACGGATAACGTTTTCTCTGAAACCACAGATGTTTGAGTTCAAGTGAGAAACCTACATTTCTTCTTGCAAAATGAGGAAGATGTTCATCAAGCAATGAAGAGGATGTGAGAGGTTCTTCAAGCTGACAATCGAGTTTTTACGGGTCAAGGCGGAGACTATATGAGACCGTGTAAGGCTCAATATCAACAAGTCATTGCGTAGAGGATCTTTTTATCGAAGTTGTTGACGATAAATTATGACTTGACCACAAGTATGAATGCATTCCTTGCGCGTGCTTATGGTGTGGTGGTATTGGACATTACAGTGATGATTGTACTAAGATGACATATCAAGTAAAGGAGCGAGAGTTACCCAGATACGGAGATTGGTTGATTTCCAGGCCTCCACTTAAAAAGAAAACCATTGATTTCTTCGATGATGTAGTAGACGATACTCAACCCAAACATAAGGATGGGGAAGGCACTGTTGATGACGGTACTATGAAATATGATTTAAAGTCCAAAGACGTGTTCAATTGAGGCTTTAGTAGAGATGAAGCCCGATCATAAAAGTTGATGGACATTGAAGGGGACAGCGCTGTAGAAAGTCCATCGGCGATGAAGACTTTTGACAACCCACTCTCGCTATAGTTTCAGCGAAGGGGGGAAAGTTCACTGCTTAGCAAAAGGCCAAAAGGCGTGGTTGTTTCTACGACGCGTTCTGTTGGGGGCGAAAAGAAGTGGTTGTTCACTGCTTCGCTGACTTTAGAATTTTTTCATTCGGAATAGTTGTCGTAACTTTATCTTTAAATTTTAAACCCCATGTCCATTGATCGATACAAAATAGGATCGTATAGCCATTGCCTAAGCTCCATCCAAAACCCTTGCTGACTTGTTTTTAGAGATTGCTTTCCACGTATGAGAATGGTTAGAGTTGCTGCGATGCTCTAAATGCCAATCTTGAGTTCCATATTTTTTCAGAAAAAACGGTGCCAAGGGGAGTCATCTTTATTAAGGAGTGTGAAACTCATCTTCACGTCATTGCAGTGTTGACAAGATCAATTTTTCTAGAAGCCGAGACCTCCATCGCCTTTGGTTTGCAAGCGTGGCTCCACTTAATGATAGGTAGGCGTCTTCTTACAACAGAACCCCCCCCCCCCAATCCCCAAACAGAAAATTTTACAATGACTATTAATGTTCTTGATAACTGTTGAAGGAAGTTATAAAATTTGCACTGCATAAGGCGGTAACGACTTGTTGATAATGGATCGCACTGCAAAAGATAGTTGATATGCCTTCCATCCAGGCAACTTATATCTAACTCTATCGAAAAGGATCTGAAATTTGTGTGTTGGTCTGCTTTTATCTATGGGGGAAATATATTTATAATTTCTTTTTGTTGCTTACATTGGTTATTTCTAGATAACGTATAAGTTCAATGCATTATCATGCAGAGAAGTAAATATGAATGTGTATCTTAAACTTCCACAATTAAGATGATTATTACTATTTGCCAAGTCGTTCATCATTTTTATTGACAACACATAGAACATCAATCTAGTAAGATTCTAATATAACTTACGAGGTGGGAAACAGGCACCTAGTGCCAATTTGTTGATTTGATTGAGAAGAAAGCGTAGTTCTTGAGAGTATAGCGATTCACAACATTACGACAAGGGACGACAATCACCCATTTCCTCTAATTTCTTAAAATTTCACCAATACCTCAAATATTATAGCTTTGTAACATCGATAATCTGATAACATTTGTATAAACACTTTGATCGGTACCATTTGACGAGCTGGGTGCATCACATTACCAACCAAACAGGTAATTTAAACAGGAGAACTAGTTTTCCATTGAAAATATATACAAAAACAGGATCAATCGATCCAAATATTGATTCAAAACAAGCAATTCGACAAATTTAAACCTTCAATTTCTTTTATATTTTTCTTTCTTTCTTCATTCGTCTCAATCAGTGAAAGAGGTGATACTCAAACCCCAATATCACATACCTCAAGTTTGTTAAATTTCTATAAAAACCCCTACCAAGTATGAAAATTCACATTTTCGCCCCTGAAACGTTGGTTTTACTCTTGTCATCTTCCATCGACGGACTCCTCCAGATTCCGAACCCACCAAGCCGACTCCACATCTCCACATCAAACATCTCACCAGCTGTGACCTCATCGTCTCCGACCGTCTTCCCCACCTTCGATCCGTCGAAGCTCAAAGCCATCATCGTCCCACTATCAACCGACGATGACGTCCTCAACAACCACTGCTTCTTCATCATCAGCCTCTTCTTCCGCTTCTTCCTCAACAACGCTTTCCGGCAGAGCATCGTTGGGACCCCGTACACCGCCAGCACCAGAAGCTTCACGACGGCGCACGGGAAGCAGTAGCACACCGCCGCGCACTCTGTCGCCGTTCCTCCCGCCACTTCCCCAACCCACGCCGGTCGTCCCTGTTATGAATGAAACCTGGAGTACATTAAGTGGCCAAACTCTACTCCAACAAATGATGTGGTAAAACTAGTACTTCCATTTGAAACACTCACTTTCACCGTCGAATTTTTCATCACCCGATGACGATTCTTGATGAAATAAAATTGTAGGATGTACGCCTAGCTCTAAGAAATCCATAACAGCTTTCATTTTTAAGAATCATTAAGTTGATTCGTCATAATTCACCTCCAGATCCTTGTGAAAAACTGGGTTTTTTCCAACATAAAGTGTTATCATTAATACGTTTGTTGTGCTACATCCATCCATTAGAAACCGTTATGGTGAAGATGAGAGACCAAAACAAATTGTGCGGTTGTGGGTTGAGGAGCACGCAACATTCATATCCACTAATATGCCAAGATTTGGGTTTAGAAAGGTGCTCCATGAGTATAATGGCATCAGTTGTTGCCAAAATCGTATAATCCACTGACAATCACGGATGGCGTGGAGGGACGTTTCACGTGAACAATAACAAAGGGGGTATTGAGCAACATTAGTAATGCCTCTGCTTGCTTTCAAATATTAGTGAGTAGCCTATCGTGGTGGATGATTCACAACAAGCATTTAACTTGTGGGTAGGTGTTAAGATTCCAAACTTTAATCCAACAGCCCGCTCTATCAGGAATATGGCATGTAATAGAGGGGAGATCATAAGTTGCGGCTACATTGAACTTACCAGAGTTTGTTTTCAACCATTTAGGGTTGTCGGTCGAGTCAACATCTTCATTAAAGGAAGAGAGGTATAGTGAATCAGGTGTTTAGAAGAGATATAGAGTTCCAAATCCTCTTATTTCCAACATTGATGAGGACTCCAAGAATAAATTGCATGTAATAGAGAGTTGATTCACTTTACATCCAAACAACTTATATCTAATCTTATCGACAATGATTTGTGTTTGTTGATCCTATTTTATTGATGGAGGACACACATTTATAATTTTGTTGTTGTTTGATCATTCACTTTGGATATGTCTAGAGTATGTATAAGTTCATTTTTTTTTTTTTGCCAGAAAAGAAAGCTTCCATTGAAACCAAACACAAATTACAGAAAGGGAGAGCTAGCAGTAGCCCTAACAGCTCTCTTAGCCAACATATGAGCATGAACATTGAAAGCTCTAGAAATAAAATAAAAATTACAAACAGTGAAGTTCAACTTGAGAAGAGCACAATCCTCCAGAACAGTAGCAACATTGGAAGGCCAGGATGAGGATAAGTTGTTCAAATACTTTACGATTGCTTCACAATCAGAGAAGATCATAATATCATCTCAATTCATGTCCTTGCTCCATAACAAAGCTGACCTGATTGCCCAAGCTTCTAGCACAGAAGGAGTGGATACCCCAATAATGTTTTCACTGAAGCAATCAACACAAACACCATTTGAATTGACACAAACAGCAACAATGCTACCCTTGTTGTTCTTTGAATCCTTTGCAGCATCAACAAAAATGTTGTAACTAGCAGAGAGCTGCAATCTGGGCATTTCAAATGGTGCAATCTGCAATCTGGGCATTTCCATCATCACACTGATTCCAAAAATTCATAAGAAAACTCAGAGCTTTGGAACTAACTTGAGCAGGCTTCCAGCGAATATGATTGAAAACCCAATCATTTCTAGCTTTCCAATCCACCAGCAATTACTTAGAAACAAAGCTAGAAACCAACACTTGTCTGAAGAGCCCTCTGCAATGTCAATAACAGAGCTCCACCATTCTTGACAGTGGACAGCCTCAGGGAGGATTGGAGAAAGTCTTAGAGGGGAGCGCAGCCAAATTTCTCTGACCACAGTGCAATCTTTTAGCAAATGCAAGATATTTTCATTAGCTTCGCCACATAGCTACAAATGTCATCAATGGACACTTCCCTTTGAGAAAGAGCTGTTTTTGAAGAAATTGCTCCAGAAAGACACTTCCAGAAAAAATATTTAACTTTTGGTTGGATCATAATGCTCCACAGAGTTCTCCAGGAAGAACTGAAACTTGAAGAGGGTAAATCAACAACTCCCCCTTATTATAAAAACTTGTAAACAGAATTTACCTTATGATCCCCATTAGCAGTAAAAGCACCATTCCAATTTATCTTTGCAGTCAAGGCTTCCAACTGGCAAAAAGAGAATAAGATTTGCTTCCTCTTCAGAGAATAGTCCGAAAATTAATTCTGAAATCCACCTCCTCTGATTGTGATTGATTAAATCACTCACTTTGTGTAAGCTGCAATATGGGGGCTTTCTAGACGTACCATAAAAGCAGGAGCTTCTAGAAATCCATGGGTCTTCCCAAATTCTAATGGAAGAACCACTGCCTACTCTCCACTTGACTCCTTCTTTGATCACTCTCAAGCCTTCAGCCAGTCCATTCCATGTCCAAGAGCTACCAGGAACTGCAGAGGCCTGCCAAAATGATGAATCAGGGAAATATCTTCCTTTAAAAATTGCCATAAAAAGGGGGTTAGCTCCTTTTAACAACTTCCAGGACTGCTTAGAGATGAGTGCCAAGTTGAAATTATGCAAGTTTTTGAAACCCAGATCCCCCTTCTTTAGAATTGCACAACTGGGTCCAACTCTTCCAATGAATTTTTGATTTGTCCTAATTCTTATCACCCCACCAAAATTTGCCATAATTTTAGATAACTCATGACGAAGTTTTTTAGGAAGCAAAATGCATGACATTGTGTAAGATGGGAGTGCTGATAAAACAGATTGTAAAAGAACCTCTTTTCCTGCTGAGCTGAGATAGTTTGATCTCCAAGAAGACAGTTTGAGCTGAAATTTCTCTTTCAGAAATTTGAGGGTATTAGTCTTGGATCTCCCAATGAGGGCAGGAAGCCCCAAATAGTCACCATCCTTGAAATCTCTATTAGTACCCATGTAGAATTGAATAAAACTCTTCAGCAGAGGCTTTGTGCTGGGACTGAAAAAAATATGAGATTTCTCTCTGGTTGATCAATTGACCCGAAGCTCTTTCATAAATCTTAAGAACAGCGTTGATAGCTGAAGCATCACTCATTGTGGCCCTGCTGAATAAAATGGAATCGTCCGCAAATAAAAGATGATTAATGCTAGGACTCCTCCTTGCAATCTTGATCCCCGAAATCCAACCTTGTCTCTCAAAATGCTTCAAGAGTGAAGATAAGCCTTCTGCACAAATTACAAAGAGGAGAGGGGAGAGGGGGTCTCCCTGCCTCAACCCCCTAGAAGGCGTAAAAAATTCAGAAACCTCATTATTAATGACAATCTTGTAACTTATACTGCTCACACATGTCATAATCCAATTCACCCATTTCTTGCAAAACCCCAGTTTAAATAGCATACCTTCAAGGAAAGACCAACTTACTCTGTCAAATGCTTTTAGCATGTCAAGCTTAACGACCATTTCACCCTTCCCATGCCTCCTTCCTTTTATGTGATGCATGATTTCCTGAGCTATCATGACATTATCAACAATAGACCTCATTTTCACAAACCCAAACTGGTTTAGTGAAATAATCTTGTCCAAAACCAAGTTAAGCCTAGAGGCTAGGCATTTGGAGAGGATCTTATAAAGGACTGTACACATACTTATAGGTCTGTAGTCCTTAACATGTAGGGGAGTCTGAGACTTTGGAATAAGGCAGATGTGAGTAAGATTGATGCTTTTTAGCATCTTTCCAGATTTGAAGAAATTCTTAATGACCCTGCATATATCAGCACCTATTATGTCCCAATAGAATTGAAAGAACTTGGCTGAAAAACCATCAAAACCTGGGGACTTGTCCGGGTTGATGTCAAAGCATGCATTTCTGATTTCTTCATCGCTAAACTCCTGCGTTAAAAATCTGTTCATACTTCCAGTATCTTTCTTCTTCACGGTAGCAAGAACTGGGGATGCATTGTAGGGTTTTGATTCATGGATCGCGCAACGGAAGCATAATCAAACAAATAGCCATGCAAAACCCTCCAAGGATCACAAGTCTAGATGCATAACGATAGTGAAGGTAAGAAATCATAAACACACCTTTGGGTTCTCCTTGATGACTTCAAACGCGAATAGTGTCACGTTCTCTATAGTTGATCCACGCCTAGAGTTGATCCTAGATCTCCCAAACTCCTTGGTGCTAGCCCGGAATAGGAAGAGGATGAAGGAATCACGCAAAACGAGACAAAAGAGGGGCTTCGGCCCTCTTTTGGCCGACGGGGTGAGGGCGGCGGCAAGGGGGTCGGGTTCGGCCTCCTTGTTGCTTGCTCTCTCTCCTTTTGTTCTCTCCCACTCTTGTTATGTTCACTAATGAGCATAAGTTATGGGAAGGAATGAAGGAGGGTCCTTTATATAGTCCAACAACTCCTTGTTAACTACCTAAAGGACTTATTCTAGTCCAACTAGAATTCAATTTAGTCCCTTCCTTGCAAATTAGTCGCTACTAAGTTTGCAAGGGTTTGCAAAGTGATCCTTCTAATTAATTAATCCAATTAATTAATTCCCAAATCTAGTACAACTCTATATAGCGTGTGACCCCATAGGTTCTATCTAGTTGGTAGCAACTATTTGCTAATATGGAGCGGTTTCTAGCAAAACATCCATTCTAGCCAACTAATAGAATAGTCATCTTGACAACCTTTGTACAAGTAATTGTCTCATCCCTTTGCCTCCATATCCGGATTGGACACGAGACATACAAGTCACACTCGTATATCCAATCCATAGTTTCTCGATCCATGGGAATAGCCTTATTCGTGCAAATAACATCAATATCCTATATTGATTTGTTGAGTCTGGCCAGACATTCTATAAGCACTATCCCTCGAGTGGCCTAGGATATTTGCTCCTGTTATGTGGGAGGGGCAAATCCTCTCTACGTCCACTACGATCTCTAAGCTTGCTTCTCATTGTATCCAGTACACGCCTTTATAACTACCCAGTTACGGTGTAGCGTTTGACGCTACCAAGATCACAATGATCCACAACTAGAATATCTAGTGACTTCAAGTCTAAGGATGACAATACCATTGCACCGCGAGAAGCGCTTGTGACTCAACATAACATGTATGTAGCCTTCCCGGAGATGGGTCAATCCAGTGCAACATTCCGTAATGCACACCTATGTGTTGGATCGTGATATCTCCATATCAATCCAACCCCATACTAGTCTATAGATGATTGTCCCATTAATCATTATACTTGACTAGGGATATTTAAGATAAACAACACAATTGTAAATCTAAGGACTTCATTATATTAAATATCCAATAAATAATAAATGAATTTTCTAGCCATATACAAATTCATACTAAACTAGATTGCCTCTAGGGCATCTATTCCAACAGTCTCCCACTTGTACTAGAGCCAATCTGGCGCATCTCGTATGCCCATACTCCTAGTGTGCCCTTCATGCTTCCACTGCGTGAGAGGCTTCGTAAGCGGGTCTGACAGATTATCATCTGTAGGAATCTTGCATATCCGAACGTCTCCTCTTTCGATAATATCTCGAATCAGATGAAACTTCCTGAGCACGTGCTTGGACTTCTGGTGCGATCTTGGTTCCTTTGATTGCGCGATCGCCCCAGTGTTGTCACAGAACAACTCCACTGGATCCGCAATGCTAGGGACCACACCAAGTTCAGAAACAAACTTTCTGATCCAAACAGCCTCCTTTGCTGCGCCATTTGCAGCAATGTACTCAGCCTCTGTTGTAGAATCAGCTACCGTCTCTTGCTTGGAACTCTTCCAGCTCACCGCTGCTCCATTCAGGCAAAACACATATCCCGACTGTGATCTAAAGTCATCTCTGTCGATTTGGAAGCTTGCATCATTGTAACCCCTTACACGCAACTCTTCCTCACCGCCAAATATCAAGAAAGCATCCTTAGTTCTTCTCAAGTACTTTAGGATGTTCTTGACAGCAATCCAGTGACTCTCACCCGGATTGGATTGGTATCTGCTTGTCATACTCAAGGCATATGACACATCTGGTCTAGTACATAACATGGCATACATGATAGATCCTATGGCCGAGGCATAGGGAATCCTACTCATGCGTTCCTTCTCAATCTCATTGGAAGGACAACCACTCTTCGAAAGAGTGATTCCATGTGACATGGGCAAGAATCCCTTCTTGGAATCTTGCATGTTGAACCGTTTCAACACCTTGTCAATATATGTACTTTGACTTAGGCCTAGCAACCTCTTAGATCTATCTCTATAGATCTTTATACCGAGTATATAGGATGCTTCCCCTAAGTCCTTCATTGAGAAACTCTTTCCTAGCCAATCTTTCACAGATTGCAGCATAGGAATGTCGTTTCCAATGAGAAGTATGTCATCCACATACAAGACCAGAAAAGCTACAGAGCTCCCACTAACCTTCTTGTAGACACAAGACTCATCTTCGTTTCTGATGAAGCCAAACTCTTTGACCACTTCATCAAAACGTCGATTCCAACTCCTAGAAGCTTGCTTCAATCCATAAATGGATCGTTGCAGCTTACAGACTTTGTTGGCTTGCTTTGGATCCTCAAAACCCTCCGGCTGTATCATATACACGTCCTCGAGGAGATTCCCATAAAGGAATGCTGTTTTGACATCCATCTGTCAAATCTCATAGTCGTAGTATGCTGCAATTGCAAGTAGGATTCGGATGGATTTGGTCATAGCGACTGGTGAAAAGGTTTCATCATAGTCAATACCATGAATCTGTCTGAATCCTTTAGCCACCAATCGGCCCTTATAGGTAATCACATTACCATCCATGTCGATCTTCTTCTTGAAGACCCACTTGCACCCTATGGGCCGCGCCCCATCGGGTGGTTCCACCAAAGTCCATACTTTGTTGGTATACATGGATTCCATCTCGGATCTCATGGCTTCCAGCCACTTCTGAGAGTCTGGGCCACTCACGGCCTCCTCATAGGTAGTAGGCTCATCATCTATGAGCATCGTGTCACCGGAATCCGTTACGAGAAGTCCATACCTCTCGGGTTCCTGGCGCACTCTACTAGATCTACGAAGCTCTTGTGTTACCTGAACAGGTGGCTCCACAACTGCTTGTGATTCCTGTTCATGTTCCATAATTGGTTCAGTGATTTGTGGTTCTTGAACTTCTTCAAGTTCTACATTCCTCCCACTTGCTTCTTTAGAGACAAACTCTCTTTCTAGAAACACGCCGGTCCGAGCAACAAACACTTTGTTCTCGGTTGGATTGTAGAAATAGTATCCCTTAGTTTCCTTAGGGTACCCCACAAATTTACACTTATCCGATTTAGGCCCTAGCTTGTTTGATTGTAAACGTTTTACATAGACATCGCAGCCCCAAATCCTCATGAACGACAGTGTGGGACGCCTCCCACTCCACATCTCATATGGTGTCTTCATGACTGATTTAGATGGAACACGGTTAGTGGTGAAAGCTGCACTTAATAGAGCGTAGCCCCAAAATGACAATGGAAGATCGGTTTGACACATCATAGACCGAACCATATCCAATAGGGTTCGATTCCTCCTCTCGGACACGCCATTCCATTGTGGCGTTCCGGGTGGAGTGAGTTGGGACACGATCCCACACTCTCTAAGATAGTCGTCAAACTCTTGGCTCAAGTATTCTCCTCCACGATCCGATCGTAGAGCCTTGATACTTTTGCCAAGTTGCTTCTCTACTTCATTCTTGAATTCTTTGAACATTTCAAAGGATTCGGATTTTGCCCTCATAATACACAAATCCATATCTACTGTAATCATCAGTAAATGTAATGAAGTAGACATAACCACCCCTGGCAGGCGTGGCAAATGGCCCACACACATCGGTATGTATAAGCGCCAATTTCTCACTGGTCCTCTCACCTTTCTTATTGAAAGGGGACTTTGTTATTTTTCCCAATAAACAAGCCTCACATGTCTCATATGATTCAAAATCAAATGAGTCTAGTAATCCATCCTTATGGAGTTTAGATACACGTTTCTCATTTATATGTCCTAAACGACAATGCCATAAATAAGCAGGATTTAAATCATTTATTTTAATCCGCTTGGTATTAATGTTGTAGACAGGATTGCTTAGATCAAGGACATAAAGTCCATTAAACAATTGCGCACTAAAATAGTGAATATTATTCAAATAAAAGGAACAACAATTGTTCTTTATTGAAATAATAAAACCTTCCTTGTCCAAACAAGAAATAGAAATAATGTTTCTGCTCATAGCAGGCACAAAATAGCAATTATTTAATTCTAAAACTAATCCTGAAGGCAGAGATAGCTCGCACACGCCTATGGCCAACGCAGCAACCTTTGCTCCATTCCCAATGCGCAGATCTACCTCCCCTTTAGCCAATCTTTTACTTCTCTTTAGATCCTGCATATTTCGACAAATATGAGATCCACATCCAGTATCTAATACCCATGATGTAGAGACAGTTAAATTGACATCTATAACAAAAATACCTGGTGGTGGTGGAATCACTATTCCAAGCCTCTTGTCCTCCAGATATTTTGGGCAGTTCCTCCTCCAGTGTCCATGTTGACTGCAGTAGTGACACTCACCCTTAGTCACGACCTTGTCAACGCCACCAACAGGCTTAAGGGCTTGTTCCTTGGGCTTGGCAACTGACTTGCCTTTGCCCTTGGAGGAAGAGGCAAACCTTTTGCCCTTTCCTTTCTGCACCATCATAATGGCCTTGCCCTTACCCTTGTTGATGCTCTGTTCAGCCGTCCTCAACATGTTGAGCAAATCTGGCAGTGGTTTAACGATCTCGTTCATGTTATAGTTCATAATGAACTGTCCATAACTCTCGGGCAACGATTGCAACACGAGATCGGTTGCCAACTCTTGGCCGACCGGGAACCCAAGTCGGGCGAGATTCTCCAAGTACCCGATCATTCGGAGTACATGGGGTCCCACGGGTTCCCTTCTGCCAGATGACATTTGAACAGTGCCTTTGAGACCTCATACCTCTATACCCTCGCCTGCTCTTGGAAGAGCTGCTTTAGATGTTCGATCATATCGACAACATTCATGTTCTCGTGTTGCTTCTGAAGCTCAGAGGTCATGGTGCAAAGCATAAGGCAGGCCGCATCATTAGCGTCATCAACACGCTTTTGATACGCCTTTAAGGCAGCAGGTGTCTGGTTCTCTGGACCTTCTGGAACATGCTCCTCTATTGCGTACAGTTTCTTCTCTTGCTTGAGAACAATTCTCAAGTTTCTGTACCAATCAAGAAAGTTGGTTCCAGAGAGCTTGTCCTTCTCAAGGACAGATCGTAGGGAATGTTGTGAACTCGATGAGTTGTTTGCCATTTGGTATTCTACAAAAAGGAAAATACGCAAGTTTTAGTATTTGTGAATTTTTGACTATATTTAATAATGGCTAGTTTATTAAATATAGCTCCCACTATTTTTCTACGGATTAATAACCCTCAAGATATTAATGCGGAAAATATCCTTATATTTTCTAGTGGGCCAAGATCCATCTTTTCATCTCCTTATGAGCTTGCTTTGGCAAGTCACCCATAATTTGACTACGTTTAGGTAGGAACAATTCCAATTGCATCCCATATGCAACTCTTGGTTCAACCGGGCAAATAACTCCTTATTTATCCATCCATATGGATAATCCCAATTGATTGCCTCTAGGTTTCTTAATCAAATTAATAGCCTAGTTGTGTTCAACCTATTATCTAAACAATTACACATTGTTACGTGCCATCGCATTCCATCATTATGAACCAAGTCGCCATGCTTTGGCACGCACGAACTTGATAAATAATGATGATAATGAGTGTTTAAATAACGAGAAGGCAAGAACACAATATTTAAAATTTGAGGGATTTTAAATTCAATTTTTAATTGTTTTGTTGATCAATATCAACTAATCTATCTATTTGAGTTTGGGCACAACTCCAAATAATAGATCCGGGTTGTCTAATTATCTTATTATCCTAATTGCATGCATCATCCATACACCAACCACACAAATAATAAGACAATAAATAAACAACCACATAACAAAAATTAAATGTGATGTGGATATGGCCTTTTCTAGACTAAGATAATTCCAAGCCAATGGAATTATCTATGAACCCTAAGCAAACACATCTCCATGCGTCTTGATTTTTTTGGTCCATACTTCATAGTCATGTGGAATGCTCCATGCTCCATGCTCCATCTTTTGTGGCTTCTTTGGCTTTGGGATTCTTTTCTCCAATCTTGGCTAACAATCTACTTTATCTAGCACTAGCTAATATCTATACTAAATAAAATAAATCTCACAAGTTGAGAAAAAAAAATGGCACGCAGGCCATAAAACCCTAATTAATTATTACAATTAATTGATCAGCTCGCAGGCCGTAAAACCAAACCACAAAATTAAACATCCACATCAAACCACATCCTAAGGCCATATCCAATCACCATGCGATTTGCACATAAACAGTTAAAATCCAATTTTAACGCGCTTGGTCAATTTTAATTGATTTTAGGATTTCTAGGGTTAAAACGGTCCATGGGCCCAACAATCCAATTGCCCGGGCCCATTAAAGTGAACCACAAGGCCCTAGGGCCGGCCCGGCCCAAAACCCGCAAGCTAGGCCCGCGGGTTAGGGCCGCCCGGCCCCTTAGGGCGGCCAAGCTTGGGCGGCAAGCAAGGGGGGGTGGTCCCTAGGGGGCCGAACCTCCTCTTGGGGGTTGTTTCCAAAACAACTCCCTTGCTTGGAGCCCAAGTTTGGTTGTTTCCTTGTTTTGGGAGAACTCCTTCTTCCCCAAGGATGCCCAAACCCTAGATCTAAGATCCTAAAATTTCTCAAACTCACCAATTCATGCATCCAATGCAAAAATTGGATCTTGTTATGAGTAATTATTGACAAATTGCATCCCATGCTTGATTTGTCTTGTTTTACGCGATAAACTATCAAATTAAGGTGTAAAACAACAAGAATGTAACACATAAACTACGTTTATGCTCTATGACTTGTGGCTCTGATACCACTGTAGGGTTTTGATTCATGGATCGCGCAACGGAAGCATAATCAAACAAATAGCCATGCAAAACCCTCCAAGGATCACAAGTTTAGATGCATAACGATAGTGAAGGTAAGAAATCATAAACACACCTTTGGGTTCTCCTTGATGACTTCAAACGCGAATAGTGTCACGTTCTCTATAGTTGATCCACGCCTAGAGTTGATCCTAGATCTCCCAAACTCCTTGGTGCTAGCCCGGAATAGGAAGAGGATGAAGGAATCACGCAAAACGAGACAAAAGAGGGGCTTCGGCCCTCTTTTGGCCGACGGGGTGAGGGCGGCGGCAAGGGGGTCGGGTTCGGCCTCCTTGTTGCTTGCTCTCTCTCCTTTTGTTCTCTCCCACTCTTGTTATGTTCACTAATGAGCATAAGTTATGGGAAGGAATGAAGGAGGGTCCTTTATATAGTCCAACAACTCCTTGTTAACTACCTAAAGGACTTATTCTAGTCCAACTAGAATTCAATTTAGTCCCTTCCTTGCAAATTAGTCCCTACTAAGTTTGCAAGGGTTTGCAAAGTGATCCTTCTAATTAATTAATCCAATTAATTAATTCCCAAATCTAGTACAACTCTATATAGCGTGTGACCCCATAGGTTCTATCTAGTTGGTAGCAACTATTTGCTAATATGGAGCGGTTTCTAGCAAAACATCCATTCTAGCCAACTAATAGAATAGTCATCTTGACAACCTTTGTACAAGTAATTGTCTCATCCCTTTGCTTCCATATCCGGATAGGACACGAGACATACAAGTCACACTCGTATATCCAATCCATAGTTTCTCGATCCATGGGAATAGCCTTATTCGTGCAAATAACATCAATATCCTATATTGATTTATTTGAGTCTGGCCAGACATTCTATAAGCACTATCCCTCGAGTGGCCTAGGATATTTGCTCCCGTTATGTGGGAGGGGCAAATCCTCTCTACGTCCACTACGATCTCTAAGCTTGCTTCTCATTGTATCCAGTACACGCCTTTATAACTACCCAGTTACGGTGTAGCGTTTAACGCTACCAAGATCACAATGATCCACAACTAGAATATCTAGTGACTTCAAGTCTAAGGATGACAATACCATTTCACCGCGAGAAGCGCTTGTGACTCAACATAACATGTATGTAGCCTTCTCGGAGATGGGTCAATCCAGTGCAACATTCCGTAATGCACACCTATGTGTTGGATCGTGATATCTCCATATCAATCCAACCCCATACTAGTCTATAGATGATTGTCCCATTAATCATTATACTTGACTAGGGATATTTAAGATAAACAACACAATTGTAAATCTAAGGACTTCATTATATTAAATATCCAATAAATAATAAATGAATTTTCTAGCCATATACAAATTCATACTAAACTAGATTGCCTCTAGGGCATCTATTCCAACATGCATCTCTATTTTCATCCTCTGTGAAAAGATTTATGTAAAAGGAGATAAATTGATGGTGAATCTCTTCTTTGCTGCTACACCAGATTCCATTCTCATTGGTAACCCCTGGAATTAAATTTATCCTTCTTTTTTGCTTGACCACTGAATGGAATAACTTCGTGTTTCTGTCACCTGCCTGTAACCAGTTCACTTTTTCTTTCACTTTCCATCACAATTCTTCTTCTGCCCACAGTGATTCAAGAGAAGCCTCCAATTTGAACAATTCGTCAATGTCAGCTCTATCCCCCTCTTTTCTGATTGCACTTGCAGCTTCCTCTTTTTCCTTGATTGCTCTTGCAAGTCTACTGTCATTTATTCTGCTCCAACTTCTCAGCTCAAGTCTGCAAAGCTTTAGCTTTGTGCCAACTTTAAACATTGGATTGCCCTCTACTATAGTATTCCAGGTAGAGGAAATAATTTCTCTAACCTCAGGGAATTTGCACCATCTGGAATCAAAATTAAAAACTGCTGGGGTTTTCAACATTGGTGCTTGAGAAGTGTCCAACAAGATAACACAATGATCAGACCCAGAGACTATTTTATGAGAGACATTTGCATTCTTCCACAAATGTATCCAGTCAGCTGAGGCAACGCACCTGTCAAGTCTCTCTTCAATGCAGTTGGAGCTTCTTCTTCTGTTCCACCATGTAAAAGGATAGCCAGAATAGCCAAGGTCTGTTAGATTTTTCTTGACAAAGAAATTAAACAGTGGGAGGCAAGAGTTCAGAGATCTTGGAACACCCCATTTCTTCTCACTTGGATGAACCATGTCATTGAAGTCTCCCCATATAGCAACTTTCATTTTGCAGTTAGAGAGGTAATCAGAGATAAAACTCAATTGATACTTTCTCACATCATCAGGGCAAAGATGAACGAATAAGAGGTGCCAATCATCTCCACCAGCAGGGGAAAAATTGACATGAATGAAAAAATTGCAAAACTTCACCTGTTTCAGATTAGTGTCATCCTTCCACAGAACTCCCAAACCCCCAGATTCGCCAAGAGCATAAACCCAAAAACAGTTGGTCAAGCTTCTACTTCTATACTTTCTTGACATAAAACCCCCTTTCCTCTTTGTTTCACACATAAAACAGACATCATGATCGAACTCACTGGAGACTTTTTTGAATTGGTGATTTTTCAGGGCTCTGCCAGCACCCTGACAATTCCAAGCCAAAAGTCTCATTGGGTTGATTGGGACCAGTTGGGGCTGGTTTCCTCCACCCATTCAGAATTAAAATGTTCTTCATCAACTAAGTTTTTTAATTTCTTACCCTCCAGCAATGCATCTGAGTCGACATCCATCCAATCCTCTTCCTTCCGCTTCAGGCTTCTTCCTTCCATAGATAATTGAGTTGTGTCAATCTCTTTTTGCTCCCTGGCCTGCCTCTTCCAGCATCGACGAGCTTTCTTCATCTCCTTCCCTTTCTCAAGTTCATTGATTAGGGTTCTTTCTTCTTCTTCTTCAGTACCGTCTGAAGATGATTGTGTTGTGGTCCCTTGAGAAATGACCTTATTACCCTTCGAGAGATGTTTAAAACCCTCATTCACGGGCTCTAGTTCATTTGGCAGAGATTGATTGGGCTTGGGCCTATCTAGCGATCCAGCAATCGTATCTGGGCTTTGAGTTATTGTCACTTCCAAATTGATTGGGCTCACTTGGCTCGTTGGGGGGGGGGGTGGAAGAATCAATGTCTGGTGGAGAAACAGAATCGACAACATCCTTTCCCGCCTCAGCTTTGTCTTCACCAATTTCCAAGAATTTTTGAAGGTTGCTACCGCATGCTGCTGATTCCTTCTCGAGGGTTGGAAGTAGCAGCTCATTAATTTTTTCTGTAACTCCCGAGGGATAGCCGCCTCCCTCTTTCTGCTCCTCTCTCCGACTCTTCATCTTCCCAATTTCCGACGACTCTTCAGTTGATTTTGCTGGCGACGTTAAGTCAATCATCTTCTTCTTTAGCGTTTGTGGAAGGGAAATATCAAAGCCTGTGTTTTCTGGAGATTGATGGGCATTCAAGATCCTCCTCATTTTTGTTTTGAGATCCATCCCATAGATCTGCTGGATGAGGCGCTCTGAGATTTTTAACGTCAAACTCAGGAACCCCTCCATCTTTTGGTGTACTGCAATCTTTTTCTCCATGGTCTATGATGCCACACCTACTACAAAGATTAGGGAGCCTTTCGTACTTGAACTCTACTCTGGTAACACCTTCTCCATGTAGCTTGAGTTTCGCATCCCTTAGAATTGGCTTATTGGTGTCTAGCATCACCTTCATTCGTACAATTCTTCCTGCGTCAGTGGCCTTTTCAATGACTTTTGTTTCAAGTGCTTCCCCAAATTTGCGGCCAATCTTGTCAAGGACTCTCTTAGTCATGAGAATGCTCGGAAGATGCCACACTTGAATCCAGTAGGGGGTTCTTGTGAAGCATTCATCCGAAATGGAGATTTCTGGCGTCCATTTATGCAGCACTAGAAGATAGTTCTTAAAGAACCATGCTCTGCCTCTAAGAACTTTTTCTAAACTTGCTTCATCTCCAAAGAAGAACTGGTAGAATTTTCCGCTTAAATGCTCCACCTTGAATCTTTCTGGTTTTCCCCACACTTCGGTCATTGTCTTCTTCAGCCCTGTTAAGGTAACCATTTTTGGAGCTAAGATCTTCCCAACAAGGCTACAACGATATTCTTCCACCCTTTCTTCCGCTTCATCATGGCTTAGGTCGATCTCGACATCTTCTTCTGAATCAGCCTCAGAAGTGGATGTCTACTTGCTTAATTCCTTCAATAAGAGCTAGTTCGTCTGTGACACTCATGATCTCTCCGGAGAACAGTGAACTTTGACAAAGCAAAGAAGAAACTTGCAACTAAGTTACAAGACACTCTCTCTCTAACTTCCTCTTATAGGACGTTTCAATTCGCTATCATGCAAAAGTGTAAAACATGCATGTGTATCTTAAACTTCCACAATTCAAATGATTATTCGCCATGTGCCATAGCGTTGATTTTTTTAACAGTACATAGAACATCATTACAATGAAGTCCTACTATAGCCTACGTTTATTAGATTCGAATCCGAGACCTAATGCCAAGTTGTTGATTTGGTAACCATTTGACGAGGTGGGTGCATTACATTACCAACCAAACACAAAATTTAATCAAGCAGGAGAAAAAAATTTCCATCGAAAATATATACAAAAAGTTGATCAATCAATCCAAATATTGATTCAAAACAAGCAATTCGACAAATTTAACCCTCCGATTTCTCTATCTTTTTCTTTCTTCCTTTCCTTCGTCTCAATCGGTGAAAGAGACGATATCCTCAAACGTCTCAACTCCAATATCACAGACCCCTCAACTTTCTCAAATCTCTATAAACCCCCACCAAGTACATAAATCCACATTTTCACCCCCATTAACCAATTTTACCCTTCTCGTCTTCCTCTTGATCCATCGACGGACTCCTCCAGAACCCGAACCCCCCGACCCGGCTCCACATCTCCAAATCAAACACCTCGCCGCCGGCGACCTCACCGTCTCCGGCGACCTCCGTTCCGTCCAAGCTCGAAGTCGCCACCGTCGTCCCACTATCAACCGACGACGACGTCCTCAACAGCCCCTGCTTCTTCATCAACAGCCTCCTCTTCTTCTTCCTCTTCATCAACGCCTTCCGGCAAATCACCGTCGGAACCCTGTACACCGCCAGCACCAGGAGCTTCAATACGGCGCAGGGGAAGCAGCAGCACACCGCCGCGCACTCCGCCGCCGTCCCTCCGGCCACCTCGCCGACGCCGCGGCGGTGGTCGTCCCTCTTCTTCTTCAGCAGCGGCGGTCCCGATTTCTGCATAATTGGAGGCAATTGGGGGTAATTCGGAAGTGGGTTTTTCGATTGGAGGCACGGAGAGAAAAGGGTCGATCTCCGAATCGGATGAGGAGGAGTCTAGAATGGGGGAGACGACGACGGGGAGTTTTCCGATGAGGACATGATTGGAACGGAACGGATTGATTGGAACAGCGAAACGGAACGCGGGTTTGGGATGGATGAGATTTGTAATTGGGGTGATTCAGAGATTGGGTGGTTGTTAAATAGAGAGAGGGTGAGAGAGAAAGACGGAGGAGAGGTGGTTGTTGCCGGCGAGAATAGCGGAGGTCGGAGGACTGGGTTTTACCGGTGGAGATGAGAAGTTTTATAGGAGAGGGAGAGAGAAACGAGTGGGTGAGAAGGACTCGTTCTCTTTATGATTAAACAAGTATTAATTAGTTGGTTTGTTTGTCTAATTAAAGATTGGTTTGACCGGTTTGACCGATTAGATTTTTTCTTGATTAGCCAGCTAGCTAATCACCATGAGGCTTTAGCTAACTAATACTATAACTTTATTGCTATTGCCCTCGTTTCTTAATTACATACAGTAGTACATCAAAAAACAGGTTGGCATTTCTAAGAAGAAGAAAAAAAACTTTGACACGTAAAATGGGTGTTAGTTCAAGTGGTAATGAGTTTTAAAATCTGTGTATGAGGTCATGGGTTCGAACTCAGTAAACGACAAAACAGATAAGTCTAATTCTTGTTTTTGTGGTACAACGCAAATCACAAAAATTGACTTCGACAATCTATAAATAAAAAAAGTGTGCCACGATAATTCTCGTGGTAAAACGCAAATCACAAAAACTAACTTTTGATGTCCAATTTTTTAGCATGATTTGTTTTTTTTTTTTGACAAAAGCATGATAAGTTTTCCATTATAGTAGAGACATTGGACTTTTGAAATTAGACAAGTTGTACTAGTGTGATAACCTGAGTATGAAGCAAGAACGATGAACAAAAATAAATAAGGAGAGATAAGAATTAATGTGGTTCACTAGTTTTGATACTAGTTGTCTTCATGGTCAAAATCCGGTGTTCATTGAGAGAAATCACCCGATTACAACCACATGACACTAAGCCACGACCCTAGCTTGTATTTTTACTAGTTCACCGAATTAGGGCTGAAGAAACATCAAGAAACATTCCAAAGCGGACTTAACAACAAAGCGATCCGTCGCAACCTAGACCCATTCGCACGAAAGAGCTGTTCATTCGCACGAATGGACAAATTCCACATATGCTTTGTTTCGTTTATGTCTTCCTCCATTGCCCTGTTTCTTCGATGCTTCGCCAGATGTCGCTTCATTGAATCACTCCTAACAACTCAAATTAAAAGCTGCATCAAAATTTGTTTGATGAGATGTATTACTTTCGGTGATTGTAGATTGCTTCTGATAAATTTTCTTTGCACATAAGTGAGTTGTTACTAAAAACTTGTTTAAATGTGGAATCGCCGTATTTGAACACCCCCCCCCCCCATTTCATTCTTCATCAAACTCGTACGCCTTTCAATCAGTAGACTATCAAGTGATTGAGAATTAAGCATTATCTCAACGGAACTCTTACATCTCTACAGCCGCAGAGGACGTTAATTAATATGTTTAGTCTATATTACTGTATGAACAATATCTTAGCAGGTGAGGTCACGAGTGAACTAGACTATAAGTATGTATCATTGTGTTAGGGAAAATTCCAAAACTTAATTATTATTTATAATTATGTTTATACTTTAATAATCATAATTGAGATGTTATTATTTTCTATTTGTAACTCTCATATTATTGTGTATTCAATATGAAATATTTGGTATAAATGAGTAATATTAGTATGACGGTTACTATTGCTCTAATACCACTATTATTTCGAGGGAGTTACTATTAGTAAGTCTATATATATGAATGTATTTGTGTGGAAGATGTGTATGTGAGAGTCATATAAGAGGATGGAAATAGTTAGAGAACTTTGAAGACCTCTTCATCGTATACACATATATATTTAGTCTTGCATTTTTCATATGTTTGTTTCGGCAACAACGGTTTGTGACGGTTCACAAGTCCTACAATCGGCGTGACGCTTGTAGGAGCTGGCTCGAGTGTGGGTTGAATCCTACTTCGTAGCATACCGGTAGCACCCTCACGTGGGGAGGATGATACGGGTTGACCGTATCTTCGCCATTATTATTTAGTATTATTTATTTACGTACTTGTTAGCTAGTTAGTTTATTTATTTTATTTGATTGATTATGTTATTATTTAATTAGCTAGTAGGACCGGGCCGAGCCCGTTAGGTCATCTTCTAGTTAGGGTTTAGTTGTTTTTCTATTTAAACAGTTGTAGTTTCATTTTATTAAAAAGCAATCAAGAAGAAAATTAATGAAATTGTGTGTGTGGGTTCAAAACCCGCGTGTGTGGAGACTTGATCGTGTCTAGAATTACGATCACGTTAGGTAAACCCTAACAGAGGATCTACGTTGTAGGACAATGTCATTGTCCTACATAACATTCCTCTCACACCCAGACCAGCAATACCATGTTTTATGTTATTTAGTATTACTCCATTTTATCATTTCATTATGAATTATCTAATTGTTTATTGATAACGCTAATCCTTGTTTGTGTGTGTATTTTGTCGCAGTGGTCTAACACATTGTATCAACAATATCTTAGCAGGTGCGGTCACGAGTGAACTCCCTAATCTACGGGTGCGGTCAAAGTTGTCATTCCACCACGATGAGATTTGGATGAGGGAAAGTGAGAGGCACCTATATGAGAAAAGAGTCTAAAAATATCAGAGGGGTTGGTTGGGTGATGTTTGGGGGATTGATATATGACGTGCCATCTAGGAGTGGTACTACGCACTGCTTTGTTTGGTTGGGTTCAGAATCGTCAGACAGAGAGGAGACGTGGAAAGCATCTACCATACTTCATCCAAAAATAGATTCGAATTTGTGTCTACCAAACGGAACCCAGAACGTTTTGGATTTTTGCTTCCAACACGTCGCTATCGTAGTAACACGTCTTTTGACCGACCACGTATTTTGATTGGATCACATCATCAAATTGTCAGGTAGTAGTTTTTCTTGTTTTATTTTTCTTTCTTTTTTTAAAGTTTTTTTTTTCATTATTTATTTATATTTGTGCAGTATACGATCGTAAGAGTGAAAATACAATAATTCTAAGCATAAAAGACACTTACCACCCGTGGGTTTAAAGAAAAACTCACAGACCACCCCTGAATTTTGGATAAAGACACTCCGCACCCTTTTTTGGATGGAGGTTAACAGCTAACTAACAGTACAGGGAAAAAGACTAATTTACCCTAAAATGTGATAAAATTATCTCCTATATTTTACTCTCATCTCTCATTCTCCCCCATTCTAACCCTAATCACTCTCTCTCTCTCTCTTTCTCTTCCCCTCTTTCTCCTACCACACCAAATTCACCCCCACACTACATACATACATACTACAACTCACGCCTCACTGGAGAGGAGGAAGAAGGAGTAATATCTCTCTCTGTGTGTGAAATTCCTCCCTCCTCGTTCACATCGCCGGCTGGAATGGACGAGATGCAATCAGCCACCACCGTCTCCTCCCCCTTTGATCTAATGGCCGCTATTCTCAAGGGCGGCAGAAGCATGGACCAATCCAACATCTCCTCCACCTCCGCACACTCCTCCCCACTCGTCCAAAACAAGGAGCTCCTTATGATTCTCACTACCTCCTTTGCCGTCTTAATCGGCTGCCTCGCCCTGCTTCTCTAGCGGAGATTCTCCGGCTCCAAATCAGCCAAACCATATGGAGATCCTCCGGCTCCATATGTGTGGTGGCCATCGTATACACCGCGTTGGACGGTGCCGAAGGTGTCACGAGCGATGGCGGCTTTGATGATGAGCTGGGGAAGGATCGATTCCCAATCGTGTCTGGTTGTGGCGGCGGCGGCAGAGGCGGAGGGGGGGGGGGGTTGTTGGTGGTGGGTTTTCAGATCTACTTGATCTGTCCTCACAACTTCCGTCATTAGAGACTTCACTATTCTTATTCTTCTCTCTCTATTTTCAGAAAGGAATCAATCAGATGATCTAGCAACAGAAGAAGAAGAGAGGTAGAAAAATTCGTTGGCGATGGATCGATTTGGTTCTGGGTCGATTTGGTTATGGAAAGAAAGAGTCTTGTTTTTTTTCGAGAGAACCTCTTCCACAACAATTACATTCGCCAGCTCGAGAGCCTCACCGAGCTGCTCAAATTGTTGGTTGTGTTGGTAACAGAAATTTGGTAGTGTTGGTAAAATGTGAGAGTTGTTTGGAATTTTGATTGAAATAGAACAAATCAAAGTGAGAATTTTTGGTGAATGTTTTTTATGTTCTTGATGATAAAAGAGGCAAAAAAAAAAAGAGGTTAAAAATGTACACAGGGGTAATACCGTCCGAAAAACCTCAATCACCCACTTTTCTAACAGAACATGACAGAAGGGTGCTGAGTGTCCACGGAATATTCCGTTAAATGGGTGCGGAGTGTCTTTATCCAAAATCCAGGAGTGGTCTGTGAGTTTTTCCCTAAATTCAGGGGTGGTCAGTGTCTTTTACCCTAATTCGAAACGAATAGAAATTTAAGCATAACTTTAGTTATCATTTTTTTGTTTTAATAATTTTAATTAGTTGTCAATTTTTTCAAAAGTTTAGCAATATATCAGTTTTCACGTCAATCTGAGTCTAAAACTGTACCGATATAAGACATTCATATATCTACTTAATCAACTAAGCATGAGGAAAGTAGTGTTCATGGCACCAAAGTGCCCAAACATTAGTTTATATTGGCATAAGTCATAACACAATAAAAGTCTATCAGCCCGATTTGGTCGACTTATCATTCTTAACACCTAGAGATCTTGAGTTCAATTTTTTGAAACTCAAATATTATTTATTGGTTTTCTCAACTGCGAGTCTGTAGCAGTATATGTATTCTCAGATCCAAGAGTTCCTGAAGCCTAAGCCTGTGCCCAAGCATTCTAAGTGCTTGTTTGTTTGACAAGACTTATTTGTTCAAAACAGTCGTTTGGTGTTTCTTTTTAGCTATCTTTTCTGTGCTTAAACTGGCACTTTATATGAACTATAAATAACTCATCCCACAACAAACATTTAAATTTGGAGTCTTTTCTTCCCACGATTTCTCACACAGTTCAATCAAACAGATCATTAACAAACCAAAGCAGGTAGGTAGTCCTGCCACAAGCTATCTGAGATGGGGATAGCCAGAGGATTAATGCTCTGCAATGAACTTTTTGATAATCAGCATGAGCTCGTTTGAAGCCTCTGATTTAGGATCAATAGTGAAGAACCCATGTTGCTGTCCTTCAAATTCCTCATACTGCATCTCCTTCCCCCAACTCTTCAGCCTCTTCGCGTAATCCTCCGCCCTGTCTTTGAGAAGATCACTGCCTCCGACCACCACTAGAATTGGATCGAGGTTGACATGTTCAAGCGGAGGACTAACCGGGCCAAATGGGTTCACAAGTGGGTGATCGGTTGTTTCTCCTACAGGTATTGATAGCCTCCAGAACCTGAACCCAAGCACCCAAAGAATAATGTGAAATGACTATTTCGTAATCTTTGAATGGGGGACTGAAGATTCAATTTGGTTGGTCTAAAGCGAACTATTGCATTCTTTTAGGAAGATGAAGCGCATGTAATTATATCTATGCCTTATTGGATGCGTTTGGATGAGATAATTTATTGAATAGATTGTTGAATGAGTGGTTGAGGTGACTATCTCATCCAAAAAAGACCATCATCTATCAAAAACGCTAAACTTTACTTTTCGTTACTTTTTCCCTCAGAAACAAAAATAAGTCAAGTCACTTTCCTATACCGACCATCGCAAACAAGATTAAACCATCATGTGTAATGTGCAAGCTATTATTCAAGAGGCGAATGCTATGAAATAAACGGAGTCCGACATCTCTCATTATTAAAGAAAAAAATAATAAAGAAAGATTATAAACAATCGGACATGTACTTTAATTCCTTGTTTGTTTATCAAATATTCAAAGTGGTTCTTTTTTCTTGGAACAGTATTCAAAGTGGTTCTTAAAGTACTGCTCCATTAAACTAACTACGGCCCTACGGGGTTATAATCCCAGAAGCGTGAGAACCGCATTCTCAGTGGGATAAAATATCCTTAGAATCCAACGTGAGAATATCTTATCGCATCCCAAGCCACACGTGCTAATTTAATCCCAGGTCGAATGATTGCGATCCACCATTGACCACACACATATGATTCGGTCAGTCTTAACCCATGAATAACATTATCCTCGACACAATTTCTAACCCTATAATTTGTGAGGCATATTCCCAATCTTGCTAAAGTTAATGCTTTTGTGATGCATTTTAAACCCTATTTTTAAATTCAGAAACATATGTGCTTAATGCATTCTCGGCAATCATTTTTTTTTAACAAATTTGTTTAAAAAACAGCGTTTTAACTGAAAATGCATTTGACATCACTGTTTTTTTTACCTTCTTCCGACCTGCTTTTTATTTTTAGAATATGCATTTCTTGAAACACCGATATTTGTGTTTTCTTAGCAGTTTTTTCCTGTTTTTAAACGGACGGATAACGAACATGCTCTCGGCATGTATGTGTGTGTACGAAGAGGGTTGTGGCATGGGGCTGTAGCCCCACTCAACTTCCAGAAATTACAAATTTACCCTATATTATGTTCGAGAATTTCAGTTTAGCCCTCACCGAAATTAAATAATTACCCTTATAACTTATGTTTATCAATTAATATATTATATTTTGGAAATTTAGCCCCCACAAAAAAATCCTAGATCCGCCACTGTATATATGTAAAATCTGAAGAAATACCAACCTGTCAATGAGTTCCCAATTCAAGAAAGCTTCTTTAGGCCCCTCAGCTTCAGACTTACTCAGCACAGTCCCCCCAAAGAAAGGTGCTAATAACACATAGCCCTTCACCTGAACTGGACCCAGCTCCGGCGACCCGGCTCCAAGCCGAACCGCCAAATTGTGGGCGATATTGCCGCCAGCCGAGTCACCGGATACGAAAACCCGGCTAAAATCCGCCACATCAGTCAACCAAGAATCAGGCTCCTCCGCCGTAGCCTGACCCTGAAGCCACTTTACAGCAGTGTAGCCATCCTCTATGGCTGCAGGCAACCGATTCTCAGGAGCCAGCCTATAATCAGGGGATATAACCACAGCTTGGAGCTCTGAGCTGAGCCTAAAGCAGTAGTTCTGGCAGTTGGGCCAGGTCCTAGACCCAATGCAAAAGCCCCCACCATGGATGTAGTAGAAAATTGGGAGCTTGGAGGATGATGGAGAGGATGGCTTGTATAGACGGAGATGAAGGTTGTGTTTGGCGTCGAATTGCACGTCTTTCCATAAAACAGAACCATCATCGTCAACTGGGACGATGAAACTTGGATTGGGTGATCGGACTATGGAGCCGTCGCTGTAAACTCGGAGAACACCGCGGCATTCATCCACCTCGTGTGCGGTAGTGTCAGAAGACATATTACTCCTTTTTTTCTCTCTGGAAGGAGAAGAGAAATAGGGAGATGTAAGGAGAGTGCAACAGAGGAAGAGATAAAAAGAAGGTGGCTTTCTGGGCGGTGGTTAAGCAAGGACAAAGACAACTCTGTATTCACCTACTTGTATTCTATAAATGACCTAGTTATGTTTGTCACATAGTGAAGTGTGAATAAACACAAACATGAGCTAATGTCAGCATTTTGTGTGGATTAGGTCAGAAAGAAGAGTATTCTGGATACCCAGAACTTGATATAACTCACAAGGAGTCAGTGTATGTGACAAATAAGGTTTGACAATGGGACAAGCTTGGTGTCCCACATGAATGCACAAAATGCGAAATGACTCTACTCTAATTTTAGATTTCGAAGTGGATACTAATAATATGTATACATATCAGTGATCTGGAGAAGAAATTAGCAATATATTGAATCATTGAGAAAGGGACTATGTAATTACATGAATATGTGTCTTAACTCCTACCGAGTAATAATTCTCTGATAAATTGTGAAATACAACCGAGGGAAAAAAAGAAATACGTTCTTCTCTTCTCGCATTCCTAGAAAGATGTGCCGGAGAAGTATTACCTTCAGTAAGATCGTATTTGCATTGGATCAGTGCAGATGAAAAATGTGCACACGCATAGTTCACAGGCGTCTAGAATATCCAGAACCTGCACACTTCTTGCACAGTATCAATCCTGCAAACAGAATGTGGTTTTGGAGATTCAGGTGTAGAATATATTAATCTGAAGTTTAACTAGTGGCACAACTATAAAATCTATAACAACTCAGGTGGAAGAATAGGCTATCCTAAAAGTATACAAACCCTACCAAATGCAATTTTACAAACGAAACAGCCAAAGTTGGGGGATAGGAAAAAGGAATAAGACATATGGTTAGTTGAAACATTGCCTCCAAAGTTGTGCTTATGATGTTACACATCAGATTTTATCATGAGTTATCAAATATATCGCAAGTGAGGTGGTAGGGCGTCATTAACTTGTAGGAAGCGACTTAAAATCATTTTGTGTTTGATGTGCAGGGCCTAAAATCAACCCTCGTAAATAATGTGTACCGCTGTTGTGACAAGTTGGAAGTAACGAAAAAAAGCAGACATCATACTCCGTAATCTAACTGTGGAAAAGATTACGCTCTTTGTGCTTATAAAACTAGTTCTACAGAGATAATTCTTCCTTTCATTCTTATGTAGAAATATGTTCTTTTCTTCTCTATATTACATTCATAGACAGACTGCTCGCATCTACAGACAAGGAAATGGATGATATCCAGCGTATTAGGCCGATGGGATGTGGATCAGTATAAACTTGAGTAATCATCAGGGAAAATATTAATACGACACATTAACAAAAACGAGGAAATTAACAGATGACAGTTGATGCTAAAAACAAGATGCAAAATTTCAAACCACGAATATGATTACAAACATCACTTAACTTTGTGACAAAGCTCTAACAGACAAGATTTGCTAACTTACCTGAACCCTTGCAAACTCGACAATCAATCACACCCGTTTCTTGTTTCATCTTACCATCATTGCAAAAGACGCACTTTGTCCCTCCTAAATATCATTAGAAACACCATTACTAACTAGCAAAACATGCAGAGCAGAATCTATAAAATCATTTACGAAGTTTCAGGAAGATGCAAAAGAGAAATTGTCATCTAGACCTGATGAGTCCGCTCAAATTCAAAATCTTGGACCAAAACAGAAAATTCTGCAGGGATTAAAACCTTCTACTTCACGAAAATCAAAATAAACATCACGTCTATGAGATCCATAGAAGCAACATGCATCATCTGTATCATACATCTAAGTGCATGGACTTTTAGAGACTTAAATGACTGCGTAAATTTCGCTAACATTTGCTAATGAGATTTTTATCAGCTGTATGGATTTTTATCACTAACATTCTAGACTTCAAGAGAATTCATGAACATTAATCTTCACAGAAAGCCAAAACTACAAACGACTTCGTAAAGTAAGGATACATGGAACTACTTAGATTATCCTTATTATCCTTAAATGATATTACTAGGCTCTTCACACTGTCAAACACAGACACACAAACACAGAGTTCTTGGGAGGGATTTACTAAAATAGAGGAATAGCATAGAATCCAATACCAGAACTTGAATAATAATGGGCAAAGGGCTATCTTGCCTTAATAAGCAGACCAAAAAGTGACCTTTATAGACAAGCTAAAGAGTGCCCGTTTGCCACTCTCAAACTACCGGTTCGTGTAACCCAATTCTTTTTAAGGCTCTTGATTCTGTCATATTCAGCATCTTTTTGATAGGTAACAAGAACATTTTTTTTTAAACTGGCAAGTGTTAACCACATAACCTACACAGCGAGAGAGAAACTAACTACAAAACCGACTAAGCCAACAAGTCAAGAAAATCCAGCAAGTGATTTATATAACCAAGTGGCACACTAGTCTGCCACTCCAGGATCAGCTGAAAGATAAGACCTCTGACAAAAGCATCAGACATACGAACTCCATCGAAAGTCTTGTTTGTTGCGAACACTCCAAATAATCCACATGAAGATTAGATGAGCTAAACACCATGCTCTCCGCTTCTCCCTACCCAACCGAACCTGACTCCATGAAACTAGGAACTAAGAAACCATAGCAGGGCAGCCCAACTAATGCTGAAAGTCGCCAAAATCAGACACCAGAAGGACTGGACAGCAGGGTGATGAAGCAGAAGATTTTCAACCGATTCTGCACTCCACCAAAACAAAAAGTAACAATTGACTAGGACATGACAGCGTCGAACCAAGTTGTCAATAGTCAAGATAATATCTTGAGCTGCACACGAGACAAAGCAGGAAACACAAGGAACCATTTGCCTCACACAAAGAAGAGTAATATGATCAAACAGAGAACAGCCAGTTGGAGACAAATGCCACTCCAGAGAATCACACCCCCTTGAAGGTGTCCCGAAATGATAAAGGATCTCGAAAAAATGAAGTAAATCATGCATCTCCCAGTCATTTAAGTCTTGTCTAGACCGAACATCCAACACCACGCCACCACCACCGGCATTACCCTCTTCCCCACCTACACACTGAACAACTAGAACTGACAGACCTTGAGCCATCAAAACAAAAATCTACTTTTCCAAACCCCCTTTGGGGATCAGCCCCAGCAAGGAAAAAAGGACTATTGAGGCGAGTTGTACAGCTAGAAATCATGAACCTTACCGAAATCAGTCAAGAATGATTTAACTGAATCGACACAAGTAATTCGTGACTACTTGTTTGTGCCGTTGTAGTTTACGTTGCTCGCCCAGATCTAATTACTAGCATCTAGGCTCAACAGAGTTCTTGTGCTACAGATAGAAAATGTTTCCTTTATGCAAATTTGTGGGTTGAAAGTCGAATGGACATCCAGATTATTGAATCAAACCGAAGTATTACTTTGATGACGGTTGATGCAAAATCAGAAGGTTGATATGGAATATACAAGAAATGAGAGATTTTATATTGAAGGAAGCAGCTGAACTACTACTACCACGTTAATAGAGGTAGGATAAGAAACTGCATTAGTACTAATTCTGTCCCACATCGAACACAAAGAGTGGAGAGGTGCCGCATCTTGTGAATAAGTAGTGACTGATTTCTTTGGTGTAGAGCATGATCCTTCAGGCAGCATAAGGAGATGTGATGAGTGGTCAATACTCGCAATATATGCGAGAAATGGGTGCCCGGCCCCGGCTGTTTTACGACAATGCGGGCACTCCCATTTGAACCAATCTGATCTCTGCCCTTCTCCCTCCCTCCTCTCCTTCAGCTGCCCCCCTCCCTCCAGATTTGCCGTGCTTCCAACCAATGGCGTCTAAACAGACAGAAACTGACGCCACAATGATTCGCTTCCAACCAATGGCGTCATTATGGACGATAAATAGACAGAAACTGACGCCACAATGATTAGCTTTCAACCAAGATCGGCACGGTCCCCTGTACCGATCTTAAACTGCACATTCTGCACAAAACAATCCCACCCCGCCCTAAACCCTTCCATAAGCCACAACGAAAAAGGACCAGTAACTGCATTAGAGCACCATCCATGCCTCTGTGACCCAAACCTAGGATCGATAACCCTCCTCCAAACCTCTCTCTCGCTCTAAACTATACATCCACAACCACTTCCCTAATAAAGATTGATTAGAAACGGTCAACTGACGAATGCCCAGACCATCCCCCTCCATTGGGCCAAAAACAGTATCCCAGTCAACCAAATGAAACTTGAATTTGCTCCCCATCCCGCCCCACAAAAAATCACGCGTCGAATTTTCTCCACACACTTAGCCACTGAAACTGGCATAATGAAAAGAGACATAAACTAAGTGTAGGCTAGACTAGACAGTGTAATCTTAATTAGAGTAACCCTACCGCATTTCGAGAGATATTGTCTTTTCCAGGCTGCTAAACTGAGCTGATAGCGCTCTGTAATCTGATCCCACACCTTAGTACCCGGCATTGTAAGAGCTTGTGAATACTTCTATTAACATTTCACTTGGTCAAAACATTAATTTTGTAGCCTAAGAGATTCCTGCTCAGGCAAAAAAGAAAACTACTGAAAACCAAACTGTCAAAAACCAAACTGTCAATAATGTCATGTTTAATGAGACCACTCATCTTATTAATTTTTCAGCCTAAGAGACCACTCATCTTATTAATTTCTTTTTTGAACTACAATTTACAGAGTGATAAAAATACTCGGAAACATGTCCTGTTTAGTCATTAGTGTGTTGGATTTTTAACAAGTGGCCTCATCTTAAAGTTTCTTTGTGAAGAGTGAAGACAATGTGGGGTTTTAGATTGACGGAAAAGAATCATATAGAAAAGAAGGATAGATTCCAATTTGGTATATCTTTGTTCCCCTTAACCATACTGCATTGTTAACTCCTCAAGAAGTGTAACTGTGGTATTAAACAAATCAAAGGGTCAAGTTAACAATAAAAGAGTAAATTAAGCAGCCAGGAGGTTTGAGTAACATGATATATTAGATTAATCAGCTGTCTTGAGCTAGAAACAGATAAACAAGTCAAGCTATTCATCAAAAATCCACCAAACACACTCAAATCAACCACACAAATCATTCAATTGCAATACAAAATAAGTGAGAAAAATGTACCATTGCCGGCGCATCTCCCACAAGGAACAGGATCTCCCTACAAAATCATTCAATTCTAACATAAATCTCTCTCAATTACAATTACGGAAGTGAAAAAACGACGAAATCAGAGGAGAGGAGAGATGATTACCTTGAGGCCTAAGAAGAGGGAGAGAGCAATGGCGACCAAAACGCTGACGGAGACGATGAATGTTTGCGTGTCGAGTGGCGCCTCGAAGCCACCGAACAGGAGAATTGGACGGAGGAAGAGCTTTTCCGGCGATGAAGAAGAAGAAGTGAGGGACAAGGCAGGGATTTCAGGTAATGGTGGGAATTGAATGGCGAGAGAGCGGAGAGAAGAGTGGACTACTAGGGCTGTTGTTGATGAAGAAGACGATGGTGAGGAGTGGAATCGACGGAGTGAGGAGGAGTGAGAGAGCGTCGCCATGGATAATAAATCAGTTTCGAATTCGTGGAGGAGCAATTGAAAATATGAAAATTTGGCTGAAATAATTTTGGATGAATAATTCAGCTGAACAAAATTTCATCTTAACCGATGGGAGTTGGTCCAAGTGGTAAAAAACTTGGTTCCTTCTGTATGCAGAAAATTTTAACTGAGAGACTCATCTGCAATACCTAAGCATGCGACCTGGGTCGGATTCGCCCCGGAACCAGTTGGGAAACCCAAAAAAAAAAATCATCTTAAAAAAAAAGTTGAACAAAACTTTAGAACTCGTTTGGTATGAGCGGAAATGGTAGATTCTATTAATTTGATTCATTAGACAAAATTTAAAAAGCTATTGCGTCAATTTCTTGAATATATCCACTTATATATAAACTATGATCATAGTAATGTCAAAAATACATTAAACTTACTTCTTTTTCAGAAATTTTCAACCACATAATCCCAATTTCAAAAATTCTTTAATTGTACTGATATTATCTTAACTCGAAGATTTTCAAATTAAAATTTTATGTCATGACAAACGAAATTAAATTAAAATGATCGATTTTAATCAAATGGTTCCCTAGCATGCACTAACAATTGTACTCATAGGGGTTTGAACCCAAACCAATGAACCGGCTAAATCACGTTGCCTTAGTACATCTCCACTACCAGTAGGTAAAATATATTTATAATTTGATACAAATCATCTATATTTATTTTAACTATTGTAAGTTTTTGGTATATACTCTAACAGCGTTAGTTAATCAACAATTAACTAACACATGTCACATTCTTCATCTTTATTGTAATCCAATTTTAAAGAGCTTTTAGAAGAAATTTTAAAGGTTTTTTTTTAGGGAAAAAACATATATTTCATTAAAGCTGGGCTGTCATGCCCGAAAGATCCAAATGGAGAACATTTTCAGCCCATTGTGGTACAATCGAATAAAAGACGTATCATCTTCAACATAGACTCTCTTAGCAAATGAATGAGCTAGTTGGTTGGCATCTCTAGGGATAAACTGGATGGAGATTTCTTCAAACTGTCCAACAAGTTGGTTGCATTCCTCCACAATTTTCCTCATCTCCGACAGTGCAGTTATGGTCTTCATCTTCCCAAAGCCTCCTTCATTTAACAATTTGATGGCCACCAACGAGTCAGATTCTACTTCGATCTTCTTGTAGTTGAGCTCTCTGGCTAGTTGAAGACCACCTCAGATGGCACATAGCTCTACCACAAGAGGTGATCTCGGCCTGGGGATTCGCTGGTGTCGCGCGGCCAGAAACCTTCCTTCAACATCGCGAGTCCATCGTTTGACCAGGCGGCCCAAACTCCGACCAGGCGGCATAGGTGTTCAATTTGACTCGGCCTGGAGCTGGGCGAGTCCATCGTTTATCACTATCTTCGGGCTTTGAGAAGCTATCCCCCAATAAACCTCTGACCTTCGATTCCTTGAACCAATGAAGGTAGTCCTTCGCCGTTTGAACAACCTCAGATGCTGATTTTGAGATTTCATTGAACACCAAATTGTTTATTCGTCTCCAAATAGCCCAAATAATAACAACAAATGTTTCACACAAATCCACCGAATTATTATTCATAACAGAAAGAATAACATCCCTTGTTGTACCTAGCAGTGTCTGAGCAAAATCCACACTAACAGCTTGATTCCAGACTTCCTGAGCAAACTGACATTGAAAGAGAACATGATTCTCAGTTTCAAAGCCTTCATCACAATTCGGACAATAAGCTGGAACTGGTACACCTCTGTTGTTTTCTTTGGGACCTTCAGCATCCAAAACTTGTCCCACCATGGTCTAACAACGTGACCCAATGAGGAGGAGGGGTCCCCCTTTGAAATCAGCTGTTGTGCTCTATACCCAGATGCGACGGTCTAATGCCTATCATCCGAGAAACCCCACAAGAAGGAATCACGATGATTGACATTATTCAGTGGGATGGACTTGATGATGTCCACGTCTACTGGCAGTAAAATTCGGGCTAATTTATCCTCGTCCCATCGCTGAACCGTGGTATCAATACGCGAACCGACCATCATATTTTCGTTCGCCACTGGACAGCTTGTGATTACCTTGAAAGTGTTAGCGCGCGGAATCCATTTGTCCTTGAACACCCGGATTGAGTTGCCATTTCCCACTTGCCACTGCAGCCCCGATTTCATTAGATCTCTACCCGCTAAAATACTCCGAAAAGCGTACAAAATCGGGTTATTTGATGCCACTTCTAAGTCAAGGAAAGTGGAACTACGGAAATATTTGGCCTTCAAAACCCTGCTAATTAAACTTTCCAGATTTCTCAACAATCTCCAAGGATGTTTAGCTAGCAAAGCAATATTGAAATCATGAAAATCGCGAAAACCAATACCTTCATCTTCCTTGGATCTCTTCATCTTCTCCCATCCAACCCAGTGAATCTTTCTTTTACTTTCATCTCCACCCCACCAGAATTGACAAACTAGGCGCTCAAGATCCAAGCACGTCTTTTGAGGGATCAAAAAACAACTCATAGCGTAGTTTGAAACGGCCTGAATAACAGCTTTAACAAGAAATTCTTTACCCGTTATCGATAGTTCTTTAGCTTTCCACCCCTTGAGCTTTCTCTGTACTCTTTCCGGTAGGAAAGCAAAGGTTGCCGTTCTTCGTCTTCCGATAGTTGTGGGCAGCCCTAGGTAGGAATCATGCTCGGTTACAAGTGGCACTCCACATTGCTCACTTAATAAGGCTTTGTCTGCATCACTGACATTGTCAGAGAATAGTACCGAAGATTTATCTAGATTCAATCTTTTCCCGATGCTTCCTCGTACTGATGAAGAATCTCACGGAGATTTGTAATCTCATTTCTAGTGGCCTTCGTAAATAATAAGCTGTCATCTGCAAAAAATAGGTGTGATATAATCGGACCACCCCTAGAAGCAGCAAGACCAGATAGACGGCCATCCTGCACATCAAGAGTCAAACTGCGTGAGAGAGTTTCACTAACAAGTAGAAACAAATAGGAAGATAAGGGGGACCCTTGGCCAAGACCCCTTTCTGGTATTATGGAACCCTGTACTTCTCCATTAACAATGATATTTTATGAAACCGTTGTCAAGCATTTCATCACCAGATCAATCCATCTGAACCCAAAACCCATCCTTTCCATTACTGCGCATAGGAAGTCCCATTCAACTCTGTCATAAGCCTTACTCATGTCAGCTTTGAGAGCCAAAAAGCCAATCTTGCCTTTCATCCTGTGTTTCATAGTATGTAAAAGTTCAAAAGCTGTAATGGTATTATCAGAAATTAACCTTCCGGGCACAAAGGCACTCTGATTCTCCGAGATTAGGGAGCTCAGGATGGTTTTTAGTCTGTTAGCCATAGCTTTTGTAAAAATCTTATAAATTGTATTACACAGACTAATAGAGCGTAAATCAGTAGCTCGACGCACCTGTTTCACATTAGGAATGAGAGCTATGAGTGTATGATTAAACCTGGTAATATATGCATCTCCATTAAGAATCTGTAGACATGTGTCTACCACTGCCAGTTCCACCAATCACCAATTCTTCTGATAAAAGAGCGCGGGAAAACCGTCTGAACATGGGGATTTAACCGGAGCTAGCTGACCGAGAGCTTCCCGAACTTCCTTCGCTGTAAAAGGTTGATTCATAAGGCTCCGCTGCTCCAGTGAAACAAGCTCCTCAATGCCCGGCATAACCGGTTCCATCTGAGCCCTGTACGGGTCAGAAGAAGTAAAAATCGTTCTGAAATAATCTTCAAGGATACCAATAACATGTTGTGGGTCCTCATTCCATACACCTGCTCCATCTTCAAGACCACTGATACGATTACGGGCTCTCCGAATAGTTGCCTTGCGATGGAAATAACCTGTGTTCTGATCTCCTTTCTGCATCCACATCTCTCTAGACTTTTGTCTCCACATCTCCTCTTTCTAAGGAGGAGCTGAAGGATGTCCTCCTTAATATATTTGGACTCTAACAAAGCACTGGACGTTTGAGCCCCCTCTGTGATTATGCTGAGTCGACTACGCATCGGTTTGATCCGTCTTCTGACATTACCGAAAGTGTTGAACTCCCACGTCTTCAGATCTCGAGCAATGATTGGTAGTCTGCTCTCTACTGGCTCAAGAGAGCTAGTCTAGGTGTTTGTGATGACTTCCTTGCAACCCGGATGATGAAGCCACATAGCTTCAAACTGAAAACGCCTGTGTACTCGTCTGTTCGTCCCCGTATTAATGCTCCAATAAACCTGAACAGGGACATGATCCGAAACTTCTGCAACTAGATGCTGAACTTTTGCCCAGCCAGGTGTCAGAAACTAAGCAGTGGTCAAGTCTTTCCCTGATTGCTGCTTCATCTCCTTGATTATTGCTCCAAGTGAAACGCGAGCGAGAATAGCCCATATACAGTTTGGTTTCCATGAGAAAAGGCGTTGAAATCGCCTACCACGCACCAGGGGTAGTACCCTGGCCGGAGCATTTTGAGAATCCTCCAAGAATTGTGTCGTTCGTAAAGGTTCGGGTCACCATAGAAACCTGTAAAGTAACCATGTTTAGCCGAATCTTCTAGACAAAGAGTACCGTGTATGTGATGGTTGGACCAAGTGTCCAAATCAAAATCAACTGTGTTGTCCCCATAAAAGAGTTAGACCTCCTATCCTGCCGCCCACACTTCCGTCGCAATCTCTGTAAATCCCATTTTGCATACCCAATCTTCTTTTGACTCGATCCATCTCATTTGCATACAATTTGGTTTCCATGAGAAAACCCAAATTCGGCCTTTGTATCCTCACAAGATCGTGAAGAGACATAACGCTACGGGGGTTGCCAAACCCCTGTACTTCCAGCTCAGGAGATTCATAATGCCTGGCTAGGCTGCGTAGCAACCTCAGCCAATGAAGAGTGTGGGTTCTTTGAGGCTACCCCGTCCTTTGTCGGAATCCGAACATCAGAAACCTGGTGGTTTGTGCCCTTTTGAGATCCTTCCACCGAGCCCAAATCATGAGCAGAGGGCTTAGCCGTGTTAATACTGGATTTTCGGGCATTGACATGAGCTTTGTGTCCTGGTTGGATAGGCTGTTTAGATGGCATTGCTGAGCATTGAACTTGTTGGAGCTGTCGTTGTGTTACCTCTTCTTTCTCCTCCACCCCTTCCCCGAGAAATTCTACCTCCCTTGCCTCTTCCCAGCCTTTGAAGACGTTCTTTGACCTTCGGATTTGGCGAGAGATTAACCTCGCTTACCTTCCTTTTTGTCCCCCCCCCCACTGTTTGACTTGTTGATAGCAAGGGTTTCTTCCCTTTGTCCTGAGTTGAGGGTTTGCGACGAGTTGAGGTATTACCACTATTTACGGAGGATGCTAAAGGGTTATCGAAGGTGATAACTGACAGGATTCAACCACAAGTGTACGGATGTCGCGTGTAGTAATATCCGGTAATCCGGGTTAGTCGAACGCAAAGGACTTGTCGTGAATTAACGAGGATGATTAACTTAGTGTGGGCAAGCAATTGTATGTTTTACTAAACTAATAGTTTAAATAACAAAATAATTATTAAAAGAGAGATTAATACGAGGGACAAGTATCACGATTTTTCTAGGATCACTAGGTGAACACCGTTAACGAATTACGTTCTGAAACACATATAATGTTTTAATTTGTCAAACGAGCAATAAGGCTAACCGAGTTACCAAGCTAGCTTTCTATGCCTAGGTCAAAATACAACGAGTTACCAAGTTCTAATTATCCCTAAAACATATAATGACGAACATCTAATTCTACTCAACGTTCATAGTCGGTGGTTGATTTCTCTAACCTGTGACTACGTGCTTAATTCAATTATGCGGGCAATTCGTTGCTTTCACTAACGTATTACCTATAATCTTCCTACTGCAAATTCTCACAATAGCAAGATAGATTAAGAGTATGAATTAAACATAGCAAACAAGAACATCATCAATTAAGTTTAAGCAAAACGTGAATCAAATTCATAATCCGTCAAAACGGCTTCAAACCCTAGCTACCATGGAGAAATCCCGATAATGAACTTAGCTACTGAGATTCATGAGTAACAAGATGAAGTTTATGTTGTTCATGATCAAAAACAATGAAAAAGATAGAGAAGAGAGATCAAACAATGGAATCCTCGCTCTCACAACGAACTCCAAGCTCCAAGCCTTCCTCCAATGTGTTATTCTTTGTCTCCAGCAGCCTACTCTGCCTTTAGGTCCTAAAAATCGTCATGTATAGGGCTGGGCACGATTTTTAATGTATTTTGGCCGAATTTGCAATTCAGCCCCTCTAGTTTGCAATTCTCGGACAGATTTCATAAGCTGATCTTGCGTGGGCCTTTTCTCCCTCATCCGGACTCTGTTTTAGGCCTATCTTATATCGCTGGAAAGCCCTGGATGTCTAATTTCTAATGGCGTAGGCCTTGCTCCAAAATTGTATATGTAACTCCAGATACAGCCCGAATACTAAAGACTGGTCCAGTGAACTTTTCCAGCTCTTCTTCGTTTTTGCGTCATCTTCGGCGGACCATATCTTTCTCGTCCGGCCTTTGATTGAGCTCCGTGACCTACCGTTGGAAAGATAATTGAGTCTAGTTGAATTTGGAACCGGTCTCACTATAGCAGGTCTTTTAGAACTCAAGATATCATCAAAATAGTGAAGGTTGGTCACTTTTGCTCCTCTAACTTTGCCTCTCCTCATTCTTCTTGGCCATTCTTGAGCTTTTCTCATCTTCCGAAGTTCGTTTCATGCCTCATAGCAATCTTCTAGCATCCTTTCCTATCATGACAACATGAGCAAGCATACCAAGCGATTATATTTGACAAATAACATCTAAAAACGCAAAGAAACGCCCGGACTATAAATCACGACATACTCATTCTTCACAAGAATTGGCCTAAATTCCATCACTTTTCCCCGAAACGCACACAAATAGCAATGTATTACATACGAAAGATGACTCCAACTAAGGAGTTATCAATAACCTGTTCAAGACCACCAGTAGCAGCACTTCCAGCATTGCCGAACACAAACTCTTTTGGGTTCACGGTATTTCTAGCAAGCTCTTCAGCTTCGTCTTCTGCCAATGAGTTCACTTCATCTGCAGACATTTGGTACCCATCGCTGCCGTTTCTTGCTGTGGCATCATCAATTTCATCGTCCAAATTGTCTACATCTGACAACTCCTTTGAGCCCACTTTAGGTGATGTTCTTTGTCCCTCAACTGCCTCATCAAAGATGTCAGCCAGACGTCTTTTGGGGGGAGGTCGATAGAAGAGCCATTCGCCAAAACCCGGATTCTCTGTCCTCTTTTCCTCCTCGGACTTAGCTCTGCAAGCTTCATCATAATGTCCAAACCGGCCGCACCAGGAACAAACTCCGGGTATACGCTCGTATTTAAAATCAAGTTAGACTTTTCGACCGTGAATCAAAATATAGCCACCCCTAACAAGTTGTTCGGAAAGATTGATCCGAATTCTCGCCCTCATATAGTCTCCATTAGGTCCCGAGAGAATTTTGTCATCCGTCTTCATTACTTGTCCAGCACGACTTGAAAATCTCTTAAGATCAAGTTCAGTTTGAAAGTATGCAGGGATATTGATAACATGCATCCATGTATCGATGGTCTCCATCTCTACTTTGTCAATACTGGCAGTGATTGTCCAGTTTTTTAAAGCAAGAACATTGTTATCAAAAATCCACGGACCACCCTGCAGGACTTTCTCAAGGGAAGACATTGATGGAAACTGAAAGATGAAACAGTTGTGTTTTGGTTCATGGATCTTAATTTTCTCACCTTCCGGCCAAATCTTTTTGAAGAGGATCTTCATGGCCCAGATGTTGAAGCGAATAGGGAAGAGAAAAGATCCAAGAAGACACGGTCTCATACTTTCAATGGCGTTGGTACAATAATCATCGCCGAGTACATCTATCGTCTCTTCTATTAACGAGAGTTTACCAAATCCGTGAGAGAGAAGTTCAGCTTCTTGCGTTGGATCCTTGTTTACCCCCGACTCCATCCTGCACAGTGAGGTTGGTACTGTAAGAGTATCGATCGAAGCAAGAATCACCCCTGTGAGAGAAACCGATGAAACCCTAATCGCACTGCACGATCTCCGAAGAACTTCGGAGCTAGGTTACCCAGCGAAATTTTAAAGGGTTTGAGACATTATCGTCACGAACATTTTTAAAGAAAATACAAATATTTATAGGTGGCTCTCTAAATTTAAAGATCGGATAAAATCCTTCATAATAAAGAGCAACCTTAGCCAAGTGTAGAGTTTACTGACGTCACTTTTTACTATCTGTATTTATATTTTAACAATAACCACTAAACACTCATGTATTGGAGATACTTTTACTTACAATCTTATTTGTTTAAGCAACGACACAACAATAATCTCCTTCCGCCTTAAATGATCAGTCATATTTACTTTTGTGGTCACTTTTTGAATAGGTAATTTTAGCTCAAATCAATACAACAAACTTTTCATCATTTTATAGATTTAAGATGACTCGACAACATTTAAAAAAACGATTCATCTATCGTCCTTTTCGTCGAATAACCTAGTCAAAGTGACATAAAAAATTAAACATGACATATATTCTGGAAGCGGAGAAGTGTATATGACTCTATACATAAACAGTTAGCAATTTACCGTGTGTGAATGGGAGGAGGCGAGGCTAGGCGGGCTTGGAAAAAAAAATTCAATCCACCCCAACATCCCTCCATCATTGTTTAGTGTAAAGGCATTCCAACAGTTTTGTTTCGTTTTTTCGTACTACCACCTCCATTCCCTCTCTTTTGTTAGATTTGATTAACAAAATGTTGCAAGTTTTTAATTTTTTGCATGATGTTGTAGAGAAACCTTTTCAACACCATGCAAAAGTGATAAACAAATTGCATCGTTTTACTATCCAAACCACCGGCTCAAAGTGACCATGTGAATAGTGGCAAACGTGAGTCCAGGTACAGAGTTAGTGTATAGCTGACTTTCCTGGCAACACTGCATTTGCCCAACGATGAAGGTAAAAGCCAACGTGCAGCGCAGGACATCAAATTGGTTGCTCCCTCACTCGGCATGGGTTATGTTATATAGATACAATGCATCTTTGCAGAATATCCATGCGAGGATTTCGCAGTACTTGACATCGTTCTTGATTCTTCACTCCCGAACAACCGTTCAAGATCAAGTGTATGGAAAAGGAACGAAGAACCCATATGACAAAGCATGCGCTTTAAGCAAAGACAATATATGATAAACATTATACATAAAAAACATATAGTACTATATTAATAGTATTCTGCAATCTTCCCAAGTCTCCAACAAATGAATGGAGGAGGCCACCCCACAAGTTCACAAAATCCCACAAAACAACACCCCCAACAAAGAAACCAACATCAATAAACACTAATAATAATACCCGAACTACGGGAACACCAAGATTATGTCAAATGCCCCTACTATACCATGTATACATTCACTATAGCAAAATCTTGTTTATATACTGTTGAAAATACAACTAAAACGGGAAAGGCAAACTCCATCAACCAAGGCCTACAAAAGTAAAACAAAGCTTGGTGGGTAGCTTAATACATCATAGAGATCCATGTATCATCGCAGAAAACTTGTCACCCAGAATATCATCATAACATTTACACTCGCCATACAAACGGTAGCTTTGCAAAAGGGGCTTTTTCGTAATCTCTCTTCTTCACTTCATTTTTTTTACAGCAACATTCTGAGTATCAGGTACTCAACGCAGAACACCTGCAGTACCTTCTTCCCTCTAGTTGTAGATTTTCACTGGCTTTTCATACGAGTGGCGATTCTGCAAATTAATCATTTCAAATCAATAACTAAATCTATTGACCTCTCTGCTTGGAAGCTATTTTTTTTAACAAAATCCGCACAAGCGTGAGATATTATTGATTTTCACTACGCCCACTTGCCCAGGGCTACATGAAAAGTGTTTTGAGTAAAACAAAATAAAGAAAATTTAGATCCCAAATATAAAAGTCAATCATCTATGTACATCATTCATAATACTGCACATGTATATCTTCCAGTAATCTACAAACTTTATCTATCAAATAAAATGAGGATACTCGTGGCTTCTTATTGGATTATGGTAATTTGGATAAATGAAGTGTTGTGTCCAGGCATAGTAAGTGGCTGAAGCCACTCACACTCTCCACAAGTTTTTGAATTTCAGCCCAAAAGAAAATAATAACCCTTGAATTCACTCAGATCTAAGGGCTATTATGAAGACAACATTACTGAGGTGAATAGTGAAACACCAAGCTCCATTGGTGTGTGTGCGTGTAGATTTTGTTTCAAAATTACTGAGGCGAATATGAAGTCACAATAGAATGTTTTCACTGGATCTTGTCTGAATCTAAGGCACATGTATGAATTAGCAGCTCTAAATAATCTGACAGAACGAAACAGCTTACAGTCACTTACACATTCATCAGTCATTCCAATTATATACAGTTATACACAATACCACATTCGTTGATCCTTCCAATTTTATTAAAGTAACTACAATATTCAAGGACTGCAGTAAGAACCATATCAATTTTCTCCGACTTCAGTTAATCCTAATCATATAGTACGTAGTCTGTTCGACATTTTAGAATCTATCCCCATTATCCCCACCCGTTCTAGGGAATTTCCCAAAAAAGAAGGAAAAAAAAGAAAAAAAAAAGTGATATCCCTCCATGGCTAGATATAGGAACCGTGCTAACTCTGGGACCTGACAAAATAGGCAGGCTGGTCGGATTTGGGCTGGATATATATATATATATATATAGTTTTTATTGGGCCATATTTTATTGGGTTGGGTAATAATTGGTTGTTCGAAGTAAGCCCAACTCGAGCAACATGGAGCCCAGCTAGGCAAACTAGGTTTTTATTCCTTATATATTTTTTAAACTTTCACCATGTTAACCTCGTATCTTTTTAAATATGCAATAATTGCCCCACATTTCAAATTACGACACAGAAAAAAAAGAAGTTACAGAGAAAGACAGGGAGAGAAAAGGAAATCCGATCGCCTTTGTGCCGTCTCTCTTCGTCGGTGTCCTCCATTGTCGTGTCACAGTCGAAAGCTCTACGGTACCATCCCCATTGACGGCAGGAAGCTCCCATCGTCGCGTCACAGTCGGTAGCTCTGCCGTACCATCCCCGTTGACGGCAGGAAGCTCCCATCGTCCCGCACGCCCGGAAGAGAGAGAGAGAGAGAGAGAGAGAGAGAAGAAATCCGATCGCCTTCGTTCCCATCGCCGTCGTCACCATCGCCCAATTGCCACCATCACTGTCGTCGCCGATGTGAGGCTTGGACTCCCACGGAGAGTGAGGTTGAAGGTGGCGGCCAGAGAGAGTGAAAGGAGCCAGAGAGAGTGAGAGGTGCGAAGAAGCAGCAGCAGAGAAAACTATGAAATGATTAATTGTTCTTTTCATTTTTTAAATTAATTTCTTGTACTTTTTGTTAGGTAAAGAGGGTAAAATCGAGTTGTACTCTAATTGCATTTCATAGACTAAATTACATTTATATTATCTTAACCTTTTGTTAAGGGTAATGTAGTAATTGCAGATTAGTACAGAAGTGATGAAATTTACTGGTGTACTTCTTTGTATAATTGGGTGCCCAATGGGCTAGGAAGGTAGTCCAACTCATAGGATAAAAGGCCATTTTGCCAGGTCTACTGAGACCTATGACATACTCAGACGAGGTATACCTGATTAGCAGCATACGACGCCCTCTTAGGAGTATTGTCAGAGTGCTCCAACCCCAGATACTGCTCCCAAGCACCATAAACATCTCTTCTCTGCACAAAGATTGGTCAAATGGTTAGTGGACCACGCTTAAACAAAAAGGCAATGTAACAAGCAAAGGGAGAGGTGCCAGAGGGGCAAACGAGAAGATACAGACCTGAAATCTTTTGGAGACTTTGTCAGTGTCATCGAGATACTCTGGTCTACCTAATGACAAGAAAGCAAACTTCCACTGCCGAGACAAAAAACAATGAAAGCAAAGTTAATTGGATGACATGAGATAGGTAACTCTTTAAAAAAGCATGGTGTCCACGGAAAAGATGGATATTACTACAACTAAAACATGATAGGGACAAAAACTGGTTGTTGCACAGGAGAACAGCAAAAGTACAAAGATCATGCACCTTAGCAAATTCCTCATCTGGAACCTGTAATTTCTTCTGTATTCGTTTTTTCACTTCAGCCAAAGTCTCGTCTTCATGGATAACCATGAAAAAGGGTTCTCCAAAATTCTGAATCTGCTGCTAGAAATAAGTAGATTTAAATGCATTCAGTAAATTAAACCAACAACTGCACGTACACACAAACATGGTTATCATTCCTTGCTGTGAAGGCAGGCATTTAATTTAAACTTACCATCTGGTTCTGACCTGTCTCCTTTGTAAAATGGTACACATGAATCAAGCGATCATGAGGACCTAGATTTTTCTCTTCTTCCGGAACCTGCAAAAGATAAAGTATCAGCACAACTTAAAATAGCAATGCTTGGTTTATTTAGGATCAAATCAGAGACCTACAGTTGATCAGTAAGCCTTCAACTCCTTGAAATATCAACCAAACGTTTACAAATGGGGACAGGATCATATTATTCTTTCCTACAAATGCAATAAGGAACCAAACATTTACAAAACATATTTCATTTGTTTGCCCTTCACCCGATCCGATTGGTTGCACCAAGGAATTTCATTGTATATCTAATTTATTTTAGATGTCAATTCGGGAGATTAAAACAGGAAAGGACACAAATAAAAAGGAGTGTGTGTACATACAAAATTATCACCTTAGTTTCAAGTTCACCATTGCTATCAAATGTACAAACAGCACAGTCTATTCTTCTGGTCCTTTCAGGTACTAAGGATACAACAATTCTATAAATTAAATTTCACGTTTAGATTATTTAAGAAGCCGAAGAATAAATACAACAAACCTCTTCTGCCCGTAATGTCCAATATTGATCATTAATGTTCTCAATCTTTTCAGTGGTAGGAAATATCTGTGTACAACAGAGCCAAATTAGAACAGATACTTGTGTCGACACTTAACCCAAAAGCTTGTGGATGAAACAAATTAAACTAAGATACCTTGTATATCTTATGGTAGAAAACTTCAAGCAATCTAAGCTCTGCATCTGGATGAGACAAATCAACCTGTTCAAGAATGCCAGATGTTTTGAAAGAAAAAGGTCAAACATGTTTGCCAAATGAGCGGGAACCATATAACAATTTGAAGCTATGGAGCAAAGTAAATACACCAGTATTCATTACTAAAGCACGCTGGCAAACAAGATTATACCTTTGTTTTCAGTTCATTAATCACGTCGCCCACGGTGCTTTGCTTTGGCAGTCGGATGGTGTGAACGGACACCTAAACATACAGCAGGAGAAACTTAAACCACTAAGACAAAGACAAATATATTCTCAAGACAAATAAAATGGCATTATCTTTCACTATACTCACTTCATCTTTTGTAGAATGTTGAAAAGCCACTTTAAGCGTTTTCAAGCCTTGCAATTCTGGCAGAGGAATGTCCAATACTTCATAGTACAATATATCAGAAGTCTGTAAAACGGAGAAAAATTATCAAGAATAGATTATAATAGATAATATATACATAGAGACGTAGGGCCGGCAAAATGGGTATTGACACGAGAACCCAACACGAACACGACACGAAGTTATAGGGTTTGGGTTTAGTCATATGGGTCTGGGTCATAAACGGGTCCACGCTTAGACACGACGCTTAACAGGTCGGGTGTGGGTTCACTCGCAAAACCCATTTACAAGCCACATAACCCGCACTTTTTAAACAAGTCACCCATTTAACATTTGAAACCCAACAAGGCACATTTTAACCCGTTTTGAAACCTAATTTTTTAATATCCAATGTTTAATTTGTCCTAAAGCTTATATTTTGAGTGTTTATATTAGCTTTCCCTCGTTTTGATTTGTGTACTTGTACTATATGTACATGTAGCTTGTATTTTTGTTTGTGCAAACATCTAGTTATTACCTTCATTTTCTAGCATAAAGGCTAGGTATGAGGTTAGATAAAGCCTTAATAAGTGTATCTTTGTAGTTATGCAATTTAATGACCCTTACCATGCTAATTCAGTAGGCTTTATGATCAAGAATCATAGTTCTTACTGACACGACTTATTTGGATTGATTATTTGTGTAAGTTCTTTATTACGCAGTAATTTTTTTGTGGTTATGAAATAAATGGGTTACACGATGGGTAACCCGTTTATATATAGGTTGGGTCAGGGTCCATAGTACCGGACACGTTTAATATACGGGTCGGGTCGGGTTCGGGTTTGCCCTATCTGGGTCTCGATACGAATATGACCCGACACGAACACGACCCGTGATAGAGAGTCATGGTATGCAATAATTAATAACACCGAGGCCCATGAATGAAATACCTGATTGTAATGGACCAGCATGTCTGACAAATGATCAACCCCACGATACTTTATTGGCTGTGGTTTGGGTTGCTGAGAGTAGCAATTATGAGAAGTAAGCCTGATTTTCGATGCATCATCCAAACCAAGCTGGAGAGCCACTCGTTCCACAACATCATCATAGGTATGAAGCTTGGACCTTAAAATAGGAAAGGATAAAAAATGATTTGCATAAGATACACGACTTAAATACTTTGAAAGGAAACACTATAGAGTACTTCTCAAGTTCACTTACAACTCTAGACAGAAATCGTCCTCCTTGGGCTTTTCCAAGGATCGGAAGTGGACAGCCTTCAAATAAGATCAACAAAAAATCAACAATTAGCCAAAAGACTTGATGACTGCTGATTCTTTACTTATAATACATTGACAGCAGTCAATGAAATGATTAATATCTGTCAGAAAAAACATTTACAACAACCCTTATACACAGAAAATTCACAAAAATTTCATGTTTATCTATAGAAGCACGTAAATTATGCATGTGCTAAAATCTATATCCTGGTCACAAGTTGAAGGACAATACCTGTCGATTATGCACATACTCCAGAAATGATGGAACATCTGGATAGAGGATCTGTGCACTGTTTTGAACAGGAGATTCACCGTTCTCAACAGAAGATTTTTGGAAACAGATTATATCCCCATCTTCAAGCTGGACAGAAAGGTGATTGATAAGTCAATAGATAAGTCATACATAAAGTCATACACAACATGAGTTGAATATATTATTACCTGGCTGGATCGAAATGTGAATTTACGGTCAACAGGTTCACACATCACATGGGGCTCAAACTTGATTTCCTGAAGTGGCAATTATCAAGTAAATGCACTTCAAAAAGTGACAACCTTTAAAGAAGGCAAAGATCGCTAAAGTTATAGATAAAAGTATGGGAAGAATTAGCTATCATGCAAAAATTCATAATGTATACACTACAAGTAAAAACATATTTGGAAGCTACACATATTTACTCCTACACTCTGATTCCAATGTTTAACAGTAGTACATGGAAGTATCAACATCCAATGTACCATGAGCATAGTGATACGAGAAACTGCACGCATGACATGAGCCCCTTTGGTATTGCTTCTGCTTTGTCAAAAGCGCTTTGAGACAGCGGTACATGAACGTCACCGGCTTTTTACTCACAGCAGTTTTTGAGAAGCAGGCAGGGGTTGCTTTTTCAAACATGTTTTTCGAATAATTCTCCTACAACCGACTTTAACCTTGCAGTATCTTAAAACTTCAATGAGTCTATTTAGGTTATCAGCAGATTTTACCAAACATCAACTCACAATTGATCTTTAGCCCCAGCCTTAAGTAACATTTAACCAAACAACATTTTATCCAAAATTCACAGCAACTTCTCCACACCGCCACAGCATTCCCAAACTGGCCCATACTCCCCCAAATTAGCATAGTAGCATGCATTCAATTGTAGCTACGTGGAAACAGTGTCATAGAGCTAATTTTCTCCATCCATCATTCTAAAACATCAAGAGTCCTAAATCTTGTGTGTGAAGCGAAATCACAAATATCGGACTTATACCCTAAAATGACTTTTCAGCACTTGCAGATTTGTGCAAGGAACAAATTCGATATGAGATTTTTATAAAGTGCCTTCAACGAGACGCCGCAAAGTAGTGAGAGAAAGCAAACCTCGTAAAGGTCTATTTCTTCATCAGGAGGATAACCCGCCATTTCATTTAGTTTAGCTATTATTTCTGCCGGCTTCCCTGTGGCTTTCACAAAAAGTCGCCCAACGTAACTGAAGCCAAAAAGTTATATATCATAAAACAATTCACATGTCATTCCACACGGCAAGATGCAAGCGATCTAATAATTACCGTAGCTCTTTCTTCTCAGGATCATAAAGCTTGAAGAAGATTAGAATGTCGTCCTTTGTTTTGCCAGGAGGAGGGATAGGCTTGAGATCCTGAATGATAAAATGAACTGTCAGTACTCGACAAACAAGGATTCTGAATCGAACTTTGTCAATGAATTCTGGCATTACCAGTCCAAGTTCCACTTCTAAGAATAACTTCAATTCTGCATTGTGAACCTTATTGGAAACCTCCCTCAGCTGTCCCACCTACAAAGTAATTGAAGGACATTGGACTTTAATAATTAATTTATTGTCTGTAAAATTTGTAGAGGTAATAAATTAATGACGCTATGCCCCCAACGAAAAGAGGTCATTAGGCATGAGGACTTATACAAGAGGAAACCAAATACCATCTGAACGTATTAATACATCTTTGATTCGGAAATCTACTATTTGATCTCATTTAAAGAATCTGTTAAACTGAGAGGTACCACCATTGACTCTAGCGAGTCGACAGAGCAAACTTCGGATTCATACATTAAAAGAGCATAGATAAGAAATGAAAACTTTTTAACCGAAAGAAATGAGAATAAGAAAAAACAAAACGGTTTAGAACAATAAATCATAGTGACTTAAAAAGAAAAAGGAAATTACACCAATATTTATTATTATTACTGTTATAAAAGAATAAGAGCAAAATGCACAGGGAATCTACCAAGGACTATCCATATGATCCAAAAGAACAATCTAAAGAAGTAGCAATAACAACGGAGACTCCATTCAGAAACAACTAAAGCAAAGTCAGCCACACAGACAACTAAGTACAGTTGGACCTCAACGCGGATGTTATTGCCATATCCCTGTATTCTAATTAATCTAGTTTGTTGCTTGACATATGGAATAGCTTTCAGGTTCTCCTGAAATTCAAGAAATGATCAATTACGCACACATCGAAATTTGAAGAAATTCATCGTCGTTTGCAAGTCGTTGTATGATGATGTAGTGAATTGAGAATTAGCTATTCCATATGTCAATTTGCAAAAATGGTGTTGGCATATTATCCCAGAAAAGTGGAAGTGAAAGGATGTTATTCACAGAAATATGTTTGTTAAAGATAAAAAGGTCATGGTTATCTAGGAAAAGCTTCAGATCGCATTTGAAGTTGCTAAAACAGATATTACTGCCAGTTTTTAGCACTGTCTGTATTACTCGCATATCGATTATCTGGCACGGGAAAGATATTAAAATAATTACCGTTTGTGTTTCCTCCATTTGAGTCAAAGGTCTATTAGGCCGGTATGTGTGATTTTGACGTTTAGCCCACAGCCAAAAGCGCTGAAACTCCACAGGTATACCCAGCTCTTTAGCAACCTCCTCCTGCGTGCAAACTTAATCATTAGGCACAATCAAAACAAACTCAAATTCAACAAAGGCAAGGAGCCAAGAACAATAAACAGATACCATATGACTACTTTCCCAGAGGTTCTCCAACAAGATTGTATATTTATAAAGACGAATACCTACAAATCCTAAGTCCATCAAACTGCTTCTCATACAGCCCTACCCTTCTCTTACTCCCCCTTCTATTATATCAGGTTATATCCTTGTGATAGTGGTGTGAACCATGCAGGATGTGATGGAAAATGCATTCTGGAACGCAATTCAAGGGCCCCTGGACAACAACATATATTGTAACGTCTGCACAAGTTCCCTTAAAGAGGACCCTGTGGAGGAAAGCTAGAGGAAATAATTTACCTCCAAAAATCAACTCTCATCTATCACATTTAACAGCTCGAATCTACTGGAATAGTACATCTTTCTTTAAACCACGGAAGAAACATAATTCGTTAGCAGTCACTCATTTTACGTAATAATGAGAAACTTTTGTACTCAAACCACATTCTGATGTTCTTTCAAGTCAATGGCTGTTGTATTCAGTTCAAGGAAACAATGCAGATGGAAAAGACAAAACAGCTACCAAGAAAGTTGACACTGTAGTAGGCAGTTTGGATATACATTTAAGAACAGAATAAACTCCCATCTCCGTGGGAATATGTTACTACAGCTCGCCCGAACCCCAGCTAATTTCAAATGAGATAAAGCGTTGAGAAACATGGCACAGCGGCATTTGGGTACGATGCCTTTAACGATCCAGCAAACTGTCACAACTTGACCGTAAACATTGTCTTTATGAAGAGGAACTGAGGGTTTTGCTGATTAAGATATGTACGTCATCAAAGTGGTGATTGAAAATACTGTACAAATCGGGGTGTCGAAAGGTTTTTAGTACAAAAACAATATTTCATAAGGTATCGTGACCAGCATTCCCGTTCCACGAACATGAACAATCCACATTCCAGGCAACATAGAGTGAGACAGCTCACCAACCAATCCTTCCCCTTCCCGGTCTCGAAAACAAGTACTTCCGCCGTCCCACTTTCCGTTTCTAACATTCCTCAAATCAGTGTCCCAGCTCCCAATACTTGTGTCCACTTATGCAGATGTTACTTCTTCACTTCCCAAGAAAATTGTGACTTGTAAATCTAGCTACTAAAAAGCATTGCTTCAATCCTCGTGAAAGTTGATTAGGATAAACATTAGGCTTCGATTTATCGTTGTGGGTTCAATTAAGAACTTCCATACCAGGGTTCTTGAATGTGCAATTTTTACGGGTCTTTCTTGATCTACTCATCTGGGTACTCTCAATTGCTCCATCTTGGATTCGGTGTGAGTTAATTTTCTATCTTATTTGGTTTCTGTTAGCAGAAAATCAGCAGTAATTAATCCATAATTACTGACTGCATGAAATCAGCGTTGATTGATTTGGTGAAAATCAATCATTAATTTGTACATAGCTGTATGATTGATTTGGTATTTATTTCTTTAATTGTAGAGATAGATTTTCTATAATTATCTACCTCTGTAACCTATATATTCACAGACCTACGGGTTTATCAATATACAAAAAAAACATCATTCTGTAAAACTTCATGGTATCAGAGCGGTAATCTCTGGGAATTCCCTCTTTTCATATTTTTTTCACTCCCAGAAAATCACTCTCATTTTTCTTCAATGGAAAACAAGAGCCCAGAAGTCACCACCGGTGATATCACTTCATCTGGTAACTCTCACCAGAACCAGGTCCCTGCAAACTCCAGCGGACATGTTGTCTCTTTCAATGGTGGAGACAACAACTCTCTCCACATCACAGCCCACAAACTTGATGGCCACAACTACCTTCAGTGGGCTCAATCTGTGAAGATAGTAATATGTGGTCGTGGAAAATTGGGTTATATAACCGGTGAGCTTCCCTCTCCAAAGTCAACTGATCCCTCGTACAAAATCTGGATGGCTGAAAACTCGATTGTCCTTGCTTGGCTGATCAACTCCATGGAGCCTAAAATCAGTCGCCGTTATCTGTGGTTCAAAACAGCAAAAGAAGTGTGGGATGCTGCTCGTCGTATGTACTCTGATCTCGGTAATGCCTCTCAAATCTTTGAGCTCCGATCAAAACTCAAAGCCATGAAGCAAGGGTCTTTGTCTGTGACCCAATATTTCTCTGATCTCCAAGATCTTTGGCAAGAACTTGATCTATTTCTTGAGGATGATTCTGTTTGCGCTGATTGCACTGTCAAGCAACGGCGAAAACTTGAAAATGAACGAGTTTTTGATTTCCTTGCTGGGTTGAACAGCGATCTTGATGAAGTTCGTGGACGGGTTGTGAGTCGGAACCCGTTTCCTGATACTGAGGAAGCTTTCTCTGAGGTGCGTCGTGAAGAAGCCAGGCGCAAGGTTATGTTATCTGATGGTGCACTTTCCAGCCACTCAGTTCTCGAGGGATCTGCCCTCATATCCCGCAATTTTCCTTCTCAAGTCACAAGTCAAGCTCATCCTAATCATCATCCTAATCCTAATCCTGACATGAGGTCAAACAAAAAAGGTGAGCGCATGTGGTGTGACCATTGTAATCGCCACGGACACACCCGTTCTATTTGTTGGCAGCTTCATGGGAAACCTGCCAACTGGGTTCCTCGTAGACAGAACAATGATAGGACTTCACAGGGGCGAGCCTATCAAGCTCAGTCTGGCAATAATAAGGATACAAAAGTTGATCTCACGGGGCCTTCCCTTCCATTCAGCAAAGAACAAGTGGATCATCTACGATGTCTTCTCAATCTCGACCCACCAACTAGTTCAAATTTAGGATCTTGCACCGTCGCTCACTCTGGTAACACTTTTTCAACTTTTATTTCTTCAGCCAATCCTATAACATTATGGGTTATAGATTCAGGTGCCTCTCACCATATGACCGGTGTATTCAGTCTATTTGACTCATATATACCTTACTCCCATAAAGCCACTGTTAAAATTGCAGATGGAACTTTATCTCCTGTTAAAGGAATAGGAACAATAAGATTATCTATGGGTCTCATTCTTACATCTGTCCTTCATGTTCCGTCCTTAACTTCCAATCTGATTTCTATAAGCAAGTTGACTTCTGACAATCACTGTGTTGCTAATTTCTTGCCGTCATCTTGTTCTTTTCAGGATCTATCATCGGGGAGGACGATTGGCAGTGCTAGGATTCATGATGGGCTCTATTTCCTAGTAGATCAAAATAAAGTTAGTGGACAGCCTAGTGTGTCTACTGTAGCTTCTTTTTCTGATTCCCGTTCTACAATAATGTTGTGGCATCACAGACTTGGCCATCCCAATATTTCCTACTTGAAACGAATGTTTCCCTCCTTATTTACTAATGAAAATTCCTCGTTGTTTCAGTGTGATATATGTCAGTTAGCTAAACACACTCGAACCTCTTTTCTTCCAAGGCCATATATCTCATCTGCTCCTTTCTATTTGATCCATAGTGACATATGGGGTCCATCTAAAATCACCACTGCTCATGGGAAAAGGTGGTTCATTACATTTATCGATGATCACACACGTGTCACATGGGTGTATCTTCTCCGTGAAAAATCTGAAGCACACCAGATATTCAAAAATTTCAATCAGATGATTGAAACCCAATTTCAAACCAAAATCCGAGTGCTTCGAACTGACAATGGCAGAGAATATTTTAACTCTATTCTCGGTGAATATTTGCTGGAAAATGGCATTATTCATCAAAGTTCTTGTGTTGACACTCCACAACAAAATGGAGTTTCAGAAAGAAAAAATCGCCATTTGTTGGAGGTTGCCCGTGCTCTGATGTTTACCACGAGTGTTCCAAAGTATTTGTGGGGGGATGCTATCTTAACAGCCACATATCTCATAAATCGCCTTCCTAGCCGCCCTCTTAAGTTTCAATCTCCCTTGTCCATCCTCGCCAGATCTTATCCTTATATTTCCACAAATACCCTTCCTCTAAAAACTTTTGGGTGCACTGCTTTTGTACACATTCATGAACACAATCGTGGTAAACTTGATCCTAAAGCACGCAAGACCATCTTTATTGGTTATTCTCCCACTCAGAAAGGTTATCGTTGCTACTGTCCTCAGTCTAAAAAAACTTATGTTTCGTGTGATGTCACATTTTTTGAGGATACTCCGTATTCTTTCCCCACTTCGCTTCAGGGGGAGAATTTTCATCAGGAAGCTCAGGGTTCATGGGATACTTTGGATGTACCATTGACTCCATCAATCACTTCTACTTTTGAAACTCCCAGTCCAATTATATCAGAGCAAATTAGGCCTATCACGGAACTCAATCCAGAATCTTCTTCCACGGATAATTTATCTGTGCAAGAAGTTGGAGGAGAAACAACTAGGCCAAATCACAAGGAGTTGCAGGTCTACTCAAGGAAAAAATCCTCTAAGGACAAGCAAATCATGAATCCTGCTCACTCTCAAGAAGTCACACCCCTGATAGAACCTCAATCTGTTGATATCTCAGGTAATTCAGAATTTTCAGATTCTAATTCTGATTTAGATGCTCCAATAGCCATTAGAAAGGGAATTAGAGCGTGTACTCAACATCCTATTTCTAAATTTGTTTCCTATTCGAACCTGTCACCTTCTTTTTGTGCTTTTACCTCGAATTTGTCCAGTGTTGCTGTTCCTAGGACCATTGAAGAAGCACTTAGTACTCCTGAATGGAAGGCTGCGGTATTGGAAGAAATGCGCGCTCTTAAGCAAAACAATACTTGGAGATTGGTTGAGCTTCCGCATGATAAAAAAACAGTTGGCTGTAAATGGGTATTTACCGTAAAATATAAGGCAGATGGTTCTATTGAGAAGTATAAAGCACGGCTGGTGGCTAGAGGATTCACACAAACTTACGGTATTGACTACTGTGAAACTTTTGCTCCTGTTGCTAAACTCAATACCATCCGAATTCTTCTCTCGCTGGCAGTGAATTGCGATTGGCAACTACATCAGTTGGATGTAAAAAATGCGTTTTTGAATGGTGAACTTGAAGAAGAAGTATATATGAGTCAACCTCCAGGATTCGAACAAAGGATGGGAAATCGAACTGTTTGCAAACTCAACAAATCCCTTTACGGGTTGAAACAATCTCCTCGGGCATGGTTTGATCGATTCTCCAAAGTTATCAAAAATCTAGGATATGTTCAAGGACAAGCAGACCACACACTGTTTATCAAGCACTCACAAAATGGTAAGATAACTATTTTGATAGTTTATGTTGACGACATCATAATTACTGGAGATAACGTTGAGGAGATGAACAAAGTTAAACAGATGATGGCAAGGGAATTTGAGGTTAAAGACCTTGGAGCATTAATGTATTTTCTCGGCATGGAATTTGCGAGAAGTAGAGAAGGTATTTCTGTGTCACAAAGGAAATACACTCTTGATTTACTAGAAGAAACGGGCATGTTAGGATGTAAGCCTAGCCAAACTCCAGTTGAGCTTGGAAATAAATCAAAGATGTTTGAAGGTGGTCCGGTTGATAAAGGAAGATACCAGAGACTGGTGGGAAAACTTATTTACCTCTCTCATACAAGGCCCGACATCGCCTTTGCAGTAAGTCTAGTGAGTCAGTATATGCATGCACCTTGCCAAGGCCATCTTGATGCGGTGTATAAGATTTTGAGGTACTTGAAGAAAGCACCCGGGAAGGGTTTATTCTTTAAGAAGACTAATGATAGAGGAATTAAAGTTTTCACGGACGCTGACTGGGCTGGTTCAGTAGATGACAGAAAATCAACGTCTGGTTATTGTACCCTATTATGGGGTAACTTGGTCACTTGGAGAAGTAAGAAACAATCTGTTGTAGCAAGAAGTAGCGCAGAAGCCGAGTATAGAGCTATGGCTCATGGTGTTTGTGAAGTTATATGGATAAAAAGACTTATGGGAGAATTGAAGATTGGATATGAGGATCCTATTCATCTTTACTGCGATAACAGATCGACTATAAGCATAGCTCATAATCCAGTACATCATGACAGAACGAAGCATGTTGAGGTAGATCGACACTTCATCAAAGAAAAGGTTGAGACAGGCATTATCAACATTGAGTATGTGCCTACTAATCTACAGCTGGCTGACATACTTACAAAGGGTCTTACAGAGAAGGTTTTCAATTTTTTCTTGGACAAGCTTGGTCTTATTAATATCTACAGCCAAGCTTGAGGGGGAGTGTTAGCAGAAAATCAGCAGTAATTAATCCATAATTACTGACTGCATGAAATCAGCGTTGATTGATTTGGTGAAAATCAATCATTAATTTGTACATAGCTGTATGATTGATTTGGTATTTATTTCTTTAATTGTAGAGATAGATTTTCTATAATTATCTACCTCTGTAACCTATATATTCACAGACCTACGGGTTTATCAATATACAAAAAAAACATCATTCTGTAAAACTTCAGTTTCAATATGGATTTGATTCGTCTCTGATTCCTGGGTTTTTTTTGGGTTCCATCTGTACCCAATTCTTGGCTTCGATTCCTTTCAGCAGACTTCAATTTGTTGTTTTCTGTTTTAGGGGAAATGTGATGGTTGTGGCTGCGGTGGTGGATACTGGTTGTGCTAAGGTGGTGGTGGTGGTGGTGGTGGTGGTGGTGGTGTTTACTGTTTACTGATTGTGGTAGAGTGAAAGCTGAAGTGTCGGTGGGCGGTGGCAATGGCTGTGACAGTGATATAGTGATTCCTGTGTTTGATTTAGGTGTGACGGTGGTTAATCTCCATTAGGGTTGTCAATGGGTCGGTTCTGCCGGACCGCTAAATACAAGGCCAAGGTAGTAATTCTTACCCTCCCTCCCTCCATCCCTCCTCTCTTTGGTAGTAATTCTTACCCTAAATACAAGGCCAGGGTAAGCCAAAACTACCAAAGACCCTTACATGGGAGTAATTATTACTTGCTCCAAGAGCAAATTTGACATGGTGCTCTAATCCATACATCACAGGACACGTCAGGAACATGTAGGAAATCCACTTTCTTTTGTCTGCCACTCATTCTCTTTCTTCCTGACGTGTCCTGTGATGCATGGATTAGAGCACCATGTCATATTTGCTCTTGGAGCAAACAAAAATTTCTCCTTACATGGAAAGGTTTTATTGTGAAATGATACAAAAACCTCATACTTTGATTTCTTCTTCCCTACATTTCTCCATAGTTTTTAAAAGTTTTGGCTGTCCTAGCATCCTGTCTTCTCTATTGTAGTATGGGCATCATGGCATAAGTCTTGTGTTGCCATCTGAAAGGTAAAAAACAACTTACAGACAAATACAAGCATGCACAAATCAGTAAGTACCTTAAAAAGATTGAACGGCATCTGCTTCTGAATACGAAAGCTTCTAACTTTATCGTGATCCACAAGATCAAAGTATATATCTCTTCCAATCTGATTCTTTAGGTCTTCATCACGTGCAACCTAAAGCATCAACAAAACTGTCCAGTTACAAATCCTTAGCTGGAAATGAGGAGCCTATTCTAAGAAGCAGTAGCAGAAACCTTAATGATGGTATAAAGGTGAGCCTCCGCTTTCTCTTTCTTCTTAATTTCTTTTTCTTCTTGCTCCCTCTTCAACCTTTCCTGGGACATGCACTAACTGTAAGCAAATACATTCTAGATAGACGAAGAGTAAATACACTGGCAACACCGGAAAAAAAGAACTGTACCCTAAGATGTTCGGCAATGTCCTTCTCATCCACGTTACAAATTATCTTGTCCTTGTCACTTTCACGTATATAAACCAACATATATGCATTTGAGTACTTTGTGAATTTAAAGGGGGTATTGTTGAATCCAGGGTTTGTCTGAGGCAACTGTAACATAAAAAAGTTAACAAGTTAAGAATACAAGCAACACGCAACATTCATTGAGAAAGCATCATAACAATCATAATGACTAGCCGCCATTAAAGAACATGACCTCCTCTTCGCCACCATACTGCTCATCTAAAGCCCTCTTCACGTCTTCTTTTGTCACCCGTTCATCATCAAACTTATACCTGGACAGCAAATCAGATATTGTGTCATCAATACTTTGTATGCATTCAGAATATGACCATACAATGAGTTAACAAATCAATTCAAGACGAACTTGACCTTTGCTAGGTACAAAATAAGACAGATTGATCATAAAGATACGAGTACTGTGAGTAAATGAATGATATGTAAAGATAAATTATAACCAATATCTAGACATTAGTGCTTACCATTGATCAGAAAGAGTTGGCCTAATAAAGGCATAATAATGTCCACCATGCACCCCGCCACTATGAACCAAAACACTGCAACATCACAATTTCCAGGAAAAAATCAAAATCTAGGCTATCATGAAGGAAGGGGCTGAATTAAGACGAGCATCCAAAAAAAGCATATAAAAATGGCTCCAAAAATGTATAAAGCCATGAAAGCACAAACATACCTAGCATAACTAAACAGAGCTGAGTGAAAACAAGCAAATGCTCTGGGATTGGATAAAATTACAAGTATTAACAGACACTATAAAAAGAATTATTCAACATGTATTCCCATCTTTTATCCGCCAAAACCCAACTACTTGACAGTGGTAGCAACGAACAACAAATAAAATTATGTCCCTGTGGCTAAAATGGCAAATTTCTCATAGAATTCCCAGTGAGAGATATCACATGCCATGGAGGCAAAATCATTAGTGAAGACTGAAGAGGAGCAACAAGCAATGGAAAGACCAAGGTTTATAACCATGGGGTAACCTGCTTCTGCCAGTCATAGCAGTGCATAGTCCACATAATCAATTCCAAAACTTTACATGTGTAGCCTTCTTTTCCTTCAAGAAATCTAGAAGTGTATCAACAAGCCTCAGCTTCTTGGTCAATACTATCAGATCAACCGCTAGGCGCTAGCATAACCGACAAACCCACCTGATACTGACTGATGAGTAAGAAAGATGCAGGTTGTAGGAGATGTCACCAGGCTTAGTGTGGTTGGTCTGCGAGGTGAGGATCCAAGTATCAATTATCACACCATTGGGGTTGGGACTCAACTGAGATCGCCCTAAAGTCTGTTTCAGACACGAAATACTTTAAGATATAGTTAATAGCTTATTTTCCAGTCTGCCTAGCTATCAAATCATCTCTCCTTTTTAATTGGATATGGATATGGATATAGGTGAATCCGATCCGAATCCGACCCGTTGCCATCCCTGCCCATGACATGCTTAGATTGCAATAACCACAGATACCTTTTTATTATTCCGAAACTAAAACCTGAAATGACACGAGTCCCTTTCTGAAAGTACAAGTCTTTTCCTGTGAGAGAAAGATAACTATCGCAACTAATGTAATTAGTGCCTTTAGAAATGGGTGAGTTACTAGTTCTGCATGAAGGTGCATTCTGTTGTAACAAAACTATTGAACACTGTAAAAACTGCTAAGCACACACATTATAACCAAATAGCATGTACCAGGATACACCCTCCGTCCCATAATGAGTGTCCTGCTGTTTTTTCAAGCATTCTGAGGAGGTAATTTGACTAGCAAAATCATACAAGAATTTGGTAATCATTTCATAATGTTGTGGATTGATCTTCGAACTTCAACATTGTCAGAAGATTTATAAGTTCTTGTATCGTTTTGCTAGTATCACATCCTAAAAAATGTTTTAATAAAACAGCAGGACACTCAATTTGGGACGGAGGGAGTATGTAACAGGAACTGCCCACATTCATTTAAACCTGAAATCCAATGAACAAACAAATCTTTTTAGTTAACCACCCTCTGGACATTAACATGATATGACTTGGTAATCTTTTCATAATGTTGTGGAATGATCTTCAAACTTCAACATTGTCAGAAGATTTATAAGTTCTTGTATCGTTTTGCTAGTAAATCACATCTTAAAAATGTTATAAGTTCTATGGGACATGAGATCCTACAAAGTAATTATAAATCCAGACAAGAAACTTAAACTAAAATGACTTTGTTTTCTTACAACTCATAGATATTCAGATACCTGTGAAGCGTGTAGAAGTTCCGCACACTCTTGTTGGCATCGGGTGATAAGTACTTTCCATTCTCTCGATCAAGATCAAGCTCCAGAGGGAACTCATATCTATCGTTAATCTATAGAGTAAAAAAAGGACACAAACACTTAATCAGATTAGTAGGATAATGCAAGATGGAAAGATAAATTACAGAAAAAAAAATGGCATCATTACATCATATAAAGCCTTAAATGATCATGAGCACCCCATAATTTATTTCATGGGACTTGAAAGGGACAAAAACACCACATGTAACAGAGAACGTTAAAGTCACCATGACCATTGTGACTTTTACGTGATGCCAAGCACACATAAAAACGTTAAAAGGTATCTTTTCATTTCTATGTAATCTTTAATTTCACTCTCTAGTTTGAATCTTACACGCAAATAATACAACTTCAACAAGTCTACTGGGAAATTAAGCCACACAATGTAGAGCTTTTGGCCTACTGACCTTCACCATAGTATCCCGCATAAAGTCGTATTCAAATCTTTTCAACTGAAGTTGAAGAACTGGAGGGAAGTCGATGAACAGAACACCTTTTTTAGCATCCTGAAAAATAGAAAGACGGTTATTAAATAAAGGAAAAAATATAAAATAATTAATAATACTATGATGTAAAGAGTTGAGCTATTCATGATCAGCTCAGAGTTTGGCTTGTCTGGGTGGGTGTGAACTACAAGACACATGTAGCAGTTTAGAAAACTTGTATTTATTCTTTCATAAATCAACTTGTTGCTTTAAGCTTCGAATGGACATGTATACTCTTACTAAAACAACGTTTAGATGTGAGTGGAAAGATAAACTTTTTATATCATTGAACCTTGTGACTTATGAGCCAGTTAAAAATCAATGTAGTCTTTGCTTGCTCACATTGAGCCGGGGTAAACATTTTCATGCTTATTTTGAGCTCTAGCTATCTAGAACTTTGCAAGTTGGACTTAAAAATGCTTAAGCTCCTTGGACTCATTTACACCAACTCTAGTAGATTATAAGCAAAGATTATTATAAATAAAATTAGAGCAATAAGTGAATTGATGCAGGCAACTATTTGTAGCTTGCGCCCAAACCATAGATGAGTTATGAGCGGAGAGACAACCAACAAAACAAGTTATGTCATCAGCGAAAAGCCCACACAAGTGAATTTACAATACTTCGGTAAAACTCCAAATTCCAATGGAAGGAGCAACATACCTGTAACCCATGTTGTTCAGCATGATATTTATTATCACCTTCAAGACGCTCCACCTCCACATACTTATCGAAAGATGCATAAACGTCTTTGCAACCTTTGACATCAAGCTGAAGGTCTATCATCCAAGTATAAAACTAGTCAATAATTGAGGACAGGAATAAGCATAATGCATATAGACTATCGTTCCATTTTAATAAAAAGCAAATACCATAAAATGACTCCTTTCTGGTAGATTTATAGTCCACATTGATGCACTCAATGTAATTCATATGGTGCCCTTCAAACAACTTCTGTATGGTATCCTCTACAACAGTTCCCTGGTGCAGTACATTACGTTTAATATAATTAGAAACTACTTTACAGCTAGTGACAATGATGAGATTCAACTTCAAAGCTAATTCAAACCTTCATTTTGTCTTCAAGTTTTTCACAGAGAACCCTGTTAAGTTCTTGCACATCATGCTGCATGAATGAATCATATGTATCCCACCCGAAAGACTTAGTTAGCTCTTTTGTTGCCACACTGCTATCACTGTACTGAAGCTTGTAAAATAAACTTTGAAGAGCTAACGGGATACTAGCAGAAGGTGCATCGTTCTCCGTTGTTGGCATGTGATAAACAGCCTGCAGACACAATCCAATGTATTATTTTCCAACCTTGATAACTACATAAGAGCAACTAAAAGTTAGTGAACCCATTAAATCGCCCGGGCTAACCTTCCTGAAATAAGGAATGTGATACAGAGTCTGAAGGAGCGAGTTCATGTAGCAAGTCGCTCCTTGATTCTTTAGACCAACAAAGCCAGTCTCCTTCTTCGAGTCATATGTCCAGTAATCAACCACTTTACGAACAGCCACCTCGGCTTCAATAATGCATGAGTCATTCAGAAGAAACCCTCTGCTAGGATCATACAGCTCACCAAGAGGCATAAAAGATGTGAAACCCCAATCACTTTCCCGGGCACTAAACTGGTGCTGTGTCTCTGCCAAATACAGAATTGAATTGGTTACCAAAAGATATTACAAGTAAATCAGATTAATTTTCGTCAGCAAAGCTGCTAAAAAGTAATATCCAGTTACCACAGACAAGCTGATATGTAAAATACGCTAGTCTTCTCGGATCAGTATGTAGCAAAAAGGAAACAAAAACAATACATAAAGTCAGAGAAGAGACTTCCGGAGTATCAAAAAATAGTCAGAGAAGAGAACTAAAAACTAGAAGGAACGATGACGGCCATAATAAATTTCCAATATGTGATTCATGTTCAAAAAAAGGTATAACTACCCGAAAGAAAACAAAACCTAGCAACATGATTTCAGAGTTACCACCGATCCTGTAACAAATCAGCTGCACTCATGGAACAGAATAGTGCAGTTCTCAGAATTAAGTGTCTTTGACTAGCCATGTTAAGACAAATGGAGCAACATGGAGAAATTTATAAGATGCATTCTCCTATTGTAAATTTTAATACTTCAACAATCAAATTTGAGGTAGATTATTATGTGAAAGACAGCAAAACAGTATCACAGTATCCATGCAGTAGAGAGAAACTATTTTTAGAGCAGAGATAATGAGGTGCGGCTGCAACATGAACTAGGGAGCCTGCTTCCGTACGCCATATTTAACGATCAATAAATCTTCGTTGATAATCAATGTTAAATCTTCGGAAGCGCCAAGTGTGAAGAAAGAGAACAAAAATAGTACAAATAAGAATTAAAGTGATGGACTGTACATTTATACTAAAATAAAAATAGACATTTTAAGAATTTTCCGCTCACAGTTCATCATCAAATGATTGTTAAGCATCCAAAAGAAGGCAGTACCTTCATGTTCAATTCATGCATGATTTAAAATGAATTTCACTACAGTTTAGACTTTGAATCGGTTCCCTTAATCATCCTTTGCAACACTTCACAAATTCAACAGATGGTTGTTGCATAGAAATCGGCACTGGTCTGTATGTATTAGAAGGCCCCGGAGCTCTAGAGCGCTATCGGTACGGGTTCAAATTTAAATGATCGCAGAGAGCACCTTACAAAAATGAGTAGTGACACTGATAATAGAAAATAATGCCTTTACTTTTAAGACTATGTAAGAGTTGAATTGGACCTCAAGTCATAACAAAAAATGAAATTTCATTCACCAGAATCATGCAACCGTGTCATGGTTAATTTCACACAGCAACGTGGTATTGGCCTGAAAAGTGAAACATTCTTTGTAACTAAAGCTATGTTAGAAACCTTTACTGAGTAGGTATGTTATGAAATAAAAGAAAATCTGCAGAAACACTCTTTATAGGAAAATTACTGTATTCACAGCTTTAGTTATGTCAGCGTGTAGTGTCACTGTAAGAACGAAACGTTTCTTAGAAAAAGGGAAAACTCAACCGAGAATAATTGCTTTGAAGTGTCAGTCATTCATGAAATCAATAATCATGTGTTCTAATGCTTGTCAAAAACATTATTACAAAAATCAAGGAGCTAAATTAGGATGATATGAACAAAATTCTGAAGCACCAAGAGACTAAGAAAGGTTATAACTTATTGAACCAAAGCACTATTATGTTAAAGGTAACTACAGTCGTAGATCAACTTAGGTGTTGAATAAATACAAAAAAAATATCAGTGCACAAGAAGAGTTAAAATAACTCCCCTGAAACCAAAACCGTAAAGTGCGTAAAAACTGGACTGTCAATAGTTAAACAGAAATCTCCTTGCCATAAAAAATACAACGATTACGTTCCCTCCAAACTTGCCACATTATACTCATAGGTGCAACTCACCGTATCTCCTTTCGACTGGAACCTTTGCAACCTGCTGACCAACAGTGAAGTTGCGTCATTATGCCAGCTGATCGGACCCACTGTATACCAAAAAAACCCCTCCAAACAGCCTCACAAATTCCTCTCACCACCAGACAATGCAGCAACAAGTGTGATACGGTTTCTTCAGACAGTTTCTTCGGAGAATCCGTACATTACGCACCAAAGCAATCTTGCAAACTTGATCACATCTTCTCCAAATTAAGAAGACAAGACACTATAGCAGCAGTATCACCTGGTACCAGGGGTCAATCTGGCAAGCTCCTATTTTACTTTCCACACAACAGAACTACCTAAGGCATGTTTCAACCCATCAATGGACCTAGATATGAACCTAAATAGAGCCCTCAAATCTTATCGTCATTTAAAGACTTCTAAAATCGTCGTGACTACTGTTCGCAATCTCTATCACTTTTCGTGTATGAGCGGTATTTAGTTAAGGTCATTGGATTGCCTATGGTTTGAATTGTTTTATTGGTTTCAATGGTGCTTGAATGGTCTAACCACTTCTTGCTGCATCCAAAACCATATTACTTCGGTCGAATATTAACTGTATAGTACTGTTTCACAACTTTACTTGACACGATTAAAACATGTTAGCTTCACTTGTGATCTCCAGCATGATTAGCCAACAAATTGTGACACGGCATGATTCACAATACATAAACACAAATACTCGCCCCTCGTTCACCAATTGAAAGACCATAAGATTTCACAAGGGAAATATACGACTAGACTTGAATAGATTACAACTCCGGTTTCAGAAAACAGAAAAGATTAAACCATGTCACACTGAGGTACCTTTTCTTACAGAGTACTTGTTGGAGGCTTGATTAACTACGGCCAAACTGAATTGAGCATATCTGCTCCAGCCATATGGTAAGCTACTTGAATCAGCAACATCCAGATACATGGACAAATGTTCAACATTGTTACCCTTGGGAAAAATGAGAATACGCCTGTTCATAAGAAGAATATTAAAATTTAGCCCCAAAACAAAACGAAGACAGTGTAATAATTGAGAATGAGCAAATAAAAAAATACCATTTGTAAACGCCAACCATAAATATCTCAGAGTACAGCTTCTTTGTATTTAATTGAGTAAAGTTCTCAATCTTCCATGTGAACCTTGTTGTCTGAGGATCCTCTGCTTGCTGGTTATCAGTAGAAGCAGGAGTAGTACCTGTCTCTGGTTGAGCCGCAACTAACAAATTTCCAACAAGAAAAAATTAATCAACTACTCAAAATGCCCCAAGGATAAGGTTTACGAAGTAGTTCAGAATCAGCATATCACTTATTAAAGTCACGTTTTTATACATTCTAGAATAGGATAACATGCGTGATTAATTGTTACCTTATCTAAATATCCGAAAATGTTACTGTACATACCAAACTGATGTAGAATTTCCCTATAAATGAGTTCACTATACAATGTGGTCACTGTGACACCTGTATAACGGTTCACAGGTCTCGGGGCACTCAAAGAGCAAAAAAGTATTATATTCAAGTACCACCGGACAGTGACTAATTTATTAACTCCTCGACAATTTGACATATCCAAGACACCGGTAACATGCACAGCAGAAATCTCTTAGCAATTAAACAAGACCGTGTACGGCATCATAAATTGCTTGAGTGTCGCCCAACACGCCCACAGTTTGTTTGCTCATCCGCTATTCGACATAACCCAATCATATGCTTAACATAAATCTATGTCCAGATTTAACTAGGGCCATGTGTACAGCAATCATGAAACACCTGATAACCTATTTTTCTCTAGTTCATGAAGTGCACAATTTGTTGGTCAAACCCTAATTTACAGCATCACAGACTGCATTACCACAGTTCCAAGAACTGGAACAAATCTAGACGCCATGGATAGTGAATTCGCGAATGTATCCCAAAAAGAACTCACCTTCCATGGGCTGAGGACCTTCAACCACCAACTCAGAATGCGGAACAAGCATCTCTTCGTCCTCTTGCTGCAAAAAAATCGACCAAAGTCAGACACCTCCGGATCCAAGTCAATCGAAGCCCTAGTTGATCAAACACAGCTATTTCGGTTAAAAAACGAACTACTCCACTCTGAAAAGCCCTAGCAACAACAAAAAAAGCTATCGCAAACTCCACAATGCAACCGCGAAACGCTTGATTGATGAAAAACGAGAGGCTCAGTGCTCGAAAAAGCTAGCAATCATGTCAACAGACACGCAAAGCTTCAAACGTAGTATATAGAGATGAGAGAAGAGCGTTAACATACATCAATTGGAGCCGGAGTCATGACAGTCATGGAGGAAGAACGGCAATTAGGGCTTTTTTTTGTTCTTCCGGCTAGGTCTCCGTGAAGACGACGACGTGAAATCGGAAATTGAGACGCCGGCGAGAAGGGGGATTGGCGAGAGGGTGAGTTTGGGGAAGAGAACGAGACGGTACGAGTGTTGTTATTGAGATCACCAGAAGAAGCAGGTCGAGGGGCGAAGGTTTGGTCCGTATATGAGCAAGGGTATTATGGGTATTTTCGCTTCGTGCAGGGGGAATCGTGTAGGACGGAGTACAAGAAAATGAGTGCTTCGGTTTTACAACTTCAACTAGGTGAGAGCGGGCCAGGCCGGGCCTAATGAGAGGGGTCGGGTACGGTACGGGACGGGACGGGCTAGAGTGTGTACTGGACTGGATACGGGTGTGGAGAATTTGAACATGTTCGGGCCAATTTTCAAAATAAAAAAATATATACAAAAAAACACGTTTTTTAGCAAGCCAAACCAGTCCGGAGGGGTGGGTTAGAGGGTTGGGGGTCGTGCAGGGGTTGGGTTGGGGGTTAGGGGGCCAGGTCGGGTCATTTTGACCTGCGGGTCAGTCTGTTTTGCCACCTTGACTACGACTTCTTTTTAAGGGATTTACTGTTTCATTTTTATTTTTTTGCGTATGCACGCATAATTTCATTACACAACTATTTATCGAAGTTACTCCGATAAAGAGTTTCATATATGAATTCACTAGATCACAACTATTTATCGCTTGTAAATTATTGTAAATATGTGACAATGACCCAACAATTAATGTCATGGTGCGGTCAATTACTTTGTCGTCACATGGACACACAAACGAGATAATCACTTTCATACAATCACCATCATTCAGGGACATACCATGTACATTTGGTTAACACATGTCACTTAAGAACTCAAGGATACATAGACACGACCATATAGCACAATGTGTCTTTAAGTAAAAGTTGTGTATGGTTAACCTTTGTGTATGGCATAGATTATTGTGAGGTGCAAACGAGAGCGCGCACGTTGAAGCATGATATAAGGTCTAAAGGCAAGGTTAATCGGTCGCAGAGTCATACCATCGGGACCTGACTCCTCACTCAAATTGGGAAAGTATAGTGATTTGCTGGCTCGAATACAATTTGTTGAGGTACCCGCCTCGACCAAGTCACAGAGAGCAAGAACCATATGCAGTATATAAGGCGAAGGTCAATTCGTACGGCCCCGTGTTTGGGCCACGTGTGGTTGAAGCCGTCGGACCCTCGTGACTCGTGAGCTAACGTTTGATCTCCGAGATCGATAGGGTCCATTATCACGTGTCATTTGCTTGTATGTTCACCCCTGATAGGTTACACTAATATTCACACCCTCGTGTGTACTCTTTTGTGCTATTAGTACACTTGCGAGAGGGTTATCTCTCTCTCTTCACTCTTCTATGTGATTAGCTTGCTTCCATTCTCGTCATTTGTACGTCTCTGTGGCCTTCTCTCATCAGAGTATTATTCTATCACCCAATTATGTCATCCACATTGTAGATCTTACGATCTAGTCTCTTATGATCATATTTCTAGATTTTTACATAGTAGTAATACTATTCTCACCAAGCATGCATGATTAAGAGACGGTGTGAAACGCTCATGTTTGTTCTTTAATGGACTTTTTTCAACCTCTCACAAATATTTTGTAGCAACTGATAGTTGAAATATATGTAACCGCAATCGGTCGTCTACAACTAGAAATTATAATGATACTTGTTATGAAATATTGGACTAGCTTATGTTGGGTTTTGACGTAGGTAACGCAGCGGAATAACAAAAATTAATCCTACTCAAAGCCCACCAAGGATCACAGGAAGAGACATCATAACATGATTAAGGACATAGAAGATGTGTACCTTTTGATTTGTGAGATCACACGAAGAATGATGTCCTCGTCTCTACGGTTGATCCACGTCTAGAGGTGAGATCTAGATTCTTCCTACTCCACAAGTGCTAGCTTGAACCCGGAGGAAGAGGGATGAAGATCAAAGCAACAAATCACCAAGGCACAAGGGAGGGGGCGGCCTCTCCTTGCCGTCGGGTAGAGGGGCGGACGGGAGGGCTAGGGTTTCGGCCCTAGCTCTTTTTGTCTTGCTCTCTCTTTTGCTCTCTCCCACTCTTTATGTGTTATGTCTAATAATAACTCATGTTGTGGGAAGGAAGCTAGAGCCTCCTTTATATACTCCAACAACTCCTTGTTATTTCCATAAAAGAGTTTCCTAATTCTAGATGAACTAGAATTATTCCCTTCCTTGTAAATTAGTCCTACTAAGTTTGCAAGGTTTTGCACGATGATCCTTCTATTAATTAATCCATATTAATTAATCCCAAATCTAGCTCTACTCTATTTGACGTGTGACCCCATAGGTTTCTACATAGTTGGTAGTAACTATTACTAACATGGAGCGGTGTCTAGCAACACATCCATGCCACCCAACCAATAGAAATAGTCAGTGATCCCGACAAACCTTTGTGCCCAATATGTCATATTGCATTATCCCTTTGTCTCCATATCCGGATTGGACACGAGACATAAATAGTCACACTCGTATATCCAATCCATAGTTCCTCGATCCTGGGAATATGCTTGCTTGCAGATAACATTAATATCTCCATATTAATTTATCTGAGTCTGGCCAGACATTCAATAAGCCTCATCCCTCGAGTGGCCGTGGATATTTACCCCCATTATGTGGGAGGGACAAATCATATCTACATCACTACGATCTCTAAGCTTGCTTCCTATTACGCCCGATAGCCACCTTTATAATTACCCAGTTACGGTGTAACGTTTGATAACATCAAAGCGCAATATTTCACAACTAGAGTATCTAGTGACTTCAAGTCCAAGGATTGCAATAATATTAGCACTACGAAAAGCGATTGTGACTTCACATAATCTAATGTATCCTTTTCGTCGTGGGTCAATCCAGTATGCCATTACTCCTAATGCATACCCATGTGTTAGACTTGATATCTCCATATCAATCTACCCACATACTAGTCTATATTTGATTGTCCTATTAATAAATATAATGAACTAGGGATATTTAAGATAAATAACACAATTTATCTAAGGACTTCATTATATTAAATATCGCCATAAATAATAAATGAATATTCTAGCCAAAATATTGTTCATACTAAATCTACGATTGCCTCTAGGGCATCTATTCCAACAGTCTCCCACTTGCACTAGAGCCAATCTGGCGCATCTCGTATGCCTATAGATCTGGCGTGCCCTTCATGCTTTCGCTGCGCAAGGGGTTTCGTGAGCGGATCTGACACGTTGTCATCTGTCGGAATCTTGCATATCTTCACATCTCCTCGATCGATCATATCACGAATAAGATGGAATCTCCTAAGTACATGCTTTGACTTTTGGTGCGATCTTGGTTCCTTTGCCTGTGCGATTGCCCCAGAGTTGTCACAGTACAACTCTACGGGATCCACTATGCTAGGGACCACACCGAGCTCAGTGATAAACTTCTTTATCCATACTGCCTCTTTTGCTGCTTCCGCAGCAGCAATGTACTCAGCTGCTGTTGTAGAATCAGCAACTGTGCCTTGCTTGGAACTCTTCCAGCTCACAGCTCCTCCATTCAGGCAAAACACGTATCTAGACTGCGATCTGTAATCATCCTTGTCGGTTTGGAAGCTTGCGTCAGTGTAACCCTTTACACTTAGCTCTTCCATTCCTCCAAATATCAAGAATACATCCTTAGTTCTTTTCAAGTACTTTAGGATGTTCTCGACAGCAATCCAGTGACTCTCACCCGGATTGGACTGATATCTGCTCACCATACTCAACGCGTATGATACGTCTGGTCTAGTACATAGCATGGCGTACATGATGGAACCTATGGCTGAAGCATAGGGTATCCTGCTCATGCCGTCCTTCTCCATCTCGTTGGAGGGACAGTCATTCTTGGAAAGAGTGACTCCATGTGACATGGGCAAGAATCCCTTCTTGGAATCTTGCATGTTGAACATCTTCAACACTTTGTCAATATATGTACTCTGACTTAGGCCAAGCAACCTTTTAGATCTATCTCTATAGATCTTTATACCCAGTATATAGGCTGCGTCTCCTAAGTCTTTCATTGCAAAGCACTTTCCTAGCCAATCTTTAACAGATTGCAGAGTAGGAATGTCATTGCCAATGATTAGTATGTCATCCACATACAAGACCAGAAATACTATAGAGCTCCCACTAACCTTCTTGTAAACACAAGGCTCATCTTCGTTCTTGATGAAGCCAAACTCTTTGACCGCGTCATCAAAACGTCGATTCCAGCTCCTAGAAGCTTGCTTTAATCCATAAATGGATCTTTGCAGCTTACAAACTTTATTGGCATTCTCTGGATCCTCAAAACCCTCTGGTTGTGTCATGTACACATCCTCAAGGAGGTTCCCATAGAGGAACGCTGTTTTGACATCCATTTGTCAAATCTCATAGTCGTAGTATGCTGCTGTAGATAGTGCTTTCTGAGCTGACAGATCTTGGCCACGTGGCAACCATCCAGCACACCATATTGTGCTCCACACACACTGGATCACCAGCCGAGCTGATCCATGTGGGGGCTGCGATACAGAGCCCTCGCATACCACCACACGGGACTTGTAGGGACTTAGTGGTTTGGAGGCTAGAGTAAGCCCTGTCGCGTGCGAGCCAAGCCCGCACGCGACCTTTAGTAACTGTTTTGAGAGATCTATGGCACGAGCTCCATAAACCCGGTCAATCCGGTCAAACCCGGTCAACCTCGTAACGGTTCCGGTATTCGCGCACAACGTGCTGTAACGGTCCCTATATACTCGGACGAACGTGCCGTTATGGTTAAGCTAATTAAGCCGCCATCAATGGGCGCATTAACCACACTACAACGGTCATGTTCTCTGCTATATATAGGACGTTACCCTTTCCATACAAAGGAGAACACACTTGCCATACGCGGAAGCTCTGCCAAACCTCTGTCTCTCTCTCAGACATTACTACTGACTTACTCTCTCCCTACACATAACCCCACTCTTCCTGTGCGATCCCTGATCCTCTACATACGGTGTACACGGAGGTCTCCCCGCCGGAATCTCTTGTGCACATTTTGGTGAACCCGACGTGAACTTACCAACCAAAGCAACCATGTCTCAGGAGGATGATATCAGCAACATATCGCCTTCCACCGAAACCGCCTCGGGAGAGGAGACCCGCCGTACTCCTACCACTCCCGGCGAAACACCGACGCTGGAGTCTTTGGACGCCACTGTTCAAAGTCAGGCGAAAGCTCTCAAAGCCCAATCCGTGCAGCTAGAACGGATCTTAGCCGTTCTGGGCACCCTTGCACCAAATCCTTCATCAGCCACCGCCGTCTCTCAAGGAGGAGGAGCCCCCGCCGCTCCGGGACTGGGAGTGTCAACCACACCTCCCAACCCTAACCTGCAGACTCCACCGGCGATTGCGCAGCCGCCTCCAATTCAGGGGTCAACAGCTCAGATGTTACCTCTCGCTGCCCACACTCCTCAGCCCTCGGCTTTGGCGTCTAACCCAACTTTGCAGTACCCTTTGCCTCCTTCAACGGCGATCTGGGGCAATGCGAGTAGTCCATATGTCCCTAATCCTTCGACGGCGTATGTGTCGCCCCCGCCGGCGGCAACCCCTCCTTCAGCTACCGAGGGAAGCATTCCAGAATGCATGACGTCTCTGCAGAAGCGCATGGACACTATTCTGGCTCATCAGTCATTCGCGGATACTATTATCCCGAAGCTGGACAATGATCCACCCATCCCACGAGAGATCTATCTCATGCCTAATCTCGCGGGGTACAAAGCTCCTAAGTGGGACAGGTTTGAGGATGTCAACGGAAACGCCCATGAACATGTCATGCGTTTCATTGATGTCATGGGGCCATACGGAGCCGATCCCAAACTGCTGATGCGAGAGTTCCCAAAGTCTTTAGGGAACGTAGCGTACAAGTGGTACCGAACATTGGAAGCCGGGTCTGTGAAGACTTGGGATGACATGGTCCAAAAGTTCTACACCAAATTCTTCCAAATGGAAGAAAAGGTGACGATGATCCATCTCTCGCGGATGTACCAGAAACGTGAGGAGGACGGGATAACTTTCATCAAGAAATTCAGGGCGAAATCCTTGGAATTCAAAGATCCAATGCCCGAAAGCCGGCTTGTAGAGATATGCCTGCAGTGCATGCGAGACGAATACAAAGGTATGCTCATTAATTTGCAAACACCTACGTTTTCAAAGCTAATTGAATGCACAAAGAACATCGAGCCTATAGTCGAGAGACAGAAAAAGAAGAACGCTCCGGAGCGACCTTCGAGCGGCACCATCTACAAGATCGGGAGATTCAGTTACAAGAGGGGACGCGAAGCTGAGGTCAATACAGTTTCACCCCAGAAGCAAGCGAAGGTTGCGAACTTCGATGTACCACCTCTGCCATGCTCAGTAGAGGAGGCAAGCGACCTCTGCAGACAGTGGCGCAAGGACGGCGTCCTGCCACCGCTCGAGAAGATACCCTCTAAGGAGATGGTGAGGGACCCTAAGTGGTGCGAGTACCACGGCAAGGTCATGCACCCCACAGCGGAATGTAAAAAGCTCAGGTGTACATTCGACCAGAAAATGAAGAACGGCGAGCTGATCGTCAGCGATCGTAGAAAGGACGTGCGCAACAATCCGCTTCCTGCCCACGCGGACCAAGAATCAAAAGGCAAGGAGGTTGCCATGATCTCAATTGTCGACTTGGAAGAAGTCGCAGAGGATGGTCTACCCATCATCGTAGAGGTCCACAATGACGAGGACTACACTATGGATACAGAAGACGAACGTGCCGATCGGATGAAGGGGTCGCACGGCTTTAGCAGATTCTTCGACGAGATGAACTTCTCCGAGAAGTGCTGGACAGACATGACGAAAGCAATCTTGAGGATAGCGGAGGACTACGAGGAGGATCTCGTAGTCTCCGACGGGAAAGTCATCAGGGCGTCTCGCTCTACAGAAAAGATTATGACATTTTCTGCCAGTGACAAAAAGACAGATGCGAGCCACCAGAGGCCTCTGTACGTGACAGCCATTATTAACGGCGTCGAGTTCAAACGAGCATTCGTTGATGGAGGAGCAGCGGTCAACGTCGTTTCGCTACACACACTGAAGCTAGCAGGGATCCCCGAGCACAAGATCGTCAAGCGTCCATCTCCGCTGATGGGATTCGGAAGCGACTCTAGAATGACGATCGGATGGATCCGCCTGGGCGTTCAGATTGGCAAAATCAAGTGCTCAGCAAAGTTCTATGTCATAGACGCGAACACTACATACCATATGATTATAGGTCGAGCCTGGATTCATCGCTTCGATGCGGTTCCTTCAACAGCTCACCAGGTTATGAAAGCTATCTGGAACGACAGAGTAGTCGAGATACCGGCTTCGACGAACCCATTCAACCTGGACGAAGCACATCTCAGCGAGGCGGTGTGGTTCACCGAGATGGAGAATGAGCAAACACCGGGACCATTCAACCCTACCCCTTTGCCTCTCTGGGAGGACATCAAGGATCAGTCACCTGCGGGAGTAATGGTGACAAGGGAAGATGCCAAGGACAAGCCGCCTACACGCGAAGAGGCGCCGCGTATCGCATACCATCGGAAGAATGTGTATACTCTGAAAAGAATCGCAAAGCATGATACCGAAGGCAAGGAGATAGAAAGCTTCTATGCCAATGGGAAGAAATGCTATCGCATATGAAGGTGCGCGGGGGTGTCCTCACACGGGCATGGGGATATCCCTGGGCAAATCAATCAAATCGAGCAAATTGCGCTGACGGAAAAGCCAACGCAGGGCGCTCCAGACGAGAAACTCAAGGAAGCACCTGAATGCATGGAAGACAGGCCCAGACCGCAAAAGCAAGAGCTAAAGGAAGTGTTCCTCAGCCCGAACGAGGAAAAGAAAAGGCCAGTCTTTCTAAGTGCGGACCTCACAAGCGAAGAGGAGCAAGGGCTGCTACAACTCCTAACTGAATACAAGGATGTGTTCACATGGGAGTATGATGAGATGCCAGGTCTGGATACAAGCATTACCATGCACCGTTTAGACATCATCCCAGGGTCTAAACCGGTAAAGCAGAGCACAAGGAGCTTCAGGCCGGAGCTTAACGTGAAAATCAAGCAGGAGATTGTCAAACTCCTAGATGCCAAGTTCATAGAGCCGAACCACCATCCCACATGGCTGGCCAACATCGTGCCAGTGGTGAAGAAGAACGGACAGCTCCGCATCTGCGTGGACTTCCGAGATCTCAATCGCTTCTGCCCCAAGGACGATTTCCCACTGCCCAATATCGATTTGCTTATCGATTCAACAGCGGGCCATCGCATGTTCAGTTTCATGGATGGTTTCAGCGGGTACAACCAGATCAAGATGGATCCCGAAGACGCACGGAAAACGGCATTCATCACTCCGGTGGGAGTGTTCAACTACACAGTAATGCCGTTCGGTCTTAAGAACGCGGGTGCGACCTATCAGCGGGCCATGATGGCTCTGTTCCACGACGTGATGCATAAAGAGGTGGAGTTCTATGTGGATGACCTGGTGGTTAAATCCAAGCACGAAGCAGATCACCTCGCGGATCTACGAAAGGTGTTCAATAGATGCAGGCGCTTTCAATTAAAGATGAATCCCATGAAATGCGCATTTGGGGTAACATCAGGGAAGTTCTTGGGATGCGTAGTTCATCGTCAAGGAATCGAGCCTGACCCTGCGAAACTATCAGCCATAACCAGCATGACGCCGCCCCATAACCAGAGCGCATTGAAGACATTTTTAGGAAAGCTATCCTATCTGCGAAGATTCATCCCAGCGATTGCCGAAATCACATGCTGTTTTAGCACTCTTCTCAAGAAGGACGTCGTGTACAACTGGGATCCGGAGCACGAAGCCGCATTCGAAAAGTTGAAGGATTTGCTGACATCCTCAAAAATAATGATCGCACCTCAACTGGGATCACCGCTTCTGCTATATCTGACATCAACAAGGAGATCCATAGGAGCACTCTTGGCTCAGGAGTACGAAGGTCAGGAAAGGCCTATCTACTACATCTCTCGCATCGTGCAGCCTGCTGAATCAAGGTACACGGACATCGAACGTCATTGCCTTGCCCTATTCTTTGTGATAGAGAAGTTAAAACACTATTTTGCATCACACAAAGTAGTAGTGGTCACCAAGAGCGACCCCATACGATATTTGCTAACTCACACTACTCCTGGCGGGAGATTGGCGAAATGGTACATGACCATCTCTCAATATGATATCACATGCGTGCGACCGCGAGCGATTAAGTCGCAGGCGGTAGCGGATCTGTTGGCACAGTTCCCCGATAACAGCCACGAGCCTGTGATCGAGGAAGAGCTCGAAGGCCCTGAGATCTATGCAATCGACGTGCCCTATTGGACGCTCCACTTCGACGGCTCGTCCACAAGGAAAGGTGGAGGCATTGGGATAGTCTTGACCAAACCAGATGGGGAGGTCATACAGATGTCCGCAAAGCTCAACTTCGCAGTCACAAACAATGAAGCGGAATACGAGGCTCTCATCGCAGGGCTCCGTGCGGCGAAAGCCTTGGAAGTAAGCAATCTAACGGTCATGGGAGACTCCAAGTTAATCGTCAAGCAAGCCTCGGGCGAGTACGGTTTGAAGGAGATCAACCTTCTGTCTTACCGCACCTTAGTGCAAAAGCTGGTACAGCAGTTTTGTGATGTGAGGTACGAGCACAAGCCCCGAGCAGACAACAGACATGCAGATGCCTTGGCAACCTTGGGATCCAAGGTCAGTACAGACAAATGTCCCGCGAAGATCTCTATTGAAGTGCGAGCATCGTCGGCGTTGACAGAAGATGCGTGCGATGACGAACACATGGATGACACGGATTGGAGAAAAGCAATCCTACAAGCTATTGCGGAAGGCACAAGCAGTGAAAGCTGGGCACTCACAAAAGGGTATTGTATACATGACAACACCCTTTACTACAAGGGTCCTGGCGGAATACTCATGCGATGCGTCTCCGAGCGAGAGGGACAACTGCTGTTAGAAAAGATTCACCAACATGCTTGCGGAGAAAGCGAGGTGTCAATCTACAGGAAGGCTCAAAGATATGGCATTCATTGGCCAGACATGTCAACAGCCGCAGCCCTGATACAAGGGAAGTGCGAGAGTTGCGCACTAATCAAAGATTCTCTACTCATCGCCCTAACCGATGACGACATGGACTGGAGGAAGCCACTCTTTGATTTCCTCACCCAGGGCACCGTGCCCGAATCAAGAAAAGAAGCCGAGAAATTGAAGAGGAAAGCATCTCGATATGTAGTACAGGAAAACCTGCTTTGGCGAAGAGGTCACGAGGGCAACTTGCTGCGATGTCTAGACGGCAGAGAAGCACAAGAAGTCATGGACCTTTATCATCAGGTGGAACATCAAGGAGGTGCGAAATTATGCAGGCAGCTCCTCTCAATTGGATATTTCTGGCCCACAATGGAGGTCGATTGCCGCACCAAAGTACGACGCTGCCAGGAGTGTCAATTCAAAGGAAACCTGGTGCACGCTCCCGCTGTGGATCTACATGCATTAGGGACGCCATGGCCATTTCACACATGGGCTCTAGACTTCATCGGTCCCATCCGACCAGCGTCACGCGAGAATCAGTTTATTCTCACTGCAACTGAGCTATTCACCACATGGGTGGAAGCCTTACCACTGAAAACGGCAAATGCGCTAAGTGTGGTCAACTTCATCCAGGAAAACATCATATGCAGGTTCGGAATCCCAAACACCATTCTTTCAGATAATGGTACTCCCTTTGTTAATCGCCAGGTAGCTGCGAAATTAGCGAAGTACAATATCAGGCAGATATGTTCTACCCCTTATTACCCGAAGGGAAATGGACAAGCCGAAGCGACCAACAAAACGCTGTTGAGAATTCTGAGTAAGATGGTCGCAGATGACCACAAGAAGTGGGCCGACTCTCTAAGCATAGCTCTGTGGGCCTACCGAACCTCTCCAAAGACACCACGGGGGCCTCACCATTCCTGCTATGCTATGGGGCCGAGGCCGTGGTACCTTCGGAAGTGAGAGTCAATTCGGCAAGGCTAGCCTTCCACGCACTCTACGAGAATCAACGTGATCTTGACTTAGTCTTGCTGGAGGAAAAGCGAGAACAAGCCAAAATAACCAACAAGCGATATCAAGAAAGGATTGCTCGCGCTTACAATAAGACAGTCCAGCGAAGAGATTTCGCAGTTGGAGACTTGGTCTTGCGCGCATCTGACCACTGTATGAGAGAAGCGACTCACCCGAAGTTCGCAGCCAATTGGGAAGGACCCTTCGAAGTCACAGAAGTCTTCGACAGTGGCTACTGCAGCATACGAAGGTTGCACGGCACAACCTCAACCCCGAGTTCAGTCAACATGCGCTGGATAAAGAAGTACTATCCCTAACTTCTCTCATTTCGTGCGTTTTATTATAACGTCGCTTAATCTCTTGTATGATTACGATTTACACAATCTCCTCTCCCATATGAGAGGATTGTAATCTCATCTCTCCCATATGAGAGCGTTATAATAAAAAAAAATCTCCCAAATGAGAAACTTCGTATTTCTGGATGTCAATTTTGCTTCATTTTAGTTTGTTATAACTGTTAACAATGGGTTATCCGCTACAATGGCAATCTGCTAAATGCGATCTTAATTGATCATCTAAGCCTATCTGTTACGATAGCAGCCTATGCAAATGCGATCTTAATTGATCATCTAAGCCTATCTGTTACGATAGCAGCCTATGCAAATGCGATCTTAATTGATCATTTAAGCCTATCTGTTACGATAGCAGCCTATGCAAATGCGATCTTAATTGATCATCTAAGCCTATCTGTTACGATAGCAGCCTATGCAAATGCGATCTTAATTGATCATCTAAGCCTATCTGTTACGATAGCAGCCTATGCAAATGCGATCTTAATTGATCATCTAAGCCTATCTATTACGATAGCAGCCTATACAAATGCGATCTTAATTGATCATTTAAGCCTATCTGTTACGATAGCAGCCCATACAAATGCGATCTTAATTGATCATTTAAGCCTATCTGTTACGATAGCAGCCCATACAAATGCGATCTTAATTGATCATCTAAGCCTATCTGTTATGATAGCAGCCTATCCAAATGCGATCTTGATTGATCATTTAAGACTATCTATTACGATAGCAACTTATGCAAATACGATCCTGATTGATCTTCTAAAAGTCTATCTGTTACGATAGCAACTCATGCGAAAAAGAAATTATCTTAATTGATCTACTAAAGCCTATCTGCTACAATAGCAATATCATGCAAAATGATCCTAAGTGATCTACAGAGGTCTATCTGATATGATAGCACTTGAATCTGAAAGCAGATCACAAGCCCATCTGCCGAGATGGCACAGCTGCGAAAATATGATCTCGAACGATCTAGTGAAACATCTGCGAAGTCATATGGCAGATAGCAAATGCGAAACCATCACATAGCATTATGCAAAGCGAAATATGCCGAAACGCATGCGAAGTTGTACTTTGTTGCAAAGAGACAGCAGATAACACAAAAGGCTATTTATCATTATGAGTCGAAAAGACTTACAATTTATCTGTCTAGATAGCAGCTTACAAGCGAAAAAGCTCAAATCTAACTACACAGCCAACATGGCTTACAATACATTCGAAAAGTAGCTGACAAGTCAGCAGAAACACATTACGGGAATCCTAACTGAAAAGGGTAAACCCAACGGTCCTAACACCGTCAATGCGATAAACAGGTCTGCGACTGAACATCTGTCGCAAGTGGGATCTTGCTCCAAAGAGCCACATGAAGCCATACGTTCAAGATCCCAGTATTTGACAAGGCCCTTGTCAGATCTGCACCCCATAACATTTTCCCAAGGAACCACCGGTTCCAGCGATCAACAGGCAAACAGAAGCTCCAAAGGGCAAGGGCTCCTTGTAGACGGGGATGAACGCAGCGGTCCGCCACCCTGAGCTCACGAACGTGGGGGCAATAAGTTCTTCTCCAGGGAGGCTGGAGAAGAATTCTGCCGTTCATTACGAGACGGTAGCACGGTCACTTCGGCGCTGCACCTCACCGGGAGGCGGCCGGAAACATGACCTGCACACATAATACACGAAGAAATTTCTTCGAACACACATGAGATATCATCTCCATCTTCTTTATGATGGTTATCAAGAACAACATTCCTCATAAAGTGGATCTTGGAAACTATTTCTATAGCACAAAGCGCAAATTCAGGATTCACAACTTGAAGTTGCCATGAATCAACGAAATACAAGCGTTGAAGCCAGCAGTCGTAAGGACTCACGGCAAAGCACATTTTTGGGATGAAGAACCCAAATGGCAAACATAGGGTTTATATAGACCTTGCAGAGACTCTTCAGTTGCCAAAGATGAGTCAGCAGAATTTGAAAAGAGGGTAAGGCCAATCACTTACGCCTTGAAAAGCGGTAACCATCAATTACCCTACTAAAGGCTACGACGATTCAGTTGCGTATCCTAATAAATGACGGATGGTCATGATTCGGATGGACTTCCCAACGAAAGCGTGCTTATCTTCCGAGAAATTAGCGCGAAAATTAAGCAGAGTATCAATTGCTGGTGTCATAATTGGATATGCACAGAGATATCCTATCAAATCCCGGAAAGGACAAAACGGGCAAGTTGATTCCTGTTGTTAAAAAAGGGGGGAGAAACCCTAGCAACATTACATTAATGTTTCAAACATTACATTAATGTTTCAGCCATTTCCTTGCTATTTTCAAAATTCAAAAAGTCAAAAGCAAATTCTTGATCAAGGAGTCATGGGGCGCGAACTGATGGCTCAGCTTCTCTACCTGCTCCACTTCTCGTTTCAATTGCTCGCACTTGGCATTCATCTCATGATAGAGCTTCGTAGCTTCTTCAGCCTTTTGCTTATGCTGCTCCACCTTCTGCTTTTCAGCTGCGAGGTTCTGGTGGCCGAGCTGCAAAGTTACGGCTGCGCGAATCAGAGTGACTCTTTTCATAAGAAATCTGAAACCCAGTCTGTCTTGAACTTTGGTAAGAAGATTTTGGCACATGCCACAAAGCAATTCGGCGCTCTGGACAGAGATGGTCTCAGGCGTGGCCGCAGACAGCTGCTCCAAAATCCAAATGGCTTCGGTGAGAAATAGCCTCCTGTCAAAAGGCCCTATCTCCAGAGATCTTGCAAACGATCGGGGGTAGGTGAGGCGCATCCGGACTAGCCAGTCCACATCAGTTTGCTTCAAACCTGAAGCAATGTTAAAGCTATGTTATCAAACTCGCAAATGCACTATGCAAGATGCGAACAGTGAATCATTACTTACCAGTTCCTTCGAGAATCTCACGAAGAGAAGGAATGCGCATTACTGGGGTCGTTGAAGACTGCCCTTGCTCCATGGCTCTCCTGTTAGCTGCGAGCTCTAACTCCTCATAGTTAGAAGGAAGAGTGTAGGCCGCACCAGCTGCGACTGCATTCCCAACCTGCGAGCCCCAAAAGCCCCACGCAGGAATAGGTGTCGCCGACTCAGTCATCGCCGGAGGCGAAGTGACAGCCGAGGTCGCTTGGCGAGGAACATTCTCAGATGCGGAAGCATCGGCAGTACTTGTCCTTATTTCCTCAGCGCCAGCATGGGCATCTTCATCCATTAGCACAGCACCAGCTTCAGCATCGTCGGAAAGTTCGATGATGTCCTCGAAAGGCTCACCTGCATGATCAGTAGCTGCGACGGGTTTCTCAGTATGGGGGCTCGGAGTCGGAACATAGGATGCAGAAGACTGACTTCTTTGCTCCGGCGCACGTTCCTCAACATTGCCTGCGATACAAAATGCCCATGGTATGAGGTAACTCGCATTAAATAATATTTTGCTATCTTTACTTAAGCTAAGAGCAAGCACCTCCACGCGAAGGTGGGATTGAAGCCTCTTCGTCATACACTAAAGACGAGGAACCATGTCCTATTAGTGTGTCCTCACTAAGTAAGTCTTTAAGAGGGGCATGACCTGGGATGCGAAGAAACCAGTTGTAGATACTGCTTTCTGACATGGCAGATCTAGGCCACGTGGCAACCATCCAGCACACCATATTGTGCTCCACACACACAGGATCACCAGCCGAGCTGATCCATGTGGGGGCTGCGAGACAGAGCCCTCGCATACCACTGCACGGGACTTGTAGGGACTTAGTGGTTTGGAGGCTAGAGTAAGCCCTGCCGCGTGCGAGCCAAGCTCGCGCGCGACCTTTAGTAACTGTTTTGAGAGATCTATGGCACGAGCTCCGTAGACCCGGTCAATCCGGTCAAACCCGGTCAACCTCGTAACGGTTCCGGTACTCGCGCACCACGTGCTCTAACGGTTCCTATATACTCGGACGAACGTGCCGTTATGGTTAAGCTAATTAAGCCGCCATTAATGGGCGCATTAACCACACTACAACGGTCACGTTCTCCAGTATATATATATCGTTACTCTTTCCATACAAAGGGGGACACACTGCCATACGCGGAAGCTCTGCCAAACCTCTGTCTCTCTCTCAGACATTGCTACTGACTTACTCTCTCCCTACACACACCCCTATTCTTCCTGTGCGATCCCTGATCCACTACGTACGGTGTACACGGAGGTCTCCCTGCCGGAATCTCTTGTGCACATTTTGGTGAACCCGACGTGAAACTTACCAGCAAAAGCAACCATGTCTCAGGAGGACAATGTCAGCAACCGATCGCCTTCCACCGAAACTCCCTCGGGGGACGAAGTCCGCCGTACTCCGACGACTCCCGACGAGGCGCCAACTTTAGAGTCTTTGGACGCCACTGTCCAAAGTCAGGCAAAAGCTCTCAAATCCCAATCTGCGCAGTTAGAACGGATCCTGGCCGTTCTGGGCACCCTTGCACCAAATCCTCCACCAGCTACCGCTATCCCTCAGGGAGGAGGAACCCCTACCGCTCCGGGATTGGGAGTGTCAGCCACGCCTCCCAACTCTCATCTGCAAACTCCACCGTCAGCCGCGCAGCTGCCTTCGGTCCAAGGGTCAACGGCGCAAATGCTGCCCCCTGCTGCTCACGCCTCTCAGCCCACGGCTTTGGCGTCCAACCCAACTCTGCAGTACACCCTGCCTCCACCAGCGACGATATGGGGAAACGCGGGCAGTCAATACACTCCCAATCCTCCGGCGGCATATGTGTCGCCACCGCCTACAGCAACCCCTCCGCCAACTACCGAGGGAAGCATTCCAGAATGCATGACGTCTTTGCAGAAGCGCGTGGACTCCATCCTGGCTCATCAGTCGCTTGCGGATACCATCATCCCGAAGCTAGACAACGATCCACCCATTCCACGAGAGATCTATCTCATGCCTAACCCGGCGGGGTACAAGGCTCCCAAATGGGATAAGTTCGAGGACGTCAATGGAAACGCTCATGAGCATGTCATGCGTTTCATTGATGTCATGGGCCCATACGGAGCTGATCCCAAACTGCTGATGCGAGAATTCCCAAAGACTCTTGGGAATGTAGCATACAAATGGTACCGAACATTGGAGGCCGGATCTGTGAAGACCTGGGACGACATGGTCCAGAAGTTCTATACCAAGTTCTTCCAGATGGAAGAAAAGGTGACGATGATCCATCTCTCGCGGATGTACCAGAAACGCGAGGAAGATGGGATCACTTTCATCAAGAAATTCAGAGCGAAATCCTTGGAGTGCAAGGATCCCATGCTCGAAAGCCGACTCGTAGAGATATGCTTGTAGTGCATGCGAGATGAATACAAGAGCATGCTAATCAATTTGCAAACACCCACATTTTCAAAGCTCATCGAGTGCACGATGAACATCGAGCCCATCGTCGAGAGACAGAGAAAGAAGAGCGCTCCAGAACGACCTGCGAGCGGCACCACCTACAAGATCGGCAGATTCGGCTACAAGCGAGGACGCGAAGCTGAGGTCAATGCAGTTTCGCCCCAGAAACAAGCAAAAGTCGCAAACTTTGATGCACCGCCTCTGCCATGCTCGGTGGAGGAAGCGAGCGATCTCTGTAGACAGTGGCGTAAGGACGGCGTCCTGCCACCGCTTGAGAAAGCACCCTCCAAGGAAATGACGAGGGACCCTAAGTGGTGTGAATACCACGGCAAGGTTATGCACCCCACAGCTGAGTGCAAGAAGCTCAGATTCGCATTCGATCAGAAGATGAAGAATGGCGAACTCATCGTCAGCGACCACCGGAAGGATGTGCGCAACAACCCGCTGCCTGCCCATACAGATTCGGGCTCAAAGGGCAAAGAGGTCGCCATGATCTCGATAGTGGACCTGGAAGAAGTCGCAGAGGATGGGCTACCCATCATTGCTGAAGTCCATGAAGACGAAGACTACAGCATGGACACGGAAGACGAGCGTGCCGACCGCATGAAAGGGTCGCATGGCTTCGACAAATTCTTCAACGAGATGAACTTCTCCGAAAAATGCCGAACGGATATGACAAAAGCAATCTTAAGGATAGCGGAGGACTACGAGGAGGACCTCGTGGTCTCCAACGGGAAAGTCGTCAGGGCGTCCCGTTCCACAGAAAAGATTATGACCTTTTCTGCCAGCGACAAGAAGACAGATGCGAGCCACCAGAGGCCCCTGTACCTGACCGCCATCATCAACGGCGTCGAATTCAAGCGAGCATTCGTCGATGGAGGAGCAGCGGTCAATGTTGTTCCACTCCACACACTGAAGCTAGCAGGGATCCCCGAGCACAAGGTGGTCAAGCGTCCATCCCCGCTGGTGGGATTCGGAAGCGATTCTAGAATGACGATCGGATGGATCCGCCTAGGCGTTCAAATTGGTAAAATCAAGTGCTCGGCGAAGTTCTATGTCATAGACGCGAACACCACATATCACATGATCATCGGTCGAGCCTGGATTCATCGCTTCGACGCAATCCCTTCTACGGCTCACCAGGTGATGAAAGCTATCTGGAACGACAGGATTGTCGAGATACCGGCCTCAACTAACCCGTTCAACTTGGACGAAGCACATCTCAGCGAGGCGGTGTGGTTCACCGAGATGGCGGACGAGCAAACACCCGGACCATTCAACCCTACGCCTTTACCTCTCTGGGAGGACATCAAGGACCAGTCACCTGCGGGCGTGATGGTAACAAGGGAAGATGCCAAGGAAAAGCCGCCTACACGCGAAGAGGCGCCGCGTATCGCATATCATCGGAAGAATGTGTACACTCTAAAGAGGATTGCAAAGCATGACCCCGAGGGTAAGGAGATAGAGAGCTTCTACGCCAACGGGAAGAAATGCTATCGCATATGAAGGTGCGCGGGGACGTCCTCCCACGGGCATGGGGATGTCCCCGGGCAAATCAATCAAATCGAGCAAGTTGCGCTGACAGAAGAGCCGACACAGATCGTTTCAGACGAGAAACTCAAAGAAGCGCCCGAATGCATGGAAGACAGGCCACGACCACAAAAGCAAGAGCTAAAGGAGGTGTTCCTCAGCCCGAACGAGGAAAAGAAAAGGCCAGTCTTCCTGAGTGCGGACCTCACAAGCGAAGAGGAACAAGGGCTGCTGCAGCTCCTAACTGAATACAAGGACGTATTCGCATGGGAATACGATGAGATGCCAGGTCTGGACACGAGCATCACCATGCACCGTTTAGACATTATCCCAGGGTCTAAACCGGTCAAGCAAAGCACCAGAAGTTTCAGGCCAGAGCTCAACGTGAAGATCAAGCAGGAGATCGTTAAACTCCTAGACGCCAAGTTCATAGAGCCAAATCACCATCCCACATGGTTGGCCAACATCGTGCCGGTGGTAAAGAAGAACGGACAGCTCCGCATCTGCGTGGACTTCCGCGATCTCAACCGCTTCTGCCCTAAGGATGATTTCCCACTGCCTAACATCGATTTACTCATCGATTCGACGGCAGGCCATCGCATGTTCAGCTTCATGGACGGCTTCAGCGGGTACAATCAAATCAAGATGGACCCCGAAGATGCACAGAAAACTGCATTCATCACTCCCGTGGGGGTATTCAACTACACGGTAATGCCGTTCGGTCTTAAGAACGCAGGCGCAACTTATCAGCGGGCCATGATGGCTCTATTCCACGACATGATGCACAAAGAGGTGGAATTCTACGTAGATGACCTGGTGGTCAAATCCAAGCATGAAGCAGATCACCTTGCAGACCTGCGAAAGGTGTTCAACAGATGCAGGAGCTTTGAACTGAAAATGAACCCCATGAAATGCGCATTCGGCGTGACCTCGGGAAAGTTTTTGGGATGCGTGGTCCATCGCCAAGGGATCGAGCCTGACCCCGCGAAAGTGTCAGCCATCACCAGCATGACGCCACCTCACAACCAAAGTGCCTTGAAAACATTCTTGGGAAAATTGTCATATCTACGGAGATTCATCCCAGCAATCGCCGAAATCACATGCTGTTTCAGCACTCTTCTCAAGAAGGACGCCGCGTACAACTGGGCTCCTGACCACGAAGCTGCATTTGAAAAGCTAAAGGAGCTACTCACATCCCCAAAGATTATGATCGCGCCTCAACTGGGATCACCGCTTCTACTATATCTTACATCAACAAGGAGATCCATAGGAGCGCTCTTGGCTCAGGTGTATGAAGGCCAAGAGAGGCCTATCTATTACATCTCTCGCATTGTGCAACCTGCTGAATCAAGGTACACAGACATCGAACGTCATTGCCTTGCTTTATTCTTTGTGATAGAGAAGTTGAGACACTATTTTGCATCGCACAAAGTAGTGGTGGTCACCAAAAGCGACCCCATAAGATACTTGCTAACTCACACTACTCCGGGCGGGAGATTGGCGAAATGGTACATGACCATCTCTCAATACGATATCACATGCGTGAAACCGAGAGCAATCAAATCGCAGGCGGTAGCAGATCTGTTGGCACAGTTTCCCGACAACAGCCACGAACCCGTGATCGAGGAAGAGCTCGAAGGCCCTGAAATCTACGCGATCGACGTGCCCTATTGGACCCTCCACTTCGATGGTTCGTCAACCAGAAAAGGCGGAGGCATTGGGATAGTCTTGACAAAGCCGGACGGGGAAGTCATACAGATGTCCGCAAAACTCAACTTCGCAGTCACAAACAACGAGGCGGAATACGAGGCTCTTATCGCGGGGCTCCGTGCGGCGAAAGCTTTGGAAGTGAGCAACTTAACGGTCATGGGAGATTCCAAACTGATTGTTAAGCAAGCCTCGGGCGAATATGGTTTAAAGGAGATCAACCTCCTGTCATACCGCACCCTAGTGCAAAAGCTGATGCAGCAATTCTGCGACGTGAAATACGAGCACAAGCCCCGAGCGGACAACAGGCATGCAGACGCCTTAGCAACTCTAGGATCTAAGGTCAGCATAGACAAATGCCCCGCAAGGATTTCCATCGAAGTGCGAACATCGTCGGCATTAACAGAGGATGCGTGCGACGACGAACACATAAATGACGCGGACTGGCGAAAAGCAATCCTGCAAGCTATTGCGAAAGGTACCAGCAGCGAAAGCTGGGCACTCACGAAAGGATACTGCATCCACGACAACACCCTTTACTACAAGGGTCCTGGAGGAATACTCATGCGATGCGTCTCCGAGCAAGAGGGACAACAGCTGTTAGAAAAGATTCACCAACACGCTTGTGGAGAAAGCGAGGTGTCAATCTACAGGAAAGCTCAGAGATATGGCGTTCATTGGCCAGGCATGTCAACAGCTGCAGCCCTGATACAAGGGAGGTGCGAAAGTTGCTCACTAATCAAAGATTCTCTACTTGTCGCTCTAACCGATGACGACACAGACTGGAGGAAGCCATTGTTCGAATTCCTCACCCAGGGCACCGTACCCGAATCGAGAAAAGAATCCGACAAATTGAAGAGGAAAGCTTCTCGATACGTGGTTCAGGAAAACCTGCTTTGGCGAAAAGGTCACGAGGGCAACTTGCTGCGATGCCTAGACGACAGGGAAGCGCAAGAAGTCATGGACCTTTCTCATCAGGTGGAGCATCAAGGAGGTGCGAAATTATGCAGACAGCTCCTCTCAATTGGATACTTCTGGCCCACGATGGAAGTTGATTGCCGCACCAAGGTGCGTCGCTGCCAAGAATGCCAATTCAAAGGAAACCTAGTGCACGCTCCCGCCGTGGATCTACATGCATTAGGGACGCCATGGCCATTTCACACATGGGCTTTGGACTTCATCGGTCCCATCCGACCAACGTCACATGGGAACCATTTCATTCTCACCGCAACCGAGCTGTTCACCAAATGGGTGGAAGCAATACCACTGAAGACGGCAAACGCGCTGGCTGTGGTCAACTTCATCCAGGAAAACATCGTATGCAGGTTCGGAATCTCGAATACCATTCTTTCAGATAACGGTACTCCTTTTGTTAATCGCCAGGTAGCTACGAAACTCGCGGAGTACAATATCAGGCAGATATGCTCTACCCCCTATTATCCAAAGGGAAACGGACAAGCCGAAGCGACTAACAAAACGCTGTTGAGAATTCTGAGCAAGATGGTCGCAGATGACCACAAGAAGTGGGCCGACTCTCTTAACATAGCTCTGTGGGCCTACAGGACTTCTCCAAGGACACCCACAGGGGCCTCGCCATTTCTATTATGTTATGGGGCCGAAGCTGTAGTACCTGCGGAGGTCAGAGTCAATTCGGCAAGACTGGCCTTCCACGCACTCTATGAAAATCAACGCGATCATGATTTAGTCTTGCTGGAAGAAAAGCGAGAACAGGCCAAAAGGACTAACAAACGGTACCAAGAAAGAATTGCTCGCGCCTACAACAAGACAGTCCAGCGGCGGGATTTCGCAGTTGGCGATCTGGTCTTGCGCGCATCTGACCACTGCATGCGAGAAGCAACTCACCCAAAGTTCGCAGCTAACTGGGAAGGACCCTTCGAAGTCACAGAAGTCTTCGATAGTGGCTACTGCAGCATACGAAGGTTGCACGGCACAACCTCAACTCCAAGCTCAGTCAACATGCGCTGGATCAAGAAGTACTATCCTTGACTTCTCTTATTTCGTACATTTTATGATAACGTTGCTTAATGTCTCATGTGGCTACGATTGACGCAATCTCCTCTCCCATATGAGAGGATTGTAATCCTATCTCTCCCACATGAGAGTGTTATAATAAAAGAATTCTCCCAAATGAGAAGTTCATATTTCTAGCCGTTTGTATTGCTCTATTTAATTTGTTATTACTGTTAACAATGATCTATTCGCTGCGATAGCAGCAAACACAAACGCGATCTCAATTGATCATCAAAGCCTATCTCTTACGATAGCAGCAAACACAAACGCGATCTCAATTGATCATCAAAGCCTATCTCTTACGATAGCAGCAAACACAAACGCGATCTCAATTGATCATCAAAGCCTATCTCTTACGATAGCAGCAAACACAAACGCGATCTCAATTGATCATCAAAGCCTATCTCTTACGATAGCAGCAAACACAAACGCGATCTCAATTGATCATCAAAGCCTATCTCTTACGATAGCAGCAAACACAAACGCGATCTTAATTGATCACCAAAGCCTATCTCTTACGATAGCAGCAAATACAAACGCGATCTTAATTGATCATCAAAGCCTATCTCTTACGATAGCAAACGCGATCTTAATCGATCAGCTAAAGCCTATCTTTTACGATAGCAGCCAAACGCAAATGCGATCCTAAGTGATCATCCAAAGCCTATCTCTTACGATAGCAGCAAATACAACCACGATCCTAATTGATCATCTAAAGCCTATCTCTTACGGTAGCAATCAAATGCAAATGTGATCTTAATTGATCATCTAAAGCCTATCTCTTACGGTAGCAATCAAATGCAAATGCGATCTTAAGTGATCATCTAAAGCCTATCTTTTACGATAGCAGCCAAGCGCAAATGCGATCTTGAGTAATCGCAGAAGCCTATCTCTCGCGATAGCAGTCCACACGAATACGATCTTAAGTGATCATCTGAAGCCTATCTCTCACGATAGCAGCCAAACGCAAATGCGATCTTAAATGATCGTCCAAAGCCTATCTTTTACGATAGCAGCGAAATACAAAAACGATCTCAATCGATCATCTAAAGCCTATCTCTCGAGATAGCGGGTTATACAGATGCGACCTTATAATGATCTTCTCAAGCCTATCTGTTACGATAGCAATTTATACGCAAAGTAACTTTGGTTAATCACCCAAGCCCGTCTGTTATGATGGCAACGTTAGCGCAGAGTCATCTTATTAGATCTTCTAAAGATCTATCTGCTGTGATAGCAGTTTATGCGAGAAACGATCTCAAACAATTCTCTAATAAAGCCTATCTTCTATGATAGCAATGCTCACCGCTCAATGATCTTAATTGATCTGTGAAAAAACCAATCCGAAGCGATAACAAAGTTGTGAACGTGATCTCATACGATTTGCAACGACCAACTACAAGCCCATCCGTCAAGATGGCACAGCTGCGAAATTACGATCTCGAATGATCTAGCGAAACATCTGCGAATTGACATCGCGCATGTGAAATCATTACATGGCATTATGCAAGGCAAAACAAGCCGAAACGCATGCGAAATTGTATTTTGTTGCGAAAAACAGATAATACAAAAGCTATTTATCATTATGAGTCAAATGACTTACAATTTATCTATCTAGATAGCAGCTTACAAGCGAAAAGCTCGCATCTAACTACACAGCCAACATGGCTTACAATACATTCGAAAAATGGCTGATAAGCCAGAGATGCACCAAGGGAACTCTCGGCTAAGAAAAGAGAGAATCCACCGGTCCTGACACCGGCAGCACAGCACGCAGATCTGCGGCCAAAGATCTATAGCAAAAGGGATGCTGCCGCGAAGAGATCAACTCGTCATTCGCCGCATCCCTAGCAGCAAGGTCAGGGGTGCGATACGCTCAAGACCCCAAGGAATGACAAAAGCCTCTGTCTGATCAAGATAGGCGCCGGAGGAGCTTCCTGTGCCGACAGATGCTACTCCGCAAAACAGGCGAAGCAGTCATTCCTCTGGTGATGGACTCCTTGTCATGTTGGACAAGGGCATTGACGAGCACCCCGACCTCACAAATGTGAGGGCGACGGATTCTTCCCTGGAGATGCTGAAGAAGAATCCGCCGTTCATTACGAGACGGTAGCACGGTCACTTCGGCGCTGCACCTCGCCACGAGGCGGCCGGAAACATGACCTGCACACATAATACACGAAGAAATTTCTTCGAACACACATGAGATATTATCTGCATCTTCTTTATGATGGTTATAAACAGCAATAAGCCTCATAAAGTGGATCTTGGAAACTATTTCTATAGCACAAAGCGCAAACTCAGGATTCAAAACTTGAAGTTGCCATGAATCAACGAAAAACAAGCGTTGAAGCCAGCAGTCGTAAGGACTCACGGCAGAGCACATGTTTGGGATGAAGAACCCAAATAGCAAAGACAGGGTTTATATAGACCCTGTGGAGACTCTTCGGTTGCTTAAGATGAGTCAGCAAATTCAAAAAGAGGGTAAGTTCAAATCACTTACGCCTTGAAAAGCGGTAACAATCAATTACCCTACTAAAGGCTACGACGATTCAGTTGCGTATCCTAATAAATGACGGATAGTCATGATGCGGATGGACTTCCCAACGGAAGCGTGCTTATCTGCCGGAAAATTAGCGCGAAAATCAAGCAAAGAATCAATTGCTGATGTCATAATTGGATATGCACAGAAATGTCCAATCAAATCCCGAAAAGGGGCAAAACTGGCAAACTCATTGTCTGTTGTTAAAAAAGAAGGGGGAGAAACCCTAGCAACATTACATTAATGTTTCAAAACATTACATTAATGTCTCAGCCATTTTCCTGTTTTCTTTTCAAAATTCGAAAAGTCAAAACAAATTCTTGATTAAGGAGTCTTGGGGCCCGAACTGCTCGCTCAGCTTCTCCACTTGTTTCACTTCTTGCTTCAGTTGCTCGCACTTAGCATTCATTTCGTGATACAGCTGCAAAGCTTCATCAACTTTTTGCTTTTGTTGCTCCACCTTCTGCATCTCAGCTGCGAGATTCTGGTGACCGAGATTCAAAGTTACAGCTGCGCGAATCAGTGTAACTCTATCCTTGAGGAATTTGAAACCAAGTCTGCCTTGGACTTTGAACAAGAGATTTTGGCACATGCCACACAGCAATTCAGCACTCTGGGCCGAAATGGTCGCAGGTGTAGCCGCACACAGCTGCTCCAGTATCCAGATGGCTTCAGTAAGGAACAGCCTCCTATCAAAAGGTCCGATCTCCAGACACCTCACAAACGATCGGGGGTATCTGAGGCGCATTCGAACCACCCAGTCTACATCGGTTTGCTTCAAACCTGAGACATCAAAAATGGTTATAATGTCAGAACTCGCAAGCAAATAATGCAACGTGCGAACGGTAAATCTTTACTTACCAGTGCCTTCCAGAATTTCATGAAGAGAAGGGATGCGGGCCACGGGGTTGTTCGAAGACTGCCCTCGCTCCATGGCTCTCCTATCAGCTGCGAGCTCCAACCTCTCATAGTCAGGAGGAAGAGTGTAGGCCGCACCAGCTGCGACTACATTCCCAACCTGCGAGCCCCAAATGCTCCATGCAGGAATAGGTGCTTCTGGCTCAGTCATCGCCGGAGGCGAAGGGACAGCCGAGGTCGCTGGGCGGAGGACACTACCAGATGCGAAAACATTGGCATTACTTGTTCTTTCTTCCTCACCACCGGTACGGACACCTTCGTCCATCGGCGCAGCATCAGCTTCGACATCATCGGAGAGTTCAATGACATCCTCGAGATGCTCACTCGTGTGTCCAGCAGCTGCGACGGGCTTCTCGGTATGGGAGCTCGAAATTGGAACATGGGATGCAGAAGGCTGACTTCTCTGCTCCAGCTCAGGTTCCTCAGCATGACCTGCGATACCAAATGCGATAATGTGAGGTAACTTGTGTTATAAGTTATTTCGCTATCTTGACTAAAGCTAAGAATAAGCACCTCCACGCGAAGGTGGGATTGAGGTATCCTCATCGTACACTAGGGACGTGGAACCGTGCCCCATCAGTGTATCCTCACTAAGCAAATCTTTAAGAGAAGCGTGACCTGGGATGCGAGTAAACCAGTCATGATTTTGCCTCAAGTGGCTACAGCCTAGTATGCGCATATCACTCAAAATAATTACCTGAGGGTTCTCCGCATTTGCTTACTAACCAACGGCGAATGTCAGGCTTTGACACACCGTGCTTTAACGCACCCACAATTACATCTCTATAAGTAACTGCGAGATTGAAGATCTCACCTTTATCGCCACCTGCGATCTCTGCGAAGTCCGCTTGGACCTGCTCTAGCTCTGCTGCATCCCCTTCGGGAACCTCATCTTCCTCCTCCACATGAGGAGCCACTTCTTCGGGAAGCTCGTCTTCCTCGCCAACTGGACGCACTAAGTCGTCAACATGCTGCTCTTCGAGGCTCCGCTGTTTCACACGCTCGAGCTCCTCTTCCTCGCGCTGCCTTCTTCTTTCGGCAGCCTCCGCGGCTGTCCTCCGGGACTCAGCAAGAACATCCTCGCTTATAGGATCATCCGAAATGCCAGAATGGGCATCTCTCTTTTGCCTCTTGGACACAAGGCCACCAACGGCTTCATCATCATCACCTGCGAATACATAATTGGTTCAAAGAAAAGAACTGCGTAGAAGTCATGATAAAGGACAAGGAGATGCGACGGAAGTACCTCCTGACTCTTCCTCGCGCATCACAACTGTTCCTTCTTCTTCTTCATTACTTGCTTGGGGCTCCTGCCTCTCTCCCTCTTCCTCTTGGTTGAATGGAACGAAAGTCTCAACTGCGAGATCTTTTCGCACTTTGCTGGGCATACGACCCTTACCTTTGTCCTTGACGGAAAGGGACCTCACTGGGGGAGAGGCTGGAGCGCTCCTAGGGGAAGAAATCGTAATTCCCTTTTGCCTAGGTCTTTTCACTCTTGGTGCCATAGTCGCTGGAGGGGACGGGTCATCTCTAGAAGGAGACGGAGCCGGAGGATTGTCTATCAGCGAGTCAGCAAAAGTATTCATGACTGCGCGAACCTTTGTTTCGACCTCGGCATCCATCCTCCATGCTAGCCGGTACGACTCCCCCTTCCTTCTGGTGGCGACAATGGTGTCCACCAGCGATTTAGAGCGATCACCAGCTGCGAACCTCCGCACATGACACTGAACAACACAGAACGAAAAGCATCAGTGCAAGTAAATCAAAAAGCTTAAAGCACACAAGGAAATTGCTTACCTCAGCAAACGCCTTGCTATATTTGATGACCTGCGTGTCACCCTTCTTGATTGCGTTGACTTGCTCCTTCAGAATGAAATCGGGGCACAAATGGTTCTCGCGGTCCCACAGCGAGTAGCAACCATACTCAGACTCGCTCAAACTGCAATTGGGGCGAAACGGAAAAGAGTTTCTCTTGATCAAGGGGGCCCTTCCTGGCTGTGCCGCCGCCTCCGTCTCCATCCTCGTTTGCTGGGCAATCCAGTATGCGATCCAGTTTTGGGAACAACCACCCTTGCGAGTTCCCGCAGGCTGCTCGAAGGGAAGATTGCTCATAAGGACCGTCTTGCACTCCTTTGTCAGCAAACGCTTGTAGCACCCTCTGATGATAGACTGGGGCCAGATCGATGGGGCCACCGCATCAAAACCAAACTGAGGAGAGACCCGAGTAGGGTCAACATCCACTGTAAGTCTTTCATACTGTGGCGCGAGCTCACGAATATGCTCTGCAAGGGCAGGAAGAGAACCTCGCAGACACCAACAAAAGAATTCACGATAGCGTTCGTGAAAATGCGGCCCCTTTTCAAAGAGAAGGTCTTCTGACAAGACCATACCTTTGGAAGGGTATAGCTTTGGAAACCACCGCACATTCTCAACACGTGTGGCATAGGGCCTGGCAGTAAACTCCTTTCGTTTGTCGCATATCAAACTCCAAGTACACTTGGTGTTGCTTGCTCCAAACCATCTCGCAGCCCTTCCGCTGTTGCGCGCCTCGGTCTCGCCTGGGGGACACCACTTATCAAGTGGGAGGGGAGTTGGAGCATAAGACGGCCAGCGCTCGAAAACCCACATTGTCAAAAAGCTGATATTGACAAAGGTCAGAACATCGAGGCGGCCACGCGATTCCCTCATCGCCAAAACCAGCTGATCAAGCCTATAATATAACGTACCCAAGACCAAGGGTCCGAGCGCGACTTTCTGGCCAAGAGCGAGCCTCACGGCAAGTGGCAGCACATGGTAGAAGACCCCGTCATGGGGGTGACCATCAATCAGATACCTCGACAGCCAAGCACAGAGAAAGGCACAAAGGGTCAAATGATAACCCTTGCCCTGTACATAATTCTCGGCCTCCGCGTTCTCGCTCAAAAGCTTCTTAGTGATGCTGCTGTTCGCATAGTCTCGGAAGAAGTACTGCAACCACTTGTTCCAGGTATTCTTCGCAGACGTATCCACTAGCTGCCAGTTCGGAAGAGGCTTTGTAGTGGTCCACCGAGTGGAGATTTTCTTTACCTCTGCTAGGCACTCCTCCATCTGCGCGTACAAGGCCATTTCAGCAGATGTCCTCAAGTGACCCAAAGGGTCCACCTCGCCCATGGGGGAAAGCTCGTACAGCATTTGAACGTCCTCGAGCGTGGGGCCAGCCTCGAACTCAGCAAAATGAAACGTGTGAGTCGCGGGCGAATAACGGGACAGAAGGTCTAGAAGCATGGACTGATCCAACTTCACGGCAGCACCCTTCATAGCACGGACAGCGAAGAAAATGCCGGCTTCATCGAGAGTTTCGGCGTAATTATCCAACACGTGGTCGATCCACTCGTCCATATAGTCCAATTTCTGGACAAACGCCTGAGTAGAAATCGCAGCATATGGGAAGTGCCCATTCTCGATCCCCAATCGAACCACATCCTCGGACCAACCAACTCGAGCAAGGCTGAGTTAACTGGGCGAGTCAGTGTCAACAACCGCTCAACTGGAACAGGATCAGGCATCCTCTTCGCCTTCACCCTCGCGTGATAAAAATCCTTCCCACCCAGAAAGGGGGCTTTTCGCCACAGAGCCTGCGGAAGCTCCGGTATCTCTTCATCTTCCTTGACGGGTCTGGTTACTCTTGTCTTGGCCATTCCTGCGAAAGGGCAAAAAAAAAAAGGGGGGGGGAGAAATACCACACTTCAATTTGAATTTTGGAATTCGAGATCTATGCAAACCAAAGCAAACAGTTCCGGTACTGATCTCAGAAATTGGGGAGTTGATATTTTGCGAAAGATTAAAACGGAGCGGGTTCAAAGATCAAAGCCTCTTCACAAATTTCATGGGCTTACAGATTCGACGCAGTTCAAGGCAAACACTGGTATTTCAAATCAAAAGTAAACGAGGCCAACCTTGTTTCCTTGAAGCTTGCTTGGATATACACAATTGGAGAATACGATTTGCAGTTCTGAACTGGTGATTGATTATCTGGATCTGCTCTCGAAGATCTCTGGGTACCATTCACTTTGAGAGAAAGAAGTGATGCTTTGCAGTAATGGGATACAAGGTATTTATCCAAAAGAATGAAGGGTTGCGTCCCTTCAGTAGTCGAATCGCAACCGTCACCGTTGTATCGCGCAATCACAGGACGGGCTGACGTCACGCCTAAAACCCTAAAGGTCAGACGGCACGACTCTAGGGGTTTTAGGTCATAATGACACGCACGGGGGCTGAACATACCCGTATTTGAATTGGTGCGTGGCGACGACGCGCATGTTGGTTTCCGCGCATGGAAGCCTATACAGCTATGAGCCTTCACGCGCAGAAAGGGGGCTAATGTAGATACTGCTTTCTGACATGGCAGATCTAGGCCACGTGGCAACCATCCAGCACACCATATTGTGCTCCACACACACAGGATCACCAGCCGAGCTGATCCATGTGGGGGCTGCGAGACAGAGCCCTCGCATACCACTGCACGGGACTTGTAGGGACTTAGTGGTTTGGAGGCTAGAGTAAGCCCTGTCGCGTGCGAGCCAAGCTCGCGCGCGACCTTTAGTAACTGTTTTGAGAGATCTATGGCACGAGCTCCCTAGACCCGGTCAATCCGGTCAAACCCGGTCAACCTCGTAACGGTTCCGGTACTCGCGCACCACGTGCTCTAACGGTTCCTATATACTCGGACGAACGTGCCGTTATGGTTAAGCTAATTAAGCCGCCATTAATGGGCGCATTAACCACACTACAACGGTCACGTTCTCCAGTATATATATATCGTTACTCTTTCCATACAAAGGGGGACACACTGCCATACGTGGAAGCTCTGCCAAACCTCTGTCTCTCTCTCAGACATTGCTACTGACTTACTCTCTCCCTACACACACCCCTATTCTTCCTGTGCGATCCCTGATCCACTACGTACGGTGTACACGGAGGTCTCCCTGCCGGAATCTCTTGTGCACACCAGTCATGATCCTGTTTCAAGTTGCTCAGGTCTAGCACATGCATATCGCTCAAATAATTACCTGAAGGTTCTCCGCATTTGTCTACTAGCCAACGGCGAATGTCAGTCTTTGACACACCATGCTTTAACGCACCCACAATAACATCTCTATAAGTTACTGCGAGATTGAAGATCTCACCTTTATCGCCGCCTGCGATTTCTTCAAAGTCCGCTTGGACTTGCTCCAGCGCTGCTGCATCCTCTTCTGGAACCGCATCCTCCTCCTCCGCCTGGGGAGCCACTTCTTCGGGAAGCTCATCTTCCTCGTCAACTGGACGCACTAAGTCGTCAACATGCTGCTCTTCGAGGCTTCGCTGTCTCACACGCTCGAACTCCTCCTCTTCTCGCTGCCTTCTTCTTTCAGCAGCCTCCGCGGCTGTCTTCCTGGACTCAGCAAGAATGTCCTAGCTTATGGGATTGTCTGGAATGCCAGAATGGGCATCTCTCTTTTGTCTCTTGGCCACAAGGCCGCCGATGATCTCATCATCATCATCATCTGCGAAGAAATGATTGGTTCAAGAAAGAAGTGCAAAAGAATTACGATAAAGGAAATGCGACGGAGGTACCTCCTGATTCTTCCTCATGCATCACAACTGTTCTTTCTTCTTCTTCTTCATCACTTTCTCTGGGCTCCTGCCTCTCTCCTTCTTCCTCTTGGTTGAATGGAACGAAAGTCTCAACTGCGAGCTCTTTCCGCACTTTGCTGGGCATGCGACCTTTGCCTTTGTCCTTGACAGAAAAGGGACCTCACCGGAGGAGAAGTTGGAGCACTTCTAGGGGAAGAAATTGTAATTCCCTTTTGCCTGGGTCTCTTCACTCTAGGCGCCGCAGTCGCTGGAGGGGACGGATCATCTCCGGGAGGAGACGAGGCCGGAGCATTGTCTATCAGCGAGTCAGCAAAAGCATTCATGACTGCGCGAATCTTGGTCTCGACCTCAGGGTCCATCCTCCATGCTAGCCGAAACGACTGCTTTTGTCTTCGGGTGGCAACAATGGTGTTAATCAATGACTTGGAGCGATCACCAGATGCGAATCGCCGCACATGACACTACAGCAAACAGTACAGAATAAAGGCGTCAGCATAAGGAAATCAAGAAGCTTAACGCACGCGAAGAAATTGCTTACCTCAGCAAATGCCTTGCTGTATCTGACGACATGCGTGTCGCCCTTCTTAACTGCGGCGACCTTCTCCTTCAGAATGATGTCAGGGCACAAATGGTTCTCACGATCCAACAGTGAGTAGCAACCATATTCAGACTCGCTCAGACTGCAATTGGGGCGAAACGGAAAAGAATTTCTCTTGATATGCGAGCCAGTATGCGAAATTCTTTTCCGTTAATCTGGCCCCAGTCCATTATCAGAATAAAGGCGTCAACTTGCTAACTTAGTCCAGTATGAGCGATCCATCAAGTTGATGGGAAATAATCAAATCGCAACAACTTGCTAACTTAGTAGGACTAATATGCAAGTTGGACTAATCCATGTATAGACATGATTAGGATTTGCCAAGGTGGCCTAATTCATGTAGGGACATGATTAGGATTAATTTGCAAATAGAACTAATCCATGTATTGACATGATAAGGACTATTTTGCAAAAGGGACTAATCCGAACTTGAGTAGGATTATGAGGGGTTCTTTATGTAGTAGGACAAGGAGTTGTTGGACTATATAAAGAACACTCCTAGCTTATTTTTCTCTCTACACACTACACATCTATTTGATAGAAGAAAGGAGAGAACAAAGCAAGGAGAGAGCAAGTCCCAAGCAAGGGCCGAACCCCCCTTGGGACCGCCGCCCCTACCCGTCGGCCAAAGAGGAGCCGCCCCACCTCTTGGCACTCCATTGTTGGCGATTCCTTCTTCCTCCTCCATTCTTCCTAGCTAGCACATGGATTTGGAGGGTCTAGATCTCACCTCTAGGCGTGGATCAACCGTAGAGACGTGACACTATTCGCGTTTGAAGTCATCAAGGAGAACCCAAAGGTGTGTTTATGATTTCTAACCCTTACCATCGTTATGTCTCTTGACTTGTGATCCTTGGAGGGTTTTGCATGGTTTTATGTTTGATTATGCTTCCGTTGTGCGATCCATGAATCAAAACCCTACAGTGGTATCAGAGCCACAAGTCGTAGAGCATAAACGTGGTTTATGTGTTACGTTTTAGTTGTTTTACACCTTAAATTGATTGTTTATCGCGTAAAACAAGACAAATCAAGCATGGGATGCAATTTGTCAATAATCTATCATAACAAGATCTAATTTTTGCATTGGATGCATGAATTGGTGAGTTTGAGAAATTTTAGGATCTTAGATCTAGGGTTTGGGCATCCTTGGGGAAGAAGGAGTTCTTTCCATACAAGGAAACAACTAAACTTGGGCACCAAGCAAGGGAGTTGTTTTGGAAACAACTCCCAAAGGAGGTTCGGCCCCCCTAGGGGACCGCCCCTCCTAGCTTGCCGCCCAAGCAAGGCCGCCCTAGGGGCCGGGGCAGCCCTAGCCCGCGGCCTAGCCGCGTGGGCTAGGGGCCGGGCCGGCCCTAGGGCCTTGTGGTTCATCTTTTTGGGCCCGGGCAATTGGATTGTTGGGCCCATGGACCGTTTTAACCCTAGAACATCCTAAAATCAATTAAAATTGACAAAGCGCGTTAAAATTGGATTTTAACTGTTTATGTGCAATTCGCATGGTGATTGGATATGGCCTTAGGATGTGGTTTGATGTGGATGTTTAATTTTGTGGTTTGGTTTACGGCCTGCGAGCTGATCAATTAATTGTAATAATTAATTAGGGTTTTATGGCCTGCGTGCCATTTTTTTCTCAACTTGTGAGATTTATTTTATTTAGTATAGTTGTTAGCTAGTGCTAGATAAAAGTAGATTGTTAGCCAAGATTGAAGAAAAAGAAGCCCAAAGCCAAGGGAGCCACAAAAGATGGAACATGGAGCATGGAGCATTCCACATGACTATGAAGGATGGACCAAAAGACGAAGACGCATGGAGATGTGTTTGTTTTAGGGTTCATAGATAATTCCATTGGCTTGGAATTATCTTAGTCTAGAAAAGGCCATATCCACATCACGTTTAATTTTTGTTTTGTGGTTGTTTATTTTATTGTCTTATTATTGTGTGGTTGGTGTATGGATGATGCATGCAATTAGGATAATAAGATAATTAGACAACCCGGATCTATTATTTGGAGTTTTGCCCAAGCTCAAATAGATAGATTAGTTGATATTGATCAACAAAACAATTAAAATTGAATTTAAAATCCCTCAAAATTCAAATATTGTGTTCGTGCCTTCTCGTTATTTAAACACTCATGATCATCATTATTTATCAAGTTCGTGCGTGCCAAAGCATGGCGACTTGGTTCATAATGATGGAATGCGATGGCACGTAACAATGTGCAATTGTTTAAATAAGAGGTTGAACACAACTGGGCTATTAATATGATTAAGAAACCTAGAGGCAATCAATTGGGATTATCCATGTGGATGGATAAATAAGGAGTTATTTGCCCAATTGAACCAAGAGTTGCATATGGGATGCAATTGGAATCGTTCCTACCTAAAGTAGTCAAATTATGGGTGACTTGCCAAAGCAAGCTCATAAGGAGATGAAACATGGATCTTGGCCCACTAGAAAATATAAGGATATTTTCCGCACTAATATCTTGAGGGTTATTAATCCGTAGAAAAATAGTGGGAGCTATATTTGACAATTTAAATCCTTGTTGAATATAGTTATACGTCACAAACTTTGCATGATCCTTTTGGTGTTAAATACCCATGGCATTAAACAAATAAAAACGCGACTCTATCTATTTCCTAGACTGGTATAAAATTGAGAAATGTTCTCAAATAAAAGAAAAATTGTTGTACATCGTAGAACATAAAGATCTCTTCCTACCAACTACCAAATCACACTAAAACCTAATGGAAGGGACATCAAAGAATGGTTCTTTGGATGTGACTTGCCTCATGTTAGCTGCCATGAACTCTGAGCTTTGGAAGCAAGATGAGTAACATGGAGAAGTATGATATGATCATACATTTGAAAGAAGCTCTTTCAAACTAGGGAGCTAGACATGAAAGGTTTGAAGTGTTGCTCCACTTTGGGTTATGCAAATATACTAATTCAATATGATTGAAACATTAGTGAATATGCATTATCTATGAGATAGATAAAGAATAAACGGTTATTCACCCAAGTAGATCAAGAATTGCATTAGATGCAATTATAGTTTTGTTTTAAAATTGATTTACTCGATATGATTGAAAAATCACTAAACAAAACACTCATAATGGGAATGGGCAAAGCTGTTAATGATTAACAGCATGGGTAAGGGAAAATAGTTTGCGCTAAACCCAATGGTATAAAGCAAGTCTGTTGCTAAAACCAAGTTGCCTTGGAATCCCATAGGTGGTGTAGAGGAAGAGAGGCTACCCAAAGTACCTGGAAGTAAGTAATAAAGGAATTATGAATTCCTATATAGATATTTTGTTATAGAAATCAATGTGTCTATCTCATCATCATAAGTATATGATACTAGATGAGGATCTCACATTTATAGAAGTGTGGAGGATCTCAAGAGACGAAGACAATTGAATAAGGAAGAAATAATCCTACACGTGGGGCTATGAAGCAAAGGGTTGCTGAAAAGCCGTAGGGAATTATCTCTACCTTTAAGAAATTGTTCATGAATTAGACAAAAGCGATAATGTCCCTACTATGAGTAGGACCATTATCATAGTTTCTTGTTTGGACAAGAAAGCTCCTTATCATAATAAAAAGGACAAATGTTGTTCCATTTATTATAATATGCATTATTGTAATGCAATTTTGTCTAAGTGGATTCTATATCCGTGATCATGATAATTTCATCTATAACATTAATACCTGGAGGTTTGCATATAATGATATGAACTTCACTTATCTTTAGCATTATCGTTTAGGCCCTATAAATAAGAGATACATATCTAGAACTCCATGAGGATGGATTTATGGAACTCATTTGATTATTGAATCATATGAGACATGTAAGACTTATTAGGCAAAGATATGATCTTTTGGGAATCATACATATCGATGTATGAAGGCCACTAAGCACAAACGCTAAAGATAGTTTTCAGTACTTCATCATATTTACTGATGGATCAGAGAATTATGGATTTGTGTATCTTATGAAGAAACAAATCAGAAGCATTTGAATTGTTCAAGGTATTCAGGAATGAAGTAGAGAACCAGCTTGGCAAAAGTATTTAGACTCTACGATTGGATCATAGAAGAAAAGTACTTGAGCCAAGAGTTTGACAAGAATCTATGGGAGGGTTGGATATGATCCAAAACTCGCTCCACCTAGCACGCCACATGGGTTTGGCGTGTCTAAGAGGAGATTTCGGATCTTGTAGGACACGGTTCGGTCCATGATGAGTCAAACAGAACTTCCAGTTTGCTTTTGGGACTATGATTCTAATTAAAACAAATTTCGCCCTTAACCTCGTTCCATCAAAATCAGATTATGAAAAACACCATATGAGATATGGAATAGGAAGTGTCCTAGTATGTCATTCATACAGATTTGGGGTTATGAAGTTTATGTAAAAGAGTTTACAAATAAACTTGGACCCAAGTCGGATAAATGTTTTGTGGGATATCCTGAAAAGGATATTATTTCTACAACCCAATCGAGAACAAACTGTTTGTTGCTCGAACTACAGTGTTTCTAGGTAGAGATCGTCTCTAAAGAGAAACAGTGGGAGGACAGTAGAACTTGAAAAGTTCAAGAACCACAATAGAACATTAATCCGTTTGATGGAACATGAGCAGGATCACAAGGTGTTGTGGAGCAACCTACTCAGATAACACGAAGAACCTCGTAGGTCAGGTAGGATATGTCAAGGGACTAGAGAAATAATGATTTCTCATAACCCGTGATATATTGCTCATAATGATGAGCCTACAACCTATGAGATGGCCACGTGTGGCCATGCTCGCAGAAATGGCTTGGAGCCATGAGATACGATATGGAATCCATGTATACCAACAAAGTATAGACTTTGGTGGAACCACCTGAAGGGTAGGACCCATAGGGTGCAAGTGGGTTATGAGGAAACCAACATGGATGGTAATATGATTACTTTTAAGGGAAAATTGGTAGGAAAGGGATTTCATGTGAGTTCATAGTATAGACTATGACGAAATCTTTCTCCAATTGTGATGCTTAAATCCATTCGCATCTTGCTTGTAGCAATCTATTTGTAGATTGGATCAAGCTTCTAAGAGTTGGACTCTTCAAATGAATAATGTAATCAAAAGAGTTTGGTTCCATCAAAATTGAAGATGAGACTTGTGTCTACAAGAAGGTTAGTGGGAGCATAATTGTATTTCTGGTCTTGTATGTGGAGACATACTTAATCATTGGGAATGTTGCCCCTACTTGGCAGTCTTACGTAGATTGACTAGGGAGTTGACTTTCTAATGGTAGACCTAAGCGAAGCAACTTGTGAAGATCTATTGAGGTAGATCAAGATGGTTGTATAGCTTAGGTCATAGTACATAAATTGACAAAGGTGTTGAAATGGTTCAAACGTGAAAAGAGTATTGATTCTTACCCATGTCACATGGAATTAGTCTTTGGAAGGCTAATTGTCTTACCAATTAGATTGGGAATGGACCGTATGAATTAGATTCACAAGATACGCCATGAGATGTACTAGGCCAGACGTGTCATAAAGCATGACACAAAGATACCAGTCATATTCGGGTGAGAGTCACTGGATAAAATATCAAGATTATCCTTTAGTACTTGAGAAGCACTAAGGATGAATCATTGATAAATAGATAATATGAAGAGTTTGCTGTAAGGGGTTACAGTGATGCGAACTTCAAATCTGACAAAGAAAATTTCAGATTATAAGTCAAGTTTTGAGTTTTGCCTTAATGGGAGCGACTGTGAGCTGGAAAGGTTCCAGGCAAGATTCAGTCACTGATTCTAACATAGAGGACTGAGTAAATTAATGCATAAGATGCATTTATTCAGAATATTCAATCTCAATCAAATTGTTGATGGAGGAGATGTGAATATTTGCAAGGTGCCAGCATATGTCTCGCCCCTACGCAGTGTAAGCGTGGAAGGCCGCGCTAGATCAATAGGCATATGATGCAGGAGATTGACTCTAATGCAAGTGGGAGACTGTTGGAATTGTGCCCTAGAGGCAATCAATTAATTGTGACATTTATGGATTTACGATTCATTATGTTATCGATATGGAGATATGTTAACATGAATGAAGTCCTTAGAATATAAGTGTTATATTCTTAAATATCCCTAGTCAATTATAATGATTAATGGGACAATCATCTATAGACTAGTATGGGGTTGGATTGATATGGAGATATCTTGATCTAACACATGGGTATGCATTAGGAGTAATGGCATACTGGATTGACCCATCTCCGAGAAGGCTACATACATGTTATGTTAAGTCACAAGCGCTTCTCGCGGTGCAACGGTATTGTCATCCTTAGACTTGAAGTCACTAGATATTCTAGTTGTGGATTATTGTGATCTTGGTAGCGTTAAACGCTACACCGTAACTGGGTAGTTATAAAGGCGTGTACTGGATACAATAAGAAGCAAGCTTAGAGATCGTAGTGGACGTAGATAGAATTTGTCCCTCCCACATAACGGGAGCAAATATCCTAGGCCACTCGAGGGATAGTGCTTATAAAATGTCTGGCCAGACTCAAATAAATCAATATGGGATATTGATGTTGTTTGCACGAATAAGGCTATTCCCAGGATCGAGAAACTATGGATTGGATATACGAGTGTGACTTGTATGTCTCGTGTCCAATCCGGATATTGAGACAAAGGGATGAGACAATTACTTGCACAAGGTTTGTCATGATGACTATTCTATTTGTTGGCTAGAATGGATGTCTTGCTAGAGGCCGCTCCATATTAGTAAGTTGTTACTACCAACTAAATAGAACCTATGGGGTCACACGCCATATAGGGGTGAACTAGACATGGGAAATAATTAATTAATATGATTAATTAATTAAAAGGATCAAATCGCAACAACTTGCTAACTTAGTAGGACTAATATGCAAGTTGGACTAATCCATGTATAGACATGATTAGGATTTGCCAAGGTGGCCTAATTCATGTAGGGACATGATTAGGATTAATTTGCAAATTGAACTAATCCATGTATTGACATGATAAGGACTATTTTGCAAAAGGGACTAATCCGAACTTGAGTAGGATTATGAGGGGTTCTTTATGTAGTAGGACAAGGAGTTGTTGGACTATATAAAGAACACTCCTAGCTTATTTTTCTCTCTACACACTACACATCTATTTGATAGAAGAAAGGAGAGAACAAAGCAAGGAGAGAGCAAGTCCCAAGCAAGGGCCGAACCCCCCTTGGGACCGCCGCCCCTACCCGTCGCCAAAGAGGAGCCGCCCCACCTCTTGGCACTCCATTGTTGGCGATTACTTCTTCCTCCTCCATTCTTCCTAGCTAGCACATGGATTTGGAGGGTCTAGATCTCACCTCTAGGCGTGGATCAACCGTAGAGACGTGACACTATTCGCGTTTGAAGTCATCAAGGAGAACCCAAAGGTGTGTTTATGATTTCTAACCCTTACCATCGTTATGTCTCTTGACTTGTGATCCTTGGAGGGTTTTGCATGGTTTTATGTTTGATTATGCTTTCGTTGTGCGATCCATGAATCAAAACCCTACACCTTGGTGCGAGCTCACGAATATGCTCTGCGAGGGCAGGAAGAGAACCTCGTAGACACCAGCAAAAGAACTCGCGATAGCGCTCATGGAAATGCGATCCCTCTTCGAAGAGCAACTCTTCTGAGAAGACAACACCCTTAGAAGGGTACAGCTTTGGAAACCATCGCACGTTCTCGACACGTGTAGCATAGGGCCTGGCAGTAAACTCTTTCCGTTTGTCGCATATCAAGCTCCAAACGCACTTGGTATTGTTCGCTCCGAACCATCTCGCAGCTCTACTGCTGTTGTGTTCCTCCGTCTCGCCCGGGGGACACCACTTGTCGGGTTTGAGAGCAGTTGGGGCATAGGATGGCCACCGCTCGAAGACCCACATTGTCAAAAAGGAGATGTTGACGAAAGTCAGTACATCGAGGCGGCCACGCGACTCTTTCATGGCCAAAACCAACTGATCAAGCCTGTAATACAGAGTGCCCAAGACCAAGGGTCCGAGTGCGACTCTCTGGCCAAGGGCGAGCCTCACAGCAAGTGGCAAAACATGGTAAAAGACCCCATCATGGGGGTGACCGTCGATCAAGTACCTCGACAACCAAGCACAGAGGAAAGCACAGAGGGTCAAGTGATAGCCTTTACCCTCCACATAATTCTCGGCGTCTGGGTTCTCACTCAGAAGCTTCTTAGTGATGCTGCTGTTCGCATAGTCGCGAAAGAAGTACTGCAACCATTTGTTCCAAGTGTTCTTCGCAGACGTATCAACCAATTGCCAGTTTGGAAGGGCTTTCGTACAGCATCTGCACGTCCTCGAGTGTAGGAGCAGCCTCGAACTCAGCAAAGTGAAATGTGTGAGTCGCAGGCGAGTAGCGGGACAGAAGGTCTAGAAGCATGGACTGGTCCAGCTTCACGGCAGCACCCTTCATAGCACGGATAGCAAAGTATACGCCGGCTTCATCGAGAGTCGCGGCATGATTGTCAAACACGTGGTCAATCCACTCATCCATATAGTCCAATTTCTGGACGAAAGCCTGGGTAGAAATCGCAGTGTAGGGGAAGTACCCGTTTTCGATCCCCAATCGAACCACATCCTCGGAACCAATCAACTCGAGCAAGGCTGAGTTAAATGGGCGAGTCAGTGTCAGCAATCCCTCAACCGGGACAGGATCAGGCATCCTCTTCGCCTTAACTCTCGCATGATAGAAATCTTTGCCACCTAGATAGGGGGTTTTCGCCACAAGGCCTGCGGAAGGTCGGGTATCTCTTCATCCTCCTTGACGGGTTTGGTTCCTTTTGTCTTGGCCATTCCTGCGGAAGAGCAAGAAAAAAAGGGGGAGAAAGGTGCTACACTTCAGTTTGAAATTCGAAATCCAAGATCTAGTATGAAAAGAAAGATGAACAGTTTCTGGTATCAATTTCAGAAATCAAGGGTTACATTATCAGTGATTTCAAGATCTCACAGCCGGAGCCCTTATTATTGAAGGATTAAAGCAAAAGTGGGTTCAAAGATCAAAGCTTCTTCGCAAGTTTCAACATATTATATGTTCTGGGCTTACAGATTCAACACAGTTCAAGGCAAACACTGGTATCTTAAATCAAAATTGGACAAGGCCGACCTTGTTTTCTTGAAGCCTGCTTGGATATGCACAACTGAAGAACACGATTTGCGGTTCTGAACTGGTGATTGATTATCTGAATCTGCTCTCGAAGATCTCCGGGTACCATTCACTTTAAGAGAAAGAAGTGATGCTTTGCAACAATGGAGGATACAAAGTATTTATCCAAAAACAATGAAGGGTTGCGTCCTTTCAGTAGTCGAATCGCAACCGTCACCGTCGAATCGCGCAATCACAGGACAAGCTGACGTCACGCCTAAAACCCTAGAAGCCAGACGGCACGACTCTAGGGGTTTTAGGTCATAATGGTGCGCACGGGGGCTGAACTTACCCGTATTTGAATTGGTGCGTGGCGGCAACGCGTATGTTGGTTTCCGCGCATGGAAGTCTATACAGCTATGAGTCTTCACGCGCAGAAAGGGGGCTAATGTAGATAGTGCTTTCTGAGCTGACAGATCTTGGCCACGTGGCAACCATCCAGCACACCATATTGTGCTCCACACACACTGGATCACCAGCCGAGCTGATCCATGTGGGGGCTGCGAGACAGAGCCCTCGCATACCACCACACGGGACTTGTAGGGACTTAGTGGTTTGGAGGCTAGAGTAAGCCCTGTCGCGTGCGAGCCAAGCCCGCACGCGACCTTTAGTAACTGTTTTGAGAGATCTATGGCACGAGCTCCATAAACCCGGTCAATCCGGTCAAACCCGGTCAACCTCGTAACGGTTCCGGTATTCGCGCACAACGTGCTGTAACGGTCCCTATATACTCGGACGAACGTGCCGTTATGGTTAAGCTAATTAAGCCGCCATCAATGGGCGCATTAACCACACTACAACGGTCATGTTCTCTGCTATATATAGGACGTTACCCTTTCCATACAAAGGAGAACACACTTGCCATACGCGGAAGCTCTGCCAAACCTCTGTCTCTCTCTCAGACATTACTACTGACTTACTCTCTCCCTACACATAACCCCACTCTTCCTGTGCGATCCCTGATCCTCTACATACGGTGTACACGGAGGTCTCCCCGCCGGAATCTCTTGTGCACATTTTGGTGAACCCGACGTGAACTTACCAACCAAAGCAACCATGTCTCAGGAGGATGATATCAGCAACAGATCGCCTTCCACCGAAACCGCCTCAGGAGAGGAGACCCGCCGTACTCCTACCACTCCCGGCGAAACACCGACGCTGGAGTCTTTGGACGCCACTGTTCAAAGTCAGGCGAAAGCTCTCAAAGCCCAATCCGTGCAGCTAGAACGGATCTTAGCCGTTCTGGGCACCCTTGCACCAAATCCTTCATCAGCCACCGCCGTCTCTCAAGGAGGAGGAGCCCCCGCCGCTCCGGGACTGGGAGTGTCAACCACACCTCCCAACCCTAACCTGCAGACTCCACCGGCGATTGCGCAGCCGCCTCCAATTCAGGGGTCAACAGCTCAGATGTTACCTCTCGCTGCCCACACTCCTCAGCCCTCGGCTTTGGCGTCTAACCCAACTTTGCAGTACCCTTTGCCTCCTTCAACGGCGATCTGGGGCAATGCGACTAGTCCATATGTCCCTAATCCTTCGACGGCGTATGTGTCGCCCCCGCCGGCGGCAACCCCTCCTTCAGCTACCGAGGGAAGCATTCCAGAATGCATGACGTCTCTGCAGAAGCGCATGGACACTATTCTGGCTCATCAGTCATTCGCGGATACTATTATCCCGAAGCTGGACAATGATCTACCCATCCCACGAGAGATCTATCTCATGCCTAACCCCGCGGGGTACAAAGCTCCTAAGTGGGACAGGTTCGAGGATGTCAACGGAAACGCCCATGAACATGTCATGCGTTTCATTGATGTCATGGGGCCATACGGAGCCGATCCCAAACTGCTGATGCGAGAGTTCCCAAAGTCTTTAGGGAACGTAGCGTACAAGTGGTACCGAACGTTGGAAGCCGGGTCTGTGAAGACTTGGGATGACATGGTCCAAAAGTTCTACACCAAATTCTTCCAAATGGAAGAAAAGGTGACGATGATCCATCTCTCGCGGATGTACCAGAAACGTGAGGAGGACGGGATAACTTTCATCAAGAAATTCAGGGCGAAATCCTTGGAATGCAAAGATCCAATGCCCGAAAGCCGGCTTGTAGAGATATGCCTGCAGTGCATGCGAGACGAATACAAAGGTATGCTCATTAATTTGCAAACACCTACGTTTTCAAAGCTAATTGAATGCACAAAGAACATCGAGCCTATAGTCGAGAGACAGAAAAAGAAGAACGCTCCGGAGCGACCTTCGAGCGGCACCACCTACAAGATCGGGAGATTCAGTTACAAGAGGGGACGCGAAGCTGAGGTCAATACAGTTTCACCCCAGAAGCAAGCGAAGGTTGCGAACTTCGATGTACCACCTCTGCCATGCTCAGTAGAGGAGGCAAGCGACCTCTGCAGACAGTGGCGCAAGGACGGCGTCCTGCCACCGCTCGAGAAGATACCCTCTAAGGAGATGGTGAGGGACCCTAAGTGGTGCGAGTACCACGGCAAGGTCATGCACCCCACAGCGGAATGTAAAAAGCTCAGGTGTACATTCGACCAGAAAATGAAGAACGGCGAGCTGATCGTCAGCGATCGTAGAAAGGACGTGCGCAACAATCCGCTTCCTGCCCACGCGGACCAAGAATCAAAAGGCAATGAGGTTGCCATGATCTCAATTTTCGACTTGGAAGAAGTCGCGGAGGATGGTCTACCCATCATCGTAGAGGTCCACAGTCTAGAAGTCCATCCTTATGGAGTCTAGATATGCGTTTCTCATTTATATGGCCTAAACGACAGTGCCATAGATATGTAGGATTTAAATCATTAGTTTTAATCCTTTTAGTATTTATGTTATAGATTGGATTATTTAGATCAAGGATATACAATCCATTAGACAAATGCGCACTACAATAGTGCATACTATCAAAATATATGGAGCAACACTTGTCCTTTATTGAAATAGAAAAACCTTTCTCGTCCAAACAAGAAACGGAAATAATGTTTCTGCTCATAGCAGGCACATAAAAGCAATTGTCTAATTCTAAAATAAGTCCAGAAGGCAAAGATAGCTCATAAACGCCTACAGCTAATGCAGCAACCTTTGCTCCATTCCCGACGCGCAAGTCTATCTCCCCTTTTCGCAATCTTCTACTTCTTTTCAAATCCTGCACATTACGACAAATGTGAGAACCACATCCGGTATCCAATACCCAGGATGATGAAATAGAGAGATTGACGTCTATAACATAAATACCTGGTGGTGGTGGAATCACTATTCCAAGCTTCTTATCCTCCAGATATTTAGGGCAATTCCTCCTCCAGTGACCCGGCTGGCTGCAGTAGTAACATTCACCTTTAGCCACGCCTCCACTAGGCTTTAGGGCTTCCTTGGATTTCGCATCTTTCTTGCGTTTTCCCTTTGAAGTAGATGCAACTGACTTGCTCTTCTTCTTGTGCGCCATCATTATGGCTTTGCCCTTGCCTTTATTGATGCTTTGCTCAGCTGTCTTTAGCATGTTCAATAGGTCTGGCAAAGACTTGTTGATCTCATTCATATTATAGTTCATAATGAACTGATTATAACTGTCAGGCAACGATTGCAAGACGATATCAGTCGCCAAGTCCTGGCCGAGTGGGAACCCCAGTCTCTCAAGGTTCTCAATGTACCCGATCATTCGGAGTACATGAGGGCCTACTGGATTCCCTTCTGCAAGACTGCTTTTGAACAATGCTTTAGACACCTCATAGCGCTCATGCCTTGCCTGTTACTGAAACAATTGTTTCAAGTGTCTGATCATATCATAGGCTTCCATGTTCTCGTGTTGCTTCTGAAGCTCACCAGTCATGGTACAAAGCACGAGGCAAGTCACGTCATTAGAATCATCAATATGTTTCTGACGTGCCCTTACTTCCGCTAATAGAGACTCATCTTGTGGTGGGTCTGGAATTGGAGTGTCCAAGACGTACAGCTTCTTTTCTTGCTTGAGGACAATCCTCAAGTTTCTGTACCAGTCAAGGAAATTTGTTCCAGACAGTTTATCCTTCTCAAGGACAGATCGTAGGGATGAACTCGATACGTTGTTTTTTGCCATTTGGAATTCTACAAAACGAGAAATATGCAATTTTTAGTATTTTGAACAATTTGACTATATTTAACAATGGCTAGATCATCAAATATAGCTCCCACTATTTTTCTCGGATTAATAGCCCTCACTATTAAAGCGGAAAATATCTTTATATTTTCTAGTGGGTCCAAGATCCTTATTTCACTTCTTCTTGAGCTCGCTTTGGCAAGTCACCCAAGAATTGGTTATTTAGGTAGGAACCATTCCAATTGCATCCCATGCAACTCTTGGTCCAATTAGGTGAATAAATTCCTTTTATTCTTTATCCAATTTGGATAACTCCTAATTGTCATGCCTCTAAGCTCATCAATCTAATTGACTCTTGCCTAGTTGCGTCCAACCTCTTGCTTTCAACATACACGCATTACTAGCTTGCGTCGTCCGCGACACATCATGAAAAATTAAAATCGCCTTGCTTTGGCAAGCCCGAATTTTAATAGGCCATGATCATGAAGGGTGTTTTGGCAAGAGAAGGCAAAACGCAATATTTAATTGAGGGATTTCTTTTAATTCGTTTGGTTGATCTTTATCAACACGGTCTACTTATTTGGATTGGGCCATCCACAATAAAAGACCAACCTTGTTTATTATTATCTTGTTATCGTTTTGCTTGTAGCGCCATACACACAAAATAAATAACAAGGCATGAATAATAAACATCCACAAAAAAATAAAAACATGGCATGGATATGGCCTCTAGACTAATGATATTATCAAGCCAATGATAATATCTAATTGCCCTAAAGTGCCGAGCTCATCTCCATGTGCTCCACCATAGCTGCGCGCCTAGGGATGTCTTTTGGCTCCTTTGGTTCTCCGGTCTTCTTCTCCATGTTCTTGGCTATCATCTAAATATTTCTAATTCTAGCCTAACATCTAGAATAAATAAATAATAAAAGCCTCACATGTCGAGGAGAAAAAGAACGACTCGCAGGCCGTAAAACTTAATTAATTATTACATTAATTTGATCAGCTCGCAGGCCGTAAACCAAACCACAAAAATAATAAACATCCACAATCCTAGGCCATATCCATCCACCATGCAATAAAGCACATAATACAGTTAAAACCAATTTTTAACGCGCTTGTTTAATTTTAATGAAATTGGGTAACTAGGGTTTCACAACGGTCCATAGGGTCCAAGCCAACAAGTGGCCTGAACCCTAGGACCGCCGCACGCCTAAGGGGGCCGCGGCCTTGCTTGGCGCGCAAGGGAGGTGCGGGCGGCTAGGGTTTCGGCCCTAGTCCCCTTCCTCCTTCCTTGTTGCCCAAGCAAGGTTGTTTCCATAATTTTGTTTCCATAATTGAAAACCCCTTTTCAATCATGTGCCAATGAACCCTAATTTTTCAAGAACCCAATTATTCACATCCTATGTGATTAAACTCACCAATTCTAACATCCAATGTTAAATTGGATCTTGTTTGATTGAATCAAATTCAATATTGCATCTACTATGCCAATTTTTCAGTTTTCGCGTAATAAACAATAATACGGTGTATGAACTGAAATCGTAAACACATAATATCATGTTATGCTCTACGACCTGTGGCTCTGATACCACTGTTGGGTTTTGACGTAGGTAACGCAGCGGAATAACAAAAATTAATCCTACTCAAAGCCCACCAAGGATCACAGGAAGAGACATCATAACATGATTAAGGACATAGAAGATGTGTAGCTTTTGACTTGTGAGATCACACGAAGAATGATGTCCTCGTCTCTACGATTGATCCACGTCTAGAGGTGAGATCTAGATTCTTCCTACTCCACAAGTGCTAGCTTGAACCCGGAGGAAGAGGGATGAAGATCAAAGCAACAAATCACCAAGGCACAAGGGAGGGGGCGGCCTCTCCTTGCCGTCGGGTAGAGGGGCGGACGGGAGGGCTAGGGTTTCGGCCCTAGCTCTTTTTGTCTTGCTCTCTCTTTTGCTCTCTCCCACTCTTTATGTGTTATGTCTAATAATAACTCATGTTGTGGGAAGGAAGCTAGAGCCTCCTTTATATACTCCAACAACTCCTTGTTGTTTCCATAAAAGAGTTTCCTAATTCTAGATGAACTAGAATTATTCCCTTCCTTGTAAATTAGTCCTACTAAGTTTGCAAGGTGTTGCACAATGATCCTTCTATTAATTAATCCATATTAATTAATCCCAAATCTAGCTCTACTCTATTTGACGTGTGACCCCATAGGTTTCTACATAGTTGGTAGTAACTATTACTAACATGGAGCGGTGTCTAGCAACACATCCATGCCACCCAACCAATAGAAATAGTCAGTGATCCCGACAAACCTTTGTGCCCAATATGTCATATTGCATTATCCCTTTGTCTCCATATCCGGATTGGACACGAGACATAAATAGTCACACTCGTATATCCAATCCATAGTTCCTCGATCCTGGGAATATGCTTATGCTTGCAGATAACATTAATATCTCCATATTAATTTATCTGAGTCTGGCCAGACATTCAATAAGCCTCATCCCTCGAGTGGCCGTGGATATTTACCCCCATTATGTGGGAGGGACAAATCCTATCTACATGACTACGATCTCTAAGCTTGCTTCCTATTACGCCCGATAGCCACCTTTATAATTACCCAGTTACGGTGTAACGTTTGATAACATCAAAGCGCAATATTTCACAACTAGAGTATCTAGTGACTTCAAGTCCAAGGATTGCAATAATATTAGCACTACGAAAAGCGATTGTGACTTCACATAATCTAATGTATCCTTTTCGTCGTGGGTCAATCCAGTATGTCATTACTCCTAATGCATACCCATGTGTTAGACTTGATATCTCCATATCAATCTACCCACATACTAGTCTATATTTGATTGTCCTATTAATCAATATAATGGACTAGGGATATTTAAGATAAATAACACAATTTATCTAAGGACTTCATTATATTAAATATCGCCATAAATAATAAATGAATATTCTAGCCAAAACATTGTTCATACTAAATCTACGATTGCCTCTAGGGCATCTATTCCAACAGCTTATTGGTGAATATCCACCACATGTTGTAAGCCCATTGTATATTGTGATTGGTCCATTTTATCCACTCTAATGCCTATATAAAGGGGCTTAGGGTTGGAGATTGAATAGACCTCTCATCTTATTCTCCCTACATCTTGTCTCTCTTTATTTCTCATCTCTCGTCTTCTATAGATTTACAACACGTTATTAGTGCAATAGTGCTGTGGAGAAATATTCGATGATCAGGAACACATGAAGGTACGATAATTTTTTTTCCAAGTCTTACCCGTACATGAAACCAATGATGGGAAGAGTTCTTTCTACCTTCCAGAGGTTCAATAGTCATGACGTGTTATTCGTTCATGCACTCGTGTATGTTTTGAGTTGTTTAAAAGACCACATAAAAGTTAAAAGGAGATTAGAAACATATTAAGGTTTGAAAAACTAAACAAAACCTCCCCATATATTACATTACTATTAAAAATTACACAGCGTTTCATACATGTGTTATTGAGTACTACTATATTATACATAATCTATCATACAAGATGATTCCTTGGGATGTTCATAGCATGTGAGTCTCGTATCCATCTACTTCGTTTTTCCCGTCTCCTAGACCTGCGGTGGAAAGGAAAATAAGAACCCCAGTTTTCAAAAATCAGCTATAAAATACTGGATGAGCAACACCCAAGCGTGTCAAACACATAGTGGAGACAAATTGTGGTGCAATAGTAAAAATCACAGCGAAAGTAAAAAGACAATTAAGTAATAAACATCCTCAAGTGCTTGACACATAGCCGGCGATATAAAACATCAATATGTAACCAATATCCACGTATGGAAATTCTCATTTAGTCACAAAGATTCAGCTTATTTTTTAACCAGAAATTCCATTTTAAATCCTGAGTTGAACGGGAAAAATCCAAATCGCACCACAAATATATCCCAAACCGGCTTCCAAGACCTTAAGTGTAGACACCCCCTAACAGGGTCTTTGTGTAATACCCCGTTTTATACGAAGGGTGAATTAGTAGTTAAGAAAAAAAAACGATTTTTATTTGCGAGTGACGGATTTGATGATTTTCGGGTATAAAATATTTTCGGGAAGTTTGTATATTAATTCTATATTTTCTTAAAAAAACAACATCTTTATTGTGTATTTGATTTTTAACATTTTATGTAGTTTATCGGAATAAAGTCTAGCGTGTACCCAACCCACTAGATGACTCTACCTATTGGTGCACCCAAACACTAGATTTATCTAGCCAAGTGTGCTCCCATCACATACTAGCACAACCAATTAAAAAACATGTGTGGGACGGTGGAGCAAGATGACTTTTCCAAGGAATGTTTCTTTATTTAATAATATTTTGTCTCTCTTTCCCACATAACACAACTGAAACTTTGTCTCTCTCTCTCTCTCTCTTTCTTAAAACACCCTTTGCAAAACAAAACCCACACCAGCACTGTCGGCCTCAACTCCACCACCACCTTCACCATCACAACTTATTCCTCCTCCTCACCTCTCCCTCTCTCTTTCTTCTCCCTCTCTGTCCGAAGAAGGAGCTAGGAAGCTCCGCCAAGGAAGCCGCCGGCCATGCAAGGCAACCGACAAAATTCCCTGACGAGAACCACCGCCAACACCACCCCTATCTCTCTCTCTTTCTCTCCTTCAAGCCTATCTCTCTCCTATCCTCTCTGCTGCGACCCAATGAGAAGAAAGAGCAGCAGTTCGCTGCAAGACGGCCTAGAACCGCCACGTCGCCGCCGACCACCATTAATTCCGGCGAGATGCTCCACCTTGCGTTTCCGGAGCACCCACCCTTTGAAATTGGTACCAAAAAGCTTCTGGGGATCCAGGGAGTCTAGATTCACCAACAAACAGAGCCTACAACGATGGATTGTTCGTTGTGAATGATCACCTCCGACCACCACCTTCGGAGCTGAGACCCGCTTCGTCTCTTGACCATTTCTCGCAATTTTTCGCATGGGTAAACTCTAAATCACCCTCTAGTTCATTTTTGATCATCAAAATATGAGCTTGATAGCTTAAAATCGATTTGGGTTTGTTGGGTTGAGGATTTTATACGTATGTTCATGAAAAGGGTTGTTTATGTAGTTTCAGAAAAGTTAAGGGTGAGTGGTGACCTGCATATATACTTTCTGAAAAGTTGGGGGTGATTTATGTATAATGCAAAACTGATTGTAGTGGGGGTGTAACTAATTGTCTTTTATGGGAACTTGGGGGTATTCATTTGTTGTTTATATAAACTGTATGTATATTATGAAATGAATAATATGATTTTTGGATTTAAGTTACATCCTAATACTCGTAGACATTACTTTAACTATATAAAAGTAAATTGGTTGTTAAAAATTATATGGGGATTATTTACTATGAAATATTGTTGTTTTTACTGAAAATAAGCAAGATAAAAATATACTTTGGGTTTATTCACTTAATTTCGGTTTGTTTAAATAAATAGTTTTAAGTGCTTGTAAACTAGTATTTTAAGTGAAGTGGACTATTTGGATAATATTGGTAAAATAAATAAATTGGAAGTTAATTTATGAAATAACTAATAAGTAGACTCTTTAAATAAAAATCTACACTTTTCTTATTTAATAGTACTTGATTATTTTTTCTAGATACTGAAAATTATTTATCCAACACAAGTTTATAAATATACATGACTTGTTTTTATTGTAATAAACATTTCAGGAATTTCATTTGTGTATTTAATTCTTTTATAGTATGTACACTTTCTAATAAATAAATAGCTACAATTGGACTAGTTCGAATTAAATTTTTGTAGTCACTTACAAATAAATAAGTTATCTAATAATTTATTATTTCCTAAATAAAGAGAGTGTATGAACCTAATGTTGGATTTATTACTCAATAACTTTACAATTTTGTATTTATATAAGTTGAAGTATTTTTACGAAAAAAATGTAAGTGTTAACGTCGCAAGTTTATTAAATGATTGTTGCATGTTCGGTAATGGGGTAAAGGGGTAATTTAAAATGACACATTAGGAGATATTGCATTTCGCATATCATACTTGCACAAATAAATTTGTAATTAATTTAGGAATTATAAATTGTAGGTGACGAGTTCCTAGACGAGGGCTACGTTTATCTGTAGGAGCTTTATCGTGATAATTGTCGTGCTACTTGCTTTATCGTGATAATTGTCCCTAAACATAATATTATTATTCTATCATGTAAAACCGATTTTTGTTCCACATTTCCTTCATTTTTACTCCAGTTTTTCATTAAAGATTCTTAGAAAACAAAGTAAAAAGGTTGTAGAATTGATTGACTCTACTTTACGCTCTATGTTTGAACTTTTGTTTTACATAATATAACATTTTTCAAGCTAAAAAACATTTTTAAATAATAATATTTATTAATATGTAGATCAACGGTTTAACCGCCTAAAACCAAGACCGAGATAAACGAACTGTCGAGGTTAAGTTTATTTTTCTCAAACCCAACCAAACTGAACTGTTTGACCCCTAGTTATATTTCTCATGGAATTATGTACTTTTAATGCCTATGTGGGCTTATGATCTAATCCAAAAAGACCTTGTTGGGCTTCAAGCCCCGCAAAAGAAATATAAAATTTTAATGTAGAAAGAAGAAAAGAAGTTACAGGCAGAGTTAGGGCTAAACCAGGTTAATCATCTGCCAAAGAAGATATGTCCTTGAAATCCTTGTAGATACTTGTTTCCTTGGTGCCATGCCCTCTTCAATTCCCATGGTTCCAAATTATTAACTCGGTGTTGTTTCTTGGATGATGTAGCTATTACTATTTCGTAGTGTCTATAACATTTATATTAGTAAGTAACCAATTAAACCAATTGACCCATCACTGTTCTGTTTCTACTTGTGATTAGTCGGTGTGAAAAATTGAATGTGGTATTAGTTTCCTCGTACTGAGCCCCTAAGAAAGAAGGGAGGGTAGGCCAAGAATTAACACACTACAATTGCCTTTATAATCAGTAACAATTTTGAGTTCAGAGTTCATCTTCAATTTTACCTCCCATTGTCGTCGTAATCCAACCGAGAGCTTTATTTTTAATTCCCACAGTATCGAGCCAAACATTGCGATGAATTCTTCAAGGATCATATTGGTCGTGAGCTGGGGAGGGAGGATTCAGCGGACGAATCGTGATTACTGACGTCTGCTGAATCAGCAACGCTTCGATAACCGGCGAAATTGGTGACCAACCAAATCATTCCGAGTTATTTTTGCCACGAAAACCGGCGAAATTCTTTGGTGACGTCTGTTTAACTTCGCAGTGACCACGCTTCATCAAAGGCTATACGACGTCTCCAAACCCTAGGCAATCATGGCTACGCCTGGGGGCTAGAAATTTTAATCTTATTCAAATTAGTACGAGGATCTGCGTGGGTACCACGCGCGGCTGCTTTTACGCTACTGCACGGCAAACGCACGCGTGACATTCGGCCAAAAGGGAGATAAATGTAAAAACCAATTTTTGTTCCACATTTCTTAAATTTACTCCAGTTTTTCATAAAAAGATTATTAGAAAACAAAGTAGGGGGTTGTAGATTTGATTGAGTCTACTTTACGCTCTATGTTTGAAATTTTGTTTTACATAATATTACATTTTTCAAGCTAAAATTCAATTTTAAGTAATAATATTTATTAATATGTAGATCGATGGTTTAACCGCCTAAAACCAAGACCGAGATAAACCGAACCGTCGAGGTTGAGTTTATTTTTCTCAAACCCAACCGAACCGAACTGTTTGACCCCTATTTATATTTCTCATGGAATTATGTACTTTTAATGCCTATGTGGGCTTATGATCTAATCCAAAAAGACCTTGTTGGGCTTCAAGCCCAACAAATGAAATATAAATTTTTAATGTAGAAAGAAGTTACAGTCAGAGTTCGGGCCAGATTGTCCATCTGTCAAAGAAGATATGTCCTTGAAATTCTTGTATATACTTGTTTTCTTGGTGTCATGCCCTCTTCAATTCCCACGGTTCCAAATTATTAACTCGGTATTGTTTCTTGGATGATGTAGCTATTACTATTTCGTAGTGTCTATAACATTTATATTAGTAAGTAACCAATTAATCCATTTGACCAATCACTGTTCTGTTTCTACTTGTGATTAGTCGGTGTGAAAAATTGAATGTGGTATTAGTTTCCTCGTACTGAGCCCCTAATAAAGAAGGGAGGGTATGCAATTAATTAACACGCTGCAATGGCCTATATAATCAGCAACAATTTTGAGTTCAGAGTTAGTCTTCAATTTTACCTCCCATTGTCGTCATAATCCAACCGAGAGCTTTATTTTTAATTCCCACAGTACCGAGCCAAACATTGAGATGAATTCTTCAAGGATCATATTGGTCGTGAGTTGGGGAGGGAGGATTCAGCTGATGAATCACGATTGCTGACGTCTGCTGAATCAGCAACGCTTTGATAACCGGCGAAATTGGTGACCAATCAAATCATTCCGAGTTATTTTTGCCTCGAAAACTGGCGAAAATCTTTGGTGGCGTCTGTTTAACTTCGCAGTGACCACACTTCATCACAGGCTATACGGCGTCTCCAAACCCTATGCAATCATGGATACGCCTGGGGGCTAGAAATTTGAATCTTATTCAAATTAGTACGAGGATCTGCCTGGGTACCACGCACGACTGGTTTTACGCGACTGCACGGCAAACGCACGCGTGACATTCGCGCAAAAGGGGGATAAATGTAAAACCGTTTTTTGTTCCACATTTATTTAATTTTTACTCCATTTTTTCATAAAAACATTCTTAGAAAACAAAGTAAAGGGTTGTAGATTTGATTGAGTCTATTTTACGCTCTATGTTTGAACTTTTGTTTTACATGATATTACATTTTTCAAGCTAAAACTCAATTTTAAGTAATAATATTTATTAATATGTAGATCGACAGGTTTAACCGCCTAAAACCAAGACCGAGATAAACCGAACCGTCGAGGTTGAGTTTATTTTTCTCAAACCCAACCGAACCGAGTTGTTTGACCCCTAGTTATATTTCTCATGGAATTATGTACTTTTAATGCCTGTGTGGGCTTATGATCTAATCCAAAAAGACCTTGTTGGGCTTGAAGCCCAACAAAGGAAATATAAATTTTTAATGTAGAAAGAAGTTACAGTCAGAGTTAGGGCCAGGTTGTCCATCTTCCAAAGAAGATATGTCCTCGAAACCCTTGTAGATACTTGTTTTCTTGGTGCCATGCCCTCTTCAATTCCCATGGTTCCAAACTATTAACTCAGTGTTGTTTCTTGAAGATGTAGCTATTACTATTTCGTAGTGTCTACAACATTTATATTAGTATGTAACCAATTAAACTACTTGACCCATCACTGTTCTGTTTCTACTAGTGAGTAGTCGGTGTGAAAAATTGAATGTGGTATTAGTTCCCTCGTACTGAGCCCCTAAGAAAGAAGGGAGGGTAGGCCATTAATTAACACGCTGCAATTGCCTTTATAATCAGCAACAATTTTGAGTTCAGAGTTCATCTTGAATTTTACCTCCCATTGTCGTCGTAATCCAACCGAGAGCTTTATTTTTAATTTCCACAGAACCGAGCCAAACTTTGCGATGAATTCTTCAAGGATCATATTGGTCGTGAGCTGGGGAGGGAGGATTCAGATGACGAATCGCGATTGCTGACGTCTTCTGAATCGGCAACGCTTCGATAACCGGCGGAATAGGTGACCAATCAAATCATTTCGAGTTATTTTTGCCTCGAAAATCGGCAAAAATCTTTGGTGGCGTCTGTTTAACTTCGCAGTGACCACGCTTCATCAAAGGCTATACGACGTCTCCAAACCCTAGGCAATCATGGCTACGCCTGGGGGCAAGAAATTCTAATCTTATTCAAATTAGTACGAGGATCTGCGTGGGTACCACGCGCGGCTGCTTTTACGCGACTGCACGGCAAACGCACGCGTGACATTCGCCCAAAAGGGAGATAAATGTAAATTCGATTTTTGTTCCACATTTCTTAAATTTACTCCACTTTTTCATAAAAAGATTCTTAGAAAACAAAGTAAGGGGTTGTAGATTTGATTGAGTCTACTTTACGCTCTATGTTTGAAATTTCGTTTTACATAATATTACATTTTTCAAGCTAAAACTCAATTTTAAGTAATAATATTTATTAATATGTAGATCGACGGTTTAACCGCCTAAAACCAAGACCGAGATAAACCGAACCGTCGAGGTTGAGTTTATTTTTCTCAAACCCAACCGAACCAAACTGATTGACCCATAGTTATATTTCTCATGGAATTATGTACTTTTAATGCCTATGTGGGCTTATGATCTAATCCAAAAAGACCTTGTTGGGATTCAAGCCCAGCAAAGGAAATATAAACTTTTAATGTAGAAAGAAGTTACAGTCAGAGTTAGGGCCAGGTTGTCCATCTGCCAAAGAAGATATGTCGTCGAAATCCTTGTAGATACTTGTTTTCTTGGTGCCATGCCCTCTTCAATTCCCATGGTTCCAAACTATTAACTCAGTGTTGTTTCTTGGATGATGTAGCTATTACTATTTCGTAGTGTCTATAACATTAATATTAGTAAGTAACCAATTAAACCATTAGACCCATCACTGTTTTGTTTCTACTTGTGATTAGTCGGTGTGAAAAATTGAATGTGGTATTAGTTTCCTCGTACTGAGCCCCTAAGAAAGAAGGGAGGGTAGGCCATTAATTAACACGCTGCAATGGCCTATATAATCAGCAATAATTTTGAGTTCAGAGTTCATCTTGAATTTTACCTCCCATTGTCGTCGTAATCCAACCGAGAGCTTTATTTTTTATTCCCACATTACCAGCCAAACTTTGCGATGAATTCTTCAAGGATCATATTGGTCGTGAGCTGGGGAGGGAGGATTCAGCTGAGAATCGCGATTGCTGACGTCTGCTGAATCAGCAACGCTTCGATAACCGGCGGAATTGGTGACCAATCAAATCATTCTGAGTTATTTTTGCCTCGAAAATCGGCGAAAATCTTTGGTGGCGTCTGTTTAACTTCGCAGTGACCACGCTTCATCAAAGGCTATTCGACGTCTTCAAACCCTAGGCAATCATGGCTACACCCAAGGCTAGAAATTTTAATCTTATTCAAATTAGTACAAGGATCTGCGTGGGTACCACGCACGGCTGCTTTTACGCGACTGCACGGCAAACGCACGCATGACATTCGCGCAAAAGGGAGATAAATGTAAAACCGATTTTTGTTCCACATTTCTTTAATTTTTACTCCAGTTTTTCATAAAAAGATTCTTAGAAAACAAAGTAAGGGGTTGTAGATTTTATTGAGTCTACTTTACGCTCTATGTTTGAACTTTTGTTTTACATAATATTACATTTTTCAAGCTAAAACTCAATTTTAAGTAATAATATTTATTAATATGTAGATCGACGGTTTAACCGCCTAAAACTTAGACCGAGATAAACCGAACCGTCGAGGTTGAGTTTATTTTTCTTGAACCCAACTGAACCGAGTTGTTTGACCCCTAGTTATATTTCTCATGGAATTATGTACTTTTAATGCCTATGTGGGCTTATGATCTAATCCAAAAAGACCTTGTTGGGATTCAAGCCCAGCAAAGGAAATATAAACTTTTAATATAGAAAGAAGTTACAGTCAGAGTTAGGGCCAGGTTGTCCATCTGTCAAAGAAGATATGTCCTCGAAATCCTTGTAGATACTTGTTTTCTTGATGCCATGCCTTCTTCAATTCCCATGGTTCCAAACTATTAACTCAGTGTTGTTTCTTGGATGATGTAGCTATTACTATTTCGTAGTGTCTATAACATTTATATTAGTAAGTAACCAATTAAACCATTTGACCCATCAGTGTTCTGTTTCTACTTGTGATTAGTCGGTGTGAAAAATTGAATGTGGTATTAGTTTCCTCGTACTGAGCCCCTAAGAAAGAAGGGAGGGTAGGCCATTAATTAACACGCTGCAATGGCCTATATAATCAACAACAATTTTGAGTTCTGAGTTCATCTTCAAATTTACCTCCCATTGTCGTCGTAATCCAACCGAGAGCTTTCTTTTTAATTCCCACAGTACCGAGCCAAACTTTGCGATGAATTTTTCAAGGATCATATTGGTCGTGAGCTGGGGAGGGAGGGTTCAGCTGATGAATCGCGATTGCTGACGTCTGCTGAATCAACAACGCTTCGATAACCGGCAAAATTGGTGACCAATCAAATCATTCCGAGTTATTTTTCCCTCGAAAACCGGCGAAAATCTTTGGTGGCGTCTGTTTAACTTCGTAGTGACCACGCTTCATCAAAGGCCATACGACGTCTCCAAACCCTAGGCAATCATGGCTACGCCTGGGGGCTAGAAATTTGAATCTTATTCAAATTAGTACAAGGATCTGCGTGGGTACCACGCACGGCTGCTTTTACGCGACTGCACGACAAACGCACGCATGACATTCGCGCAAAAGGGGGATAATGTAGATGGTGCTTTCTAGACAGACAGATCTTAGCCACGTGGCGGTCTTCCAGCACACCTAGCCGTGCTCCATACACACCGGATTACTACCCATGCTTATCCGCTTAGGGGCTACGAGACAGGGACCTCGCGTATCAACCACACGGTACTTGTAGGGACTTAGTGGTTTGGAGGCTAGAGTAAGGTCCGTCGCGCGCGAACGACAGCCTAGCTCGCGCGCAACCTCTGGTTACTGACTGAGAGGTTTAAGGCTCATGTATCCCATAAATGCGGACGATCTCATAACGGTCTCCGATATATGCGGGCATGTGCGTAACTTTCCCTATATATACGGTCGAACATGCCGTTACAGGGGCCATCCTTAAGCCGCCATTTAAGGTGCATTAACCCCCTACAACGACCACTTCCACACTATATATAGGAACATTAGCTTTCCATTACAGCGCTTGGACACTCTAATTTATCATGTCTTTTGCTAGTCTACTGTCTCACTCTCGAGAGTTGTTGCCTTTGCTTACTCTCTCCCTACTCACACCCTACACTTCTCCGTGTTTTATCCCAATTTCCTAATTGAGGTGTACACTTGGATCTTTCTTAAGAATTTTCTTGTACACAGAAGTATAATGGCCAAAATTGCACCGGTGGTTCCCAACGTTTCACTTTCGCTATAGTTAGTACCCGTGAATTTTGTTCAAATCATAATGCCCAAAGCTAGTGAAAATACCATAGCGTCGTTAACATTATTTCACTATGTCGCCATAGTTAGTTGTTATTATGTTTTATCCATATCATTTTGAAAGTTAATCTAACTCCCATCATTAACACTCGTGAAATTAGTTCTTCAATCAGAAATGGGACCAACAAAGACAAAAGTATTCGCCTTGTCTACAAACACAATTGAAAACAAAGGAAAAATTATTGTTATGCGAACACAACCAACTTTAATCGCCATCTTTCCAAAGGTGGTTTGAACCCTGCTCAGCTCCATCACCATCCTCCGAACCCACCGTCGCCCCATTCGAATTTGTCTTGAAAATCGTCCGCAGCTTCTACCGCAGACCTTACAGTAGAACCATATTCTACACCAACAACTCGTCACCACCACATCTTTCTACTTCACCAATCACGACACCATCGTCTCTTCCATCAAACACTCTCATAACCTGATTTCTCATAATATCTCCGGTTTAGAATTCGGTCACAGACGTAGGGTTTCGCCTACAAGAAACTTTATAATCATCGTGGAGGTGAAGCTGGTTGAATGGCACATACACCGGGAGACCCAATAGGAGCGTGGATTGGTTGAGTGGGAATACAAATGGATGGTGGAGGTGAGTGAGTTGTCCACAAAGGGTCTGAACAAGAAGAAAATTGCTTGTGATGAAGATGATGGAGATAAAGAGGGTAAAAGGAATATAGCTTGTACTAGTGATACTGCTAATTGTGTTGTGTGTTTTAACTTTTGATAAAAGCGAAGAGAATAAACTTGAAAATAATATTAGTTAGTTTCAAATGAAATACAAAACAAAAATGAAGAAATCTGAGAGTACGGATGGTAAGATATGAAATAATGAATAATTATTTCTTTATCCTCTTATAGTTTTTTTTTTCCATATTTGGTTTGCAGACGATTATTTTTTCTTAGTTTGATCAATTTTAGTTTTAACAATTGGTTCGGTGAGTGTTAAAAGATTGGGGTAAAATTAACTTTAAACAGTATTGGGGTAAAGCATAATAATGAATAACTATGAGGACAATTTAAAATACTATTAAGGATACTGTAATCTCTAACATAAGTACCACCAATGAATATAAAATTAAGGTTGTGAAACTGTAACAAGAGCCAAAAGTTTGGTAACACCGTTGCTTTCACATGTAGACTATAAAGCTAACATAACAAGTCTGGTAAGGCTTGATTGACAAATATAGTATTATGATCGGAGACTGTGGTGAGACTGGTTATTGGAACATATTGTGCACATACTCATCGATATAATCATGTTTTATTTTCAAATATTAATTTTAAATATCACGCGTTTGATCAAATATTAATTTTAAATATCCATACTGAAATTTTCTCTCTCTTGAGCTCTGCCTTCTCTCTAGAAAGAGATCACCGTTGTTATGCAAGCCGGCGAATGGATGACCACGGATCAACTTGGATCGATAAGATCCAACTGACGGGGAAGGAAGCGACCCCGGTTATGATCAACTCGGAAACGTGCAAGAAAGTCAAGGATAGCTGGAAAGGAAGCTTGGTGGGGTGCTTTGTGGGGAAGAACCCCAGAGATGTATGGGAAATGAGAGATCTCTTCCGAAGACTCTGGTGTCCGGATAATGACCTCAATGTCATAGCAATGGGGTCAAACAGATTTGTCTTCAAGTTTGACAACATAAACATAATGGAGAACGTTCTGAAAGGAGGCCCTTGGAGCTTTAATGAACAACTCCTACTGTTGCAGCGATGGGATATCAAGTAGCAAGTCGATGAAGTGCGCTTCAACGATATCCATGTTTGGGTCCAAATAAGGGGACTTCCGCTTCATCTTCTCCATGAAGAAGTGGGAACCCTTATTGGTGCTTCTATAGGAGATGTAGGAAGAGTTACAGTGCACATGGATGGTGAGGACAAGGACAGATGCGTGCGAGCACGAATAAGGATCAAAACCCATGAACCTCTTAGAAGACGGGCTAATGTCAAAACTGAAGAAGGAGATGATCTATGGGTAGACCTGTTTTATGAGAGATTACCAGCAATCTGCGGATGGTGTGGTTGCTTGAACCATACGGCGGACGATTGCACCGTGAGAGGAAAGCTGCTAGATCAAAACCAGTTTCCGGGGTATGGTGACTAGATGCTCCGAAAAACTGGACAAAGGAAGAAGCAGAAAATGGTGAACCAAAGGGGCGACGACTGCCGGAAAAGCACCGACCAACGGAGCTCCGGCGACACGAACTCGCTAAAAGGCCAAAAAGGTAATTCCCTTTTGGATAAGCACCAATGGGGATTACCGGGTGGAAAGTCAAAATCCACCAGATCTGGTAATGATCCAAAAGGAAAAGGTATCCTATCGGATAAACCAGAATCCAATCCCATGATCGGGCAACCAAATAAGATGATTGATCCCCAAATCCCACCAAATCTTTTGCTTTCAAATTGGAATCACGGAGAAAGTCAAGGATCAGTAGGATCGGAAATTTGGAGCTAATAAAGCGGGAAGGAAGAAAGTCAACCTTAAGTATCGGGCTAGAGAAAAGGCGAAACAGAATAGTGAAAAAGATATTAAGGTCTCGCAAGGAAAAAGGAAATCAAATAGCCTACCCATAATTGCTCCAACTGAGAAGGGACTGGTATCGGGCGGAGGTAAAAGGAACTGCTGCTCGGCAGAAGAAGAGGAGGGACAAGCTAAGGTGGCTATGGTGCTTATTGACGAACCTGATAGTCAAGAAGAACTAACAATAATAGAGGACGAAAACTCAATGGAATTGGCGGTGGCTGCGGAGCAGCACCGCCAAGACCAATGAGTACCATAAGCTGGAACGTGCGGGGGCTTGGAAACCCCCGTAACGTTCTAGTACTTCATGACCTGATGAAGGATAAGCGTCCCAATTTGGTTTTTATCATGGAAACCAAATTGTATGAACATGATATGGACTCGATAAAGAAGAAGATTGGTTTTGATAATTGCTTTGCAGTGGACTGTGATGACAGGAAAGGCGGTTTAGCACTCCTCTGGAATGAGGAAACTGAAGTAACAGTTATCAAATGCTCCCTTTTCTTCATTCACGCCGCTGTTAAGTTCGCAGATAATGCAAAGACTTGGTTTTTTACTGGATTCAATGGGGATCCAGAGAAAAGAGAGAGACATAATTCGTGGGAACTCCTTCGCAGGATAAAGCCAACTGGGGATGCCCCGTGGTGTGTGATGGGTGATTTCAACGAGATTACGTCTCAAACGGAGAAGATTGGGGGGAGAGAGGTGCGCTTGTCTCAAACCACCCCTTTTGTTAATTCACTCTCTGATTGTGGACTGGTGGATTTGGGTTATGTTGGCAACCCTTACACCTGGACCAACAACCAAGAAGCGGAAGACAACATTAAAGAACGACTCGATCGAGTCGTGGCAAATCTGAAGTGGAGATCTATCTATGGGAATGCAAGGGTAACCCACCTGGTCGCCTCAGTTTCGGACCACAGGCCCTTAGAGCTGATTATTGACGACAATTGCACGCCGATGGTACGGAGGGGGGTGAAGAGATTCTATTTTGAAGCTATCTGGGCTCAACACCACGACTGTGAAAAAGAAGTTATCAATCACTGGTCTAAAGGCCGAAGTAGCGCTGTGGTGGCCGCAAATCTACAAGCCAGTGCTAATAACTTCAGAGTTTGGAGTTGGAAGACATTTGGCAGTATGAAACACAAAATCAAGAAGTTTACGAAGGAAATTACTTTCCTTGACAAAAGGAACGTCACTGCACGGACCTGTTAGAGACTCCGCCAAGAAAAAGAGGATTTGGATATCCTCCTTGAGCAAGAAGAGGAATATTGGAAGAAAAGGGCCCGTGTCCAATGGCTCAAATTGGGGGATAAAAATACAACTTTTTTTCACCAAAAAGCCTAGGCTAGGAGGGCCAGAAACACTATCAGAGGGTTGGAAGACGCAAGCGGATCATGGCAAACAGAGGACACTGAGGTAATCAATATTCTCACGTCACATTTCGAAAATATTTTCCAATCTACTAATCCATCTGATGAGCAGATTAGAAAAATGATTGATAATATACAAGAGGGTATTTCACATACCCAACGGAATTTTATGGAACAACCGTACTCCATTGGCGAGGTGGAAACCAGCCTCAAACAAATGGCGCCTCTTAAAGCGCCAGGGGTTGATGGCTTCCCAGCCTTGTTTTTCCAAAAATATTGGCATATCATTGGAGATGAAGTTGGCGAGTGTGTTCTCAAGATCCTAAATGGAGAAGAAAGTGTCAAAACTTTCAACCATACTATTCTGGCTCTAATCCCCAAGGTGAAGCAGGTGCGAAAACCCACAGATCTGAGGCCAATCAGCCTCTGTACAGTCATATACAAGCTGGAAGCTAAGACTATGGCAAACCGCTTCAAAACAGTTCTCCCATCCATCATCTCCGAAAGCCAAAGTGTCTTCGTTCCGGGAAGATTGATAACTGACAACATCATCACAGCTTTTGAGGTACTCCATACAATGAAGCACCGCATTAAAGGAAGGAAAGGTTACCTAGCCCTAAAGATGGACATAAGCAAGGCTTATGATCGGGTTGAATGGAAATTTGTGAAGCAGGTTCTTTCTAAACTTGGTTTTGGTCCTAATTGGATTAACATAGTTAGTGATTGCATTACCACCACTTCTTTTTTCCTTTTCTTTTAAGGGACAAGTTGTGGGTTCGATTGTGCCCAAGAGGGGGCTTCGTCAGGGGTGTCCCATCTCACCTTACCTCTTTTTATTATGTGGGGAGGTACTCTCTCGTGCTCTCACGGTTGCGGTGACTAATAAAAAGATTACAGGTATAGCCGCATCGAGAGGGGGTTCGAGGATCTCCCACCTCTTCTTTGCGGATGATTGCCTCCTTTTTACGGAGGCAAATACAGAAGAAATTTCCTACCTAGCTACTATTTTACAACAATACGAAGAAGCCACGGGCCAACAACTTAATATGGACAAATCAGCAGCTGTCTACTCCAGTAACGTCTCGGCAGATAAGAGGGAGGTACTGAGCAGCTTGATTGGGGTTAAAACAGAACAGCTTCACGACAAATATCTCGGCCTGCCAACAGATACCGGAAGGAAAAAAAGGTTAAGTTTCAACATTTAGTCGATCGAATCCAGAGTAAACTGAAAAGCTGGATGGAGAAGTTTTTAAGTCCAGCAGGGAAGGAGATTTTGATAAAAGCAGTTATACAATCAATCCCTACATACACTATGAGCTGTTTCAGATTACCTGACGGCCTCCTGAAGAAGATTGAAGCATCCATAGCTCGTTTTTGGTGGGGTGGAGACGAAAACAGGAGAAAGCTTCATTGGATGTCTTGGGAAAGACTGTCACAGACTCGGAAAGAGGGAGGTATTGATCTCAGGGACCTGCACAGTTTCAACAGTGCCATGTTAGCAAAACAATTTTGGCGGATCTTGATGAACCCCCACTCTCTTCATGCAAGGGTTCTGAGGCACAAATGCTTTGCAAGAACAGGACTACTAGAAGCGAATTCAGATAATAGAAGCTCTTATCTTTGGAAGAGTGTCATCTCTACGAAGGACATGGTGATGAAGGGCTGCAGATGGAGACTGGGGAATGGCCAAAATCTCCGAGCTTTCACAGATCCATGGCTGTTGAGGCCTCATACTTTCAAACCCATTACTCCTGCAGGCAACAATCAAAATGCCAACATCTCAGACTTCATAACGGATGATCGAAACTGGGATCTAACGAAATTAAACAGAACTTTCTGGAAAGAAGATGTGGAGGAGATATGCAGGATCAAAATCTCAAAAATAGATATTCCAGATCGGTTAATTTGGCACCATACTGATACCGGTTTGTACACGGTAAAAAATGGGTACCAATTTTTTAGAGAAGAAGTAGATAGAAGAGCAAAAAAACCGACCGGCGAATCTTCAGAAAAGACTACCAATTTCCGGGACTCGTTGTGGAAACTAAAAATTCCAAAAAGGTTTTTATTCACCGTTTGGAGAGGGTTACATAAATCATTACCAGTCCGAACAAACCTCATGGCTAGAGGAGTGGAAGTCGAGCAGAATTGCCCCATGTGTAACGCCTATGGCGAATCTGAAACGCACATCTTCACCACTTGCAAATTTGCAGATCGGGTTTGGGGGCTCCTGGTAAACCCAAAAATCTGTGAGAAGATGTCAGGCAACTTCCAAACCTGGTTTCCTGCAGTTTTTATGCAAAAACAGAAACGAAATCAGAAAAAGCTTAGCCCTCGGTATATGGATCATATGGAAACACCGTAATCGACTAGTGTTCCAGAATAGAAGAAATAGGCCAGAAACAGAAGTAGAAGAGGCAAAGAGCTACTTAGCTGTGGTTAAATCACACATGCAGAAGGAAGAAGATCCTTTGCCGGCTCAGATCTGCACCACACCGGAACTGAAACGGCCATTACCGCCAGCTGGCTGGACGGCGGTGACCACCGACGCATCGTGGAACCCTCATCGAAAGAAGGCTGCGGTGGGTATCGTGTTACACGACAGTAGAGGGATCATCATCGCCGGTAGAGCCGCTCCAATCCCGTTCAGATCATCGGCGCTTGAAGCGGAAGCCGAAGGACTGAATATGGGAATTGAAGAAGCCATATAGAGAGGAAGTAACAAGCTCTGGCTAGAAACAGATGCATCTGTTCTAGCTAGAGAGATGAAGAGACTCATTAATGGAAATGGTGAGACAGATGTGGCTTCGGAGACTGGGAAGACGCTGGAAGAGATAAGATTTCTCATCTCCCTAGGCACAAAAGTAATGATAAAACACATCCCAAGGGTGCGTAACAGCTGTACGCACGAGATGGCGAGGAAAGCTCTCGAAGATGAAACGGAAAGAAGATGGATAAATTCATTACCTGAAAGGCTTCATAATTTGTTCATGAATGATGTAACGGGCTTTAGCCCAAGCCCATTTGCAGCAGATTAATAAAACTGCTTTGGTTTTCAAAAAAATATGTTGGTCACATTTAAGTTTCCTGATCATATACCTTACGCTTACTGCACATTTATATGTAGATAATTATATGTACAAAAAACGGCAGATGATCTACCGATTGGACCACCGATTTGACTAGTTGAAGCTCAAATCAGTGTCTCAGCAATTTGACGCTAAATTCATTTTTTAAACATTTGTCTCTTTGTTTCAACTTCCAACATCTTAGATTAAAAAAAAAAAATCCAACATCTTATGCGTCTATAACGTCACAAACAACTTTCATGCCGAAGTAAGCGATGCATATTTTAAAAGTCACATCAAATTAATAGTGCATATCATGAATTAAAATCAATAAAAAATAATTATTTTTTTAGAGAAAATCCCCTCGCAGTTTTGCTTCGCTGACACTTAGGTACATGCAATATTATCGTTTCTGCAGTTTGTAAAGTTGCGACACTAAAGTTAGATTGACTAACACTGCTAACTTCCTGACACAATGGGAATTAGGATACACATAGTTTTTTATGTTATTATTTATAAGGGTGCAAGCTCAAACCGGGAAAACTGCAAACCGAATTGAACCGAGTTAAACATAAAGGTACATGCAATATTATCATTTCTGCAGTTTATAAAGTTGTCTATGTTGGACCCATTTTTTGATTGAAGAACTAATTTCACGAGTGTTAATGATGGGAGTTAGATTAACTTTCAAAATGATATGGATAAAATATAGACCGAGATAAACCGAACCGAACCACCTAAAATATAGACCGAGATAAACCGAACCGAGAATAAACTGGACCGTCGAGGTTTGAGTTTATTTTGCTCAACTGAACCGAACCGAACTGTTTGACCCCTAATTATATTTCCCATGAAATTATGTACTTCTAATGCCTATGTGGGCTTTATGATGTAATCCAAAAAGAGCTGGTTGGGCTTCAAGCCCAACAACGAAAATATAAAATCAAAATCTAAAATGAAGAAAAAACATGGTAGTCAGGTTAGGGTTAGGGTTTAACCAGTAGTTCATCTGCCGTCACCGTCAATCTCCGCCCTAGCCTCCGCCGTCGACATGGGCAAGAGAGAGAGGAGTAGCAAATCAACGAAGTTTCAGTTCGACGAAGAGGAAGAGAAAGAGTTGAAGCCAATCTCAAGTAGCGACGATGAAGCTAACGAAGATCTGAGCTTGAAAATTGTCGAGAAAGCCAGGCTGCGAAACTGCACATCGAACGGCGTCGTTGCCGTCGCCGGTGAGCCGGAGAGTTCCATTGTGGAAGCGGATTTGGCTGAAGATGTGAAAGTTAAGAGGAAGAGTAAGAAGCTGAAGAAGAAGAAGCTGAAGATGGATAGCTCAGACGAACCTGTAAGGATTTGATTACAAGTATTTAGCTTTTTCAATTTGTTTGTACTTTCACTAGAGATTCATCAGTTGATGGGAATTAGCCTGGAACAAGTTGAGAAGTTGTAGAGTAATTGCCAGTTATAACAATAATCTAGTGATCTACTAGTATACATACATAATAAGCTGCTATGGGGAATTAGCTACCCCCTAAATGTGACATATGGAATAGCTTATCCCCATCATATCCTAGAGACCAAACACTTTATAGAAAAAATTTAGAAAAAATATTCTAAAACATTTTGAAGATAAATCATCTTCTCTGGGATCGTGCACGGGTTATACACTAGTTCAATATAGGCTGTGTAAATCCTGTGCAGCACTTTTGGCTAATTTAATCCATGTTAGTATAATTTGGTGTTAATTAATGCTACATTGCAGATAACTTTTGCATTTCCATAGTACTTTTGGTTGGTTTGAATTTGTCAGCTTTGTCGCCATGCTATGCACCATAAAGGAACAAAAGTTCACTTACTTAGTCTTTTTCCTCTCATAACTACGTCATGTATTGGAATTTAGAAGCTATCACTAATTACTTATAGTTGGGCATGAAATTCGAATCTTCATAGTAGTAATGTGTGTTAATATTGTCGAATTTTCGTGGGAATTTGACTCAACAGGTGATGGGAGTTAGCGTGGCACAAGTCCAGCAACTGAAGAGTAATTGCCAGTTATAACAATTTAGTATAGGCTGTGTAAATCCTGTGCCACACTTTTGGCTAATTTAACCTATGTTAGTATAATATGGTGTTAATTAATGCTACATTGTATGCTCTTTTGCATTTCCATAGTACTTTTGGTTGGTTTGAATTTGTCGGCTTTGTCGACATGCTATGCACCATAAAGGAACAAAAAGTTCACCTATTTAGACTTTTTCCTCTCACAACGACATTGTGTATCGGAATTTAGAAGCTTTCACTAATTACTTATCGTTGGGCATGAAATTCGAATCTTCCTAGTAATAATGTGTGTTAATATTATCGAATTTTCATGGGTGCTGTATGTAATCTTTTAGTGTATTCCGTCCCAGGTCGTTGCTGCTGAGGAAGGCAAAGACACTGAAATAAGCGAAGAAAAGGAGGTGAAGGATTTGGCAGAGCCTACTCCGGTCAAAACACCTGACAATGATGTTTTAAGGAAGCTACTTGTGAGTTGTTATCCTGCTCCTATTGTCACTTAAACCTTGATCAGATTGAAAGCTTATTTATTGATTGTTCCATCAGCGAGGACCAAGATATTTTGATCCTCCCGATAGTAGTTGGGGAGCTTGCTATAACTGCGGTGAGGAAGGCCATACAACTGCGAACTGTACCTCAGGTAGACGTAGAAAACCATGCTTCGTCTGCGGGAGCTTGGAGCATAATGCCAAGCAGTGTACAAAGGTTTGTGTAGAAACATTTATTGGAATTTATTGTACACTTGTGTAAAATGTTTCACTGTTCTACAAACATGCAAATATAGTAACTTCTTTAATAGTAACAATAATACTTGGTAACTTCTTTAAGCTCTACAAACATGTAAATATAGTCACTCTTCTGGAGGGCCTCAGACGAAGTTTGCATTGGATATTTATCTTATATGAACCTTAGTACTGGCTGTAATTGACTCCATTTTCCTAGTAAGCATCAATTGGCATTGCTTAATGATATTAACGGGAAGATGTAGAAGCAATCTGAACTCAGTTCCATTTTTGATGGAGTTGAATTTTGTATTTATCTCATAGCAAAGCTCTCTGACCTTGAATCATGTAAATATCTGTTCATTTTTTCTCTCCTCTGGCAGTTGCTAGTGTAAGCTGGTTTTTATTACATTATAACTTTTAAGTGTAAATTGCAGAAGCTCTGTTTTATAATAATCTAAATATCTCATAGTAAATTTGAGAAAATGTCTAGTTATGGCCTGTCTGTTTGGCACGTTACTCTACTCTGGCACTCATACACTATAACTTAACGCTTTTGAAGAGACTGGATGCTTATTTGGCTATATATATATATATATATATATATATATATATATATATATATATATATATTGTATACGAGTTTCTGTGCGCGCAGATGAATTGATTGCAATGTTCTATGATATATAGTTCGGTTATTACGGATCTTGCTCGAAATAGTGATTATTAAATGGGTTATGTATTACAGATATTTATACAGTGCATCCAAAAGAATTAATAGAGAGGTGGGACTGTAATGGATGTCTAACTGATATGTGAAGGCCGTCTAAACTAAATGATCTACTCATGCTAATGTGTGGCGTATGTTTTGTAATGCGGAAAATGTCAGTCTGGTCTTAAGCGTCGACTCTTTTTGAGTTAACTGTACTTTGAATGCCCGCAAGACTGTTTCACGTATCTAAATGTTTTGAATGGTTCAAGGAAAATCTGCAGTGAATTTAGTTTCACGTGTTAAAAATTTGGGATCTTATTTCGTTTACGGTATCTGTTTGAGATTTTCAAATGGATACAAGTAAAACATAATTGGCTCTGTCAATGTCTCAATGACATTTATCATTTATGTATGGTTGTACTGGTACTAAATTCACACTAAGCTTCATTTTGGGTTTTCTTTTGTTGTGATTAGGGCCGTGAATGCTTTATCTGCAAAAAGGGCGGTCATCGGGCTAAAGAGTGCCCTGAAAAGTTCAAAGCAGGAACTTACGGTATCCGAATGTGCTTAAAGTGTGGAAATACTGGTCATGATATGTTCTCTTGCATGGATGCTTATTCTCCTAAAGATTTGGAGGTATTTCTTATTTGTCCTCAGTGTTTCTGTACATTCTTATGCTTTGATGTAAAGTCTGTGTTTCTTGCTCTCTGAAAATCCATGTGAATATTGCTATATGATAGTAGAATTTGTTTTGTGTCAATTTTGACTAGTTTGAAATTTGTCTTGTGTAACATTCATTCTCGCATCTTCACATTTTCTTCTTTCAGGGGATACAATGCTACATTTGCATGGAATTCGGCCATCTTTGTTGTGCTGACGTTTCGGATAGTGATCTGGGAGAACCATCTTGTTATAGATGTGGAAAGTTGGGCCACATTGGTTCGGTGAGATAAATTGTCTTTGCTCTGTATATATTCATTTTTTCTTATATCTTTCACTCTTGCAATGTCATCACAGTTGATGCTCTGGCTGATCAATCTAGTCATGCTAATCAATAAATCTTTAATACAGTATAATATTGTCTTTAGTTTTTGTTTAATGAATTGGGTCTGAAGTGGAGTCCATATATGCAGAATTGTTCAAGACAAAATGGCGAGGCTAGCGCGGGGTCAAATAATTCATGTTACAAATGTGGTGAAGAAGGGCATTTTGCTCGAGAATGTGCGAGCTCTACTAAGGTATTTAGTGGGGATTTAGTAATAGCGTGTCATAGTTTTCTGATCTGAATGGTATAAAGCCAAACACCACTTACTCTTCATTTTCTTCTCTATCTCAACGCGATGTCAACATCTCTGTCTTGATTTCACTTTTTCCTTGGACAAGGTTCCGTTGGTATTCTATTTGACTTTTTTCTGTTTTATTTTCTGGATGCGATAGGTTCGTAAGAAGAATCTTGAGTCATCGGCTCCCACTCGTAAAGTTTCCAGCAAAACATTAGACAGTTTTGGTGCAAGGTCTTTGCCCCCTGATATTGGTAAGGCGCGCAAGAGGAAGAAATCCCAATATGAAGGAGAATATTCTACACCATCTAACTCAAAAAAAAGGGGTGGTTGGCATACTGAAGATCCTCACGACGTGCATTATGTGGACTCAAGACCGTATGAACGAGGATTTAATACACCACCTAACTCGAAGAAGAGGGGTGGTTGGATTACTGAAGATCCTCAGTACTTCCCTCACAGGGATACCAGACTGAATGCGCAGCGATCTCCAGTAAGCCCTTATAGTACAAGAAGCAGGAATTACACTGCGACACCCCCTAGCCATTTTATGGGTTCCGATTCTTACAGAAATAACCACTCTCACAATTATGGGAATTCTGTTTCAAATGGAGCATCCAGGTTTCAACAGCAGAGATATCAATCACCTAAGTATGGAAACTTCAGTAATGATGGATCGAGACGCGATTATGAGTGGTAGCAGCAAGTGGTCTTTTTCACCTGTATTCAGGCCATTACTAGCAGGAGTACGTCTTTCTCAAACGTAAGTGTACCCTTTCTCATTCAAGCATGCAACACTATTTATTATATCTTATTTTGCTGGTTGCGGATTATTCTTTTATGGCCTTACAACAGTAATAATCACCAGCAAAAGTACTGTAGTGATTCCTTTACGATGTTGTTTGTCTCTTCTGATATCCCCTAGGAAGTCTTGAGAACTGTCATTAGCTTTGTCTGCCATGCTATTTCCTTCCCGAAAAGTCCTCTATTACAGGCTTGTGACCCACTTTAATACTCTGCTCTAGTCTTTCCCTTTCGATGAAAGGCTACTAGCCTATGGTGGAGATAGGGCTTGTTCAGTTTAGAACCTTGCTCGATCACAGGTATCGGCGCAGGTCAGAGACATGTTACATCTTCTACTGATCAATCCGGTGTAACTTGACATCCGACTCTATCTTGGCAGTCGGTAGCCATCTAAAAGCTATATTAAATTTAGTAAGTTCCCGCATGTCTGCAACTATTTATCGAATCCCGTGGATCTTGTTGCCCTTTTGAAATCACTTAGTTCGTTATGCTTACTGGCTCTCACTGCTTGGTCATTCTTAAGTTGAATACTATCACCAAAAAGGCCTTCTCTAGTAAATATGTTATTAAATTCTCTTCAACAAAATTTAGTACTTCCTGGCTTGATTTCTCGTCTGCTTGTTTTCCTTAATTCTTTAAAGCTGCAAATTAGGTATTATGTGGGCTATTTTGTTTTAGTTCTTCATGCAACCAGAGCACTCGCCGTTTCTCCCCAGAATGCTTTATCCATATAGTTACATCTTGTTTTGTAAACTTTATGTTGTTATCAAATTTATCTCACTAGCTAATCAACTTGACATTCAATTGAGTCACACTGCCTCTTCTTGTTGTATTAAATTTTAGGCTAAGGCATTAGCAATTGAGTCACAACCTTTGGGGAGTAGGACATGTAGCACTTCCTACCCTGAAGCAGCACATTGGTGTGATTGGCGATGGTTTTAAATTAGAAGCCCTAACGAGTGGATCCATTGGTGTCATTCCCTTAGATCCAGTTTCAATGAGGCATCTCTCATCTGTTTTTGGTGGATTAACACCAGACCTCTGTGAATAACCTAGAGCTCGGCTTCCAGAATAGTGTCGTGACCAATCTGCCCCAGGTAGCATTAGATCCAATGTCCTCTGTCATCCTATTAGCACCCTTGCCATGTTCCTGATCCTTGCTTCCATCAGTATTCACCTTTATATGTCCTGCAAGAGGAGCCAATAAGTGTGCTAGAAAGGGCAGTGCTCTCTCCCGTTTTGAAAGCTGATGCATTCTGGTCAACATACTGGTTAATGTTCTTTATACAGACTCCAGTAGTTATTGCTTTGAGATTGAAGGTTAGCACACACTATTCATGTTCTTCCAAATGAGCAATCTCCTACAAAGAAAGTTGATCCACAAGTGAAAGTTAAGGAGTGAGTATTGATAACTTTAATAATAGGTTTGAGGTTCCCCATCAAACCATCCAGAAATAGGCTATTGACAGCTGGAGAAAGCCACTGAGCACCAAAAAGCACTTCCCAATGTCTTAAGCCCTTTGGGCAGCTTCTAAATAACTGATTCAGGTCTTCAATGTAACCTGAGCAGTGAGGAGAGGAATCGTCAGAGGTTAAACCTCTAATGTAGCATTGAGCTTTAGTAACTTCCTATGTGTAACTTTCCAAACAAACATGACGAGCCTCTGGGTGTTTTAGTAAGAGAAATGAGATTTGATCATTCTTACTGGCAATTAAATTGTAAGCTGAAGTATTAGTAAACTGTCCATAGAAGATCCAGAGTCCAGGGAGTGGAATCAGTAGTCCTAGGATTATTAGGGATCATTTTGAACAGAATGATGTTACTATAGTCCTTGGAGATCTTGCCAATAACAGACTGAAGGTATCACATTCTGTTATTAATGAGGCTTTTATCAGCTAGTCTAGCATCAAAATTTACACTAAGATGAATGCCTTGTTAGAGAAAATGGGCCACTTTAGCTCTCGTTCCAATGGATATGCTAGAGCAATTGCCAATAGTTCCATTGAGTACTTTTTTCTGGATATTTTTAATCTTGGTTTTAGTAGCATTCCTTTTTTTAGGCCAACTAAAAGAGAGTGGTTGTTAAGATGTGATTGTTAAGATATTATCTCTCAAGGCATCTGACCTACACAGCATTCTCATTAGTAAACAATATGCCAACCTAATTTAACAAATAGAGGTTTGTTCTGATTCTTTATAGTTCTTAAATCAAGACCCCCCGTGTTTTTCAGGCTACGTTGTTTCAATCCACAAATCCACATTGTGAATTCTCCTTTTCTGATCATCTACCCTGTTTCTTTGTTGATTTATGTTTCTTTGTTGATTTATCCAAATCATTTCACACATTGACAGGGAGAGATAGGGCTTGCATAGTGTAAATTTGAGTAGAGGAAGTTACAGCTTCAATTAAGGTGAATCTCCCTCTAGCGGAGAGCATGTCTGATTTCCAACCCGCCAGGCTCTGATGGACTTGTTCATTTAAACTAGCAAAGTGAAATCTTCCTACTCTACCTTGATTAAGGTTAATCCCCAAATATCTTCCATGATCTTGAGTAAGAGAACACCCCAATTTATCACATTAGTGAAGGTGTAGGTTTTGGACATTCTGTGATTGATATTTTGACCTGAGAGGCACCAAAAACGATTTAGAACTTGAAGAACGAAGTCACAAGTGTCCTTGTTTTTCTTTTCAACGACTTCCCTATTGTTTGGTTTCTCCCATTTTTCTCTTTGACGGAAATAGGTAAAGCTCGTCATGTACGTCACTTTGGTAAAGTGTCGGCCTGAACTAATTGGTATTTGTTTCTCTTTTGCAGTAAGGTGAAGCTGATTGCGGCAGATGGTTGTTCTTGTTGCTGTAAATTACTAAAAAGATACTGTACCCGTGGGAAGCCTATCTTCTTCCATGTAATTCCCAGTTTAGCTTGAAAGGAAATATACCTTCCTTTATATTTAATTATTTATATGGAGTACCTAAAATCCCTTTTTGAGTTTTGATAGCGGCAACAAAAAGAATATTGTGGTTCAGAGAAATCAGATGACCATCTTCTGCTCCCTTTTGTGCCAGTCGTATGTGTAATCCGAATGTTTATGAAGTAATGGGGTAGTCGTTATGCAGTTTCATGTTAGTTTATCGAGAACAAAAGAATTATAGTTCATGTCTGTAGTGTCGGATAAAATACACTCACCCTCTCCAGTTTGGAAAAGGACACCTTCATCCTACAATATGTCAAACTTCGAGAAATTTATACCACTAATTTGAGAAAATGTTAGTCTATGGGTTGTTCGTCAATAAAATAGTTCTGGAAACAAATTTGTCCCATATATTATGCAAAATACCAGTGGGTTACACTCATATTTTGCAAAATTCGTGGACAAATTTCTCTCAAAAATTATTTTTACAACCATACTGTAACTCTAGACTAATGGCATCATAACATGGGGTGCAAGCCTTATGAAATTCCTCACACTGGATGGTTTACACCCTACATACTCGTCTGATAGAGTGCTACATTAATGTAAGAACTTGAATTATGGTAGGGTATCAATTTGCTTTTTTGTAGTAGATATTTTGAAACTTAAATTACAGCATCGTTCTTTTACTATCTTTTTTGATGAAAGCATCGCTCTTTTACTAGATACATGTAATTTGAGACTTTTCTCATGGTGAGACGTGACCCAGTTGGTGAATATTGCACTAGTAAAAGTCTAGCAGAACAGAACGAAAGTGGTACCACTACATAAGCTTGGGTTTAAGATGATGTTGTGAATTGCTTGAGACGTCTGGGCCACAAAAAAACATCATCACTTCTCTCTATCTTTGAAGAATGGCCTTCTCCCTTTCGTCTTCTTCTTCTTCTTTGTTGGCTGGAACTCCTTATCGGAAACAGCAACACCTTAGATACTCGTCGATAAAGCGAATTGATAACATTTTGAGCAGTGGCTGCTCAGTCAGGCAAAGAGAATCCATCAGTTGTGAGCTAAAAGAGACGACAACGACGCCGCCACCATCGGAGAGTGGAGGAGGAAGTTCAAAACTGAAGATAGGGTCACCGGTTATATTTACTGAGGCTCCCAAATTGCTCAAAACTGCTGCATCAGTACCGTGCCTGAGGGCCAATTCAGGCTTGGTCAAGCCCGGTGATGTTGGCAGGTCTCTCTCTGTCTCTCAAATCTCAATTGGAAAGAACATACGTAAAAATTTGCATTTTCTTGTGCATTATGGATTAATGTAATTTTATGGTTATGTAATCCAATATAGTGTTTATTTATTGTTCTACTTAATGAAACTGTTAAATTATTTATATTATTGTTTCATAAATATTTAAACTATATAATTGAAAAGTACACAAATTTTTTGAACATATCAAATTTACACAAAAAAAAAATTCTTATAAGGTACAAATATGAAATAAGTATATGCTAATTGCTATTATTTAATATTTTTATGAAATAGGTTTCATTGTAACTATACTTCTTAGCTACTAAAAACACATACTTATTTTTTGCACAATGCAAGAACTTCATTTCATAAAAAGAGAGCCATACATGATTGAAGAAGCCAACACACCCGGCCTAAACGAGAGACCAAAACAGGGGAAAAGAAACCCCAATCAAAGATGTACTTATGGTACGAGGGATGGCCTAAGGCCCCTCCCCAGTTCCACCCATTCCAACCCCACTTCTTCACCTTCACATTCATTCGCTGGATCTAGGGATGACAATGGGTCTGATCCCGACCCGTTCAGATCGTCATCGAATTCAGATCGAATCTGATCGGATCGGGTTTCATTTAGCTGATCCGAATCCGGTTGGGAGATCCATAGAGTATGTTGCCGCATCAGATCCAGTTTGGGTTTGCAACAAAACGCAGGTATGTTCGTAAGAAACTTATAACACAAAAGAAAATATGTGGGTTTAGAGTTAATATTGTACTCTTCCTGGAAATGTATGTGGGGAGAAAATATGGGTATATTTGTATAGCACATACGTTGGATCGGATGGGGTCGGATCCTGGGTGGATCTGCCCTTGGATCCAAATCCGACCATGTCTCGCTTTCCGGATTCAAATCCAACCGTGTCTGAATTTCCGAATCCAAATTTGATCCATTTTCAATTGGATCGGATTCAGACCCGACCATTCGGCTAGGATCGCTCGAACTGATCAGACATGACCGTGCCGTATTGCCATCCCTAGTTGGAGCCACAACTTTCACTCCTTTCATTCCCCTTCTATAATTGCATGACATGCTAATTTTTATTTTTCCGTTAAAAGCGTAGTGTCACGGGCCACATAATTTATTTTATATTTTTCTTGGTTTATGCCTTTGGGCTGACCCATGACACCTTTAGTCCACATGAAGTTAGGCTATTTTGGGTCTAGGATATATCCTAACCCACTTTCTAGAGTGTCCATTTACTTGTAGGGTACACCGTTGGATTAGCAGATCTCGAGATCCTTCCATGGGGAATGGCCTTGTATAAATAGAGAGGGGTTCATTTGCTCCAATTCATCCAGACCTCCAAGTTGTAAGCTCTCTCTACAGCAATATAAGTTCATTTCCTTCATAACTCTTTCGGTTGTTCTTCTGTTAGCGTTACTGGTTGTAGGCTGACTTAGTGCTTGTAGAGGTAACGGAAAGCCGGTAAGTGTGGCACGAGATGGTCAAGAAAAGTAGCCTGTGACAATATGACAATTATGACGTGGTAACACTTTTTATTGTAAGTATTTGGTTGCTGCAATAAAGACTTGCATACATTATTTCACTGTATTTATGGTATCACTCTTATCAATAAAGTTCATAACGTTGATCTAGAAAAATAGAAACTCCAACAACGCGTAGACTATTTATTTTTATATGGTGTGCTTGTAAGTGGCAAGTATTTCTTCTCGTCGTTGCATCTTTCCCTGTGCTCATTCACGTCAGCCTTGTAACTTTCACCACAAGTAGTACAAATAGTGTTGGCACCTTTTACTTTTGTGGTTGAACTCTTATCCTTGCTGCCATCCATGGGGAATTGGGACGGTTGTTGTTTGCTTTTAGGGTATTTGTGAGAGTATGAAGAGACAAATAAACCTTTCTTATAGTTAACTTGCTTTTTGCATTGTAAAAGGCTCTCTTGTATTTATAGCCTCTCCGTTCGTCTCTGTCCCGGAATTTTCTTCTTTACTATTATTATGATTCTATTGAGTATTTTTTCCAGTGACCAGGGCCATGTAAACAACTCATTGGAGTCCCAACTATAAATAGTAAAACAAATTAATCAAATTGTGCATTATGTATGGTTCCTTTTCACTTAATAGTTTTATCAAGATGTGCAATATGATTCTTTTTCACTTCTTTATTGATTACAACTTTTTTTTTTCTTCACTGCATGTCATTGTATTTTTTTGCACTTCTATCTTCATTGTTTCACAAGATGTCATGCAAGAGTTACACATCGCATGTAGTTTTTTATACGTATTTGTTGCAATTTGATGCAGAATTATGTCAAGGAAGCCTAAGGATGTGTGGGCAGTTCGCCTTGCCATCGGTACATACCTCATAGACGGCAAATATTTCAAGCCTTTGGAGCTTGATGACGAGTGATTGATCGACTCTAATGCTCGTTTAATGTTCAAAGACATACAAGCTCACAATATCACAGTCTGTTCCAAAACGTATAGATGCTTTTAGCTTTTGCATTATCTGTTCTAAGACTACAAACCACTTGTTTTATGCTAATGTTATTCGCCAATTTCAAATTATGAAATATTGTGGACTGATCTACCATTTGTATTATCTTAGAAGAACATGTTTGTAGCATGAACAAAATTTTAAATAAATGCTTTCTCGCTGGCAACACGCCTAAGAGCTTAGGATTTTGTGAGCATACCGTGTATGGGAAGTTACAACGTAGCAAGTTTCCAAAGGCAATTCCCCATACGAAAGACATGTTGGATTATATCCATTCGAATTGCTAGGGTCCCCCACGACTTGAGGAGTTGGCGGTCAAATGTATTTTTTTAGTATCATTGATGATTATTCAAGGATGGCTTGGATATTCATAATGAAACACAAGGGAGGTTGCGCACAGACAAGGGTTTCGCACGGACAAGGGTTTCGAGTTTGTTCATAAGAGTTTGATGATTTATGCAGGGATCAGGGAATTATTCGCTATCACATATTTTGGCACAAACCACGACATAATGGTTTAGCCGAAAGGATGAATCTGACTCTTTTAACGAAGGGACGATTTATGTTTTTGAATGCAGGTCTAGATGGGAAATTTTTGGGAGAAGCAGTTGCTATGCCTTGATATCTCGTAAATCGGAACCCGCACACGAGAACATAATGCAGGATTCCTATTGAGATATGGTCCAGAAAAGTTGCATGTTACTTGGATCTAAAGGTATTTGATTGTGTTGGCTATTATCGCGTGGGTGATAACAAGCTAAAGCAAAGGCAACTTCATGGGTCATGGGAAATCTGTGAAGGGGTACAATATATGATCAGTTAACAAGATTATACTCAGTGGAAGTGTAGTTTTTGACGAGAGATCAATGCTGAATGACCTGGAGGGAGGTACGAGTTGTAGAGAAGAAGGTGGAGGAAGTTCAGATCCTAAAGGTCCCAAGGAGTATGAAACGCCACTACTACCGCTAGAAATGGAATAGTAAGAAGTGTTGGAATAGGTGCCCTAGAGGCAATCTATATTTAGTATGAACGATATTTTGGTTAAAATATTCATTTATTAATAATTGTGATATTTAATATATTGAAGTCCTTAGATACAATGTGTTGTTTATCATAAATATCCCTAGTCCATTATATTGGTTAACAGAACGATCAAATATAGACTAGTATGTGTGTAGATTGATATGGAGATGTCAAGTCTAACACATAGATATGCATTAGGAGTAATAGTTGACCCACGACGAGAAGGATACATTAGTTTATGTCAAAGTCACAATCGCTAGTGCTAATAATATCGTAGTCCTTAGACTTGAAGTCACTAGATACTCTAGTTGTGGAATATCATGCTTTGATGTTATCCAACGTTGCGCCTTAACCGGGAAACTATAAAGATAGTTATCGAACATGATAGGAAGCAAGCTTAGAGATCGTAGTGACATAGAGATGATTTGTCCCTCCCACATAATGGGAGCAAATATCCATGGGCCACTCGAGGGATGGTTCTCATTGAATGCCTTGCCAGACTTAGATAAATCAATACGGAGATATTGATGTTATCTGCTCGCATAAGCATATTCTCAGGATCGAGAAACTATGAATTGGATACACGAGTGTGACTATTATGTCTCCTGTCCAATCCGGATATGGAGACAAAGGGATAACACAAAATGTGATTATTTGGCACAAGGTTTGTCGGGATCACTGAATAATTTCTATTATTTAGGTGGCATGGATGCGTTGCTAGACACCGCTCCATGTTAGTAATAATTTACTACCAACTAAGTAGAAACTTATGGGGTCACACACCGGATGGATGAATTGGATATTGGTATTAATTAGTTAGACTAATTAATAGAAGGATCATAACGCAATCACAAGCAAATTCAATAGTACTGATTTGCAAGTGGACTAATCTATGTAAGGACATGATTAGTATTGGGGTCTTTATGTAGTTAATAAAGCGTTATGACTATATAAAGGATCTCGAGCTTGTTAATCCTCGACATAATTCATTATTGAGAGAACTTAACAAAGCAAGAGAGAGAAGGAAGGAGCCGAGCTCCCACCCGTCCCCCCTACCCGACGCCGTCGGCCTCCCCATAGGCGCAACCTCCTACTCGGTTTGCGTGATCCTCTTCCTCCTTCTTCCGTTGCTAGCACGACACGGCGAAAAGGAATCCAATGAAGAATCCAAGTTGTGGATATTCATAGAGATGAATACACTATTCTTCGTGTGTTCTCCCAAACCAAGATACACATCTTCTATGCTCTTATCATGTTATGATAGCTCTTCCTGTGATCCTTGGTGGGCTTTGAGTAGAAAGTTTTTGTTATTCCGCTACGTTACCTACGTCAAAACCCAACAATGGTATCAGAGCCTAGTTAGAGCGCATATTATGATTTTATATGTTACGATTTCACTTTATACACCGTTTTATTCATATTACGCAAAACTGAAATTAATTGGCATAGTAGATGCAAATTGAATTTGATTCAAGACAAACAATATCTAATTTAAACATTGGATGTGTAAATTGGTGAGTTCGATCACATAAGATGTGAATAATTGGGTTCTTGAAAATTAGGGTTCTTGGACATATAATTGGAAAAAGGGGTTTTTTCAATTATGGAAACAACTAAGCTTGTGCAACAAGGCAATAAATTGGTTTGGAAACAATTGCAAAGAAGGTTTGGCCCCCTATGGGGACCGCCCCCCTTGCCTTGCCGCCAAAGCTAGGCTCGGCCAAGGGGTTGGGCCGGCCTAGCGTGTGGTCTAGCCGCGCGTGTGGCTCGGCCGACCGCCCCAAGGCCTAGCCTTGGTCCTTGGGTGGTTCGGACATGGTGGATGGTGGACTCCTTGGACCGTTGTGACCCTAATTACCCAATTTCAAATAAAATTGAACAAGCGCGTTAAAAGTTGGTTTTAACTGTATTATGTGCTTTGTTGCATTGTGGGTGGATATTGCCTAGATTGTGGATGTTTGGCCTGCGAGCTGATCAAATTAATGTAATAGTTAGTTAATTTTACGGCATGCGAGCTGATCATCTTCTCAACATGTGAGGTTTTATTTATTTATTTATTCTATATGTTAGACTAGAATTATAAATATTTAGATGATAGCCAAGAGCATTGAGAAGAAGATAGGAGGACCAAAGAAGCCACAAAGATGATGAAGGTCCCATCCTAGACGCCCGCAGCTATGATGGAGCACAGGGAGATGAACTCGTCACTTTAGGGCATATAGATATTATCATTGGCTTGGTAATATCTTAGTCTAGAAGTCATATCCACGCCACATTGATTTTTCTTTTGTGGATGTTTATTATTTATGTCTTGTTATTTGTCTTTGTGTGTATGGCGATACTAGCAAAACGTTAACAAGATAATAATAAACAAGTTTCATATTTTATTGTGGATTGCCCAATCCAAATAAGTAGATCATGTTGATGGGATCAACCAAACCAATAATGACTATTAAATCACTCAATGGAAATATTGTGTATTGCCTTCTCTTGCCTAAACACCCTTCATGGTCAAGGTCTATTAAATTCGGGCTTGCCAAAGCAAGACGATTTAATTCACCTTGGTGTGTTGCGGACGACACAAGCAAGTAATGTGTGATTAATGAAGCAGGAGGTTGGACGCAACTGGGTGATATCAATTGAATTGATGAGCGAGCCTATAGGAATGAAAATTAGGTGTTATGTAAAGGATAAACAATAATGAATTATTCACCTGATTGGACCAAGAGTTACATTGGATGCAATTGGAGTGGTCCTACCTAAATAACAGATTCTTAGGTAACTTGCCAAAGCAAGCTCAAGGAGAAGTGAAATATGGACCTTAGACTCGCTAGAAAATATATATGATATTTTCCGCATTAATCGTGAGGGCTATTAATCCGAGAAAAATAGTGGGAGCTATATTTAATGATCTAGCCATTGTTGAATATAGTTAAATTGTACAAAATACTAAAAATTGCACGCTTCTCGTTTTTTTTTATAATTCCAAATGGCAAACAATCACGCATCGACTTCATCCCTGCGATATGTCCCTGAGAAGGACAAACTGTCTGAAACAAATTTCCTTGACTGATACAGAAACTTATGGATCGTCCTTAAGCAAGAAAAGAAAATGTACGTCTTAGACAATCCTATTCCAGAACCACCTCAGGATGAGTCTGTTCTAGCTACCGTGAGAGCACATCAGAAACATATAGACGATTCCAATTATGTGACTTGTCTCAGGCTCTGCACCATGACCTCTTGAAACATTTGTTTCAGGAACATGCAAGGCATGAGCGGTATGAAGTGTCCAAAGCATTTTTCAAGAGCAATCTCGCAGAAGGGAACCCAGTTGTGCCTCATGTACTCTTAATGTTCGGGTACATCGAGAACCTCACGAGGCTGGGGTTCCCACTCGGCCAAGAATTGGCTACTGATCTTGTCTTGCAATCGTTGTCTGACAGTTATAACCAGTTCATCATGAACTATAACATGAACGAGATCAGTAAGTTAGGCAGAGTTTTACTGATCTCGTTCATGTTATAGTTCATGATGAACTGGTTATAACTGTCAGGCAACGATTACAAGACAAGATCAGTAGCCAACTCTTGGCCGAGTGGGAACCCCAGCCTCATGAGGTTCTCAATATACCCGATCATTCAGAGTACATGAGGCCCAACTGGGTTCCCTTCTGCGAGATTGCTCTTAAACAGTGCTTTGGACACATCATACCGTTCATGCCTAGTCTGTTCCCGAAACAACTGTTTCAAGTGTTTGATCATATCGTAGGCTTCAATGTTCTCGTGTTGCTCCTGAAGCTCAGAGGTCATGGTGCAAAGCATGAGACAAGTCACATCATTAGAATCATCCACATGTTTCTGATGTGTCCTTACGGCAGCTAGAACAGTCTCATCCTGGGGTGGTTATGGAATAGGATTGTCTAAGACGTACAGTTTCTTTTCTTGCTTTAGGACGAACCTTAAGTTTCTGTACCAGTCAATGAAATTTGTTCCATACAGTTTTTCCTTCTCAAGGACAGATCGCAGGGATGAAGTCGATGAGTGATTGTTTGCCATTTGGAATTCTACAAAACGAGAAATGTACAATTTTAGTATTTTGAACAATTTAAATATATTCAACAATGCCTAGATCATTAAATATAGCTCCCACTATTTTTCTCGGATTAATAGCCCTCGCCATTAATGCAGCAAATATCATATATATTTTCTAGTGAGTCCAAGATCCATATTTCACTTCTTCTTGAGCTTGCTTTGGCAAGTTACTCAATAATTGGTTATTTAGGTAGGAACCCCTTCCAATTGCATCCCATGCAACCCTTGGCCTAATCAGGTGAATAATTTCTTATTCTTTATCCTTTATATAACACCTAATTGTCATGCCTCTAGGCTCATCAATCCAATTGACTTTACCCAGTTGCGTCCAACCTCTTGCTTCAACAATCACACATTACTTGCTTGTTTCGTCCTCAACACACCAAAGTGAATTAAATCGCCTTGCTTTGGCAAGCCCGAGTTTAATAGACCTTGATCATGAAGGGTGTTTAGGCAAGAGAAGGCGAAACACAATATATTATTGAGGGATTTAATAGTCATTATTTATTTGATTGATCCCATCAACATGATCTACTTATTTGGATTGGGCAATCCACGATAAAAGATCAAGCTTGTTTATTATTATATAGTTAACGTTTTGCTAGTATCACCATACACACAAAATAAATAACAAGACATAAATAAACATTCACAAAAAGAAAAATTAACGTGGCATGGATATGACCCCTAGACTAAGATATTACCAAGCCAATGATAATATATATATGCCCTAAAGTGACAAGATCATCTCCATGTGCTCCACCATAGCCGCGCGCCTAGGATGGTGTCTTCATTGTCTTTTTGGCTCCTTTGGTCCTCCGGTCTTCTTCTCCATGCTATTGGCTATCATCTAAATATTATAATTCTGGCCTAACATCTAGAATAAATAAATCAATAAACCTCACATGTTGCGAAGAAAAACGACTCGCAGGCCGTAAAACTTAAATTAATTATTATATTAAATTAATCAGCTCGCAGGCCGTAAAACCAAACTACAAACAAAAACAAACATCCACAACCTAGGTCATATCCATCCACCATGCAACAAAGCACATAATGCAATTAAAACTATTTTTTAACGCGCTTGTTCGATAGTTGAAATTGGATAATTATAGTCACAACGATCCAAGAGGTCCAACCTAGACCTAGGCCGAACCCCATGGACCGCCGCTTGCCACCTCGGGCTGGTCCTAGGCCGGCAGCCCCTAGGTGACCCGCGGCCTATCTTGGCGCGCAATGAATAGGAGGGGCGGCGGCTAGGGTTTCGACCCTAGCTTCCTTCGCCTTCCTTCCTTGTTGCCCAAGTTTGGTTGTTTCCATTTAATTGTTTCCATAATTGGAAAAACCTCTTTTCTCAATTATGTGTCCAAGAACCTTAATTTTCAAGAACCCAATTATTTACATCCTACGTGATCAAACTCACTAATTTACACATCCAATGTTAAATTAGATCTTGTTTGTCTTGAATCAAATTCAATTTGCATCTATTATGCCAATTAATTTCAGTTTCGCGTGATATGAATAAAACGGTGTATACACTGAAATCGTAACACATAAAATATTTTATGCGCCATGGCCTGTGGCTCTTATACCACTGTTGAGTTTTGACGTAGGTTACGCAGCGGAATAACAAAATTATCCTACTCAAATCCCACCAAGGATCACAGGACAAGCATCATAACGTGATGAGGGCATAGAAGATGTGTACTTTAGTTTGGAAGATCACACGAAGAATAGTGTCTTCGTCTCTATGAATATCCACACCATGGATTCTTGCTTGAATTCCTTGTCACCGCGATATTCTAGCAACGGAAGAAAGAGGAAAATGATCACTCAAACCGAGGAGGCGCAGCCAAGAGGAGGCCTACGGCTCCAAGGAGGGGGAGGACGGGGTTTGCTTCGACCTTGTCTCTCTCTCTCTTGCTTTGTTATACTCTTTCAAATAATGACTTGTTTTCAGAAATAACAAGCTAGAGTTCCTTTATATAGCCAAAACCCTTTATTAACTACATAAAGGCCCCAATACTAATCATGTCCTTACATGTATTAGTCCAATTGCAAATTAGTCCCACTAAGTTTGCTTGTGGTTGTGTTATGATCCTTTTATTAATTAGTCCAACTAATTAATACCAACATCCAAAATAATCTATCCGGTGTGTGACCCCGTATATTTGTACTTAGTTGGTAGCAACTTATTACTAACATGGAGTGGTGTCTAGCAACACATCCATGCCACCAACTAATAGAAATAAGTCAGTGATCCCGACAAACCTTGTGCCCAATATATACATATTGTGTTATCCCTTTGTCTCCATATCCGGATTGGACACAAGACATAATAGTCACACTCGTATATCCAATTCATATTTCATCGATCCTGGGAATATACTTATGCAAGCAGATAACATCAATATCTCCATATTGATTTATCCTAGTCTGGCCAGACAGTCAATAAGCACCATCTTTCGAGTGGCTCATGGATATTTGCTCCCATTATGTGGGAGGGACAAATCCTCTCTACGTCACTACGATCTCTAAGCTTGCTTCCTATCATGCCAGATAACTATCTTTATAGTTACCCGATTAAGGCGCAACGTTGGATAATATCAAAGCATGATATTCCACAACTAGAGTATCTAGTGAATTCAAGTCTAAGGATTACAATATTATTAGCACTACGATAAGCGATTGTGACTTTGACATAATCTAATGCATCCTTCTCGTTGTGGGTCAATCCAGTATGACATTACTCCTAATGCATACCCATGTGTTAGACTTGATATCTCCATATCAATCTCCACACATACTAGTCTATAGTTGATCGTCTTATTAATCAATATAATGGAGTAGGGATATTTAAATATAAACAACATATTGCTTATAAGGACTTCATTATATTAAATACCACAATAAATAATAAATGAATGTTCTAGCCATAACAATGATCGTACTAAACATAGGTTGCCTCTAAGGCACCTATTCCAACACCGTGAACACGATCCAACATTACCTGGAACTGCTCAAAATTTTGAGCCATTGAATCTTTTCGGGACTGTCTAACCCGATGGGGGGTCCAGTGAGTCTATGTGACGATAAATATTGGGTGGGAAGAAGACGTAGTTTTGTTTGCGAGAAAATCAGCAGTTGTTTTGGGGCCAGAGAAGTCAAGTCAAGGTGGAGATTTGTTGGAATTATACCTTGAAATGAAGAAATCACCAAAAGCAATTAAGGTGCTCCCAATACCATTCGTACGAATAAAAACAGGTCCACTACACGTTCGTACGAATGCATTCTTACGAATGGACCGTGTGCTCAAACGAGTGGGTTGTAGAGGCGGTAAAAAAGTCATTTCTTATTTGGTCAGGTCGGTTCGGGGTCGTTATAACACTATAAATTGGTCCTTTTGGATCTAGAACTGATGCATAATTTCGTTTCTCTTAATAGATAAATGTTCTTCTTCGCCCGTGGATGTAGTTAGCATCACTTTTATAGCGAAACACGTAAACTTGCTTGTACTTTGTTTCCTAATGCGTTTTTCAAAACAAAACTCACGTCCCTGAGCCCTAATGTAGTCCGAACCGAGCTTGGGTTGGTCGGGTTCAACGCGTCTAAGCTGCCCCCTTGCACATAAATTATGAGTACTAATTTGAAATATGTCATTTTTCAGTTTTAAAAAACAAAAATCACAGCAAACATATATACCAAAAATAATGTACAATATTTTGATTAACCTCTTGAAGTAAACAACTAGCAATTATAGAAAATGTTGACCCATTTTGAATTTAGTACGTAGATGTTGTTTTTGAGCAAGATAAAGTGACAAAATAATTAAATAAAATCTGACTTTTAATCCAAAAACAAAAATAATTCCACCGCTTCGTTTCTTCTCTTTAGCCCCCTTTCTATTTTGGTACATTTCCTTTCTTTTTCCCCTTTTCTCATTTGACAAGTTTTTTGTTACTAAAAAGACTTTTTTACCCTCCAAAAATACCCCACTTGATTGGTTTATATTATTTTCAATTAGATTGATTTGGTTTCTCTCCCCACCCAATGATTTTTTTATACCACCATCAAATATTTCCTCAGATTTCCTTATACCAATCTCTTATCTTCACCAGCCATTTCTTATCTTCTTATTTTTCTCCATCGCCACTCACCAGCAACACCCTCACCTCCCTCCTCCAATTTCATCACCACTCACCTCTCTCCTCCATCTTCATCCCCACCCACTGACCACCCCCCTTTCCCTCACCATGTCCATCTCGGACTCCGAGAGCCAAGATCTCTCACGAAGACGCCTCTGCCGGAGCCCCTTTGCCCGAGTCGAAAAGAAGATCTCGAAGGGATGGAGGAAGCCGCCACCATCAGGAGGACGCCACCAACGCTGCCTCCCTCCTCTGCCAGAGCCCCTTTGCCCAAGTCGAAAAGTAGAAGAACTCGAAGAGATGGAGGACGCCGCCATCGTCAGGAGGACGCCACCGACGCCGCCTCCGTCCCCCTATCTCCTCTTAACTCTCGAAACTCCGATATGTTTTTGTTTGTAGATCTAGAGATGGAAGACACCACCGACCACAACAGTGTGTTGTTCTTTCTTCTTCCTCTTCTTCTTGTCCTCTTCTCTTTTTCTTACTCTGATTTTTTTTTGTTCAAATTGTAATATTTTATTTGATTCTGTAAATATACTCTTGATTCTGTACATATATCGTTTGATCTGTTACAATGTGTTGTTGGTAGTGGTGGATGTCTGATGGTGGTGGAATAGAGGAATGGGTGGTTCTACTAGTGGTTCTGGTGTTGTTGTTTTTTGTTTTTATCAAAGAGAGAGAAGGGGGGACAGAGAAAGGAGAGAGGGGAAGGGTAACATAGTCAATTACCCAACTTTCTTAATTCTTATGCAAACCCAAAGGGGGCTAAACACAAGAAACCGAGTGGTATTAGTTTTACCAAACACACCACAGATGGAAATTAAGGTGGGCGCCACTACTTTTCTCTTTCCTGCCACATCAGTGCTGAAAAATCGGGTCGTCATGTCGAACCCGGTTCATTGTGTGGTGATGCCGTGAAAGCAAACATGGAAAGGATCCGTGATAAACTTCTGATATTTACAGTTTTGCCCCAATGCAAGTATGAGAATTAGGAAGGATCCGTGACATTTTTGTCATTTTACTCTCTCACAGCAAGTTCACAGTTAATCTTACCAAACACGAAAGTGCTATATTAATATTTCACATCAGCTTTGACGTAATATTTACCAAACAACATTTTATCAAGAATTCACAACAGCTTTTCCACAAAGTTTTCAGTGTTCACACAGCAGCTTTCTAACACAACCACAATATTCCCAAATTAGCTCAAAGTGACCCAGATATATGAGTCAAAAAAGTCAAATGATGGGAAAGAGAAGAATCAGAGTGGTAAGGAAAAAAAAAAAAAACACCATTGCAATTAGGGAAATGAGGGTGGGCGCCATTACTTTCCTCTTTCCCGCCACAAGTGCTGAAAACTCGGGTCGTCATGTCGAACCCGGTTCATTCTGCAAACTCAAAGCTACGGCAACACACTATGGTCCTTGATATACTTCTGATATTTACAGTTTTCCCCCAAAGCAAATTTGGAAAGGAAGAGTGAGTATTTACAGTTTCACCCCAACGCAAGTACGGAAAGAAACTTCTGATAATTACATTTTTGCCCCAACTCAAGCATGGAAATGATCCAATTGACCCCGAAGGAAACCACAAAGACCTACTAGTCTTCCGTTTCTTCTCACTTTCACCAGACAGATCAATTTCGCGTCTCACAGAGCGAGAGACCTCTCGTTGAAGCAGAAGAGCGAGAGTAAACTTCCGGCGTTTCTCCGGCCACCGGCCGACCACCGCCGTTTCTCGAGTAAGTCCAGAACTTCTCCTTCTATCGCTCTCTCTCTGTCACTCTTTCGTAACTTATCGCGAGTGTTTATGTACGCCTCTGCATGTACATCAGTCTGAAATACTCTATTTAGCGATCCTAGGGTTTGTGGATGAATTGTCTGTGATTTTAGGGTTTTGAATTCTCCGATATGTTTGCGTTTCTTCCGAGTTATTGTACAGCTTCTTTGATTTTAGGTTTGGAATCGTTAAGAGGTTTCATCGATTCTGTTGCATCTATTAGAACTGCGTGATTCCAGGTACATAGGGTTTTTTGAAGTCAGTAACTGTTGTTTTTCGAACTCTAGGGTTTTGTGGTTAGGATTTGAAAGAGGTTTTGTTTGAGTTGGAACGGATCGATTCTCAAATTGGAGTTATTACTCTCATGTTTTTTTTGGATGAATTTCTTCTTAATTATTTGATTTGAACCACTAATTCAGTAAGTTACGAGTGTTTCTAGGGGACTTAATGTGACCATGCCTAAGATTTCAGTATGGAACCCCATGGTATGGGTGTCAATTTTTCTTGTGATGGATTTTTTTACCCCTATTTTCTTGAAGTGTGTAACAATCAAACTGGGTGATACGAGAAATTGAGAGGTATGGACCCTAGATTGGATTTGCAGAATCTGAAGAATTGAGTTCAGAGAGAGAATTAGAGGGAGAACAAGATAGAATCGCGGTCTTCATTCATTTCAGCGCTTCCTGATTACAATTCATTGCGAACCTTTATAGGCAAGGTTAACTGCAACTACTAAGACCACAAACTAGTCATTTGAATTTCATTCATTACAACTAATCCCTTTCTTTGCTTGGCCCCTAAAATGCTGATATATTGCTATTCGATCCTTGATTCATGACATTGCCTTCCACTTGAAGAAATCCTTGTCATCAAGGATTTGTTAGGAAAGGAAGCTGACACTGTAGTTCATGAGGTGAATAGGCGAAGAGTCCATAAAACCTATTGATGGTGGAGATGCAGTAAGAGGAAGTCGGACATTAGCATTTACTTCCTATTATATGCCATTAAACAATTTTGCCTGTTAGCATTATGTACCATATGCAGTACCATCAATAGGTTTTGAATCGTTACGAGGCTTCGTCGTTTCTGTTGCAGCTATTAGAACTGTGTGATTTCAGGTACATATGGTTTTTAGAGATCAGTAACTGTTGTTTTTCGAACTCTAGGGTTTTGTGGTTAGGATTTGTAAGAGGTTTTGTTTGAATTGGAAAGGATCGATTCTCAAATTGGAGTTATTACTCTCATGTTTTTTTTGGATGAATTTCGTCTTAATTATTTGATTTGAACCACTATTCAGTAAGTTACCGAGGGTTTCTAGGGGACTCAATTTGATCATGCCTCAGATTTCAGTATAGAACCCTATGGTATGGGTGTCAATTTTTCTTGTGATGGATTCTTTTACCACTATTTGCTTGAAGTGTGTAACGATCAAACTGGGTGATATGAGAAATTGAGAATATGGACTCTAGATTGGATTTGCAAAATCTGAAGAATCGAGTTCAGAGAAAGAACTAGAGGGAGAACGAGATAGAATCACGGTCTTCATCCATTTCAGCGATTCCTGATTACAATTCGTTGCAAACCTTTTATAGGAAAGGTTAACTGCAGCTACTAAACCACAAACTAGTCATTTGATATTCATTCATTTCAATTAGCACCTTTCTTTGCTCGGCTTCTAATGCTGAGGTATTGCTAAAATGACCCTTCATTCATGACAATGCCTTCCACTTGAAGAATCCTTGTCATCAAGGATTTGTTAGGAAAGGAAGCTGACACTGTAGTTCATGAGGTGAATAGGCGAAGAGTCCATAAAACCTATTGATGGTGGAGATGCAGTAAGAGGAAGTAGGACATTAGCATTTACTTACTATTATATGCCATTAAACAATTTTGCCTGTTAGCATTATGTTCCATATGCAGTACCATTACGTTGTCACAGTAGGATAGAGGAGTTAATTTACTTGAAGGCTTGGTCTAGTTTAGTTGCACTTTAAAGCACGGCTTGCAGCTGTAGTAGGAGGCCTGGCGATCTATATCCAACATGTAAGGTGAACTTCAATAAAAGAACCAAAACCAAAATATGGAATCTGACTTTGAGAAGTTGCAATTTCTAACTCCTCCATGCCCCTTCCACGCTGGAAATCTTGAAATAGAGACTGGTTATTAGGTTATACAATACTATAACTTACTCTATTGTAAAGTATCTACTCATTAATCAGCTCTGTAGACATTACCAGATGTCGAACTCCAGGCATATGGTCGAATACATTCTCCACTTTACACACAAACTCAATTTCTTATCTATTTCCATGAAAACATAGATTCCTCTAGGTGTATGAGCTTCACAAGTAACCACTGTTCAAACAGAAAGTCTGCAATATAAATTCAGCTTCCATTTTCTTGTCAAACGATAATTAGCATTATGAAAACATGAAGAGTAACAGTGTTAATATTCTCTTCTCACTTGCATGATTTAAGGAGTTGTAAGTTCTAACTGAATATGATGCAGCCGCTAGGCATGTATTTTGAACACTTAATTTATGCACCACGCACCTATTTTATTCACTTTATATGAGAGTTTCATAGTGGAGGAAAGAACTATACATTTTAGGAAAGAAAATGAACTGGAAGATGGGTGAACAACGGAGGAAAAGTGGAAAGGTTTGGGTGAAGTTGTGTTATGTGAGAATAATCACATTCTCCAATTTGGCAAAACAAACAACTCCGACTGCTTAAAATACCATGTCAATCATTTTCTGTTATGCTTTCACCAAGCATTTCTTGAACAAGGAAATGAATAGATGTGTATAATTGTGTAAGGTGATGGAAATGAGGAATCAGTGGAAATGTTCATTTAAGGCTTGAAAGGTGGGGAGAAAAACAAAATAAGCTCTGGAAATGGTTGATTCTGAAAATGAAATGAAGGATAAATCTGTAGCAAGCATTTTCTGCAGAACATGTAAGCCAAGGAAGCCAATAGCAAAACGTGATCTTCTTCTTGTCTTCTTCAGATGAATCAATTTAGCAATTGAGCCAACCTTTTTAAAGCACCATAAACAATTGCCTAACTTCTCTTCCCACCCAAGCATAATCTCTTTTACTCCTGAGCTTGAATTCTGAAAATACTGTACCCACACTGCCTGCAATAACTAGCGGATCTCCTGGGTATCTATTTGTATTCTCCGAATAGTTGTGATTTTTCTATCTTGAGAACTATCCCGTTTACATTAACAGACCAACCTGAAAATGATGGCATTGTCAATTGTCTTAACATCATATTTTTGAAAGTTGTTCCGTGCTTCTACACAAAACCCAATTCATCATCAACCTCTTCCAATTGGCAACTATTACTAGCGCAGATAGCAATGAACTAAACCCTGTAGGCTGTAGGGCATTCAGAACACAGGTCACTCCATTTCGCACAATTTACTATAGAAAAATTGGAAGTAGAGAGAGATACACCACTCCAAACCACATGAATAGAGTTATCAGCTTCCATTATTCTGAAAGTTGCAACAAGAGTGACATCTTGTGCAATAGCTGGTGAGACACCCAGCCTCCACCAATTGTCCTTGCCTATCAAACATGTGGTGGCCTGTATTGACTTATACGACAATAATTCTGTATTATTGCTATATCCTTATTAAGTTATGATTTGATCTCCTGTAATCATGCTAATTATTTGATTGATCGTACATTGGTTGTAGATTTATTACTTGTTTGACTTTACTTAGAATAGGTTGTCGAAACTTGTATAAATAGTCATTGAGATACGTGAAAATTATTCAATTGAGTCAGTTCATCAATTGCCTGTTCCACCTGTATTTGGCTCCCTGAACCACACTCCAACTTCGTCAATTAATTAAAAAAAAGTAGAAAATTGCCCCATTCTAATCTGAGAACTGCTTGTCCACTGACCACTCCAGAGAAGTTCAATAAGACCCATCCCATCATTTACTGGAGATCCTTGTGTTTTCATCAGTGCTTAGTCTGTCCTTTTCATTGAACATGTTTTAGGTGTGTTCAGTGTACTACTAGTTGGCTCAACTTGCTCAATACTAGAAGTTCCCATCTTCTGTTTGTTTTCACCAACAATTCTTCATACTCATCGGCCGACTGAACATTCAGGTTCTCCATATTAAGATCTTTGGCCATGGGATTGAAGCCACTGATTAGCTAATCAAGCTTATCATGTAGTCTATCGAACTTGCTATCTACCTTGTCCATCTTCTCCGGGAGATACAATCTCAGTTCACCAAAGGATATCATCTGAACCGTCTAATAGAGCTTCAGTTTTTGCAATTCTATTGTCCTTCAAGTTTGCGAGACTCATCATGTATCTCGTTGTAGGATCACACAGCAAGGTCGCAGAAATGGTGGTTCTGAATCTTCTGATACCAAATGTAGCAATCAGAGAGGGATATAGAAGAATGTGAGAAGTACAAACCCTAGATTGGATTCACAGGGGAAGAATTGAAATCAGAGAACTAGATAGATGATTTTCATTCATATCAGCTATTCCTTTTTACAATTCAGTTTGAGCCTTATATAGGCAGGGGTAACTACAACTACTAAAACCACAGCCTAATTCTTAGACTTCTCATTCATTGCAATCGATTCCTTGCTAGCCTCCAAAAAGGCTCGTGATGTTTAAGTAATTAGCCTGTGATAGTTTGGAGTATTCTGTTAGTTCAAACGAATTCTGTTAAAAAGCTTCTATACATGTGAAGCGATGTTTTTTGGGTCATAAAATTGCAGTGTCTTCTTTTCTGGTATTGACGGAGTTTGGTAAAGCTATACATGTGAAAGAAGTTCCACCATGGTATTAACGTAGAGGGTGATACATATCAGGTTTGAGCTTACTGACACCAGCTTGCTAAACTTCTAAGCTGATAATATATTCTTGTACGTGCAGACTGATAACCTGTTTTGTTACTGTGCAAATCCAGTGGAATGTCAGCTGACATGATAAATGCTCATCAGCTATTAGATGTGTGATGCTATTATTTTCACTGAAACAACTATTATACATATCATTGTATTATAATTATGGAAATATATATATATATATATATATATATATATTCAAATGGGTCAAAATGTTTAGCAACACTAGTAAAAACACTGAAGATGCACTTACTTGTTGTTGCATTCTGGTTACTTGATAGTGTTCCAATCACTATCACGCATTCAGTTGTCAATTCCATTTATGTTGTGACTCCAACCGTTAGGTTGCCCAATGCAGAAAGTTAAATTATCTCTTGTTTTCATGATTTACATAAAGCAAACAATGATTTGAGAATTTTGGTATCTCTTTTAGAGAATTGCTGAGTTTGCTATTTGATTCATGTTAGTCTTTGGAGTTTTCGTGCTATTCACTGAAATGGTTTAAGTTACACTGTTGCAGGGTATTAATTTAGTTTTTTTTGATATTATACAATACGATTTCCTTTCAGGTACAGGGTTTGGCATCTTCAGCATGTATATAAAGCAGGTAACGAACAATGCATTATTATGGCTGCTTTTCTTTTTTATTTCTTACTTTGCCTTTCCAGTCCATTCAATAACACAAGTTTCTTGATCTGGAATTTGATTTCAGGTTATCATTGAAGGATTTAAGAGCTACAAGGAGCAAGTTGCAACTGACACTTTCAGCTCCAAAGTCAATTGTGTTGGTAATAAGATGAGATTTGTCTCCATAATTCACTTTAAACTTTCTGTCGCAGCTAACGAAACTCTGTGTGCAGTAAGTTCGAAATAGTTATAATCTCAGCTACATTACCTTAACCGGAAAATACAATTACATATTTCTTGTTAACGCTGGTTTTCGCCTTTCCGGAACCAGTTTATTTGTCCTGTAACTTTCCGCACAGTCTACCTTCGAGACGGGAATTGGTCTGCACCTATAAAAAATGCATGGAAGTTCGAGTTTTCGAAAACTGAAACGGGCTATGTATATATCCACTTTCATAGTGGGTTGATTTGCCCTTCCAGTGGTTAAAACAGATGATCCTCATTAGTTTGGATTCTTTGAGTGGCAATACAGGTGCGGACGAATATGTATGAGAAATACGCCAATTTATTTAAATTTGGGCAAGATCTTGATGTAGGATTTGTGGGTGAGTCCTTAAGAGGCTTCTTTTGTTTAGCACACACTAAATTTCATAAGGTATATAGCCCCACGAAGTACCTCCCAGCAGACCCTGCAATGAAGCAAAAATCTTCAGTCTTATATTAGAATTTGGACCATATTCTACAAGATCATGTCATTGAGATTGAAGTTGTTTTCATAGTTTTAGGAGTTTGTGATTTGTCTTTCTCAGGCCATGACAGTTCTAAGACCCGGTATTGATTGTGAGTAATTCGTATGTTTACCTCAAAATTGTATGAAAATATCCGGCGATAAGACTTCAAAATTCAGTATATAGATCCCTCGTGAAGGGAAAAAAATTGAGTTTTTACTGTCTTGAATTGCGGAGTTTGAGGTAGTATTCAAATCTTTATCTATGTGTATAAGGCTAGAGATTGTTCTGTCTTTCAGAAACTTTTGATGTACTGTACAATGTTTATGTAATTACATTGGTCATGCGTAAGGTTATTTGTGTTATGTGGTTGCTTTTTCTTGAAATCCTTTTGTCGATTATGCAGTTGGTGCTAACGGATCGGGCAAGTCCAATTTTTTCCATGGTAGGTGGTTCACATTGTCTCTTTAAAGCTGTCCTTGAGATTAGTTTCAGTTTCTTCCGTTCCATAATGCATTGTTTTTTTGTTCTAGCTATTCGCTTTGTGATAAGTGACCTCTTCCAGAACTTGCGGAATGAAGATAGACACGCATTACTCCATGTACACCGTCTTCTCAATTTATCGATGTTCCGTCTTTTCTGGTAGACTAAAGCTTTAATTTGACACCGTTCAATTTTCCATCTCTAATGCTGTTCAGGAAGGGGCAGGCCACCAGTTGTTATCTGCTTTTGTGGAAATTGTTTTCGATAACTCCGACAATCGTATCCCGGTAAATCAATGTTCATTATATATTTATGTATGTAGTTTTTTTTTTTTTTTGATGAATTATATTTATGTATGTAGTTGGAGTTTCATGTGATGCCCACTTTGATTCCACTTGTTAAACAAGGCGAGAATTGGAGAATTAAATTGAGCTTTCTCAGCTACTCGTTTGCATAGAAAATTAGTGGGGCATATCTAGCTGCCCGTTACTTGATTACCGGGGCTCTTTTTTGTGCTCTTTCTCTTCTCAAAGAAGCTGATTCACATACAAATTTTGCTAGATGTTCCATGTACTTCTTTTATTATTCTTTGGGATTCAGCTTGGTCTATGGGCCAACACTCCTAGTGAAAGAGAGCTATTAAGTGACAGAAGGGAAGCAGTTTCACATATACTATTTCATTTGCTGGACTCACTGACATCCAATTCTGGAAGTGATTGCCCAAGGGATAAAGTAGGGGTGGCCCGCCGGTGATGGGTCATTACCGGGTTGACCCGCCACCGACCGAGCTCTTTATCGTGTTGGTCAACTCAACCCGGACCCTACCTGCCCGTGTAACCTGTTTAATAAATGGGTCGTGCCGGGTCACACGTTTCCGACCCGACCTGTAACCCGTACAAGGAAATCCAACAGCAAAATACAATAAATGTGATGAATTCAGATAGTCACTTTTACTAAGTTAATCATCTAGATCTGAGTCTTTATCAGTTGGGAATGAGGTTGATCATGAAGCTTTATGGTTTCTTATTAGGTTGATAAGGAGGAAGTGCGCCTGAGGAGAACCATTGGTCTTAAAAAGGACGAGTACTTCTTAGATGGGAAGCACATCACGTGAGTTCTTATGCTTTGTTATATACTAATAGAATTTTCTTCTTATTCTAAAAGTTATAATAATTCTGCACTTTTCTTACTGTACATATTCTTTCCTCAATTATGTCTACGTCATGATAAATTATTGTTATCTTTCCAGGAAAACCGAAGTTATGAATTTACTAGAAAGTGCTGGATTTTCTCGATCCAATCCTTACTATGTTGTGCAGCAGGGGAAGGTGTAACATTTTCTTTCTTCTTTTTATGGTTACTGAAAGTATGGTGCTTGGCTGTATCTGATATATGTTTTTTGTTTTACAGATTGCATCGCTAACCCTGATGAAGGATAATGAGCGCCTTGATCTTCTGAAAGAAATTGGTGGAACCAGAGTCTATGAGGAGAGGCGAAGAGAGAGTTTGAAAATTATGCAAGATACAGGCACGTTCCATTTATTATATTATCAAGCAATAGGAATAATATGTTATCATGCTCGGTTAGGTGATCGTTCTTTTAACAGGTAACAAGAGAAAACAGATAATTCAAGTTGTTCAGTACTTGGATGAGAGATTAAGGGAGCTGGACGAAGAGAAAGAGGAATTGAAAAAATATCAGCAGTTTGACAAGCAGAGGAAATCTCTAGAATATACTATTTATGATAAAGAGATTCATGATGCACGGCAGAAAGTAGCAGAGGTTAGATGTCACTGTTGTTTTTTGTTAATGTCCAGATCATAAATCACTTTTTCTTATATTTCGTAATATGATTCACTGCGTTGGTTAGTATCAAACATGACCTTTACGAGGGAACACTTATCATTAAACTAGAAGGGCCTATGTCGTGACATGCGTAGTGTGATTTATATAAGCAACATTTCTGACCATCTACATGACATTCTACATACACCCTTGAAATTTTCTCGTGACCAAAGGTCTTCACGATAGTTTTTAAAACCTGACCGTACCGGCTGGTTCGACTGGTCGGACCGGTGAACCGGGGGTTAACCGGTCCGGTTCATTTGTTGGACCGCAATGCAAAAAACCGGTCAAAAACCGCGGTTTTTGATGCAAACCACCAAACCGGCCGGCCTGAATGGTCCAACCGGTCCAAGGAAATTCGCTGGAATTCGCTCGCGGAGAGATTCAAACCCCAAACCATGCAGCATTATGGCCAAATATTTAACCACTGGACCAACTTCTGATTTGGTTTCAAATTGAAAACTAAAAGTACATAGCATATTTCTGAATACTACTATTAAGTATTTACAGTTATTTTTCTGCATTTTTGATAAAGTTACTTAAACATGCAGTTCATATATAAATTGATATTTCGATAACAATGTGTTGTTTTCTATTCTTCTTGTCAATAAAAAATCTTTGTAACAATTCTTAATCTATTTGTCTGCTTGAATATGTAAATTTGTATCGATGATGTTAGTGTTTATTTTAGGCAAAGGATGATGCTATTCTTGTGTCTTGATCAATATATGAGTCACATTAAAGAGTTATTTTTAATTTTATTAATATAAAAAAATTATGTTATTTGTAACTAAAAAACGTGCGGGCAAACCGGTTGAACCGTGAACCAGTGGCTCGCCGATTCGATGCCCGGTCCGGTTTTGAAAACTTTGGTCTTCACCTTTCTCAGTAAGCTAATAACATATGAAGTTTGAAATGAACATAACTTGAATATCAACTACATTTCTCAATTGTTTGGAGTATTTCTAATTTTGTTTCTGTAACTTGCTTTTGTTTGCTCAGCCTTTACCTTTCTCATGGAACGAAATGTCTATGCCTATATCCTTGTATTTTGGGGACTTTCAATGAACACGAACTTATGTTGAGTTGTCAGTATCGCTGGATACTTGATATGTATTGATGGTACGATACGATACGGTCTGTCACCATTATGTATCAATGTCTTTACCGCAAAGGAATGTGTTTTGAACTGTATTGAACCATACGTATCCGATCGTGTATCGCACAATACTTTTGGAACCTGACCTGGGTCGGGTTAGCCAACCCGATTGATAGAGAACTTCATATTATATTTTCCTCCGTTCGGGCTCTTTCTTCACACTTCTAAGGCACATGTTCAAAGGAAAACACGGGAAAAATCGGTTTTACCCCCGCCCACCATTTACAATCTCTCTCTCACCCCTCTCTCTCACACAGTCAACATCACCGCCACAGAAGCCACCAACGCCGCAACAACGACCGGCAATTCCACCATAAGGTAAAGAACAGAACAAAAATTATCCACTAAAAAACAGATCTATATAAGTGGAAGAAGAAGAAGAAGAAGAAGAAGAAGAAGAAGAAGAAGAAGAGAATGGTGAAGAAGGTGAAGAACAGATGATCTATACAAGATCGCCCCCTCGCCACCAAAAACCGTCGGCAAATCTGCCACCGCCGCCTCCGCTCCTCTCTGCAATGAAAAAATCCTACTTTATAAACCACTGATGACTCTACACAGACAACCTCAGAACGAATGCTTCCCGGAGGTAAAGGATGAGAAGGAGAGGCTTAATTCAGATCTGGCGGTAGAGGAGAGAAGCAACGCCGGAGAGAATGAATCAGTGTTACTCTGCCAGGCATCGCTGCCGCCTCACGAGCAGATCGAAGCAGCCCCCACCGTGCTCGTCGCCGCCCTCATTCTCGCCGCCGTCCCCGTCTCCGTCGTCTCTGGCTATCCCTCTCTCTCTCTCTCTCCCCTTTCTCCTCTTCTTCCCGATTCACATCCTTCTCTGCCTGTCTTTCTCTCTATATCTCTAGTCTCTACTAGATCCTTCGGTAGTGGTGTAGATAGAAAGGGTAGTTGACTAGTTAGTGGGTTTGTAGGGTGGGGTAGTAGTATGATGGTAGATAGGTCATTTACCCACACAAAAATGGCTCAAAATAGAAAGGTGAAGATAGATAGAGAACTGACCGAAAAGGAAAGTGTGAAGATAGATAGAGAACTGAGGAAGTAGATTATAGGAAGATTTTGTTAGATTGTCTTACTTCTTCAGGTTTGCCTCAACTTCACTATTTTGAATTCTTTGTAACTGAGGAAGTAGATTGAAGACAATTGAAGATTAAGACAAATTGTTAAATTTACCAGACATAAGTGGAATATTGTCGTGTTAGTAGTGGGTGGAATAGTGTCGTATTAATTGTAGAGAGTGGGGATGACAGATCAATAATTCTAGTATCCCCATTTTGGAATAGTAGTAATATTTGTTATACGTAACAATGTTATTACTTGTTAGCTACCTGATCAACATATGAGAGTAAATGTTAGTTATAATCCTTATCCGAGTAAAACTTTAGCTACATTAATAAGATGAGCAGTGCAAAATAAAATGCATAACATGTTTTACCTGATGTGGCTACCTGACCAAGAATATGAGAGTAATATTAGTTACATTCCATAAAATCTTCAACATTACAGTCAATATATTTTTTAATTTGTTTAAGAATAGTGCCTGTATAGTTTTGATACCCGATGTGATACGATGCACTATATGTTCAATTCTATTATCGATACACGATACATATTAAACTTTGATAACTATGGGTAGAGCAGATTGCCTATTGGCATCTCAGGCAGTTAACAGTCTCCGATTGAGGTCCAAAAAGCTGCTTAAACTCGGTGTATTGTTAGTACCTATGTTACTTCGCTGCCAACTTGTAAGGGCCTGCTCACAAATTAAGCTAACGGTCTGAATTTCATACCTCCTTGTCTGTGTACCCTGGGGATATCTTAGTCGACATGGTATATTCTTCCAGCAGTCAGGGTTAGAGCTTCATATTCGGTTAACCGAAACCCGAACCGGTTCCTTCGGTTCCGGTTCGGTTCTAACCGGCAATTAGGGTTGGTCGGTTCGGTTAAACCGAAACCGAGTTTTTTTAAATATGTGAAACCGAACCGGGACCTGTTAACGGAACTGGTACTTCGGTTCGGTTCGGTTAACCGGTTCCGGTTCCGTACCAATTTTTTTTTAACAGTACCTAACGGCTATTGCGTTCAAATGTTACAGTACCTAACGGCTACTGCGTTCAAATGTTCGGTTCGAAACCAGTTCCGGTTACTGAAAACCAGAAACCAAACCTAGACCGTTTAGCAACAGGTCCGGTACCGATTCCGGTTCTTCCTTGTCGGTTCGGTTAGGCAGTTCCATTTGTCTCGGTTTTATCCGGAACCGGCCGGTTAAACCGAACCGAGTGAAGCCCTAGTCAGGGTATATGATATGTTCCTAGAAAAAGATAACTAACACGCTATTCTGGAATTTCCTCTTTCTTACATAGGTTGAGACTTTTGTCTATGTTCTTAGTTCTTTGGAGCACATTAATTCATTTTTACTGTTAGGCTAATGTTTTGTTCTTTATTTCATCCAGTTGGAAAATGCTAGGAAGAAGCTATCCGGAGAATCGACCAAGTTATATAACCAAGTGTTAGAGGCGCATGAAAAATCCAAGGAGTTGGATAGCACATTTAAAGAATTGAACAAAGAAATTCAAATTATTAGCAAAGAGAAAGAGGTGTTGGAGAAGCAAAGAAAATCAGCTCTCAAAAAGCATGCTCAGCTTGAGCTTGACAATCGAGATCTGGAAGAAAAGATCTCTGGTGGTGATAGAGCCAAGGTATCTTACAAATAATGTATTTCTTGTTTAGGATTCATTGATATGGCCACAAATTCTTGACATCGTGCTTACTCAGGTGGATGCCGAAAAGCAGCTCAGGATTCTGCAGAAAGAAATTCAGGATTCTGAAAAAGAGCTTAACAAAATTAGGCCTGTCTACGATGAGCAAGTCAAAGCGGAGGAGGCTATTAAGAAACGGTAACTGTTCATCTTTTGGCTTGTGACGTTTTTGTGCTTAACCAATTTAACTGTTGAAATGGGACTTCTGAAACAAAAAGTGTTTTGACTTTCTTTTATAAGTGTGAAACCAAAAGTTAACCAAAACCAATCATACAACATATTAAGAGTTCTGATCGACCTTTTTGGTTGAATGGAGTTTGAGTAACTGTTCGTTTCCCATATGAACTCTATTCTTTTTAGTGGTTGCCTGGTGGACTTATTTCCATTGTCAAGGTTGTTAAGATAAGATGATACTCTCTCTTCATACTTCCTCCTTCCATAAATCTTAGTCCATCTTCATATGCGGGTGTTCCAAAAGAGTTGTCCACTTCCTCTTTTAGTTGTTGCATTCTCAATTTTGCCATAAGAAGCATATATTATTGTATAGACAAGTTAATAAACAGAGATAAACCAGTAATGACACCTCAAAAGTTAGTTGCCGTGCTATCATTACATGTTCCCTGAAAAAGTTAGAAGTTTAAAGCAGGGCTACAACTGAGAAACAAAATTCTTGGCGAACTGAGCTTTTAGGTTAAGCAATGCTCCTTGGGAGGAAATGTAACTGTTCTTGTAGGTTACTTTGGCTAGTATCCTATCTACCCATACATGTTTTACTGTCTTGGTTAAAATACTAAGTGCAACCATACATTAGAAGGATTTTTTTGAAAAGCTTCAAACAAGGCTCTTTTCTCAATGTAGTTTGATGATTTAGTTATGAGTCGGTTAGGTTTTATGCAAATGTAGTGGTATGAGGTATGTAATTTTGGAGAGGTTGGTCCAAGAAAGTAGTTCAACTTATTGTGGGAGTGGTGTTTTGAACCTGGAAATTTTGTGATTAAATCAATCGGCCATCGTAACAACACATACTGTTGGTTTATACATAAACAAGCTTGGGTGAAAAAGGAACTAGTGCAACAGTTATGAAAGAGCTAAAGAAGCATGTCTTTTGGACAATTCACGCTCTCTGGTATTTTCTTTTGTTAGACTAGGCAGAAACTGCATAGTTGCGTTTACGGATTGTATCTCAACTTGATTGGGGTGTTTTTCTTTGTATAGAATGAAATTGTTGAGAATTGGGTAGTTTGTTAGTTCACCGGCCCAATTTATGGGATCAAAAGTCATGGTGAAGGACCAGATGTCATGATGTAGCAGCGAGAAATATAGCTTCTTCTTGGCCAAAGTCCTTTTCTCTGTTTGGTTTAGGGTTCAAAGTTCAATAAAGTCGTAATTTACTTGGAACTTTTGGAACGCCAGTACTCCATAATAGTTGTATAATGCTTGTTGGGTGCCACGCATGGGAAACTTCTACTATTTATTACCTTAACTTTTAGGGGCATTACATGATATACTCTTATGTGATGATATCAAAATAGTGTTAGAGCATACTTTTTCCTCTTCTCCGCTCTTCTGCATGCAGGCTGGAAACTTTTTTATTAACCTCTTTGGTATAAACCAAGTTGTTCTTTGCTTGGCGATACTGACTCTACATGCTTGTTGGGGCACATGATTTATCTTGATACAAGCAAAGAAGTGATTAATTATGACATTGGAAGCTATGCCATTTCATTTGTTGGTTTCATTTTTTTCCTCGCGCATCATCTTTTGAAAAGGTAGCAGGTGAACATGGTTGTTACTTTGTTATCATATCCAATGGCATTGTCTATACAACCAGAGTCCCTCACAGCTTTGACACTTCTAGTTCAGTTAGATCTTCATTTTCTGTGCATCTATGAAGCACATTTTTGTGATGTATTGCTGCTTCTGATTGTATTTTCGTGTAAACCTTTAAGCTCGACATTTTCTGGATGATCACTGCAAACCCATTTTCTGGATGATGTACGATAATCTTGTCCCTGTTAATCATTGTCATTATCCTCATCAATTGGTTGCAGTAATTTCTACCACTACTGGTTATTGCTGATCTTATCCTTATTTGATGCACCTGGCGGAGCAGGAAGTGTGGAATCAACCAACTTTGAAAATATTGCATTTGAAAGCGTCATGAGAGCGTGTACATTTTAGTTGCAGATGATATCATGGGCTTTTGGGAAGTAAGGGAGAGCTGTATAGGTTATCTTTTGGGTGTGCTGAACTGGTTTCAGCTGGTTAGGGTTGAGAGTAAATTTAGCCAAGTCTGATCGTTCTGATTGGTAATGTGCTTACAATTCCTCAGTTTGCTCTATTTGGGCTGCACGTTTACTCGGTCTTTTCTTACATGCCCCGTTGTGTCTTCAGGAGCGTCTTCCAAAGATTTTATAGTGTGGGTCCAGATAATGGAGCGTCATCACAGGTTGGCCGGCTGGAGAGGAAGTACCCCTCAAATGTTGGCGGGTCACCTTAAGAAAGAACACTTTGTCGACTTTGCCTACCTACTTATGCCTTCTTTTGTCATGCTTGTGCCTATGGTTAGGAGGGTTGAGAAAACCCAGTGCCACTTTCTGTGGGGAGGTCATGGGGATGGGTTTAAATGTGATATGGTAGACTGGGATACAGCGTGTCAGCTAGTGGAGGGGGGATGGGGTTGGATAGGTCTATGGGCCTCTTCAATCAGGCCTTAATTATGGAAGCGGTTGTGGTGGTTTGGTGTAGAGCGTGTGAGCCTTTGGTGGAGGATGGTTGTCACCAGTTACGTGGTTGTAGATTCTTTTGGGTGTGCGCTGCAGAAAGGTATCTAAGTGGGTTTGGATTGGTTCGCGAAGAAGGTAAGGTTTAAGGTTGTTGTAGGGAATCGTGTTCTTTTCTGGGAGGACCAGTGGGCGAGCAAATATTCAGTGTCTCGCTAGTTTCTTAGTATTTATCGTATGGTTGAAGACCCTAAGGTTCTTGTGAGTCAGTGTGTTCATGGAAGGGGGGGGGGGATGTGGCGTGGGATGTTTGGTTTAGAGAAGACTTGCATGACTGGAGATCCAGGAGTCATAAACTTCTTTAGTGATCATAATCTTATTGGAACTCCTCAGGGGGATCTGACCCTTTGGAGTGGTCCTCGTCTGCATATTGTTTGTGTAATGTTGTGTCTTATTGTTGGTCTTTGTGTGGGGCAGATCTTTCCTCAGTCCCAGATCCTTTGATTTGGGTAGTAAGGGCTCTTTAAAGGTTTCTTTCTGTGTGTGGTCTGCACCTTAACTATTGACAACTTTGACTGACGTAGTCAGGTGTTAGTTAATTGGTGTGGTATGCGTAAGTCTAGTTTATAATTGGTTTACGACCTTGACTTTCTTGTCATGCTGTGTGACACTTCTGGAGTCCGGTCCTATTGACGTTGGCATTTGTTGGGCTGCCCCTGCTCGGGTCCGATATTTCTGATTTTCGAAGAGGTGTTCAGGTGACTAGAGATGCAGGAAGTTTGGTCGTTGCTTCTTTTGTTGTGTGGATCATTTAGAGGGCACGGAACAGAGAAATCTTCGATGGGGTTCGTTTGTCAGATGCTTTTGTCATGAGATTATCCTTCAATTGTTATTGGAATGGTGGTCATCCATGCCTCTGAGTTCGATTGAGCATTTGTTGTATTTTATGGATTCATTAGCATAATGACGCCAGGCCGGTGGCGATTACTGTGCGGGCATGGTCAAGCAGCAGAAGCAAAGGGAAGGAGGGGTAACAGAAGAGAACATTCTCCATGTTTTCTGAAAAAAAAACTTCAATAATCCATTAACTATCATAATTAGTCCACAAGCCGGACTTAAAGAGCCATGTACTCCAAATTATACAAAAATGGCAGAAATATATAATTAACCCTAAATTAAAATTCTGAACAAGAAACGTACTCAGCAAAAAGATTTACCCAAAATCGGGTCTAAAACAAGCTCTTAATTTACAAAAGAAATATTACTTAAAATAGCACTTTCGCTGATTTGGACCGTTAAACTGCTGATTTTGGCCAAATCAGGGAGGTCTTAGTCACGAGTTCTTCTTAGAACTTCGTTTCTAGTCAGATTAAGGTGAGGCTTAACCCCGTTCTTCAAGCCTTCAGTTCTCCCCCCTGGTTCTGTGTTAGGACCGAAACTGTCCTTTTGAATTTGATGAACTATTCTGTCAATTCTCTCCTGCATCATAGATTATGGTTTTGTATTTTTCTTCCACTGTTTAGGTTTATGAGAGAATAACCTATCAGTCTTTCTGTAAGCATTCATTTTCAGTTTGATACAATTTTATTAACTTTTAAACAAGTATTTTAGAAGTATATTTAATCACATTTATAGAAGTTTGGAGTCGTTAGTTTGTTCAATTGGTGAGTACTTTATCTTTAACAAATCTTACATCGGGTAGATTGGAGTTGATCTCTTCATAGTTTTATATAAAGCTTCTGGACTGAAAGCAAGTATCCCTGCATCACTCCTGAAGCTTCTATCAACAACACATAAGTCTATATATGAAAGCTTTGTGTGCAGTAGTCTCGTATGGCCTACTTGGTGAGCTGTAGTTCTTTAAGACCAAAAAATGTTTTAGTTAGTTGGACCTCCTATGTGGTGGACCAATCATTATAGTAGTTAGGTCGGTTCACTTTAGAGTTGGCCCTAAGTTCTATAAAATTCATCTCTAAATCGCGTTCCCACATTTCTATAGTGGGTTTGCACTCCGATTTGCTTCCGGAAAGTTTTCCGGATTCACGAGAGACATGGTCTTTGCATACACAATTTGGCATGCAATCACAGGTTACTTCACAAGTACTGCACTAGTAGATTACAACACTTGTTGTATCTTCCCATTTGACTACGAAATTTTAAATACACAAATCCGCGTTCTTCTATCTTAAATATCATGAAAATAATTGTGAATGCTTTTTTATTTTAATCTCTTAAGAATATTCACGTGCTTTATAGCTTCTTCAATGAGCTGCTAGGCAGCCGATATAGTTTTGTTTCCATGTGCTCTTTGTGTAGTGTCTAGGTGTCTTCTTGATTGCCTTACCTAAGTCTACTCGAGAGCTAACATGTTATACATACTTTTTTTATATGATATAGAATAATGGATTGTGAGAAGCAGCTCAGTATCCTTTATCAGAAACAAGGTCGTGCAACTCAGTTTGCTAGTAAAACTGATCGTGATAAATGGCTGCAGAAAGAAATCGACGACTACCAAAAAGTATTGTCTGCGAATCAAATGCAGGTATATGTTTCTATTGTTAAATCGCGAATTCTTTGTCTTGTAATGAATATTTTGATGACTTGATGGAAGCTTACATTCCCCTTGAAAAAGGTGCATATTTTTTCATGCTCCTCCGAGAGCTGACTTAGTAAAGCAAGATCAACTTTGAAGTGTCTTTACAATGTTATGTGTGTCTTAATGTTATTATTATCTTCTAGTTTTCCCTTCTTGGTTGAATGGCCATCTTTTTGTACATTATAGATAAGCAAAATCAACTTTTAACGTGTTTAGAAAGTTGACAGATTGCTGCTATGAAATGAGAAGCTTCTAGAAGTTGCCCAAAGCAGAGCGAAACTCTCAATAATACTCCAAAAGACTAAAACAATGCTTTTTTTCTACAGTTGTACTGAATTGTTGAACTATCATAGAACTTTGGCTGTTGGATTTCTTAAACGTCCTCCAATTTGGTATTAGTTTTGTTCTTCATAGATATTTGTATATGCAAGCAGAAGCATGTTGCTTGATATTGCCTGTTCTAGAGATATATGGTTTTCGTAATTGTCTGAAGGTACTTTCTATGTACGTAATTTGCTTTCACATGATGCCAAGTGTTATTCCCCTTAGAGATTTACTAAAGGGCTATTTGAAACCAGGAATATTGGCAGGAGAATAAAGTAAACTCTGTAGAAATCATATTTAAAATTTGTAAACAAAAAAAAAGAAAAAGAAAAAACAATCAGCGTAAATTCATGGAGAAGTAGAGAAAGGAAAAGTGGAAAACTAATTTTCCTCAGAATCGGGCAGAAAAGGATGGAAAATATGACGAGTGCTTCTCTCTCGATCGTAAAAGCCATGTCGCCACCATATGCTCCTGTTTCTCGTCAGCAGGCAGACCATCAGTTCTGCGACACGTCCACCTCTCCCTCCTATCACCCTCTGGAGTGACAACCTGCAACATTGAAAAATAAGTCGAGATATCCAGTCTGACAAATATGGATCGCATATTACCCTCAATTTCTATCGGACAATCTTCAGTCGTAGAACTTATTACCAAGATTGGTTGTGTATCAAGTAATACTGTTACTGATCGACAGTCAACAAAGTTCAATCAAGTCTTCTTCTACTAAATACACGCTTCAGTACTTCCAGATATGGTAGTGAAAACCGATCAACTGTGAGAGGAAACTTATTTCGCTAAATTTGAGTTTTTTTGAGGTTATGGTTGCACTTGTGATAGTGTTGGTGGATGCTACTATATTGTGGTTGAAGATGAAGTTTAGATACTATTTTGGGTTGTCGGAGTTGGGTGTTGACATTGTTGTTTTGGGAGGTGTATGTTGATTGAACTTAAATAAGAGCAGGCTTGCATTGCACTGGTAATCACTGTTAGGGTTGAAATATAACACGCGTAATACAGGGGGCCAATTATATACTCCCTCCGTCCTGAAATAATAGTCTGGGTGGACTTTTATCAAAGTTTAAGGAGATGGGTTTGCCTTGGTGAATTTGCCAAGTCTTGTCATATATGTTATTCAAAAGGGAAAAAGTAGGAAAGAGATGTATATAGGTAAATGAAGCAAAAAAGTTGGGAACTTTTTAAAGCAAGATGATAATTCTGGGACTTCCCTTTTAGGAAAGTATGGCAATATAAATGGGACGGAGGGCATAAATTAGTAATATTTTAGATTCTCTAGATTTATTCTTAACTGTCAAACAAGGGGAAAAATCCTATTTTCTTTAATAATTCTTCTCTTTCTTTCCTTTGCTCTCTGAACTGGATCGTGCTATCCCAATCGAGGTTTTGCAGTTATCCAGAACAGATATCTCCGTGTTCAGTCAATATACAGAAACGTAGATTAAGCACATGCAAGGATATGTCAAGACGAGAATTAGAATTGATAGAGAATCGCTTCGTTAAACTTGAATTCTATGAAAATATTGTGCAGAGACATAGTGGAAGAAGGATGCGGAGAGGATGAGATAGATGGTCAAGCTCCTATTTTTAGTTACCTCATTAAAGTTCTTGTTTAGTCGTGGAACCCATTAAGATAACGCGTGAGAAAAGGCAAAGTTGACACGCAAGATATTAAGATCAAATTTCTAAAAGCATGTGAAAACTACGACTCAAGGATATATGATCATCAAACTCCCATATATTCCATCAATATAATGCAACATAGAAAGGAGCTGCTACTTTTCAGATGGTTTATCATGGTAAACGGAGTCCAGATTTTGGAAAACAGCCTTATCAGTCCCCTTTCTAAATACGAGAGTTACTTCCTCAGTTGATTTTAAGATCATAGACTTAGTGAAGATCACAAATTCCTGAAGTCTCTCGAAGACAATTAATTTACCGAAGCTTCTATAATACTTTCTACGCAAAAATATCTAAAAAGCTCCAATTACGAGAATAAAAACTGTCCCAATGTCAACTTGTAATTCAGAAATGACTTGAGGTCATAGGTGTCAAAGTTTGATACGTATCGTGTATCGATAGCGGGATTTTCGTATCGTGTATCGTATCGTATCGCGTATCGGAACGATACACACACCCTCTTAAAACAACTTAAAAAATATATGATGACCCTTATATAGTGAAGAGTTTATTAGTTGCATATGGCATTTACTTTCTTACACAGTATGTCTTAAATACATATAGAGGTTGATCAGGTAGTCTATCCAGCAGGTATTGACATTTTTTATATGCAGCTAAATTATAGAGTCCCATTATAAGGGGATGTTAATATATTTTAGACTCGTGTCCGTTAATGAATTACATATTCACATTACATAAGTGAGGGTAATAGTGAATTAGAAGAATTGAGTAGATTGTTAGTTATATGTAGGGCATATCTATGTGGCATTGTTTTAGTTGTCAACTATTCTTGCTTATGTGTGGCAAAAGCACCCAATTAAATGGAACATAAAACTGGAATACTAAAGTTAGGGATCTTTAATGAGTCCCCACTATGAACACAGGTATTCCACTAGAGTCATGTAAACAGAACAATTTGTCTTCTATTTAGCATTTTTCTTCTTCAATCTTTCTCTTCTGAAGGCTAGATCAATTATCAAGAATTCAAGACAATCGAGTTTTTTGACTAGCATTATTGAGGCGAACCTGGAGAAGCAGGACCATCTAACAAAATATTCATATAATCCATGTAATACGAAAATCTATATCAAGAGGGTTTAACAAATCTAGCCCACTTTCAGTTCTCAAACGTATCGTGAGATACGCGATACGTATCGTATCGGATGTGTATCGCTCGATACAGTTTGATACACTTTCATTAGCGATACAGCGAATGATACGTAACGCTAATGGCATGTATCGTATCGTATCGTATGATACGTATCGAGTATCGCTCGATACTGATAACAGAGCTTGAGGTCATCCCATAGTCTGCGATTCAGTTCAACACGCTGCCAAAATGAGATGAGATTTTTCGCGACCTTGTTGCTTTTAGGGTTGTCCTATTCTGTCTATTCTTTCAAATTTCTTCCTTGTGAAAGCAATGTCACCATTTTGGTATAGCTTATCTCGTTTTATATTCCGTGCATGCTGATGCTTAGGCTTTCATGTTTCAGGAGGAAAAGATAATAAAAGAAATTCACGAACTTCGAGATGATATTGCCAAGCAAGATGAATATGTTGAGCATTGCAATGGAAAAATCACAGCTCTGGAATCTCAGATATCTCAGTTTCGTGAAGGTTTTAATCAGCAAAAGTCAGAGAGAGACAAACTACAAGATGAAAGGAAGTATGTGTGTCATTTTTCTATTGTAGGATCAGGTTTTGCTTAAATGTAAAATTTTGTAATACAGTGTACTTGTTTTAGGTGCTTATGGGGGAGAGAAAGCGAACTTTCTGGTGAGATTGATCGACTGAAGGCAGAAGTTGGTAAAGCAGAGAAAAGTCTTGATCATGCTACTCCTGGCGTGAGTTAACTCTTCCTTTAAAAGTCTAAATGAGCAGAGTTCATATTTTTAACATGGCACTGAATATATGAGTATATTGATGTGTTTTGTTTAAACGCCTTCCCAGAAAGAAGTATTTCTAAAGCATGAAGTGTATATTGGCTGTTATGCTAATGTGTTCTTGTAATTTTTTGTAGCTCTTGTTTAACACTTGGTTGTACTGAATTAGGACGTATGTCGTGTGTCTGAGAGTAGGGAAAGGGTTAGCATATTTATTTTTAAAAATCCTTGACCGAATGTTGGTGGAATTCGCAAACTGGAAGAGATGGGTATTTGAGGATAGTGGTTATAACTTATGAGCTAAGTAGCGGATGTTACAAAAAGTAAAGTGAGTTAGCTACAAAGGCTTTTGTCTTCGAGGAAAGACGCTATTTCGATTCTCATGTTAAGTCCGGTATAGCAAAGGAGTGGAAGACTGTCGCTCATAAAGAGTAATGTTGCAGCCTTTTCTCCAACCCGGTGATAGCCAAATCCATTAGAGAGACTCTTCTCATTTAATGTTGGGCTGTGTCTATTGACAAGAACACGGATCTCAGCAACCCCACCATACTGGCCTTAACAGTGGAGCAACGATTCGATAGAGCTAAGGCGGTGCTTCCTTTTAGTTACTTGCTATGACCTAGGGCCTTAGAATCAGATAGCGCATCTGACCTTACTATACCATATGAGTTCTGCACCTTACGGACACGTTCTCTGTGTAAGCAACCTAGCTAGAGTGGAGAGTGATTGATAGGAGGGTGGTGTAATTTTTTCTCCTGAGTTAATCGGAATTGTTTTGTTGGATCTTTAGATGCTTGATATACAATATTGAAACCATATTTCTAGAATGTTGGTATGTGAATATGTTTATCTTTCTGCTTAAAATATTACAGTAACGGTTGTGTACACAGCAAATGGTGGTTAACTCTTTCCTTTATAACTGTCTTGATTTCCGTCTTCTGCTCTTCGTGTAATATTTTCAGGATGTGAGAAGAGGACTGTTTTCAGTTAGGAAAATCTGTAACGAGCATGGGATCGGTGGAGTTTTTGGTCCAATTATAGAATTACTTGATTGTGAGGAGAAGTTTTTTACCGCTGTTGAAGTTACTGCTGGAAACAGGTTACCTTTTCTTAAAAGTGATATATCACTGAAATTCTTTTGGAAGAGTTGGTTGCTAATATAAGAAAGTATGGTGTCATGTGGTTGCGATATAGTCCTCTTTTAACATATTCTGAACTTTTTCGAACTTGTTTTAGTTTGTTTCACGTCGTTGTTGAAACGGACGAAGTATCGACTCAGATAATCAGGCATCTCAATGCAAGAAAAGGAGGGCGGGTTACATTTATACCGCTAAACCGGGTTAAGGCTCCGCATGTGAGGTATCCTCAGAGCTCGGATGCGGTACCTCTTCTAAAGAGACTGAAATATTTGCCTGAATATGAACCTGCATTTGCCCAGGTTAGCACTGGAACAATTTTTTTTATTGCTCTTTAGCACAAGTTGGAATTTTTTGACTGAGTATTGTTTCCTACATTGTATCTTAATTTATATCTGCAATAGTTTCAACTTTCTTTGGGCTGATTTGTCAGAGAGTTCAAAGGAAGCCTTCTAACTTTGACAAAAGTATTTTCGGTAGTTTAAACTCTGCTATTTAGAAGATGTGGTTTGCTCGTTTGTTTAGATTTCTTGGTTATGCTATCTTCATTATTCTAGTCTTCCCTTGCACTCAAGTTTCCATCCTGGATATGGCTGAGTATGGAAATAGATGGTTCGTTGTGGTCGATTGAAGACATAGAAGCAAGAAAGGCAGGAGTAAGGCGTAGGTGTGTTTTGGCACATATTTTTGGCTACTAGCAGAACTATTATGTTAGTGAGATGTGGCTGACATGCCTTACGTGGAGCTCTTTTAGAAATTGGAATTAGTAAACTTGTTTTGGAATGACTGGAAAAAACCCAAAAACTTTTAAGCCTAAAAAGAAACCTGCAGCATGTGTTGTGTTGGGAGTCAGATTCATTTCTTGAAGCATTGGCGTAGTGCTGTTTGTGTTATGGGTTGATTGGTGTGCAAAGAGGTCCATGTTATTACACGATTTATCCTGTCTAGGATTGGTAGGTAGTCACTCTATATACGATAAATGCGCTTCTGTAGATTCAGTTTACTTGTATTGCATGTTGTGATTAACACTATTGTATGATGCACTTCCGTTATTTTTCTTACTGTAATCTAATGAATGCTTTTGGTTAGACGACAGCAACTGAAGAGTGGTGGATTCGACATTATAGTTAAGGTGATATCAATGGAGACGACAAATAATAGTTTATCTGTCAAATGAAACACAACCTTTGTGAGGGATAGGTGGAAGTGGTCTATTCTCATCGTGGTGTTTGTCTCATTGTGGTGTTGGGCTGAATAGTTAACTCTGGAAAACAAATTGCTCCTATGGGCAAACAAAAAAATAATTTTTGATGGATGGACTAACTTGATTTGTATCCATGTACGCAATAAGATAGGGTACATGGATACAAATCAATGGTGTTGGTTATTCTGTTTCATTTTGATGAATTATCGTACTTTCCTCATCTGGCATCGTACTGGTTGGGGTTAAGGAGAGTAATTAAGTGAGAATGGGCGGTTTTCATGCCGTGGAAAATACTTTCTTAATGGAAGATTGGTGACACTTACAATAGATACTTTGACAAGTAGAGCAATTTCTTTTCCTTGCTCTTACCACCGTTTAGATCTCAGTAGTAAAAAGATTTGGAAATGCCAAATAAGGAGGCTAGGGCAAGAATTTCCTCATTTGATAGTGGGTTTGAGTAGAATTTACATTATATTGGGCCTCGAAAGCGATGATGTTTTTGAATCGAGTGGTGGGTGGATGGGGTTAGTTTGGTTTGCAAGCATACTTCAAATTGAATTTCGGAACGAGAATATGAGTCCAACTTTACTGAATCGTGAACACATTTTGATTTGTAAAGATTGACTCAAGTTCAAAGAACAGTAAATCCCCTTGCAAGATGTCTGGGTTCCTACTTTTACCTCTTCATGATTAGAGTTTTAGAACAATTGCCCTAAAACCCTGGCGCTTTTTGATTTTTTGGACAATTTAGTGGAATGATTGACTTTTCTTACCTTCTTCTCCCTCTCTCTCTCTCTCTACCCTCTAATCACCAACAACTACCACTACCCCCACCACCATCCCTCTCTCCCCCCTGTCTGTTCACTTTCTTTCTCTATCTCTGTCATACACCCAATATCTCCCTCCTATGTGTTTTATGTACTCGTCTTCCCAACTGAGTTTGAATTTTGAGTTCCCGGTGACTTGGTTGTTGCCAGTTTCTGATACCCGCTACACAGTTTCTTTGATTTTAGTCCTCTTGGCTTCGAAGCTTCTGTCGATGTCTTTTTTAAACCGACCCAAGCTACTGCGGCCTCTGGAAGTTTCTCCGACGTTCGAAGCATAACTTACCTTTGAGAGGAAAAGAAACGACTGAGAGTTGTTTGCGAACTCTAAAATGGACGAGATTGTGGGATGAACTAAAATGCTACAAGTACTGTCATAGTTGGAGATTATAAGTGGAGGAAGGGGCTACCAGAATCCTACAATCATATATTCTTAACTAATAAAAAATGGGGTATTTACAAATAGTGTTTCTTTTTTTTTTTTTTTTTTCAGGCACAAATTGGGTGTTTTTCAAATTGAAGATTTAGTGAGGGTTTCAAATTGGGTTTTGTTAAAGCATTAGAGGTTTAATATGGGCCGCCGATTTGGCACGAGCACAGCCTATGTATGGCGGGCCTGGCTAAGCTAGGTGGGCTGTGATTCCTTGGCCCACGGCATGGAAGGACATGCCCGGATATGGGCACAACACGGCCTACAGATGACATGTAATGGCACGGCGAGCACACCCTAACGGCTAGGTTTAGGCGTTTTTGGCAATTTTACCCCTTCAATCTATATGTTGGTCTAGAAAACTAAAAGAGGGAAATAAAATGTAACACATAGTTGGCATTTTATAGTTTACACGAAGAACGTGTTTTTTTATTCGAATAAAAAAATGCATGTAAGATAGAAGTGCAAATGATAGATAGTTGAGTGATTAGGAGGTATGCAGGGCAAGAAAACATTTAGCCTGGGCCTTAATTTTTTTCTAACTGTGCTAGTCAACTTGAAACCTTTATATTTAGCAAATGAAAACAACAGGAAAGCATTATTTGCTAGAGTTGTTCTGACTCAGTTAGACCCTACAGTTGAACGGGTGGTGAATAGTATGCATTTTCCGAAATTGCTATACAATTTAAGATTTTTTTTCTTGAACAGAGATTATTTTTTCACTCAAAATTCACTTAGGGATTCACGTCGTTTTGTGGGTGGATAGAACTGTATCATGCAATACATATCTGATACGATACGTATTGTTATCCCACAATACGTTTGGGACTTGCCAGAACCTGACCTGACTGATAGAAAACTTCATACTATGAGCCTGTTTGGTACCAGCTGAAAATCTCAATAATCAGCTGAAAATAATCTGAGGAGAAAATCCAGTTTAACTGATAATCACAATCTGTTTGGTATGAGCTGAAATTATAGATCACTAAATTGATTCATTTGACAAAATTTACAGAGCTCTAAAATCAAGCAATTGAATACACATATTTATAACTGAACTGTGATTATGCTAATGTAAAAAAGATATCAAAATTATTTTTTTAGAGATTTTAAGTTGCATAATCCCCAATTTTGGAGATTCTACAATTGCACAGAGATTTTTATAATCTGCAGATTATCAGATTAAAATCTGCAGGCAAAACAAACGAGATTGTTGAAAAGTTGCCGATTTTAATCCAATTGGATTAAAATCGGCGATACCAAACATGCACTATATAGCTTATATGAAAATTTGTTAGATTGTCCTACTTCTCCATGTTTACCTCAATGTTGCTAATCAAATTACTCAAATGCCCTTGATCTGACATCGGGAAGAGAAAGTCTGAAGAAGATACAGATAGAAGACGAATTGCACTAACTGCCAGACTGAAGCGGAACACTGTCGTGTTATCAGTGGGCATTTATTAAAGTTACAGATCCCTAAATTTGGTTTTCCGATTTCATAGTAGTAGTATTATTTGTCAGCGTCATCGTTGTTGTCCGAGTAAGATGTTTAGCTACATAAAAAAATCGAGCAGTTTAAAATAAAATGCATAACATGTTATTACTTGCTGGATAGATTACCTGAGCAACAACTATATGTCTCTGAGACATAGGAAAGTACTGTAAACGTTAGTTACAATCCGTGATTTCTTCACTGTAACGGTCCTTGTATGTTTTTTTAAGCTGTTTCAAGAAGGGTGTCCATATCATTACGATACTTAATACAATAAGATACAGATGCATAAAATCCTACTATTGATACTCTATATGTATCAAATTTCGACAACTATACTTCTAGGGAACATGGCAATTTTTTTTGTTGTTGTTGAGGAGAGAAGACTTGTTGGCTCGGTAAAATTCAAGTTGTAGGTGAAAAGTCCCGAAAAAAGAAGTTCAAGAGTATGACACCTCTGATCTGTACTTACTTTTACTGCCGCTACTCAACTGCTACCACTACGACTACATGTACTAAAATTTTGTTCAATTACTGTTGGCTTGTCTGATAATAATTATTGCTTTGTTGAAGGTGTTCGCTAGAACTGTTATCTGTCGAGATATGGATGTTGCCACACGTGTTGCTCGCGCTGATGGTTTAGATTGTATAACAATGGAAGGTTGTGATAGGCTCTCCTTTCTCGTTCCTTTGACTATTTGATCGATGATGTTTCTTGATTCTCAAAGGTTGTCTGCTTTCCTCCTGCAGGTGATCAAGTGAGCAAGAAAGGTGGTATGACTGGGGGATTTTATGACTTCCGGCGCTCAAAACTGAAATTTATGAATGTTATAAGACAGAATACAAAGGCCATTGGCATGAAAGAAGATGAACTGAAGGAAGTTAGATCTGCGCTTCAAGATATCCTTTGGATTTGTGATTCCAGTTCTTTGAAATCTCTATTGTATTTATGTTTATCACTTAATTTTTCATCTGAAAAATGTGTTGCTTACGAACTTATGAAGTGAGTTTAGAAGATATAAAGACAATCTTTCTTTCATTGGTTGGGGGGGGGGGGGGGGAGGGGAGAGGGGGGAAGGGTACCAAAAGCTTTTCAAACCTGTGATTATGGAATTAGAAAGCTAAAGTTGAAGTTCATAATATCTGTTAGCAGTTTAATTAAAGGAACACTTGCTTCCAGTATGCTGTTTGTACTTAATGTTTCCCACATATAGATAAGAGAATCACAGAACTTGTTGCAGAACAACAAAAAAGTGATGCCAAGCTTGCTCATGAAAAATCTGAATTGGGACAACTTAAGCGCGACATTGCTGATTCTAAGAAGCAGAAGGATTTGATTTCTAAATCTCTGGCAAAAAAGGTTGTCTTCAATTCGAGAAATTATTTAGTGCTCTGCGTGGTGCTCTACAACCAACGAGTGTGTGCCAATCACTTAAGAAGTGGTAGATTCCACTGACAGTTTGTATAAAAGGTGCACTTTAATTGGACGTAGAGCACCACATGGTGCTCTAATGGAGCACTAAGAAACTTGTCCTTAAATTTTGAGATATATTTCTTGCGATTTACCTTTAACTTTAGGCTATGCTAATGGCATTTTATATATTTGCAGGAGAAACTACTTGAAAGAGTGCAGAATCAAATCGCCCAGCTGGAGTCAAATATTTCTATGAAGAAAGATGAAATGGGAACGGATCTTGTCGATCACTTAACACCAGAAGAAAAGAACAGCCTTTCACGTTTGAATCCTGAAATCACCGAGCTGAAAGATAAGCTTTTGGAATGTCGGACAAATCGTGCGGAGGTCTGTTGATATATCCTTATTGAGTAAAGCATTAATATAGCTTACATGCATAATTTGGTTCTGAATTTCTGATCAACATTTTATTACCTTTTGTTGGCAGATTGAATCTCGGATTTCTGAGCTTGAGACCAATCTGTCAACAAACCTTGTAAGGCGGAAAGAAGAGTTGGAAGCAGTTAAATTATCTGGAGAGACTGACATTTTAAGGGCTGAAGCGGACGCAAAGAAACAGGAACTAAGTGAGGCCAAGTCACTTGTTGATGATCTGACCCAAAAGCTAAATGGTAAGAAGTAGAGATTGATACCGTTTCATGTCCTATATCGATGTTCTGATTCATGCTATAACCTTTTGGTTGCCATGTTACTTGTAGGGGTTTCTGGAAAAATCAATGAGCATACAGTGAAACTTAAGAAACTCAAAGATGAAAAAAGTAAAATCAAGGTTGGCTCCATATGTATGAGTTCGATTTATGACCCTTCAATTCATATTGGTGGTGAGATGATCCATTGTGTTTGTGCAGACCCAGGAAGAACGCTATGAGCAGGCACTTCAAGATGAAGCTAAAGAACTGGAACAACTGTTGAGTAAAAAAAGCATTCTTCTTGCAAAAGAAGAAGAGTACTCAAAGAAAATCAAGGAATTGGGTCCTTTGTCATCAGATGCTTTCGATGCGTAATACTCTTCTCTGAGTAAATTTATCCTGCCATTAATTAATTTTTCTTGCTTTCTTCTTCGATATTGGCTGATGTGCAAGTACATGTATTGTATCTGATAAATAAAGTCATATCTTGCTTCTATCGTTTCAAGCTCATCCCATATGGTGAAAGAGTAAGCATGGAAATGGAAGTTCCTAGTGACATGATCGTAGCTTACTTTTCAACCAAGTAACCATTGTCTTTTATTTTTGGGAAATAATTTTTTTTTTCTCAAACAGTTACAAAAGGAGAAGCATCAAAGATTTGCACAAAATGCTTCATAAGTGCAATGAGCAGTTACAGCAGTTCAGTCATGTAAACAAGAAGGCACTTGATCAATATGTGAACTTCACAGAACAGCGAGAAGAGCTACAGAAACGGCAAGCAGAACTAGATGCAGGCGACGAGGTTCTGAACAAAATCTTTCAATTCCAGATTTCATATGCATTACAGCTACATGTGTAAGCTATATCTATTTGGACGAGTTGGAGCGTGATTGAATATATATTTTACAGAAAATCAAAGAGCTGATATCCGTTTTGGATTTGCGGAAGGACGAATCTATAGAGCGTACGTTCAAGGGTGTTGCTAAGCATTTTCGTGACGTGTTTGCTGAGCTTGTTCAGGGTGGTAAAGGGTTTTTGGTCATGATGAAAAAGAAGGTTCACATTTTCTCTATCATTTTTGTATGCTAAACTATCTGTCTAGTTCTTCATTGATCACTTCCATTTAACTCAAGCATGAAGAATGGGACGCAAGTTGTAATAAATTAAAATTTTGGGGGTACAATGGAGATGTGCCAAAGAAGAACTTCTTGGGTTACAATGTGAAAATGATTAGTTCTATCCCCTTCCAAAGATTTTGGAAGAGTGTGAGTTATTATTTCCTTCAGTAGTAGACTGAAATGACTCATTCCTTTCTGGAATATGTAGGGAATCCATTATTGTTCTTTGTTATTATAGTAGGATCATGCGTACCTATTTGGTGCTAGTATTTTCTTTGAAACATCATCATCAGCCGATTTAACTACTGTTACAGATAGAGTTGCCCAAGAGCGGGTTTTGTCAAAGCTCTGCTCGTGTGCTAAAAGAGTGGATCTAGAGCCTAGATACAGGCTTGGTCAAGGTTTGCTCGTGATGTCTAGAGGTGGTTTGTACAATATTGATAATTAAACTATATTTATGTTTATATATTATAAGTAGGATTTTTACAGAAACTGCCCATGTATTTAGGCATAAAGGCGAGACTAACCTCGACTGGTCGAAAATAATCAGAAACTACACTTATTTTTTATGTTTGCTAACAGAGTTGACATAACTACTCCTTAACCCTCACTCAGTAGTATAATTTAGAATGCTCATTCCTTCCTCAGTTGACCCACCTCCAACTCCCTCCACCCTCACCTCCCTCCACCAGCAGCAGCAGCAGCAGCTGGTACTGGAACCTCCATAATTGGCACTGTAACTTGAGTTTGTGGTTGTGTTGGTCTGGGTTCTCCCGCTTTGAACATGGGACTGTGGAGTTGGGTTAATGTTGGGTATTGACTGAGACCAAGTATGGGTTGTTGGTAAGTTGGCCATGGTACTGGAACCTTCAGTCTGTTTGTATGCAACTTAATTTTTCGTTTGAGTGGGTGGCTCTTTTGGTGTGTTTTGACCTCTGAATACCTGAAAGAGTGTTCATTTTAGAGCCAAAATTTTCAGTCTGTTTGTATGCAACTTAATTTTTCGTTTGAGTGGATGGCTCTTTTGGTGTGTGTTGACCTCTGAATACCTGAAAGAGTGTTCATTTTAGAGCCAAAATTTTCAGTCTGTTTGTATGCAACTTAATTTTTCGTTTGAGTGGATGGCTCTTTTGGTGTGTGTTGACCTCAGAATACCTGAAAAGAGTGTTCATTTTGTTTCCATATTCAAGTGGTTGATTTAGGCTGCATGACACTTGAAATGTGTGAATATTTGGTTAGGCTTTCTTGCTTGCATGTGTTATTATTTTGAATGTGTATCTTTTGATCGAAAGAAGTGGAGACATGAATATAATTTGTAGGCTGCTAGGAATCTCTTAATTCATTGAATATTTAAACTCAGATATTTTCTGGTAGTTACTGGGCGGTTACTAATACATGATTTGAGAGATTTTGTTCTTCATTTAATAGTTTATCTCTCTAGTAAGGTGTGGCTAGATGAGGAGTCCATAATTCTGTATTTTTGTTCAGCTACTATCTGATCGTGTGTAGTTGACTGTTAGCATGTGGAGAGTTAGTTGAGACTTGAGAGTGAGAGTTCAAATGATGGAGACTGGCTATCTCCGGAGTTAACCAAACTCGCCAACCTGCCTGCCATACCGGTGGAGACGAGGGCCCGGGTGCGTGATGTGCGCTGGCTTTGGCATTCATGGCCGGATGGGTTGAGGTTACGAAACCAGATAAGGGACGTAGTCAATAAGAGAACCAATATCTGTTGCCTTTCTTTTTCATCGAGCATTGCTTAGATTTTGCCATTCTTGTCATCTTCCCGTTGGCTGCAGCATCTTCCTCTCCTCGTCGCCTTCGAAGCACAACATTGCATTTGGTGGCAAAAAAACACTCTCATGTCTCTATGTTAACTGCTATTGAACCCAACTATTTTTTAAAATCTACTTGCTTCCTTTTGCAGGATGGCGATCACATTGATGATGATCAGGATGAAGATGCTCCTCCTGCAGCAGATATGGAGGGGAGGGTTGAGAAATACATCGGTGTGAAAGTGAAGGTAAGTAATTACGTGTTGGAAGACTTTTCTTTCTTCTCTGATGAACAAAAACATCTGTTGCATCTCTGGGGGGGGGGGGGGGGGGGGGGTGTTAACACCACCTCCTATGTTATCCCTCTCGTTTCTCCCTTACGCATTTTTGCCTAAAGTCATGTGCGGGTCGCACACATTTTGAAAAGACATTTTGTGCTTAACTGCTTGTATCTTTTTTTAGAAGGCGTTTTGTGCTTTTATCTTGTTATACAAACTAACCCATAAGCTTTGTACAAAATTTATCATCAACCCAGGAAGTGCCTTTAGGTACGCGCAATATGTGTATACACACACACAGAGAGAGAGAGAGATGAGAGAGAGAGATAATACAACATTATATTATATACAATATAACATATATAATGACTTACATACATAATGATTTGTTGTTATTATTATTATTATTATAAATAAACATGCAGTTAAACTTCATTCGGTGTATTAGTTATTTTTTTGAACAACCTTGTAGTGCTTAAATCTGAAATATTGAATTAAAGTTGTTGAAAAGTGACTTATATAGTGTACAATACATCATATAATAGTTTTTTATTAGGATGTTTATAAACGTACGGTTCAACAACAACTAATTACATATTTCTCATCTACTGTATATATTGGTGATCAACATGGCTTAAATTTTATAAAAATGATGATTGGACTTATTATGTTTGACAATTTATATTGCATTTTCTCTGTGATTAGAAACATAATCCGTTTTAAGTTTTTGAATACTTAAATCTGATAATATAAGTCAATATCATCACATGCTAATTTGGTTGTTTCTATCTTAATCCTTTATCTTACGGGGCACAATCCCGCACATGGTAATACATATCCTACATCATATCCTGCCTCGTACCCTGCATCACCGAAGGCATGAAAAGGAAATTGCATAAGCTACCTTTTCCTCGTCAATCAGATCATATTCCATCAAAATTCACATCCCACTATCAACTTCCCTTGCCTATCCTACGTATATTTATAATAATATTTCCTATGAGATTAAGTTGGTACAATAAATTAGCATATTTCATTGCAAAAAAGTAGAGTTCAGGAAGAGATGATCCTTCTAGTGTAGTTACCTTTTTCAATACCTGAACATTATTACTGTAAGATACTTAATTTCCCTAAATTTCTACTCCCAGTTAACAACAATGCATATTTTGGTATAGAGAGCCATTGCTAAAATTAATCATACGCAAGAAACTGCTCAGAAACGCGATATAAATGAATAATCCTACCCTTTGGAATATTGCTTACCAGTCAACAAACGGTCAGAGAAATGGCATTTCGAATGAACCAAGGACTTACTGGAATACAGGATAGAATTAGAGTAATCTATATTCTATAAGAGAAAGAGTTTTACTGTGCATTATGATTTGTTATCTATCCCTCATTGTTTGGTTTGATTTAATCACAACTATTCAATCATCACTCAAAGAGTCAAATACATCTTAATTACTTTCTGACATGTATCATTCCCTCCTGTTGGTGACAGTCCCTTCAGGGACGTGTACATCTTCTAGTAAAATAATAACCAGTAGACTCTAAAGAAACCTCCTTTGGTAATCAAATATTAGGGAACAGTATAGCTACCATCAATAGTTAAAGAATGGATGATTGCCCAATCCAGAGCTAGGTTTCATCAATGACTTGGGAGAAAGGAAAGTAGTAGATTCTTGTCGTTGGTCAAGCTCCAACGGTGGGGCACTGGTTGCATCGCATTCCTTCAGTTCATAATATTTTTGAAAGTCAGATTCTCTTCCCTCTCATTTGTTTTATTTGGTGTATAGTAATAATTAGTGATAATTTCTAACTTTTCCAAGATTTTATTTAGTTGGGGTTCTTTAAGTTATGACAAAATTTGTGGGCATGTTTCAAAATATTCTTCAATTGTTTCATTACGTGAGAAAATCCAGAGTGGCCCTAGTCCCACCCAGTGCCCTTATCAAGTCCTTCTACCTGTCATATCATGAATATAGGGGAGGGAGAGTTTTTTACATGAATCAGGAATTGGTCACGTGGCGTGCTTTCATTAGATCAGAATAATAATTCTAAAACTTGAAATGTTTATGTGTATCTTCATCGAATAGCTTTTGAAGTTGCTTGGTAGGTCACCATTCATTTATTCATTAACTTTGCAGGTCTCTTTTACTGGGCAAGGGGAGACACAATCAATGAAACAGCTCTCTGGGGGTCAGAAAACGGTGGTAGCCCTGACATTGATATTCGCTATACAACGATGTGATCCTGCTCCATTTTATCTTTTTGATGAGATAGATGCAGCACTGGATCCTCAGTACAGAACTGCTGTAGGGAGTATCCTATCGTATTACATGCTTCTCTCTCTCTCTCATGCAGACATTACACACACTCACACTAGCAGCTGCACTCCTGATGCGTGGTTTACACATGCGCACACACATTAGCTCTTTATAGATAAGTTGACAAGAGTAAAGTTACGCTGGTTAAGTGTTGCTATTAGTAATGTGATTTTATATATACACTTGGAAATAATTTTAGAGCAAGTATTTGATTCGCACATAAGTAAATAACCTACAAATAGTCTGTCAAGCCTAGACTGAATCGGACACTGGAAATTTTGAAATTCCTCAACACCCTTGTCATGAAACCACTTTGGTACTTCCTCTATTCCATTTGGCAAGTCGTATCATACATTTCACTTATATTTAAAACTCAAGGCTGACTAGTCTGACTAATATACTAATAGCACAAATATCTTTTCTTATTTGAGGATAGATGAATGAAAATGAAACTGTGTATTTTAATGGGGCTGATAGTGTTAAAGTAATAATAAGTAAGAATTTGTGTTTGGCACAGACTTACTGTAAATGAAAGAAAATACTAGTAAATTGTGCCAGATATATTACGCAACAGCTTGTTTTTTGCTATTGGTCCTGGGATTAAAGTTATTTGTTGGGTCTGGCTTGAAACTTTTGGTGAAGGACCTTGTCTTATCTTGTCTATTGCCAAAGCTTCGCAAGGTGTTGAATAGTGTGGAGATCCATCCAAAATTCCTTAATCTTGCATTGATAATATTGTTACGAATTCCTCTTTATTCATATTTATTTTTATTAAACCTTGCCATTTGTAGTCTCGGCCCTCTCGGGAAAGGACTAGGGATGTGGATAATCTAAATTGTGAAATGGGTTAAGTGGCATGGATGCTATGCATACATTGTGAAATGGTTTAACTGGTAGCATTCTGCCTTCTCTATTCACAGTTTGTTCGGAATTTTCAACATTTCTTATTGTTTTCTTGTAAACATAGCACATGATGCCCGAACAGTTGCTGATTAATCATTGTGTAACTGCTACTAGTCCGAGGTCATTATTTCTGGTAGGGAATTGGTCTTTCTGCCTTCGTATCTGCAAGAAATCCGTAACCAGTTGTCTGTAGATATGATTCGTCGTTTGGCTGATGAGGAAACCACTCAGTTCATAACAACTACATTCAGGCCTGAACTTGTGAAGGTTGCTGACAAGATATATGGAGTGACACACAAAAACAGGGTTAGCCGAGTCAATATTGTCTCTAAAGATGAAGCTTTGGAATTTATCGAGCAAGACCAGTCTCACAATGCAGTGTGAGGTTAGAAACTTCAGCACTTACACCTCAATTCTCATATTTATTACTGTAGGGGAGTTTGTGTTGCATGTCTTGTTTTGTGACACAGTCGATAAGTGTTTCAATTATGTTCTGTTACTATTAGAGTTGTAATCATGTGAAGATATATGTTTCAATTATCTTCTGTTACTTACTGTTAGAAACATTATAGCATAGTGAGGCAACAGTTTTGATTAAATATTTGTTTCCAACATTTGGAGGTAAAATTACAAACAGCTTATTTATGAAGAAATGTTCTGCTAGTTTGACAAAGAAACGGGAAACTTTCAAATGTTAGCTTAATGTACTTGCTGCCCCTCTGACCTGGGTTTCTGTTTGTCACTCTGACAGCTTGGCAGTGAGTTGGAGCTCATGGGTTTGAAACTTCAAATGTCAAATCAGGAAAGGGTTTCTTGTGCCGTGAAGGAGGCTTTTGTTTTGTATCTAAAAGATTATCTGTAGTGGAGTAGCTAGCTTATTATGTACATAAGTAGGTTGTTGAGGTTTGTAGCAAAATGATGTCTTCAGCATGCCGTGGGATCTAGGATCATACTTGTTTAGTTTCTTGTCTGTTGATATTTCTCTGAAACCAGATAGCTTTTGCTTGAAAGAGATCATCAGACAGTCTTGAAACTGTTGCTGTTACCCATGTGGATTTTCATTCCGTCTTATGTTATTGGGTCTTTTTAATGTCTGCAACAAATTTTAGATGCAATTGTATGCCTTGTAAGAGCTTTAAGTGGCCAGAGAATTATTTCTCCCAACAATGGTTTAGATAATTTGCAGTTTATGGGTTCTGTAATGTTGGATTGTCCGAGACGAATGTTCTTAGTAGCATCCTGTTAGTGATGTGTTGATCACCAAGCTGTTGGACTTTTTGAGGGAATTTGGTGTTCTGGAAAATCACATGTTCAGTATGTAAGATTTTCAAGGGATGTTTGAGTGGTGTGTGTTGGTCACCAAGCTCTTGGACTTTCAAGGGATGTTTCAGTAGAAAGCCTGCACTGCCTAGGAAATAATGGAATGAATGCATCACGTTCGCTCTTGGCTGAGTGGTCGGAAATGGCAGCTTCACCAGTTTTGAAGGGGGTGCAATTTCTTGTTCTGAAATCCTTGGTGTAGTTTCATTCATTTGGTTTTTCGATCGAATGGAGTAGTTGCTTTGCCAGTACAATGAGACAACCACGAGTCTGTTTAAGGAAAGTAATGTCACATCTGTATTATGGTTTATATGGTGCTTTGGTTCCCTTGTCTCCATAGCCAACCTGGTGTCTCGCAAAATATATATTTTATTTGGCCGGAAATGCAAGAGAGGAACTAATGTAGATCGTTTGGGAAATGCAAGAGAGGAACTAATGTAGATCGTTTAGTCACGAATCTGGAAGTCTCTAACGAGTAGTAACGAGCTTTGGGAAAAGTCAACTTCACGAGAGCTCGTGTGATGATTTCCCTCAAAAACTACAATCCTCAAATAAAAAGACATTGTCACATTATTGACTGCGATCCACACTTTTTGAACTTGTTTACACTGAACACTAACTGTAAGCTTCCGAACTTGCTTACACGGAACACTAACGATAAGCAGTAGTGATTGGGTACTTCATAGTCTTTTTCTCTGATTGATACAGAGATGTGGAAGTGTATTTGCGTCATTGAAATACTATTTTCACTACTTTAATACTGTTGTGAAAGAATTTCGGTCGTTCATGGTTATGGAGTTCGTAGTATGCATCAACTCCTGTGATGGATCAGACCGAGTTTGAGCCGAGCATCTAGCTTGACTATGAAACTCGTTACATAAACGACAAAGCTTTTGCAAACTGAACCTCAAGGCGTTTGACTACTTTACGAGGCTTGAATTTAAGTGTCTCTGATCACATAGGGTCTCAAGTTTAAACCTCATGAATGCCAGTTACCCTTAATGCCACTAGAAACTGAATGACTACACACACACACACCAGGATCCGGTGGATCAGTTGAGGTGCACGTAAACTGACGTGCACTCCATGAGTTACCTAAAAAAGGAGCTCTGGCAAACTAAGAATTGACTGTGTCAAGAATTGACTTTAAAGAGATCTAACAGTTGAACGATTTGCAGACGATGGTGGTGGCCACTGCCACCTCTCTGCTTCTGTCTCGTCCTCCTTGGGTTTGTGATTTGTGGCGATGGGGACGGAGAGACGACGACGGGACGACCGTCCTATTCCGTCTTCACCTTACTCTTCTTTCTATGCCTCTTCTTCTTCCGCTGATTTCTCCTTTTCAAACTCTTTCTTTCTATATTCACAGTGTTGGTGGGTGTAAAATGGTGTAAATGAGTGGTGGGTGTAAAATGGGGGATGAGTATTTTGGTCATTTAACATTATAAAGTTACTAAATACGACAAATAAGAAGAAAGAAACAGAAAACGTATGTTTTAAGAAAATACTAAGAAACAAAATGAACAATTGACACTTAAGTACCATGCAGTTTCACATTACTGACATTTAGGTGCACGCAGATTTAAAATTGACATTTAACTATCATGCAGTTAGACATTACTGACACGTTTGTGCATTCAGATTCAAAATTGGCACTTAAGTGCACGCAGTATGCAAATTATTGACAACCCGCTCCAATTTCGGTGGCGATTTCATTATGTCATTTGATTTTCAAAATGATAGTTGTCCTTGAAATTGGAGGGGGATGTCAGCAATTTGCATACTGCATGCACTTGAGTGTCAACTTTGAAATTGCTAAAAAAGTTAGTAATGTCTAACTGCATGATAGTTACTACCATCGTCACAGCAGATTCTTTAAAATTGATTTTTCCAAGTCATTTTGACTCGGTGATTTGGTTACCAAGCCGATGATAGAATTTGGTAATCTTTTCATGGTGATGTAGAGTTAAGTTTACTCCACAACACCATAAAAAAAAGTACAAAATTCTTGTATCATTTTACTAACTAAATCATTAGATCAAAGTGATCGTGAATAGTATTTTTTGAAGAACCTGCTGAGACATAGGGTGTAAATGTCAATTTTGATACTGTGTGTACCAAATGTCAGTATTATTCAACGGCAATGTAGTTAAGTCTCAATTGTTCTAATTCATAATGTTAATGTTCGTGGTTGTGTCCGATTCGAACTGGACTTCAAATGTTCTACCACCTCCGTTCCCTCTCTTCCTACCCATTGTGAGTTTTTGACTCGTATCTGGGTCACTTTGACCAGGTGATTTGGATCGCAAAACGATGTAATTTTTTATAATTTTTTCACCGTGTTATAGAACAACTTTTACTCTACAACACCATGAAAAATTATCAAAAAATAATATCATATTGCTATCCAACTCACCAGTGACCCAGTGAATAGTGACAAAAATCATAGTGGGTAGGAAGAGAGGAAACGGACTAGTATTGAGCAAACAGTCAAACACATGTGTCCATTGTTGTGGTGACTGGTGAGTCCACACAACTTTCGTGGACCACAGAGGGAGAGGGATGTTGGTTAGAAAATGGACCCAACAAACAACAGGAGTCTCCAACCCACGACGAATGCGAGAGAGGATTTTTGCAGGAGAAGAGATTCCGGGAACGGTTAGTTTCAGGTTGACCCGGCCTTTTTGCTTCACTCGCTTCGTATGTTCTCTACATCTCTCTCTGTGTCTGCAGTAACCCATGGGAGGTTTGTTCAATTTGTGTATGTGTTTGTATTTCGTCTGATTGGGGGCATTACTTGATGTGTCACCCCCTTTAATATCAAGTCTGATGTTGGGTCTCTTGTATTACCACTATATACATGATGATGAATGCAATCCAATCCAATCCTAGCCTAGGGATGATGCTTATCATTTTCCTCCACCCTTCCTTTTTGGGTCTGAAACTCAAATGCTCTGCTGCCCATTGTGTTTTGTCTTTTAAACATGGTCTTGAGAACCCTAAACCCTCTTTAAACCCTAAACAATCCAATCCTTGACAATTTATAAAGGGTAATTGACATAAAACCTACGTGCAGTATTATATTTGTGACACAAAATCTTCTCCACATTCAATTTTCCATACCAACCCCCTGCAAAGTTTACTATGCTGTGACAGTTAACCCAAAATCGATAACGCCGTTGATAAATTGGACGGAACAAAGTCACCCGTAAACCCATAATCTCCGAAAAGTACATCGGCAACCCCTTGCCCTTCGCTGCCAGGAAGCCATGCAGCAACAAAAGCTTTAATCTTGTGAAGATAGGGTTCAATCACAAGAGGACGACCGGAGATGAGTATCACAAGTTGAAATTATTAGTAATAAACTTGCTAGATTTGGCCTCTTTACCCCAAAATTAGTAGGTGAGAGTAGTGGTTTATAGGGTCCCCTTTGGTGGTTTAGGAAACTCTAAACCAGTTAGTTGATCATTAGAGGTCTTTTGGGTTCAACTATTTCTCCCTTAGAGGAGGACTTAATTGTTAGTTTTAATACATGTTTTTGCCCAACAAGCTCAGCTAATAACACAACTAAACTCAACCCCAATGAAAACTTGCAACACTAATTGTTATTAAACTGAAAAATAAAAAATTAAAAATTACACTACTTCAACTTAGCTACAACCTGATACTAAAAGCATTTTGATAAAATACTCCTTATAAAAAAATTGCTAGAAGACGCAAATATGAAGATACCTATCTCTTCCTAGCTACTCACTACCTCGGTTGTTAGTCCAAATCCGAAAGGGAAGAGTGGATCATAGTTTGAATCCCCAACGTTCATCGGAAGCTGTTCGGCGCTCTTGAACCAAGTTCTTGAAAGCTTCCCCGTAAAGCCATACCCCCCGAATATGACATCCGAAACACCTTGCCCTTCACTGCCCGGCAACCACGCAGCAACGAGTGCATCGATGGACGAAAGATAAGGCTCTATTACTAGAGGTCGACCTGATACTAAAATAACCACACATTTGACTGCACCGCATACATTGTTTATGGTATTGATGCCTACTTCAGGAATCGTTAGATTCGAACTGTCTCCAAAGAATTCTGCATAAGGCGGTTCTCCAACCACAACAATGGCATAAGACGCGTTCAGGGACTTTACAAAGTCTGCATTTGGGGTTTCACTGTAGATGATTTCGGTGCTGGGATCCACTTCTGTTGATATGCCGTTTAGGATGGTGGTTCCTGCACATTGATACGCAAATTTAATTGTGTTGCGTCGATTGAGATTTTGACTAGTAGAAGTCGAAAAATGGATTTAGGGTCAGTTTGGGAACATTGTGGCTGTATTACGTAAGCTGCAGTGAAATATTGATACAAGAAGTTTATGTTTTTGTAAAATGAACTGTGAACATGCTATGAGAGAGTAAAATGACAAATGCAAATGGCATTTATCAGTTCGGTAAAGCTAAAGATTGAAATTTAGATAGTTTGTAAGGTTAAAATCAGCTTTACATAAATTAATGAAAAATAAGTTCCGGAAAAACATCTTCTCCCTTACTTTCTGAAATCTGCTGTGAGATAACAGAAACTGTCCGAAAATCATAAATTTTACTTTTACCAAGCATACAAAAAACCGATTCTGTTGTCCAAAAAAAACAATTGTACTAGCAACATAAGTATTCTCAAACTGGCTCCTTTGATGTTGAAAAATAAAAGTTGACGTAAAAATTACCTAGTGTGATGTTGTTGCCGCTATACCCTTGCCAAGTACTAGTCCAACCACCGCATTGGTTACCGATATTGTTAGCATGTGTCCCTGCAACTAAGATCCTCGATACGTTTTTGGGGAGGGGTAGAAATGGTTTATCTCCTTCTTTGCCGTTCTTTAAGAGCACGAGTGACTTCCTTACCGCTTCTCTTGCCAAATCTCTATGAGCCTGTCAAAGTTAACAATATCACAATCTCAAAGTTGGCAAATGTAATAGTAATGACACCAAATATTGAGAAGAAATAACATTGTCTCCTCTACATTCTTCTGATTTCAGGCAGATCTCATATTTGTTAGAGCATGTTCACTAGTGCCTGATAACTGAGACACCACGTCATTTCAGTATCAAAATGGTCTCCCAAACCACTATTCACCTTCCTCCCAATACTGAAGTGTCGGCACTCAAGTGCCTTTCAAAGTGCAACTCCCTCACACCTTTGCCACATAGGTGTTCACGTGTGCAAAAGAAACTGAAAATGCTCATTATCAACAGTGCCGTGCCCTTGTCTCTACCCAATTGGGTGGAAACACACACCAAAAAGTACGAAACCGGTATATTGCCCTACCCAATAACCCCATCGTTAATAGAAGAAACACATAAACACCCCTCACTTCATTTTCTTTGCATTAATAGGTTCCACCTTAACTAAATGGAAGAAGAAACTAACCTGAGATCCGATTTCATTGACCATGCTGTTATCAGCCAATGGATTCTCAAAGAGACCCGCGACGAACTTAACTCTTAATATCCTCCAAACGGCATCATCAATGCGACTCATTGGGATTGCATTGTTCTTCACCAACATCGTCAAATTACCAAGGAAGTCGACGTGGGTATAATTTCCCATAACCTGAAACGGAAAAATTGAAGAATCCACTACAAAATTTCATAACAAAAAAAACAAAAACTAACCTCTTAAAGCACTTAAAATGTGGTGAAAAGTAATCAAACTTTTGAAGCTAGCTTTACACTAACCATGTCAATGCCGGCATGGATAGCCATTTGAAGGCAGTGTGTGTAGTTGCCACCCCATTGCGGCATCATTTTTTCAATGCCCCCGTAATCAGAAATCACAAAACCCTGCAATTTGGAGAGACCTTTAATGAGCTACATATTAGAAACTTTTTGGGACATGAAATAGGAACAAGAGGGTATGTACATGGAATCTGAGTGTGTTTTTGAGAAATCCAGTGATGAGATCATGGTTAGCGTGCATCTTTACTCCGTTCCAGCTCGAGTACGAGACCATGATTGTAGATACGCCCTTGATGATAGAGTTGTAATACGCAGGCATGTGAATGGCCAAGAGCTCGCGGTAATCAATTGCTGTGTTATTTTGATCAATTCCGTTCGTAGTTCCACCGTCGCCCACAAAGTGCTTCGCGCAAGCCAGAACTTTGTCCCTGAGGTCACAAATGGTCGTGTATTTTACCAAATACGCATCATCCTCTGTATATTTATTTAGTCAACTAGAAAGTAGGAAGACAAAATTATATGCTCTCTCCTATCATGTATGCAATATTTACACATTTTAACTTCCCATGACTGCAAAAAAGTGGAAGAATGCTATAAACACTACAAATGCATGTCGAGCAAAGTTAAAATTACGTAAAATTTTGCCGTTTTTCACTTTCTACTGCAGGAGATGCTCTTACTTGCCACCAACATATGGAGTGCCTATTCGTGTACCCTGAGGTCTATCTCCTTGTAAGCCCGACACGATCTCAGTCATCTCTTGCACAATTGTGTGATTCTCACTGTAGCTTTCATAGCAACGCCCCCATCTCGGATCCTTGCATACCTGGTTTTACGTTGTTCCAACAACATTATTTTTTGTAAACGACGACACCAAAATACATCCGCGTTAAAAATATCCCGTGTTAAAAAAACTAACCGCAATGCATGGTGCAAAAACGTAGGGAATGCCGGTAGCTCTGACTTCTAGAGCCGTCGCTGCACCAATCCTCTTCACCAGTTCCACATCCCTGCAAAGAAACCAAACATATAGTTTACTCCCTCAGTCCCATAATAATTGTTCATTTTTTAACGTCTAAGTTTTTTAACGAGACATGCATTAGTTACACACATGAGTTGATTTTGTATTGATATTGACAAGAATATCCCTTCTTTCTTCACTTCAAATACAATAGTAATTATTTTTCAGTGGACATTTACTGTCAATGTGTCCACTTTCAAACATAAAAAATTGAAGTGCACATTTATTTTGGGACACTCAAAATAGAAAATTGACCCATAGTGATTATACACACTTGCCTTGTTGCTCCAAGACCGATGTTATGTGGGAAAATCGTAGCCTTGAAGACAGTGTTGTGACCATGAACAGCGTCGATCCCATAAATCATAGGTATCCCGAGTCTGCTAGAGAGCGATCCGTTCTGGAGCTCGTTCACCATCTGGATCCAGGCATCCGCGGAGGCGCGTTGGCCCGGACTGACCCCACCGCTACTCAACACGCTGCCCACCGAAAAATCTCTCATGATATCCGGGTTTGCATTCGGTCGGTCTAGCTGCATCATTTGTCCAATTTTCTCCTCCAAAGTCATCCGTCGCATTAGGTCCCGGATACGGATGTTAATCGGCTGTTTGGGATCTTTATACTTGAAGTAATCTGCCATGGATGTCCATGTAATGCACAAGAGTAACAGTCCTATGAAGGACACAGTATTAAACCTCTTATTCTTCATTGTGTTGTCTGATGAAACAAATTAACCTTATAAACCAAAACCAGTTTGTGTAGAAGGATTTGAAGTGTATTGATTTGATGATTTTGAGAAACAGAGTGGAGGTAACTTGTAGAAATATCTGCCTTTTAGAACTGTTGTTGTGATTTGAGAAGAACTCAGGTTTAGTGTTTATGGTAGTGAGTTTTATCTATGATCTGGTCTAAATACTAATTTTAGAGTTTAGTGATTATGATCTAGTCATGATCTGATTTCTAATCTTAGAATTTCGATTAGATCACATTTCACCTCCCAAAAAAGATTAAGTCATGGTATCTTTTATAGTTCTAAAATTAGGTAATTCTATCCGCAAATCTTATATACTTGAGACTTTAGTGCCTATTTGGCAACTTTATTTAAAAAAATGGTCAATGACAGTAAACCTATACACACTGGTGTTAGTGACAGTTTCAATTCAAGTTTCTAGGACAATCCCCATTATAACCGATGCCCTGTTTTAACAGGGTAAAATACACTTTCACTCCCTCAAGTTTAATGTAAAGATACTTTCACCCCTTCCAGTTTAGGAAATGACACTTTTACCCCTTCTGTATGTCAAATTTTAGAATATTTACACTCCCCAGTGGTGACGTCGTCAATTTTGGGGCGCATGTTCGTCACTATAGTAGTTTCGGGAATAAATTTGCTCTCTTAGAGTATGATAGTAGTATGATATAGTCAGGGGTGTAAGTGTCCTCAAGTTTGAAACACAAAAAGGGGTGTCATTTCCCGAATATGAAAGGGGTAAAGTGTATTTGCATCGAACCTCAGGGGGTGAAAGTATCTTTTACCCATTTTAAAAATCACAAGGTAAGTCGTAAATTCGTAATCATTTGACTGTATAGGTTTACTGTCAATCAAAATGCAGTGTATTTATTATCATTAACACCAAAGGCGTATAGGTTTACTGTCAATGGCCAAATTTGTTAAAAATCAGTTTCTCTCTCTTTGTGGAGCGAAAACAGTATATATTTTTTCTCAAAAAACGTTTGCCAGTGCTTTTTTTACTTGTTCTTTTAGGCGTATAAGTGAAGTTTTTGAGAATATAACACCACTATTACAATGTGCGCCCAGTAAATTTAGTGCGAGACACGTGCCCTACCGTGCCACACACTGGTTCCGCCCCTGCGTTTAGCCATCTCTCCTTAGAGCAAAACATTCCATAAATTGTGTCAAACCATTAAGAGTGAAATCTTAAGTAGTACTTGCAATGAAGAATGATTTATTGTGAGGTTATTTACACCAATTCAATCTTCACAGCAAAAACTGAAGCAATCCAAGTACTTGTTGCTTGAAGCCTGCCACTGGCTTGGTAGTGAGGCCAAACCCTAAAGGGAAGAGAGGGTCATAATTTGCATTATCTCCATAATTCATCGGAAGCTGATCAACCGTCTTGAACCAAGTTTTAGCAAGTTTTCCTATAAATTCATAATCTCCAAATAGAACATCAGTCACACCCTTCCCTTCAGTTCCATGCAACCACGCAGCAACCAAAGCGTCGATCTTTGGAAGATAGGGTTCGATCACAAGAGGACGTCCAGAGATGATAACCACCACACACTTGACGTTGTCGCAAACATCATTCATTGTTGCAAGACTGGGCGTGGGAATCGTTAGGTTCAAGTTGTCTCCCTCTGTTTCGGCGTAGGGTGGTTCTCCAATGACCACAATTGCATAGGCAAAGTTGCTCTGTTTGACGAATTCTGATGTTGCATTCTCGGTGTATACGACTTCTGTGTTTTTGTCGACTGTTGATTTTACAGCATCTAGAATGGTGGTTCCTGTTTAATCATGTTTAGATATTAATAACTACTACTGCGTATGTGTGTCTGTTTCTCCTGAATCTTCCCAGTTGACTTTTAAGGGACATTTTGACCCGATGATTTGGTTAGTAAAATGATGCAGAAATTGGTTAGTAAAACGATGCAGGAATGTGTATTACCAAATTTCTGCACGTTTTGCGGACCAAATCATCAGTCAAAGTGACCCAGTGAATAATACTGAGGGAAGATTCAGAAGGAAGAAATACTGAGAAGATTCAAAAGAAGCGGAGGAATGTACATCAGTGCATAAAGGGGTTGTTTGGATAGTGGATTTCTGGGTTAAAATTTAATATGATTTTGAAATGAATGCCTGTGACGCAGAGACAGAATGAAACTTGCTTTCTGTCTCGCTACAACGGCCACTTATTTCAAAAATTAGATTAAATTTTAAACTAATAAAACTACTATCCAAACAACCCAAAAGCTAGATATGTCTTGTCTATACGATATGGCAAACGATATCTTTGAAATGTTATTTTACCAACTGTGAAGTTGTTGCCGGATTTTCCTTGCGAACTTATAGTCCAGCCGCCACATTGAAAGCCCAAATTGTGGGCGTGGCTCCCGGTAACTAGGATCTTTGAGGTCTTGTTGGGGAGAGGAAGCAAAGGAGCGCCTGCGTCACCATTCTTCAAAAGGACTAGCGATTTCCGTACAGCTTCTCTCGCCAATTCTCTATGAGCCTGGGTTAGTCACATTAGACAAATGTAGAAACCAAATTATGCGTTCAGGGAACGAAGAATAAGAAAAGATGAATACACCTAGCGACTCAATTTCCTACAGAAATTGGCTAGGGACATTGGGAGTTAATCTTTTCTGAGAGACAATCCTAGTGTTCTTGATCTGTCAGACTCCTGTGGAGAGGATGTGAAGTGACGTCGAAAAGGAAAGCTAAGGAAGAAAGATAAAGATATGCTAACCTTGCTTCCAAGATGTTTGGTGAAGCTCTTATCAGCCATGGGATTCTCAAATAGGCCCATTGTGAACTTGACTCTCAAACTCCTCCTAACCGCGTCATCGATTCTGCTCATAGGGATGACATTCTGCTTCACTAGTTTGGTCAGCGTACTGATAAAGCCTTTGTAATCGTGAGGAACCATGACCTGCCCAAAAAGCAAAAATCGAGATAATTGATCGGTCCCTATTAGGTTAAGCTTTTTTTCATCGGTCCAGAGATAATAAGTCACTAACCATATCCATGCCAGCCAGAATAGAGGCTTCAACCGAGTAGGTATAGTTGGCACGCTTTGGCGTCGTGATCTCGTCGAGTCCTACATAATCAGAGATGATGAAGCCCTGTCGATTGGTCAAGTAACTGTTTCAATCAGATCCACAATCATCGTTCCAAACTAAAAAGATAAAGTTCAGAAACTGCAGAAAAAATGAGTTATATTTGTTAGAGATATTAATTTAATATCTTATTTAGGCTCATCATGTTTCGTTGTTTAGTTGATTTGATATAATTCCTTAAGTTTCTTGGGTGTGTGCTAGACATGCCGTGGCACATCAAGCATACAGGAGTGTGCCACATCAGACAGTATGAATTACATCATACATAGCAGACATACATGCCAGCGTTAGATTGTCAGATTCGTATGATGTAATCCATCCTGATGTGGCAATATTATGTACTACTTATATACCTTGAATTTCAAAGTGTTCTTGAGGTATTTGGTGAGATATTCGTAGTTAGCGTGCATCTTCACACCGTTCAAACTGGAGAAATAAGCCATGATTGTGCCGATCCCTTTCTGGACGGCATCCTCGTAGGCAGGCATGTGAACTTCCGTCAAAGTCTTTGTGTCGACGACAGTGTTGCCCTCATTGACTCCATTCACCGTGCCACTGTTACCCACATAGTGTTTTACGCAACCTAAAACCTTATTCCTTCGTAAACCCAAATCAGAAAGTGATGAAAATGGTATACGTGAACTGATGGTTATAAACAGGAACACACATTTTTACTTACTTTCCGCCAACATAAGGAACACCCTTTGGTGAATTTGGAGGAATTTCTCCTTGCAAACCATCAATGATACTAGTCATTTCCTGCACGATTCTAGGATCCTCACTGAAGCTCTCATAACACCTTCCCCGGATTTCTGCATACCTATATAACCTCCATAAGCTTTTTGTACAGAAAAATATCAACTTGGTTTAGGCAAATAAGACTTGAAATATGCCAAGAGTGAAATGCACTGTTCTTGGGGATTCGTTGGCTTACTGCAATACATGGAGAGAATGAATAGGGAATCCCAGTAGCTCTTGTTTCCAGGGCTGTAGCTGCACCAATCCTCTTTACGAGTTCGGGATCCCTGCACGGCGGAAACTTTGTGATATAACTTGTCAGAGTAAACAGATTCAATAACAAGCCTTTTCTCAGTTTAACCAGAGTCTGCAAGCTACGTGGATCGAGATTATCTAGTGTGTCTGTCCAACGTCATTAGAGGATGTTCACGAGTGTATCCTGCCTAAACACTACCTCATTCGAGCTCCCAGAATTACAATTCATCTCTCCACCAAGCATATGGGGTCTAGGCACGAAGTACCCTAGGGCCGAGAGTTGGGAAATCAGAAATCCATTGCCTCCACCATGCCTCAGCGCAGTCCAAGGTGCCCCTGTGACACATGACTGACTGTCCACCTGTGCAACAACTATAAAGTATAAATAGTGGCGGATGCAGTGACGGAAATGACAACACTACTAAGGAAACTTGTAAAAGCACAAATGCCACGGGTTGCCCCGAGTCCAACGTTATGAGGGAAAATAGTAGCCTGACATTATTGTTCCCATGAACAGCATCGATCCCATAAATCCCCTTGAATTCCCAACCAGTTAGAAACCGCCCATTTCTGGAACTCGTTGACCATCTTGATCCAATCTTCTGGAATCGCATTTGTGTAGGGACCGCTCCCTCCTTCGCTGAACACGCTCCCAATCGTATAATGTCTCATGATTTGAGAAGTGAGGTTGACTCTTTCCAGCTGTGTCATCTGACCCGCCTTCTCTTCCAGTGTCATCAGGCTAAGTAGGTCCTCCACTCAAGCCTCCACAGGCTGCTCCGGATCCTTGTAAATAACTTTTTCTTCTTCTTCTTCTTCTTCTTCTTCTTCTTCTTCTTCTTCTTCTTCATCGTCTGGTTTACTTAGTTTCGCCAAACCATTGCACGGACACAGTGAAATCAGCAGCAGCGTGACAACTAGTTGATAAATCCTGGAACTTCTTGCAGACATTGCTGGAATGGAAGATGGAGTGGTCAAATGATGCAGTCCAAGCTGTTTATGTATGCGTCTTGGCAGAATATTTTTTTCCTTACCTTCTGGTGGATATTTAAACGAAATATGGACAGGATTCTTATATGGAGTGCGTGCAAAGTGGTCGCCAAGTTGTGAATACATTAGGAAGGAATTAGCGCCGCTATCCAGACACTTGAATCCGCCGTGTATTTTAAATGATCGGACAGGTAGTGCTGTCAATGTCCTTGAGCTGCACATGTAACTTGTTTACTTGTTTGACAACTATCACTAAGTTAAATTTTTTCTTTTGGTACAAATTTCTAAGTTAAATCTAATTCTTCCACAAAATAGAAGATTTTGTTTAAAATGAACGTAAATGATCACAATGGATGGAGAATAGCAGAGACTAAAGATATAATTATACTTCATAAGAACCAAAATTCTGAGCTAGCTCCCGCGCTACTTATTCAGGACCAAAATTTTGAAACATTCAAACAAAATAAAAAGCTAAACTCAACCAATTAAGCTACATGATTACAATTAACAATAAACAAACAGTCTTCGAAAACTAGTTTAAAATTCATCGGTGGTGCCGCCTTTTCCTTTTCTAGGTTTGGTTTCGCCTTTGCGTTTTCTAGGTTTGGTTTCGATACCGAAACCTAAGGGTAAGAGAGGATCATAATGCTTATCATGAAAATTCATGGGAAGCTGATCTACCCTCTTGAACCAAGTTCTGGGAAGTTTACCCGTAAACCCATAGTCTCCGAAAAGTACATCAGCAACCCCCTGCCCTTCGCTTCCAGGAAGCCATGCAGCAACAAAAGCTTTAATCTTGTGAAGATAGGGTTCGATCACTAGAGGGCGTCCGGAGATGAGCACCACGATGCACTTGATGTTGTCGCAGACATTGTTCATTGTGTCAAGACCTGGCTTGGGAATGGTTAGGTTTGCGTTGTCTCCTCTAGTCTCGGCGTAAGGAAGTTCTCCTATGACAACAATGGCGTGGTCGAATTTGGAGGATTTGGCGAATTTTTCTGTAACATTCTCCTTGTAGATAACTTCTGTGCTCTTGTCAACTGCAGCTCTTATACCATCCAAAATGGTGGTTCCTGTTCATTCATGTTTGCGAAAATTACCTAGTCAGTAGCTAAAATGACAATTCAAACTGGTTATTGATTGCAAATTGGTGCTTACTCAAGTGGTAAAATATTTAAGAAGTCCCTGCATGAGGTCGGGTTCGAACCCTATAGACGACAAACAGATAAGTCTACAAAAAATGATTGATGAAGTTCTATGTTTCCCGGAAAAAGATACAGTTCCAGACAGGAACATGGGACACCGAAACACTGCCCACCAATTATAAAACTGTCTCAACTCCAACCTTTCTTACGACATATATTTTTCTAAATATTTTGAACACAAGTAAAATTATAATGTTATATATTTATAGTGTCTTCACATGTATATTTTACAAGATTTACTCTGAATACGTAACTAATCCGTCTAGTAAAAATATAAACTATATTTACGATAAATTAAAAAAAAAGTATCACCGTTCTGTTCGAATCCCGAAATGTTCCATTCCAAATGCAAAACCGGAATGGGACCTTGAACAGAATTAGTAAATGTGCTCCAGAAGCTAACTCGCTCCGTTCCAAAATGACTGTCCATGTGGATTTTTACGGAGATTAAGGATATGCTTTTGACTTGTTAAATTTATTAAAATGTCAATTGTTCAACGTGATGAATTTTTTGGGAACTGAAAAAAATTAAAAAAAAAATCAAATAAAGGTATGGGAGGAAGTAATGTGTAAAAGTAACTTTGGCTCATGGTGTCAAGAGGGCTGGCGCAAACCGGCCCAGCCCGGCCGCCAAACCACCAATCCAGCCCCAGACCGTCCCCCTCCCACCGTTGGCCCCAGACCGCCCCCTATGAGCCGGCCCCGAAACCGGTCTGGGTCGCATGTAGCCCCAGCGGCCCGGTCCTCTCCAAGCGAAATCCCTCTCTGGATTAGCCAGGCCCATTCCGATCCAGGCCGCCCCACCCCAACACCCCCTCCCCCCCCCCCCCCCCCCCCCAAAAAAAAAAAAAAAAAAAATCCAATTAGCTATTTTTAATTATTTTAACCATTTTAATCCAGACCGGCCCGACCCTGAACTGGTGCCGAACCCAAGGGCTTTTAGCTCCTAACCGGTCCGGATCACTTTCCTCCCCCTACAGCCCGGCCTGGCCCGGTCCAATCCCCTCCCAGATCAGCCCGTACCGGCCCGGCCCTTTGACACCTTGGTTCTTGACAGTGGGGCACTCATTTTAGGACATCCATTTTTGAAAAGGAAGACAGTTAAAAACTGGGACGGAGGGAGAACTAAAATTAGGAATTTGATCTTACCTACTGTATAGTTGTTGCCAGATTCTCCTTGCCAGCTAATAGTCCAACCGCCGCACTGCCGACCCAAATTGTGGGCATGGCTCCCCGCGACTAAAATTTTCCCGGCCTTCTTGGGGAGAGGAAGCACAGGACTGCCGCCATTCTTTAAAAGAACAAGCGATTTCCTAACAGCTTTTCTTGCCAACTCTCTATGAGCCTGTCAGTCATATTACACAGAAGGAAAATCACTCTGTTACCTTACTGAAAAAGCAGATTACAGATGTAGATAGTTGTGGGTTTTAGATAGGTTTTTTACTAACTTTGCTTCCGAGATGCTTGATGAAGCTCTCATCAGCCATAGGATTCTCAAAGAGTCCCATTGTGAACTTCACTCTCAAGATCCTCGTGACCGCGTCGTCGATTCTACTCATGGGGACGACATTTTTCTTGACTAGCATAGTCAGATTGCCGATAAAACTCTTGTAATCGTAAGGGACCATGACCTGCAAAAGAACTCAAGCAATGAAAGCATGTTGGTGATAATTTTTACTTTTTATTGTTTTGAAAAACGAGTTCACAAAGGGCTAGTTTGGAAATGATGTGACGGTGCTAGAAGCTACTTTTTGATAATCGCTATATGGAAAAGTTACTTTGATTTTTTTGATTTTTTTTTATTGTTACTTTGAATTTTAGATAAAATGTTGTGTGGTAAATATTACGTGGAAGTTATTGATATAGTAATTGCATGTTTGATACAATCGACTGCGAACCAGCTGTAAGAGGGTTTTTTTTTTGCTGGACTGCTGTAAGAAGTTAAATTGACAAAAACATATGACAAGTATCAGCTCCGTAAAGATAAATATTAAAATTTTTAAAAAAAATGTAAAGTCAAAATTGGTTGTAGATAAATTAATATAGGTTCTGGAAATGCATCTCCCCCCTTGCTTTCTGAAGCAGAAACTGTGAAAAAAATATTTTACCAAACACACTAAAAGATGCTTCTGTTGTCTGTAAGCTAGGAAGCAGTGGTGCTGGCCCTAAGCATGTATCGACGCCACTAACCATATCAACGCCAGCCAGTATGGCGGCTTGAACCGAGTAGGTGTAGTTTGCACCGGGTGGGGAAGTGATCTTCTCAAGTGCTTGATAATCAGAGATAACGAAGCCCTGCGAGTTCATCAATTATTTCAATCAGATTTTTTTGCAGATAAGCATTTCACTGAATGGAGAGTTCAAAACTGACAATTACCAAGAAAACAAGCATCCAATTTTTTCTTTCCCCTTTGCCATACCTTAAACCACAGTGCACTCTTGAGGTATTTGGCGATATATTCGTGGTTTGCATGCATCTTCACACCGTTCAAACTCGAATAAGATGCCATGATGGTACCGACGCCCCTCTTGATGGCTTCGACGTAGCCAGGCATGTGAATCTCCAGCAAAGTCTTTGGGTCGGCAACAGTGTTGTTCTCATTGATTCCATTCTTCGTGCCACCATCACCCACATAGTGTTTTGCACAAGCCAAAACCTTGTCCCTTCATAAGCCAAACAGGAAATAAGAGGAATGAAGTAAGAGCAAATTAGCAACACACGCGTACGTTTACTTACTTTCCACTAATGTAAGGGAAACCCGGCAGTGAATTTGGTGGAACTGGTCCTTGTAAACCAGTGACGATACTAGTCATTTGCTGCACGATCTTAGGATCCTCACTAAAGCTTTCGTAACACCTTCCCCATCTTGGATCTCTACATACCTATAACTCATTTGTTTTTAAAGAACAGAACATCAACTTAGGGCCTGTTTGCTATCAGCTGAAAATCTGAAAAAAAAAAAATCAGCTGAAAATAATCTGGGTGAAAAATCCAGCCGAACTGAAATCACAATCTTAGTATGAGCTGAAATTATAGATCACTAACTTGATCCATTTAATAAAACTTAGAGAGTGCCATAGTCAAGTAATTGAAGACACCTATTATAATTGAACTATGATCATCTTAATGTACAAAAAATAGAGATTTTCAGCTGCATAATCCCCAATTTTCAAGATTCTGCAATTGCACAGAGATTATTCTACTCTGTAGATTATCAGCTTAAGATTTGTAGCCATAACAAATGAAGTTGTTGAAAAGAGGTCGATTTTACCAAACAGGCACTTACTTTTGGCAAATAAATTCAGGAAAACAGATTAAAGTAAAACTACACTATTGTAGGAGCTTCTTTGCTTACCGCAACACATGGAGAAAATGCATACGGAATCCCAGTAGCTCTAGTTTCCAAGGCTGTAGCTGCACCAATCTCCTCCACGAGTTTGGGATCTCTGCAAGTTAAAAACTTCATCATGTTAATATAAATCCAAACACCGAAAGCGTTTTGACCTTTAAGAAATCTAGCTGAAACATTTTACTATGAATTCATTTTGAGGAAGATGGTTAAAATTGACTAAAACTCACCTGGTTGCCCCAAGCCCAATGTTATGAGGGAAAATTGTAGCCTTGTAGACATTGTTGTTTCCATGAACGGCATCAATGGCATATAACATTGGGATCTTCAGCCGGTTAGAAAGAGCCCATTTCTGAAACTCGTTTACCATCTTAATCCAATCTTTTGCACTCGCGTTTGTCTTGGGGACACTTCCTCCGCCACTTAGTACGCTACCAATGGTATAGTCTCTCATGATTTCTTTAGTGAGATTTACCCTCTCGAGCTGTGTCATCTGACCAATCTTCTCCTCCAGAGTCATCAAGCCCAGGAGGTTTGTTACTCGAGCCTCCAACATCAGTTTTGGATCCCTGAATAAATACTCTTGTTTTGATGCAACAGTTCTTGCACATAAGAAAAGTAGCCCCAATAGAGGGACCAAGACTATGCTTGCACCCATTTGGATTCTGCAACAAAAATAAAAGTTCAGCTCTAGGACAAGAGGATGGATGAAGTGAAATTAATCGAGTTCATTTAGTATATTACTGTTTGGATGAGCTGAATAAGTGAGAGGTTGAGCTTAAAAGCTCATTTAATCAGTAGTGTTTGGATGCGGTAGATTATTGTAGATTATTTGTAAAAAAATAATTTTAAATTTCACATTTTTTTACAATCCAAAATTTCACACACAAAAAAAATCCGGATTTCCGCCCCGGATTTAAAGCCGGATTCCGGATTTTTGGGCGGAAATCTGGATTTTTAGGAAAATTCAGGATTTTTTTAACCAATTTTTTTGAATTATTGACTAATCATCTACCTCTCGATTTCCTCTCATCCAAACAGGCCCTATATAATCCTAGCAAACGATTTTTACTTCCCGTTTTCTGTAATGCAACGCCTACAGAAATGCAGACGTGAGTACCCTATCAACAGAAGCCACATCTGACCAATTTGTGTTAAATTATGAAGAAAATAGCCATTCTTTTATATAGAAAAAGAACCATGCTTTGTTCAAGTATTTCAAACTATCATGAATAGAAAAAAAAAGTATTTCAAACTATCAGAAACTTCATGATAGATGGGATTGTTGGGAAGAACCTCCTTATAGGTTTATAGCAAATGTGATGAATGCATGAAAGGAATGATAATGGTTAAAACATTCACCCAGAGAGTTGATATCTAAGCAGACATGAGGTAAAAACAATGAAAGGTTGCAAACAATCTGACCTCACTTTCTGGTTCTTCCTAATACTTATTTACCGCTTTATTCTTTGGCGCACGGGATCATGATTTTATGTTACTAACAAGTGATGAGGGGAAGACACACTTATAGGGTAAAGCTAAAACATGCTGGCCATGTTCTACCATTCAGACCACAAAATGTAAATCGCGATCCATCTATCATGCATGTATTGATCATTTCAATTGCATACTTTGCTAGAAATAGATTCCTGCTCGTGTTTAATGGGTAGAATTGGAAGAGCAACATTTTTTCTAAATAAAGAATGACCAAACTATAAGTTCTGCAAATATGATATGTTAGGTGTGTCTTGAATTGGAGGCAAAAGAAAAAAGGAAACAAAAAAAAAATGTCAAAGGCAGGGAAGGTTTTAGGGCGGTGGTGTGGGCTGGCATTAATCCCACCGCCCCACTAGCACTATAAATAGATGTCTTTGGCTTTTCTCAAACATACACACATAGAGGGGAATAGTAGTGAGCTTTTGTTGAGAGCTTTTAGCTAGCTAGGCGAGAGCTATTTTTGTGTGTGTCGAGTGGGTTGTAATCGTGGGTTTCTCTCTAATAAATTGGGGTTTTTCGGGTCCTGGAGGTAGCTAGCTTATCGCTAGTGAACCACGTCACATCGTGTGTGTTCTTGTGTTCTTGTTTTCATCAATTCATCGTTCTCAAAGCTAGGTCCAGATCATAATAAACTGGTATCAGAGCTTGGGTTGCGGTGTTCCAAGATCAAGGTGGAGCTATAGGGCTAGGGTTTCACAATCCGTGAAATTCATAGCTACGGTTTCACGATCAAGGTGGAGCACGCGTTCGGGGGTTACAGATTTGGACAAGGAGCTGCAGAGAAGATGACCGGGGGGATGACCAAGATCGACAAGTTCACGGGGAGAAACAGCTTCAGCTTATGGCATATCAAGGTACGTGCTTTGTTGAAGCAGCAAGGCATGTGGTTGCCATTGGCGGAAGATAAAGAGGGGGCTTCGACAACCACCGAGGAGTACAAGACGATGGAGGAAAGAGCACACTCAACGATCATGTTGTGTTTGGCGGACGACGTGATCACAGAGGTTGCGGATCAAGAGACGGGTGAAGGACTATGGAACAAGTTGGAGAGCCTCTACAAGACGAAGTCGCTCACCAACAAGTTGATGTTGACGCAGTAGCTGTTTGGTCTACGCATGGGGGAAGGTACGGATCTAAGAGATCACTTGGATCGTCTTAATACTATTTTGCTTGAGTTGCGAAACAGTAATGAGAAGATAAGTGATGAAGATGCCGCACTGATTTTGTTGGTGTCTCTACCACCGTCTTATGAGGGGTTTGTGCAGTCTGCTTGTGCTGGAAAAGAGACTCTCACGTTGGAAGAGGTGAGGTCTGCTCTTCACACAAGGGACATGCTGCGCAGGGCCGGGTATGGGGAGTACGACGTTCTGGGTTCTGGTGCATTCATGGTGTCCAAAGGGGGTTATGGTAAGAGGAAGAACAAGGGTTCTAAATTACCATACGACGTCTGTGCACTGTGTAAAGAGAGGGGTCACTGGAAGAGGGAGTGTCCGAAGAAGGCATCTGCAGATCTGGCTGTAGATGCAACAGTTTCGGAGGTCGACTACGTCCTCTAGGCCCCGTTGGGGGCATGGAATCCTTGCTCTTGACGAGGAGGCGGATTTGGCATGGGGGATTCTCTGACGAGGGACACGGCACGTGTGAGACGTGCAAGGGGGCGCGCATGGTGCGCGCAAGGGGGCGATTTTGCAGGATTTCAGCGGGAATTGGAGCAATTTCGCAAAACGTTGCAGGAATTCATCGGGAATTGGAGCAACATGCTGAGGGGGTTTGTTGTAGGGACTCGGTGGGAGTCGGAACAACAAACAAATTTGTTGTAGGAACTCAGTGGGAGTTGGAACAACAAACAGGGGTTTCGATTGCAGGAACTCGGCCGTAGTTGGAGCATCGATAGGGTTCGATTGCAGGAACTAGACGGGAGTTGGAGCATCGCTGGGGGCACTCGTTGCAGGAACTTGGCGAAGTTGGAGCAACTTGTGATGTGAGGGTTTCGCATACAGCTGCGAAACGTTTGGGGTTGATTATTGGAGAGAAGCATCGGTTCAGGTTCGGATTGCTGAGATGATTCAAGACAAGGTGGAGATTTGTTAGGTGTGTCTTGAATTGGAGGCAAAAGAAAGAAGGAAACAGAAAAAAAAGGTCAAAGGCAGGGAAGGTTTTAGGGCGGTGGTGTGGGCTGGCATTAATCCCACCGCCCCACTAGCACTATAAATAGATGTCTTTGGCTTTTCTCAAACATACACACATAGAGGGGAATAGTAGTGAGCTTTTGTTGAGAGCTTTTAGCTAGCTAGGCGAGAGCTATTTTTGTGTGTGTCGAGTGGGTTGTAATCGTGGGTTTCTCTCTAATAAATTGGGGTTTTTTGGGTCGTGGAGGTAGCTAGCTTATCGCTAGTGAACCACGTTACATCGTGTGTGTTCTTGTGTTCTTGTTTTCATCAATTCATCGTTCTCTAAGCTCTGCCCGGATCATAACATGATATTTACCCAAGAAAATCATCCTCAAATATCAATAACAACTCAACATTTGGCAATAAGAACATGTCCTGTAAAGTCTTTTAGTGACCTATTTACTTCTTTTTACGTGGTACAAAAGGAGACTATTACGTGAATTTTCTGAGATCTTTTTAGTTTGACATTTTTATGTCATTTTCGGTAGGAGTCCTTTTGCTGTGAGTCCGCTAAAAATATTACTTTTTAACTTCCTATTTCTTACTTTTTGTGAAAGAACTTCTAAGTTTTACAGTCATGGGTAGAACTGTCAAATGGGCCGGAGGACCGCCGGACCCGCCCGTTTCAAGGGTGAACCAGCCCTAGCCCGTCTAGATAGTGGTCTGGCTGGTTCTTGACTATGGGCCCACTGCTAGCCCAAGACCAGACCGCCAAGCGGCCTACCAACTGGACCCCGAACCGGACCGAGCCACGGCTATTTTTATTTAATTGACCAATTTACCTTCCCAACAGCCATTTAACGGCTATTGGGGTAAAATTTAATTTATCCAAGAGCCGCTAAACTTTCTCTATATATGCTACCCCTCCCTGATTCATCCACACTCCGAAGTCCAAACAACACTACAACTCTCAAGAGTCAAGTCTCATGCTCCTCCAAACACCGAGTTCTAGTCCGATTTTGGAATATTTACATTAAAATAATAATGGAAGGAGGTGAAAGCAGTATACCAAGCAGTTAGTAACATTTGTTCAAAAGATTTTGTATACAGTCCCGGTTGCTGCACAGAGGCCTATCGAAGGCAGTTGAAGAATCGTCACACAATTTCAGACAAAACCTAAGGCTCAGTTTCTAAACGGAGCTAAAAGATGTTGTTCGCGTACAATGGTCATGAACACTTTACATAAATTTTCACCCAGAATCAATTCCTCGGGTTATAGAGTGATCACAACGTATAAGGGGCCAAAATGATATTTGTAGTAGTCGGAGGATCCGTAAGGGACTTGACAGTTGACACCAAGATTTCATGAAAAAAAGGATCTTACACAAGTCTAACAAGTAGCAATGACTAGTTTGAAAAGGATCTGGAACGAAAATAACACATTTTGATTTTTGTAAAAAATATGACTGGCAAATTAGCCAATTATAGCAAGAAGAATAAAATTCAACGTTAAGTCAAGTTTAAGCACTAAATTGTGTCTACGTAGAAGTTCTCGAATCTTAAAATCTGTTGACAGAACAAGCAAACGAATAAATTTTGCCACATAAATCTAGAAAAAGGTGAAGAACATCTCACTTTGCCTCTGCATGAAGTGACCTAATCGACATGCCTAATCAAAGCATACTCATATCTTACAAGATAAAGAATTGTTTGAAGCCCTCAAATAACCAAAACCCCTGAACCAAAAGAAAGTAAGGAATATCTGATTTTAAAGGAAGCCAAAAGAAGCCCCAGGAAACAACCTTCACTGCTCTATTCCTCAACCATGAAACTGCATATAAATCCAACAGACTCAGCCTCTCATTTCAAATCACCAAAGAAACCACTAACATCCCAAGGCAATCAAACAACAACAACAAAGCACTTGAGGCTGAGATGGACTCCAGACTCGGAAATGTGTCAGACCGCGAATACGTCAACTACGAACCAGAAACAGAAACGGTACACGAAGAAGACAGCGAAACACTTCTCCTCCATCTGCCAGGTTCTTTCGCAATAAAGCTCCCCCTTTGTCACTCCATTTTGACTTTGTTTTGTTCTTTTCACGCGTCAGATTAATTAATTTTTCGTAGATGAGGGTAATTTTTAGAAATTCGCATATGCTAAAGCAAAGTTCAAATCTTGTCGCATAGTGTCGTTGTGGTTCCAACTTCCAACTCTACCATAGACTGCTTAATTTAGGTTTGTACCAAAAAAAATCAAATCACAGCATTTGATTTAGGAGTCATTTGCCATAAAAAATAAAATCTTGACAACTCTTTATGCAAGTTTGACCTCCTTTTGCATTGCAATGGGGTAATCATCGAAAGCACCAGCTTTAACCATTAACCATTTTTGGAAAATCATATTTGAAAAAGTCATTGCCCCCCAACATTCTCAATTAGTAGAGGTCTAGGATTCCTTGAATCATTGGTTAACTCACCGTGTTACTTATTTTGTCCAAAATACCCCCGCATACTATTCATAACTGTCATTTATGAGGGTGTTTTGGTCATTTGAGTCCCATTTTGCAATCACTCTTCAAAGACTGATGATGACACCATAGGTTTAGCGTTGTGATTTTGTACTGAATTTTCAATTTTTCAGGGTTCAAGAAGCATCAATTGAGGATCCAACTAACCCCGACTCGGACCCTAAAGATCAGCGGTGAACGCCCGATCGGGGCCAACAAATGGAGTCGGCTCTATAAAGAGTATCAGATCTCAGCAAACTGCGACACCAGTAAAATCACTGCAAAGCTTGAAGATGGCATACTGCAAGTCAAGCAACCCAAGTTGATCACTCCGGTGGCAGACCACGAAAAAGACAAGCCAGTGTCGGAACATAACCAAAAGCCACACGAGAAGGCTTCAAGCGAGCCAAAGCCTCACAAGAGCGATTCCAACACAGAAAATGCAAGAAACGAGCCTTCGCCGCTTGTGGCTCAACAACAGCCCAAGCATGTGGAAAGAAAGTCTAGTGATCCCAACCGTGGTAAGGAAGTTTCAGAGGCGGCAAAAATTGCAGAAGCAAATTTAGCAAGGAACTCGCACAAGAATGATGAAAAGAAAGATGTGAATGCTGAAGGGAAGGTTACAGGAGAATCAAGCAATAACAAACACAGCAGTGCCAAAATCTTTGCTCGTAGCAGTAGGGCAACATTTGTGAAGGAGCGGCGGATGTTGATGAACTTGTTTGCTGGCGTTCTATTGGCACTCGCACTCGGGGTCTACGCCACAAACTGGGTCAAGTCTTTCAAGAAATAAGCCATATAAGCACTTCATGTATTCGTATTCTTTCCTCGAAGTGCCATAATGGCACTGCGTGTATATGTCATCATAAAATGAATAAAACAACATTCAAAATATTACGTTAAAGAGTATTTCTTTGAATTTCCATTTTTGGCTATCAGAACATCAGATCATGACAACAATAGCAACTGAAAGGGGTTCCCATAGTAACTTGCAGTCTTTAAAACTGTAGTAATACTGACATTATTGAGTTGCATGCACATCTCAGATGCTCTCAAGTTTGTTCACAACATTATATTTTGATCATTGTAACGAATGTGTATACAAAATTTGTTCATAACAAGTAGGAGGAAACATGGTGCACTAGAGAGACCAGTACCAGCGACAACAAGAAGAGGAGGAACTCCATACAAGCTTTTCATCCACCCAAGAACTGGGAGGTGTTCAACAAAGACTTCATTTCCCTCCTATTCTGTTGGGGCCATTTCCATATATTCATCATCAGGTTTGCGTTTCATCATCGGTCCAACTTATGCTTTGGTCCGCGCCTGCAGAGAGCATGAAACATATAAATAAATCTTAACTTACCAGAAACAACCTAACATTATGCGCTAATCTTCCATAAGCAATGTGCACGTATCAGACTGGATTCTCAGGAATGAACTCGAATAAGTATCAGTTACTTGCTTGGTAGGTTCAAAAAACTGGTTCAGTTTAGTGTCAGAACACAGTAACAGGACAACTATGCTAGTTTTAGCCTAGTTCAAATAAAGAACTTGTTACTTATGCTTAGGACTGCAACTTGCTGAACGGGTTGGCACCCATTTCCTAGCCGAGCCCGAGTTTTGTCGACCCAGCCCAGCCCTAGTTAAGAGCATCGTCAGCCCGTCCGAGCCCAAATGAACCAAAACCAGGAGTACTTACCGGTGTCGCACATTAGCAGGTTATCTTAGTGGGAACATCCACAACCAGGATCATGGTCGCCACTAGAAGCTGACTTGAAACTCTTTTCCCATGTGTCAGCAGGAGCTGCTTGGGCATGAGGAATATGATTTGGATGCTTTTCCCTCTTGTCCCCCTTCACCTGCTTCAGAGCGTGCTTCAGGGCTGGTAACAGAGCCTCCATGCACTCAGCAACTGCATTTGGATTCCCAGGCATGTTTATGATCTGAAACACAATAGTTCGGGGATGAGCGATAGGACTAGTCACAAAAACAATGTGTTGCGCCTTACTATCTGGCTTAATGGCGCCTTTTTGACAAGTCTTTTTTAGATGAAGAGCAGAAACAGAACAACATTTCTGCCTAAGTGGTAGAAAGCTGAAGCTAACAAGAAAGATATAATAAAAGGGGCTCGAAATTTGATTACAGTTCATCGGATCGCCAGAAAGAGAGAGAGAAGACAACAGAAGCACAATGTAGTAAGAAAGCATAGAGAATTGAGTGTCTATCAGAGTTTAATAAGAGTACAAATAAGAGTCAGTTCCTAACAAATGCACTTATGCTTGAAAGAGTGTTCAGTATACAACTATGTGCAGGCTTACCAACGTAGATCCTCTGATCCCAGCAGCGGAGCGTGAGAGCATAGCGAAAGGAGTCACCTGTTAAATTCAAGAGGCAGAAGATTAAAAATGCAGGAAGTGCCGAAGAAAAGGAAGTTCATGAAGGGTAACTAGTTTGAGCGCTACGGAAGATATGTCAACTAGTGAACCATTTGGTTGAAACATAAAAATCCATCAACCTTGACCATTACTTCTTTTGCAAATGATACTATGGCCTAATATTTGTTTTACGATGGTAGTTATCAAGAAGATGAAAAAAAATGAATAGTCTTGAACATTTGGTGCTCGATTTTTTATTTATAATGGTTATTAAGCTTCAAGAGCCAATTAACAGACCAACTTTTAATATTACTTTTAAAGTACAAAACAACCAGATTGATAATATATGCAAACACCATCAAAGCAATAGCTATGTCAGTTCGGTGTGAGTCGAAAACTAATTGTTGCATGAGCAACCACGTTTTCCCCAAAGAACTTAACATCGCAAAGCAAAAAACCAACATTAGCATACAGGATCCACTAATAAAGTACTGACTATACGCCTAACATTAAATTGTATAGGAGTAGCTGGTGAACTAGAAACTAAAAACAACCACAAAAAAGTTAATGTTGCTTCAGTACTTAACTGGAGACGTAGTAATAAATTTTACCCAAGAGCTCCACTAGTCCACTTACATGGCTTAAGAGTTGCCAGGTTTTATAATTTTCTCGATTTTGATAGCTATTTCAAGGGGAATCTGATTCTCTAAGTAGGATACAGTTTAAAGCATTCCTCAAATCACCATTTTAGTTGGCTCCTCATCTTTATTTGAAAATCGATATACCGTGAACATAAAGTCGATGCACATGCTGGATGGATTTCACGTGATGATGGCTCGAATTTTACCTTCAGACTCTCCCGCATCATAACATACAGAAGACCAGGAGTTTCTTTCTCAATCACTTCTTTAGTTGCTTCAGGGGTAACATCTCTTGGGGTGAAACCAGTGCCACCTAATCAAAGGGTAAGGCAGAAGATTTAGTGGCAGAGTCAGAAAAATATGAGAGGAGACCTTACATTACACCTCTAATGCATCTATAAAACTAATAGACAAACTTCTCTTATAGATGGACCAGTGCATCGAAATTTCAAGTCAACTCAGAGGCAAGTTTATAATTCTCATGGAGTTACAGTTACCTCAGGACATACGTTGCAGAAAGTAGAATAATCATAGTGGTAAAGGCAAAATTTTCTGAGATCTCGAGGACCTTCTGCAGTTCCTTCTTTTCTTTATACTTACTACTGGGGGAAAAAACTGAAAGACTACTGATTTTTTTATGGTAGAAGTAAATTCAGAAACTTCCGAAAGTGAATAACCCCTAGGAGCTCTATGGTTTCCTCCCCTAAGGTGCAGGGAAAGGGAAATAGGAGCAAGATTGCCTTACATTTTAAACAGTATATGCTAAAACTGAAGAACCTTACCAAGAGTAAGTATCAGATCAACTTTATCAACATCACTCCATGTCCGTAGAATATCCTTGATCTGAAGCACTTCATCAGGAACCACAGCTGTTGCCACTACCGCCGCTCCGCCTAATCTTTCAGATGACGCCTGAACCACAGATACAGCCCTTGGACCGCTAACAAATAGATGATTCAAAGAACAATGTCAACTTAACCAATCATGAGCAAATATAAAACAGTGCAGAACAGGATAGGTGCAAGTGCAATAACAACATAAGTAGTAAATCAATGTTTTATGTTTGAAAGATGAACAATCTTCACTTGATAGGTAGATCGGTACAAAGATGAACAATCTTAAATGAAAGAAAATGAGTACCGATATGATTTACCCCTAGTTTCTCACCTTTTGTGTGGAGGCATTGATTGATTTAGTTATCATAAATTCTATATTGTGGGTCCAAAAACAAAATACCAGTCAATTAATGCCAAACAAGGGGTGAAATAGAAGGGTGACCAAATAGGGTGAAGCACAGCATTTTCCAATGAAATTACGTGGCCGTAAAACTCTTTGGCATAATACAATAACGGCTATAGTATCTTGTCTCATAAATTAGAAAGTAACATATCAAGCTCTGATTTCAGATCAACAATTGTGTGTCCCTAAGAGCACCTCCAGTAGTAATAGGCAAATTTTATGAAAATTATAACTATCACTCTTTTGCATTTTGCATGATGGGAATTTCATGCTTCTTATCCACTAGTGGCTAGGCAAAAAGCAAGGCAAAGTATATTACTTTCTTTACAAGTCACTATCAAACCACGGGAGAACAAAATTGTATACAATTTGGGGAGAAATTTTAGGCAAATAGTTATCTTTATGTACAAAACATATGAGTAGTGGTTGATAAATAAATAGGAAAAAAGAGTTTGAATTAACTACAAAAAAACATAAAAAGTAGGAAAATTTTAAGATGGCAAGGAGAGAATCCATGCCAAACTTGCCGAGGTGGATTCATGTCCTTTATTTTGCATGACATGATGCATCTTCTATTGGATTACGGATTTCACCTAAATCCTTTAAATTTTGCATAAAAACCCTATCCGCACAGCCTATTAAAGAAGTTCTAAGACTTAAAATCTCAAAAGGAACAAATTTATAGAAGAATAGTTAAGAATCATTGCTCTGCTTCCATTTTCTCTTTAGTGCAAGTTTTGTTGTGAAACATACAAACTCCAAGTTGCAGAAACAAAATGATCCAGCAGATGATCAAGTAGGAAATGTCGCTAAATACCTTCGATCAGGCCCCGCCCCTGATGCAACGGTATCGCTCACTGTAAGGATCGCCACCCTCGTCTCGGAAGCTTGAAGATTACTTTCTGGTACTTCTTGTGGCACACTAACTTGCATAGTAGAATTGAATTCCGGTGTTATCAATTTTTTGCTAAAAGGATAATCAGTAAGATCAGAGATTACTATGGCTTTCACGAGAGCTCCAGCAGTAACTACACTTCCTGATGCTGGCAGTTCTAATAAAGCATTCGCTGACTTCATACTCAACAGCCGACTACTCATTTGATACCCAGTGCTTTCAGCAACAAATCTGCAATGAAAAATACAGTAAAATAATTAGTATCTCCATCGGAAGGTACGTCTAACAGGTAATACATCTTGCAAAAGCTCATATTTTTTACCAGTTTCAAATAGAAGTATTTATCACTTACCCAGGTCTTCCTGTTCCATCATCATCTTCCCACCCCATAACGGCACGGTGAAATTCTGGACGAACAGAATCTGTTTTAATAGACTGTCTAAGGCGAGCATGCACTCTGCACAAGAAAAGAGAAAAATGTTTTTTTACGGTGTCATGGTATAGAAGCTTATTCAGTTGGTTATAAATGAGAAGTTATGCGGATAAAAGACAAATGAGCAACTTTCTAGATCTTTCAGTAACCTTGGAAGGTGCGGATTCTCCCATCCTGCTAGTTGACGTATGGCAGGTAACACAAAGAGGTTGAAACAGACCAAACAGCTTACTGGATTTCCAGGTAACCCAAATGCCAGAATCTTCTTTGCGACCACATTATTTGTGGGATCTGGAATTATTTCAGCAAATGTGAGAGGCTTTCCTGGTTTCATACAAACCTAGGGAGGCCAATACCAAAAGAATCCAGTTTAAGTCATATTTCTTCACTTACCAAAACTTAATTCAGAAATTCCAACTTTGAAAAAAACATCAATGTACCTTATGAAAATGAACTTTTCCTCTTTTTTCAAGTAAAGGCTTCACGAAATCTCTGTCCCCCATGGAGACACCACCAGAAGTTATCAGGATATCAATTCCAGCAGAAAAGGCATTGCACATGATCCTATCTATCTTTTCTTCGTCGTCATTGGCAATACCAAGGTCTACGACTTTGCACTGATGTTGTGCAACCGCTGCAAGAATCATTGCACGATTGGAGTCCCTAATCTGCAAAATAATACATTCATCTTAATAAGAAAATGAAGAAAAAAATAAGGATAGACGTGGTTAAAATTGTATTGCTCCTACTGTACATCCCCACCAAGTTTGGATTTGTTGGTTACAACAAAATCTAAATGATTTGGTTTTACTTTTGAAACCCCAAAAGCTTCAATGGAAGAAGCAGTCAAGACATCACAAATATAAATCAAGCCAAAAGCAGCAGCTTATATATTCGATGAGGAAAATTGGGTTATCCTAGAATGTTGCAGTCCAGATGGAACGAGTGGGGGTACCTGACCACGACTTAATTGCCCAGTAGTTGGCTCCACAAGTTCATCTCCTGTAGAAAGAACTGCAATTGTAGGGGAAGGATATACCTGCACGGAAACAATAGAAATAACTATTCCAAGCACTTCTCTGCAAATTGAAATTTAGCAAAACGTTCAACTTCCAGTCACAAATTAGGCATACAATAGATCCTCAAACCTTGTAATAATTAAGGAAATTTAATTGCTTTTCTCAGCAAGAAAAAAGTAGCATTGCTTCATCTGTTGTCACAATATTTAAGTAAGGCCCAATAAAACAGTAGGAGAATATCATGAAGCATTTCATGGAGAAGAAAATGTGAGTACCAGCATTTTCAATTAAGTTACAATCCACAGAAATAATTGAGCTAAAAAGTAAATTTTCAATTTCAGGAGGGAAGATATGTTAACCCAATCCTTTGACCCTCAACACGCCCAGTGTAGCAAGTTAAAGCATTCTATGCCACCATTCAAATAAGAAAATAAATACCAACAAAGTGAATGAACAACCTATCTTTGTGTCTTTTTAAATATGAATTTAGAGAAAAGTCAAAGGAAGGAAGAATAAAAGAACTGGGCCCTCTAGTACCTTCACCATCGCCACACCCACAGTTGCAAGTAGACCAATCTCGGCAGCTCCTAATCTCTCTCCACATTTCAGCACTGTAGCACCTTTATTTATGTCACATCCCTGCCCAAATTATAAGTCATTAGGAATCATACACAGATAAAATGACTATCAAAAACATCATGAGAGTAAGAACATGGAAAACTTGCAACGAATAAAATTTATTTTTCTCTCATTATCTTATTACATCGAAAAGTGAGTGTACAATTTTTTTGGGAGACTAAAAATATCTGTGAATATGTGAAGCAATAGCCAGAGACCGCATGAAATGCCAGTCAATATGTGGAATACAGGTTTATGCAAATAGTAAGCATCAAGTGTAGTATCTATTCTTTCAGTAAGAATTTTGTAAAAGAGTTCTCAAATGACTGTCAGGCTACAGAAGAATTTAAAATCATTGTTGTTCATCTACTTTTAAGGTTTCATTTTCCGTAAGAAGAAAACACCATAGCCAAAGCAAGAAACAAGGCCGATCAGAGAAAACAAGCGGTCAAAACTTAAATGCTTTGTAGCAACATTAGAGATTGTCTTAAGAACCACTGTTTTGAAGCAAAGATGTGCATGATGGTGCCAAGTGCCAACTCGCTAAAATCACAAAAGTAGAAAATTGATCCTCGCAGTCAGTAGAAGTGAAACTTAAGTTCAAGAGTTCACCTTATCTTTTCTTAGCAACAAAGTCATCATGGGGATGGTTCATACTAAACAGAACAGTAAATAAATGTCTCGAAGACTATAATTGAAGTATGAGTGAGATAGTATTACTCCTTTCACTCACAGATGATTAGAGTATCAAATAGTATATTATGAAGAGAACTAACGTCCTTCAATTATTAAATCATAAGCATTTTTAACAAAACATGTGAGGAACACGCTTTGATTTGTGATGCATGCAATCCAAGAATATCATTGAGTAATTATATTAACTTACTTTGGAAGCCATAGACAACATGCATACTAAAACAAAACATGGGTCTTAGTAATCCACCTTGTTCCCGCATAAACACTTAGTTATAACAATATATTCGGTGATTTTTCAAAGCCTACATAGTTTTTTTTCTTTTTCTCCTTTTCTTTGGTGGGTTTTCCACAGAAATGCCAGAGTAGCAAAGCCTCTTTGGTGTACAAAATTTTCTTTACAGGGTCCGTTGCATTAGTAAGATGATTTTAAAAGTGCAGCAGCCGAAATTGGTAGTAGGAGGACAAGACAGCAGAATTCATACCACTGGACGAATATCAACTCCTTTGCTAACTTGGACCGAAATTCTTACTCTCTTTGCTTCACCAGAGACACTTTCTGCCAGTTCAGTATCCTCTACTTGAACAACGGCATCAGCCCCGTCAGGTATAGGTCCTAGAAAGCATTAAGAAATATTAAACAATAAAAGAGAAAGTGGTAACTAAGGGAGCCTAACTTTTCTAGTTGAGAAGTTCAATCCAAATTCTGTGAGGCACATAAAATGAATGCTATTCCAGCTTTTCATCATAGCTGACAAAACCGATTATCAAACTATTGCTCTTTATAGTAGAGATGACAAAACTTGACACATTCAATGGAAATTCCAGTAAGCACATGACAATGGATGGGGGAAAAGGATAAATAAGGTTATGCAGACAATTAAGAATAAGAGGGAGTAAGGCTAAATAAAATCAGTAGAGATTCTTGGAGCATGTTAAATAAAGACATAAAATGACAACATGCATCCATTCAAGTTACAAATATAATTCTGTCTAGGTAAAATCACGTAAAGTGGAGCACATAGTGTAGTAAACATTGACATAGGGTTAGGGGTTAGGGGTTAGATACATGCACTATTTTCTAGAAAATATAAGAAAAGTACTATAAATTATTACATGCTCGTTCAGGAAATACTATGCACAGTTTATCTCTTTTCCCGGTTCACTTAGGTTTTAACCGCTCAAACAGTTTCAGTAGTTTCGTCATACAGTGACTTAATGACTTGTCAGAACAACACCAACACCCTCAAGCTCAATGTACAGCAAACTCACCTCCTGTTGTGACATATGCAACAGTTCCGGGAATCACAGTCACGCCAACTCCATCATTTCCTGCTCTAGATTCTGTGATTATAGGATATTCACCAGGCCCATCTGATGCAACTACTGCATAGCCATCCTGCAGGCAGAAGAAGAAGACAAGGACAATTCAAGTTAGCACTAGTTATCAAACTTCTGTCTTCATCAGATGACAATTTCGACTGAGATCCACGTTGAGGTGAGATGTTAGCATAAAATCTCGATGGTCAACAAAACAAATTTATCTTGACACTAAGTCGATATACCATTACTATAATATTTTAACACACAAAGGGTGTGTCCGGGAACTTGGTTTATTGGTTTAAAGTTTAATCCAACTTTGGAATATGTGGCTAGGATGAAAAGAGAGAAAGCCAACTCTTCATCATGTCCACATATTCAAAAATCAGATTCAACTTCCCAAACACTCCTAGATAAACAATTGAATTGATTACAAACGAAGCAATTTTACATTAAATCTTGAAACGTGTACTGTATCTTACAAAAGCTGATCTCGAAGTGATTGCACTGGACAAGTTGGTATTAGCCAATCCTGTCAGGACTAAATAAATATGCGCAGTTCTACATAACTCTGTCATAAAAATTCTCTCAGGCTACATGCATTATAATGTCTCCAGTACATTGGCATTCAAGCTAAGGCTAATCAATTACATGCCCATCGAGTAGGAAACTCAGTCAAGAATCTGAACTAATAATCTGGAAAAAGGCCTGTCCATTAACTTGACTTGGACTGCTATTCAATCTCCACAACATAGGAGTATTGGTTTGGTCTTCTTTGCATATGCTAAAAGCTAGAATTTTTATCCTAAGTTACCTGGAACGCGGATCGTTCCAGATCGTGGAACGGGAACTGGATCGCGGAACGCCATACCCTATGGAATTCGGTACGCGAAGGGTAGACTTGTTTGGATACCTTCATAGGAGTTTTACCATTGTCCACAAATCATGAAGTATAAAAATGCTCAATATATACAAATATTTAAAAGTCAATACTCTAAAAATAGATTCAACTGAACACGTCTAAAAGTTTACTGTCCCTTGTACATAGAAACTATATGTGGAAATAGTGAACAAAACTGGGATCGCTAGTGTTCCACGTTTCGGAACGCGATACAATTCGCAATTCGCGGTGAATTGTGGTAACACCGTAATTTTATCCCCCAAATTGTCCAATTCTGATTACAATTATTGCTTGCTCCAAGAGCAAATATGACACGGTGCTCTAAACAATACATCACATGACACGTCAAGAACATGTAAGAATCCACTTTCTTTTGTCTGCCACTCATTCTCTTTCCTCAGAGGACATCAAAAACAACTTTTATTTCAGATAATGAAAAGCTACTGAAGCAGGTCAATGTTTGATTTTTTTACAGTGATGATTGCGTTTGAGATGTGTGTATGAGAAGTATTGACCTTAACTGAGGCTGGATAAGGAGGGAGAGGATCAGGAGCAGTCACGTCTTCGCCCAAAACCTTGCCCAGAGCTTCGTGAAGCGGTACGGCGACCGGCGGCAAGCGCTGGGCTACGGTCAGAACAGACTGGAGAGCTTTGTCGACTGAAATCATCGCCGCCGGTTTGGTCCGTTGCTCGGAACCGACTCTGGTCTCGCCGTTTTCCGCCATCAAACGCACGGTTGTTTTCTGGGAGTAGAAAGAAATCTTTTTTTTTGTCTAAACAGTAGAAAGATAACAATCCGATACTTCAGTGAGTCAGCAATTTACTCGCACTCTTGTTTCGAGAGAAAAGTTAGGGAAATTGCTATGGCGTCACAGTTTTTTTACTCGGCACGTGGATTTTCTTTCATTTTTTCTTTTTTTAACTGAAAAAACATAAAACTTCATTAAAAAATGTCCGCTTAGATGAGCCGAACGAAGTGCAGCCTAGAAGAAGGGCTAGAAGAATAATAGCATAATGTCTCAAAAAGAAATAGCAAATGTGCTAACAAAATGAACAATATGGGCAACCAAGAACTATGTGACGCCCTCTAGCATGCCTGTGAGTCATGCCTGTGAATGACTCACACGCATGCTAGAGGTGTCACATTAGTTCATTTGACGCCAGATTAAACGATATTTATGCGTAGAGCATCGCTGAATCTCCAACATCTTATTTTTCTTGACTAGAGAGAAGGTCCCACTATATGGGGGATCAACCAGAGGGAGAAGACGCCCACGATCTGGGTCTCTTTGTTGGCCATCGAGAACAGCCATTGAAAGATAAAGGAGATGAAGACAAGGAGGAGAATGACGATGATTTTAATTTTCGTGTATAAAAATTTTATAGTTCAAGCAACTTAAATTTGCAATTAGTTGGTCGGTCCCCAACAAAACTAATTCAGTTCAAGTCGGAGTTATGAACATTCGAGAATTAGGGACTTGGACTCTTCTAGAAATTTCTAATCGGTAATGGTGGAAGCATATTCAAAGGAACTCGTTGTAGAGTGGATTGACATAGTTATGAAGCTTCTTCATCAGAAATTACTACAACATTGATGAATTAAAGCAGTTAATTCATTCGGCAATTAAACGTCATCCATGTTTCTTAACGAGAAGATTCAAAGAAATTTCACATTCTATCGCGAATTACTGTGAGAGCGTAAAACAATGAATGAGAAATTTAAATACCCATCATTCTTTGTTTGTTCTTCGTTAACCAAATATTTTTTTGTGAAAAGTCGTTAACCCAATATTTGTCGTGATTGTACTTGGTTAATAGATGGCATCCTTTTTCATAAAAGAAAAACTCAAAATAAATGATGTGTTTCGATCGTTTGATTGTCGTTTTTTTTAATTATAATCATAGTGGTTTGAGTGGGAGTTGTTTCTTTTGGTGTTCTAATGAAACCGGTGCACCGGTGACCAACACCCGGGCACGATATCGGTTTAACCGGCTAATCAGTGACTGCCGTGTGTGGAAAGAGCGGCAAAACAAGTCGTGACGTGACGTGACAGTTTAGCACGTCATTTACATGTATTTGTTTTTCTTCATCGGTTTCAGACCCAAAAACCAGTTTTTATTGTACAAGAAACTTAAAACCAAAACCAAAATGTGACTTATTGAAGATAGTGTAAATTAGACATATCAATTATTATCCACGTCTAGCCTCCAACAAGCGGAACTCTTAGTCGTGGAGCATGCCATTTACTTTGCTTTACATCATTGTATCATGCATATTAACATTAACACATATTGTGCTTCTGTTATCTCCCTTTTACAGGGAAAATTTAGCCCTGCCTTTCAGGATGAACCGGTTCTTGCTAGAATCATGAATGCTTTGGAGTCTCTTGCGTTTTGCTCCATCACCAAAGTTCAGCGTCATTAAGTGGCCGAAGCTCACAAAGCGGCCAAATGTGCTTTGTTAGATAATCATCCTATGTACTTTGTTTTGTAGTTTGTAGTTACGTTCTTCTAGCTGGTTTTTATCTTGTTGTTCGTCGTTTTTGGGGGTGTTTTACCCTGTCTCGAACAGTGACTTGTTCTGTTTGTATGGTGGTTTATCTCTTTCTATGTGATGATGACGATTTCAACAAAAAAAAAGAATTGTTATCCACGTGGCGTCCAAAAGTAAGACCTACTGGTACTCCATTTACATTATATAATTATTACTACTATCATGTTCTCATTCATTTATATGGGAGTTGTGAGACATGGTTCCTTGCATATAAATCACACAGGAGTCAAGGAGTCTAAGTGACTTCTGGGCTAGAGTAAGGCTTGTCGCACGTGAGCTACGGTTACACTCGCGTGCGACCCTAGTCAGTTATCTGAGAGGCATGCGAAACACTCGTCTATATATACGGTCGACTGTACACGTGTGCGAGGCAGTTATATAATCGTCCCGTGCGGTTATGTCACTCCTCATAACGGTTGTTCTAAGACTAGCATAAGTAGGAGAGTTGTCCTCTGATAGAGGTTCGGATCTTTTCATCATCTATCCCTGGTGCTTATTGTCTCCATCTCAGAAATTTGATTTGGCTTGCTCTTACCCTTGTCCACTTAATCTTTTCTCTCTTAATCTTGTGTTTCGTTAGTTGTTCTCGTCTGTTACAGGTACACGCTTGAATCGTTCTCATACTCTTCCTTGAATACACTTAGGACTAGTTTGGGAATGCTGTGGCGGTGCTAGAAAGCTGCTGTGTGAAAACAATGTGAAAAATCTGCTGTGAATTCTTGATAAAATGTTGTTTGGTAAATATTAAGTAAAAGCAGCAGTGAAATATTGATATAGTAATTTTGTGTTTGGTAATATCAACTGTGAAGTTGCTGTGAGAAGGTAAAATGACAAAAAAATTATAACACGTGTCATTTCCATAAAGATAAAAATGTGTAAGGTTAAAATCGATTGTAGATAAATTAATCAAAAGCACTTCCTGGAAAAGCATCTCCCCCTTACTTCCTGAAAACTGCTGTGGGACAACAGAAACTGTCCGAAAAAAGTAGAAATTTAACTTTTACCAAACACACTAAACTGCTTCTGCTGTCGGGGAGCAGCTGTGCTGGCAGAAGCATTCCCAAACTCACCCTTATAAGTTGAGAAGAGCTAAACCCAAACGGACTTATATGTTGAAAAGAGCTTACATGTCCTACCAAACACTCCCTTTCTCTTTTCTCCAATCTCTTTTCAGGTTCTGTTTGTTCCTGAAAACGATTAACTCAAAACCCCAAATCCCCAAAATTCCCAAATTTCACATAACCAAACTTCAAATCCTCCATCGTCTACTCACCTCCCTCCCTCTCTCACACAGCAATTACAAAATCAATCAATCGATCCCTCCAAAGCACCTCGCAATGGTGGAAACCTCCACGCCGGAGAAAACCCCTCCGACGAGCTCTCGCTCTCGTTCCGTGACGGAGACCATAAACGGATCGCACAAGTTCATCATCCAAGGCTACTCTCTCGCCAAAGGCATGGGCATCGGAAAGCACATCGCCAGCGAGAATTTCACCGTCGGGGGCTTCCAGTGGGCCATCTACTTCTATCCCGACGGCAAAAACCCCGAGGACAACTCCGTCTACGTCTCCGTCTTCATTGCGCTCGCCAGCGAAGGCACCGACGTTAGGGCTTTGTTTGAACTGACTTTGGTCGATCAGAGTGGGAAGGGCAAGCATAAGGTTCATAGCCATTTTGATAGGTCACTTGAGAGTGGGCCTTATACGTTGAAGTATAGAGGCAGTATGTGGTATGGCTCTCTTTGTTACTCAATCTGTTTTGATTTTAGTTCTTCAATTGCAGAATTTGAAGGTTTGTGCTTCATCTGGTGCGTTTATTAGGTACAGATTGGACTAAATATAGTCCAGGTATTAGTTAATACTGTGTTTGGTAGTTCCGGACTAATTTTAATACCGGTATTAAATAGTGAAAAGATGGTGTTTATTACCTCAAATTAGTCCCCTCACGTTCAGGTATTAGGTGGATTGGACTATTTGTGCCTTAATACTGAATTAATTCTGCACGAGGCCAAACACATTATTAATTATAGTTCAGCTAATCGAATCCAGTCCTATCCGGAAAATTTAATCCAGTCCAGTCCAATCCGCTAGTCCGGAAGACCAAACGTGCCCTTAGGGTACGTTTTGTTTTATAGGATGAACTTTATTAGTGCGGATTGGACTAAGGTATTAGTTAATACTGTGTTTGGTAGTTCTGGACTAATTTGAATGCCGGTATTCAATGGTGAAAAGATGGTGTTTAATACCGCAAATTCGTCCCCTTAGGTATTAGCTGGATTGGACTATTTGCGCCTTAACACTGAATTAATACTGCATGAAGCCAAACACATTATTAATATAGTTCAACCAATCCAATCCAATCCTATCCGGAAAATTTTGTTCCTCAACCTAATTTTGTTCTTCAATTGCAGAATTTGATGGTGTGTGCTTCATCTGGTGCATCATGTTAATGTAAAGGTGTAATTAGCAACGTTATGGCATGTTTGGTTTTCTAGTATTAGTGGTATTAACTAGTATTGGACTAATTATAGTACTGTCTGTGATTATTAATATACTTTGTTTGGTTTGTTCTGGATTAAATTTAATACCGGTATTAAATAGTGAAAAATATGGGTTTAATACCCTATTTTAATCCCCTCCCTCAGGAGAGTATTGACAGTATTGGACTATTCATAATGATTGGTATTGAACATTAATTACACCAAGAACTTTTCATAATACTTTGACGATACATAACCAAACATAGTTTTAAATATAATACAGCTAATCCAGTCAATCCTATCCGACATAGTCCAGTCCGGCTAGTCTAGAAAACCAAACATGACCTTAGGGTACGTTCGGTTTATAGGATTAACCGTATTAGTATGGATTGGACTAAATATAGTATAGGTATTAGTTAATACTGTGTTTGGTAGTTCTGGACTAATTTTAATGCCGGTATTAAATAGTGAAAAAATTGTGTTTAATACCCCAAATTCGTCCCCTTAGGTATTAGCTGGATTGGACTATTTGCGCCTTAACACTGTATTAATGCTGCACGAAGCCAAACACATTATTAATATAGTTCAATTCCTCAAAAAAATCTTATCCGGAAAATTTAATCCAATCCAGTCCAATTCCAACCTGGTTTGTCCGGAAAACTGGACATGCCATTAAGTTATAATGTTCTGGTGCATTTCTGGGGTTCACGTTGCTATTTAACAGCTTAGAAATGACTCTTTAAGTAACAAATGCAATAGATAGGTTTTATGTGCCGTCTTCTTGTAGCATTTATTGATTTTTTCCCTTGCTGGCATATACTATGGTCTATGGACATGGTTTGTTTCATTTTCTCTAGTATCAGTGTGGCTTGGGAGTTTTTCTTGTCTAATTTGTAGTTTATGTTGCTTAGCTATACAAATTTTTTGCTTAGTTTGGAAGAAAACCAATGGGTCACTACAATGGGAATATTCGCGTAAGGTACATATTTTTGCTTGTTGGACTCGAAGAGGCTCATGGCTATTATCTAGTAGTGATTGGTTAAGATGATTTTGCCTGTGGTTACGAGGGACCTTAACTGCGTAGGTCCTACAGTTCTAGTTGTAGTTCCGAAAGCCTTGAACTGCCAAGGAGGGATGATAACTAGAAATGGTATGCTGTGTTTGCTTAGGTCATAGGAGTCAACCAGGCACTGAAGAAAAACTTTCAAAAGGAGAAAACTGCATCTCAGCTGTGTTTCCTTGCATTTTTCTTACTGGATTTCAATTTTTCGTAAGATTATCTGTTGGAAATGTTATGTAGCCATTGCCGGTTATACCTCCTTTCCAAATTGATGGCCCTTGCTGTCATTTAGGAAAAAGCTTAAAATGCCACTATAGGGGTTAGGTAAGCAAGCAGTGCACAGAATCTGAGATGTATGTTGTATTTGCAAGTTAAGCTATGAAGGTAGATATGGATACAGTGTACCAGATGTCCAGATCTACAAACTTGTCTTGTTCTGCGGGGTAGTTCTTTTACTTTTCACTAGGCCTGTAACTTTGAGATGATTTCCAAAATTACTAGAAGAATGTAGTATCTACGGGTATGCACCTCAGAAGTCCAAGGTTTGACAATCAGTAAAAGAAAGAATTATCTATTTTTGGAAACAGGTGATGAGTTGTGCTACTTTATGTAGTCACAAGGGCCTCATTTCATTTAAAAAATAAATAAAAATACAAGTCCTCCTTTTGTAATGGTCTTACTTAACTTGTTTTTTCTTTTCTTCTCTCTCTCTCTCTCTATCTTTTTTAATTGAGTGAGACAATGGTGAGGTAATGGTGAGGGAACTATATATTGGTTTTTTGCTGTCATAGCTTGCAGATGTTTGCTATTTTGGTAATTATCTTGCTTATCATGTTTCCTTTTTTTAGATTGCATGAGACAATGGTAATGGAACAGAGATAGGTTTTATGCACTTGACTAGTATACATGGAGAATGCAGGATCCTGTTTTGATTTCTCAGATCTTACAGCCTTTATAAATGGGTTAATCACATGCCAAGTCTTTTTATAACTGAACACAACTTACCTGAACAATGTACGTGATGCCTAAATAACAGCTGTATGTCTCCTGAACTTTGAAGAACAAGAGCCACCTACCTATACTTCTACTATCATTGCTACAAGATTTGTTTAAACTTGAAACTGCCTCATTGTCACTTCCATGCTCCACAGTAACATTTTTCTTGAGGCAATCTGTTTCTTGAAGCTTGATAACAAGTCTTGTGCAAAGGTTACAAATGGGTTGATCAAATGCTAAGTCATATTATAACTAAACAGTACTTACCTGAGCAATATATGTGATTCCTAAACTTGACCTTGTTTGCCATAATGTTTAAACTCTAATCTTGGCTCAATGTCATTGATAACAAGTCACTGCATTTGCACCGATGAGATGATGGTGCGGAATTTTCAGTTAGTAGGGATAACACTATTTCCTGACAGTATTGTCTTGCAAACATTTGTTTTTTTTTTCACTTCATCTAATGCTAAATAATTCTGTCAGAAGTCTGTAAAGACAATTTTCATTTCTGTGATACACATACCATCTCAAATGAAGTGCCAATTTTGGTGCCAAAGACAAAATTTGGCACCTCAAGTACTCCAATGAAGTGCGCCAGTGTCAATTTTAGGTACCATCTATGGCATTGTGCCAGACTCTATGCTATTTACACCAACTGTAGCACAATGCAAATATGGCACCATGGTTGACCCATTGACTATTTTTGGTAGTTTTACACTTTTGACATTCTTTCATTACTAATTGACATATTTAAAATGCATTTATAATGGATTTGTTGTCGTTTTTCTTACCTAATTACTAATATTAGCTAATGTTTAAGTTGATGAGAGTGTTTTTGAATAGTTCAATAAATTTTGAAGTACGAGTCACTCCGTAATTTAATTATTCATTGTCTGAATCCATTCAATCAAAAATAATTAAAAAGCACACGATCAATTGTAATTGCGAATGATTTTATTATGTATTTTGTTGCGAAATTAGTCAATTGATAATCTTATACTAGTAAAATGTGAGTTATATGGTGCGACTTTCTTGTAAACGGTAGTTGATACTTGAAATGGTAGATAAAATGGTGGTTACGAATCAAAATTGCATTTATTTTGACATTTGATCATTGGAGCTTATAGGATAAAAATTGACATTTTTCACTATCTAGGTGCCAAATTTAGCAGGGATATTTGGAACCTCATTGGTGAATCTTACATCGTTGGAACCTGCTTCTGAAAGTGGCCACAGTATGCAACATTTTCTACTGTAGCATTATAATTCCTCATTTAATGGGTTTGATCGTGTCGAACGGGCAGAGGCATATTCTAAGAATTCAGGGGGAGAGATGCCTATACGTGCTTTCTACTTTATTCTTTGTACTTATTCTGTATTGCTAATGTTCATTTTGTTGTCTTCTGGATTGGTAGAAAAATTGAATGTAAGGCAAGCATATGCTACCCAGAAGCAGCAAAGGGCCTAAAAGTATCATCAATGTAAATTAAAGAGCTAACAGATTCAGAAAAAAATCACAATACACCACCAGATTATTCCTTTGACTGCGACAACATAATCTAGTGCTGAACCTAATGGGAAGATGAAGTACTATATTTTTGGAGGTGAGAGTTTTAAAACCCCAACAATGGGGTGGGATGAACCTGCAGCTTGCTCCTGGTGAGATTAATGGGTGAACTGAAATAAACAGAGCAAATGGACTCCATAACAATGAATCATGCAGCTTGAACCCAGAGAAACACGAAACATTAGCCTCTTCAAAGCTACACTGATGCCACAATCTGAAAATCCCACCTTCCCCAATTGAGATAATTAGTTTTTGCATTTTCCAAGGCCTTCATATTTCTCTCGCTAGCAAGAGAGATCTGAGCAGTGGTCCCGATCTTCTGCTACTCTGTCTCAATTACCAAACCTTATCCAGTATGCTGAAATGATAAACCAAACTCGGTTTGCTAATTGGTTTGGCCTAGATGTAGGAGTTCACTTCTACCCTCTTCACATCGGACATTCTATTTCCAAGTTATGATTTGGTATATCTGTCTGTTTTATAGGGGATATAAGCGGTTTTTCAGAAGGGCGTTGTTGGAATCTTCAGATTTTCTCAAAGATGATTGTTTAAAAATCAATTGTACTGTTGGAGTTGTGGTTTCGGCAATAGAATGTTCAAGGTTGCAAGCAATTCAGGTTCCAGATTCTGATATTGGGTCAGATTTTGGTGCTCTGCTTGAAACCATGGACGGTTCAGATGTTATTTTCAATGTGAAAGGGGAAAGATTTCATGCTCATAAGTTGGTATTGGCTTCACGGTCATCAGTGTTTCAGTCTCAACTTCTCGTGGGTTCAGAGGGCGACGAGCAAGAGATCGTAATTACAGATATGGAACCAAAGGTTTTTAAGGTCAGAACATTGCTTCATCTAATTTTCTAAGCGGTGGCTCACTCTACTAATGCTCGTTCTTACTGGCATTTCTCTCCTCTGATTTTGAACTGCAATTCAATTGGTGATTCTTCCAAATTGTCAGAACTGTCCTAACACTCTCTGGTTTTGGATAGGCAATGCTGCATTTTATATACAGAGATGCTGTTATGGAGGATGAGTTGGTAGCTTCCAGTTCATCATCTGTATTCTCTGTATCAGACACACCAGCGGCGAAGCTACTAGCTGCAGCTGACAAGTACGATTTGGGAAGACTAAGACTGGTGTGCGAATCAATCTTATGTAAGAATATTACTGTGGACTCTGTAGCTGAAATTCTGGCACTAGCAGATCGATTTCGTGGAACAGAACTCAAAGCTGTTTGCTTAAGATTTGCTGCTGAAAATCTTGGAGGTATCTTGTTTTGTTCCCTAAAATTTCACAAGTATTTTTGGAGGTATCTTGTTTTTGTTCCCTATTAGTTTACATGGGTTGGCCAGAGCTCGCTGTTTCTGAGTAATATTTTTTTTTTCATGTTTTCCTTGTTATTTTGTGAAATTTTGCATTTTTTCTTCCAAAAATACTAAAGGAACAGAAAATCAGCGACGGAGAGATGGACATAATTTTTTGATCCATATAATCACAACCATCTTCTAATTAGGATTTTATTTGATGTTTCTGAAACACTTCTATACTCTTTGTATGTAGTGCTTGAAAAAATCCATTTATTTTAGAACTCTGGATTTATATTTTGAGGGTTCTTTTAAGGGTTGAATTATGGAGTTAATATTTAATATTAAGAGTTCATGATTAAGTTTTAGGGGTTAAGATGGAAGATTTTGGGTTTAGATTTCCCAATGTAAATTTTAGATAATGGTTTTGCCACACCGAATATTTTGTCCTTTTTTATGTCCCAGTTTTTGTACGAGGAATTCTGTCCTTCTAGCACAACTCTTCTTCTTCTTCTTCTTCACTTATTGGTAGTTGGTCCCGCTATCTGGCAATCATTATTTCAGTGGAAAGTGCTTAAATCTAATTTCACAACTTAAGTATTAGTTAACGCTGCGGTTAGTATCCTACTCAGTTACAATTCTCGGGAAATGTATTAAATAAATCATAGCTTATTGTCTTAAATTGTATGTGTGCCACCCGGTTTACTCAGTTACATTTCTCGGGAAAAGTATTAAATAAATCATAGCTTATTGTCTTAAATTGTATGTGTGCCACCCGGTTTATTCATCAAATTTGAATGCCAAGTCAGGTAGAATAGGGAAGCATTTTGGTACTGACCAAGAGAAAGAACACCAAAACAATTGGCAATTATGAATTCAGGAAATGTAAGGGCAGATACCTTTTTCATCTATTCAGCATAGTTTGCGAAATGCTTGTATTTCTGTTACTTCTTCTGAATAGTATGTAAAAACACGATCAATATGTAATTATCTGGTTACATGGTTACATTAGTTTCCATATTTAGTAATCATTAAAATAGTAATACCCTCCAATCTGTTGCCATTGAGCTCATATGGTAGTAACACAGTGTACAAGTTTCATGAGGAGGTGCTAGTACTATGTATTGTTGTGTTTTATGTGCTGTAACTACTGTTATAACACAATCAACATTGTCTACTAGTTAACGGGTTTGGTTGTCTGATCACACTGTTGCAAGTATTTATTTTTTGTTGGACGGGGATCAATCTGGCATGCTACCTGCAGCATGTACCCATTGTGCCTCTAGCCTTTTCTTATGGTCTAGGGAGGGGAGAACTTGAACCCATAGCTTCTCTCTCTATATATCAACAATGGAGGGTCTTTGGGCCTTTTGTGATACCCTTAGGCCACAAGCCCGTGGGTGATATTGATAACACATGAGAGACCATAGACCCATTGATGAAAAATGCCAGTTCCTCACCAGCGCCCAACAGAGATTTTTATCAGAACAGTTCAAGTTTCTTGCAACAATCTAGACAAACAATTTGCATGTGTATAAAAATTATGTTAGCACCACAATAGAAAATTGTAATCTAATTGTGGCTCCTACTATTTTCAACTCTGTTTTGATATGGAAATAAATTTGAAGAAATGACTCTTACCTGCAGCAGCAATCCATTTGGGTTATTTTGGAACTCTTTTTGGTGGCCTAGGAAGAGAGGCATGTGATCGTTGTCCTAGTGAAAGAGAGAAACTGAAGATCCTGAACAATAGTCAGTAACAGTCAATCCACTCTGTACATCAATATGGGAATGGCCAAAATTGAAAAAGGAACAGAGTGAACCACAAAAACAAATTTGTCCGGAGTGATGGAATTGGATCTTTTTGTGATTTGCTTTAGGGATATAGCTGCTCCTGCTCTTTCTCTCGCCCTAGTTAGGCCGCCCTTCTTTCTCGGTACTAGCCCCCGAGTCAAGCACCCTAAGAATGCACCTTCTCTTCTATATTATATAATACAACTAAGTTATTTTTTAGCGACATCTTCGCTTGATCGATACCCATACCTTCTCCGCTCGCTTGTTCTTCTTGCTTGGCAGATAGAAAGAATGAGGATGGTTAGAGGGACTAGTGACTATAATTAACAGAAAGGGTATTTACGCGTATATTATTAGGCCATAGTTCTATTACCTATGGATCCAATCACATAAGCAAGCTCACCTGCACTTCCATTTAGACTCCTAGGACAGATTGTAAATCAGGATGCCTGTCTTTTGTTTCGTAACTACGATGCTTAACTCTTCGTCCCGCCCGGCTCGTTCGCCTCTATCACTAGCATAACTACTCGATAGTTGTACCCGAGGAGGGGCCCGCTACCCGTAATGGGAAGTCATTCCAAGCCCATGGAAAGAGAGATGCCTATCAAGCGCCAAGGGAGGCTAGCAGAGGAGAACAGAACATTCCGGAAAGAGGGGATTGTGTAATGGTTCCGAATTTTTGGGTGATCAATTCCGAAGAGAGATCAAATCGGATATTTATTCTTCCCGGAAAAGATCGTGACTTTCTCATTAGACAAAGACGTCTGACAGCATAGCAATGTCAAGTAGTCGATCCCTAATCGAAGAGTAGTGGAAGGCGGAAGAAAGCTCGAACTGAAGCGCAGGCAGGGGACGTAGTCTCTCGATACGTGGATTGCTAATTTGAGCTGATCTACCCTTTTTGTGTCAAAATCACGAGGTTCATCACCATTTTCTGGATCTTGGCCGCGGTAAAGCAACGCCTTATTGTGCTTCTTTTCTTGCAGACAGAGCTCTCTCACGAGGAATAGAAGAGTGGTCGGGCCCATTCCCGTATGTCCGTAATCTTCTCTTCTCTTTGTGGGAGTTAAAGCACCGTTAGGGCAATACCAGTTGGTGATCGTTTAGTAAGAGCTTTTACCTTTACTTATTTTTTTTTTCTTTTATAGCTACAATTACAGGGCTCTCACCCGAATAGAGTTCCTCAACAACTCGATCCGTTTCCTCTAATGAAACATCTTTCTTTTCATTCTTAGCTTCAGCAGTGACAAGGTTTCACTTGAAGAGTGGATTAGACGAAGAATATGGCCACGCATGAGAAGAGGAAGAAGGAGCATTTCCTATTACCTGAACTAGGAATCCTGTAACCCTTGTGAACAACAAAGACGGAATATATTAATCGAAGACGCAGAATAAATGGTATCTGCAAGAGGATATACCCGGCACCAAAGTCAAGTCAAGCAAGATGAGGTCTTAATTACTCGGTTTTCAACGAGCTTTAGTTCCAAATGTTTGGACAATCGTGATATGACTTAGGTATAGCTGGTCGACACACGGATGACACCGCGGGTAGTCAATCAGCTAACAATCTAAGGTATGGAAAAGAGAACGAGGAGCACTGCAAAACAGACTCTTTTCTTTCATTCCTAACCGCGCGGAGAGAGCCTTGACACTAGGTAGGCATAAGTCTGGGCATCCGCCGCTCACTGGCTGAGAGCCCGAAACGGAGGAAATACGATATATTAGAGAAGATATCCCGGTAGAAGTGAAAACTGATACCCCTCTGGAAGATCAAAGGACAAACGGAAACCGGTGGAGCCAATCAAGCTTTCTCGGATAGCCTTCCTGTAGCTCTTCTTCCCTTACGAGATTTCGTTGCTCGGAGATGACCATAGGTCAAACATTTCGTGCTTAGATGTCGTCCAACATTCCTTCCACTTTCTTAGTAGGTAGATGACATCCCTATCCTATTATTGAGTCTAGTAACGAAGGACAAGCATAGCATATTGAGTTTCAGACTCACAACTCCAAGAAGTTCGGGGAATAAAGAAGGACACCAAGTACTTGAATCGAAGAGAAGGGAGGAGCTTTGCGACCTTAGAAGTTCCCGTATCAGGAAGAGGATCGAGTTTCTTTGTTTACTAGGTAAGGTAGGAGCAGCTTCACTACTGCGCTTATTATCTACCTAAATGAGTGATCCTAAGACTCGCTTAAGTTAAGGGTCCTTGCCTATAAAGCCTTAAAAGGCCCTTAAACCTCACTAAAAGGTCCGGAGGATCAAAACCAAAGCTAACGCTAGTACCCCTTGCCTACTGATCACCTTTGTTTACCTAGGGGTGAAGTCATGGTATACCCCATAACCATGGAACAACATCTCCTTACCTTTAGTTCAAGCTTTCCTCCGCAAAAGAATGATCCGAGGTTACCGGTGCCCTATTTCAATTCTAAAAAGAGTTGTTAACCCTCTGGGATAAGGCTAGTACCCCTGGCTGCTGACAATACTCCGGAAGAGTTCTTTTCAAAGAAATGCCTTCGACCTGCCTGTAACCTTGTGGAACAACATCATCCTTGCTTTAAAGAAGAACCCATAACCCTGAAGTAAACCCTGGCACTAAAACAAGAGCAGCAGCAAGCACAACCAATGGAAAAGAAGGTGAGCGAGGTGTTCATATAATTCAATCCGCGGAGACTCTTTTATTCGATCGAAGGAAGGGAAAAAAGCCTTTCACTGTAACCTTCAGTTGGCTATAGCTCTACCTGGTCATCAACAAGAAGGCTTTCATCATAAAGCTTCATACTCTACTCTAGGTTTACTTGAATGACGATAGCAGGATTGCTCAACTCGAAACTCAGAATTGAATATTTGAAGTGCTATTCCCCGTTGTCCAGCAACAAGTGAGCGAAGGGCAGAGAACATACCCTTTAGGTAGGCAATTCCAATCAAATAGTGAAGCAAAGGAAGAAGTCGAAATATCTTATTAGTAGGACTCGACAGTTGATTTCTGCTTTGTGTCACCCTCGGCTGTTCACTTCGGTTTGGCCCATTCCTGACGGGTATGATAGTAAGGGGGAGCAAGAGAGCTAACCCGCAGATGTTAGCGTGTCAAAGGGCAAATACTAGCAAAAAACTATCCTCGTAAGATAATAGGATCTCGACCTCTTAGAAATGCTGCTCCAGTCCTGGGAAGAGAGTGGTGGACTTAGAGAGGTTCTTTCCTCGTCTTTGCTGGAATGCCTCGTTTCACTCAAACAACTCTCAGAACACGAACTCCTTATCGTTCGTCAGCTCAAACTGCCGGTTACCTTTGTTTGGAAAAAAAACAGGTAAAGAAGTCATTCTTAACTTCGATGCCGGGGCGATAGGGAAGATTTCTCTATTGGCTTGTGCCAGCACTTTCGTTTAGTTGGTGAAAGCTAAGGCGTAAGAGCTCGTAGAATAAATGGCTAGGACTTACCTAGGGGTATTAGTTCTAAGCTAATAGTTAGGAGTTGTAGCTAAGACTTAACTTAGTAGTAGCTAAAGAAATGAGGAGCTAGTAGAAAGGAGAAGTTGCTAGAGTTAGTTAGTTGCTTGAGTTGTTGTTTTCAGTCGGCAAAGACGGAGAGTTCTTTCTAATAAGACTTCGGAAGGTAAGGAAAGCTCGAATGAAGCCCCTGCGGTAGTCCCAGGTTCTGATCCGGAAGGAGTTGATGAAGAAGCGAAGATGGTATTCGTCTGGGAACACCTCTTCTTTCAACGGGCAAAACTATATGCTTAACACATGCAAGTCGAAGGTTGTTTTCGGGTAGCTTGGAAGATCGAGAGTAGACCGGAAAGGTGCGACAGTAATGGATTGAGGGAATCCGCGAGTTGCTTCGTCAGTAGTATACCCAACTAAAGGTTTTGCTTCGAAGTCTTTTGGCGGAATCCAGATGCTTCGGTACACCTATGGGTGACAGGAGATAGAATGTTTTTTTCTGTTCATTCTCAAAGCAACAAATAAGACACGTTTTACTATCTTATAGTACCAGAGATTACTTGACACTATCTAGAGAACTTAGTAAAGAGAATTGGCATTCTAGAAAAATAGTCAAGAATGAGGCCTTCTCTTACGATTACTTCTTCCTATTGAAAAGGTAAACATGTTCCAATAGAAGTCAACTCCACACTAGTCTTCAACGCGTATCAGCTGGACAGCGGTAACCAACTATAGCCAGGCAATGTCGCTTGTTTGTTAGGGCTAAGCAGCTATTTACCCTCTATTGGGTTAGGAGATCTTATCCCTGGCTTCGATGCCTACACTTCTCATTCTGGAAGATAGAAACGACTCCGCTGCAGTTATTCACTGAAATATGACTCTAGCCGGTTTGCATTGGCTCGTGCACCGATTTACGTTCAATTACCAAACCACCCACTTCCAAACCTTAAAAGTACCACCAAATATACAAATACCTGAAACTACCAACCCAGACCTGTCCATAGTACCGAATTCAACAAGGAAATGTGTGACCGGATCTGATCTGGGTGGGTTGGAATCCTCTTGTGATCCTAAACTGATGCATGGGTTAGGACCGTCATCATTGGCTGTTGGACCCCTTTGCATCAACCCCATGTTTTTTAGCAAGTTAAAAATGCTAAAAAGGTATGTATTTCTCGTGGCAGTCTTCATAACTCAAGTCTTCAATAGGTGAATGGGGATAATTGACAGTGTTATGACCACTCCTTTTGCGTACAGTTGATTTTTCGTATTACCTAGGGAAGTAGATCATTCAGCACCATATCTCATAGTTTTAGACTTGTGCTATCTACTTAAGTTAATTTGGGTTATCGGTCAACATTGCAAAAGTTATGTGTCAAGTCTTTCCATTTTGAAACTTGCCCTGAATATATCATACTGTTTTCATTTTAATATGAACTTTGACGAAGATTTGTGCTTAAAAAAAGTGTTCGATGTATAAGATGCTGTGCCTTGTACTATAGGTGTGTATCCGACTTAGTCTGTGGTATGCTCTTTGTGGAATTGTTATCAGCATCTAAAAGGATACAGATTCCTAGAGTCGAAGGAGCCATGAACTGGAGTTATTTTGATTCTGTAATAGTAAAATTTCCCTCGATGTGCTATCACATTATCAGGAAACATCAATCGAAACTAGCCATTTCTGGGCTTTTCTCTTTGCCATACCATATAAAACACACGGGTAATTTAACATGACAAAGTTCGCAGTATGATTTCTGCTGTAGTTTATGCTGTAGAACCATGCGATCTACTTCCAAACTGTGGAAACTTTATTAGGCCCAAAATGACTTGTGATATAGGTTTGAGTATTACACAGCATCTTTGCTGTGGAGAAGTTCTTAGATGGCTTCACAAACTGGTATTGTTGTAGTCGGAGTTGTTTCTAGTGATAGGTGGATTGGGCCCTGGTAATTCTTCTGAACATATTATTTGTCACTGATGTTGATTTGAACTTATATAATGCAGCCCTAATGCGGTCAGACGGATTTGAATATCTCAAAGAAAACTGCCCATCTCTGCAATCTGAGCTGTTGAAGATAGTAGCTGGATGTGGTGAAGATTGTAGCAGTAGTGGAGGTGGAAAATCATGAAGCGTCTGGGCTCAACTTTCAGACGGCGGTGGCCAGGCAGGAGGCTGAGGCATCAATCCTAGGAGATTTTGATTCTAGGAAATGTTGTTGTCTCGTTGTAATGATGATGCCAGCAGCATAGAAAAGCAGAATCTAACAACAAAATCCGTAAATGTCTATAGAACTGATTCGTCAGTGTTTCCTTGTTATTGTGTCTCTCACATGCATGTATCTTGTTTTGCATTTTACTCGCTAAACTTTGGTGGAACTTTAGAGGCTTCCGCTTGTTAAGAATTTAGTTTTGTATAAAGAGCACACATCATATTTTTTTCCTCCCCTCTGCGTTTGGCAGATTTCGTAGCTCCATCTTCATAGACAGTTTAGTTTAACTTGTTTATGTTATATCACCCGTCGGCTTGGGCAAAAAAATTATTGGTACACTGAATAGCTATCTATTGTTTCTTAGTTTTTTCACGGTTTATGCTTCTTCGGTAACTAGATTTTATCTGGGTAGTTGTTTTTTTCAGGTTTTGGCAGGAATCGTGTTGCAGCTTCGGAAGAGATGAAGCAACTCATGCAATGGATCTGGCCTTCATTTGAGAACAACCACAATCTTTCCTCGCGCCCATAACTGATCAGGTGAAATGACAAATTTAACATCAGTATATATGCTTTGTATTGTCGTGTTCTTGTATAGCGTGGTTGAGTTGCTTCAAACGATCGTGAAATTTAGTTTTGGATTCAGGAAATATGTGTTTATTGCAATATCACATATTAAGTTGTGACACTCTTTATCCAACTACTTGCAGGTGCATCTACGAGCATGTACAACGAGACCGGTGGAATCAAACATGAAAAAACCCAGTGCCCCCGATCTCCACCTAGCAGTCATATTTGCGAGTTGAGTGTTCCGCGGTTGTATCCGGTCAACACGAATTGCTGGCATGAACTCAGAAGGTATTATTCTCCATTCCATTACGCTCGAAGATGGTCTATTGCAGCTTTCTCATGACAATGTTTGAGGATACGTGCCGTTGTTATGTCTCAAATCTATGTTCTCAAAAGCATCTCCTGAAACTTTGTTAAAAAGACTACACCAACACTCCACCGGTGGCAATTCACATATTTTTAGACACAGGAAGAACATCTTCAACACGCGACAACCAGGCCCCTGCAAAGATATCAAAGACACCGACAGATGACCTTTGAGGATCCAACGGTGGTTTCGCCTTGTCTGATTCACCTTTGAAGCCACAAAGGTGTAAAGGGTGAACATGACAACATCCTTGAGGTAGAACACCCCCATCGAACCAGCAATACAATTGTAGGAAGCGCTGGTGTCTTGATTAACTCCATGTCTTGCCACTAAAAGCTAAAATATTCTAGCCATAGCTTTTACTAGTAGGCTATCAATATTTGACCCAGTACAAACCCGGACCGCCAAACTCAGACACGAAGAAAGCGTGTTTGGGTAGACACAAACCCGCGACAGGGCAAAGATGGGTCAACCCGATAGTGACATGTTAGTAAACAGGTCGGGTTAGTGTAACGAAAACGACCCGTTTCAATCCGCCTAACACAACAATAGCTTTTTTTTCACCGTTAACCATCCGCTCACAGAAACACGAAGGCATGATCCTAATAATATCCGATGACCTGAACCTACATGAAGTTAGCGGTTTGGGTCGGCACGAACCCGCAACGGGCTAGAAATGGGTCGACTCGAAAGTGACACAAAATAAACGGGTCGAGTTCGATTCGATCCCTTTATGACTCGACACGGTTCAACCCAACCCATAACTTGACAGGTTGACCCGGATTGCCAGACGTAGATATTAGTCCCGTTCCGCTCTGGACGAAATCGATTCGTTTTCGTTGAAATACGGGGTGGAACCTCTAATATTCCAGCTTGGTGTGAAAGCCGTCACGTCTTGGACTGTTTCGGCCGAACCAGCCGCCGAGACAGCAGCACTGGAACCCGGGGACGCTGTCACACATTTTTTCCCAACCTTTTGTAATAAATTTTTTCAACACGTTCGTTTTAATATTTCTAATAACCATATATGTTTAATACGTACTATAAAGTCAGTAAATTCAAATCAGAATGTTTGTAAAACACATAATTGAACACGACTTCAATAAATATTAACATTTCATTCATATTAATTTCCGGCATGAAATTACTGTACAAACATATTAGGGGTGGCAGAGAAGGGCCGTATGTAGCGTTCTCTTAAGCAGGAAGAACATCTTCGTCGGCCCTTGAGGCCCTGTTGATGTTGTACACATACAAAGCGGTCCATCCGATGAACGAAACAAATTCCAGGACCCCCCAAGTGATCGTCAGCAACATTTCGGATTTTCTCATAGCCGCTTTTCCAAGAATGTCGAAAATAACCCACATGAACTCGAGCACCCAGAAACTGAGCATGGTGTTGAGGAAATAGGAGTTACATTCTTTGTTCTGTTCAGTAAGGTTCACCTTAGAAGCTAGGTAAGCGTACACGAAGAACATGATGTCCAAGAGGGCGAACACGGCTATGGAACCAGCCGTGCAATTGAAGCGCTGGTCTGGGGTCAAAACCGAGGCTCTGGACGTCAACCTTAGGACAACCCCTACGAGCAGAACAATGAAGAAAACCACCAGCCCTAACGTTCGAACCTTGTTCCTTTTCACCATTTGATCAAACCCTGCACACGTAATTCACTGATTTCTGATCAGTAATGTGTACAAGGGAGAGAAATGAAGAAGAAGAAGAAGAAGATGGAAGTCTAACGGCACAAGAATTGGGGAAGTTTCTCACGTTAACAAAATACAGGCATTAAGGGAGTTTGGGAGCGCTCTGGTATTTTAGAAAGTAGCTGTACCGCAAGTGCTGTGACAAAACTGCTGTCATTGCATTTTTCATGTTTGCCACATTCTTTTTACATTATGGAAGAAGATTTGCTAAAATTTCATACCCCGGATGTCGTTAGAGAAATTTCAAAAGAGGGAGCCGAAGACGCTTTTCCAGCTGTTAAGAAATACAACAAACACAGAAACGGTAAGCTGTGAAAATTTAACGTCTTCTAAAAATGCAAAGGCTGAGTAATAGTAGCAGGAGCTTAACAATAAAAAATATTTCATAATTTTAAGAATTAATACCTTGATTATGGAGTTCAAACCCAGTCACCAGCCAAAGATAATTTCTTAAAGACGAGGTTTATAACCTGCTTGAGCTCAAGTATCCCCTCTCTTATGCTTTTCTTATCTCGTTCTCCTTCTCTACAAATTTCTTTTGAATAGTTTTTAAGTTTATAATTAGGAAAAGCAAAATCATGAAATGCGTTGACATGCTAGAGAAAGAGAAAAAAAAAAAAACTCTTCGTACCCTAGTGTTTGTACGAGAAAAATCCAGAAAGAGACTGGAAACGCCCTAGTCTGTAAAGAAATCAAGCAATTTTACAAAAAGTCATCCAATAATTCACGGTATATGATGATAAATTTAAAAATAATTTAGTGTTCCGAGTTATAGTTTATACCTTTGCTACGTTGTTGAAACCAGCAGAATGCGTTTCTTGTTCCGTTTCCCCAGCCTGAGAAATTTGTGGTTGAAGATTAGAACTTTATGTATGACTTTTAAGAATGGTCGAGCTTGATTGTCGGCGTATGAGAAACACGTTAGACCGTTGAAGAGTACAACAAAACCTGTAAATCCTGTTTTTTACCCCCTTTTAGCATTTTGTCAACTGAAGAGCAAAAGACCCGTTGATGAAAATTACTATTTTTGGCTGCAGTGACTTGATGATCAGAAGGACTTGTAAATATTGCTTCCCAAGATATATTGTAGACTTTTCTGAAAGAAAAACAATATTCTAAAACGAGAAACGAAAAGAAATATCTTGTAGACACTACCTTGTGTTTTGGCAATTTAAGAAACCACAAGGGAAGAAGATGTTAAATTTCCAATTTACAGGAAATGTTAGCGGGAAAATGCTAGATGAACAGAAAATATGGACAGATATTTGATGACCAATAGTGTTAGCAATTGGTGCGCCCATGTGGGGTGCCCAATGTAATTATCGTAACCTTATGGGGTTAGTTGCACTAATGCACAAACTAGAGGGGTTAGTAGCTAAGGCTCAAACCCTAGAGGTTTATGTGCAAACTTAGGAGAAGTTTTGCCTATATAAGGAGGCAGCCTCCTACATATTATAATGCTATTCTACACAGTAAAGTTATTCTGTCTAGATACATACTAGTTGTAGAGAATCCTAGTCTCTCTCCAACTTCATCCAAGGAGGTGGAACGTGGTGTGGAAATCAGTGTTCGTCCTCGAGATTCACACTAGATTGGTGGGAGCAAGATCAAAGAGGAGGCGCGTGAAAGCAAGCAACACATCGATCATCCGCTGCATTAAGGAGCTAAGGAAGACAAGGTAAACACATGAATATTCCGCTTTAATTCATGTTGTAGATCTGAACATGTTAGATCCTTCCTGCCCTTCATTGGTATCAGAGCCATAGGCTTGTTTTTCGTGCCTCGATAAGCGTTCCCGAACCTGATTTAAAAATCGCGTTTATGAAATTTCATAACCAGTAGACGAAACCTATATGGTTAGGTAGGGTTTTTCACGAGGATTCCAGATATATAAATTTTATATTTTTTGGATTTACGGTGAATTAGTTATGAATTTTCAAAGTTTCGGAACTGTATTAATCTGGACTGCTAGATCCAATAATTAGAACACGTTTTTCAAAAACTTGTTAAAATTGGATTTTGACCACATAATCGGGATCAGGACGAAGAGACGATCACGGGAAAATTTTTTTCGTCGCGATCGGAGCACGGGAAAGCGGCGCGTGGGCTTCACGCGCCACCGACGCCGCCCCCACGCGCGCCACGCGCCGCCACGCGCCGCACGCGCCCAAGGGCTGGCGGCGGCTGCTGATGTGGCCCTAGGGCTGACGTGGCAGATGACGTGGCGATGCCACGTCAGCAAGTGGCTGACGTGGCGACGACGTGGCAGCCACGTGGCAGCTGACGTGGCAGCTGACATGGTGCTGACGTGGCGGCTGACGTCAGCATAGGTGCTGACGTGGCATGCCACGTGGCATGCTGACGTGGCACATGGCCGACGTCGGCGCGTGAGGGCGCGTGCGGCCTCCTCCCGCCGTCATTTTTCGTCCGGTTTTTTCCTAGGGACTCCAAATTAAATTTCCTATTTTATGGGTATTTTTTCATAATTTTTGGAGCGACGGAAAATTTTAGTAATTTCCAGATTAATTAATTAGTGTTTAGCACACTTCCCGAGGCAGTTTGATGACCTTAAACACACTGTTTTGAGCCCAAATTTTTTCTGGAGATTTAGGTCATTTTTCCCTACGTTTTGCCATAGGTGGTGAGACCCTAAGTGGTAGGGAGCAATTTTCGATCTTTTTAGTTGATTAGATTATTGCTTATTAATTTCCAGTAATTATTGCTTAATTCCGGAAATTTCCAGAAAATTCCAGTATGTTTATTATATTGTTATACATGCTGTTGTGGGTTGAATGGATGTGTTTGGTGCATGGATGTGGCATAGATGTTTTATATTTTGGTTTTGGTTTTGGTTTTTGAATATGTAATCAAAATACGGCCTGCGTGTCGTGCCTCTCTACACTCTAGTGTCTTCTCTCCTCATCCACTCGCCTCTATGAGGTTACTTCTTATTAGAAATAAGATAGTTAGTAGAGATTGAAGATTGAAGCTTCAAAGAGAGGTGGCCAAACCAAAAGCTATGGCGCAAGGTGCATGGAGCAATTAGACGGTCTAATGGAGCCTCAAGCTTGGAGTCCTCAAGTAGGCGAGATGGCGTGAGATGGAGTCCAAGACTTGCTCAAGAAGTGCTCTCAATAGTGGGAGTGCACCTTAGGGGCCACATCCATTGCATATTTATTTATGCTTATGCTTGTTTTATGTTATAACTGCGTGTGATTGGCTATATATGTTTAACCTCGCATGCTAAAGAACTAAAACAAAAGAGCTCACATGATGACATGATTAAAATTGATAGGAAATCACAAGTGATGAGATTTGATTCCTAGGATATACGCTAGGTTTTGGTGGAGTCCTTGTGAGGAACTATTGAGATTAATCGATGTCACATGTTATTTAGGAGCTAAAACAAAGCTAGTAACTAATATCCATTTTGTCTCATTTTTCAGTCATGATGAACACGAATCTATTTCCTAAATCTGCTGTAATTCTAAAGGGAGACAACTTCCGTGCATGGTACAGAAGTGCGATATGTCGCATGATTGAGCTAGGACTGTCTGATCATTTGCATATGGCAAAGATGGAGCCATGGGTACCACCGGGCGGCCCAACTGATGCATATAGACGTGATCTTGAGGCTTACCAGAAATGGGAAGTTGATGACAAGAAAGCATGTCTAGAATTGATGGATCTGGTGAGGACTGACCTCCTAGAGTCAATTGTGATTGATTATGCAAAGAAGCTCTGGGAAGACATTCTAGGACTGTACGGAAGTGCAGACGACTTCCAAAAGACATGTCTATGGATGATGCTCACTTCTACGGTGAAGGATGATAATGTCTCTATGGATACGCACCTAAAGACCTTATCATTCTATATTACTGAACTTATAACTTCTGGGCATGACGTATCCGATGAGAGACAGCTAAAGGCTGTGAGAATGTCTCTACCAGATTCATGGGATTCCGTGAGAAAAGTATTGCAGGGATCAGATGACATAAGGACATTTGATGATGCAAAGCGATATTTATTGTTTGAGGAATAGAGACTGGAATTTGCCAGAACTTCTAGTCCAGCATCGCAGGTAGAGAGCCCTCCCATGGCAAATGTGCCAAAGTGTCAGGAAGTCATCGTGGAGCACGAGAGTGGAGGCCACATGGGCCCATGCCGCAAGATCAGTAAGCGCCAAATGTGGAAGAGGTCCAAGAGGGATATGAGACAAGTTATGTGCTATAACTGCCAGGCATATGGCCACTTTGCTCGTGACTGCGCCGAGCCAAAGGTACACTATAATCCAAACTCTGACTGTTATGTTGTAAGTCAAGTTTATATTGCTGATTCCCCTAATGTGTGGGTATTGGATTCAGGTGCGAGTGACCACCTAGCATGTGATCGAGACGCGTGCACGGATTATAGGCGAGTACCAGTGGGCAGTAGAAGAGTGTACATGGGGAACAACTCTTTCGTTGATGTGGTGGGCATTGGCACATATCAGCTGAAGATGAAGTCTGGAAAGACGCTTGTTCTTCATGACGTTTTATACGCTCCTGATGCACGCAAGAACTTAGTTTCAGTTTCTAGACTTTTGGATTTGGATTTTAGACTTGTTTTTGGGGGTGGTTTTGCCAAACTGTTTGTTGGCAACTCATGTTTTGGTACTGGTTATATTTCTCGTGGTTTATTTTATTTAGACATTGTTGGTTCTAGCATTGATGATGTTTATGATTCTCGTTCATATATTACATCTTCTAGTGATGATGATGCCACTAGATGGCATGCTAGATTGGGACATATAGGACAGGACAGGATGAACAGGCTGGCCAAGGCAGGCCTACTCGGAGATATGCCCAAGATATCATTACCTGTATGTGAGTCTTGTCTTGCAGGAAAAGCTAAACGCAAACCGTTCGGTAAAGCAGTAAGGGCTACTGAGCCTTTACAACTTGTTCATTCTGATGTTTGCGGTCCATTGAATGTTAGAGCTAGACATGGTGCTCGCTATTTCATCACATTCATAGATGATCACACTCGTTTTGGTTATGTGTATTTGATGGCACATAAATCTGAAGCGCTAGGGTGCTTCAGAAAATTTCTACAAGAGGTAGAGAACCAACTGGACAAAAGAGTTAAGGCTCTTAGGACAGATCGAGGGCGTGAATATCTATCTGAGCAATTTAAGGAGCTCTGTGAGACTAAAGGAATAGTGAGGCAGTTGACTATTCCCTTCACACCGCAGCAAAATGGTGTAGCGGAAAGAAGGAATAGAACACTGTTAGAGATGGTTCGTAGTATGATGGCAAATGCGAATCTGCCTATCTCCTATTGGGGAGATGCATTGATGACTGCCACATACATACTAAACCGTGTGCCCACCAAGTCTGTAGCCACAACCCCTTACGAGATGTGGACCAAAAGGCAACCCGAATTGGGTCACCTTAGGCCATGGGGGTCGGCTGCCTATGTACGTAACGTCTCCCATGTCCATGGGAAATTGGGTGCTAGAGGAAAGAAGTGCATCTTCATACGGTACTCTGAGCACTCCAAGGGTTATGTATTCATAGCGCAACAGCCGAATGGTAGTCTAACAGAGATGGAATCGCGAGATGTAGAATTTCTCGAGAGAGATTTTCCCAGTCAGGGAGAAGCACGTGGAGATGGTATTCTCTACGAAGAGGAGGAACCACTGGATGACTCTCAGTTCTCTACAGACCTACAGGGAACAGTCCCTATGGATCTTCAGAACAGTGGGAGTGACTTGCCTAGTGAGCAGCCCATCATATATGATGATGAAGCTGAAGAAGAACCCTCTTTGCGTAGGAGCGCTCGTGGGAGCGTACCCCGTCGACGATTTGACATCGAAGGGGAGGCCATGATGGTCACCACGCAAGAAGATGATGAACCTAGGACATTGTCCGAGGCTCTCTCATCCCCTGACAAGAAAGAATGGAACATTGCTTTACAAGAAGAACTGGAGTCAATGAAAACCAATCATGTTTGGGATTTAGTTGACTTGCCTCCTGGGCGTAGGGCCATTGGAAACAAATGGGTTTTCAAGGTCAAAAGAAAGGCAGACGGAAGCGTTGAGAGGCATAAGGCCCGGCTAGTTGCGAAAGGCTACACCCAACAACAGGGTGTGGATTACGAGGAGACATTCTCACCGGTTGTGAGAATTGCCTCCATTCGCCTCATACTTGCAATAGTGGCTAGCATGGACTTGGAACTACATCAAATGGATGTTAAGACTGCATTTCTCAATGGAGAACTAGATGAGGAGATCTATATGGCTAAACCGGAAGGTTTTGAGAAGAAAGGTCAAGAGCACAAAGTGTGCAAGCTGATCAAATCCATATATGGACTGAAGCAATCCTCAAGACAGTGGTATTTGAAATTCCATCAAGACATTGTAGCATATGGCTTCACAATGGTTGATGAGGACCACTGTGTGTATGTCAGACGTTCCGGAAAGAAGTTCATGATACTGTCATTATATGTAGATGACATACTACTAGCCAGCAATGATAAAGGAATGCTCGGAACTACCAAAGGGTGGTTATCCTCTCGTTTTTCAATGAAGGATATTGGAGAAGCGAGTTACATCCTTGGGATAAAGATCCTAAGGAACCGCTCTAAGAGACTTCTTGGCTTGTCTCAAGAGACATACATCAAGAAGATACTTGAACGGTTCCAGATGATGGACTCCAAGCCATTCGAGAATCCCATTGCACATGGCGAGAAACTCAGCCTTGAAATGTGTCCCAAGACCCAACACGAGAGAGACCAGATGACCAAAGTACCCTATGCAAGCGCTGTCGGAAGTTTAATGTACGCAATGATGTGTACAAGGCCCGACATATGTCATGCTGTCGGTTTAGTTAGCAGATATCAGTCTGATCCCGGTGTTGGACACTGGAAGGCTGTTAAGAGGATTCTCCGATATCTCAAAGGTACTAAGGATTACGTGTTAAGCTACCGAGGCTCTGAGCTAAGGCTCATTGGCTACAGTGATGCTGACTGGGGTGGGGACCTAGACGCACGTAAATCGACCTCAGGCTACGTCTTCATGCTGGGTGGAGGAGCCATCACATGGCACAGTAGCAAGCAGACTTGCACTGCCTTATCAACCATGGAAGCTGAATACGTTGCCTGCTCCGCGGCAGCGCAGGAGAGTGTTTGGCTGAAGAGATTTCTGGTCAGCTTAGGAGCGGTTGACGAACCAAGACCAGTAACGCTTCGTTGTGATAGTATGTCGGCCATAGCTTGTGCTAAAGATCCGAAATACCACAGCAAGGCCAAACATATTGAGATAAAGTACCACTTCATTAGGGAAGTAGTAGCTAAGGGAGATATCACTCTAGAGCATATTCCTACGAATCAGATGTTAGCTGATCCGATGACCAAGCCTCTTCTTAAGGCTACTTTTGTTGGTCATACTAGGAGTATAGGGTTAGGCAAATGGAGCTAGGTGTCAGACTGATTAGACGTTTTGAGACATTGATTGATTGGATATTAGGAATGGATTTAATATTTATGCTGCATGTTGTTTGATACGTGTATGATATGTTACATTTCCTGTACTAGCTTAGAGCATGTCACGCAGACACCAGGTTGGCTCACTCACACGAGCAACCGCCTTCGCAATATCCTGGATATGTCTGGGTGTGGCGGAAGATGAGACAGAATCCCGATAAGCGCTGAAAGCCTGCGATAGGATAAGAAATGCCTTCTTCATATGAGCATATGGCCTATGATAAGAGCAAGATGTCTATCAGTAGAGCTAGGAGCCTGTCAGACGGATTTAATTGTCGCATTGGAAATAAGTTCCAAGGTGAGGTTGGTTATGGCCAATCGAACATGGTTATTACCCCGAACCATGTATAGTCTGTGTAGAAGAGAAAGCCAGATGCGAGAGCTGATAATTGCTCACAATAGTGTGACGTCGCAGCACTCGGGCTGGTGGCCATAAGGGCTACCGGATAGACATCTGCATAGTGGTCCTTTACAAGGATAAGACATGCGCTCTGATCAGAGTCTAAACACTATGGCGCATATTCCCCCCTGAATAACGCGCGCTTATGAGTGACCATGAGGTGATGAGTAGAATTAGTCCCTGGGATTCCTCATCGTGTGAGCCTCGTCGATCATAGAAAGATGATTGACACTGTATACCCTTTGTACTTACGTCTGTGTCATGAGGAGACGGGTCGGTGGTGCTACTTTGGCGTGACACCTTACGGCTATGGATGATTCGGCCTTCCGGACACTGCTGGGAAAGCAGCTGAGCCGAATCTGAGTGACACATGTATGTAAGGAAAGATTCTCGTTGCATCGCTCTTTATTATCTTCATTGGGCCCACCTGCAAGATCTTATGGGATCATGTAGGATATGAAAATATAAAAGAGATGTGGACTCATTGGAGCATGGCCTTCGGGACATGGAAGGTGCTCATGATCCACGAGATGACAATCGGAGGAATCTGGGGAATACGAGAGTTACGGAGAGCATTATCACTGTTTTATGTTTTAAGGGTGCCTTCCTGCGCTGGCTATACGAGTTTGGTATGTGGATCTCCCGAGAGGGTGCCTTCCCATGCTGGCTATACGAGTTTGGTGTACGGATCTCCCGAAATGCAGGTACTCTCACCGGTCACACGCCACGGCCACACAATACTCTTTTGTAGATGATAGAAAGTTGGAGATTGATGGAGACTAGATGAATTGTGCAACCCCACTGTGCGAGTGGGAGATGTTAGCAATTGGTGCGCCCATGTGGGGTGCCCAATGTAATTATCGTAACCTTATGGGGTTAGTTGCACTAATGCACAAACTAGAGGGGTTAGTAGCTAAGGCTCAAACCCTAGGGGTTTATGTGCAAACTTAGGAGAAGTTTTGCCTATATAAGGAGGCAGCCTCCTACATATTATAATGCTATTCTACACAGTAAAGTTATTCTGTCTAGATACATACTAGTTGTAGAGAACCCTAGTCTCTCTCCAACTTCATCCAAGGAGGTGGAACGTGGTGTGGAAATCAGTGTTCGTCCTCGAGATTCACACTAGATTGGTGGGAGCAAGATCAAAGAGGAGGCGCGTGAAAGCAAGCAACACATCGATCATCCGCTGCATTAAGGAGCTAAGGAAGACAAGGTAAACACATGAATATTCCGCTTTAATTCATGTTGTAGATCTGAACATGTTAGATCCTTCCTGCCCTTCAAATAGTGTATATATGGGCTAATTTTGAATATATTACCATACAATTGTAGCACCCACAAATCATGGTTTGGTTCAGTGAAGGCTTTATGATTATTTTAGTTTCGCGTTTTTTTCCAGTGAGCATATTAAAAGTAGCTTTTAGGATTTGTTAATCCAAACTTAGGTTTTAAATTCTAATGGTTTAAAAACGAGACTTCTGTCAGTCCATTTGCCAAGTGTGGGTTCCGAGATGAACCAGTTGTTTATAGAAGTCTCCAGAACATTACTACTAGTTAAGACTAAGTTTGTTTGTTGGGTTTCCCGAGAAGGAAACAAGCTTGCTGATAAGTTATGTTTGTATGGTTCAGGAACACCAAACGTATTAACTTGGTGTGTAGTTTGTCCTGAATTTCTATGTAATGAATATTTGGCAGATAAAAATCTGTCCTAAGTCTATATATTTCCAAATTTCAAAAAAAAAATCCAAACTTAGGGTTTAAATTCTAATGGTTTTATATTTAAAAGTAGGAGTTAGATCAATACAATGACACGCAACCAGTGTTGTTAAATCATGGAATTAGTTTTCCTTGTTTCTGTCCGAATTTCTGTTCGATACTTTTTTTACTCACTCATTGTTACATATATTTAACGAAGTGTGCTAGAAAAACAAACAAAAAACTTGACAGAATTTGATGTGGCACTGCCATGGCATTATGTTTTAAAAGAAAAATAAATAAAAAGGCAAACACGGATGTGTTATTCCCGATTCTTATCTTTTTATTAAAATCAACTACTCAAATCTAGCTGACTGAAGATCGTGAATTTGTCATTATCGTCTTGAGGTTTGTCCTTTTATATCACCACCATCATTGCAATGGATGTGAATATCATAAACATCTATATTTAATCGATTTTCTCAACCCAGATCAATTAAATTAACATACTTCCTCACAACCTCCATTGTTGAACTCGTCAGAAAAGAAACGCCAACAATGGGCAACCAAAATTCCCGAACCACCACCATTACTGCCATAGCCATTGCCACGATCCAAAACGATCAAACAAAATTGGAGATTAAAAAAAGCCGGACACAATCCATCTTAGCTTGTGTGATAACCGATACCTTGACCATCTAAATAGCTTCCCCACTGGTATTATATTTTCAGCTCTATTATGGAATTGGTGGTGGGGGAACAGCAAAGGAGAAATTTCACATGTAAATATCAATTTTGATGACGAAGAAGGCATCTCAGTGATTTATATCAATTTTAATGATGAAGAACACATTTTGGGAATTTTAAACGTTCTACCACTTGAGCTAGCACTCATTTACAAGGAAGGTAGAATTCGGAGAGGAAGGGGTAAACTAGAAATCCTATAATTTTTTATTTAATTTAAGGTGAAGTAGATATTGCAATTTAATTAGGGCTATTGGTAGCCAGATGGAAAGACCACGATGTGCCACATAGATTTCTGTGGGTTTTTCTGTCACAATTTCTATCTATTTAAACTTTTCCATATTTAACCTAAAAAGATAGATTAGAGAGGATGCTACATTATATATCATCAGTTATATTTTTTACAATTTTGTTTCACCGATTTATACGAAAGAATTTTGTTTTTGTTCTTTTGATCCAGTCGTTGATTTCAGTTATCTAGTAGTAATTTATTATAGAACTTTTAACAGAAAACCACATCGCAGTTTCGCTTTGCTGACACGTAGCTACATGAAGTATTGGTTTTTACCAATTATCGTTTCTGCAGTTTGTAAAACTGCGACACTTATGTCAAAATGGACTAACGCCGTTAACTTCCATTACATGAAGGAGTGGATTTTTAGTATTTTAATACTTCAAAGGGACGATGTTATCTTTTCTCATTTGTTTTTTTTTTTTTTCGTTTTCCTCTCTTCCAATTTTATTTTTCTTTCATTTTTTTGTCTTCATATTTATTTGAAGAAAGTTAACGGTGTTAGTCCATTTTGACCTAAGTGTCGCAGTTTTATAAACTACAGAGACGATAAGTGGTAAAACAATTACTGTTTGTAGCTAAATGTCAGCGAGAACTGCAAATGAGTTTTCTGTCAAAAGTTCTTTATTATAACTAGATTCATTTTTTTGGAGAAGCTACGTCCACTTTTAGACTACAATTAATCGGAGAACTACAGATGAAGCTGCGGAACAAAATCAGTTACGAAGAGTTTGGGAGAGGGGAGAATCATCGGACAAAACGCTATGGAGTGTTCCAACATTGTGGTTGAAGTACACGTGAAAATTGAAATTACATTAAAATAAATTAAGTCATTTTGAGAGCATGTGTTTTGGGATGGAATTGGGATGGAATTGGAATGGAATGTTAGAAGAAAATAAAATAAAAAAGAATATTGGGGTGAGAGAGGCTCGAACTCTCGACCTCAGGATAACTCAGAATGCTATGAGACCTACGCGCTAGCCAACTGCGCCACCACCCCTTGGGTGCTTAAAATGAATAATTTACGTACAAATCGAATGACATTTGTCACGTGTTTAATTTAGGATCATGTTTTTTTTTTCCAACTAAGGAGAATATTCGCTGCAGATTGTTTCTTCCTGCTCCCTTGAATTTGATGATTTAATTCGAGACATCATGACATCTGTTATATACCACAGAGTAGCCTGAATCCGATTATTTATTTCGACAACTAGGTGGAAACAGACTTGACGTCGGTATAAATTGTTGGAACATATATAAAAGTGATTCCTTACCTGATATCGAAAAAAAAATGTAATTTTCATCACATAAAAACAAACTTATGAAGTTGATTAGGAGATGTGTATGAAAATTTCAAACGCTGATCATGCATCAGCTTAGAAAGGTATTGGCAGGATCCAAAAAGAAAAGGAAGGTATTGAAAAGATCCAAAAAAAAAGTGGGGTATCTGTTTAACAAGATGAAGCTCTACCTTCTTCTTGTATATAAACCCCCGTGAGTGACAATGAACTTCAAACCCCCGTGAGTGACAATGAACTTCATATATATTGAGATATCCAAAATGATATTACTATACATGGGTTACGATGAGTGTTCGACAGGATTAAGGCGAAACATATATAGCATCACAACTTATTAACGAGTTGATGTTGTGTCTTGTCTTATTGCTGTCTACACACATTTGTAACTTGTATATATACCATTATATATTGAGTGTGTCTCCTTAATCATTTGGCATTACAATGTTTTCTGATGAGTGTTCGACAGCAATAGGGCAAACCACTTATAATGTTGATTTGTTGTGGACTTGTGGTTTGTCCTACTGCTGTTGACACCCATTAACATCCCATCTGATCTCTTCGTCTTCTTCTTCAGTTAGGGCATGTTTGATGCGGGGATAAAGAAGGGGTACAGTAATAATAATACCACTAAGGGATAATAACTGATGTTTGGTGCAGGAATAATTTTAAGGGGGATTCAATCCCCCCTTATTATCTTTATCCCCAATATGCCTAAAATCTAATCCCACCATGTAGGTGGGACTAAATACTAAAGTCTTAATACCCCTATTTATACTGGTGCAAACAAATATGGTACATAATCTTTCCTATATAATTAATACTCCCTTAATACCAATACACCCTATAATACTGTAGGTCCCCCTGTACCCCTAATTTTGAATCCCGACACCAAACATGCCCTTATTCTACAAGATCCATTGAAGTTCCAGAGTACTGTTTTTAATATCTTCCCGTTATTTGTCACTCATATATCAAAATCAATAGTTTGATATTTAGCTCAATATTTTGTGTTTGGTTTGTTAAGAATTAAAGTGAAGAAGAGGCTTGTTATATCACTCAAGTCTCACGAACGATGAAAGAACGACAAACAAACAACTGTATGTGGTTCGCTAGCTCAAATGGAGCTAACTACGTCCACAGCGGAGAGAGACATTTATTTATCAAGAGAACGATTACAATGTAGTGCATACACGTCCTAGACACTTAGGGAACCTTTTATAATGCTTAAAACCGACCTAGAACTGTCCTAGAGGGATTAGGAAACGCTTCCAAAACACCAGACCTCGACTCAGGTCTTGTAGGACCTCCCAGAGGTCGTGCGCCCTCAGGATCTCCGGGTCGTGCGACCCCAGCAACATTTCGGATGTTTTAGCTTTCGTCCTCCTTGTTCCTTTGCTCTCCCTTTAGGCTCATTTGGTCTCAGTTGTTCCACAAAAGTGATTTCTCCAACATTCAAGGCATATTCCAACATATTCCAACAAGGTTGTTTGTCATTAAAATCAGTAATCCAATATTGCATGTATCTTGTCTAGAAGCTGAAGGCTTTGCCGGCCTCGCCATACTTAAACAGTGAAGAGAACTAGGGTTTTGAATGTAGAAGATGAAGAACAATAGAAAAGGAGGGAAAAAAGTATTTCTCTATATTGAATCAATTATACAATACAATAGAGAGAAGAGTATTTATATTGCCTCGCCAAGTTAGACTTATTTAGAAAAAGATAAAAAGTCACCTGAATTAGACAAAGAAAACAGAGCCTGAATAACTGTGAAAATAGGGTTATTGTTGGCCGTCTTAACTTCTTAGGCGGGTTGAAATGTGCCCTAGAGATTGTGCAGGGTTCACATTAACCCGACCCCGATCATTCTTGTGTCACTTTCAGATTGACCTCGGGTCAGATATTGTCGGGCCCTAAGCTTAAACAGGGGCGGAGCTACTTGAGGATCTAGCATCCTTCTATTTATAGTTATTTTACACTAAGACCCTTTACAAAATACATTCCGGCTCGAATTAAAAATTTATGTGGCATCATAGTTTTGTCCCTTACATATAACATCACTCTATATCCAAACAAAAACAAACCACCCCCCTAGTTTTCCTCCCTCATTCTCTCCTCCCATTTTTGGACTCCCTCTCCATCATCTACCCCAAATCCTCAAAAATCCACCATCACCATCCCCTCTCTATCCTCCTTCCAATGGAACCCGACTCACCGGAATCACAACGCCCCTCAATCTCCATCCCAACACCACCACGCCCCTCCGACCATGAAGACGTCGAGTCCCTCAAAAAGGGTCAGGCCGCCGTACAATCCCTCGCCACCATCCTCGATCACATCCCCGACTCCCTCTCCTCCTCCAAGAACCCCGCCTTCTCTCTCCTCACCCACCACGCCGTCGCCGACAAAATCTCCGCCCTCCTCCGGGCACCCGACTCCGGCGCCGGCGACAACCACCTCTGCCGGTGGCTGTATGATACTTTCCAGTCGTCGGATCCGAATCTGCAGCTTGTGGTGCTGAGGTTCTTGCCGATTGTGGCCGGGGTTTATATGTCAAGGGTTGCGCAAAGGAAGGCGCTGGCGGGGTTTGAGGCGGTGTTGCTGGCTCTGTATGCGCATGAAACGGTTGTTCGGAATGGTAATGTGGTGGTGTGATTGTGAGTTTTTGGATTTTGTGTTTTGGTGGTCGAAGTTTGTTTTATTTTACAAATAAGTATACATGCATGACATAGTTGAAGATCATGGATGAGTTTGGTACCATCCACGTTTTGACTTTTATCATTTAATAACCACTATGTCACTTTGATCCAATGATTTGAATAACAAAACCAAGCAATTTTGTGACAATATTTTTACTCTACAACACAATAAAATGAAGGAAAAAAAAATCCTACAAACTTACATCGTTTTGTTATTCAAATCATCCGGTCAAATTGACCTAGATACGAGTCAAAAAGTCAAATTGGTGATAGAGAAGAAACGGAGGCAGTAACTTATTTGGACCTGGATTATAAGTTTTAATTTATAAGGTGTGTTTGCTTTGAGGCTATAGTTGATAATTTTAACTTGTACTTAAAAGTTCAAATTGGAAAAATGGTTTGTAAAATGTTATGATTTTTGAAGTTTTTCTTTGAACTTTTTTACTACACATACTGTTTCACCAAAAACACTCAACTTTTTGTTTAATACTTTTCTGCCTCGCTTTTTGACAAACTTATAAGTCAACTGAGCAGGAGTTTGGTATGACTTATGTTGTTTATAAGTCAAACTTTGGAAAGTAGCGTTTGGTTTGAAACTTATAAACTGAACTTTTAGGTACGGACTTATAAGTTCATAGAGTAAAAATGAACTTAAGAAAAGACAGTGCTTTTGAAAGTTTTTTAAAAGTTTTGGACTTAACAATTTTTACATAAAATACGAATATCTCCTTTCTTCATCTTTTTTGTCAGACTTGTTTGACATAAACTTATAAGTCATCTTAAATTGTAAATAAGTCATACCAAACTCACCTCATTTGTTCTTTACTAGCACTCTCTCTGTGTAGAAGATGAAATTTTACGATCAATCGTGCAAATGGTGAATAGCATCACGTGTCAGTCAAGAAGTGGCCAGACCCGCTTAAGTTAGTTTTTTGTCTAACTGCAAAATTTGTGCTATGTTTTCTGTCTCTATATATTGGGAAGTTTTTGTTACTATTGAGTAAAACCTACCGATGTGATAACTGCATTACAAGGATTAGTTTCTCACTGTCAGCTGGTGGTGACAGTCTGGTTCACACCAAAAAATATTACTATGTACTTACCAATTCATACAATTACAGGTGCATCCGTGAGCGTCTCGATCCCGGACCTTTCACACTCTAGCATCTACCACGAGAAGAAATCAAACTTCAAAAGCAGTGCAACCGAGCTCAACCTTGCCGTCGTATCTCCAAGCCTAGAGCCACACGGAACCGTCCGGTCGACCCGAAGAGCCCGGATCGTGGGCGTCACCCTAGAGCTTTTCTTCAACAAAATCTCATTCATGCCAGTGCGCTCCAAGATGGATTTCTGCGAGTTCTGCACCATATGGGCAGGCCAAGACGGAGAAATGTACAGAGACGTCGCGACAGAAAGCGCAGTGCAAGCGGAATCGGAGGCAAAGAATGCGAGCGAGGGGAGAATTCCATTGCAATGGGAGCTTTTGATGCCAGTGTTGAGAATATTAGGTCATTGTTTGTTGGGTAATAGTAAAGTGGATGAGGGTTTGGAAGAAGCTGCATTTGTTGCATGTAGGAGTTTGTATGCTAGGGCTATGCATGATGTGAATGCTAGGGCTATTTTGGCCACTGGGAGCCTACTTAGGGTTGCTAAGATGGTAGTGGAGTCCAAGAATCAACCTGATCCTACTGAACTTCCAACCCCAGTGGATGGTATTCTTAGATATTGAGGCTCTTCTCAGAATTATTATCTATGGTTTTTTTGCTTGTTCATTTGGCATTATATACTATATATTATGCACATAAAAATGTTTTTTTATGCAATTAAAAGGTCATACGTCTTTCGTATCGCCTCTTTCTATACATCCCTAGACACGTCAGGAACATGTAGGAAATCCACTTTCTTTTGTCTGCCACTCATTCTCCTTCTTCCTGACGTGTCATGTGCTGTATAGTTAGAGCAAATCCACATCATTTGCTCTAGAGCAAACAAAAATTTCTCCTACCCAAGGGTCGTTTTTCAGCAAAACTGCATGAAATTTCCTTGCAGATGCCAAAGCAGTAATCAGCGCTTCTAAAATTACCAAACGAAAGATGGTGATTTATAATTATAGAGCAAAGATTCATGAGCTCTTAATTCTCTTTCGGGAAAGAACTCATGTTTCTGTCGCCACAAAAGAGAGAAATGAGGAAGTTGATAACTAGTTCAACGTTAAGCATAATTAGCAAAAACATGAAGTCGACAGAACAATGAACTCCAATAATTAGGTAAAAATGAATACAACAGGCAGTGAACTACTCCCACATTGGAATTTTGCCTAACTTTATTATGATGATGATTATAAGAGCCTCTCGACCAAATCAACCAGGAAAAACTATCATGTATACTCTGCAAACAAAAGAAGATGTATGACAGCATTTCTACGCGAGCAAAGGGAAAAGATCACAACAAATGAGTACATAACACGCCAATCCCATCAGATTAGTATCAAAATATACAAAACATTCACGTCTTCTACTATCCAAAAGGTCCAAAATAACATTAAAGAAAATGTGTAGTTCTGGAAAACTAATAATAGTAAACCAAAATCAATTTTACATCTATAAAGTTAAACGCCTTGATCGCACTAATAGTACATCACTCTCCAACCATCTAGGAAAATATTGAAGAGTCAAATGCCATAACTGCCAGCAATGAGCGGCAATTAGCAAATCTGAAGCACGACCTAGAGCGGAAATAGACTACCACTCGGAATAACAAAGATAGTCCCCCTCCTGGGGATGTATGATTAGAAGTCTACTCTTAACAGCTTCGGGACCTCAAGAAAATGAAGATAAAGTACACCTCCAAATTTGCTCCATCGTCCACGACACAAGTGCTTTTAATACTTCCGCGCCCACTACTAATACCAATGCCTATAAACTTCTGTAGTCTATCACAGTCACCTCATCCTCTGGTGCATCAAGGTCTTGATAGCTGCATCATACACACACACATCAAATTGGTGCCTCAAGGCCTTGATAGCTTCATCATACACACACGTAGCAACAAATAATACTCATACTTCACTTGTAGAACAGATCAAACAGACAACCATAGATCACACCAGTATAGCAACAAAAAACAAACCCACGGCCGAAACCAGTAACAAACTAAGCATTCGAGACAAATCATAAAGTAATTAATTTGCACAGAAGAGTGTTAACTAGAATAAATTGAGACTTTCTTTAAATATGTGATTACAGCTTAGAATGCACAAAAAGCTAATATGTATGTCGAAGCTGAGCTATGTCTAGTTTTCATAATATTTTCAGCAAATTCATGCCCCGGTTTCAGTAATGAAACAAGCACGAATGAAAACTCGAGTTTGACTTTGGCTAATGAGCAAAGCTCTCCCTCTAGTGTACATAGATTCAATTCTGATCAGTAGTTGGCCAGAATATCAGCTGGTTCAGCCAGCTTATTAACACAGCCAGATATACCAACATTAACTTCAACTAGCAATAAAATATCACAGTCTGATAGGACCTACATTTACCCTACTTTTCCAAACTTGGTAAAGTTCACGTGTCCATACGAATCTGACACTGATTATGGGCATGGGAGCTGTGGCCGATTCTTGGAGAACCATCGGCAGCAGAGAAGATGGAGGCTTTGGGGGTCACTGGGTTCGATTGATCGACCTTCTTGGATAACCATGACCCTCCTTCTTCAACAATGTTCCTTTTAACCCCACTTTACTTATTTTGGGTCATAACATAACTATTGGTTCGGTTGTGTAAAAATATAAATAATATTAGGTTTTCATTTTTACGTGATTTTCTTTATTTCTGTGTTATTCTTCATTTCTTTTGTAAAGCCCAGAGCCCATGATAGCTTTGGTCTGCTGGCAAAGTTATACTATAAACCTTGAATTAAGTGATGACCACCCCCCCCCCCAAAAAAAAAAACACAATATAACTTCTATTTCGCAATGGTCCTGGTATCATACAAAGAAGCCTCTACTTAGTCACCAGTAACTAAAATTAAAAAATGGGAACATACTAACATTATATAAATACATATAAAATATACGAGCATAGTGTACCCCCAAACCGGTGACTAATTTTTGGAAAAAATTTAGCCGAATCCCGGAGCCCTAAATTCTAGCATGTAGGCAAAACTGACCCTTAGATACACAACGGATATGACACCTGCACCCGAGTCCAGGTGACATAGGATAGGAGGCATCAGGACATCCGGAAAATTAACGGAAATCCAAATTATCAGGAACAGATCCAGTCAAAATCAGATCGCAACAGATCTATGACATGGCTGAATTGTACCAGGAAAGAACAAATATAAATTTACCTGATGCAATTAGATTGCTAAATTATGTTTTACACTTTGGTTGCACCCCTATTCTTATACTATTGAGACGATATTCTGAAATGGGAGCGTCTCTGTTAATTATGATGCGACTTATAATGATGTTCCTCAGCAGATATTAAGCATATATTATAGAAGTATGGCCATGACCATAATCATATGTTGCTTCAACATATTAAGTAACCAAGGACATGGTGTTATAGCTCAAAGATATTTTCCCACCATACGTAGCGACAATAACGTTAACAGCTTAAAATACATTATTATACCAATGGGTGTTTAATTCAGGGATTCAAAAGAGATACATTTGTCACTCTGTCAAACTAGAACTCCCACCAGATAGCTTACTACAAACCAACCTGGAAAGATCATTTTCGGACGCCTTGCTTAATGAGAAAATGCATCTCTTGCTCCATGCTAAATTAACAAAACTTATGTTTTTGTCATGATGCAGAACTGACCTCTAAGGGCCTGTTTGGATTAGAGGGTTTTGGTTAACCCTACCCCACATGTGTTTGGATTAAATGGTTAGGTTATTCTCTAAAAAAGTTGGATTTTGGTTATTCCCAACTCCCAAAAAAGTTGGGTTTTTGTTATGGTTAACCAAACCCCTCAATCCAAACAGCCCCTAAATGTCACCATCGCCACGTGCATAAACTTCAAGCACACAACATTTCGAGTGGATTTGTGTTAAATATAATTATTCAGAGAAGAGTGCTGGGATGTTATTTAAACACTAATCATGACACAGGGATTTACTCGAGACGGTGAGCAGCGAGCTAATGTAATATAGGATAAATTTGGTGGGTACTTTCTGAATTTCAAGTCGATTTGTAAGTCGTTTAAGAAATCCATGACGAGAAAATAAGTAAGAAAGTTGTGTTTTGTTCAGTCAGAAAAAAGTCGGTTCATTTTGATGTTTGCAAGAGAAAAAAGTCCAAAAAAATGTCCATGAGAGCCACTAGAAAATTGTGATACAAAATTTTACGCTAGCAGCTTTTAATTCAAAAAGTCGCCAAATAAGTCCATAAACGTGACTATAATTGCTTCCAGACATGAATGTGCCTGTAGGCGTAATAATATTTGTAAAATAAGTTTACAGCAGTTAATTCAGGTCTATAACTCACCTTCTTAGACGCCGAGGGTCTTGTCTAAAAGCTTGAGGTAAAGCAATGATTGGCGCTGGCCCATTCATTTGAGGTCCAGACCTCCCATTTCTACCATTCCCTTCAAATGGAGATGGGCCTCCCTGCTCTCGGAACATCCTCATTGCAACTTCAGGAGGGGCAGGGACAAATGGGCCCAGTGGACTGAAACCATGCCATTTGTTAGGTTTTAATCCAGAAAGAAAAAGATTACAGCCACCATCAACAGAAGTGGCTCTATAAAATAACCTTGTACTCACCCAGCTCCAGGAACAGGCATGAGGACGGGAGGAGGTATATCAGAAGAGTAAGGAGCAGCAACATGCATCCCTTGTCCACCGAAGGAATCGAACATTACTTCATCAGGATTCCCACCTGCGGGTCCATCATCATTAGACTGGAAATCTTGCTTTTCAGGTCTATCATTATCTCGGTCATCACGATCCCTACGCCTACCTCGGTCATCTTTCAATCGCCCATCTAATGGTCCGCGCCTCTGTGGCTTCTCCTTCTACATAAGCAATAAAGATAGCGAAGATGGAAACATCAAAAAAAATTGTAAGAAAGATGTCAATTACTCAGAGCAACAAAACATTGGGCACAACAGATGACCATATTAGAGCATGGAATGTCTACAGGTATATTATGTAGACCAGAGTAAGGCATATAATCCTTCAGAAACATGTATAGATCCAGCCCATATTGTACAGTAAAACTTGATGACACACACTTATAACCCAAACTGATATATAGATCCAGCCCAGACAGACTGTGAAGACCTGCATTCCTACCCCATCAATGATTTATCCTCCTCTTCCTTCTCCCACCACTAAAGAGAGGGAGAGAGGTGGCTGTCGGCGCAGCACAGCACATTTATCTGGCAATTTCTGACGGGGACTTCCTTTCTCTCTCTTTGCCCACACATGAGCAAGAAAGAATACGTTTCATTTCGAACCAGTGGTCCTATTTGAACTACATTGATCTACATCCATCTGTCTCTCTCTTGTAAAATTATGCTATTGGTAGTGCGGCTATGGAGTATGTGATGTTTTGTTGAAGTGATGGTGGTGGTTGCGGGCTTCATGGTTTATGTGCCAGCGGCGATGATAGAGGTTGTGACAGGGGGGAATGTTATATGTATATCATCTATGGCATATTTATGCATGTCCGCCTTCAGCACATTTATCGAGCTAAGATGGGGTGACATGCAACATTATAGATTTTAGGGAGGTTGAGTGCCAGAACCCCAAACCACAAGAAAGCGGTGGTGATCATTGTAGATGCTCTTCTCCCGGATATGAATGGATAGTTCTTGAAATATGCATGCAATATTGAATGTAGAAAAAATAACAAAACCCTACATTACCCTCTCCCTGAAAAAAACACCCACATAGAAACACCAAAAATCCTGGATCTGTGGCAGTTTGCGGCTAAATGAATCAAATAAAAGATTGTCATAATGAGTGTAAAGTAGTATGCTAATGGTGAAGAGTATGTTATGATGCTCATAGACATCATAAAAGGAACTCAAAATCATAAAAAGTAACTGCTTGAAGAATCAATTAAAAAAACTCAAAAAATGAACTCAGATTATTACAAAGTAATAGCGGTATGATAATAGTGAAGTCTATGATGCTATAGGCATATATGTTCAACCAGTGTTTTCTTATAAATTATGTAACAAGACGACTAAGGTAGATGTGGTCCATTGTATCGCTCGCTGGTACATCTTTTCTGAATAAAACCTCCACCCAGAGCATAAGAAACAAGTGTACAGGAAATGGTATGATAACCAGCAGCTACTGCGTGGAACGGTGTGGCCTGATATGTTTGCTTTAAGTGAGCATATCCGACCAAGTATGTTAGTAAATTAGATTGGTATTTGACTATTTGGCTAGTTACTTTGAGGAGAATAAGTAAAAAGTTATATTCTGTACGTTTCCTCAAGGCCCAATCCTCTTTCAACTTTGAAGTCACCTCCTTCACAAGTCCACCTTTTTCCGCCATTTTCTTGATTTATCGCCTCAATACGTCAACAGGTTACCTCAAAAGTTGAAAGAGAACCAGGCCCCAGTACAACATTCTCAACTCAGCTTACAGGAATAGATAACCCACTATAATTCATTTGATTCTTTCAAGGGTCATATTCTGGAATGGCCAAATAAAGTCGCACTTTTAAATTTACGATAGTTAGTACAAGGAATAGGCATTTGATGCAAAAGAGGTGCCCAACCAACTGACTCTAGCAGAAGCAGATGCAGATTAAGTCCACTCTTATTATTTAAGATAGTAGGTCCAATAATAGTTAGGAATTGGGCATTTGATGCAATAATATTAACAATCATATAACAATTAACAGGGAATGGGCATTTGATGCAAAAGAAGTACCCCGATGACTCTAGTAGAAGCAGATGCAGATTAAGTAGGCTCTTATTATTTACGATAGTAGGTCAAAGGAATAGGAATTTGGTGCGAAAAATGAAGAGTAGGGACACTAGCACAAGCAGATGGAACTAATAAAACTGCCCAGACTTTCTCCGAGTGCCACCAGCAAGGAGCTATCACGGAGAGGAGCTCAGTTCAGTAATATTTGACCAAATGATATTCTTCTCTGAAACGAAGAGTAATTATTAGCAATCAAACATATTTCAACAAAAGGACGCCTGCCTGTTTCATTCATGCATGAATATCTGCTTCCAATTTATGCTCACTGGCACACCAAGATATTCTACTGTCTGAGCTCTAAGACACTACCTTGACAAAAATATCAAATGACCAAGAGAAATTTCATTGATTACTCAAACGCATCAAAAAGACACCAACGAATAGTATAATCAAGAACAGCTGACGAGATGTAACTGTATCCTTGGGCCACTTCAACATCAGAAGGAAAACACGGCAATCTACATGAAGTGATAGAGAAGGTATAACAAACAATACCTGCACAGAAACCTGCATAACCGGAGTCCCACCAGGTGCATCTGGATCACTGTGACATGTACCATACGTCATTGCTTTTTAAAATAATACCAGAATAAGAAAACAAATCAGGCAACAATACATACTTCATGTAGTTCTGGAAGTACAGATCTTCCCGCACTTTGGTAGTCAACTCCACCATAAGCTCCGGATGTTTTAGCTTCAAATGTTTATGGACAAACTCTGCAGCATGGAAGAGCTTTGTACAACCCTTGGCTCCACAACCATACTTCCACCCATACTTCTCATCTCGAATTTTCCTGACATATGGATCTAAAGCTTCAACAGCAGCAGCTTCTATCTTTTCCTTTCCAGTCATTACCTCCAAAGGATCCTGGCCTTTCAACCTCTCTTGCCAACGATCATCTAGTTTCTTTTCCCACTCACCTCCATCACTAGAACCATCAGCACTCCTACCATCTACCCTCACATGCCGCAGACCCTTAGCTTCGCTGGTTTCAACTAATCCGTAGTAATCAACCCCATGAATCCGCCAAAGATATGTAAGTAGAGTGTCCAATAGCTCAACACCCTCAAGACCTTTCACAGAGGTCAAACCACGGACAATAACAACAGGGCCACTTAAACCAATAGGGCCCTTGCTGCTCCTATCCTGCCGATCATTGTCAACCCTAGACAAAATATTGTCCTCTATTCCTTTCTCAGAGTCAAGCTTGCGTACAAGTGCTTGTGCTTGTTCAACATCAGCTAATATTCTTCTGGGCTCAGAGCACACAGGGTGAGCCTTCGGGGCAGCCAACATGTCATTTCTTCTTCCTGGAGCCCTTCCATGTCGTCTTCTTTTCCCGTTAGCATCAGCTTCATCCTCACTGTTTGGTTCACTCGTCTGTCCTACTTTGTTTGACTGTAGAGTATTGAGACCGGGACCCCTGCGTCGGAGAGGGGGACGACATTCAGGTCTAACCATATAAATAGACAAGACTAAAGAACAAACAAACATGGCTTCCCGCTTTAATGAAATCTCAGAGCATATGATCTTACAAATCCAAAGTTCCGCTCTGCAAATCAAGCAAAAAATCCTTGACCATTTTTCGAGCTAGCTCATTCCGCCTGAAAGGAAATAAAAATCCCAATATATACAATTAAAAAGACGTAGCACAAGAAGAAGTCGGCAAAAAAAGAAAAGAGCAATCAGTAACCCAGCAAAGAATCATTCATCAGCAAACTCTTCTAAGTTCCAAGCATAAATTTTGACCACAGTAGATGATTTATATGATGCTCACCTCTCTATCACGCCAACCAAATTTGTGGGATGATATTTGTCCTTAAACCTGCGTTCAACAGAGAGCTTTATGAACTGGTAAATGGTACGAAATTGTGTGGGTGTGTGAGAGAGCGAGAGAGAGGGGGTATACATACCAATCTTCACCTTTGTGAGCATCAAAGAAGGTTCGTTTCTGGGTTGATATGTATTCTGACTTGTACTCTTGATATCTATTAGTGAAAAAATAAAATTACTCGTTACGAACAAATTATGTGTCCATGTGTACCCCAAAGGTGAACACGAAAAACAACTGATTATTTAAAGTAAGGGTCCTGTACAAGAATCTGCTCTAGGAAAACATGTGCTGCAAACCTGCGCTCAGCTTCCGCTGGTAAAATTTCATCTTCAAGCTCCTGAATGAACTGCTTGTAAGACATCATGCCTTCCCTGAGCAACATAATTGATGTGTTAGATTGTATTTTTAATTCTTGGTAAAGAGTCAAATCTTATAAATAAAGGCCATCATACAAAAAAATATTTATGAGAACAAGCACACCCAAGGAGAATGGTTTTCCTTCACATATAACTTGTATATGCATGTGGATCAGGGAATCAATTATAAAAATAATGGACAATACACATGCAACTAGGCTATAGCATTTCTACACACAAGTGGACGTATGCAACCCATCTACAGAAGTTATACAGACCAGAAACGAATTCCATGAACGGAATTAAAATCACGTTGAAGACAAGGCTATCTATATAATTGCATAAGCCCGCTCAATCAAAATGTAGCTAGATTTAAACTAAATGAAAATCACAAATATTTCAATTGAGGGGATAACTTAATATCAACACCTTCAATTTTTCAACCTCACATTCAAGCTGGTTTAGAAAAGATGGAACTCCCTTCATTAAAATTTATTTTCTCAAAAAACTATAGGGACTTCTATAAACATAATTCTTTTAAAACCTAAATACATCCATTATAGCAATTTGTAATTATACTTTTGATTCTAGCAAGTTAATGCTAATAATTCTTCCACATCTAAGGTAGTGATAAAACTCCGAACATTAACAACGCATTAGCAGTTCAGGGATAAGCATCAACAATGCATTAGCAGTTCAGGCATTAGCAGTTCAGGGATAAGCGAACTCTATATCATGGTTGCTATGTCAAGTTCTCAACCGTATAATGTTTACTGAATCCTTGAAGAAACAAGTACAACCAAAAATGATGTCGCAAAATCAAAGAACAAATGCGGCTGTTGAGAAGCAGTTCTCTGCACCAGATTAAGGGGCTCGTGAGTGAACAAATTCATAACTGATGCACTACAATCTACTAATATCAAAGTTTAGTCCCATTTCCATGAAGAAATACCACTCTTATGTGACCAGGACCGGAATCGAGCGCGTGGAAGCGGCTAAAACCAGAAGGCTGGTACTTGAGAGCATCAAGTAAACTTCAAAATTAATATATTGAGTTTATGTATGAAAACATTTAATTATGACGTTCAGTGGCAAGTGAATAAACAGTGTTATGGGCTTATAGTAATAGAAACTAGAGAGTCATAAGAAAGAAATCACTCATAAAACCAACGTTTACTTGTTCCGAATCAACTGATTCAATTTACTTCCAATAAGGAGTCCCACATGACCACATAGGTGAGAAACATAATGGTTAAGAGTAATGCTACACTATAAAACGCCTTAAGCTCTAGTGAATTTCTTTTGGCCGCCAAATAAAGTGTGGGCCTGCAGAAATGGTAAGTTCGAATTGGTTCGTCTCATTAAAATTTTGGGTGGGTCTTTGGCCAGGCCCGATATATTATGGTCAACAATGCGAGCATCTGGCGGTGACAAAGTGGGTAATGCAAATTCCGTGTTCCCAGAATTTAATGCTGCAATTCCTCTGTGAATTTCAGGTCGCGACCACGTTCCGTGAACGTGAAAGGCATTCCTGGTGTACATTTTAGGTGCCTACGATGTTACTCGGACTCTTCACTAACAGTGACCTACCTGAATTGAAAATAACACATCAGAAATGGAGTGACAACTCCTGAACATGTCTTCTTAAGCAGAATCAGCAAGAGCAGAGAAAACTCATGCATGAAGGAATGGAGAATGGATGTCATTTGAGTTAAAACGTACAAGAGCACAAAAACTTAAATCTATATTTCATCAATTTTCAGGATCCACAAATAAGTAAAAACAATCTGCTCCAGTAGGTCACCTCCTCTTGTATGCACTGGTTAAATGAGCATGATGAACTTAGGAGTATCTGAAAGACTGGGTAAAATATGGTGTCATCCAAGATCTTACGGCAATAGATAAGAAGTACTCTCATCACATGAGATGAGCCTAATTTGTAGCATGTTCAGAACATACTAAACAAGTTACTGATAAGAAATCCAATACCCCATCCTGCATATGCAACAACAATTCTGGAATCTTTACCTTGGGGTGTTTGAAGCATTGTTGTAACCTCCACGACCTGACTCCCAGTCTGCAAAACAAAATAAAAGATTCAACATTGATTGAACCCTCATATGCAAGTACACACAAATTCAGGACGGCATCTACTATCTTTTATGAAAATTCAGTAGCTTTCAGGTAATAAAGTACCAGTAGATTCCAATGATAAACAGTACCCACAAAAATATAATCACTACCAGATGAACCACCTGGATACCCACCATTTGAACGACCAGCGAACCGACCATGAGGCCTATCATCAGCATAACCAGGTCTGCCCCCGCCCTCTCGCTCATATGAATCGTAGCCCATTCTACATCAAAAAACATTCAAAGTCATGGTACAAATATACCAAAAATATACAAATAGAAGCACAAAACTAGCAATGGATTTATATTTTAAATTAATGATTGAGGTACAACCAGGGCCGAGGGGAGAGAATGAAAGAAATAACCACAGTGGTTACTTGGACAAGAACTAAGTAGGATGTGATCAACAGAGAAGAAAGGTGGTCTACGACATTCTCATCTATACGACAGGGGAGATAATTGTTGGCATGCCGAGTTAGAATTCCATTCGTTATGTCATCTCTGCTAGAATCATGAAGATGAACTATTAACTCCTAACATAAAATTAGAGTTTTAAGTAACAGGAGATGTCAGATGATCGATCACAAGAGTAAACATCTAGTATACATTTGGTGAAATGGTTTCTGGGTTAAAAACCAATTTTTTGATAGTGGATTAAAAACTCCAGATTTTCGATCACTGAAACGTGTTTGACAGCGGTATTTAGTCTTAGCTTAGTCAGGATTAAAAGACACACGTGGCCTCTTACTAGGACAAGGTATTTTAACACTCGTGACATGTCACATTCGTTTTCTTATGGGAGATTAAGTGCATGTTTGGCACCGCATATTTTAATCCCACCGGGGTTCAAATCAGTCCTTTCAGTCAACTTCATTTGGCAGCACACAAAATTTTAAGCTGAAATCTGCAGATAGAAAAATCTCAAGGAAATGGCAGAATCTCCAAAATTAATATGCTTTGACATTACCAAGATCAGAGTTCATTTATAAATGAGTGTATTCAAGTGGTTGATTACAGAGCTCTTTAGATTTTGTTAAATGAACCAAGCTAATAATCTACAATTTCAGCTCATACCAAACAGAATTTGATTTTCAGTCCAGCTAGCTATCTCACCCAGATTATTTTTTGGCCAAATTTTCAGATTTTCAGCTGATATCAAACAGGGACGAAGTTCTAAATATTGATGTTGCAACTATAGAGCATTATGCAAGCATTATTTGTTTTCAAGTAAAATTCAATACAAAATCACTACTAGGTAAAAATAGATGACTCGCCAATTCCATTGTGCCTCCTATTAAGAAGAAATGAAGAATAGTAGATATTACACTACAAACCTAAGGGCAATGTTGTCATTGTAAAAAAAATTAAGATCAATATTGTCTTTCTTCCTTCATTGCTTAAAAAAAAAAAAAAAAAAAAAAAAAAAAAAAAAAAAAAAAACTAAAAAAAAACTAAAAAAACTAAAAAAACATCACTACGGTTCTTTTTTCCCCCATGAAAATGATTGAAAATACAATTTTAGACCTAAGTGAAAGAGCGCACTTCGAACAAACTCCAAACTTTTTATCCAAAAACTAAAACCCATCGTTCGCAAAAAGACACCCTTGCGTCAACGCCAAGCATAAAAACTATTTTTAGAAGTCATGGTGGTACTAAAACAATGGTCTGCAGCCTACAAATGCACATGCAAAATGCAAATGCAAACACTCAACTTCACCGCATATCATATTCAACTTTCAAAGATTGGGAGAATTCCAGGCAGGTTTCCACATTTTTTCTATATCTCGTGAGATTACAAATTCTAATAACTAAAAGTAATTACAGTCACATGGAATCCGACTAATCATTTCCAACCAATTGGACAAACAAAACAATAAGCCCCTCATGAAATATCCCACTCCTCTCCAAACGATCATCAGAACGGACAAAGGGATCAACCACCAAATTAAGTTCTCCTCTTCCCACGCTCTTATGGATATCCATATAAAACCCATAATATAATAACTATAAAGCAAACAGTGACCTATACAATGGCACCACAAGATAGAAGATGCTTCCAAATACATCTTACACACAAGATAACAACTACAAGCCGCTAACTTAGACCAGATTATTGATCTTAAGGAACATGATTCAAGTTGTACACCAAAAGCCAGGAAGCCCTGAAGATTCCAAATTAAATGGCATTTGTGGAGTTAATAAAAGGAGTACAAAACTCGGAGCAATAAGATTCAACAAAATGCAACAATCGCAGTATGCAACCAAACCAAATCCTTGTTATCATCTTCTGTTTGAGAAGCAGAATCAACAAATATTTAATGGATCATTTTCTTCCCAATAATCAACTCATAAAGGCGATATCCAGCAACAGTTACCCACTGACCTGCATCCATCCAGCACACAGAGATCTACCAACCCACAGCCAACATTGAAATGACACGCAAGAGGATCCTCCCCAAACGACTGCCAAAACTAATAAGAAATGAAACTCCCAATGAAAATTTGTCATGTCTTGGTGTCATGCCACTACTTACCTATTTACTCTTGCGAAACTGTACACGGTATGGGGTATGGTGGGATTGTAATGCCTACACACCTAAAAACAGCCTCTCCGAGTTTAACAACCATCTCCACCCTGCATGAAATACCGAACTCCTCTTACCACCAAAACCACTGATCCAACATTGCCTCACTGAAACAACTAAATCCCTAACTCTAGCCTGACTGTGAAATACCGAACTCCTCCGACCACCAAAACCACTGATCCAACATAGCCTGTGAGAAATGTTTAGCCTCTTGTCCTCCACCTCGACAGGAGTCTGCTGAATCATCTCCTGCTTTCTAACAACAAGCACCAGACAATTAAGACAAATACATAAAGCAAGTCATAAGACTAGACGAAATAATTTATGAAGCCACCGACCAACCCCACTACAATACACATTCTCTCTCACAACCGACAATCCGTTATTTGTACAGCTCTAGAATACCATCACATACCCACTGTCTAGTAAGACGCACCCAACTATTAACACATAATTCCATGCCTGGCATACTGACTGGCACCTACGGGACTGGAACAATCTCTGGGTACAGAAGATCTACCAAATAACTCTGACACCGTAAAACGGAGATAAAAAGGAACCTTAAATAGCCAATATGCAAAATTATAGGCAACACCTACACCAAAACCCACCATCAGACAGAGAGGCATGACCACGGGATCATTCTCTCACCACCAATCTCAACCCACCACCAAATTAGCTTCTGCGTCCTTTACATCCTATGGAGCTCCAGCATAGTAAAAATAAATAGGAAGGAGGGATTAACAAATAAGTTGCCTCAAACCCCGAGAAGACTTAAGAGAAACCATGAGTCAGGGCCGGCCTTATAGGCAGCCAGCCGAAGCGGTCTCTTTAGGCCCCCAGTCTGGTAAGGGCCCCCAGGCTGGTAAGGGTCCCCGTGTTTTGTTATTGTACTAAGGTTAGTAACCTATTTTAATGTATAATTATAATAAACTTTGAGTTAGTTTGGCTTTAATCATTTGTTCGCCACAAACTTGACCCAAGTTCAAATTTCATTGACGTCATAAGTGAAGATTTTAGTTTTTTCTTATAAAAATTGGGTTATTGAATAAAATCAACCTAATCAGGTCTCTAAACAAATTAACCTAATCTAGTCTCTAACAAATCAACCTAATATGTAACACACAAGTGTTAGAAGTCTACAAACATTTTTTTCTTTTATAAATAAACCATTTTATGAGTAAATTTTCCTTTAATTTGGGGCTTCAAATTTGTTACTCCTTTAGGCCCCCAAGTGGCTAGGGCCGGCGCTGCCACGAGCTCACCCATTCATAAGAACAGTTACTTCATATCCACAAACATCGAGCCTAAATGAAGCACATTTGCAGCATCAAAAGGGAGCCTAGCTCAAACAATCAAGATTAGTTGTGGAAGGAGGGAGAAAAGGAAACTGAACAAATCCTGGTTAATCAGAAAATTTCCCCTTCGTTTGACATACCACCTAACTAAGCTTACAGAAAGTGTCCCTGCATCCCAAATTCCTACAGCTAACAGTTCTAACATCAAACAGATGCTCCACAATAATCCTCTCTTCAATCTCCAGAACCTGATCATATCACATCCTCACATAAACCATCACTAATCTAACTTACTTCTTACACAGAAAACAGATAGTTATGTAGTAGAACAGGGTAATGGTAGAGTTAGCTAAAACTTTTGTTTATAAGAAAACTTCGACATTCAACTTCTAACATCAAACAGATGCCCCACAATAACCCTCTCTTCAATCTCCAAAACCTGATCATGTCACATCCTCACATGAACCATCACTGATCTAATTTACTTCTTACACAGAAAGCAGATAGTTATGTAGTAGAACTAGGAAATGATAGAATTAGCTAATCCTTTCGTTTATGAGAACAACTTTGACATTCGACTTCTAACATCAAACAGATGAACCACAATAATCCTCTCTTCAATCTCCACAACCTGATCATATCACATCCTCACATGAACCATCACTAATCTAGCTTACTTCTTACACAGAAAGCAAATAGTTATGTAGTAGAACAAGGAAATTATAGAGTTAGCTAATCCTTTTGTTTACGAGAACAACTTTGACATTCGACTTCTAACATCAAACAGATGCGCCACAATTATCCTCTCTTCAATCTCCAGTACCTGATCATATCACATCCTCACACGAACCATCACTAATCTAATTACACAGAAAGCAGATAGTTTTGTAGTAGAACAGGGAAATGTTGTTAGCTAATCCTTTTGTTTATGATAACAACTTTGACATTCGACTTCTAACATCAAACAGATGTGCCACAATAATCCTCTCTTCAATCACCAGAACCTGATCATATCACATCCTCACACGAACCATCACTAATCTAATTACACAGAAAGCAGATAGTTTTGTAGTAGAACAGGGAAATTATAGAGTTAGCTAATCCTTTTGTTTATGATAACAACTTTGACATTCGACTTCTAACATCAAACAGAACCTGATCATATCGCATCCTCACATGAACCATCACTAATGTAACTTACACAGAAAGCAGCTAGTTATGTAGTAGAACAGGGAAATTATATAATTAGCCAATCCTTTTGTTTATGAGAACAACTTTGACATACTGCAGAAACTAATTCCTTTAAAAACTGCAGAGGAACAACTGCATACAAAGCTGAATAAAAACCCTAGCAAAGAGAAGAGTCACAAACCTTCTATCTCCAGGACCACCATATCCACCCCTAGGGCTTCCTCTCCGCCCCTCGTACCCCCCTTCGTCTCTCCTGGACCTCTTATGAGGCTGAAACGGCGGCGATCTCCTCGGCGGCGAGTGGCCTCGGCGGTCCCTGTACGGCGGAGGAGAGCTAGGGCTAGCACGGCGCTTGTAGTCCCTCGGCCTCGGCGGCGGCGGAGAGCGGTTCCGATCGGGGTAGTCTCCGCCGCGGCGGTTGGGAGGGCGATCTGCATCTCTCTCGTCCCTTCTCTCCCTCGAATCTCTGTCTCGCCGCCTCTGCTGCGGCGGAGGAGGCGGCGGAGGGGAGGACTCCGGGTTGTGGTCGGCCGGAGGGTTGTCGTCCTTGGTGATGTCTCCTCCTTGCGGTTCTAGGGTTTCGGTGGGCGTGTTGGCGACTTCCGCCATGGTTGATGAGCTCTGTGAATGCGATTGGAGCCCTAGAAATTGGATGTGGATACTGTGAAAGGAGTGTAGACTAGTATTGGGGTTTCGACTTAAGGAGAGATGGGTTATTATTGTTACTGGTTAGGACTTAGGATCGAAATTACTTTTGTGTCCTTCCCAGTAATATTCTGTAGGGGCATTTTGGTCTTCTTCTTTAATTTGATTTATTTATTTTCACTGAATACATAGAACATTGTATCTCAAATTAACATGAGCTTTGTGAATATGGCAAGTTTTTTCAACTTTTAATCGAACTTGAGAGACCCAATACATCGTCTTGTATCAGCCTAGATGTTCACATGGGCTCATTCGGAATCCACAATTGGACGTCATTTAAAGACAGCGGGTGGCGTGCGTGTTCATAAGCTACTGGATTTGTGATACGGCCGAATAATCCTATATGTACGTCTTCGATTTCCTGAAGCAATAACATTATGTCGTCTACAACCCCGCCACTCTCCGAGAAATCTCTTTCTTTTTCATTTTTCTGGTTCTTCATTGTTCGAGCGTCAGTCCTCACCTCTAGCATGGTTAGTCCCATTTTCATTGGGTGCTAGAAATTCTGATGTGTGTACTCTTTAACCAAAAGGGATGGGCTTTGAAATGTCGGCTATGTATTGTTGATGTCCCTGATGACAGCGTCGACACCGACTCTTTGACTCTAGCGGTTTCACACACTGTCGATATTTACTTGTGGAATTTTGTTGCCGAAGAAAGCCACGTCTGAGACGGAGTTGCTCCTGGTTGGTGAGAGGCTGTACTGGAGGATGTCGCTTTCTCAAATTCTACTAACTTTTTTGTTGCATATCTAACCACCTCTTCTGGAGAAGTCCTTATTCCGGTGAAAACTATCGTATTCGACCTCAACAACAGCTTCAGATGACCACGCTGATAAGTTTTTATGTGTTTATTGATACTGGGGTTAATTTTCCTTTGATCCAAATTATGAAATCTCTTTATCTTGCAGAAATTGTGAGGCGAAAGTCATCGTCCATGTCTGTTCTGCTATTGGGAACCAGAGGAAAATGTGAGATTCCTCTTCTAATTCTTTGTTACAGTGGTTTCATGAAACGGGTACATTCATCTTTTGCTTGGATACAGAGTCTATGGAAATAAAAGATTCAAAAACGGTGTCTTTTTTCAAGTATGGGGAGGGTGGAGAAGTTGATAGAATAAAAAAATCATGAAAAGTATGAGAAATATTAATAAATTCTTGAGTGGGTGGGTAGCTTGGAATAAACTGGATAGTTAAAAAAATGTATATGAATTTCGTAGAACTTGGAACCTTCAATCTAGGTTTGCTAGCAAAACAGAGTTGAACACTAGGGAAAAATCATAACATCATGTGCTCTAAGGCTCAAAAGGCTCCCTACATCATAGCTCAGATTTATGGGAAGCGAAAAAATGCAAGGGGGGGACATGTCGGGGTTTGGTCAATCAAACGCATCGGAAATAACAAAAACTATTTGTCAAAACACATCAAGGCCCCATGTGAATGATCATAATCTGGTGATTCGATCACTAGTGCAAATCGAAGGACTGGCGCCTCTACGGTATCCACACAAACAGATCTGAAATAGACTTTGTCTTCTAGGTTGCTAGCCTCTTTGAAGAAGAAGGAGGATATTGTATCACAAGATTAACGAATCTGGACTTGCACGTTGACCGGATCCAATCCAGGTTGTGGCATTAAGAGAGTGGCGGCCATCCCGTGGCCGTGGGCTTTAAAGGGGCGGCTCTAATGGTGGTCGGACCCTAGATGGGAAGAAACTATTTTCTTCTCTTCCTCTTTTCTCTTTAGTGTTTGTGTGGGTGTGGGAATGTATTAAGACTGGATTTTCATAGCCTATGAATCCTATTTATAGGCTAGAGAAATTCATCTTGCCATTTAATCCTAACACTTAGGATTAGGTTGTATTCTAGTCCATATTTTCTCTTTAGTCCAACTGATGAGCACAGTTTACACTTACTCCATATAATTCGTTATTGCACTTTTAGTCCAACTAGTGAGCAACTAATTCTAATTAGATCAATTCTATGTGTGTGACCCGCTAGGTTCCTAATTACGTTGGTAGTAACAATTACAAACATTGAGTGGTATCAAGCAGTACATCAATGCTACCCAGGTAATAGGAATATCAGTGATCTGACTAACCTCTATGACCAATGTTGTCCTGTTGTATAATCCATTTGTCTCTTCTATCCAGATTGGACACAAGACATGGAGTGTCACACTCGTATATCCAATCTGTAGTTTCTCAATTCTCTGAGTAGACTTAGACAAACAAATGACATCAATATCTCATATTGATTCATTTTAGCATTTCCATGCATTTTCCTAAGTCTCACTTATCGAGTGACCATGTATATTTACTCCTGTTATGTAGGAGGGACAAATCATGTCTACATCACTCACACCTCTCAGCATGTTTCATAGCATGTCCAATTATCGACTTTATAGTCACCTTGTTAGAGCGTGACATTAGTCAACATTTAAATATGTACTCCGCATGTAGGGAATGTAGTGACTTCAAGTCGAAGGATCACAACACCATTGTCACTATGAGAAGCACTTGTTGTAATACCCCGTCTAATTTCTAAGGGTGAAATAGTAAATTGGGAAGTAAAATAGAAATATAGTTGCGAATAATAAGTTGGTAATTATTGTGTTTTATAGTTTAAGAAATTTGCGTGTAAGATTTTTAAAAATATTAGATTAATATTCGTAATTAATACGTCAGAGTTTATTTATTTCTCTGTCCGTGACCGCGTGCGACCACCGTGAGAGGTTGTGCGTGAGCCACACCCAATCATTCCTAATTGACTAAATGATATACCCATTTTTCCTTTATTTTTCGTCTTCTTCTTCCTTTGTCTTCACGGCAAAAGGACTTGCCACCTTCATCACCTCCTCTCACCACCGCTCTCCTTCATCGCCTCCTCCCCCTATTTAAGTCCTCATCACCCTCCTGGCACACCCACATCAGCCAGCCACCATGTCCTCCACCATAGTCACCATCATCATCTTCGTAAATTAACTGCTACCACCACCGCGGCCATCTCCATCTCTCTCTGCCTCCCTCATTACTCTCTGCTATCTCTATTGTCTCTCAGCTCACATTGGGCAACAGCAGAAACCAAAGCAGTGGAGGTAGTAGCCAAGAAGGCCACCACCACCATGGTTCCCGACGGAAAAACACCGAGGAAGAAGACCCACCCCCGTTTCCTCTTTCCCTCCCGATTTCTCTCTCACTCGTCTCTTTGTCGCGACCAGAAGAAAGAAAGAAAGAAAGAAAGAAAGAAAGAAAGAAAGAAAGAAAGAAAGAAAGAAAGAAAGAAAGAAAGAAAGAAAGAAAGAAAGAAAGAAAGAAAGAAGAAGGAGAAAGAACCAACAACACAGTCGCTGAAGCAGAGCCACCCTCGCCGCCGTCGGCCACCATTGAAACCGGCAAAGGATTTCGCCCAGGCCATCGGAGCACACCCACCCTCTGAAATTAGTTCCAATCTGTCTCTAGGAGTGCAAGGAAGCTCGAGGAGCTTGAATACAGGACCACCGGAAGGCTACTGTCGCCCACCTCCACCGTGACCTCCGACGTGACGTCGACCCAGCTTGATTCTCCATCGTTTATTGCGATTCTTGGTAGGGGTGTAAGCGGTTTGGTTTGGTTCGGTTTGTGCGAAAACCGTAAACCAAACCGAATACATCGGTTTACTAATTTTGTAACCAAACCAAACCATTTGAAACGATGAACCAAACCAAACCGAACCGAAATACAGCGGTTTGGTTTGGTTCGGTTCGGTCGGTTTGCCTAAACATTCTTGTAGAGATATTATAGTACTAATATGTCAATAAATTCAAACTTTAAGTAAGAAAGAAATTAATATACGTAAAAAAAACTTACACAATTGTTGCTTAGATAAATGTATGATGGACCTTGAGAGAAATGGGCAATATTAAGATCAACAATAACATTTTAATTGAATATATCTACTAGTGTTTCTGTTTTAGTAGATTGTATTACATACTTTACACAATATATATTTTAATAAAAGTACATTAAGCACATGTCGGTTCGGTTCGGTTTGTGCGGTGTAAATTTTGTACAAACTGAAAACCGAACCGATTAGACCGGTTTGTGAAAAATTAAACCGTTCATAAACCGACCATTCATAAAAACCGTCCAAAACCATGACATTCGGTTTGGTTCGGTCGGTTTGACCAGTTTATTCGGTTTTTCTTACAACCCTAATTCTTGGTGTGGGTATGTCCTAAATCACCTCATGGGTTGTTTTTAGCAAACAAAATCATGTCTTTGAAGCTCGAATCCGGGCCGAGAGTGGTGTTGGGTTTTGACGTAGGTGACGCAGCGGAATAATAAAAATTTAATCCTACTCAAAGCCCACCAAGGATCACAGGAAGAGTTATCATAACATGATAAGGGAGATAGTATTTGTGTACCTTTTGGTTTGGGAGATCACACGAAGAATATTGTCCTCGTCTCTACGGTTGATCCACGTCTAGATGTGAGATCTAGATTCTTCCTTCTCAAGTGCTAGCTTGGACCTGAGGAAGAGGGAAATGAATCACACAACTAAAGGAAGAAGAGAGGGTTCGGCCCTCTCTTTGAGCCGACGGGAAGGGGCGGACGGGCTAGGGGCGGCGGCCTCTAGCTTTGTCTTGCTCTCTCTCTTGCTCTCTCACACTCTCTTGTGTTATGTCTAATAACATTAGTGGGAAGGAAGCTAGAGCCTCCTTTATATAGTCCAACAACTCCTTGAAAATTACATAAAGGTCCCTCCTAGTTCTACATGAAATCGGATTAGTCTCTTTCTTGCATATTAGTCCTACTAAGTTTGTAAGGTGTTGCACAATGATCCTTCTTATTAATTAATAATATTAATTAATCCCAAATTTAGTTCTATTCAATTTGAGGTGTGACCCCATAGGTTTCTACTTAGTTTTTAGCAACTTATTACTAACATGGAACGGTGTCTAGTAACATATCCATGCCACCCAACTAATAGAAATAGTCAGTGATCCCGACAAACCTCTCGTGCCCAATATCTCATATTGCACTATCCCTTTGTCTCCATATCCAGATTGGACACGAGACATAAACAGTCACACTCGTATATCCAATCCATAGCTCCTCGATCCTTGAATATGCTTATGCAAGCAGATAACATCAATATCTCCATATTGATTTATATGAGTCTGGCCAGACATTCAATAAGCCTCATCCCTCGAGTGGTCGTGGATATTTACTCCCATTATGTGGGAGGGACAAATCCTTTTTACATCACTACGATCTCTAAGCTTGCTTCCTATCATGCCCGATAACTACCTTTATGATTACCCAGTTACGGTGTAACGTTTGATAACATCAAAGCACAATATTTCACAACTAGAGTATCTAGTGACTTCAATTATAAGGATTGCAATTATATTAGCACTACGAGAAGCGATTGTAACTTAACATAATCTAATGTATCCTTCTCGTTGTGGGTCAATCCAGTATGTCATTACTCCTAATGCATACTCATGTGTTAGACTTGATATCCCCATATCAATCTACACACATACTAGTCTATATTTGATCGTCCCATTAATCAATATAGTGGACTAGGAATATTTAAGATAAACAACACATTGTATCTAAGGACTTCACTATATTAAATATCACAATATATAATAAATGAATATTCTAGCCAACTACAATGTTCATACTAAATATTAGATTGCCTCTAGGGCACCTATTTTAACAGTCTCCCACTTGCACTAGAGCCAATTTGGTGCATCTCGTATGCCTATAGATCTGGCGTGCCCTTCATGCTTTCGCTGCGCAAGAGGTTTTGTGAGCGGATCTGAAAGATTGTCATCCGTTGGAATCTTGCACATCTTCACATCTCATCGATCGATCATATCACGAATAAGATGGAATCTCCTAAGTACATGCTTTGATTTTTGGTGTGATCTTGGTTCCTTAGCTTGTGCGATCGCCCCGGAGTTATCACAGTACAACTCTATGGGATCCACGATGCTAGGGACCACATCGAGCTCAGTGATAAACTTCTTTATCCAAACTGCCTCTTTTGCTGCTTCCGTAGCAGCAATGTACTCAGCTTCTGGTCCCTTGCTTGGAACTCTTCCAGCTCACATCTCCTCCATTCAGGCAAAACACGTATCCAGACTACGATCTGTAGTCATCTTTGTCGGTTCGGAAACTCGCATCAGTGTAACCGATTACACTTTGCTCTTCCTTACCTCCAAATATCAAGAACGTATCCTTAGTTCTTCTTAAGTGTTTTAGGATGTTCTTAACAGCAATCCAGTGACTCTCACCCAGATTGGACTGATATCTGCTCACCATACTGAACATGTATGATACGTCTGGTCTAGTACACAACATGGCGTACATGATGGATCCTATGGCCGAAGCATAGGGTATCCTACTCATGCGGTCCTTCTCAATCTCATTGGAGGGACAGTCATTCTTAGAAAGAGTGACTCCATGCGACATGGGCAAGAATCCCTTCTTGGAATCTTGCATGTTGAACCTCTTCAACACCTTGTCTATATATGTACTTTGACTTAGGCCGAGCAGCTTTCTAGATCTATTCTTTATACCAAGTATATAGGCTCCATCTCCTAAGTCCTTCATTGCAAAACACTTTCCTAGCCAATCTTTAACAAATTGCAAAGTAGTAATGTCGTTTCCAATGATTAGTATGTCATCCACATACAAGACCATAAATACTACAGAGCTCCCACTAACCTTCTTGTAAACACAAGGCTCATCTTCGTTCTTGATGAAGCCAAACTAATTGACTGCATCATCAGAACGTCGATTCCAGCTCCGAGAAGGTTGCTTTGATCCATAAATGGATCTTTGCAGCTTACAAACTTTATTGGCATTCTCTGGATCCTCAAAACTCTCTGGTTGTGTCATGTACACATCCTCGAGGAGGTTCCCATAAAGGAACGCTGTTTTTACATCCATCTGACAAATGTCATGGTCGTAGTATGCTGCAATAGCAATTAGGATTCGAATTTATTTATTCATGGCGACTGATGAAAAGGTCTCATCATAGTCAATACCACGAATCTGTCTATACCCTTTAGCAACCAATCGCCCCTTATAGGCAACTACCTTGCCATCCATGTCGGTCTCCTTCTTGAAGACCCATTTGCACCCTATGGGCCGAGCCCCTTCGGGTGGTTCCACCAAAGTCCATACTTTGTTGGTGTACATGGAATCAATTTCGGATCTCATGGCTTCTAGCCACTTCTTAGAGTGTGGGCCTTTCATGGCTTCTCCGTAGATTCCAGGCTCATCATCCATGAGTGGTACGTCATAGGGCTCAGTCACGAGAAGTCCGTACCTCTCTGGCTCATGAGGCACTCTTCCTGATCTACGGAGTTCTTGTGTTACCTGAATAGGTTCTTGCACAACATCTTGCGGTTCCTGCTCATGTTCCATCATCGGTTCAGTGATTTGTGGTTCTTGAATTTCTTCAAGTTCTACAGCCCTCCCACTTGCTTCTTTAGAGACAAACTCTCTTTCTAGAAATACGTCGGTCCGAGCGACAAACAATTTGTTCTCGGTGGGATTGTAGAAATAATATCCTTTGATTTCTTAGGATATCCCACAAATTTACACTTATCCGCTTTGGGCCCGAGCTTGTATGTTTGTAACGCTTTACATAGACTTCGCAGCCCCAAATCATCATAAACCAAACTATGGGACGCTTTACAGTCCATATCTCATATGGTGTCTTCATGAATGATTTGGATGAAACACGGTTAATGGTAAAAGTTGCCGTCATTAGAGCACGTTCCCAAAATGATATCGGAAGATCCGTTTGAGACATCATAGATCGCACCATATCTAATAGTGTGCGATTCCTCCTCTCAGACACGCCATTCCGTTGTGGCGTTCCGGGTGGAGTGAGGTGGGATACTATCCCACACTCTAAGATACTCATAAAACTCTTGGCTTAAGTATTCTCCTCCACGATCCGATCATAGAGCCTTAATACTTTTACCAAGTTGCTTCTCTACTTCATTCTTGAATTCCTTGAACAATTCAAAGGATTCGGATTTGGCCTTCATAAGGTATACAAATTCATATCTACTGAAATCACCAGTAAACGTGATGAAGTAGGTTTAACCACCTCTGGCAGGCGTGGGGAACGGCCCGCATACATCAGTATGTATGAGTGCCAATAACTCACCAGTCCTCTCACCTTTCTTATTGAAAGGGGACTTTGTCATTTTTCCTAATAAACAAGATTCGCTTGTCTCATATGATCCCAAATCAAATGAGTCTAGAAGTCCATCCTTATGGAGTCTAGATATGCGTTTCTCATTTATATGGCCTAAACGACAGTGCCATAGATATGTAGGATTTAAATCGTTAGTTTTAATCCTTTTAGTATTTATGTTATAGATTGAACTATTTAGATCAAAGATAAACAATCCTTTAGACAAATGCGCACTACAATAGTGCATATTATCAAAATAAATGGAGCAACACATGTCCTTTATTGAAATAGAAAAAACCTTCTCGTCCAAAAAGAAATAGAAATAATGTTTCTGCTCATAGCAGGCACATAAAAGAAATTGTCTAATTCTAAAATAAGTCTAGAAGGAAAAGATAGCTCATAAACGCCTACAACTAATGTAGCACCTCTTGCTCCATTCCCGACGCGCAGATCTATCTCCCCTTTAGCCAATCTTCTACTTCTTTTCAAATCCTGCACATTTCGACAAATGTGAGAACCACATCCAGTATCCAATACCCAAGATGAAGAAATAGAAATATTAACGTCTATAACATAAATATCTGGTGGTGGTGGAATCACTATTCCAAGCTTCTTATCCTCCAGATATTTAGGGCAATTCTTCCTCCAGTGATCCGGCTGGCTACAGTAGTGTCATTCACCTTTGGCCACACCTCCACTAGGCTTTAGGTATTCCTTGGATTTCGCAACTTTCTTGCGCTTTCCTTTGGAAGTAGAGGCAACTCCTTTTCCCTTCTTCTTCTACACCATCATTATGGCCTTGCCCTTGCCTTTGTTGACGCTATGTTCAGCTGTCTTTAGCATGTTCAACAAGTTTGGCAGAGTCTTACTGACCTCGTTCATATTATAGTTCATGATGAACTGATTATAACTGTCAGGCAACGATTGCAAGACAAGATTAGTTGCCAAATCTTGGCCAAGTCGGAATCCCAGTCTCTCAAGGTTATCAATGTACCCGATCATTCAGAGCACATGAGGTCCTACTGAATTGCCTTCTGCTAGACTACTCTTGAACAATGCTTTAGGCACCTCATAGCGTTCATGCCTTGCCTGCTCCTGAAACAATTGTTTCAAGTGTATGATCATATCATAAGACTCCATGTTCTCATGCTACTTCTGAAGCTCAGCAGTCATGGTGCAAAGCATGAGACAAGTCACGTCATTAGAATCATCAATATGTTTCTGACGTGCCCTTACATCCGCTAGAACAGACTCATCTTGTGGTGGTTCTGGAATCGGAGTGTCCAAGACGTACAAATTTTTTTATTGCTTAAGGACAATCCTTAAGTTTCTGTACCAGTCAAGGAAATTTGTTTCAGACAATTTATCATTCTCAAGGACATATCGTAGGGATGAAGTCGATGCGTTGTTGTTTGCCATTTGGAATTCTACAGAACGAAAAATGTGCAATTTTAGTATTTTGAATAATTTAACTATATTCAACAATGCCTAGATCATCAAATATAGCTCCCACTATTTTTCTAGGATTAATAGCCCTCACCATTAATGCGGAAAATATCATTATATTTTCTAGTAGGTCCAAGATCCCTTTTTCACTTCTTCTTGAGCTTGCTTTGGCAAGTCACCCAAGAATAGGTTATTTAGGTAGGAACCATTCCAATTGCATCCCATGCAATTCCTGGTCCAATTAGGTGAATAACTCTTCATTCTTTATCCCATGGATAACGCCTAATTGTCATGTCTCTAGGTTCATCAATCCAATTGAGTCTTACCCAGTTGCGTCCACCCACTTGCTTCAACATACACACATTACTAGCTTGTGTCGTCCGCAACACACCATGGTAAATTAAAATCGTCTTGCTTTGGCAAGCCCGAATTTTAATAAACCCTGATCATGAAGGGTGTTTTGGCAAGAGAAGGCAAAACGCAATATTTAATTGAGGGATTTTTAATCATTCTTAATTTATTTGGTTGATCCAATCAACATTATCTACTTATTTGGATTGGGCAAACCACAATAAAAGACCATCCTCGTTTATTATTATATGGTTAGTCGTTTTGCTAGTATCGCCATACACACAAAAATAAATAACAAGACATAAATAATAAACATCCACAAAAATAAAAACGTGGCGTGGATATGGCCCCTAAACTAAGATATTATCAAGCCAATGATAATATTCAATTGCCCTAAAGTGACAAGCTCATCTCCATGTGCTCCACCATAGCCGCGCACCTAGGGGTGTCTTCTTGGTCTTTTGGCTTCTTTGGTTCTCCGGTCTTCTTCTCCATGCTCTTGGCTATCATCTAAATATTTCAAAATTTAGCCTAACATCTAGAATAAATAAATAACAAAAGCCTCACATGTCGAGGAGAAAAGACGACTCGCAGGCCGTAAAACCTAATTAATTATTACATTAATTTGATCAGCTCGCAGGCCGTAAACCAAACCACAAAGCAATAAACATCCACAACCTAGGTCATATCCATCCACCATGGAACAAAGCACATAATACAGTTAAAACCAATTTTTAACGCGCTTGTTTAATTTTAATTGAATTGGGTAATTAGGGTTACAACGGTCCAAGGGGTCCAAGCCATCCAAGGGCCGAACCCCTAGGAGAACCGTCGCCCGCCACTCGGCCGGGCCCAAGGCCGGCTGCCTTAGTGACCCGCGGCCTTGCTTGGCGCGCAACGAAGGGGGGCGGACGGCTTGGGTTTTGGCCCTAGTCTCCTTCCCTTCTTCCTTGTTGCCCAAGCTTGGTTGTTTCCTTTATGGATGTTTCCATACAATTGTTTCCATAATTGAAAAACTTCTTTTTCAACTATGTGCCCATGAACCCTAATTTTTAAGAACCCAATAATACACATCCTATGTGATTAAACTCACCAATTCTAACATGCAATGTTAAATTAGATCTTGTTTATGTTGAATCAAATTCAATTTGCATCTACTATGCCAATTAATTTCAGTTTTCGCGTAAAAATAACAGTATTGTGTATAAACTGAAATCGTAACACATAAAATCATGTTATGCACTACGATCTGTAGCTCTGATACCACTGTTGGGTTTTGACATAGGTAACGCAGCGGAATAACAAAAATTTAATCCTACTCAAAGCCCACCAAGGATCACAGGAAGAGTTATCATAACATGATAAGGGACAGAGTATTTGTGCCTTTTGGTTTGGGACATCACACGAAGAATATTGTCCTCGTCTCTACGGTCGATCCACGTCTAGAGGTGAGATATAGATTCTTCCTTATCAAGTGCTAGCTTGGACCGGAGGAAGAGGGAAGAAGGAATCAAGCAACTAAAGGAAGAAGAGAGGGGCGGACGGGCTAGGGGCGGCGGCCTCTAGCTTTGTCTTGCTCTCTTTTTTGCTCTCTACCACTCTCTTGTGTTATGTCTAATAACATTAGTGGGAATGAAGCTAGATCCTCCTTTCTATAGTCCAACAACTCCTTGTTAACTACATAAAGGTCCCCCCTAGTTCTACATGAACTTGGATTAGTCCCTTCCTTGCATATTAGTCCTACTAAGTTTGCAAGGTGTTGCACAATGATCCTTCTTATTAATTAATCATATTAATTAATCCCAAATCTAGTTCTACTCTATTTGACGTGTGACCCCATAAGTTTCTACTTAGTTGGTAGTAACTTATTACTAACATGGAGCGGTGTCTAGCAACACATCCATGCCACCCAACTAATAGAAATAGTCAGTGATCCCGACAAACCTCTTGTGCCCAATATCTCATATTGCACTATCCATTTGTCTCTATATCCGGATTGAACACGAGACATAAACAGTCACACTCGTATATCCAATTCATAGTTCCTCGATCCTGGGAATATGCTTATGCAAGCAGATAACATCAATATCTCCATATTGATTTATCTGAGTCTGGCCAGACATTCAATAAGCCTCATCCCTCGAGTATTCGTGGATATTTACTCCCATTATGTGGGAGGGGAAAATCCCCTTTACATCACTACGATATCTAAGCTTGCTTCCTATCATGCCCGATAACTACCTTTATGATTACCCAGTTACGGTGTAACGTTTGATAACATCAAAGCACGATATTTCACAACTAGAGTATCTAGTGACTTCCAGTCTAAGGATTGTAATTATATTAGCACTACGAGAAGCGATTGTGACTTAACATAATCTAATGTATCCTTTTCGTTGTGGGTCAATCCAGTATGCCATTACTCCTAATGCGTACCCATGTGTTAGACTTGATATCCCCATATCAATCTACACACATACTAGTCTATATTTGATCGTCCCATTAATCAATATAGTGGACTATGGATATTTAAGATGAACAACACATTGTATCTTAGGACTTCATTATATTAAATATCACAATATATAATAAATGAATATTCTAGCCAATTACAATGTTCATACTAAATATTAGATTGCCTCTAGGGAACCCATTCCAACAAGTGCGTGTTCATGTTTGGGGTTAAATTGTTGTTTTCAGAAACTTTTGGGAGGCTGCTTGTGTTGAAAGAAGCCCTAAGGGATAGTACACTCTATATTTATTATTTTGTTTAAATCTATTTATATTGTTTTCTAACATTGTATTTCAAGTAAACAAGAATAAAATACATGTTTTAGTAATAAAAATACGTGTTCTAGTAAATGGTTATAATAAATATTTGAATTGAAGGAAGATTTTGAGATGAGAATATTGGTTATGGTTTAAAGTCTGGTTGCTGGAAATTTCTGAAAATGAGACAGGAACTTAAGAATATCTTATTACTCGACTGTCTTTTACTTCCGCTGTCACTGTTATTATTTACTGTTTTACTTAAATCATCTCTTTTGTGTTTCACATGCTTGGGTGTTGCTCACTCAGTATTTATTGTTGACTTTCAAAAACTACGACTCTTGTTCCTTCCCAACGCACGTCTAGGAGCTTGAGACTATGGTTTGGCTGGGCGCGAGACTCACTTAGAGTGACTTCACGAGTATTATCTAGCAATGTTAGTTAATCGTTTTGTAATAAAAATAAGCTATTGTATGAGACTCAGATCTTAATGTAGTTGTTTAATATTATGAGTTGTGGATTGTGTTGCTTTTGAGTTCCGCCCTTACTTTTAGCATCGCCCTCCTTGTCTTGTCCGAGCCGGATAAAGGGGTTGTTGCACTTGTGACATTCACATAACGCTCATGCAGTCCTCTCATTGCGGGTCTCCAGTACGCCATTACTCCTAATGCGTACCCATGTGTTAGTCTTGATATCTCCATATCAATCTACCCACATACTAGTCTCGATGCAATACAATCGGCCTAATTAACTGTAGTGCTCGACTAGAGATATTTACGAATACAACATTTATATTCTAAGGACTTCATTCATGTTAACATACCTCCATTTTTATAACACAATGAATAGTAAGTCCATATAAATGTCACGATAAATAGATTGCCTCTAGGGAATATTCCAACAGAACACAGATTGGGTATGGCACAGTTTGGTAGCAGGAATGCACCTTTTGCTTAAAGACAGGATATGACGATTAAAAAATGTAAGGAAGGTAAAAGTTTACAAAGACAAATTGGGCATACTCTCAGCTCAGAGATGGCAAATGAAATAATGTGAATTCCAATTCCTGCTACAGATCAAGATGGAGATAGATTAAAGATGGATGTTACAATGTCAGATCAGGCTATCAATTTGTAGTCATATACTATCAAAGGACAGTCAAGAATATAGAGAGGATGACAGGGTGTGCCCTAAGCAATGAAGAAATTAACTTCCATTTCTGCGATCAAATATATTTGTAAACTTGTAAAAAATGCATTGAAGAAATAGGCCAAATTACTGACCGTCATAGAAATGCTTTCTCAAATTCTTCCAAGCCCTTTGGGATTGAGAAACTGCATGAAATCTCCCATAGATATTTCCTTACACGTGGGGAGCTTGGTTCTTGCTCACGATCATGAACTGGATGCGGCCAAACTAAGTTCTACATATGCATCCCTATAGAAATGCTGAAACACTCCAAATAAAAAGGTTGTCAATGAGAAAATATAGAGAGGTGGCAACAAACCCACTTATTGCACATGGAAAACTAACCAATTACGAACACAATTCAGACCACAAACTGACGAGCAAGTGAGCTATATATTCGAACCAATCACTCGTGCAAATTCGTGAGTGCAAGGTATGTCTGTAAGATTCTGAACCATGAACCTGATACTAAATATCTCCCTAGTGTCAAGGGTTGACCATTTTTACTTGATATATTCTTGTATTATGCCACTTGATCTAGCCCATTACACACTAACCTAGTTGGTGTTAATTATTCTTTGAGTCTAGGATTGTTGTGGCCCACCTTACAACCTCTTTTCTAGAAGCTTTGTGTATTGTAATGTAGCCCAAGTGTACAGGAATCTCTAGAATGATCTATAGAAAATATCTCAGGCTAGATAATGGGGGAAGGATATAGGCCTTTTATCCTAGTCGTTAGATCACAGAGTGTCTAGATTCTTCTATAGTGGAGGGACTAATATAAAAGGGGAGGGGTTCATTTACTCTAAACCATCTACATAATAAGCTACTACAGGAAATAAGCTATTCCCCAAAATATGACATGTAGAATTGCTTATCCCCATTGAAAGTGTCCCGAACCCATTAAGGATCTCGAAAAAATCCTAAGTTTCCGTCTCCATTTCTGAGACACCTTTTTCTGATCACACACCCGTCCTCAGCTCTTGTGTTTTTTCCTTGCCCAAGTCCTCTAGAAATCACTGCAGTCACAAAATAATTTTAGTAACTTTTAGTTTACTCAGAAAAACAGTAAAATTCATTGTGTTTCATACACCGAAAGTTCTACTCACTCAGGAATTTTTATGAGGTGCAGAAAAGGGCAGCGAGATATGAGATTACAGCTTTCGCCGGCGTTGCATAATCCACTGGCTACTTCCGTTTTGTGAGAATATTCTACATCTATAAAGGACGCTGCACGAGGAACACAAATATTCAAAATATTTCACAAATTTATAAAAAATAACAATGAAAAAAAACTAAGTTAAAATCACTGACCATCGTAGAACCGACTTCTAAGATTCTCACAAGCCCTTTGGGCTTGGTCAATCTCCTGAAACTGCACATATACGCTACCCTGAAGATGCGGAGCTTTGTTATTGCTCACAATCACGAACTCAATCCCGCCAAACTTACTGAGTTCTTCATAGATGTCAAGGTAAAAGTACTGAAAACATAAAAAATAAAAAGCTTCTCAGGTAAATAATGTCCATACGTAAATCTGTAGCATGAATAAAATGTAAGGTAGAATTTAGATACACATTTGCTTCTCAATATTCAAATTTCATATATAAACTTGTACCACTATGTTCAATTCCTTATTTAACTTTTAACGCACGAGTGTGAGTTAGTCGGTGTATTAGAGCATCTCCAATCATGTTTTCAAAAATTGCTAATTATAAAAATAATAATAATATATATCAAATTGACAACAAAATAAAATAACGATAATTTTTCGTAAATATTTTGTTCAATTATCGAAAAAATATACTTATTTTTTATAATAAAATAATAACTAAAATCTATTAATCATAATTAAAAATGCAAATTATAATAATAAAATAATAGTAAGTGTAATTAACATATCCCTAAATTGGACTGACATTCGTCAGGTAAAACAGCATCTTTTGCTCCAACGCTTGAAGTCTTTGCCCGTAAATTTCTCTGGCTTTTCAACAAGATGAGAACCCACTGGTACAATGGGGTTGGCGGTAGCGGATGTGAAACTTGACGTTTCAGCCGACTCTTTTCCGGAATTGTCTCCCATTTCTACAAATAGAAACGATTCTGTTACTATCGACATAATTAACAATAAACTAATAATCTGGATTGAAATTGCAGTACTATAAAAATTTGACGACAAATAATACCGGACAAAAATTAATGAAACTTGCTGAAATTATTGAAGCAAGCCCAAAAGCTAAACAACTAAACAGTTAGTATCTGAAATAAATTAAAACCATAAACTGAAAGAAGAATACAGAAAATTTGATAAACACAAACTGTACCGAAAGATTAAAAGAACGTAAACAACTCTGAAATTTGTGAACAATTAACCCTATGTACTAACAAAGTGAAGCGGTTATTTGTCTTACTGTAATGATAGCCCTAAAGTTATCAATGAAGCAAAAGACACCATTAAAAAAAACTGTAACTGGTAATGATTGTAACACATAAACTGCAAATTACGTAACAGTTAGTGAAATCTGTAAATGGTAAAGATATGCACTAACAGGATGTGTTTAGTAAACTTGAATGGAAAAGCAAAAGTTGAGAAGAAACCAACAGAGACTATCCTAACAAACACCGACTACTAAAGTACTTAAAAAAATATCTAACTGCTTGTGACATGAAACAACAACAACGCAAAAGAATGGTTACAGGGAGTTCGAACAACAACTAGTATGCAAGAAAGAACCGTCTGCAGTAAAACTTTGACAGAAATGATGGGTACAGATTGATTAAACACAAACCCCTTTTTCCGGCTCGGACAAGATCAGGAGGGCGATGCTAAAAGTAACGGCGGAAATCAAAAGCATAACATCCTGATTTATTTATTACATAATATTAAATAGAAGTCTCTAGATATTACACAACCGTCTCCGAAACTACTACATTATTTTGGACTAGTCAAACTACATCACTACTCGGGCTGATATCCATCTATGTGAGTCCCGTACCCTGCTACGCCATAGTTTTCAGCTCCTAAGCCTGCGGTGGGAAGGAAACAGGAACTGCAGTTTTCAAAGACAGCATGGAAATACTGAGTAAGTAACACCCAAGCTCGTAAAACAGAAGATAAGGCATGCTTACTTTTTCATAGCAGTAACAAAGAGGAAAATTATAAAACAGTACAATAGGACTTAAAAGTAAACTTCTTTTTCCTATAAATTATCAACTTTCAAACGGGGAAGCTAGTCCCAATCTCTTTCTTCTTTTCTTTCATAAATATCTAAATATCATAGAAACTGTATTATTAACTTTGTTGACACGGATGATCAACTAACTCTACGCATCCAAGACCTTAAGTGTCGGCACCCCCTTAAGACTCCTCGCGGCTAGAGAGGTGAGTACATGGAGCGACCCGGCATGTTACGACCGGGTTAAAATAAACGGGTCGAGTGGCAGCACCCAACACGACCAATCTAATCAAAGGCAAATATAACGATCCCCGTACAACTCTTTCCACTTTACGTTAATTACGAATTAGTATTATTCGTGTGACAACATCAAATAAGCAACTTCTTTAAAATGTAAGAAACTTCAAATAAACAAGTAAATGAATAAACAATAAATAAAAATGCATTTTGAGACAAATATTAAAAGATATATTAAGACGCGAAAGAAGCTAGGCTCAACGCTTGGCATGTTACTTACCTTATTTTGGTAGCAATAGCACGTTCTAGCAGTGGCTCGGGTCTACAGAATCGTCACCTACAAACCGTAACTTCTAAGTCAATAAATATTTAAATAAAATGCTACATGTCCTGATAAGTATTCTCTTTTATTTGTACCCAACCCCACTAGTTAAGTTTTCCTAACGTTTTATTCCGTTAAAATCTCCTATAAAAGAACGTTACTATTTCTAAACAACTATTATTATTATTATTATTATTATTATTATTATTATTATTATTATTATTATTAGCTAAAAGTGGTTAACTAATTAGAGAAATTATTTTCTATAAAAGACTTGATATAATAACAAAACAGAACTAGTTTATGAAAAACAAATAGTATTATTTCTATAACGTTTTAACATTATTTAAATTTATTTAAAGAGAACTTTTTCCTGAATACTAATCACAACACAACGATGTTTAAAACCTAGCAAAATATCCAATTTACAAGCTTTAAACGTCCGAGTTGTTAGCTAAGTGATTTAACAATACTTGTTTAAAGTTTTTAAAGAAAATATTTCTTGTTTAATATTAACGAACAAACCGCATGCTATTACAATACCCGAATTACTTCTCCTGGACGGGAATGAAAACTAGTATTTTTAGAAATTATTTTTAATCCAAAGTTATTATTTTTATTCTTAACGAAAAGTGTGAAGTTTAAGTAAAAGGCATATAAACCCCTAAGTTATATTAAAAGTCAACAAACACCCCCCGACTATTCACAAAACAGTTAGGTTAAAACACTCCAGTCACCTTCTAGTTTCTGAAAGTACAAAAAGCCCCCCCTATATTATGTTATAACAGTTTATGTAAACTACACTTTTACCCCCTATAACAACAACTTCAATTTTATCAATCTAACTAGAATTTAAGCTATCAAGTTTCAATTTTGACAATGTATAACAACTAATCAGAAATTATAGAACGTACCTAGTCCAAAAATGGTCGGAAACAGTCAAGAAAAGAGTCGGGTCGGAGTTTGACGTCGGAGTCGCCGGAGGTGACCTTCGTGGCCGGATTTAATGGCTTCTATTGCAACGGCCCGCGGTTTCCCAAGCCTTCCGTTCCGGACCGGAAAGCCCAGGAGGGCGCTGCTAAAAGTAATGGCGGGAATCAAGCATAACTTCCCAAAAGTTTTTATTTATTATACAACATTAACTTCATGAAAGTCACATTACAAAAGTGATTTCAAAAGCTATACATCATTATGCTTGCTAACTAACACTTCACGTGAGTCCCGTACCCAGCTTCACTATAGCCTCCTGCCTCTAAGCCTGCGGTGGGAAGGAAACAGGAACCGCAGTTTTCAAAAGTCAGTACGAAAGACTGAGTAAGTAACACCCAAACATGTAAAACAGAAGATGAAGCTTAAGTTTATTATTTGAAATAAAACAGAAGGAATAAAACTTGTAAAGAATGAATCCAAGAAAGTAAAGTCGGAACTCTTATGGAAATTCTTCTTATTTTATTATTTCCTTCAAACGGGAATTATATTCCTGAATCTCTTCTTCTTTCCTTTCAAAACTCAATCCAGAACTGTATTATTAGCTTTGTTGATACGGGGAAGGAACTACTAATCTATCACTAGCAACCATGACCTTAACTGCCGGCAGCCCCCTAAGACTTCTGGCGGCCAGAGAGGTGAGTACATGTAGCGACCCGGCAGGTTGCGACCGGGTTAAAATAAAATCTGATCTGTGGTCGAGTGACTAATAGTCAACACGACAATAATAATAAGCTTCTCCCGCACAACTCTTTCCACTTTACGTTAATTACGCATTATTATTAATCATGTGACAAGTCCAAATAAATAACTTCTTTGAAATAAAAGGAAACTTCAAATAAAACAAGTAAATGAATTACCAAATGAAAATGCATTTTGAGACAAGAAATAAAAGTCATATTAAGACACGAAGGAAGCTAGGCTCAACGCTTGGCATGCTACTTACCTTACTTCCGTAGCACTAGCACGTTCTAGAAATGTCTCGGCCTACAAACCGTCACCTACAACCCGTAACTTCTACGTTAACAAATAATCCAACAAAATACTACACGTCTTAAGTATTCTCTTTTATTACTACCCAACCCCTCTAGCTAATCTTTTCCTAACATTTTATTTCGTCATAATATTCTATTATAAAATCCCGTGTTTATATTTAAACGACTATTATTATTGCTATTATTATTATTATTAGCTAAAATTAATTAACTAATTAGAGAAATTATTTTATAAAAGACCTGATATAGAAGTGAAAACAAACTAATTTATTTTATGAAAATGACATATTAGTATTTCTATAATTATTTAAACAATATTTAAAACTATTTAATTTAAAGAGAAAACTTTTACTAAATACTAACCACAACAAAACAATATTTTAAACCTAGAAAAATATCAAATTTGCAAGTATTAAACATCCAAGTTATTAACTAAGCGATTTAACAATATTTATTTAAAGTTTAGCTAAAAATATTTCTTATTTAATTTTTAACGAACAAACCGCATGCTATTTTAAAACCAAAATTACTTTTCCAAAACGAGGATGAAAACTAGTATTTTTAGAATTTATTTATATTCCGAAATTATTATTTTTATTTTTAGCGAAAAGTGACAAGTTTAAGTTAAATACACATAAACCCCCATTCGTATTAAAAGTCTACAAATTCCTCAACTAGCTACCAAAACAAGATTAATATAGTATACTAACAGCCCCTACAGTTTCTAAAATTACAAACAACACCCCTAAGCCATGTTTTAACAGTTTTTATAAACTACACTTTTACCCCCCTTCTACAACAACTTTAGTTTCTTCAATCCTACTATGATTCAAGCTATCAAACTTCAATTCTAACAACATCAAACAACTAATCAGAAGGTATAGGACGTACCTAGGCCAAAAATGGCCGGAAATCGCTAAGAAATGGGTCAGGTCGAAGCTTGGCGTCGGAGTCGCCAGAGTTGGACCTTGGTGGTCGGCTCTAATGGCTTTCCCAGCCTGGTTTGAGGCTCCTAGTGGGCTGGTCGGCCTCCTAGGACTCTACTGGGAGCGGAGGGAGAGTGGGTGCTGCCGCGAAGCACCTCGTCGAAATTTGGCCGGAGCTTGGCCGGCAACAATGGCTGCCGACGATGGTTGTGGCTTCTGCTGCTGCTAGGGCTGCTTCCTTGGGCTCTGCTCAGGTCGGGGATGAGCCCAAAATCGGTCAGGGAGCTCGGGTAAGGCAACGGGGATGAGAGAGAGAGAGAAGTGGGTTCTCTTTGGTGTTTGTCCGACGGCGGCGGTGGCGGCCGTGGTAGTTGCTGCCACTGCTTCTACTCTGTTCCGCAGAGGTCTGAGAACAGAGAGGGAGGGAGAGAAAGAGAGAGTGATGAGGGTGGAGGCAGTAGGTTGTTCTTTCACTGGGTTTTGTCGCCGGTGGCTATGGCGACGGTGGTGGTGGTTGGCTGCTGCCACCACGGCTGGGCTCTGCTGCTGGTGATTTCTGAGGTCAGAGGGCAACAGGGGTGGAGAAGATGGTGGCTGGACAGAGTGGGAGGGAGGAAGCTGTAAGTGGTGATGGTGGTGTTGAAGATGACGATGGTGATGAGTGAGGTGGTGGTTGTTGTGAGTGGCTGCTGGTGGGAGGAGGGGCCGGAGAGCTGCTTATATAGTTGAGATTACTTGGGCTCCAAGCACAAGTGATGTGACATGGGCGGTGATAGTAGCTTCCCGAAGGTGGTGGTGATGATGGTAAAGAAACGTATTGGAGAAGAAGATGAGTAGCTTGCTGGGAACAAAAGTTTCCAATTTAACTAATATTTGTTGGTAATAATTGGGTGTGGGTGGTGTACTATGTGGTTGGGTGATTGGGTGTGGCAAGTCTAGCAATTATCGCGGTAGTTGGACACGCGCTATAAATTAAAACTAACTAAAATTTGTAAAACAATTACGAATTAACTATTAACTATTACTCTAATATTATTCTAAAACTTTTTACAAATTCAACTCAAAGATTTATTAAAATATTATTTTACCAAATTAATTATTATTACGCTTCTAAAATGACTCTTTTACCCCTGCTAGATAAACGGGGTATTACATCTATAGCTTGGTCTGAGCTCTCCAAAGTGTTGGTCGGGGCCCTAGGAGCCTGCTGGAAGCAACGGGAGAGAGTGGGTGCTGTGGCGGAACTTGGTTAAATGGGTCACCGGAAATAATGGAGGTCAGGCCGGAGGTGGGTCAGCCGGAGCTGCTGCTGCTTCTAGCTGCTCTTGGCCTCTGTTTGGACAGAGGGTGAAGTGCAGAGAGGTAGAAAGAGAGGAAGAGAGAGAGAGAGAGAAAGAAACGAGCAGTGGGTTTGCTCGGGTCTTCCTCGCCGGAGCTCGGCGGTGGTACCGGTGGTTGTGGCTGCTTCAACTCTCTTTCTGCTGCTACAATCGTCGTCTTCAAGAAACAGAAAGTGAGAGAGAGGGGTGGTTCAGAGTGTATAAAGAGATGGAGGTGGGTTTCTCTTTTTGCCGAGCAACAATGGTGGAGGTGGTGACGATGGTGATGAGGGAGGTGGTGGTTGTGAGGGTGGCTGTGGTGTGTGGGGGAGGTGGAGGGTGGATTTTATAGCTAGGGTTACTTGGGGACCAAGAACAACAATGGTGAGGTGCAGGCGGTGAGAATTCTCCCGAAGGAGTTGAACGCGGTGATGAATTTGTTTTGCCGTGAAGGCAAAGTTTGGAGAAGATGAGAGATTGGGAGGAGTTATAAGGTGTGGGTGGAGTACAATCTCCCTAGATGATTGGGTGTAGGTGGAGTACTAACTAGTTGGGTGATTGGGTGTGGCAAGCTTATCAATTCTCGCGGTGGTCGGACACGCGCTATAAATTTAAACTAGCTAAAATATGTGAAACGCCCACATATTAATTCTTGATTACTACTCTAATATTCTTATAAAGTTTTATACAAACAAAACCCAATAATTTACCCAAATATTATTTTGCAAATAATTATTATTATGCTTCTAAAATGACTGTTTTACCCCTACTAATTAAACAGGGTATTACATTCTTCCCCCCTTAAACAAAGCTTCGTCCTCGAAGCTAAAAATCAAGCGACTAATCATGATACTCTGATCATCTAACAAGCAACTATCTAACAGAATTAATATCACGTGGCTGGCAAGTAATTTCACATAACATATAATAGCAAATAATCATTTCACGATATACGCAATGCAACACGTAACCTCAAATAAGGTCGTAGTCACGTTTATCTATTTATCTAATTAAGTGGTCACAGTCCCATTTGGTTGCGAAGTGTCAAGGTCAAACATAACTCAAGGGTACTAAGACGTAACAATAGCAGACTAAGACGTAATAGTGATAGACAGAGGGTTGCATCAGACTAAAACGTAATAGTATTAGACAGAGGGTTACGTCCTCTCCCCCTTAGAGAGTGACGTCGCCGGAACTCCACGTACCTCATTAAATAAGTGCGGGTACTTCTTTCTCATCTCTTCTTCAGCCTCCCAAGTTGCTTCCTTTGTTTGGTGATTGGTCCAAAGGACTTTTATTAGTTTGACGCTCTTGGTTCTCGTACCCATTGTCTTTATGTCCAGTATCTTGACAGGTTTCTCCTCGTAGGTTCAGCGATGGATCGGAATCCACTAGTTCTGGATCCAACACCTGGGACGAGTCTGGTACATAATTCTTCAGCTGGGATACGTGAAAGACATTGTGTACTCGCCCCAAGTTTGATGGTAGATCCAATCGATAAGCAACTTCCCCTATCTTCTAAATAACATCGTATGGACAATAAATTTAGGGCTTAATTTTCCTTTCAAGTTGAACCTGGTTACCCCCTTAGTAGGTGAGACTCGCAGGAACGCTTTCTCTCCCACTTGGAATTCTAGTGGCCTTCTCTTTTGATCCGCGTATGATTTCTGCCTATCTTGAGCTGCTTTCATTCTCTGCAGGATGAGTCGTACTTGGTTTGTCTTGTCTTCGATCATTTGTGGGCCAATGATCACCGTTTCGCTGATGTCACTCCATCATAGTGGCAATCGACACTTCCTTCCATACAGGGCTTCGTACGGTGCCATCCCGATGCTTGCGTGATAAATGTTGTTGTAGGATAATTCTATTAACTGCAGTTTATCGACCCATGAACCTTGGAAGTCCATAAAACAGGTTCTTAACATATCTTCCAGCGTCTGTATAGTTCTTTCCGTCTGACCGTCTGTGGCAGGATGGAAAGCTGTACTGAATTTTAGCTGAGTTCCCAACGCGTCTTGAAGCGCTCTCCAGAAATGAGAAAGGAAATTAGGGTCTCTGTCCGAGATTATTGAAGTCGGAACCCCATGATATCTCACGATGTTCCTGACGTACGCATCTGCCCTTTGCTCCATGTTCCATGTGTCTTTCATTGGGATGAATCTCGCCGTCTTGGTTAGCCTGTCTACGACTAACCTTATCTGGTCGAGTCCATTCTTCGACGTCGGCAAGGCTGTGACGAAATCCATTGATATGGAATCCCACTTCCAAACTAGTTCATCTAACGGTTGGAGTACACCTCCCATCCTTTTGTGCTTGAACTTCACTTTCTGTCATGTTAGGCATCTAGCCACGAACTCAGCTACATCCTTCTTCATATTGGGCCACCAGAATGCCTTCTTCAGGTCCTTGTAAAGTTTATTGCCTCCAGGGTGGACGAAATATGGGGTGGTGTGCCTCCTGCATCAGCTTATCCTTAACCTCTGAACACTTCTGTGGCACGCACCATCTTCCTTTGTAACGAATGCTCCCATATTCGTGAATCTGGAACTCCTTGACCTCTCCTGCTGCGATATATTTCTTTATTCTTTCGAGCTTCACGTCTCCTGCTTGATTACTTCGTATATCTTCAAGGAAGTCTAGTACTGCTGTCATGCTCCCGATCAGCTTATGCACCGTTCCTTGTTCCACCACTTCGATATTGAGCTTCCTGAACTCGTGGCATAACCAGTTCGACAAGACTACCATAGCGTTCACTGCATGGCTCGATTTATGACTTAGCGCGTCAGCGGCCACATTACCCTTCCCTTCGTGGTACTGGATGCGTAGATCGTAATCTTTGATAATCTCCAGCCACCTTCGTTGCCTGTTGTTCTGTTCCTTCTACGTGAAGATATATTTCAGGCTGCGATGGTCCGTGTAGAGCCTGCAAACTGCCCCGTAGAGATGGTGTCTCCATATCTTCAGCGCAAAGACTACTGCTGCCAGCTCCAAATCATGTGTTGCATAGTTCTCCGCATGAGGTTTCAGCTTCCTTGAAGCGTAAGCAATCACTCTTTGGTCTTGCATCAGCACACATCCAAGTCCCTTCTTTGACGCATCGCTGTACACCTCAAACTCGCCAGAGTCGTTTGGCAAAGCTAACACTGGTGCTGTAGTGAGCTTCTCCTTCAGAGTCTGGATTGCCTCTTCACAACTGTCGTCCCAGTGATACTTTAGTGCCTTCTTCGTCAGCGTAGTCAGTGGCCTGGCAATCTTGGAAATATCTTTCACGAAACGCCTGTAGTAACCGGCTAAGCCGAGGAAACTTCGAATTTCGGACACGTTCTTTGGCGTAGGACAATCTTTAACCGTTGAGATCTTCGCTGGGTCTACGGATATTCCTTCCTTGGAGATAATGTGACCCAGAAACGGAACACGATACAACCAGAAGTCACATTTCGAAAGCTTGGCGTATAGTCGTTCTTGCCTCAAGGTCTGTAATACTTCTCGGAGATGTTCTTTGTGATACTCGTTGCTCTTCGAATACACCAGGATGTCATCGATGAAGACCACTACGAACTGGTCCAGAAACGGATTCATTACTCGGTTCATCAAGTCCATGAACACTGCAGGAGCGTTGGTCAAACCGAACGGCATAACTGTGAACTCGTAGTGGCCGTACCTTGTGCTAAAGGCGGTCTTTGGAATATCTTTCTCGGCTACGCGGAGTTGATGATAACCAGATCTCAGGTCGATCTTGGAGAAAACACTGGCTCCTTGCAGTTGATCGAACAAGTCATCGATCCGGGGTAGCAGATACTTGTTCTTGATAGTGGTACTGTTCAGCTCCCGGTAATCGATGCATAAGCGTAGACTTCCGTCTTTCTTCCTTACGAACATCACTGGTTCTCCCCAAGGTGACACACTAGGTCGTATGTACCCCTTCTATAAAAGTTCATGTATCTGTTCCTTCAGCTCCTTCAATTCCGCAGGTGCTATCCGATACGGTGCCTTTGAAATGGGTGCAGGCCCGGGTACCAAGTCTAGAGTAAACTCCACTTCTCGTTGAGGTGGCATTCCGGGAATCTCATCAGGGAATACATCAGGAAATTCCCTCACGACAGGTATCTCGTCCAGCACATTTTCCTTCTTGGTTACGTCTTGGACATAACACAAGTAGGCAGAGTTCCCCTTCTTCACTTGGTTGATTATAGTCAAATCAAAAGTCTGATTCGAGGTTCCGTGGTGATACCACGATAGGTGATCTTTTCTCCTTTAGGTCCCTTCAATCGAACCTTCTGATCATAGCAGTCAATAACTGCCCGATACTTTCCAAGACAATCCATTCCTAGGATCACGTCTATGCCCCCAGGTTAAATTTTATTAGGTTGGCAGGTAAGGTGCATGTTAGGATTTTGAGTTCTACCCCTTCGAATACGGTGTCACAGACAATTATATGGCCATTAGGTGTTGCTACTGGGGCATATATACTAGATGAGTTAAGCAAACCCAATTTCTCAACAAACAAGGATGATATAAAGGAATAAGATGCACCAGAATCAAATAGTACGAAAGCAGGTTGCTCATAAATAGATAAAGTGACCACTCCATGTGCAGCTTCTGCTTCAGTCTTTGTTAGCACAGCAATTTCCCACGTTTTCATTCTGAGCTCCTGCTCCGCCTGCTCCTGCTCCATTGTGGTTGTTCCCGTATCCAGCAATGTTGTTTCCGATCATGGGTTGACCTCCGTTAGTCCTCCATTGCCTGGGTTGTAGTTCTGCTGCATGCCATACCCATTGCCTCCATTGTTCTGGTTGCGGTTCCCATTCTGCTGGTTCCCAAACTGCTGGTTGCGGGCGAAGTTGTTCCCGATCTGCTGGCGGTTTCCCTGGTAGTTGTTATGTAGTGGCCTTCCAAAGTTTCCGCCTTGATTCATTGGTTGGTTCACAACTAGTGGTAGTCGACACTCATAGCCGCAATTAATGCAGGTGACTACGTTTCCTGCACAGTCCTCCCCGGGATGGTTTCGTGGGCACTTCTTGCAGTAGTAACGGCGAATTGGCTGAACTCCAGTGTTCTGTTGATTTCCACGATACTGCCATTGGTTACCTCCTCCATTGTTAGGCTTGAAAATCTGACTGCCCTTGGAAAAGTTGTTGTTGCTGCTTCCTCCCGCTTCTTGTAGCTTACGCTATTTGCGTTTCTCTTTTTGGGTGACAGGAACCCGCCAGATGTCTGCAGCTCGGTCATGGGCTTCGTGAAGAGTAGAGTAGGTCTTGCTTAGCAGAGACTCTTCCAGCCTTTCGTGCAATCCACAGATGAATCTTGAGACCTTGGAATCTTCGTCAGGCACCATGTTCCCCACGAACCGTGTTAATTCGGTGAATTTCCGGAAATACTCTGTCACTGAGTCATTTCCTTGCTGCAGATTCTGATATTCCTGTTCTTTGCTCCTCTTCACATGGTGATGGTAGAAGCGGGCTCTGAGCGCAGTTTGAAGTGCTTCCCATTTGAATTTGGGGTCAGCTACTAGTGTTTCTCGTGCATTCCTCCACCAGAGGTTTGCTTCACTCTTCAAGTAAAAGACTGCGCAGTTGACCTTCCTATCATCGGGACACTCTATCGTCTCCAGAATTTTGTCCATTTCCATGATCATGTCTTCCAACTCGACAGGATCTTCTTTCCCAGTGAACTCCATTGGTTTCATTTCGGCTACTTTCTTGGCCCAGTTAGTTCTTTCTAGTCCCCCGTTATTCATCATCTGAGCCATTTGCGTGAAAATTGCTCCATAGGGATGTTATCCGCCATCCTTTCCTGTCAAACTTTCCTAAAGAAATATCGTAAGATTTCTAGCAGTCATATCCTACGGTATCCTTGGTTAGGATCGCAGGAACCTCAATTAATATTTCATAATTTCAAAACGAATATATCTAACATGCATCATAGAGAAATTTCTCAATAATACACATAATACTCATGTATGCAAAAATCATAACTCATATATGCAATCAAGATAGCACATCTAGCACAAATCAAATTTTGTCTCCATCCTTCTTCTCATCAGGAAAATAAAACCACTAGTGAAATGCATCTCAAAGAAACTCATACTGCGTAAATCTGCAACATAGGATGAGGGTGGGCGGGAGTAATGAAAACCAATCTCCTAAGCTACCCATAACCCGAACGGATTTTCCAGTTTTTAATTATCTTTCCCTAAGTCCATTTTAAGTTGCCCTACAGTTTTTTTTTTTTTAATTCCCGTTTAATGGACTGCCTACTCTGATACCACTTGTAACAACCCCTTTATCCGGCTCGGACAAGATCGGGAGGGCGATGCTAAAAGTAACGGCGGAAATCAAAAGCATAACATCCTGATTTATTTATTACATAATATTAAACAAAAGTCTCTAGATATTACACAACCGTCTCTGAAACTACTACATTATTTTGGACTAGTCAAACTACATCACTACTCGGGCCGATATCCATCTATGTGAGTCCCGTACCCTGCTATGCCATAGTCTTCAAGCCTGCGGTGGGAAGGAAACAGGAACCGCAGTTTTTAAAGTCAGCATGGAAATACTGAGTAAGTAACACCCAAGCTCGTAAAACAAAAGATAAGGCATGCTTACTTTTTCATAGCAGTAACAAAGAGGAAAATTATAAAACAGTACAGTAGGACTTAAAAGTAAACTTCTCTTTCTTTTAAACTTTCTTTCTCAACTTTCAAGCAGGGAAGCTAGTCCCAATCTCTTTCTTCTCTTCTTTTATAAATATCCAAATATCAGGGAAACTATATTATTAACTTTGTTGACACGGGGATGATCAACTAACTCTACGCATCCAAGACCTTAAGTGCCGGCACCCCCCTAAGACTCCTCGCGGCCAGAGAGGTGAGTACATGGAGCGACCCGACAGGTTGCGACCGGGTTAAAATAAACGGGTCGAGTGGCAGCAACCAACACGACCAATCTAATCAAAGGCAAATATAACGATCTCCGTACAACTCTTTCCACTTTACGTTAATTACGAATTAGTATTATTCGTGTGACAACATCAAATAAGCAACTTCTTTAAAATGTGAGAAACTTCAAATAAACAAGTAAATGAATAAACAATAAATAAAATTGCATTTTGAGACAAATATTGAAAGACATATTAAGACACGAAAGAAGCTAGACTCAACGCTTGGCATGTTACTTACCTTATTTTGGTTGCAATAGCACGTTCTAGCAGTGGCTCGGGCCTACAAAATCGTCACCTACAAACCGTAACTTCTAAGTCAATAAATATTTAAATAAAATGCTACATGTCCTAATGAGTATTCTCTTTTATTTCTACCCAACCACTAGTTAATTTTTCCTAACGTTTTATTCCGTTAATATCTCCTATCAAAGAACGTTACTATTTCTAAACAATTATTATTATTATTATTATTATTATTATTATTATTATTATTATTATTATTATTATTATTATTATTATTATTATTATTATTATTATTATTATTATTATTATTATTATTATGATGATGATGAGCTAAAAGTGGTCAACTAATTAGAGAAATTATTTTCTATAAAAGACTTGATATAATAACAAAACATAAATAGTTTATGAAAATAAATATTATTATTTCTATAACGTTTAAACATTATTTAAAATTATTTAATTTATAGAGAACTTTTTCCTAAATACTAATCACAACACAACGATGTTTAAAACCTAGCAAATTATCCAATTTACAAGCATTAAACGTCCAAGTTGTTAGCTAAGTGATTTAACAATACTTGTTTAAAGTTCTTAACAAAAATATTTCTTGTTTAATTTAGCGAACAAACCGCATGCTATTACAATATCCGAATTACTTCTCCTGGACGGGAATGAAAACTAGTATTTTTAGAAATTATTATTAATCAGAATTTATTATTTTTATTTTCAACGAAAAGTGTGAAGTTTAAGTAAAAAACATATATACCCCTAAGTTATATTAAAAGTCAACAAACACCCTCAACTATTCACAAAACAGTTAGGTTAAAACACTCTAGTCACCTTCTAGTTTCTGAAAGTACAAAAAGCCCCCCCTATTTTATTTTATAACAGTTTATGTAAACTACACTTTTACCCCCTATAACAACAACTTCAATTTTATCAATCTAACTAGAATTTAAGCTATCAAGTTTCAATTTTGACAATGTATAACAACTGATCAGAAAGTATAGAACGTACCTAGGTCAAAAATGGCCAAAAACAGTCAAGAAAAGAGTCGGGTCGGAGTTTGACGTCGGAGTCGTCGTAGGGTGACCTTCGTGGCCGGATTTAATGGCTTCTATAGCTTCCAATTGCATCTCATGCAACTCTTGGTTCAATTGGGCAAATAACTCCTTATTTATCCATCCGTATGGATAATCCCAATTTATTGCCTCTAGGTTTTAATCATATTAACAACCTAGTTGTGTCCAACCTCTTATTTAAACAATTGCGCATTACTTGCTTGTGCCATCGCACCACATCATTATGAACCAAGTCACCTTGCTTTGGTATGCACGAGTTTGATAAATCATCATGATGATGAGTGTTTAAATAACGAGAAGGCAAAACACAGTATTTGAATTTTGAGGGATTTTAAATTCAATTTTAATTGTATTGTTGATCCATATCAACTGATCTATTTATCTTGAGTTTGGGCACAAGTCTAAATGATAGATCCGGGTTGTAAATTATCTTAGTAGATTAATTGCATGCATCATCTATACACCAATCACAAAATAATAAGATAAAAAAATAAACAACCGCAACATAAGAAAAAACGTGATATGGATATGGCCTGTTCTAGACTAAGATATTCCCAAGCCAATGAGAATATCTATGAACCCGAAATAGCAAACACATCCTCATGCGCCTCCATCTTTTGGTCCATCCTTCATAGTCTTGTGGAATGTTTCATGTTCCATCTTTTGTGGCTTCTATGTCTCTGGGCTTATTTTCTCCAATCTTGGCTAACAATCTATTATATCTTGTATTAGCTAAAACTATGCTAAATAAAATAAATCTCACAAGTTGAGAAAAAAAAATCGGCTCGCAGGCCGTAAACCCTAATTAACTATTACACTAATTGATCAGCTCGCAGGCTGTAAAACAAACCACAAGATTAAACAATTACATCAAACCACATCCTAAGGCCATATCCAATCACCATGCAATTTGCACAAAAACAGTTAAGATCCAATTTTAATGTGCTTGATCAATTTGTAATTGATTTTAGGATTACTAGGGTCAAACAGTCCAATGGGCCCAAACAAGCATGGCCGAACCTCCTTGGAGCCGCCCCGGGTCGAGCCTAGGCGGGCCGGCCCAACCCGTGGGGTTGGCCGACCGCCTAGGCCTTCGGCCTAAGTGGCTTGGGCGGCAAGGAAGGTATGGGGGGGGGGGGGGGTGGACGGTCCCTCTTGGCCGTCCCTCTTGAGTTGTTTCCAAGACAACTCCTCCCTTGTTGCCCAAGGCCAAAACGTTTCCAAATTTGAAACTAGTCTCCAAATTGGTGCTTAAACCTAGATCTAAGATCCTAAAATTTATCAAACTCACTAATCCATGCATTCAATGCACAAACTAGGTCTTGTTTGGTTGAATCACAATGAACATGCATCTTAATGCTTAATTTGTCCATTTTAACGCAATAATCTAACAATTATGGGTGTAAGGACATGAAACGTAACACATAAACCACGTTATGCTCTACGACCAGTGGCTTTGATATCATTGTAGGGTTTTGATCATGGATACGCAGCGGAGGAATAAAATTATCCATTCAAGACCCTCCAAGGATCACAGGAAGTGAATCATAACGATGGTAAGGGAAGAAACAAACAACACACCTTAGGGGTCTCCTGTGATGACTTGTAACGCGAATAGTGTACGTCTCTACGGTTGATCCACGCCTAGAGTTGATATCTAGATATTCCTTCTCCTTTGTGCTAGCTTGGACCGGAGGAAGAAGAAGAAGAAATCACACAACGGGACCAAAAGGCGGCTTCGGCCTCTCCTTTTTGGCCGACGGGTAGGGGGGCAGACGCAAGGGGGTTCGGCCCTCTTGTTGTCTTGCTCTCTCTCTCTCTTGCTTTCTCTCCCACTCAAATTATGTTATGAGCATTAGTTGTATCAAGTGGTAAGGAAGCTAGGAGCATCCTTTATATAGTCCAACAACTCTTGGTCAACTACCTAAAGCCCCTTCCTAATCCTACTAGAATTCGGATTAGTCCCTTCATTGCATATTAGTCCTACTAAGTTTGTAAGGTGTTGCAAAGTGATCCTTACAATTAATTAATTATATTAATGAATTCACAAATCTAGTTCAACCCTTTTGCGCGTGTGACCCCATAGGTTCTATCTAGTTGGTAGCAACAATTTGCTAATATGGAGCGGTCTCTTGCAAGACATCCATTCTAGCCAACTAATAGAATAGTCATCCGACAAACCTTGTGCAAGTATTGTCTTATCCCTTTGTCTCGATATCCTGATTGAACACGAGACATACAAGTCACACTCGTATATCCAATCCATAGTTTCTCGATCTTTGGAATTGCCTTATTCGTGCCAATAATATCAATATTCCATATTAATTTATTTGAGTCTGGCCAGACATTCCATAAGCACTATTCCTCGAGTGACCGCGGATATTTGCTCCCGTTATGTGGGAGGGACAAATTCTATCTACGTCTACTACGATCTCTAAGCTTGCTTCTTATTGTATCCGGTACAGGCCTTTATGGCTACCCAGTCACGGTGTAGCGTTTCACGCTACCAAAATCACAATAATCCACAACTACACGATCAAGTGACTTCAAGTCTAAGGATGACAATACCGTTGTCACCGGGAGAAGCGCTTGTGACTTTACATAACTTGTATGTAGCCTTCTCGGAGATGGGTCAATTCAGTATGTCATTACCCCTAATGCATACCCATGTGTTGGATCATGATATCTCCATATCAATCCAACCCCATACTAGTCTATATGTGATTGTCATGTTAATCAATATAATGGACTTGGGATATTTAAGATAAACAACACAATTGTAAATATAAGGAATTTATTATATTAAATATCCAATAAATAATAAAATGATTATTCTAGCCAAAATAAGTTCTTACTAAAATAGATTGCCTCTAGGGCATCTATTCCAACAGTTTTCTGGTAGCATGTTACCATAGTGGATATGTTCCACCGCCTTGGTATTAGTATATAAGGCACATGCTTCTTGTACTAAACATACATACACAGAGACTGAATAGCTAGTAGCGTAGGGGCTTTAAGAGCTTTTCCATAGTGTGTGTGTCGAGTGGGAGGTGTGTGACTTGTATTCGGGTTGTTTCTCTTCAATAAAATCGGAGTTTTGGGTCATGGAGGTAGCTAACTAATCACTAGTGAACCACGTTAATACTTGTGTTCTTGTCTCATCATTATTATCATCGTTCTAAGCTAGGTCCAGATCATAACAGAACTGTATAACATGTACTTCCATAAGAAAAATGCATAATAAATTTAATGCACAAAGTTCAGGCAGGAGCAGTTTAAGTGCTAAGTATTATAATGGCACTTCTCCCAAAGAAGGATGCACAGCTTTGACATTTAGCACGACAAGCAATGAAATTGACAAACATAATCAAAAGGATCCATAACCGAGGTCCTCTTCCAATAGGAGCACCTTTTTAGTGCTCCAACTGGCTATTGAGAGGTACAAGGTGGATAACAGGATTGGTAATCTTGGGGCCTAGATTAGATCCTTCCACAAAAGAAAACCATAGATTCTTCAAGAAAATAACACATAAACCCAAAATTCTTCAAAAAAATTGGAACAAAATTCAAGAAACGCATGAAGTCAAATTTGGCCCGCAATTCGTCGGAGAGTCTCCCCAAATACATGTGTCGGATGACAAGGGTCGCCGTTGATTCGGCCCTCGGGGGGAGTCGACGGCACCGGTTGTCGTGCCGGCAAGAGTCAAGCTTGGTGAAATAGGGACAGCCGAGCCTATCCTTCTCGGTCCTGTAGACAACCGCCCTTGTCGTGCCATACCATTGCCTCTTTGGATCAGCCATGAGATAGGGTTTCAGATCAGAGACGATTACAGGGTGTCGATGCTTTTTACCGAAAAAATTGAGTGAAAGATGAAGCTTCTTTCTGGTGAGAGGAATCGGATCAAAGAGGCTAGTTTCTAATTTTCACCGGACGCGTTTGTTTATCAGTGGGATAGAATTGACAGTCCAATGGACCCACAATAAGTAAGTCAGTTTGGGACTTTGGGTTTGTAAGGGCTAGTTTCGGAATATTGTGGGGGTGCTAGGAAGCTGCTGCGTGAAAACAATGCGGGGAAGCTGCTGTGAATTCTAGATAAAAATGTTGTTTGGTAAATGTTACCAAAAAACTGCTGTGAAATATTGATGTAATGATTTTATGTTTGGTAAAATCAACTGTGGACTTGCTGTGAGAGGATAATTTTACAAAAATACTTGACACGCGTCGTTTCCGTAAAGATAACAATTGATATTTAAAAAAAAATTAAGGTCAAAATCGGTTGTAGATAAATTAATCAAAAGCACTTTCTGGAAAAGCATCTCCCTTATTGCTGCGTGAAAACTATTGTGGGACAGCGGAAACTGTCCGGAAAAGCAGAAATTTTATTTTTACCAAACACACTAAAACTGTTTCTACTGTCGGAAAGCAACTGTGCTGGCAGCAGAAGCATTCCCAAACTCACCCTAAGTCACATTTGTGTGTGTTTGTAACTTTACATGTGGTTCGTTTTTCGATTTATTACTATAATTCTGGTTTTCCGAGTTCGAAACCGATACGGAAAAACAAATGCGTGTAAATGACGTGTCGAACGGTCACATCAGGTCACATACTATTTTGCTTTTTCTACGCGCGGCGGTCACTGATTAGTCGGTCAAACTGATGTCGGGGTACGAGTACCCCGTGCCCGCGTACAGTGGCATTCGGTGCCCGAGTGTTGGTCACCGGTGAACCAGTTTTTTCAGAACATCAAAAGAAAAAACCAACCCCCACCCAGACAACTCTTGTGATAGTTTTAAAGAACCGACAACCAAGCGATCCAAATACGTAATTTGTTTTGAGCCTTTTTTTCTTTAAGAAGAAGAAGGTCATCTATTAACCAAGTACAATCACAATAAATATTGGATTAACTATTTTTCACAAAAAAATCTTGGGTTAACGAAGAACTAATAAAATATGTTGGGGTATTTAAATTCCCCATTCCTTGTCATGCGCTTTCACTATAATTAGCAATAGAATGTGAAACTTTGTTGAAGCTTCTTGGTATAACATACATGGCATCTCATTTTCGAACGAATTAACCGCTTCAATTCATAAATATCGTTGTAATTTCTGATGAGCTTCATAACTATGTCGATTAACTCTACAACGAGTTTCTTTAAATCTGATTCCACCACTACCGATTGAAAATTTGTGGAAGAGCCCAAATCCCTAATTCTCGAATGGTCGTAGTTTCGGCTTGGACTTAGATTGAGTTTATTAGGGACGACTAACCAATTGCAAATTTGAAGTCGCCTGAATTATAAAAAAATTGTACGTGAAGCATAAAATCATTGTCGTCCTCCTCTTAGTCTTCATCTCCTTTATCCCTCGGTGGCTGTTCTTCATGGCCTCCCATATCGCAAGGCTTTCTCTCTAGCCAAGGAGAAGAAGGTGTTCGAGAGATTCGGGGTTTGACATGATATGATTTGAGGTTGGGGGGGGGGGGGGGGTTCTATCTTTTATTTTCGGTTTGATTATTGGTGTAATTTGGGGTTGTGGTTGTGAACGCACAAATAAGGGGAGGAGATTAAGTGAAAACGGAGCACCGCAAAATTGACTAGATGCTTTCATCTCTCTATTAGTCAGATTGTCCTCGATTGCTTGTTTGAATTATGATTAGAATCTCTTACTTTCAATTACCTCTAGTAATCAAGGGCCCTAAGTCATAAGTAATCAATACCACAACCATGTTACTTCTAACATAATAGAGAGCGGGGGGTAAATCAACAGTTATGAAGCACACAAAGTCTTAATATTAAAAAGTGGCTTCACTATAAGAATTTCTTGTACCACGCTGATCAAAAGTTCCGAAACCCTTCGTAGCAAGCAATATAGGATGAATATTGCAGCATGAAGGGCAGGAAGGATCTAACACATTCAGATCTACAACATGAATTAAAGCGGAATATTCATGTGTTTACCTTGTCTTCCTAAGCTCCTTAATGCAGCGGATGATCGTTTGTTGTTTGCTTTCACGCGCCTCCTTCTTGATCTTGCTCCCACCAATCTAGTGTGAATCTCGAGGACGAACACTGATTGCCACACCACGTTCCACCTCCTTGGATGAAGTTGGAGAGAGACTAGGGTTCTCTACAACTAGTATGAATCTAGACAGAGTAACTTTATTCTCTGGAATAACCTTAGCCTTTTGGCACACCATAATGTGTAGGAGGCTACCTCTTTATATAGGCAAAACTTCTCCTAGGTTTGCACATAAACCCCTAGGGTTTGAGCCTTAGCTACTAACCCTTCTAGTTTGTGCATTAGTGCAACTAACCCCATAAGGTTACGATAATTACATTGGGCACCCCACATGGGCGCACCAATTGCTAACATCTCCCACTCGCACAGTGGGGTTGCACAATCTATCCAGTCTCTATCAATCTCCAACTTTCTATCATCTACAAAAGAGTATTGTGTGGCCGTGGCGTGTGACCGGTGAGAGTACCTGCATTTCGGGAGATCCGTACACCAAACTCGTATAGCCAGCATGGGAAGGCACCCTCTCGGGATATCCACATACCAAACTCGTATAGCCAGCGCAGGAAGGCACCCTTAAAACATAAAACAGTGATAATGCTCTCCGTAACTCTCGTATTCCCCAGATTCCTCCGATTGTCATCTCGTGGATCATGAGCACCTGCCTTGTCCCGAAGGCCATGCTCCAATGAGTCCACATCTCCTTTATATTTTCATATCCTACACGATCCCATAAGATCTTGCAGGTGGGCCCAATGAAGATAATAAAGAGCGATGCAACGAGAATCTTTCCTTACATACATGTGTCACTTAGATTCGGCTCAGCTGCTTTCCCATCAGTGTCCGGAAGGCCGAATCATCCATAGCCGTAAGGTGTCACGCCAAAGTAGCACCACCGACCCGTCTCCTCATGACACAGACGTAAGTACAAAGGGTATACAGTGTCAATCATCTTTCTATGATCGACGAGGCTCACACGATGAGGAATCCCAGGGACTAATTCTACTCATCACCTCATGGTCACTCATAAGCGTGCGTTATTCAAGGGGGAATATGCGCCATAGTGTTTAGACTCTGATCAGAGCGCATGTCTTATCCTTGCAAAGGACCACTATGCAGATGACAATCCGGTAGCCCTTATGGCCACCAGCCCGATTGCTGCCATGTCACACTATTGTGAACAATTATCAGCTCTCGCATCTGGCTTTCTCTACACAGACTGTTCATGGTTCGGGGTAATAACCATGTTCGATTGGCCATAACCAACCTCACCTTGGAACTTATTTCCAATGCGACAGTTGAATCCGTCTGACAGGCTCCTAGCTCTACGGATAGACATCAAGCTCTTATCATAGGCCATATGCTCATATGAAGAAGGCATCTCATATCATATCGCAGGCTTTCAGCGCTTATCGGGATTCTGTCTCATCTTCCGCCACACTCAGACATATCCAGGATATTGCGAAGGCGGTCGCTCGTGTGAGTGAGCCGACCTAGTATGCTCTATGCTAGTACAGGAAATGTAACATATCATACATGTATCAAAACAACATGCTGCTTAAAACAAATCCAATTAAAATCCAGTCAATCAATGTCTCGTGTGCTCATCAATCATATTGCTAGTTGTCGACAACCAAGTCCCAATTCTCTAAAGAGATCCACAAGGACGACTCTCATGTGGTTTAGGAATGGGATGAGCCTACATCCTGGCCCATAGTCGATCCACTCCAGGATTACTCTCTAGGTAGTTATTTCACCTTTTGTGAAATAGTACCCTTGACTATGTGTTTGTCTTTACCGCAATGTTATAGCCGTATGCTAACACTACTCATGGTAATAGGTTTGTTGATAGCTCATAATCTTACAAGAAACCTTCTCAGTTAAACACATTTCTGCCCTATGGCAGAACAGGCAATCGTGCTTCGCTTCCATTGTCAATGGAGCGGTCTAATATGATCATGCAACACTTATATTGCATTTGTTCCATGCGAGTCTATCATCGAGCATGGACGATAGCCTGAGTCGGATCCAAATGCATCTAGGTCCCCACCCTAGTTAGCATATATGGCTAACTAGTCGAAACATCAACTTCCGATTGCATAGCGTTCGCTAGGTCTGAGTATACACCATAGTGCATATAAGACTCATACTGCATCAGGCACTCCGGTTATCTGGTTATTCTAGTATGGTGTCTTTTAGGGCACATGCTTAGGCTCGTAAAGTCTCGCGCTGAGCTACAGGAGTACATATACTCCTTAGGGGACTCGAACAATCCTTAAGCTCCACTAGCCAATAGTGTGTCATCAATATTAAGTGACGTGATTATCAACTCTCTACTAGTAAGAGTGATACACGGTGGTTTCCATTTGTTATCGTAAACATGTAGTAAACGATCCCTGATGAAATACTGCTGTCCAGAGGACTAGCTAAGATCCCATATGGACTTAGTTAGCTTGCACACATTCTGTGCATTTGACCTTAGTCACCTCTAAGATTTCTCCATTGAGAAATTCAGTCGTCACGTCTATCGAGAATGGATCCACAACTATTGATACTACCAAGCGAATCAACGTAATCCTTATTACCCAAAGCCTTGGGAAGGATACCTCGTTGAACCAACGCAAATTCGTCGAATCGACTCAAAACCGTCGATGCCTACCCTCAGAATGAGTGTAGACTTATTCGCTTCTACGCAAGTCATATGCCTTACCACGCTTCCGTCTGGGCCTCTGATTGACCTTGGAAATCCATTAATCTCCAATAGTCTTCCATCCAGTTGGAAATCCAACCCAGCCTTAAACTCGGTTGGCCCTTTATAGACCTTAATTCATCCTGTAAAGCTTACTATTCATTCTTCATAATTAGGGAACGATAAGGCCTAGGATTCTATCCTATCGTATATGCAAAGTGATCCTTAAGATCATCCCTTCGATCTCAAGTAGTCGATGGGGTATGTTCCTATGAGCAACTCCTTTGCATAGGAGGATCATCATTTGCTCTCATCCCTTATGGATGGGCACCCAGCTTGGAAAGTCACTCCCACTGTTCAAAGGATCCTTGAGGGACTAATTCCTCATGATCGACTTAATGAACGGGTATCTTCCAGCGGTATCCTCCATGCTCGTGGAGATAATCATCTCTACGAACATATCCCTTAATTATGGACATCTCCTATGAGAAATCATATATCTCGTGAATCCATTTATGTTACACTACTTATCGGCTGTTGCGCTTCAAATACGCAACCCCTAGAGTGCTCCAAATAGCATAAGAAGATACGTTACTCCATGAAGATACGTTTCTTCCATCTAGGGTCTAACTTCCAATTCCTCCTTGTCAGGTGATGAAAGATCCTGGGACAATATCCTAGGTTCATCATTCTCTTGCGTGGTGACCCTTATGGTCTTCCTTTCGATGTCAATTCATCGACGGGATATGCTCCAAAGAGCGCTCCTACGCAAAGAGGGTTCCTCCACATAGTAATAATCTATGATGGGCTGTTCACTAGGCATGTTACTCCCACTGTCCTGAAGATCCGTAGGAACTATTTCCTGTTGATCATTCAGGGATGGGGTGTCTTCCAGTGAAACTTCTGTTTCGTAGAGACTTATTTCTCAACGAACCTCTTCCTGACTTGAAATTAGTTAGTACATAAGTTGCCGATCCCCATGGCCTAAGGTGACCTCATTCAGGTTGCCTTTTGGTTCACATCTCGTAGGGTGTAGTGGCTACAGACTTGGTGGACTTATGGTTGCGTATGTTGATAGTCGTTTAGCAAAGTGTCTCCTCCGAATAGGGAACTTGTACTTTGCACGCTCTATCATACATCAGACCATCTCTTACAGTAACCTATTCCTCTTATTCTCTACAGCACCCTGCTGAGGCGTGGGAATAGCCAACTGCCTTACTATTTCTCCATCACATAGCTCTTGCTAAGATAGATACTTCCAGTCTCATTCTGGCCAAGGACATATCCTTTTATCCAGACGGTTTTTCTACCTTTTGTAGAGACCTGTCTGAAGCACCCTTGTGCCTCAGACTTATGTGGCCCAAGCACACATAGTTGAGACGTGGACAATAATCTACGAATGTGATGGAACAGTAAGCACCATGTCTTTAGCTTTAACAATTTAATGGAACACAACAACAGAATGAATAATATACAAAGACTCAGTAGTCCTTAATGCTCTACTGGACAATTTTGTGTTTTTGCCTTTCATGTCCGGCAAGAATCACACACAGGTAAGGGTACCTTGGGCAAAATCCAAGCAGGGCTGCCCTAGCTAGCCTGAACATCCTTTCCTGTCATCGTGTGTCTTAATCTAGCGCGCCACATATCAGAATCTTAAGTCATACCCTTAAGTTGACATCCAAGAATTCTTAGGCGTTACTCATGCTAGAATCTTAAGAACGCAAACACCATGATATAACCATATCCAAAGTTAAAACTGTTACCAAAACAAATTTTGGTGGCTACTCCCTCAAAGATAATCCAACGGATCCTTAGACGAGAAATTAGTGCCAGGTCTGGCCTTTTCTCTTAGTCTTAGGAAGACTCCTTTGCTCTTTTTGCGTTTGCCAGTCTTGGGTAATATTGGTCTTATACCAACATTTCCCTTAAATTCATTTATCCTTGCCCCACCTGTTGCCTTGGTCCTAATACCGGGCTAGGGACTATATCTGCCTATCATACTTCAATAAGTATGATCATACTTCTCCAACAGCCTTTAGCAATCATATATTGCTTAGACATCCAAAGTATGCTGGACTAGTATTTCTTAGCAAGCTCTTTCTGCTTAGATCCTAGAACAGGGTGATGTTTGGTCTAATTGAAACATCCTGGCATGTTTTGGTCTTATCCAAACATTCTGACACGTGCAAGGTGTGTCATATAACGTTTCATGAAACGTGGCAGAGATTGCAACAAATTACAAAACGGATAGCTTATACCTGACAACCCTTAACTCTATTATCATACATGGCATCAATCTCAGACGGTAAAGCCGAGTGCTCAATATCATGACATGAGCCATAACTCATAGTAGAGGTAGGATTATTACGAGCCAATGCTCAGAATTTATGTACGCAAATGGCTAAGATGGATCCAAGATTCTTCTTTGGCTTCCTATAAAATGGTCTAGAACATGCTGATGAGGTCATTTCCCCACCTTTTCATAGCATGCTCTATGACATTATCTTGACTGCTGCCTCCCACTATTGGTGAGCCTAAAGATAATGTTCATGTGCTGCTGTGACAACTTATTCATCACATGTTTGACCATGTTTGTAGGTGGTTGACAACCTATGTCCAACGGATGGTTACATAGTACGACAGCTTATCATGTCGTTGTTGTCACCATTTAGCCTTTACAGTTTTTGACTGAGACACGATTGATAGAGACATTGTGGAAGTTAATCACTTGCATTTACTTAGCTCCAAAGTAACATGTGACATCGATTAAAACTTAATAGTTCCTCACAAGGACTCCACCAAAACCTAGCGTATATCCTAGGAATCAAATCTCATCACTTGTGATTTCCTATCAATTTTAATCATGTCATCATGTGAGCTCTTTTGTTTTAGTTCTTTAGCATGCGAGGTTAAACATATATATCCAATCACACGCAGTTATAACATAAAACAAGCATAAGCATAAATAAATATGCAATGGATGTGGCCCCTAAGGTGCACTCCCACTATTGAGAGTACTTCTTGAGCAAGTCTTGAACTCCATCTCATGTCATCTCGCCTACTTGAGGACTCCAAGCTTGAGGCTCCTTTAGACCGTCTAATTGCTCCATGCACCTTGCGCAATAGCTTTTGGTTTGGCCACCTCTCTTGAAGCTTCAATCTTCAATCTCTACTAACTATCTTATTTCTAATAAGAAGTAACCTCATAGAGGCGAGTGGATGAGAAGAGAAGACACTAGAGTATAGAGAGGCACGACACGCAGGCCGTATTTTGATTACATATTCAAAAACCAAAACCAAAACCAAAATATAAAACATCTATGCCACATCCATGCACCAAACACATCCATTCAACCCACAACAGCATGTATAACAATATAATAAACATACTGTAATTTTCTGGAAATTTCCGGAATTAAACAATAATTACTGGAAATTAATAAGCAATAATCTAATCAACTAAAAAGATCGAAAATTGCTCCCTACCACTTAGGGTCTCACCACCTATGGCAAAACGTAGGAAAAATGACCTAAGTCTCCAGAAAAAATTTGGGCTCAAAACAGTGTGTTTAAGGTCGTCAAACTGCCTCGGGAAGTGTGCTAAACACTAATTAATTAATCTAGAAATTACTAAAATTTTCCGTCGCTCCAAAAATTATGAAAAAATAACCACAAAATAGGAAATTTAATTTGGAGTCCCTAGGAAAAAACCGGACGAAAAATGACGGCAGGAGGAGGCCGCACGCGCCCTCACGCGCCGCCGCGCGTGGGCGCGTCCGCCTCCGCCACGCGCCGACGTCGGCCATGTGCCACGGTAGCATGCCACGTGGCATGCCACGTCAGCAACTATGTTGACATCAGCTGCCACGTCATCGCCACGTGACTGTCACGTCATCGCCACGTCAGCCACTTGCTGACGTGGCACCGCCATGTCATCTGCCACGTCAACCCTAGGGCCACGTCAGCAGCCGCCGCCAGCCCTTAGGCGCGTGCGGCGCGTGGCCGCGCGTGGGGGCGGCCTCGGTGGCGCGTGAAGCCCACGCGCCGCCTTCCCGTGCTCCGTTCGCGACGAAATTAATTTTGCCGTGATCGTCTTTTCGTCCTGATCCCGATTATGTGGTCAAAATCCAATTGTAACAAGTTTTTGAAAAACGTGTTCTACTGATTGGATCTAGCAGTCCAGATTAATACAGTTCCGAAACTTTGAAAATTCATAACTAATTCATCGTAAATCCAAAAAATATAAAATTTATATATCTGGAATCCTCGTGAAAAACCCTACCTAACCATATAGGTTTCGTCTACTGGTTATGAAATTTCAGAAACGCGATTTTTAATACAGTTTCGGGAACGCTTATCGAGGCACGAAAAAAAAACTAATGGCTCTGATACCAATGAAGGGCAGGAAGGATCTAACACATTCAGATCTACAACATGAATTAAAGCGGAATATTCATGTGTTTACCTTGTCTTCCTAAGCTCCTTAATGCAGCGGATGATCGTTTGTTATTTGCTTTCACGCGCCTCCTTCTTGATCTTGCTCCCACCAATCTAGTGTGAATCTCGAGGACGAACACTGATTGCCACACCACGTTCCACCTCCTTGGATGAAGTTGGAGAGAGACTAGGGTTCTCTACAACTAGTATGAATCTAGACAGAGTAACTTTATTCTCTGGAATAACCTTAGCCTTTTGGCACACCATAATGTGTAGGAGGCTACCTCTTTATATAGGCAAAACTTCTCCTAGGTTTGCACATAAACCCCTAGGGGTTGAGCCTTAGCTACTAACCCTTCTAGTTTGTGCATTAGTGCAACTAACCCCATAAGGTTACGATAATTACATTGGGCACCCCACATGGGCACACCAATTGCTAACACAGCACATAAGTCAACTCGCTTATGTCCCCTTCTATGTCTAATGCTGCTCCACAAATGATATAAGTCCGTCCAAGTGCTTTTCATGTTTCCCATACTTCATCAAACAAGATTAAAAAAATGACATACCAGGGGAACACACTTTTTGAATCCAACTCCTTATGTTTTGTCACAAGAATTCAACATTTCTTGATCACGAACCCCACATTCCTGAGCTTGGCGACTGCCCCAGTTGGATAAGGACCTTTATAGCTACCTCGTTGGCTCGGGTTCGAGCCCCCCCCCCTTCCATATACGTAGGCTAGTAGTAGATTTCTTACCTTGTACAAAAAAAACACATTCCTTGACAAAATTAGCTACTATAACTCTTCCCAACTTCCCCATGAAACTTTTACCCATTCTGACAGAGCTTATTTATAATCCCCAACTTGGTAAAGTTTCCGCGATAATGCTTTTTCAACTCATATTTACCAACAAACTCAAACCCAAAGAAGAATTCTGACACAATTTTCACTGACATGTTAATGAGCGTAGTAGTTGAAAAAAGGCCAAGGAGTGTAATGTGAATATCACAACAGTAAGCATGAAGGCACTTACAACATCCAGTTACATGATTGATCAGTTGAATATCTCGTGGCTGCCAAGATAATTGGGTCTTTGAGTTATGAAACCAGTGACAAGAGGCTACTAGGTTCAGCTCTGTTAGCTCCGTCCAGTTGACAAAGACAATCATTTGCATATCAATTTCATATATGGAACTTTTGCTCACTTTTGGTGCATTAGCTTGACTAGCGTAGAGCCATATTTCAACCAGCTAGCTTGCACTACCCGATTAATTATCCTGAAGTTCCTCGTATATCTCTTTGCACCACACATTAACAACCCTTACCCATGTTTCTCTCTTGGAGAATTTGGAACACCTTATTGACGGACAAAACATTGAAGACTATTCGCGGACAATCGTATTACCTGAGGAAGCCAAAGAACTAATAAACCAACTGGAAGCTGTTGAGATCAACTGGATACCTCGAAGTTAAAATTGTTTGGCGCATTTGCTTGCTTCCAGGGCTAGGGGAGCTTCCTTTTCATAACAATGGATAGCTAGAATTCTTTCGAGGTTAAGTTAGAGCATGATGATGTACTATGTTTCCTTTTGATCTTTGAATGAAAGTTTATCCCTAAACAACACTAGTAAATTTCGGTGTTAAGTTACTTTAACATCATTTTGTACACGCAACAACGACATATAGCATTCATCGAATTTATGAGCGTGTTTAACCACTAAAAATAATATGAATACGCATAAAAAAGTACAACATAGTGTTTTTAAAACACTATGTTTTTTCCACTATTTATGTTTTTAAACAAGACATAAATTGTGTATATAAAATTCTCTCAAAAAAATCGTGTCTCCCAACTGAGTTTAAATCACCACCTTGTTTTCATCAAAGTTGATTCAAAACACATCACCCAAAAGAAAACACTTAGTTCCTGTTTGGGAACTTGGATTTTTAATCCGATTTGATTAAAATTGGCAATTTAATTTAATTCAATTTGTCTCAACACAATTTTAAGCTGAAAATCAGTTGATTAAGTGCTTGTTTGGTATTGCCAGTTGGGTTAAAATCGGCATCTTTTCAACAATTTCATTTGTTATGTCTGCAAATTTTAATATGATAATCTGCAGATTAAAAAAATCTATGTACAATTGTAGAATCTCCGAAATTGGGAATTATGCAGCTGGAAATCTCTAAAAACATAATTTTGATATTTTCTTTACATTAGCATGATCATAGTTCAGTTATAAATAGGTGTATCAAATTACAGTTCAGTTATAAATAGGGGTATCAAATTATTTGACTTTAGAGCTCTTTAAATTTTATTAAATGGATCAAGTTACTGATCTATAATTTCTCTCATACCAAAAATACTGTGATTCCGATTTAAGTTGATTTTTTTCACATTATTTTCACGTGATTGTTGAGATTTCAGCTGGCACCAAACATGCTCTAAAGTGATCTCAGTGCAATTGTATAATCTCCACAATTGAGGATTAAGCGGCTGAAAAATCTCAAAATAATAATAATAATAATAATAATAATAATAATAATAATAATAATGTATTTTTCACATTAACAAGATCGTACATCATTTACAAGTGTGTGTCAAAAAAGCTATCTATATATCTCTTTAAAGGTTTAGAAGAAGAAGACTATGGTATGGCAGGGTATGAGACTCACTAAGGAGGTCCTGTCACGAGTTGTAAGATAATATGAATAATGTAAGCCTAATGTGTAATAGAAACGTATGAAAGACCTGAGAAGTACTGTAATGTTTGATAGTATGTAATATATATGTTGGGATGTTGTGCTTTAGATTTTCCGCCGTTACTTTTAGCATCGCCCTCCCAGTCTCGTCCGAGCCGGATAAGGGGCTCGTTGCAGGTGGTATAGCACTGTGACGACCCGGTCACACTTTTATTATAAAATATCGATTTACAAAAAGAATCACAATTTACCGTCAACCCTTCTGACACTTTCAGACGTCCAAAACTCAACTAGCAGGACACACAGTCCTCCGAAACAATATTTTTTAATACTGGTAAGTGACTGAATTATTTAAAAAGTTTCATCGGCTCGTCAAAAATGACATTTTTCTATAAATAATTGGTCAAAACAGTCATTTACAACAAATGACTAAAAACAGCTCATATAATCTTTTTTACTAAGAAGATGGTCACGTGTATCAAATTTATAATCTAGAATCTCAGCTCGTACTATATGGATTTTGATTTTCAGCTTATCTGGATTTTCACCCATAATATTTTCATAAGTATAATTTTTGAGATTTTCAACAGATACTGAATAAGATCTTAGTGAACCTTTATGTCTAGAATATTTCTTTCGAGCAATGTTACACACCCCAACAATATCCCAACTTGACCAACTCAAAAGCATGACCTACCACGATATTCATTATTTTCAAAGTGACTGGTGGATGTAGTTGATATGACAAGTTAGGACATGATTGGCAGCATGTCCATCAAGGTGGCAAGATGGGTCGACCCGTGTGCCAATTTGGCACGGCCCGCCCCGGCACGCTCTAAACACGCCCCAAGCACGGCCCGCTCCACCCTTCGACACGGCACGACCCGCTCAAAGGCGTGCTCAACCCGTGGCACGGCCGGGTCACGTTCCTCCCCTATCCAACCCTGCCCGGCCACCATGTCGTGCACGACCCGCACAAACAAGCCCCCTCCGACACGACCCCCCCCCCCCCCCCACAACCTGGCACGTGTTGAGTTTCTAGAATTTTTGAGCCCGGCCTGCCCTACCCCTCGACACGGTCCGACCCGCCCGCCATGTCGTGCACGGCCCGCACAAACAAGGCCTCTCCGACACAACCCGTGCTCGGCCCGGCCCCCTACAACCCGACACGTGCCGAGTTTCTAGAATTTTCGAGCCCGGCCCATCCTGGCCCGCCCTACCCCTCGGCACGGCCCGTCCCCAGCCTGCCGCGCCTCAGCCCGACCCGGCCCGGCCCGCTGCCAATGTAGGGACACATACAACCGCGTAGCAGCAACGCAGATTCTTCTGAGTAAGCAAAAGCCATGACTTTGCTACATTGGGCCCACCCTTTTGTCATTCTGCATGGTAAGCAGCTATCCCATCCGATTCATCCCTTTCTTTCTCCCAAACGGTGACACTCTGTGTCATCTCTCTCTCTCCATAAAGTTTAATCTTTTACTCTCCCTTTCTCTAATTCCTCATCATTCTCTCATGTGGGTGTCTTTCTCTTTTGATCAACGAGCACCGATTGAATGAATTCACCTCTCACAACACAGGTAACACAAAACCCCAAATTCTTTAATTCAATCCACTACTACCCTTGTCTTCGTGTCGGCTACTTCTGTGGTGGTTCTAGATTTGTGGGTTTGTGGTTTTCAGTGAAACCCAGTTGCTAATTTGATTGCTGTTTTAGTCTAATTCGGTTTTTGGGTTGAATCTTGCTTAGCCTTTGTCGGTGGAGTTCTAATCTCTGCTTGGAAGGGCAAGTTACTGGAAAAAGATTGGAATCTGTAATTGGTATTGCTCTTTCTGTTCACGGGTTCAGTTTCATTTTTCTGATTCAGTTGAAATTTTGTTGCTTTTTCTACTGTTGAACTGGGTCAAGAGTCAACTCTGGGTAGTGGGATTTTTTATTGCAGTAGTGGTGTTTTCCCCTTTTCAATTGGTGGGTGTTGGACTTTGAGTTCATGATTCACCTGATGAGAGATTTGGGTTTTTTCTGTAGCTGTTGGTTTTGTTTGAATTAGTGAACTGAGTGAGGAAAGCTAGCTCTTTTCATCTATCTACTGGGAATCTTCCTCTGCACCTCTTGTGTAGAAACTAGGCCTTATTGGGGCAGTGAAAATATTTGCTACCAATCATGATCTGTCTTGTTTTCCCTTTTAGATGGTTAATAGTTGTTTGTTAATTGATTGGAGTTAGATTGGGATCTATGGGCTAAGAGAAAGAAACAATCAAGCACAAAAGAGTAAATTATGACTTCTTCAAACTTGAAGTCTAGCTCATGTGGCAAGAGCAATCATGGAGAAAGGAAGAAATGGATGCAACTGTGCAAAGATATGTCACCTTGTTTTGCTAAGAAAATAGTGGCTAATGTGTGATTGGGAATCGAGTGAAAAATGAGAGAAAAATATAACCGGGTTTCATTTTTTAGAATTGTCTACTAGTAAAATACTATTACTGACCAAAAGATCCATCAGTTAGCGTTTTTAGCGGCCAGTAAATTACAACAGATCCCCAGGAGTTCCGATGTGTCTGTAACTAATTCCATCTTCATTGGAGTGAGTTGCATTCTATGTTGAAGTTCTGGACTCGCATTTAGTGAGTCTCTGCGTAGTAGGAATAGTTGCAGGAAATATGGTTGTCTTACCTCTGTGTTGCTGCTGTATAGCTATGACACTTGTTTCTTTGGGGTTTATTCAACATTTATTCGTTCCTCAATCATTTGTCGGCATCTATGTTTTTCGTGATTTGTCATTCAGCAGCTTTATTTGCTGCTCAATTCCTTTTACGGTTTAGAAGCGAGTAGTCCAAATTAAGTTCGTGGTTGGTGCTTTGACTGATCTTAGCTCAAGAAATCAAAACCCTGGGATTCTGGGAATGACTTGTGCCTTACTGAAGTGATTTCTAATTTGTTTTGACAAGGTCCCCAAAGATTGCATGTAGGAGTTCCTCATTTGAGATGAAGGCAAGGATAGGATATATGATATTGTTTTGTTCATAATATGTACACTAATGAGTTGGCAACATCTCTGCAGTTTGCACATGACACTGTATACATCTTCTAGTACCCAGAAAGGGCCTTTCAATCTTGTTGTAAAGGATAACTTAAAACTTACTATCACCATGTTTTATACTATCACTTTAGAATTTAGTGTTAGTTCTAAAACTCTTAGTTTGATGTTTTCTTATTTCAGGAAGAAGCCCATGTCCTGATTACTTAATCTAGTAAAAGCACAGAAAAGAAAAGAAAAAAATTAAGGATTGATGGGGGCTTCAAACTCTAAAATAGAAGAAGACAATGCTTTGCAGCTATGTCGTGTGAGAAAGAAGTTCATCAGGGAAGCACTTGATGGCAGGTGCTCCTTAGCAGCCACTCATGTTGCATATGTACAGTCGCTTAAAATTGTGGGAACTGCATTAAGGAAGTTTGTTGAGCCAGAAGGCCCCATGGACTCTTCTTTATACACTTCCACTAGCGCAATTCCGGAGCCACTTGTGTTAATTGAAAAGTCCCTATCTCAGTTCTCGTATCCTTCTCCATCAGTGTCTCAGCGCATGGATGGAACTGAACATTACTCTCCAACTCCTTCTCCGCCTACTTCGAGTCGATATCAGGCACATCATATGAAATTCACTGGTATGTTTTCGCGAAAAGTTGAAGAAAAGCCTCCCGTACCTATTACAGGTTCTGTCACATCTTCAGTTAACACGCAGAGTAATGCACCTCAATCTGCTGGAAGGCCTGAAACACCACCATTGGAACCACCGCGACCAGAAACACCTACCACCCCAAGTGAAAGTGAAACTCCATGGGATTACTTTGGCCTCTTTCATCCAATTGATACTCATTTCTCTTCGCAGGAAGTCAGAGGTCCAAATCAAGGTTTTGAGAATGTTTCGCAGGATGTCAGAGGTTCAAATCATGGGTTTGAGAATGTTTCGCAGGAGGTCAGAGGTTCAAATCATGGGATTGAGAATGTTTCGCAGGAGGTCAGAGGTTCAAATCATGGGTTTGAGGATGTTCTGCAGGAGGTCAGAGGTTCAAATCACGGGTTTGAGAATGTTTTGCAGGAGGTCAGAGGTTTAAACCAAGGGTTGGAGAATGTTGATAATGTAAGGAGGCTTCGGGAGGAGCAGGGTATTCCTGATTTGGAAGATGCAGCGGAGAAAGGTTCTCCTGAAAGAGGCGAGTCGCAAGTATCTGAAGATGAATTTGATGAGCCTTCTACTGATACACTAGTTCGAAGTTTTGAAAATGTCAATAGGGTGCTGGATCAGGGTGCTGCGGCTACCTCTTCAGTAGACATTCCATCTGCAGAGAGTGTTGAGCCAGAAGCTGAGCCTTTGAATCGTGGGAAAAGTAACTCTCCTCATCTGTCACCTTTGAGACCCACAGCTTCTCCAGGAGTTACTGTCTCGGATGGTGTAAAGAGATCAGCAATGAAAGAAGATGGTGTTCCAGTTCCACGCAAGGTTACTCCTAAGAATTTCTTTTCAAGTGTGAAAGAGATTGAACATCTCTTTATTAAAGCTTCCGAATCTGGGAAAGAAGTTCCGCGCATGCTTGAAGCGAATAAGTTCCATTTTCGTCCAGTTTTGCCTGAGAAAGAACGTAATTTCCTCCTCCCTCCTCTATCACTGCCTCTCTTTATCTAAAGCTTTTCTTTCTGGTGGATGATTTTGACTAAAAGTATTATAATGTGGCAGGTGGATCGACATTCTTGAAAGCATGTTTTTCTTGTGGAGATGATCCCAGCCAAATTCAAGAAGGTAGTCTCTTCATCTTGGCGTATATTTGTGTGTTTCCCCTTTCATAGACAATAACGTACTGAGTGGTGGCTCATAATAGGGTTGTTTGGGAACATTGGATTACAAGTGGTGGGTATCATTTAAGTGAGGGTGGTACCCAAGGCAAAGTGTTCTGTTTTTGTTCTTAGTTTTTGTAACCCACCCCTTAAAGAAAACCGCATTTAAATCAAACAATGGGCACTCGGCACCTCAAATGAGATGGTTGTTGTGTAAGGGTATCCACTGCTCTCCAAACTTCTCATAAAGGTTTGCCATGCCAGTGAAGTAATTTACTTCTTGGAACCCTGATACTTGAATTGAGTCTCATCATTTGATTATCAAATGTTCAATTCAGGTTCATGTTATATGACATCATTTGTGTGCAAATCTGTTGAACATGATCTTTTATTTTAACATTTGCAACATACTGGCCATGTTTTTCTCATTCGTCTTCTTTTGATTGTCAACTTAGAGCCTGCCCAAGCTTCCGTGAAGTACCTGACCTGGCATAGGACAACATCATCACGTTCCTCGTCTTCCAGAAACCCTCTCGGTGCAAACTCAAGAGATGATATTGAAGATCTCACTAACAGTCTGTTTGATAGCTTCAGTACGATCTCAGGAGGTCATGCTTCTACTTTAGATAGATTATACGCATGGGAGAGGAAGCTCTATGACGAGGTCAAGGTATTGGTTTGAAATGAGTTTGATATTGTGAATTAGGAAAGCGTGTTAGAATCTATATCTATGAGAAGTGAGCCACCTGATGTGTGGTTATTATACTTACTTTGTGCTTCTTTTACAATGCCATGTGAATCTTACAGGTGGTAGTTCCTAAAGGTTAAGTCAATGAAAAGCGCTCACCCGCTCCCTAGACTCATGTTTTCTTCTGATTTTCCCTAATGATAACTAGCTCTAGTTCTCGGTGCTATTCATCATTAGACTAATTGACGATATAATATTATTAAAATATTAAGGATGGAGTATTACAAATATTTGACAGTTGAAGACCTCAACTGGGTATGCTTTGATGAAATAAACCTGAGAAATTCAGCAAGCACAGTATTTAAGGAAGCTCAAATAGGGATATTGCATGTTGTGTGGATGTTAAATTGTTAATCACGCAGGTTTGTGTATGTGGTACATACCAAAATTTTGGTATGAGCGTCCGATGTTATTCTGTAGACATAATACGTACATGTATAATAATGCTAGCATTAGTAAAGAAAAACCTGTATAAGTTAAAGAAAAGTTACATTTGTAAAACCACTTTAGATCTTTTCAGAACCCCCCATTTGGTTTGTTTCCTCTTTTGGTAACCTAGGCTTTGCACTATAATCTTGGTCAATTTAAACTAACTGAATGATGCCTTTTCATTTTCGTAAATTTTTGTTTTGATAAAAGATTGAATAAGGTTTCTGCTTTAAATTGCTAAATTATTCTGAATATATCATAATTCTTCTAACAGGAGCCTAGTTTTATGTTGTCCTTCCTTTTATATTTTCCCTCGCTGTATTCGAATTACTTTTTAAATGTACGTATTAATTCTATATTAGAACTTCTTGTATTGAAATAATATGACATTTTCAGGCTAGTAAGCTGGTTAGAAAGAAGTATGACATGGAGTGTAGATTTCTTAGACAACTAGAGTCAAAGGGAGAAAGTCCCAGCAAGATTGATAAAACTCGAGCTATTGTCAAGGATTTGCACTCAAGAATCAGAGTTGCAGTTCACAGAATCGACACAATATCAAAGAAAGTCGAAGAGCTAAGAGACCAAGAGCTTCAACCACAACTGGAGGAGTTGATAGAAGGGTATGTTTTTTATAGTCTTTTCACATACTTGGATTCATAATTTCATAATTTTATGTGCTTGTTTGTGTTCACTTAAAATATAAGGTGTGTGTGTGTGTGTGTTCCTTAAGAGGATAGGTCAATCTAGCATAAGTTCTGTGCTGCAAAGGAGCTGTTATCAAATCGTGCATTCATGTCCTGAACCATGGTTTATCTAAGTCGAACTTGAAGTTAACTTGGTGTAAACAAGAAACAAAAATTACTTTTTTGGTAGAATAGGTCAACTTATACAGAAACCCACATCTTTATCTAAATGGAACCATTATCTCTATCTCTTCATGACCATTTCCAAACTTCTATGATTTCCATGGAACTTCTTCTTCCTAGATGGAGAGAGGAACAATCTTGCTATATCCTTTACCTTTCACTCAAGCCCCAAGATTTGATTGGTGCTGCCTTTCGATGTGCTGAGCAATTCATGATACAGTGACACATTAGTTTTTTGTTTGCCTGGGTTATTGGTTCATAAGATCATTTTATGGACAGTTTTTCCTACCTGAATCCAAAAATCGGATGCAAATAGTTGTGGGAAGGAACTACAGGAGAAATTTAGCGATCTTGGGTATCTGTAATTTAAAAAAGGGTTGTTGAGATGACATAGTGCAAGATATGTTTCTTCCCCTTTTTAGTGGTTACTCCCTCCGTTCCCACAAAAGTTGCCTATTTTGGGAACTATTGAATTTAAAGGAGACATGCAGTTAATTCACTTGAATTCAAAATTTAGCATGCTATTCCCGACATTGTCCTATCTTTTTATTTATCCAACACTAACTTCAATACATATTTATGGGTACTTTTGGAACTTCTCAATTTTTTAGTGCTTTAAAAAGGAAGTGGACAACCATTTTGGGATAAACCAAAATAGAAAGATGGACAACCTTTGCGGGCCGGGGGGAGTATAATTTTGATGTCATATATATATCAAATTTCCCTACCTTGAATTGTATTTTCTTTAGAGTGGACTTGTTTTTTCTTCTCCGGGAGATGAAATGACGCTTATTGTGCAAAAAAACATAGAACTCCAAACATTTATGCACATGGAAGTAAGCACATGAAAAGGCATTTCCCACTAAATCTATATTTAGAACTAGATTCTGCCAGAAAGATAAAACATTTGACGTACACTGTTCAAGTAGTAAGGTACCATCCACCATGCCAGATTAGTCTGGTCCCCTCATGAACTACACCCGATTTGTTATCTATGGAGTTTATATGAGCCTTTGTTTTTTATATTGGAATTCAAAGAAGGAAGTTGGCAAAAGTTTCTTTCTCTCTCGACCAAGCTGGTTGGAGATCCTTAAAGTTCCACCTTAGTGTAGAAGAGTGGGCATCAAAGCCAGACACACCCAGTAGCTCAGAAGATGAAGGGAGTTGAAAACAAAAAGGTGGGCAAATATACCAAGAACGTTTGATTATTTACAAACGAGTCATTGCTTTGTGTGCTGAAGAAAGCAAGAGTGCTAAAGGACGCAGGATTTTGAGACGAGTCATTTGATTATACCTACATTGTTAAAAGGTCGAATTTTATGAACAATTTTACTCTTGGTTAGAACTCAAGGGTCAAGACACTTAAATTTTTCATACAATGATAAACCTTGTGACACAAGATTTGTATAAACCGAAATTTGATTTTCAATAAGTAGTTGCTAATCATGATATGTAGAATTGGAGAAAAACTTGGAATGATAAATAATAAATCACTATAATATTGAGAAAATCAAGGTATATTTATATATGATTCGAGGTAAGATCAAATCGAAATTACCTGGACTTTGAAAACTTTGAAATAATCAAAGCTAAATTTGAAAGATCATGTCGGACCTCCTAAATTTCGAGGGGGGCAATGCATTATACTTCTCAGAAGTATCTGAAACTATGTGAGTGATGTGTGGAATTCAATCCACTGTCCGCATATAGGTTTGCCTCTAGCTGACCAAACTTGCTTCAATAGTAGTTCAACCTGAGAGTGAACTGGCAGTTGTGCGTTGAAGTTCATCCCTTACCTCATTTATGCCTTTATTTCCATTTGCTTTGCACCATACAATTTGGTCCAATTTGTTGTGTGTTACTCGCGTCATATGGGCTTCTAGGTACGGGCGAGTATTAGTTGATATTCTCTTACTTGAACTTTTTTGCTTATGATTTTGGGATAATGGCGACTTAGTATGACATGAAGAAACATAAAGGTCATTTTGGGTAGTCTTGTTAAACTCAAGGAGATGCATAAACGATGGGTCTATCCACCTTCTTTATACACTTACATTCTCTCCTTTCAAGATGCAAACGACTAGTTGTACTTGTAGCAACATGGTAAATTACATTCCCTAAAAAATGGTTAATTACAAATTTAAGTTTCTTCCCACAAGCCTACAATATCGACTTAGTCAAAATTACTGACCTACAAGAGTTTACCGTTTAAGTGAGCTCTCCCCTTCATAGCTTAAAGGTTACTTATATGATCAAGTTTTAGGTCATCGGACCAACTATTATTAGTCTTTTGTAGTTCTCGAATTGTTACTGTATATCAATTAATAATTCCACTATTTTATGTGCTATTTCTCGTAGAGGAGAAGCCCAAAATACCCCTGATTCGTACTCGAAATCCAAAACTACCACCATTTCAGAAAATAAACAGAATATAGTGAAGTGCAAAACACATTTTAAATTGCGGATATTTTACTATTGTAAGTATACTAATGAAATATATAAAATAATGTAGGGATGACTTGTAAAATTCAGTTGTTTATTCAATTGTGCATACATATGATGTTGGCCATTTCACCGCTATAGTAGATAAGTTGTACTTATCGTTTCACAATCATTGATACTGTTTCTCATGACCCGTGAAAGTATATTTCGAAGAATAATAAAGCCTTCTGTACAAGTTAAACACATTATGGGTACATTATTTAGCAGTAACCATAATAATAATTTTTATTATTTAAAGATATTAAGATTGCTCTACAAGCTGGATACAGAATATCCTAAAAAAATTCTGGCAAAGTTCTAACTGCAAAATGACCACTAAAATAACCTGCAAAGATCTAGTACCAGCTAAAAGATTTGCCATGACATACTCCTAAAATCTGATTAAGAACCTGATGAAATAAATTTGTATCACAAGAATTAGAATGTCATGGGACAAGACAACACACGAGAGATACATAATTTCTACGAAAAATTCAAGAGAGTTCCTTCTGTAAATTGACCAATCCAAAAACATTTTGGGGTATATCCGTATATACGGCACAAACGGTTTACCATAGCGTACACCACCTCCAGAGTAAAATGATATCGAAAAGTCTAGATAACTATAGAAATCAATTCTTCATGAACAGTTGACAAGAAGTCAAAATAGATGCAGAATATAACCTGAATTGCACATGTCAAGTCTCACAACCTGGCTTTGAAGACTCTCTTTTCCCACCCTCGATCCCACAACATGATTGAAATAACATCGTGGCTCAGCACAACATGTCTCACCATTTATCTTAACTAAAAACAAGGATAAAGTTTCTCATGTACACAATTATGACATATGGGTTAGATTGTAGGCGACTAGGCGTATTATGAGAATAACTTGGTAAAATTCAGAAGGTAAAAAAAAGAGTAAGAAGAAAAAGTAGATATTTAAGATTTTAGCTTAGATAAAGACTAAATTTGTTGATGTGATCATTTAAGTGTGATATAAGCTATCAACTCATCACCAAATAAGAAGCAAGAGAGAAACCAAGAGATAAATCAAAATGGAGGTATTAAGAACCCTAGATATTCAGTTGATGGGCTGCATTCATTCTTGTATATCTACAGTGAGGCTTTCTATTATGGTGAACGGGACTTGTAAAGGTTTTTTCCAATCTTCATATGGTTTGAGAGAGGAAGAGGATCCTCTTTGCCAAGTTATCTATAATTGTCATAAAGGCCTTAAGAGGAGGTTGTAGAGAGCGGTTTGAGGTGGATTTTGAGGGGGTTTCAGGTAGGTCAGGGGAATGGAACATCCTAGTGTACTGGTTTCTCATCTACTCTTTGCGGATGATAGTCTTGTTTTCTTGTAGGCGAAAGCGAGTTGATTGGGCTATTTCGGGTGTCCCAGATTGTTTAGCTGGTTTCTGGGTTAGCTTGGGTAAATCGGAGGTCATTCTTATTAGGTCTGTACCTATGATTGATGAGTTTGCGAGCATCCCGGGGTGAAAGGTTGCTCAGCTCCCCATCTGGACTTAAGGCTGCTTTTGGGGGCTAAGCGTAAGGACACTTGGGTGTGGGATCAAATAGTGATCATCATTGGAAGAGGCAATATCTGGTTGGGTTACTCTGATAGAGTATACATTGCCCAGCCTTCCTACCTATTTTATGCCCCTCTTCATGATTCCTGTTTCTGTTTTTAGGTGGTTAGAGAAATTTCAGTGTGATATTTTTGTGGGGAGGGATGGAAGATGAGGCTAAGTACCATTTAGTAGACTGGCATACATGTTATGGAGTGAAAAGTGGGCGGTTGGGTTTCTGAAAGTTGATTCTTTTTAATCAGTCGTATCTGGGAAACTTTCCATGGGGCTCTGAAGTGCGATACTTTTTTGTCATTGGTTTTTCTCCAGTTGCTTTTTGAATGGTCGACCTGCATACTACTTGGGCCGGTTGTTCATTTGCTGGATTCTTGATCCTTTGTCTTAGTTTGTTTTTGCTGGATTTTCTCGCTCATAGTTCCTCAAAGAAGGGCTGGATATGATCCGGCTGAGCCGGGTTCGGGCGGGGCTTGAGCGGGCCGACTATTTTTCAAGCCCAGGCCCGAACTTTTTGGGCTATTCCAAACCGAGGCCCAGCCCGTAGACCGAATATGCATAAATTTCCATCAACTAACCTTAAACATACATATAAATGGAATTCAACATATACAAACACCCAAAATTCAACTAAAAATCTACAATGATATTCTAGGCTTAGTCCTTAGGGATTGTTTGGATGCAAGTATGCAACACACTAAAGCTATCAAAGGGGCGGTGAACCGGCCCGATTTTAACCGTTTCTTGAGACTTGAGTAACGGAGCCCGAGCCCAAAAGGACCGAACCGGGACCAAAACCGTTTATTGCGGGCTAAGGCCGGTTAGACCTTCTACCGAACCCTGAACTGGCCCGAAACCGGCCTGGTAATAACCGATCAGAACCGTTCACCGAGCTGGGCTCGAAACTGAACGGTTAAATGAACCTAACCGGCACTTTCCCACCTTCTATATATATATATATATGAACTGGTATACCCGGTTACGGTTACACGGGCCAGGCCGGTTAGAGGATACAAAAAATTCCAGGCCGGTTAACCGTAACCGAATAACTGGTAATCGAGTCCGAGCCGAACAGAACCCGATCGGTTCAAGGGTCTCGGGCCGGTTTCGCTTAACCGAAATTACAGCTCTACAACACACCATGATAAATCTATACTAAGACATAAAGGGTACGTTTGGACTTCTAGGATTAGCAGTATTAGCTGGGGTTGGACTAATTTCAGATATTAGTCAATACTGTGTTTGGTTGTTCTGGACTTATTATAATACTACCAGGACTACATTGTGAAAAGATGATGTTTAATACCCCAAATTAGTACCCTCTCACATGAGGGTATTAGACTGGACTATTTGTACCTTAATACTGAATTAATGCTGCACAAAACCAAACACATTGTTAATTACAGTTCAGCTAATCCAGTCCAATACGGCTAGTCCGGAAAATTAAACACGTGCCATAAATTGATTTCAGTACATCATTTCTCTGGGCCCGACCTGGGACTGTCACATCGAGCCCGGCTCAAAATTCAATCGGTTCCATTATTAAGGCCCATGCCCTATCTTTTGGGAAAATAATAGGACCAGGCCCTACAATTTCCGGGATGGCCGGGCGGGCTTTTCAGGTCATCGGGCCGATGACCAGCACTAACTTAAAAGTCTCAAATAGTGGTATTCCTTGATTTTGGTATGAATTAGGGGAATTTTGTTTTTCCTCCCCTCATTTCTTCTATCTAGCTTGGGGGCATAACTTGGTGTGCCTGCTAGACTAGGCTCTTCAGAGTTAAGATAACCCAGAAGTAGGAAAAAGTTACTGCTGGATCCTCGTGCTACTGTTTTTTATAGACATGAGATGAGTATATAACTACTATTACTGTGTTTTACTTTGTTTGTCGTCGGCAAGTATATGCTAAAACTGGCCCCTTGTCACTCCCCGAATTCCGTGATTGAATAAAATGAATCGAGATATTTTATTATTAGCACTATATTGTACCAACACGTCGCTCATCTTTGTTTCACCTCACTAATTTCAGGTTAAGACGGATGTGGGACGTAATGTTTGAATGCCACAAGCTCCAGTTCCAAACAATATCGGACGCGTACGACAACGGCCACTTCAAGATCTCCTTACGATCCGAATCGCGCCGACACATCGCGATCCATCTCGAACACGTATTAACCTCCCTATCATCAAGTTTCACAAAATGGATTGGTGCTCAAGAAATCTACATCAAAGCCATCAACGACTGGCTCATGAAATGCGTCTCTCTTCCTCAGCAATCTTCCAAGCGCAAGAGGCGTACACCGGCACCGTCCATTCGCACCTTTGGTCCGCCGCCAATTTATGTCACGTGTAGTCTCTGGTTGGAAATGCTCGGCGCTCTTCCTTCAAAGAATGTTGCCGAATCCATTAAGGGTTTAGCTTCAGAAGTTTCCCACTTCTTGCCTCGCCAGGAGAAGAACCAAGGAAAAGGTAATAAGAACTCCCACTCTGCATCTTTTGGTGAGATGAATATGAATTTACTGAGAGATGAAGAAGACGGTGATTGGGTGATGGGTTTTGATCGGTTCAAGACGAGCTTGGTGGGTTTTCTGGGTCAGTTGAATAACTTTGCTGAATCGTCAGTGAAGATGTTTTCGGACCTTGAGAGTGCCATTGAGAAATCCAAGAACAATTATTATCGCATCCCGCCTCGTACATGAAGAAGAAAGCAAATAAAAGATGAAACTGGATACATGTAGAGAAGAAGCGAAAAAAATATTTTTTACTAATATTTATTTACAGTGGAACAAGATAGTTTCTGGTGAAGAAGGATAGGAAGAAATAAGTGCTCTACTCTCCTATGGAGGCTGGGTAATAAGTAGCTGCTGCTGGGTTATAGTGAAAGCTGTAAATTTGAGGTTTGTAGGTAAAAGTCTGTTTCCAATTGTTATTGAACTTGTTATAGTTGTTGTGTTTGTAATATCTATAGCATGTTGAAACATGTATATGGAGTATAGACTATGTATAGACTTTGAGAATGGGAGGTTACAGTTTTGTCCTTGTAGTTTTCGTTTAATGACAAGCTATTGCTCTGTATGAATCTGGCATTGTTGAATTTGGTAGAATTGGGACTAGGAATTAAGTAATGATATTACCCGTGGCTGCCACTTTTTGCCAGTTTTTGATTTTGAATTTCATCCTGAAAGAGAAAAGAGTATATCATGGGTCTCGGTCTTTGTTCTCATTCAGATCTACGGATTTATGAAGCCGACATTAGTAAGATGAATAGTAATACGCCAAACTCTCTTCAGTGAATAGAGATTCCAGTTCCGGTTATCACACTATTAAGTCTGTCTCGGACTTGATACATTATTTTAGTTTGCCTTTTCTCTTCTAATTGAAAGCGCCCGGTTAAGGAAACGTCAATTATAGTGTTTTCTAGAGTCTAGACCTTGTTATTTTCTTGTTTTTCATCTGATACCAAACATGCTCTAAGTTGTCGCTCTCCATTACTTTGATAGACAACTTCTCAAGTTCTTTCTGTGCACATTGGAGAAATACAACTTCTCCAGTTCTTAGTTCACGGTGTGTTGATTACATGATGTTACACTATATTAGATTTGCAGGAACAGTGACGATTGTTAAATTTAGTTACATTAACAAGTACCAAAAGCAATGTTGGTATGTTTGTGGAGTCCATGTTCGTAGAGGGGTCGAAGATACAAGCGTATTTAATTGTCCTCTCCTAGTATAGAATTATATTAGTTCAAGTGTTTTATGCTTCAGCGTATATTTAGATATTATATAATCGACGATATTGAATCTGCAAACGTAGCAGTTCCACATTTAAGAAAAAGCATTTAAACAGAAGGCCATGTCCTTCTTCACAAGGAGACACAACTTGTGAATTAAAAGATTCATAAACTAGTTGGAAGTAAGCAACCAATTAATTATAAATTTGAAAAAATTCAGGTTAAAATATGAGAGAAAAGACCAGTCATAGTTTTCTGTTGGATGGATAACAGATTGTAACCACATAACCATGTTGGATCTGGCATTATTCTCTTCACCACATGTACTTGCAATTTAACTAAATATTTTTTCGTGTGATTATATTAATTTATCTATGCAAAATGATTCTTGTGGTGTTTGGAGATTTGTCCTTTGCTATGTGTCCTGGTACATGTACCTACAAAACCTTCCATGTTCTCATGTCACATAAACAACCAAACCAAGAAGATATTATACCATGCTATGGTTGCAAGTCACTTTCTGTGCTCTTGAGAAAAAATTTAAGTCAACATATTGTTTACTACTCCACTGTTCTTTCACTGTCAAATCCACCGTGAATTAAGATCGCCAACATATGAACTACTTATCAGTTACAATTAAAATATAAAGTGCAAATTGATTAACAAATAATTTCAAACACATTTTACCATTCACATCCCTCTTGTTTCTGAAGATATCATTTTTTCTTTGTGAAATTGTTTTTCCAACGGTCTACCACTCTAAAGATATCAATAAGAGAGTCAAATATGTGTCTTCATTGTTTTTAAAAGTCTTTTTTATATTATTACAAAATTTATGCAAAACTCTTGCGAAATCAGTTTACATAACATAAGTTTTAACTAGTAGTAAGATGTTCTAGCACACACAAAATGTGAAACATATTCGACGCGAAAGAGCAGATCAGAGTCTTTAACAATGGTGAGACAGAACCATGTTAGCATCGCTCTAAGGTGAAAGCATTGTGCTAACTTCTCATTTAATATTTTTCAATTTCTCTACCAACAAAGAAAAGTATGGAAAAAGAAAAAGAAAAAGAAAAAACAACAATAGAGTAGTGCTATGCATCAAAGCAAACGTTTAGCCACATCTCAACCTCAAAGAGTCAGAAAAATGATTTACAATAAATAATTAGTCAACAATAGATCACATAATTAAAAATAAAAAGCAGATATTAAAAAAATGAGAAACAAAGTAAAAAGGGTTTGACTTAAACTATATTCAACCACCATGGCCATGCCAACTCTGTGGAGGAGTATGATCTAAAATAAAGATTTGATTTTTGACACACACAACAAGTTTTCTCTTATTTCCTCCTCAAGTCTAGCGTATGAAGATTCATTTGATCCCCAAAGTCAACTTGCTCAACTGTCAACTCTAAGCATGCTTAAATGTTTAAAATTAAACTGATTCACAGATTCCCGCCGGCAACTACTACGAAAAAAATTGTAAAAGATAAAATAAACCATAAATTTAAAAATAAATATCCAGAAGGTAATGAAAATTGGTTGTGTTAATTTTGGAGGGTGAAATGAAGGAAATGCTCATGCGGGTAGTTTACTGGCTGGAAAAATCTTTGCCAGAAAAAGACTGACATGAAGAGGACAGAAAATGATGATTTCGACGATTGTTTCAAAGAAAACATGAAAGCAGGAGATCTAACTTGCCCACCTCGAATGAGGTCAGTAAAAACTTGAAGGACAGTATGAATATGACTTCTAACTCCTAGCAATTAAGGGCATCTCCAGCCCCTTGAGAGAAGGCTGGGGAAAGGGAAAGGGAAAGGGGAAGAGGAAGGGAAAGAAAAGCCCCCCTCCAGGGGGGAGGGAAATCCCCCACGGGCTTTCACTTGCCACGGGGAAATTTTTTGGGCAAAATATCTCTAGACTCAATTTCAACACTATGAACTCGTAAGTCAAAATCCAACTTTTCAGCTTATAAGTCCATACCAGACAGTACTTATAAGTTGACTTCAACTTATAATCCAGAACTGACTAATAAGCTGTTTATAAGTCGTACCAAACTCCCCCTTAATCTTCCTATAAAAGAAGTAAAGATTTAATAAGAAAGTACTTAGCATTACATAAGAATGAGATAGTATAAAAATTAAATTTGTTTGGATGAGGGGAAGGTGATTGGTTCATGGAGACGATAAGGTAACTGAGTGGAAGGTGACGGGTGGAAGGGAAAATGGTGAGGCCGTGGCTCGTGAGGGGAAGCGGAAGGAGACGGTGAAGGGGTTGGAGATGCTCTAACTGACATGACCTAGCAAAAGAAAATCTACTACTACAGTATCAGTTCCAAACAACCCCCCTTGCTCCCAAGAGCAATGCACTTTCCCCGAAGTGCGACAACCACACACTATAGAGCAATTATACACAAGGGCACAAGGGAAACCAGACACGGTAACCTAGAATAGACGAGACCAAGGCATTGGCATCCCTCAAGTGCGACAACCCCACATTTGAGAGCGCTTACACGTGATAAGACCAGACTATACTGGTAAGTGGGCAACCTAGAATAGACAAGTACCTGACCACATACCAAACAGAACCAGGTTCCAGACAAATGTGTCCGGAACACAGTGACATCCGAAAAGAAGAAACACAAGACCTAACACTAAGCAACCAACTCAAAATATCATACACCCGAAAAGAGCAAATATCCATTTTGCTTCTCTGTGAGCACTTACTGAACTCTAGTAGGTAAACCTGACTACCCGGTATCCTGAATAGACAACTACCTAGAATTAAAATACCTAAACATCTTTCTCCATCACAAAAAATATCAAAAAACCTTTGACATAACAACCATCAATTAATTTAAACAGCAATCATAAATCAAAAAGATTCCAACCAGAAACACATGGTTGAACAGCAGAACAGAAAGCAAAGCAAATTGTAGCAAACTTATTTATATAACATCTAAAATATCCCGGATGTTTCAAAACATTAAACCAGAGCATAGTTCAACTGCTAATTGCCCTATTTCCCTGGACTACTAGCAGAACTTGCAGACTCTAGAAAAAAAAACTGAAAAAGTAAAGGTAATAAGCAGAAAAGACCATAAAGAAAAGAACTTTCGGCTCAAAGAAATTATCTTGGCCAAGATAGAGCTGGGACCTGTTGTTCTTCTGACGATTTACTGGTACCACATCGGGAGATCAGGCTTGAAGAGAGCATTCTGAGCGAAATCAACAGCCTGAGGATTGAACGGAGACCCAAACATCATCTGGAAGTTCTCGCCGGCCGCCGCTGCCTCAAATGGAGAGTTCAAAGCCTTGCATTGGTCAAACTGATCCGCCGGTGGCATGAACATTGAGCCATTAATGGGCAAATTCGCATCATCAAAAAGGTTACCCTCCATGATCATCCCTGGCTCATGGATGAAGCTGTTCTCCTGCTGCTGAGGAACTGAGATGCAACTAGAACTAGCCTGGCTGTTCCCCAAAACATTCGAATCATAGTTAGATAAGAGGTCGCGGATGGAGTTTTTACCGTCGTCTGGAACACCAAGCTTCGATAGATCATAGGAAGGCGGCGGAACCAAAGAAGAAGGCTTGTTGTTCTGAGCAAAATGCTGAGTGAAAGAACCTGGTTTGACCTCATGGCTACGAAAGCTCGGCATACCATACTCAGAGGACTCATTCCTAAAAAGGCAAGACCATTTATGATTATCCCTAGAAGCTCGATCATGGAAACCATGGCGTATATCACTGTGAGGGCACATAAGGGAATCGCACGTATATATCCTCTGATCCATAACACCATTCATTTCATTCATAGGCTTCCTCTTCATGGTAAAATCCAAGTTGACCATTTCATCCTTCACTAACCCATTGTTCATTTTCTCCATACCCAAGTTCAGTAAACTGATGACATTCGGTTTCTGCTCATGAATTTCGAAGTTTGACTCATCAACAGCCCCTTCAACATCATATTCGCTGCAATCATTGAAGACGAAAGAGCCGCTACCGCCGCCAGAAGACAATGGTGGGCAACGATCGGGGTAAAGTTCCCTAGCCAAAACTTCCTCCTGATTTATAATAGCAAGCCAAGTCGCGCTCTCCTTCGCCGTCATCTTATCTTGCAAGCACTTGGACTGCCTCACAAGCTTGCGAATCTTGGCAATGTCAGGTGACATATGCTTGATCACTGCAGTGAGAACCCCCACTTTCCATGCTTTTTTCAAATCATGAGGCTTCTTATACGGCGGCGGACCTTGTTCCTTCTGTAACCCAAGTTGTGGCCACCATTCCTCATTCCCAGTTGGCCACCAAGGAGGGGAAATACCTTTCTCTAAAGGAAACCTCCTCTGTGGCGGATCACAATGCTGCATTAGGGCAGAGAGGAGTGACCCCAGGGTGGTGTCCTGAAGCTCTTGGAGGGTATGTGGGGTGGGACCCAAAGGATCAGTCCCCTCGCTCTTTCCAGGAATCAAATTCTCCGCGAGATATTTCGCGATGGCGGCAGGCCCGTTGCGGTCGAACCTAACTCTGTCCTTCCACCATTCACGGAGATTGTCCGACGCTCCACTCACGGGCTTTCCTTTCTCGGGGATGATTCCGTAGACAAACCCTTGCGCTTTACAAACCTCCATCATTTTCAGCATGTATTTGAGGATACCGTCTTGGGCTCTTGACATTTTCTTCCTTCTTGCTTGTTCCTGTGACTGTCTTTGCTTGACGACATCGACGCCTTCCTTGCCTTTGCCGATTTCTTTAAGCCGCTTCAGACGCATCTTGTCTTGCCATATTCTCTTCTCGAGCTCTTCGGCGTCCATGTCGTCGTCTGTGTAGTCGTCGTCCACAATCACCAAGCCATCATTTTGAGGGCCAAGTAAGTTTCCCTCACCAAGTGGAGCAGGTAAGTAACCACCAATGTTGCCGCCAATGTTACCGCCGATGCTGCCGCCTATGTTACCGCCGTACATTTCGTCAAACATTATCATTATTCGGCACGACACGATAATCGAAGAACCTCCAAGTATGTAACACTTCTAACGAAGAATATGAAGTCCAATGTCTGATTTACATCGCCTCCTCACCTGCGGAATGCCAAGGAATGAAGAAAACTCTGTTAACCAGGAAACTGGACAGACCAGCGCACTACGTTATGAAACCAAAATTGCAGGGGTGATGAGGCACAATTCAAAATTTACCTAGGGCACTTTTACAGTTCAGGCAAGGGCACTTGTGAATAAGTTTATGCAAAATAGGGGTAAAATAGTATATTTAAAAAAAAAATGGGTAGGGTACGTGCCCACCCATGCCCAGGGTTGGCTCCGCCCCTATTTACCATCAATTGCTTCACAGATTAGTTTATATCTAACAAGCGAAGACAAAATAGAACTTCACAGAATCAAGCAAACGATAAGTTTTCGAGATATCATATTCATGTTTGGTTGAGCTTACAAGATATTAAAGATTGACCCCAAAAAGTATATGCGAACACTCGCAATCACAACCAAGTTACGACTTGAAATAGACGGATCAAACTGAATAGGTAAGATATATTAGTCTTTATTCAGATCTGATCACTTTACAAACAAATACCCCGAAAATTTACACTAAATGATGTCAGAAACTCGTCTATGTCTATGAATTCTCTAGAAAGCACATCAGGTTTCTTTCTTGGGAAAATAGGGTTTTTGACGGATGGTGAAATGGAAACTTCATACATAAACCGATCTAAATTGTTTACTTAGACTAGCTCGCGATTGAAAACAAATTACAAAAGATGATCAGTTGACTGTCAAAATCAGATCAAATTCATCTACAGATTCGAACAAGGATGTGCGTCGTATGACCGTAAAACAAATAATTTCCACAAAATAAACAGACGTAGATCTTTACAGGACCGATCGATCTTCAAAGAAGAAAATGCAGACTAAATAATCAAGATCTAAAAAGTTTCGATGGAAACAAGAAATTATCATATGACAAACACTGCTTCTCTTAATCAACTTAAAGTAAACATACCGCATAACATTAGGGTTTCATAGATTTGCATATCAGTATGAATTTTAGCTAAACAGAGAAGTGAACATCAGAAATAATCTCACTTCAAATAGGTTTAAAGCTTACTTCATCTCTTCCAGATGCAACTCTTCTCACCAGCAATTACAATATCACTTGGGAGTACAATTAGAGTGATAAGAGCGAAAGAAAGCTCTTCCTAATAAAGACCCTGCTAAAGGCGTTACAAAATGACTTTAAACATATACGACGATAAAGCTTTGGACGTACACAACGTCACGCTGGCGTGGACGAAGTAATCACAGAAGTGATAAGTGCGAGAAATTAACCAGTATGATTTTAATTATTATTTATTAATACAACGGTTAGAATTTCAATTAAAATTTACTCCATTAAACGCAAGGAAACAACATATCTGCGCATGAAGGAAGGGAAATAAATGATATGAAACTTTGACAGTCCATCAAAATTTTCGCGGGAAAGAGATAGGAGTACAATGCAGGATGTCACCAAGTTTACGGCTATTACCCCTTTTACCCTAAGTCTATTTCTTGAATATATAGAAATATCAAACTCAGGATTTCATATCGTATCATGATTAACCTCTATCACCCTATTGAACAGATATCGAGGCCCACAGAATAAATCTCATAAGAACAAGAATCAAAGCAAGCAAGTAAATTCAAAATTCGTTGCCATTCTTGGTCTTGTTGGATCAGCCTAAATAACCTAAACAAGTATACATGTATCTCTAGATCATCAAAATCAGGTTTTGGGAGCTGATCATGGATAGTAGGCAAAACACACACACACACACACACACACACACACACACACACACACACACACACACACACACATGGATACAAGAAGCATAAGAAACAAGACCCATCAAAGTTATATGGAACCAAACAGAATAATATCATCTCCAATCCATTTTACAAAACCAAAGCCTAAAAAAAAATCTTCTCTTCTATTGAGCTCAAACTAGGGCTAACTTGTGAAATTAAAGATGAAAAAGAATTGGCAGTTAGAAGAACCAGAGCAAACTCATCTCCCCTTCAATTCAGATCTGATGACCACAAACAAACAAAAACAACCTTGACAAATGGATAAAAACTTTTTCTTTAAAATCAATTCATCACCCCCAATTTTCCGGGAAAAAAAAACCAACACAACTTTTTTTTGCCGGGAAAATATAAATTCCCCACAGTGATTGGAAAAGGGCAAGTTTTTAACAGCTCAGAGAGAAGAAGAAAAAATTGCAGAAGATGATCAATACAAAGGCTCAACAGAAAAATCAAAGCAAAACCCAACAAAGAAAGAAGCTCAAAACTCTCAAGAAATCGATCAATCTTGGATCTAATACAGTTACAACTCAAGAATTTGACTGAGAAATGAAAAAAACCCATGAACAGAAACAGCATACAAACAAACCCAATTCAAATAAAGATTCAACATGACAAGAAATGAAAACCCCAGAGACTAAAAGATCAAGAATTGACTGGGAAATGAAAAACCCATGAACAGAAACAGCATACAAACAAACCCAATTCAAATAAAGATTCAAGAAATGAAAAACCCAGAGACTAAAAAATTGTCAACTTGAGGAGGGAGAGAGAATTTACCGGAGAGAATTTCTCTTCCAATTCGTCAGATTCAACTCTTCTTTCTTCTCCAGCAGTTATGATAACCCTCGGGACTAGAGAGAGAGAAAAGGAAGCGTTTTTTGCTGTATGGGGAGGTGAAAAGTGTCGGCGATTGAAAAAGCAACTGGCTTTGGCACTACATATATACTGGTGAAAAGTCAGAGCCCAAGCCAATGGGACTGCCACATTTGTACAGACGTTTCAAGATTTCCCATTTAAGACAAAGTACTCGTTTGGACATACCAACTTCTACTACATGTGTCTATGTAACAAGTCAATCTCTAATAATAAAAATTGTGAATTAATTTAATTCACTCGTTTGTTTGCGTTTAAGTTACTGAGCATTGAAGTGATTTGATAGACATTTCGTGTCGGCTTTTGCAAGACACGGTTGAGTTAAATGAATTTTTTTGTTTGTGTAACAATTTAATAAATAAAATCGGAGTTAAATTAAATATGCAAATAATAAGTCAAATAAGATTATAGTCTAATAAGATTTTAGTAAAATTGATCACGCAACTATGTAATCTAAGACGTCAATGAAGTAGTGTTTTGTTGGAAAGAAGTTGGAATGAGATAGACTCTTGAGAACACGATGATCGGGAATGGAAGGGAAAATTGCGCAAACGATGACATATGAGTCAATATTTTGAGTTATAGTGACTAAAGTTCGAATAGAATAGAACGGATAAAATGAACAATACGGGCGCGAAAATTCTCTAATCAACGAAAGCGTAAATAGTAATTACATGTTAAATAAACTTATCTAACTAGTCTCGATCTGAATTAGACTCGACTAGGTGATTTACATGTCTGGATTGTTTGGTCTAATAACACGGAAGTTTGAGATTTAGAAATAAGCATGCGCAAACAATGACGTATGAGTCAATATTTCGTACTATATTTGTTAAAGTTCAACTAGATTCGAATAAAAGACAGTGGATAAATGCGCGCGCCAAAATTATATTATAAAAAAATATGTAAATAATGATTGCATGTTAAATAGAGTTAGCTACCCAATCCTGATCACTGACTTTAATGTCCGTATCGTTTAACTCAGTAACAGGAAGTCCGAGATCGAGAAGAAAGTCTCCACACGCAACAATGTAGAGTTTATATGTAAACACTATTATTAAAGTTCAACTAAATTTGAACTGATTTCAATTGAGCAATGCGCATAAAAATAATTTGGTCAAGTTGTTTAACCTAGCTAACTAGTCATGTATTTAATTGGAATCGACTAGGTGATTTTAGTGTTCAAGTTGTTTAACCTAGATTACATTCTACTTTCGGATGTCTTCCGTTCTTTTGGGTAAACAAGCGAGCGAATGAATGTCACTTTAACTATCTAACACATAAAACTCGTGATGTTGTTATATCATCGTCTACATTGTATTATTTTAAAATATGAATGTGAAGTACTTGACCAATTATGTACGATTTTAAAATTATCTAGACTATTTCCGTTATGGTTAACTTTTTTGCTAGAAATAATTCTCTTGTTACGGAGTAAGTAGATTTGAATTTCATTTCTCATTCAGTTACACTAAATAGTATCAGCCGCCTTCACAAACATTACATTCTTCATTCAGTTAAAGGCAATGCCTTTTCTATTTTCTTGATAAATTATGAAGTAAATTATTATCACTGAGAAAATAATTGTAATAGAAACTAAGCACATACATCTTAAATATTTGAGTGTAATATTACATATTTCTTTTAATATATTTGATTTTGTTTTATTAAACAAAATAATCTTACATGTTCATTTATAATTTTACAATATTGTTTAATATTCGACATAGAAACTAAGCAAATACATCTTAAATAAACTTATGCTCTGATGTGGTAAAGCTAAAATTTACTATGGAACTGGTAGAGCCTAAAATAAAAGTATCAACTAATAAAATACTACTAAAGAAAGAGATCATGTCATAAGTATTTGTCTCAAATGTCCTTTATTTAAACTTTTCCTTTTTATACTCCAATTGGTATCTTCAAATTTGAAAATATGGAAGAAAAGTTCAATACGGTATGTTACTAATGTGACGAGTTAGATCAATATCCGATCTTGTCATCTCATATTTGAGAAAAATCTCATACTTTCTAACTGAGGAGTCATCTAATAATTTCTTTATATCACATGATATTGTTTTAGTTTAATAATCATTATATGGGACATGTGGCGGTTTATATATTAAATCTCATACAATTATCATAATCAATAACTTCCTTTCATGGGAGGAATGCACTATTTTTTCCTTTATAGGTATTGAAAACTTATCAGGAAATAAGTCCCCAGAAGAAGTTGATTTTAATGCTTGTTTTCTCCATGTTTAGAATGATGTGACAACCAATTACACATATTAAGAAAAACCCAAGACTTGCTAAAGCGTGTTAAATTATTTCTCTTTTAGGGTTCAACTTGAATATCTAAAACAGGAAATATATTTAATTATGTAAATAAATATATATATATATATATATATATTCGATACTTGATATATATATATATATATATATAAATCCAAGACTTGAAATCGTATTTTAAAGTTGCTACAATATAAGATACCGAGAGGAGAAATAAAATACGGAACTTTAGTAGACGTTATGAAGTCATTTTTTTTATAATTCTTTAACCAATTATTCAGATTTTATCCTCCATGAGACTCAATAGAGGGATCCGATATTCAAAATATTGTCTTAAGCTAAAGTTTTTATTATTATTATTATTATTATTATTATTATTATTATTATTATTATTATTATTATTATTATTATTATTATTTCAATTGCGTAATTTTTTGTGAAATTGTATTTAGTAATTGATAATCTCTAAATACTATTTTGAAAAATCTCTAAATAACGTAAAACTAACTTGCCTTTCTTATACGAAATACAAATTTAGGTGAAAATAGTGAAATTAAAAGTTGGAAAACAAATGAGCATTGAAGCTATAATAATTATAACAACAACAACAGCAGCAGCAGCAACAACAACAACAACAACAACAACAACAACAACAACAATAATCACCGAAATAGTAGCATTAATAATAAAATTTAAAAATGGCATGATTTAATAGTCTCTAAATTAGAATACCATAAACTTTCCAATGCAACATGTTTATTAAAGGTGTTTTGTTATATGAATAAGGGTATGATTGTGGACTTTCGAAAATGCAATAGTGTGAGGTGGCAGTGAAATGTGCGCAAGCAATGCCCATTAGTCAAAATTTTGAAATGTAGTTTTTCAAAGTCGATTAGATTTGAACCTATCACAATGAAAAAAACATGTGAAAGCAAATTGATCAATGAAAATGTAAGTAGTAGATACATGTTAAATAAACTTATCTGACGAATCATAGTTTTGATTAGAATAGATTCAATGATTAGAATGGATTTTGTACATTATACTCGCAGTCACACATATAGTTGTATTTTGAATAACATAAGTGGGCATTCAGCATAACTTTAACCGCCGACCTTGTAAGACTCGTAAATGTTTTTAATATTTCATTGTTAACATAATGCTGCTATGCCATTGTTAACATGGTGCAACTTAGGATTGACAAGTATTAACAAGACACGGCAACAAGACATGATAAGTCACGACGCCTCATGGTTTGTGTTGATGCAACTCGGTTGGACCAACACAAAATTAAATGGGTAGTCTTAGGCTAACCTGCTTGCAGGGAGGGAGGGGGATTAAAGTGATTTGATGTCTCATTTGTTAGGCTGCATAACAATTGTTTATTTGTGAAAGTTGCTTAGCAATAGAAACTATCAAGTTTATTTGTAAAAATAAAATAATTGTCATCAATTTGACCAGTTGACTAACATATTGGCATTTTAGTTCCCGAGAATTGAAGTGATTTGACATACGATGTTTTGTGTAGGCTTTTTCAAGACATGTTTTTGTTAAATGAGAAATATATTTGTGTAATAAAACAATAAAGAGAATTGTAGCTAATTGACTGTGCAAGTATTATGTCTAACTAGATAAGTGTGAAACTATCCCTTTTGTAGTCTAATGCGTTTAAATGTAGTTATAAATAACTCAAAATGAATTGGCCATTTCGAGAACGTTGTAATGCAAGATCGAGATATAAGTTTGCGCAAACAATTATGTATGAGTCGATATTTTTGCTCCTGTATTGTTCATTTCTATTGAGTCGATAGAAATGAACAATACGGGAGCAAAAAATCTCTTATCAAAGGAAGCAGCAATAGTAAATACATGTTAAATCATCTTAGTTAAATTATCCCGATTATAATTAGAATAAACTATATCAATTTAAAGTCCGAGTCGTCTGACCTAATGAAACAAGAGTTCAGGCTCAAGAAAAAAATACGCACGAATAATAATGTATGAGTCAATATTCTGAGTCGTAGTTACTAAACTTTGACTGGAATCGAACGGATAAAATGAGCAATACGGGCCTAAAAATGCTCTGATCAACGGAAGCATAAATAGTAATTACATGTTAATAAACTTAGCTAGCTAGTCCCATTTTTAATCAGAACCGACTAGGTGATTTGAATGTCAAAATCATTAGACCTAATAAGAGGTAAGTTCAGGATTGAGAGATTAACTTCGCGCAAGCGAAGACATATGAGTCAATAATTTGAACTATACTTATAAAATTTTTACTAAATTTGCATAAGAGAAAATGGATAAACATGAGCGCACAAATTCTCTTGTAATATCTCGTCTCACATTAAGATATTGTCCATTCGGATGGTAAGCAGATTTGCTAGTTGATCTTGATGGAGGATGCTGCTTTCCTAATGCGCCTTGATGTTGTAGTTTTATTCTTGTATTCTTTACTATGTTCTTGTTGTTTGTGTTTCTTTCCGGAAGTGTATTATTGTAGTAGGCTACGTGTTTCTTTATATTTAGTAGTTAGTAATCGTCTAAAAAGTATTGTACTACTTCTTTATTAATCTGATGTTCTCTTTGAAAGATAAAAAAGCCCGGACCATGCCAATTTCCCTTAACCCAGCCTGCCCATCCCCCTCCTTAACCTAGCATGACTCGACCCCTTCATTAGGCCCTTACCCGGCCCGGTTATGATTTTTAATTCAATGGAAACAACCCGCCCTGCCCCCTTCCTCTCAGGTGCTTATTAGTCAATACTTAAACTATAGTTATAAAAATTCGCTTGGGTATGGACTTATGGCAATGCAACAATACACATGTGAAAATATTTTTGTCAATGAAAACGCAAAAATAGAAACATGTTATGTAAATAAGCCGACCGATCATAGTATTGATTAGAAAACATAATAATTTTAAAATCCAAATCGTCTAACCATATTGATTTTTATACAATATACACGCAGTTACACGTATGGGTGCACAAACTATCGATCGATGTGCGACAGATTAAGTCGGATTTGATCCATGATGGACCAGATTATGATCTAGAAATGTCAATCTAGTAAAGCGATCAATCAGTCCATCTGTTTATATTCATAATTGTGTTATTTTTAATATTTTCTTCAACATGAATTGTTACAATGTTAACTTATACTAAATGACGTGATTATGTATCAGTGTTGAGATGTATAATTTTAATATGGGTAAAAGACACTGACCACCCCGGGGTTTAGGGAAAAACCCACGACCACCCCTGAGTTTTGGATAAAGACACTCTGCACCCATTTAACGGGTGGAGGCTAACATCACGGAGAAAAAGACTATTTTTCCCCTGAAATATGATAAAATTACATCCTATATATTTTCCTCATCTCTCATTCTCCTCCATTTCTAAACCCTAATCCCTCTCTCTCTATCCCTCTTTTCTCTCTTCCCCTCTGTGAAACAGCCGCCCTCTTCTTCTTCTTCTTCATTTCGTTCTTCTCCTTTCTCTCTCTCGATCTGAAGATGAAGACGACAACCCCTCCTGGCGGCGGCGAGGACGCCAGATCTGCAGATGGTGGCGAGGATGACCATTCCGTCTGTGAAACAACCACCCCACCTCCTCCTTCACCACCCAACCAGAAGAGGAAGACAAATCAACCTGGACGGTGGAGAGGACGAATATTCTTCTTCCTTTCTTCCTCTTTCCGGATCTGAACAATATAGAAGACAGAGAGAGAGGGAGAGATCAAATCAGCCATCTGGTAGTGGTTGCCTACCTTTCGTCCTATCTCTCTCTCTTTCTCTCTCCTCTGTGCCTCGTGAATCCAAATCCGGCAGCGTAGCTAATGCGGCGGCGACGACAGCAGGAGGGCGTCGGCGTCGGCGGAAGTGGTCTTCTTTCACTATCACCGACCGTCACCATCACAGACCGTGCTAGGGTAAGGGATGAGAACGAGGAGGTATCCGATTAGGGGGAGGAAGATCGTGGTCTGATTGGAATGATTCCGGCTTCAATTGGTCTCGGCAGAGCCTCTGCAACTGGATTGGGTAAGTTTCCACTCCTTCTCGACCCCTTCTTCTTCATCTTCTTCTTCTTGCTCTGGTTCACCGGAAAAGTATTTGACTTATGTTGGTCTGATAATTCTCCAATTTAGGTCCTGTGGGTGGGATTCTGCTCCGGAAATGAGCAACGTCCTAAACCCTTGTTGGGACTTGCGATACATTCAACAGATCTTCAAGATCAAAAATTTTCTCTGGTTAACCATGATTTGGTGCTGTGTTAACCATGATTTGGTGCTGTTTCGGCTTTGGTTATATTGTTTAATGTTTGGTTGGAAAATTTGGCATAGTTTTAGTTGCAAAATCTTTCAATATGAACCTGCAAGTTGTGTGGAGGAAGAATGAATAAACTCTGAACTTTTGCAGGTTGTGTTGAGGTTGAAATTATAGATGATACTTTGTGCGTTGCGTTTTGTGTTTGGTTTTTTGTTTAGGTCTGATGAATCTCATTGTGTTCTTGGTGTTCTTGAACCATGAACAAGAACACTAAGAACAACAAAACAAAAAATATGACACATGGGCAATATGGTCCGAAAAAATTCAGTGAACCACTTTTCTAACGGAACATTACAGAAGGGTGGTAAGTGTCCACAGAATATTCCGTTAAATTGGTGCAGAGTGTCTTTATCCAAAACCCAGGGGTGGTCTGTGGGTTTTTTCTTAAATCCAGGGGTGGTCAGTGTCTTTTACCCTTTTAATATACAGAGGTAGATATTTGGTAAGGTAACTTAAAAATGAAATAAATAATTATTACATATCAATTTTGTATGTATTACTCGAAATATTGCTTGATTTATTTACAGTTCGAACTGGATATTTCCAATCTTTAAATCGCATATTTATTTATTTTCAATCCCACTCTGTATCGATCGGATTCGTGTACACCCGTAGTTACACTTCCACTTTTTCTCGTCTTTTGAGTAAAACAAGTGAGCGTTAAGCGTAGCACTTTAATTATCTAACGTGTAACACTCGTAAATGTTACTAATATTGCATCGACGACTATACGTTGTTTTTTCATTGCAAGAATGATGCAACTTGAGGTTGGCGAGTCTGACACGACACGACAAGATGACACAAATCTGACACAAAATTAGCTTGTTTGTGTTGAAACGAACTCGCCTTGGGTCAGAGTAGACCGCCCAAAAATAAGCAGGTTGTCTTATGGCTAACCCACATAGGGAGGCATTCCATATTAGAGGAGTGAGATGTCAAAGAACCGGTTGATAAATTCTTCTCATCACGGATAATGGTATTAGCAGCATTATACAACACATTGTTCTTGAATTTGCATGTATATTTGCAGGGTACACTTGTAGTTTCCAACGCTTACCTCTAATATGACCTGTACCATTACAATAAGTAAGAGAGTTTGGCTTTTCCAAAACTTCTTAAATTAGAATTAGAATTGTGCGCACACAATTCACTTTGTGAATGTCTGGTACTGATGAAGACATCATGACCATGCTTGGTTTAGGTAACAAGCCCTGATAACCAGTAATGATAGCCTTATGATTCTCAAGGTGTACAAATTTAGAGAAAAGATGATTGAGTGAAGGACTAGGCACCATGAGTAGAATTTGTTCCCTCACAGATGCATACCGGTCATTTGAACTCATAAGAAACTTCATCATACTTTCTATTTCTCGTAACTCAGAAAAAGCAGTTAAATGACCGCAAGTACAACTAGGTAAGCATTTATAATTTACCAGCTCTTATATGTCCCACAATGTTATGAGTTTTGTGTAACCGACAATGACTCTCATATCTCCTTACTTGAGATAAAATCATGTTTTGAGAGCTGATAGATTCTGAGTTTATTCTCTTGGGAGAATATCTCATTGTTGTCAACCCAGATTTCTCTAGAAGTGGTTTTATAGACCACACTTACAGCTATATATGGAGATAGAGAAGTCAACAGCTAGGAAATCACAACACTATCACATTAAGAAAATCACAATACTATCACAACAACGCCAAACCTTGGCTAGATCAGACATATAATTAGGTTGAGGATTTGATCCATCAACAATGTGATCTTACTTGAGCTTCTAAAGCCACTATCATGGATCTCTGCCATAGATAATAATCATGACCATTTAGTAGTTGAGAAACAAGAAGATGACCTTAATTATTAGAGTTAGAGAGGAAAACCGGAGAAGAGGGATCGAGTCCACCATGAATATCGATCGAAGAATCGTTGGGGACCTGAGGAGGAGGAGGATGAGTCATAGTCTTCAAACCCATAAATAAACTGGTCCAGTTGGAGCATGATTACAATGCTCGGATTCAGGCTATTCACTAGTAGGGATAATAAATCATACTGAACCAGGCTCTGATAGCATGTTGAGTTTTGAGTGGAAAATTCAACAAAGAAGAAGAAAAAGGAAAGAGCAGTGAAGAAGATGAGCTCAAGCTCTGTGCAAAATGATGAAGGAGAAAATGAAATGTCACTTAATTTTCCCACACCGTGAATGATGTGAGATAAGGAGATGACATCAACGATGATGGCTAATCACAGTGCACCATGTGTCTAGAAGAAAATAAAGGAAAACACTAGCAATCCGCTAGAGACACGACACATTTTTTGAAATATCAAACATCGTAGTTCTCTTAAGGGTTTTGCTAAAATGCAGAGAAAAAATTACACGTCTTCCGAAAACTTCTTAATCGTAATAATTGATTGGATTTACCAACCATATCATAACATATAAAGAGAAGCAACAAAATAAAAAGACACCCCTGTTATAAAAAAGTAAATTGAATTCACCTGACGGAAAAGTACACAAAATGCTCATTATTTTACTACTCATTGGTTCGTTTTAAACACATGTTACAAAATAAAGCACTCAGGGAAACTATTATTGTTATACTTTGGTGTGCAAGTGGTGAATAGGTGGAGAAGTCACTACGAATCGAGCCTGGGCTCAATAAACCCGGTGCAAAGATAAACGTTAATTTTTGACCGAATTTAAAAGCGAGTAGAGCCAGTGCCAACTGCCAAGGCATATGAGCATGGTAAACAAAAGTCATATATTCAAAGTACTACTTTACTTCAGTACCAAAATTATTTAAAAATCACTCTCCTTTCAATCAAATATTTGCGCAAAATTACACCAGCATCGCATCGTTCCAGTGTCAAAGTGCCTCAAACCTCTATCACACCTCTCTACATTTTTTTTGAAAGGTCCTCTCTACCATATGGTATCCACATGAGAAATACTTATAGAAACGTCCATTATGAAACAATGTCGTGTTTTTGGTCTTGCTAGAGTCGGTCAAAGCACACTTAAAAGTATGTGAACATCTATTTTTAATAAACTTTTGCTCTCAAAATCACATTATATACGACTATGAACAAGCTTGAGTGAGCCATAATCTTACAACTGTGAAATTCAATAATATACCGTCCATCAAGTTTCTCTAAGATTCAAAATTAAGTCCTCCAAAAAGTCCCCACAAAAATTAAAATCACATTGGTCCAAACACTTGTTACTTAAACATACTATCTCAGTTTCTTTCTATCTATCTATCTTTCTTTCTTTTCTTTTCAATTTGTCTTTTTCATCCGTAACAGAGTCATTTTGACGATATGACTTGAATAACAAAACGATACCATTTTTCTGATATTTTTTTAATATTGTTATAACGCAAATTTTACTCTACCATATTTTTGTTACTTAAAAGATTACTAAATTTCTGCATCGTTTTACTAATCAAACCACATGGTCAAATTAACCTCATAAATAATAATAAAAGTAAAACCAACTCAAGTACATCCAGATAATTGGCATGATTAACATGAAACACTACAATTTGAGTACCATAAAAGATGTGGTACCACAGAACTCCGATGAATGCTGAAATAAATCTACAACTTGAAGTGACTGTTGTTGGTACTTTCACTATCTTTGAACTTTGTGGGCCCATCCCAGTAGACCACCTCTTATCCAGACTTTTATGGACTTAGAAAAGTAGAAACCATCCCTGTCGGCCCATCCAATTCCCAGTTTCGCTTTGACAAAAATAAACAAATAAAATTTCCATAAAAGAATCCAAGTTTCTTTCAGAAAACTACTTTATTCAATAAATCTTAGTAGTCTCATTCAAAAAAAAAAAAAAAATCTTAGTAGTATCTCACATGAATGCAGCTCTTAATTCTCTCTCATTAAAAAAATCTTTACTTTAACCCTCATGATTATGCTAAATAATGGCTTTTAGATGCAATTTCATTTGCTAGTTTCGTTATGAGGATTATTTGCACCTAAATAATGGATTTTTGTAAGTAGTTGACTTTCACTGTAGGGGTCAATTTCGAATTTCGAACAGGTGGGGTTCTTTTGCAAATAACACAAAACCTTTAATGTTGCGAGATTTACATTTGCAGCGCCTCCACACGTATGGTCTACCTTCGTCTTCATTGCGAAGATCTCAGACCAGACTTCTTCTCACTTATTTTTTTTCTCATTTTTTTTGAAAATCTTCTTCTCACTTATATTATTTCTTACGGCATGCTCTGTAGTGATACGATTTAAAAATCGCAATCACTTTTCCGAGTTAAGAGTCTTTCTTATATACTTTTGTGTCTCTCTTGCATTGAGAGTTGAAACTCTGTTAATGGTACATGGTGATAGAAGTCTCAGAAAACTGATGAATACGACTTTTATTGCAACTTCCACAGTAAAGTCTTGTAAACCCAACATCAACCCCCTAACTTTGTCAGAGAGCTCATATTACTCCCATAATTAATTGCTAAAGATATACTGATTAGCCACAGCTAAAGCAACCCTAGACACCTCCACCACATTATTAACTTGCTCTATTGCAGTCCTGATATGAGAATTGGAAGAAAACCTATTAAGCAAACCCACACAGCTCTCTCCTTCGACGATCGGCGCGCTAGCCATCGCGTGCAGATTCACCAACCGACAGAACACCACCTTTCGGTTCTGCTTCACGAAAATCATCTCGTGGACCGCGCGGTGAAGATGCGACGCCCCGTCGGACAAGAGATCGGCGCAGCTCGAGACCGCTGCGTACTCCGTCGGCTTCAACGACTTGTGATCCCTCAACTTCCGCAGCGCCGCCGCCACTGCCTTCACCTCCGCCGCCGTCTGGTTCAGAATGGCGCTCGTCAACCGGAAAGGGGTCCCTACGGAAGTGGAGAGGGAGCAGGCGTCGCCGAGGCGGTGGACGGCGGCGGAACATGTGGCAGGATTGCAGGTGGTGCTGCAGGTGGATGTGAAGAAATCTGACTCCACTTTTTCCCCCACCAGTACATCATCTGCTTGTAGGGGACTTGCGGCGGCGGCGGCAGCATACTCCGACGCCGACACCGTAGAAGCGGCGAATACGACACAAACTAGGAAGAGAAGCAATAGAGTGGCGGCTTTCGCCATGTCTACACTGCTATGAAGAGATAACTCGAAATGTTCATGCATCCTTTCCATTTCGAGTTCCTTTTAAGGAGCAGACACCAAACATATGACTGGTGTTTTCTATTCACACACAAAGAAAATTCGCTTATGGGAAGAATAATCAATCAACAAAGCTAAAAACAAAGAAGAAACGAGGAACGCGACTATTCAAATCTTGAATCACAGCAAGCCCATTTTCAAGGTAGAAAACTTAAAACAGGCTAATCATGCAAGAGCGATGAATCTATAAGGGCAAAATCTCAAGCAAACACGATGATGTCATCAAAATATAAAACTCAGGCACAAAACAGAGCTTGTGGTTTCAGGAGAATGGCACCATTTATTAAAAACCAGATACTATCACAAATTCACAAGTTTTTTTTCTCTGAAATATGCGATATTACATACAAGGATATATAAGTCTATGGGGCGCCATAGGAAAAAAAAAAGGGAAAGTTATGTATTTGGGAATAAGATGTGAATAATGATCTGGGGTTTATTTGAAGGAAGAAAAGAAACTAACAGTGTCCTTGAGGGCATGGATGAAACTATCAACATCATCTTTGGTGTTGTAGAAGTGGAGGCTCGCCCGTGCACTTGCATTGACTCCCAAATGCCGATGGAGGGGCTGGGCGCAGTGATGGCCTGACCTAATAGCTACTCCGTGCTGAAAAAAGGTTTACAGGAGTCGTTAGAACATCACCTCATAAATAAACAAATTCTTCCACATAGTCGGAGGGCAGTAGAAAAGAGATTAAATACTTGCTTTTCTATAGAAACAATGTCATAATTCTGCAGCGCTAACTATCACTTGAGAAATAAATTTATTTATTTATTTTATTTTTATTTTTTTAATGGCCTCGAGCACTGTTTGAGTTTAATGTTACTTTAGTTCCCGAATCCCAATTTCAACCATTAAGTTAATGCACAAAAACCCTTTGGACGACCTTCCCTGGTTTGTTATCCGAATAGAAGGGGGGCACTAATAGATTTATTTCACTAGTGAAAATGGAACAGCTTAAAGGCTGAAATTGAATCACGAAGACAAACGAAAAACCAGTATATATGCCAAGCCATGTATTGCACAAAGACACAGCAGGGACGGGATAATTTGTTCAGCAAATTTACCTGTTGGTCCATGAAAGTAGCAATATCTGTTGGGTGAATATCTTCAACATTGAATGAGCAGAGAGCAGCTCTGGGGATGGTTTGTGAAGGAGCAGGGCCATAAATTCGAATACCAGGAACTGAAAGCAGATTCTCATATAGGTAATTAGCCAGCTCTACCTGCAAAAAATAGTTTATTTCCAAAGTACCAAGTCAGAATTCACATACAAGCATAGGCGAAATAACCCAAATATTCAAATGGGCTGACTGGGATCAATAGACTCAACTTCTCAATGAAGAGATTGCGGTATCCGTATAATACTACAATGCTAATAAAAAATAGGGGTGGCAATGGATCGGATTCGAGTTGGATTCACTTATATCCAAATCCAATCCACAATGGTCCGGAACGGACCAGATACGGAATCGGGTATTGGCGGATTCGAACCGGGTTATCCATCGGATCATAGCGAACCGTTTTTTTTAGTTCATTTGGCCTATGATAATCATGAATTATACTGAAAATTGGATTAATTTACAGTTTACAAGTTTAGATTCATCAATTTTATCATAAGAAAAGCATATATTTATCAAACTTTTGTTTTTGAGGAAAATTTATCAAACTTAGGATGTTATTTAAAGTAAATATATTACATAATATATTTATACTTATATTAAAGGGTCAATTACTGTTTACCCACCTCCAGTATAGCATAATGATCCAATTCCCACCTCAAGTTTCGAAACTCTCTAATTACCACCTAAAGTTTCTTTTTGTTTGTATTTAACAACTGGGGTAATTTTCCGTCCAAATTAACTGACGGACTAAAAGGGCAAAATTGACAATTCGGTCACCACCTACCATCTCTAATGAAAAGTCTACAAAAATTATTTGTGTGTGAAAGTAAAAGTATACAAAGATAAAGATTGAGAAGATGAATTTCTCTCTCTCGCTGCCCATCTCTCTTTTCTCTGAATCTCTCCATATATGAGATCCAAAAGCTAGGAACCACAAAACCGGTTCAATCTCTACTCATCTCGCTCTCTGTCAATCTTCTCAGCCCTCTCAATCAACTTTGGACTGGGGTTGTGTCTGACCATTGTCGAGGGATGATGGAGGTGGTGCTGTTGGACGATCTGATTGTGTTGTGGTTCTGGGGTAAGGATTTCTCGGTCGAGCGGAGAGGGTCGAGTTCGTGGGTCTCCATTGTGAAGCAAAACAGAAGATTCTTGAATTGTCGGTTGGTCTAAGGTTTCAATCAGGCCTGGGGTTTACTGGGGATTCATGTTTGTTCAGATTGAAGGTGGATTGGGAAAGATTATTTCGATTGGAACAGAGGCTCGATTGATTAGTTATTCAGCTAGGTCGACTGGGAGGTTGGGGAATTGATCGATGGATGTGGGTGAGGCAGGGAAAGGGTCTCTGAGGCTGGACATGGTGGCGTCGGCGGTGGTGTTGGGCTGTCGGTTTTTGTGGTGCACTAAAAGATTTGGTCCCCTTCTCAATCTCCTCTCAATCTCTATCTATCTCCCTTTCACTCGGACTCAATCTGATTTCTGTTCTGTTTTGATTTTGGGTATTTTTTTTTCAAATTGGAGTCGATCGATTCATGGACAGAACTGGGTTCAAATCACAGACAGAAATCGGCGTTTGGGTGGTTTCTTATTCGACTTGGCAATGAGTTCGCTCGCCGGATTTCATGATGGCGTGTTTCTGTGTTTCGTCGATTGGTGGTGGTGGTTATGTCTTAGGTGGTGTTGTAGGCTTGTAGCGACAATTTGAATTGTGGTAACATAATTTACTGATTGATAAATGTTTTTAATTGAATTCGTAAATTACTAAAATATCCCTTAACAAAAGGACACAAAGGTCATAAAAAGAGACGGTAAGTTGTTAATTTGGACGGAGAATTACCCCAGTTGTTAAATGCAAACAAGAATAAACGTTAAGTGGTAAATAGATAGTTTTGAAACTGGAGATGGAATGTGGATTATTATGCCATACTGGAGGTGGGTAATCAGTAATTGACCCTATATTAAAACACACACACACACATTATTGAATTTACTAGGTATATATCTTAATCGAATCGATCGGGTTTCACGGATCACAGAACCTATGATCCATATCCGATCCATTTAAAATGGAAAGGATCGGATTGGATCTGCTCCATAAGGGTCGGATCATGCCAGATAGGATCCAATTGCCATCCCTAAAAGAAAATATTAATGTAATACAACTGTTACTTTAATTGCACTACTTGAGTGTAGTCAATTAATCGATACTTTACCCCTTTGGAGATTGGTCCCCCAATTAGCTCGCTTTTTAAAACCCCAAATAGACAAGTTCACAATTTTTACATTAAGATCCAGCTTATAAGCTGGCCTGAAACTGCCTCATATCATACGGGAGGAGAAATATTTAGTGCTCTACTTCCAATCAAAGTGCACCACTTATACAAAGTGACAGTGGTTGGCACACCCTCATTGGTTGTAGAGCCCCACGTGGTGCTCTGTTGGAGCACTAAAAAATTCTCCGTACGGAGGCATTACCCTTTAACCTTTATACTACCCAATTTTAAGGCTGTAACCAAATTGCGAAAGTTCTAATCAAAGTACGCAGAATGCACCAGTCTTGTTAATAAAATATACTCATAAGCTCTCAGATAAGAGGAAAGACTAGCCAGTCAACAATAAGACTTCACTGAAAACTTCCTAAACACTTGACATGCATTAAATACAGACTGGCAGGACTAACCTCGTAGTCATGAATATTCTGCATGCCAATTCGAGAAAGATAATCTATTGCAGCTCCTAACCCAATTGCTTCACCAATTGCAGGTGTACCGGCCTCAAATCTGTCTCGATCAAATAGTGCAAATATATATTGAGCGTCAACACTAAAAGTACAGAAGGAATTTTAAGTGTCAAAGAAAAACATTCAACAGGCCCAAGACAACAGTGAGGCATGCATATCATGCAGCCTTGGGTTTTCTAACCAAAAGCTCAATATTGAACCAAAAGTGTGGTCATCTGAACAAGTGACTGGTATAGCTTGTGATGCAATTACATATGAGACACAGACTGCAGCTCTTAGCTAACCTATAAGCAAATTCAAGATTTTGTCCAAAAAGTAAATTTATGTATCCAGATTGCAGAACTTCAGATGGAAGCTTGTGCACCTTAACCAGCAGAAGGAAATTCCAGGGAGTTGCAATCAATAATAAGAGATCGAATAAGTAAAGGATATAACTTCACAAATATTGGCCAATTTACATGTGACAAATATTTTACTTCAGATTTTTTTTTTTTTTTACCAATCTTGAAATGCTAAAGAAAAGGAGAAAACAGTGAAAAAAAGTAAAGAAGCGAGCAGAACACAACACACCACAACAGAACAGAAATTAATGCCATTTATATAACATATTCCAGTCAAGATCAACATTCGACAATAGACACATGACGTACAGGCACAAGTAGACATGAACACGACTGTCACCCAAATTTGCAAAGCAATTGTCATGTGCACTTAAGAAACCCTGATAAGAATGGAGCACCCACAGACATGTTTGGAAAGCACACTGTGCCTGTGCTAGGCAAGTGTGCGATAAAACTCATCTCAACATATCAACTACTTGTCACACTCAAGTTGAGGTTCAGCTTCAGACATTCAAATTTAACATAACAATAAAGGCACTGACCTGGATGGAGGTTCAGCAAAAGTAGAATGATCTAGAAATACATCTGCAATCATTTCCCCACCTCCTGCATTCAGAAATGAGTGGAAAAGAATGAGATATAATTAGAATCTGTCAGCTGAAAAACTAGTGTTAAAACTTGTATATGCTCATCCTTTGATTAGAATTGTAAGAATTACTTGATATTGATCAAACCGGAAAGGAAATAAATTCAGGGGTAATAAAAAGGAGGTAAAGCTCACCTAAGAATGGGGGCATGGAAGACAACAGCTCAGTCTTACCATACAAGAATCCAATGCCTGTAGGCCCACACATCTGAAGCATGTTTATTTCTCAACTCAAAAGTTCCCCAAAATAAGGATTATTCAACGTCTAATGGGAAGAAACCTAACCTTGTGAGAAGAAGCAACAAGAAAGTCAACATCAAGGCTCTGTACATCAACAACCATGTGAGGAACACTTTGACAGGCGTCTATAAGCACTCTAGCCCCAACATCATGTGCCCAACCCACAATGTCACTGACTGGAAGAACAGAAGCTGCACCATAGAGATCAACAACGGAAACAGTATGACTACAACATTGATGTCCTCCAGAAGTCACTAAGTTATGAAGATAAACATCTCAAAAAGTTTTGCAGACGTTAGACACAATTTAACGCGTTCGACAAAAGCAAATTCAGTATTCCAATATCCAACAACAAACACCCAAGAATGATCTGGATGCAATAGCAAATTCACAGAAAGTTGCAAGCAAAAAAAAGGCTGCTCACAAGACACTTGCTGAACTCAAACTAAATTTAGAGTACGATTAGTAGGAACCAAAATTGCAGTTCAAATAAGTTTGGACTTTGGAGTGCAAGGGTTTGTGACACAAGTTAGTTATTAGCTCGCTGTCCTACTTGTCTATAGGCACACACACTTATACTAAGTCTATACAAATGTCCATTCCATTTTCTATTAAACAGGGTACCTAGGAAATATTTGAACTTTGAAACTTCTGTATAACAACATGATTTTAATACTTCAATTTCATTCACACTAGATGCTTATATTTGAATAAATACAATCTTGCACGAATTCTCCTTAAAAAGTTAGTGCAACACAAATTCTGCAGTTCCTTAAGCCTGCAAAACAACATTTAGAATGATTGCCTACACCTTTGAATGAAGCCGTATTCATCGAAAGCACTGGGGCTAATTAAGACTACTATGGCAAAGGGTAAATAGAACTTTCGAAAGTTGCTTCTAACTTTTCTTGTAAGTTATGGTCTCAATAAATGTAATATTGCCTTGAAACCACCTATTCAGGAGAAATTCCAAACACTGGATCTGACTATAGATAAAACGAAACTGGCATGTCTATAATCAAATAATCAACTCAGATTAAGGAAGAAGAAGTAGTAGTTGACGGAGAAATATGAATCTCAAGAGCTTCACTTACCAAGCATATTCGACACATGATGAACAACCACAATTTTTGTCTTTCGTGATATTGTATCTCTCAAGTTTGCAATATCCGGGACCTCATCTTTAGTTATGCTCACATACTTTAGAATTGCACCAGTCTTTTGAGCTACAAATTGCCAAGGAACAATAGCACTGTGGTGTTCAGCAATTGTGAGTATAATCTGCAAGATACTTTAGTCTTAGCTAATGATTTGATCAGAGTAACCATTTGTAACAGATTTCTGCCCATTACAAGATTTGGCATGGGCAAAGTAATAAAAAGGGATATGATATTTTAACCTTTTGACTCCTACTATGCAAATAAGCATATCTTTCAACAGTCACTAAGCTACATCAACACCATCTATATTTTGCTTTTGAGGTCAAAGCCGAAGCTTTTAGTTACCTAATACATACTACTATATTTTACCTGAAAATAAGATTAATTTCCTACATAATGGGTGATTTTACTGTGATTTTAAAACTTTTAATTAGGTTTATAGGGTGTTGTGAAACCGTGAGACCACGCCAAAAGAGTTGATGGGAAAAGTCACACGTGTTTGATAAAAAAGTTCGCGAATGGTCATTTTGATGTTTAAGCGAAAATAAGTCCACAAAAGTCGAAGAAACCCATTATTATTTTTTTGTTAAACCAATTTTACACTAGGAACTTAGAAGCCAGAATCGAAAACCTTACCAAATAAGACTAATAAGTCCACACCAAACGCGACCGAAAAGTCTACCAGTGTATAAGTCCAAAGTAAGTCCACACCAAACTCCCGCAATTCATAGAACAAGTTTGAGACAAAATACAGTAAAACAAGTTCCTCTCACTCTGAACCGCTCGACAAGTGAATCAGGCCCGCAAGAATATAAAGATAGTAAGCCACAGGTAATATAACTTGTTGAGCCTAAACAACAACAATAGTTTTTCCATTTTAACCAGGTTAGGCTACATGGATAGAATTTCACTAGTTGGGTCACTCCAAATTCATGTCCTCTCTTAGTTTTGTGTCTTATTGTCTCTATCCATATTTATCCGGGTCTCCCTCTCCCTCTTCTGCCGTTGATCTGAACCATATCACTTCTCCTAATTGGTGCATCCATCGGACTACAATAAAGATTCCCAACCTACCTCAAACAATATTCTATCAAATTGTCTACGGTAGGTGCAACATATAGACTCATTCTGATTGTGTATCATTCCCATTTATGCTACACTATTATTATTAATTGTCAAACACTCCATCACATACAACAATGTGGGTCTTACAGCAGTTCATTAAAACTTACCCTTCATGTAGGTGGATTTCTAGGTCAAACCACTCTTCAGACGCGTTCCTCCACTTCATCCATTCTTCTTTTATTCTATGGGTAACATCATTGTCTATCTCTCCATCACTACGTAAAACATGGGCTCAAATTCATATTTCTAAGTTATACTAATCATTCATAAGGCTCCTTATATGTCGTTACCCAAAGCTGATGAAAAAGTTATACTATGATCCACTCATGACTATTCTAACTTAAATGAAGGCTCGCTATTTACCGAACCTAAGGCGGCGTAAGAACATTTTAGAGTAATTACCCTCCATAACATGAATCACCCACGAAAATATACATGCAGTTTTACCTTAAGTTTGATCTAGTTTAATATACAAGTCTTTAAAGAAAATGTCACATATCATTTGTAGTCACTGACTGTCATTACGTAGAAGGAATGTTCTAAATGAACCGGTTCAAGCTATATTCAAAATCATAAGATGAGATTGATCAATGTAAGAAGAGAAAACTCACTAACCTCATCACCTGGCTTTAGATTTGAAAGGCCCCATGAATAGGCTACTAGGTTAATAGCTTCAGTGGCATTTCTTGTGAATATTATATCTGCAGACTCAGGCGCGTTGATAAAATTTGCCACCTTTTTTCTCGCCAATTCATATTCGTCGGTTGCCTTTGCACTATCGTAAAAAGAAAAGAATTATACTGCAACTTCTACTGATTATAGCAAGACACCAAGAATGGCGATGTTTTGCTCTTTTGGAACAATTTTTTGTATGGAATTTTCAATACCTGAGAAAATGAATCCCCCTGTGCACATTAGAATTGTATAACTCATAATAGTTTTGCAGAGCTTTTATAACAGCTTTTGGCTTTTGAGATGTTGCCGCATTATCAAGGTAGACGAGCTTTGATCCATTAACCTCCTGAAGCATGTGGACGATCGTCAGATAACAGCCAGGTACACAAACATCTTTCTGGTAGTAATACTATAATCTTTGTAACAAGAAGATTTGTTTGTTTGTTTGTTTGGACATGCAAAGAAATGTAACTACAATCTTCTTACCATGTGGCGTTCCCAATTGATCATGTTACTTCGTCCTATTTCTAGTTCTTTAAGAGAAAAGATCAATAGCAGTGTTGTAAACTACCAGGATGAGATGGAAACGAATATGGCCAAAGGAAAAAAGATACATGATCATAGTTTTGAATATAGGCCAATGCAACTCTCATATTCACATCTATTTATAGTTTTAGGATTCAACAAAGATAACGCCGGGTTCGGAATCGACGAATAATAAGGAAAGAATAACTTGAACGTACAACAATTCATTTGCTTCATGACAGTCCTACACCGTAAAGAATATGGTTAATATTATTAAGTTTGCAAGGACTGTGAAAATAAAATACATTCCTAAAAGGGCGAACATGACAGTTACTCAAGTACACAACACAAGATTATGCTTCTAGACCACAAAAACATACAAAATTCAGATACCTTGATTAAGAGAAGGAAAGCTATAGTTCAATCTTCATAAAATAACAATTTGTATTTGATCTTAAAATTGTTACTTTGACTTCACAAATTTATCCCAACATGCTTTCCCTTAACATTCTTTCTCCAAAAAACAAGAAATAGTTCCCCAACACAACCGAAAACTACAATGAAGTGATTGATTAAACATGAACTTGAAAACCAACCACTTGAAGAATCGATAGGCTCAGTTGGAAGTGATCATATCATATCACCCCCCAAAACAAAGTTCATCTTTTAGGGTATATATAGCCAATTCATAAAAAAACAAGCTCAATTCATAATCCGTTTTTTTTTTTTTTTTTTTTTTTTGGTGAATATAATCAGAGAAATTACATTAGGAGATACATAAAACCAAAAAGAGAGAGCTTTAAAACAGACCTGGTGAAGAATAGGGAAATCAGGTCTAGTGATGTGTCCAAGTGACTGAGGTCCAAGCTTGGTAGTATCATCTTCGGCCACAATCGCTGTAGTTGCTGCTGATACAACAGACAACGCAGAAGAAGAAAAGCCACGGAATTTATAACGAACTACGCCGGAGCTCCGGCCGGTAGGGTTTAGGATCCTGAAGGAAGGGAACTTGAATACCACCCCTTCCGCCGCCGCAACCACCGCCGTCATCTCTGTAAAAGAGTGGTTTTTTTGTACGGATAGAGGAGTGAAGACTCGAATGTGAGATTTTCCGGTGAGGGAAAGGTAGGGTTCCGAGTAATCGGAGAATTGGGTTGCGGAGGAGAGTGGTCGTCGGCGACGGAGGAGGGAGAGAGACGACCGCCACTGGACAGAGAAGCGAATTGCAAACTTGTGTAACTTGGGAATTGGGATAGAGTTGGTTTATGTTATGATTAATTGCGGTTTTGACCCGAATGTTTGGCCTATTTCTCAATAATCCCCAACTATTAACTTTTTTAAACAAAACCTCCTCAACTATATTTAGAAACTAATGCATATCTCGTGCCACGACCCCAAAGAAGGAGATTTATTTCCAAAATGTTTTAGAATTTTTTTCAATTTTTTTTATAAAGTGTTTGGTCTCTAGGATATGGTGGGAATAAACTATTCCACACAGAGCCGGCTCATCCACTAGCCGGATTAGGTGTTCGCCTAGGGCCCCAATTTGAAGGTGCCCCGTAGTATTTTTTCAAGAGTAGGGATAATATCGTAAATTTATAATACACAGTGAAAATAAAAATATAGTAGACAACATTGGGAAGAAACTAACCGATTTGGAAGATGAAATTACGTTAGAATGATAACTGACTTTGGTTCTCTCAACAAAAAAAGGAAAACTGATTTTGATTGTGCCAATAACCAACACTTACCTAAAGTTTTAGCATTATGGAAGATTTTATCTCTTCACCTACCAACGTTCAATTACTTTGATGGTAATCATAGTCAACAACTTACCCTAATTTTTAGGATTGAATGTGGGAAGATTTAATCTTTTAAATATTAACGTCTATATATGCTTAATTTTTCCTTTTTTGTAACTTGTGTTCCTATATAAATCATCTACTAATTCCCCACAGTTAAAAAAATCCCCCACAGTTATGCTTATGGTAAAAGGGGCCTCACTTTCAACTATCGCCTAGGGCCTATGAAAGTCTAGGGCCGACCCTGATTCCACATATCACATTTTAGGGATAAGTTATTCCCCATAGCAACTTATTATGTAGATTATACTCAACTGAACTACATTTTTCCCAATTTAACTGGAGTCGGGTACACCGTACATGGAACAAGAATTTCCTCCAATGGTGTCTATCAAACTAGAGACCTCCTTCTTTAATCTTAATTTGATTATTTATTCTCTCTACATAGGTTTGTTATGGTCCTCCTCTCATTAGTCTATCAATCTCGAGCTGAACTGTATCACTTATTCTAACAGGACATTTGACGGCTTACAATGCACCTTAACAAACTATCTTGAAAGGTTATTCTTCGTATTGTCTTGTATGTTACATCTAGATTCAACTCCCTCCCGTAACAAAATACAGTTTGAATATATTCTACATCAAAAGACATCAAAACTGCTATAACAGTAGAAAAATGATTATTCGAAATATCACAAGAATCTAAAAAAATTATTTGCAGCATGGCGTTTCTCTCTCTAGACTCCCTTCTCTCTCTATAACCGTCTTTTCCGATGAATTGTGAAACTCCGGCAACCGCATCGTTTCCTCCCTTCCCTACCGCCTCTGATCTCGATGGAGATGGTAGCCTCCATTGTATTCAGTGCAATTTCAAGCGCCGGTTCGTGAATAGTCCTGGATCTACCTCGATGGAGGAGGAGATGGAAGGTACTCGGACGTTCTCTGCTACGTTACAGAGGGCACCAATCGGCATCTACACCGGGGAAGATGAGGTATCCTCTGATGAAGAACCGATGGAGCAGATGGAAACCTCGACGGAAGTGTTGGCAGATGGCCAGATCGCGATCCGAATCGGTGGTCGAACGCTTCAGAAACTGCACAAACCATGGCGGAGAGCCTTGATTCTTCATATTCTAGGGAAATCACCAGAATACAAAGTCGTTGCGGACCGATTGAAGGCTCAATGGCGTTTGCAACGAGGGTTCGAACTCACTAATGTAGAAAAGAGGTATTTCATTGTGCGATTCTATTGCAAGGCGGATTACGATCGAGTTCTCTTGGGCGGGGCTTGGATACAGGGAAGCTACATGACGGTTCAGAAATGGATTCCACACTTTGATCCTTACTCTGAGTCAGTCCAAACCACGCCGATTTGGATTCGGCTTCGAGGATTGCCGGTTGAATATTTTGATGAGGACGCCTTGAAGGATGTGGCTAAGGCGTTTGGAGTTTTGATTAAAGTAGATCTGGCAACTGTTGCAGCGGCGAGGGGACGCTATGCGAGGATCTGTGTTGAAATTGATCTGGCGAAGAGTTTGATTCCGGCGATTGTGCTTAATGGGAAGAAAATTCCGGTTGAATATGAAGGACTTGGGAAGATTTGTTTTGAATGCGGCGTTTTCGGTCATCGGCGGGAGAGCTGTCCTCGGCTTAACCCTGCTCCAGTGGTGGTGGATATGACTACAGGTGCTAAGACGATGGCAACTGGCGCTGTGAATCCGCCGGAAAAACCACATGCGGTTTACGGTACGTGGATGATTGCACAATACAGGATAAAGGGGAAGAAGAAGGCTCCGAATAAGTTTGGGGATCCGATTGAATCTTCAGTGGACGGTTCGGGTAAGGATCCGAGCAGCTCATCGGGGCGGGGTACCAAATCAGTGGGCTGTACCAGTCCGGGTATTCAGTTGGGTTCTCGGTTTGATGTTCTAGCCCAGGATGGTGTTGGGCCGAGTGTGGAAGGCCCAATGGCTCAGTTAAATTTGGAAAAGCCACTTGGTTTTAAGGCAGGAGTTGGGTCGGGCCCGTTGGACAGGGTGAATCCGGGTAAGCAACTGAAAGGGAAAGGCCCGATCAATAAATTTGGGGATGGAAACCCTAAAGGTCGTCGTCCCCTTTCTGATCTCGATCAAAACCGCATAAGTTTGTCGTCGGAATCAGAGAAGAATGGCGTTGGTTCCCCGACGATCACAGCTTATCAGAGACGAAGTAACTCTGCTAGTAAATCCGGAGTGGGTCCGGCCGTATATCACTTTGGTTCATCCATGGGTGCCAAGAGTGGATTTCAGCCTACAAAAATTTTACAGCCCCCACATCGAACCACTTTGGTCGACGGAAATGACTTATTCGTTGCCGCTGCGAACTCGCATGCTTTTCCAATTTATCGAGGAGAGAAGAGGGACGCCATTGCCGGCGGGGGAGTGCCTGAACCAGTTGATGGGTTCACCTCTCAGTAACTTCTCTATGAAGATTATCACCTGGAATTGTCGGGGGATAGGTAATGTAGAGACTCGTCGCTCATTATTGGAGCTTTGCAGACTTCATTCTCCTGAAGTTTTGGTTATTGTTGAGCCTCGTGTGGCTGGGAATCTGGCGTCCTCTATCTGTAGGGGGTTCTAATTTTGATCAATTCAAGATTGTTGAAGCTCAGGGGTTTTCTGGTGGTCTTTGGCTGTTCTGGAACAGCGGTGAAGTTGAATTTGAGGTAGTTTCTGCAACTTCTCAGTCTATTACTGATTTTATTAAGAAAATTAATAATGATACTTGGCTATTCTCGGCCATTTATGCTAGTCCTTCCCGTCTTTCTAGACAAGAGCTGTGGGATTACTTAGTGGACGTTGCTAGAAGCCATTCTCTGCCTTGGCTAATAGCAGGTGACTTTAACCAAGTTGCTTCTGCAGGTGAGAAAAGTGGTGGCAGAAAGGTTAATGCCAAAAGCTGTAGTAGAATGGTGGAGTTTATGGATAACTGTTATCTACAAGATCTGGGTTTTGATGGGCCAGCTTTCACTTGGTCTAACTCAAGGCCCTTGAACAAGAAGATTAGGCAGAGAATTAACAAGGCATTATGCAATGCCTCTTGGAGACTTATCTTCCCTAATGCTGTTGTTAAACATTTGGTAAGAATCAATTCTGACCATCATCCAATCTTAATTGATACTAATGGTCTCTGTCCCCCTACTCCTAATCAAAAGCCATTTCGTATGGAACTCGCTTGGTTTATTGAAGATAGTTTCTATGAGATGGTTAAGGCTAATTGGCAGCAGCATGTTGCCATTGATACTGCTGTCACTACTATGGTCAATGCAGCTAAAAACTGGAATCAAACAGTTTTTGGCAATATCTTTCAAAAGAAGAGGCATTTGATGGCTAGGCTTCTTGGTATTCAGAACTCTCTTGCTCTAAAGAGTAATCCTTATCTTGAAGATTTGAAGATCCAACTTCAAGAACAGTTAAATAATGTTCTAGCTCAAGAGGAGCTGTTTTGGTTTCAAAAAGCTAAAGTAAGCAAGCTGTTGTTGGGGGATAGAAATACTACTTACTTCCATCTCACTACTGTGATTAAGAGGAAGAGTAACATGTTTACCCAAATGAAACTTGCTAGTGGTGAATGGTGTGATGATGCTAGCATTCTTCAAACTGAAGTGGTGAACAACTTCAAGGCAGTTTACTCAGACACTACTCCTCTTTTGGGTGTGGGTAATTGGAGTGGATGAAACAGTCCGGGATCTCGGTTCAGGGTTAAAGAGACAATCGATAACCAAAAGTAGAATATTAACTATTAAGATTACATTTCATCTAATAAATAGAACAATCTCGAGAATATAAGTTTACAAATGTGATTTGAAATATTCTATGTGATCTACTAAGTGATCTAATTTAATCTAAACGTCTTCGTCTCGATACGCGTTCCCATCCCCCACCTTGATTGATGACCTGCGGTTTTAAAATGGCAAAAGCCGACGCAGTTTTGAAGAAATGATCAGTAAAAACTGAGTAAATACACACTACGACATGTAAAGCAACGAGTGGCACGGAAACATGAGTTGAAGCAAATAAAGAGATTTGAAAATCAATGAGCAAAAGAGCTGGAACAATTCGAATGAGTAACCGCGTAGCGAGAACCATCATCTTTAAAACATTTATAAACCACAAGTAGTCAACATATTCTTAAACAAGTAGAATATCAACAGTAAACAAGTCCATTTGACCTGATAATGATATTAAATCACAAGTAGCCAAAGCTTTTCAAATCATTTGATTAGATTAGGCAATCAAGAGCCACAAACAACATCAATAGAGTAATCAAACTTTCTTCGAATTTCAATTTAACCGTTAAGTTTAGCTGAGGCATGTCTAGAGCCACCAGCAGGATCGATGTAGACAGAGGGATCACGAAATAATCACTAAGGGTTCCTTCTAGGGTCTATCAAACCCTATTTCACCCGAGCGTTAAGGGAGCCCATTCGTCATCCCCGCTCATAACATTAGCTAAAAGGCCTTAAGTGTCGACACCCCTATACCGTAGTGACCCTTACAAGTATAAGTAGCACTCTATAGCTCTATAAACCCCTTGACCTCAATATCTTGATACCTTTTGGCTCATCGGGGGCGGATTTGTGAACATTAACGTTCTATCCAATAATAAGAAGCATTGCTTCAATGGTCTTAGCCATAAGAAAATGGAGGATCGCTTGACGCCTCTCATTAATAACAGTACTCTGTACATCGTCCTAAGTCTATTAGAGGTATTTTATTTCTTCTCTTTCACATAACCATAATCAGAATATCAACATTTCACAAGTAATTTCCAAGAGTTATCAAAGGAGATGAGTAGAATAGTTTAACAACATTCGAGTGAAAAACATGCATTCTCATACTTTTTCATATAACAAGCATTCATTTGAAACATCGAACGCATACGCACATTTTGAAATGAAAAGGTCGTACATATGTACTTACCACTGAGATGAAGCACAATTAAAAGCAAGAAACTAAGCCTAGCACTCCGACGACAACCGCTCTCTCCTACGAGGTCGATGTCTACAATCACACGTATGACGTACTCGTTATAACCAAATTACACATGCATAATAAAATGAAAACATACATGCCACATAGTCCTAAATGTCACTAATGAACATATAATGATGTTTAATTATCAAAATAATTCCAACAAAACACCTAGAAGTTCAAAAATTCAAGTTTTCTCAAAAATGTGAAACTACAATTCTGGACAGAATTGTAGCTCTGACTTTGGAGCCATATTTACCATATCAAATCATCTCCTAAAATTTTGAAATTAATGTATGATGAACCTACATGTGTCTACTTTCAGAAAAACCAAGAAAATCATGCATAGCTATTACAAAACTCAAGTTACATAAATAACAAACACTGCTATGCAGAGACAAGTTTGGAAGAAAGTTTCAACTTTGAAGAACAATTACTACTACTTGGAGAATAGGAAAGATGCCCATATTATGCAGAATGAATCCCTTGTGTGTCTAGTTGCATCACAAGAAAGATTGGGTGCCATATGTTTCTGGAAATGAGATTTTTAACAAAAATAGCAAAACTTGTCCAAAAACAGAGTTTCAGAAAACATGCAACTTAAAATGAGCATATCTCCCTAACCATAAAGGCTATGGAGTTAAATTTTCTTTCAAAATGACCATCTTTGAGTCTAGTTTCAGAATATGAAATATTTAAAAATTCCAGAGAGAAAATATATAGAGATAATATACGTTTTTCACAAATTGGTCAGATTGTATGAACATGCAATTTTTTAAAAAATCAACAAGAATGGTTCTAATGATTCATGCAACTTATAAAGACTTGATTTTCACCCAAATAACACCATTTTAATCATAAAAACAACATTTTTACATGCTCTTGACACAAATTATCAAAAATCTATTGAGTTACTAGTGAAAAGAATATGACATTCACAACATGCATGTGGGTTCTAATGTGGGTTTCATGAAATAATTAAAATTTGAGGTCAAACACATGATCTAACCATGGAGATGAAGAACTAAGCATGGAATTGAAGAAATCAAAGATGAAATTTCATCAATCAAAGGTAAAGATTGACATGCAAGCATCAATTAAAGACTAGAATAAACTTAACCCCAAGATTCAAGAAGATGATGAGGAAAAGAATGCATTTGGCCTTCAATCCCTTAGAATAATTGTGTAAGAACACCCCTCCATGATACTAATAAGGTTGGACTCAAGATTTTCACAATTTAGAGCCAAGAAATTTGAGTTTTGATGAAGTTTTGTGGAGGTCAACCTCCAAAAACGGGTTTGAAGTTTGGAGAGAAGGAAGAAGAAGCTTGCATGAGTGTTCTTGAGGGAAATGATGGAAAGAAATGAAATGATGGAGAAGGGGTAGGATGGACTTGATGGAGATGGTAGTGTTGGTGGTTCATTGAGTGTAATGAGGATGTAGTGGTGTTATTTTAATAGGAGTAGAAATGAAAATGAATTATTTTATTGGTGTTGACCAAAGTGATGGAGGGGGTAGTTGGTTGTAATTAGAATAAAATTAGAGGAGTTGTGGATGGGGCTAAAGAATTGATAGCCAAAAATTAAGGGGTAAAAAAAATGCAATTAAAAAGTCTCCCAACACCATAGTTGGGGTAGAAATAAGAATAAAAAGAAAATGAAGGGTGACATGCAAATACTAGAAATTGAGGGTAACTCTAAAATTTCATATACAGGAGGGGTATGAATAGAAGATATCAAAAATTAAGGGGTAAAAATAAGATTTCTATTTAATACCTAACACATAAAAGTTAACTTTCATAAATTATAAAATTGCCAATTAATTTCCAAATAAATTACTTTGTTAATAAATGTCAAAATCCAATTTTTAGAAAGCTACAAGTATCTTCCAAGTATATAAAATGAGTTTCATATCGTATTATCCAAGTTTTTAAAAACTACAAAATAACCTCAAAATGAAATTGTATATAATTATATATGTCGAATGACACCCTTATACTTTAAAAATAAGGAGAAGTAAAGAAAAAGTTTGAAATATAAATTTCTCAAAATTTTCAAATATTTTTCCCAAAATGACCAAATAAACCCCAACTTAAATACGGGGTATTACAGTGGAATATTTTTCTGACTGCCTTATCTGAAATTTGGTTCACTCATAACAAATGGGTGCATGAGGATGATGCTTCCAAAAAGATCCTTCCTACTCTTGACAGAGATAGAATTCTGCAGAAAGCCTTGTCAATTTATAATGCTCTGAAACTTAATCCTGCTGCTATTGTGCAAAGGCCTATTCTGCTATCTTGGTCTAAACCTCAAGATGGAACTCATAAAATTAATGTGGATTGTGCATTTTTGAGTTCCTCTGTGCTGGCTCTAGGGGTGGTCTGCAGGAACTCCAAGGGTGAATGGCTATGGGGTTATCAAAAATGTGTATTGGAGAACTCCATTCTTGTTGGTGAAGTGCTAGCTATTCTGGAAGGCCTTCTTTTGATTAAGCAAATGGGTATTATTAATGCTACTTTTGAGACAGACTCTGGTGATGCTTGGAAGTTGGTAACTCAAGACCTTCATTCTGCTACTCGAAACTTCATTGTCACTGCTAAGAAACTTGTTGCTGAAACAAGGACTACCTCGAGGAAGATTTGGAGAGAAGAGAACAAAGTGGCTGATCTGCTAGCCAATCTGCCCAGGTGATACACAGAGTAGATTTTTGTTGACTGAGCCACCTCTGTTTTGTAGAGGGCAGCTAGAAGATGATATGTTAGGTGTTAGTTCAGTTAGAATGGTTGTTTAGTGCTTTTGCACTCTTTTGTACCAAAAAAAAAAATAAATATCACAAGAATCTGTTAAAAACAATGCCTCTTCAATGCAATCAATTGCATACTTATCTAACACATGTTTCCTTGAGCGATAAAGAAGAATAGTATATGAACTTTCTTCACGTGACTCTTTTTTCCAGAAAAAAGAAATAGTTAAGGAAATTGTGGAATCATGACAAGAAACAAAGTATTGAGAAGATTTATAGTTACATTCAGTTCTTTGCTTGTATAACGTAATGAGTAATTCGTCCACAAGTAGACATTACTATGCAAGTGTGGCGCATTATTGCAATAATGTTAAATGAGCGAAAGTATTGTTGTGCTATTATTTGAAGCTTTGTTATTGAGCATTCAGAAGAAGCATTCAAAATGATAAATCGCCTTCGTAAAAAGATAAGTAATCACGAACTCAAAATCATATCAATCTTTAGTCTTTACTGTGCTTGTTTGGGTAGGAAGCCTCAATAGATATTACTCAGCGAATCCAGTTTGCAGCTCTAAGAAGAAGTAAACCCCGAGGTAGACCTGTAAATTCCCATATTTATCCTGGAAATGTATCATATAAGGTACATTCCCTTAGAAGACAAGGTGTAAGTCGAAATCGGCAACAAATGAAGGGAATCCTCCGAAACAACACTTCAACAAATTTTAGCAACTTTGAAACTTTCAAAACCTGTAGTTTCTTTCCAGTTTTGCAATACATACAAAGGGCTGGCGTTGTTGCTTGGACTTGAAAATTGGGTCAAAAGCTTCAACCGTCAAAAATGTTACATCTCATTGTCACAAAACCAAGTGGAGCTATGAGAAGAAGCTCTGCAAACAAAAAGAGCAGCAGCTGCGGAGGGTTACTGCCTGGTTGAGGAGGGAAGCAGGCAGTCGTATACTCTTTCCATTCTTGATGTGATGGCGAGCTTGTATGCACTCTGAAAACCCGGCTTTGCCAAATCCATCAGATCCTCTCTCAAACTGTTCACCCCAAAACAATGCTACTTTTATTAGCTCCTCGTTCAAACACAAAAATCAGGTATAATAGCACCGAACAGACAGCAACTTAAAACATATGGAGAGACAACAAACAATACTCCTAAGTAAGAATTTCAAGTTATGGAAGATCTGGCGGCGGAGTATCTCCCTGAACCTTCTAGGTTAATGTTAGCTTCCCCATGTCTAAGGAACCACTAATATTTCATTCAAAAATATTATTTACCACCACTCAAACCCTTCAGTTCCCACAAACCCCAACTTAATATTTCTTATTGAATATTACGTACCATGTGAAAAATAATTCTATCAAAGAGATCAATTATCAAAAGGGACAGCGCATTGCGCGGTAACCATATTTCAACTATACAAAGTTATTCTTACCTTTTGAAAGATTAAATAGGCTGGTCGGCTATTTGAAAGATTTTTATTCTTATATCTGATTTCTTGAGGAGAGATTAACAATAGTTGTGGACTTGTGGGTTTAGGACAGCGGCATCATTGAAGGTTTGTTAACAGAGGGGAGGTTCAAATTATCTGCAAGAATCAATATTCTAAATCTATAAAAAGAAGGTCATCACGATTTTTAGCAACCTAGAATGAATAAAGTTGACCCCTTATCTGAAAGTTTAAGCTATAACCAAAGCCAAATTCACCCAAAGAGTGATGGATCAAAACTAACCATCGCCATTCGCCCGTTGTCTGGGCATGTCTCTCCACAGCACGATATAGACGATCCAGATGGTACAAAACCAAACCAAACATGCATTCAGCGTCTTTCACCTGCAAAGGAAAAATAGAATTAAGAAACACAGCTGAAGAAGGGATACTTCATCGATAAAACTAATTAAGACAAAAGCCCAAATAGTTTATCCCAGGCCTAAGTCCAAACCAACAGTTCAGAGTACTACCACAGAGAAGATAAATTCTATAACAAATAGTTCATTAAGCATTTGAAAATCTACTAATGACGAGGAGTTCTTAACAAGGCTAAAAAACTTGTGATTAGCATCACAGTCGTGCATCCATTGTGTAGTAACTAGTATCTACTATCCAGACTGACAATTCAAGGAATTCATTTCTGGCCATATTCTAAAAATTACAACATGTAAGTCAACAGATGTGGGCAGCTTTTATAAATAGGTAAAAGAATATAAAAAATGCTTTGACTAAGGATATTCTAAACCAAGTAACAGTAATTTATCCAAAAAGTCCCAGAAGTCGGGTGTTTTATTTGCTTCAGAAAGATTACTATCATGTGATTCTTCTTACAACATTACTGCTTAACTCTCCTACGCACACAATGGGAAGAAAAACAATAGACCGTGCTTTTCCTAATGGGCACATCTAAAGTTATAAATAGAATTGAATCTAAGTTCATTAATGCTCTTCCAACGTGCCTTTCTAGTGCTTCCCTAAAATATTTTTAATAAACTAAAATGAGCATAGCCAGGAAAGATTGTGGATTTGATACCCGTTTTTGATCCATGCGAGTTTGGAACTGCATAATTCCTCTCTCGACCTCCACGATTAGTAACCTTCTCTGGATTCGAGCAACTCTTCCCCTGCCTTCTGCTCTTGTATCCTGTATTTTTTTGGTAAAAAGACATGGCACATTCAGACTGGGTAACAGGTAGCATATAGCAAATTGATTGGTACCAGTGAAAAAAATTGCATCATTATACAGTTAATGCCCTCGCATGTAATCATTCAGATTATGAACACCTTGTAAAGAAGCTACAAGCCATAGAGAACAAAGATGACATACACATTCGAAATGCTAGCTCATCTCAATAGATATCAACTACAAATTGCCATCATGTTCAGTTTCACAAAATCAATACTTCAGCACAAGCAACCATCGCTAGATAAATCAGGCAAATAACTACAGTACACAAAAAAAAAAAAAAAAATAACTTCTCTATATTCTGGTGTACCACTTATTTAGGGCCGTTAAATTGGCTGGTGAGCAAATCGGTAGGGAGACTAAGCCCCAAGGCATTCAATTACTATGAGAAGACAGTAGAGTGTCGCAAATTCCCACTATAAAAGGAAAAGAAGAAAAATGAAGATCATCAAGAACCTCAAAATCAAACCTTTTATGGAACTGAAATCAAAGGGTTCAGCCAGCTATGTATTTCAAAAAAAGTTAGATACCCTGTGGCCTCAAAGCTTGAGTTATAAGGAAATGAGTCAAATGAAGTCTACTGAGCTGCGCCAGTAATATTTATGCGGAGTAATACATGCCACAAATATGCAAAGCCCTATCTGGCATGCAGAATTCAGAAAGATAAACTCGAGTGATTGATGCACCAGGCTACCAGACTTCTTTACTAGGTTTATATGGTGATAACCTAGGGTTGTTGATTTTCCGGATTATTGGATTATCTGGCTATGTGGAGTAATACATACCACAAATATGCAAAGCCCTATCTGGCAGGCAGAATTCAGAGAGATAAACTCGAGTGATTGATGCACCAGGCTACCAGCACATACCAAAAGTGTGTCATAACTAACTTCAACTGGGAAGAAAGACATCACAGCTTTGGTAATCAAACGACTGAATCCAGATACAAAGCTCTGATACATTGGTCACTCATATGTTTAGCTATCTAGAGAGTCCATCAAATAAAATATGATGTCAAATGTAGAAGTGAACAAGGAAAGTAGAACACAAAAATTATCTCTTAGACTTCCCACATTAGGGTGTTCTCTAGCTTGAAGGGAGCCTATGAGATGGCTATAAGAAATTTTTTTGAGATAAATGTAGTCAATGTTATCATTCGTTCATTTAGATCAATCAGAAATACATATTCAATCCCAAATAAGAGCTTGCTACTGGTTTTATCCACTCCTCCAATTAAGCTTACAGAGAATGAACTATAAAACGACACGAGTCTCCCATCTTTTGAACTGGACCATTTAGTTAACAAAAATCTTTGCATAGTAATAACATTGAAAAAGGAGATCCGTATAACTTGCCTTTTTTAGCCACGCACGGACACCCATGATCAGAACAATGGAGACAAAGAAAGCTGGTAAAGCAGCTAGAACAGCAAAATTGATCTCATTAGCCCTCAGGATCTGGTTTAGCTCGAGCATTGCCCTGGAACAAGATGATGGTTCTTATCAGGTAAATAATGTAATAAGTGGAATATGTCAAGTCAAGGATCTAAATTCAGTACTCACGTTTCAATATCCAGTTTCAGTTTCTGAATCTGTCACAACACAACACATTTGTCATACAGCCAGAATTGGAATTTATTTTACTGCCAGACAGAAGGAAAGTTACCTGGATAAGCAAAGCACGAGCAAGCTCTCCCCCAAGAAGACTTTTAATGGGATGTGTAAGCTCCTCCTCATACCTGAAATTAACAGTTAGTAAACCATTATATCAAATAGAAACATTTACCCCACATCACTATAGCCTACCATGTCATTCACAACAAAGGCATATACGAAAAATTAGCAGATCTCGCGTTGTGTCTAATTGATAAATAGGTGCTGCCAAGGGTCTGGAGAGTACCAAGCTGAACAGAAGTCCAGAGAGATGAGAGGAAAAATCAGAGGTGTGTCACTCTATCAGTAAGGTGCCTTCTAGAGTTCATGCCCAGCAGGTACACAGCACAAGAAGGCAATATTAGTAAAGTAGGTATAGCAAACTGCAAAATACTTGTCACCTAACAAACTCCTTGCCTCTCATGTTTCAAGTGGCAACAAGTTTTCTCCCAAGAAAGGAAAAAATAATTCAACAAAACAAATAGCTTATACTCCCTCCGTCCCAAATGAGTATCGGGGTGGACTTTGCACCGAGATTAAGGGAAAACTTTTCACTTGATAGATACTTACATGTCCCTGGTTTTATGCGGTACGTTTTCTTGGGAAGTGAAAGTATTTGGAAAAGGGTATGGAAGAAAGTAAAGTGAAAAGTAAGTTATTTTGTGGTAGTAAGGCATTCATTTCGGGATTTTGATTCTCGGAAAGGAAGACACTTAAAACTGGATGGAGGGAGTATGAGCTAATAAAAAATACCTATATGAAACTTTTCATTTTTGAAAAACAAGACTTTAAGTTGCAGTCCTATTAGTGATTGCATATTTTATTTTGATCTTGAATATGAATCTGGTGCGAAAACCTCACATCAATTTATATTTTTAATAATGTGCCAGAATGTGCTGTGCAATGGATCGGTTCTTTTAAAATGTCCTTTTGAAATCTTTTCAAAATGCTCAAAATGCTTCGGATTGCATCCACATAGCTGCATAAGGTTATAGAGTCCTAGTGATACTGACCTACAACATATTTTAACTCAAATTCTGCTCATATTGTTGATTAACTCACTTTGCCAACATTTAAAGCTGAAGTACGATACTTCAGGTCATAATCATCTGAAACTTAGCCAGTAGGCCAAGTTTTCAGGTCGACAAAGGCGCAGCCGAAAGAAAAGATTATCAGCAGCATGAATTACTGGTTAGGAAAATCTGCAAAGAGTCTCTCAAGCTGCAAACAGTCGCTCATATTGAGTGATAATTCAAAGCATAAACAAGATCTCACCTCCCCATAACTATCTCGAGCATTTCCTGATCTGATGCATCTTCTGGGACTTTACCTTTTGTCTGCTCACTGAAAGCCAATAACATTCTGCATATAAAAAAAAAACACAATTTAAATAAATGACACGTCACATCTGGAAAAGGAGTCTTGAGCTCAATTTAAAAATACAATGAAAAAAAGCATGCAAGGGTATATGGGAGAAGTTCTAGAACATCAATGTGTCGTCACAAGTTCACAACCATAGAGTCAAAAGGCATGTTTGCATGAGCATTAGTTGTCAGAACCTTATGATTCGCAATTCGTATCCTACCATACAATTCACGAAACGATATGAATCCCTCGTTCAATTGAAGTTGAACAAAAATTTATCTGAAACCTGATTCAGGCGGCCAAATATTACAATTCGGTTGCGATGATTTGTGCGATTCACCATCGATTCAGCTAAAGGTCTAATTGAGTTAGAGCTCCAGTCTAAGAAATAATACTTCCTACGTTTCTGCATGTTTTGCAAAATATGTTAGTTTTAGAATGACTAGTACATTAATCTCGAAGTCCACGGCTAATAGATTCCTAGTATTTTCAACCTCCTTGATATCCTGTAGTTCCTTGCTTCACACGCCTTTCTATATCTTCATTATTCTTATCTTTTAGATGTGTGGAACTCCTAATCAGTAGTTAGGGTCGTGATTTCAAAAATATTGAGCTTTCTTTTGTAAAAGTACGAATATTTCAAGCAAGCTAGTCTTATGTTTGTTCTATCAACTAAAAAGTATGGGTTAATACAATATGTAAAAGTACATATCTCTTTAAGGGATATGTATCTCTTTCGCTGCCGGTGAAAAAAAAAGTATTGCTAGCGAATCTTTGCGATTCACGATTCAGTGAAGGTGAAATTCGATTCACAATCTAAATCTGGATTTGACAACCATGTATGGAAGAAATAGCTGACTGATGGCAGACACCTCGAAGTAGGAAGACAACCTTATACAGAAAAAATTGGTCACTGTATTCAAATATAAAGTAGTTGACCTTTGACTAACCTGTGCAGGGATTTTGAAGTTAAGTGCACTTCTTCAAGCTCTATCACACTTTTGTGCCTCTTCCTGAATGTCTCGAACAGTTCATCTCTTATAGAGAGGAGCTAAAACAAGCGGAGCAAAAATGAGGATTTCTACCAATATTTACTAGTGATATTTGCGCATCTGAATTACTGTTCTTAAATGTCAAAGATGGATCAACATGTTCTTTAATCTCAATTATCAAAGGGATCATGAGCTATGCAAAGTCAAATGTATACCTACATTAGCATAACTATTTGTATGAATCCATGGGGTTCCACCTCAAAACCAATTGGCAATGAGGGACATCTCAACACTATTTTTTCTTGAAAACAACCCACCAATGAAGATGCACTTTACCCTCTAACTCCAACCAGAGAACAGAGGACACAATGCTTAGATCGCTCCTCGTCGATGGATGTCCAATCAAGTTCGGCAGATCATTAAGACATTCATGTCAATCAATAACAGAAGAACGCTGTTTATTTCTGTAGCTACCACACATAAGATAGATTAACCTGCTCCTCCTTGAACAGGACTCAACAACTATTAAATCATGTAAGCATTATCCTTATTTTTCAAATACGCCCTGACTACAATGTGCTTTGTCCCACACTCAAATTAGAGAAGACCACACAATCTTTTGCTGCTGCTTATCAAATTACGATACTCAGGTTTCATTTTAATTGATACGCAGAGAATATTGTCTGTTCCTGCCGCTTCACCGATTTACAGATAATAAAATAAAATTGACTGATTTTAGGCAAGTATAACAAATTACAAAGGTGCTCTACTTTATGGCATATGAGAAACAGAATATATAGAAGAGAAAGCACATATGAATCCAGATTGATACTCTTGTTAGATACAGTAGCAAGTGGCTAACGTGCATGCTATAATGCTCTTAGGAACCGTGTCTACCCATCTCTTACAACTCAATAGCTACAGCTCCCAATGTTCCAAAATTGGTTAGATGGCCAACAATAGTCACCAACCTAGAATCTGACAGAAGGAAAAAACTAAGAATTATAGGACGATAAGAAAGGGTATCAAAGCTGAGTGTTTTCAAGAGACATCAGATGTCATCCGTTCAAGATTTTTAGCTACAGAAGCATCAGCATTCTATTTTCTTACTTCGCCAAATGACGTGATTGCCTATTTTGTACTACCGCTTTCTATGAATTCCCTTCCCCTTTAGCTTCCCACCTATTGACTACTCATATTTCATCATATAGACTACTTTTACCTAAGAGCTCCCTCTCCCTCGTCTTCCTGTGGCTCTCAATCGTCTTGTTAAGAACCTAAACATCCCAGTAAAATTGAATGTCCACATCGGCATCTTCGGCTGTTCTCAAGCTGTTGGATTTCCACATAAATCGATAGGAACTCATCTGCAACAAGTCTTCTTCTGGTAAAGAAAAGCAACTCACTAACCATAGGCAGTTACTAAATTTCACCAAGTACTTTTAGGAACTACTGTCTAATCACACAAGCTAAATCCTGATTGCGAGAGGCAGACATCTGAAGTCTATAATGTTGGCCTAACCAGCTAACCTCTCCAGAAAATTCAACAGCAAAAATGTACATCTTTGGATAAGATTTCATAAATATCACTCAGATAGATGCAAGATGCATCAGATCGCTAACTACGTGATGAAGAATGAATTAAGGAGAAGTTAACTGAAAATTGGGGCAATCATTATCTCAATAAGGAATTGAATAAGAAGTCAAAAGTCTTGATTTTTGATTTATCATCATTATTACTGAATTCCAGAGATTAAACAGGATAAGTTGTTTCCTTTTAGAAGTTGTCTAGTTTTCCTATAAATAAGTCCTCCTCCTCCAATTGTAAGGCAGTCTTGATTTATGAATAAAACAATTAGAGTTATTGAGATTATTGTCTGAATCTGGGGTGATTCATTTCTCCTTAGTGTCTTGAACTCTCATCCTTGCCGTCCGGCATCAATTGGCAACAGAGCCAAACTTCCGTCCACCAGACACCGTCTTCCGCCGCTTCTCTGTTGCCCCGCACCATTTCCACTGCTCACTGCACACCTACTGTCCTTGCCTTTCTGCCAGAACTACTGCCACATCATCATTGTTTCTGCCTTCTCCTCCACCCCGAACAACGCCGTCATTCCCTCTCTACCACTGACCACTACCACTCTTGCTGCCTCTCCCTCAACGACCGCTCACACATTTGTCTCTGATCAGAACTTGATCAATTGTTGTTGCTGTCCAGATTAACAAGCAGCCCACATCTGTCAAGCGCTATCCCACATTCCTGCTCGAAGCTTCCGATCAAAGACCAAACTTGAAGGGCTCTTAATCGTCGTTCTCGGATCTGTCTAGAACCCATCCGGCCATCAAACGAGCTGCAAGAGGAAGATCAACTCGGAGGAAAAGAATTGACGTGCTGAAGTGAAGAAAGGCATTAAACTATTTTCCAGCTCATGACTCTCCAACTGAGGACAAATCTTATCAGATATGTCCAATCTGATTACATCTAGTCAACATTTTTAACAAATGATGGACTTGAGACCTACTTGGTTAAAGTTGCAACCTATTTGGTTGAAAGAGAGAACACTTCCCGAGCAACTGGCGGATGTTTCAAGTAAGCTGTTGCATCCACCATCATCGACCTATGAAGTGCTCATTTTACTTGATCGACTTGAACACTTGCTAAGTAAAGTTGATCAATCTCCATCAAATGAGTTGCAGAAAGTTCTCTCTCCATATGTTCATTTGTTGATTCAAGAAGACCTCTTGAAACATCCGGACAATGATGTGAGGATCGTGGTCATTACTTGCATTTGCGAGTTAACAAGAATTACGCCCCCAATTCTGCCATATGATGACGACAAAATGAAGGATATATTTGAGCTCATCCTGTTTTCTATGGGAAGTTTATCTCATCTTTCAAGTCGGGCTTACACGAAAGCAATCAATATTCACAATATTGTGTCCGCTACAAGATTATTTGTGCTGATGCTCGATCTCGAGTGCGATGATTTGATAATTTCCACGTTTCATTCATTCTTCACCGTCATTAAACCAGAGCATCCATCATCGGTGTTTGAAGACATGGAGAATATCATGAGTATGTTGCTCAACGAAAGCGACAATATTTCAACTGACTTGATTTTTCATGTTCTTGCTTGTTTAGAAGAAGGTGATGGCGTTACAACGATCGCTCAAACTTTGGGACCGAAGGTTTTCGAGAATTGCTCTACAAGATTCATTCCCTATTTGGATCAAGCTAAGAAGAGCACAATACTTGAAGATCAATTAACTCTGGAGGATATTTCTCAGAAGAGTTCTACCGCTAAAGATCCTGTGGTTTCATATGCTTTTATTGCTTGGATACCCAAGAATATTGTTACACTTCCACAATGGAGCCTAGTTACTATCCAAGCCAGCAAGTACGCCATGTTGAGACCATCAAGACTCTTTGGAGCGGCATGGTTCTCTCTTTGCGGTAATTCATCTGAGCCATTGATCATATACCGCATTGAGCCACATGTTAGTACTTTGATGGCAATGCGAGTGACCTATGTCTCTGGTTATGTTGGCCTATATCTTCACCCTAGTTGTGCCGACACCATCACTTCTCATGATTTTGTTTCTAAAGGGGTACAAGTTTGGTCGTTCCAATCCCTTGGTTGCCTCAAAGCATGTAACCAGATGAGTGTCAATCCTACTTTTAAGCCTCAGGTCATCCCATTCAAAGAAGAGACCAGATTTGGCTATACCTTCTTGTTTCCGAAAGTTTTATCCTTACCACGACATGATGAAGATCTATATGGGACTGATGGAGGCGAATATGCTTATCCATCTCGAGATTTGATTTGGAAGTATCTCGTTTGTTGGACAAGTTATCCGTATCCTGTTTATGACACAAGATCTCGGCGCTATCTTGTTTATCAACGTATGAAGCACTTTTCTCACTCCAAGAATCATCCTAAGTCTCTTAATAATCTTCTGCGGTATTTGGTCCATTGGACTGGCCGTCCAACGTTTCTAGACCGCGATAGAATTTGGAAGTATTTGGTGCATTGGATGAGTCGCTCCAAGTTTTTCTTTTCAACTCTACGGAGTGGAGTTTTGTCAAGCCGGAGAGAATGATGAAGAATGAATGAGAAGTTAACTGAAAATTGGGGCAATGATTATCTCAATAAGGAATTGAATAAGAAGTCAAAAGTCTTGATTGATTTTTGATTTATCATCATTATTACTGAATTCCAGAGATTAGGCAGGATTAGTTGTTTCCTTTTAGAAGTTGTCTAGTTTTCCTATAAATAAGTCCTCCTTCTCCCATTGTAAGGCAGCTTATTATGATAAAATATTAAGTATTGAGAGTTTCAATTGAATCGAGAGTGATTCCGAGTGTTGAATCTGAGTGATTTACAGATTGTGAGTTTGTTCTTGGTGCGTCCTGCATCACTACACATGGAGAGAACAAATCTGACCACTTCTTATATTTAACCCTAGTAATTAACCCAAGTTGCATGGAAAGATCCTGCAACTAGCACCTCATGAATGTTAACCCTAGTAATTAACCTACTACTAGATCCAATTTTATTGAAGATGATATCAAAACATAAGAAGATGAGAAGTTATTTTCTTCTAGCATTTTCATTAGGAAGACATGCATTCCACAAAGAAAGTTACTTTTAACTCTCATGTTACTATTAACAGGAATTCATAAGATAAGCTTACCGGTTGCTCTACATGGTCATTCCAAAAGCTATAAGTAGATTCCTTCGCCTCACGAATCCAATTGTTGATGTCTGAGCTCCCCATGACGCTGCTATGTTTCAAAAGCCAAAATGAACATACTGAAACACCAACAATCCCAAATGTATACCGCAACCAGTGTAAAGTTAGTTTCCTTGGTTTCCTGTTTTTAGCAACCTGAAGAACATAAGATATTTCAAATAGCGGACAGTGTGTACACCTTACAATTGTTCAGCAAAGAGAACATATCTGAAACAGTTTTCTATCAAATAAAATGTTAAGGAATAGATTTCTGGATACGTAATTTGGTCATCCAGTTGTTTTTAAACGTCTATTTGAGATAAGAAAAAAGCTTCAAATTATGATACACCAACCCTAGTCCAACCAAATGAGCGGGTTATAAAACCATGGAAGTGGGCAGCATAACAGCAGAACCATGACATAGGGTTACCACTTACTGACATGTTGCAGTGCCGCACATTTGTAAAGGTCCTTAAGTAAAAAGGGTATGAAGGGAAATAAGGTGACAAGAAATTTATTTTGGGACTGAGGGAGTACTAAAATTAGAGTACATAGTTCAACAATTATATTATGTCCTAAAACATTCAATATAAGAAAATCATCCAAAAACAACCAAATCTTCGTTAAGCAATAAGCACCAACAAAAAAAAGATATGGGCTTGAGAAGAAAAAAGTTTAGAAACCCAAAACTGAGGTATTACCATAAGATTTAAGTAAGAATCCAGTTTTTCCAGATTTTCATATATTAAGTTGGTAGCATCCCCAATCTCAGATTCTGTCCACTGGGACCCCTCTTGGTTCACTGTTGGCAATTTATCAAACAGCACAGGTACAGAACAGTTATCATCAACAGCTAATCCACCCTGCATTATTTTTACATTGAAATTTACATGAGGCAAGAATAATCATATTATATTATGCATACTGGTAATAATGAAATGAAACTTAGAAAGGCATACAAGTTTATAAATGTGGCAGTTGAAATCAAGAAAAGAATGTCAAAGGAGAGCAGAATTACCTGATGCGTAGCATGAAAATTAGCAATTGACTCCTCCAAGTCTGAAAATAGGCCATGAATTGTGACCAATAATTTAGGCAATGAGTTCTCAGGATCTTTAACTAACTCCTCCCCAAATTTGTCAATCTCTACATAAACCTACATAATAATTAACCCGTTCGTCAAGAAATGGGCGCAACATCTCAAAAGAGAAAAACACACAAAGACATATAGGATGCACAATTCGTAAGTACCATCTTATGGAGCATTAGATACAAGTGTCTCTAGCAAAAGCCTATCTACTGTGCACTAGGCATATGCAAAAGGGAGGTTCGGGGACAAAAAGGAACTAGTCTAAGACATTAAGAATCCTAGGATTCCCCACGGCCAAATTGATTAAGAATCCGGGATCTTTATTAACAACACAAGCTATTAAGTACTAACCAATTCCTGATGTGGGACAAACAACAATTCTCAACAAGCAGCCTCATACGCAGCATGTCAAACACTACAAGATTCAGACAAACCAGCAGAAGCTGAACATAGATCTGATACCATGTTAAGAAACCTGGGGTTCCACCTCAAAACCATGGCAAAGAGGGGAGTAATGAGGTTGTTTACTAACCACACAAACTATTAATCAATTCCCGATTTGGGACAAAAATTGTTCTCGACATAACACAAGTAAATAGAAAAAATTATCATGTATCAAAAAACTTACAGTTAAATACTGGTGAAGCTGCGGGAATATTACCCACCAGTATACAACAACAATGAACCATAGTAAATTAGCAAATAATTACGTCGAAAAATAAAAAGTTGCACTCTGTTCTTATAACAATTAAGCCAAGGTATAAAGATTCTTTTACCATAATATACGTATGTACTTGAGTCACCGTTACAACAAAATGTGGCTAGGAATATAAGTATAAAGACCTATTGCGTCTTTGTCTGTGTGTCTTCAAAAGATTCTCTAAAGAACCTATGCTATTTAAGTATATTATTCTAGCATTTCTGGATATCGAAAAAATAAAACTGCAACTGCAACCACAAGTGGTTGAAGCAAGTGCAACTTCAAGAAAGCCACCTGGTGGCAAACTGGAACAAGGATATCAGAGGCAGGCTAAATAAGATAAAAATTACCATCGGGTAGCCAAATAAAACAACGAAATGACATCCTTTTATACCCCCCCCCCCCCCCACAAAAAAAAAAAAAAAAAAAAAAAAAAAAAAAACAGAAGAAAAAAACCTGTGCCAGAAATGTAGCCAGATAATATCTTAAGCTAGTTAAGACAGTAATCCTCTCATATATATATGCAGATGCAGAATTGCATGTATTCTTCAAACCATGGCCCTCAGTTATACTTTCTCGTATCAATCTAACTGATCCATCGAAAAATGCCTTCGGTCCTCTCTCAAAAATCAAAAAGTATGTTTTCCGAGCATTTGATCCCTGAGATGAGAAAAATACCGCACTGTTACTTTCCTGACTTTATTGAGAGAGCCAAGGAGTTAGCAGGAAAAAAGAGGAAACATCATTTACTAACCTCGGCCCTGGAATGCCAAAAGAGCAAGTTCTTCTGGATGATATGCAAATCCAGAAAGATGTGCTCCAAAACATCTTCCAGAACCTTTACAACTCTTGATGCCTCTAATTTATCCCTGTTTATATGGTATGCCGGACATTATTTAGAAATTAGGAGGTTCAGACTTCCAATGCAGATAAGTTCATACAGGATACTTCGCAATAAATTAATCAATTTAAAGAAATCCCTTCATGAACTGATAAAAGTGCAGAACATAAAATAACTCACTAAGATTTGTATGTGTTCATACAAAGATAATTCCCGTGTGGAAAGCATAACTCACTAAGATTTGTATGTGTTCGATAATTCCCGTGTGGAAAGAGGGGAACAGCTTATAATGTACAGGAGGAACATGTGCCACATTTTGTACTCATTGCTTAGAAATGCAATTATACCAGGAAAATAGGAGGAAATATGGGTCAGGAAACTTCCCCCAACTTCCCAATCCTAGTTACTTTACTCAACAAAAGAGAAATTCCCACGCCAATATTTTGAAAGAGCTAGTAAAAGCAATTACATATTCTCCATAGCCCAAGCCTAAAAAAATGTTTTGATGATATCTAACACCAGTCGAAAGGTACTGATATCTTTTCCCTTTTAAGCATCTCCAGTCTCCACACAACACAGCATGCGCTTATATCTTAGTCACCAAAGGCGCCTTCAGAGAAAACCCAATAGGCTTCCAAACAGAGAATTTGCTGCTTATCAAAGTGAACAAACTTGCAAACCGAAATACTCTCATAGGAACAGCTATTGGTGTAAAAGAGGACTTCTGCTACACTATGTCCTATGATTAGGTATTCATCAATTAAAGAAATAATATAGCAGTTAATTGGAAAAAAAAAGAGACAAATATAATATGAATGGGGATAGAATTGAAAGAAAGTGGAAGTTAAAAAGAAGCAGATATGAAGTGTGTTAAATTAGGAGAATCAGGAAAGAACATTAAAGTTAATTTCCATATTAGACCTTCCATCACTTAATATATGTCAGGCGAATTTATCTAATTAAAACGTGAGACAGGTTCACTTTTGGTTTCACGCCAATTAGGATGCTGGTTTAATAGATTAAAGTGAACAGAGAAAGCCCGATAGGCTCCCACGCTGCAGATTGGCTATTTATCAACATTTATGAAGAGTGGGTAACATATTTCCTGGAAATGCACTGCATTTAACAGAAAGAAAGCTAATTCAAACCCAAGTGTGTACTTCATTTTACCAGCTTCCTGGACCATAAAGGCTGCATATAGGCGCAAGTAGTCTGCCAAACTTTCAATTCAAAGCTACAGGAAATTTATACTAGGGTAAAACACTAATGTGGTATAGATGACTGGCTAATGGTGTTATATAATTTCCATAGTTGAACTCAAACTGAAGTTGACAATTCTTTCTGCCCCCAGTGAGTTGCCAATTGAACCAATCATTCTGGAACTTGGTCGGGAAGTATTCCGGACCAATGAATTTAGTGATACAGCATTTCTCCACACGCTTACCTTATTTGTTTTTCCAGTAGGGCCATACCAAAGTCAGATCACCTAAGATGGGAATCTTCTTCTAAAAATACTTATAATTATAAAATGATTCTCATTGTGGTCTTATAACCAAGAAAATAAAGTACATTGTGAACAAGCAACCCAAAAAAGTGTGCACTGAACTGAATTCCATTGATTACAGGGCTCTGCAATTCCATTATTGTTCCACAAATCAGGACGATCAGCATAGAGCTAGACCTCACTCATCAAGTTCTACTTTACTAAGCTAGTTAAGCTTACATAAACATTAAGAAGTCTGTAAGGTGATAACTTGTAATAAGGAACAGAGTGCTTCTGTATACTAAAGGGTGTGACGCACAATATATGCCAGTAAGTGGAAATTCTTGAAAAAAACCAATGGAAAAGTACAAGATGTTTCTGGAAATGTTGCTAAAAAGAAAAAAGGCCACACCACTAACATTTGCTCCTTTACGCCGATCACGTTTTATGTAGAAGACTTATTATTAAGCACGGGTGAGAAATATCTGCACAATGCTGGTAGGAAAACCATAAATCCAGGACATGTTCAACATCCATATTGAATTGCTCTCGCACCTCACACTCCCACATGAGGTATGGCGACTTCTCTCAACTCAACAAAGCAACTTTTATCCTGTGAATAGAAGTAACTCTTCTTAAGAAAACAGACCTTTATACGAATTCTCATGTTAATGCCATTCTTTTTTCCCAGTCATGCCACTCATCTAAATCTAACTTAACATTCGCATTCACAATATAGAGAAATGTTTTAGTGCTCCAAAAGAGCACCACGCGGTGCTCTACTTCCAATCACAGTGCGCCACTCATACAAACTGTCACTGGTTGTCACATACTCATTGGTTGTAGAGCACCACGTGGTGAACTTTCGGAGCACAAAAAATTTCTCCATAATATACTAATTTAGTTACGAGTTTTTCATAGTTAGAAACAACACCAAGTATTTTACATGACATTTCTCATCTACTCAGGAACCAAACGATCACATACACCACTCCTCTATTCTACAATGTCAACACAGTAAGGTAGCCAAAAATTGCAACTTGTTACCCAAAAATTACAACTTAATCGTCACTAGCGAGGAACGCAAAGAAGCACAGTAGGTTAATCGATATACTCACACGAAAGATTCAAGTGAAGCGGGAGACAACGGAAGAGGGAGAGATGGCCGTCGCCGGCGTGACCTAGCTCGAATCGCTCGCCGGTAGAAGTTGGAGATTGTTCCGAGGACGAAGTTGGGAGTAGAGCGAAGTCGTTTCCAGAGGTAGTCGGAGTAGAGTGAGATCAGTGTTCTAGGGCTCGCCGGTAAACCGTCAGGCCGATTCACCATCGCCATGGAATTTCCAAAAAGCTTGTGCAGGGTTTCGTCAAGCTGAAGAAGAAAACAACTGGTATCATCAATTTTGACTCGTTGACCATGTTTCTTCTTACCCAATCTATTATTAAGGCAATAACATGAACTCGCGGTTTAGTCCAGTGGTCAGGGCCTCACTATGTGGTTTATCGACTCTTTTTTTACCCTCGGTAAATGTTTAGAATAGAATTGTATATATTGATATGTTCCCAATCGAAAGTGTCCGTACGACTTATCAAGAAAAGAAATGTTGGTATGAAAGCTATTGAGTCTATTCGAATTTCGAACTTAAGAATTCTAAACAGGCACTAGTGGCACAAATCTCCATTTAAGCTTAGTCCCAAATAGTTTAAGGGATGGAGGGTAAGGGTTATCAAATCACTCTCGATTTTTCCTTCCCTAACTGTTTGGATTCCACTTGCACTATGTGCAAGTCTTTCATGGAGTACATGATTCAAAACGGTTTTTATCTAAGCAGAACTTGTATGGTTACGATTATATAAATTTGCTACGTGGATTGCCCATTCTCAAACATGTGTGTCCCCAAACCAAAGACCAAGGTGGACCATGCTATCAACTAACATTTCATGAAGAGATATGTCATTCTTAAATGTTGATCCCCAACTCTAAGGGTCCCTCACTCTCCAACCCTGAAGATAGTGAAGGATATAAGTCATGTAATATACTCTTCTGGTTGTTTCTTTTTCATGGGAAGCGTTGACCTGCCATTCAGGATGCTCCCGTTTTCGCTTGGATCAAGGGAGCGGCAAATCAACTTGCTTTTGGTGGTCTTACGAAGGTTTCTCGTGTTGAGGTTGTGAGAGCTCATCTTGCTGCAAAAATACAATTTTAGATAATCACCCTATGTGATAGTTACTACAAATACAATTTTAGATAATCACCCTATGTGATAGTTACTTGTTAGTAGGCAATTCTGTGTAGTCGTTCCTGTAGGTGGTTGTAGATGTTCTGTGGGTGGACTTAGTATTGTTGTTCGGACTTGGTTTCTTGAAATGAAGGTCGACTTTTCATCAAAAAAACAAAAAAAAAACAAAAAAACAAAAACAACAATGTGACTGAGCTTGCCAACAGATCAGGCTTAAGATGATCTCGTGCCCAAATCATTTTTGCTCAGAGCAAAATTCGAACCTCATACTCCAAGCTACCAGCACAGCAGCCACATCACTCGAGCTCTTTGCTAGCTGAACTTTTGTGTAATTGAAGATGCATCTTTTGCATTTGGGAGACGGCGTAAAAGACTTAAAGGGGATCAAATGTTCTTTTCCTAACGTAAAGAGTAGTATAACGTGTAAGAAATGAACTCAAGACTTCTTTGAACGAGCTACGAATCTAAAGGGAAATGGACATTGCAGATTTGCAGTGGCATCAAAGTAATGTTATAACTTCAATTGGCAACTTCAGAAGAAACATTAAAGAACAGTCACAGTTTCACTTCCTGGTATAAGTTAAAGCATTATCATATCATTGACAAACCAAGAAGTACACACATTCAGAAGTCCTTTTAGACAAAGAAATCCGCCTTAAAACTACAAATAGTAACCAAAATCCGCCTTAAAACTACAAATAGTAACCACTTTTTGGGTTTTCGTTTATATTCTAATTATCTAATAAATATTAGAAACCCAGTCCTAAAACCATGAACGGAAAGTTCTCAACAGAGATAAATATAAGAATCTGAATATTACAACAAGAGAATCCATTTTTCATCATTTTCTCACCCATACCGGTTTTCATTTGATAAATACTTTACTCACTGTTGCCAACCATACTGCTGTTGATTGCGGTTCCCTGCACCCGATCCACGCCCAGGGCCAGACCCACCATAAGGACCCCCTTGAGAATAATTTGGAGGACCACCAGCGCTTCCATACCCACTAGCCCCTGCTCCACGGGGCCCAGATCCACCAGGAACATTACTGGATCCATAAGGAGGGACACGACCTTGAGGAGGATAAGCCCCAGAACCATATCCACCAGCTTGGCCGCCGCGGTTTGGGTGGTTGTTGTATCCACCACCACCACCAGAACTAGGGTTTCCTCCACCCTGGCTGTACCTGTTTGCTCCTCCAGAGGGTCCGCGAGGCTTCATGTAGTGGTGGCCGGATCCAGCGGCTACTGGTGGTTGTTGTGAACCATGGATTTGTTGGCTAGGTCCTCCACGCATTTGGTTGTGTCCCTGACCAGTCTGCTGAATTGGTGGAAGTCGATTGTGTTGCTGTTGGTGCTGTAACTTCTGTCGCTTTGCGTTCTCATCATGTTGTCGCTGTTGCTGACGCTTCTTCTTTGTTTGGAACTCGTGCGAAGATTCATACTTCGGTAAACTGGATTAGTTAAAAAAGGGGTTAAATCAGCTGATGTACAAGAACAATCAGATAACTGTTCAGAAAATAAATGACAAACCTTTTGGGATCACAAGGTAATGGATCGGTCCAAAAATACTCGGCATCAAGTGCATCCTTGGCTGATATTCTCTGCATAACACGCAAAATGGCACATAAAAGGTGCCACAATTCCAACAGAGAAGCTACTACATAATTGTTGCGATTAGGGAGTCAGGATGTTGTGACCTTCCTGGAGAAACTACTAGTAACGTGTTTCTTGAAACCCCCAAAGCTAAAGTTCTATAAACTAAGCTTGTCTACACCTACACATAGGTATTCAAATGTTGACAGGGGTTATGAGTTCGTAATGATAAGAGTTGTTAGGCCTTTTCTGTTTTCTACTGTTGCTGCACCTAAAACATATGCATTCAGGTGTTGACACCAATTGATAATGATGTGATCTGTGAGGCCACTGGGATACTCCATACTTCCAATCATGCCTTCTAAAAAACGACAGTTGTTCATCCACAGAGGTACACGAACCCGCCCTAACTTGGCGTTTCGAGGAGGGCCAATTCGCCCTAAAAAAAGAAACTACGCACACACAGTGTGTGTGTGAATTTGAATACATGGCACTTTTATTGATCAAATTCTCTGAGAGAACTCAACTCATGTTATCTCTCTATTGTGCAAAACTATTGCTGCTTGTACACACTCTTTTTTCATGTTTCAGCATTTAAATTTCTCTCTTCTTTTGTGCATTAGTAACTAAGTTTGTTGATTCTGGTATTCACAAAAGACTGTTCCTAATCATAGAATTATTAATATGTAAAGTCCGTAGTCCCCTTTTACAATTAAGTCGGACAATATTTATGAGTTCCGCGATTTTATCCTCTTAAGTAAATTAGCATTACCTCATCAAGTTTTCTAGCTCAGCCACTTTTCCAACTGATGTATCTAAAACCCACAAACTTAATTTTGCTACAACCATTGGAGCTTTTAACGTGTACTGGTAGTTTTAACAGATTCTGTTAGTTTTTTTTTTTTTTTTTTTTTTTTGAGGGAAATTCTGTTAGTTTTAACGGAACCACACCTAAACCAAACCACAGGGGAGAGAATTGTGTCATTTGAGACCACCACAGGGAGGCTGTAAACCCCCTTTTTTGTAACCTATCAAATTAAGAAAACAATTATAGCCAACAGATGGTGGCCTTCCACTACCTACACCAGGAAACATTATAATTGATAGTACAGACATATTGTGCATATTGTGCATTTGTTATTCATGTGATCCTACTAAGAGCTTTCCTTTAACAGCCAGATAGTGGCTTTCCACTATCTACACAAGGAAACATGTTTCCTGATTATCCAGCGTTCCATTTTGACTACTAGCTTCAATGGAAATACAGTAACATACACAAACGGGAGCAAACTAAAGCGATGCAACAGCTACGAATCTCAATAATTCAGGATTAGAGTATATCTACACTGGGTAACACTTGCATGGACTCTACTACCTAAGTCGGATTCATGACTTCCACATGTATGTTTAATCCATAATATCTAATTTAAACAGCCACGATTCAAGGAGAAAAGTGTACAGGAGACTATAAACCTGAATCCTATATCGCTGCCAGGTCACACAAATTACTGCAGTAGAATCATGGGGATAAAAGCTCGTCAAGCCGAGTAATTTTTCACCACGAGATGTCATATTTTTTTATTAAAGAAAACCCTCAACATACTTTCTAAAGATCTGTTCCCAATAAACTAACATAACTTGATCAATAGTGCAAACTCAAGTTCAATTGATCATCATATGAATACCATCATGACAAAGTTAGGTAAGTCACACTTGTCAGTGAGAATGAAATATGGGAAATACCGAGCTTCACTAAATGCAATAATGAGATCTCAAACTTGCACCACAGCGCTGCCTTGCAACTTCAAGGGAATTAAGAACATTTGCATGAGCAGGACACATACAGTTTTATTCAAGGTGGCACTATGTACACGATATTCTCCAAAGGACCGAGCGTCAATTAGCTGAAGGGCCGAAATCGGACAAATATTTACATAATGACTAGACCTCCTAATCTTTTTAGGTACTTGTTTGTTCTATAATGAAGTAAGGGACAATGCAGAATGAAATTGAGGTTATTATAATACCTGTGACGGATCAAGAGTCAGCATCTTATCCAGCAAATCCAATGCATGCCGATCAAAACTACAATACAGAACACACACATGAATATAGTGCAAAAAGGAAGAAGAAAAATTATGCCTAGCCTTAACTTCACATGAATCCTGTAACGGCTGAACTTACTTTCTGAAGTTTTCTCTAACACGTCTCTTCAGTGGCCTTGATGGCTTGAAATTGTTATACCAAGGAATCTTAGAAACCCCAGGCCAATTATTCTCGTCTGGAGCTCCACATACTTCAAAAATCTTGTTTAATTGCTCCGGCTACAACAATATAAGAATGAATTCAGAAAAAGTACAACACTTGACACAGTAATAAAAATAGCTGTAAGCAGAAAACAAAAGGTAAAGTCAAGCTGTAAGCTGCAAGTGGAGAGCTGAAAATAGCTTGAATATAGACTAGTATAAAAGTTGAAGGAGAAAGAACAAATCAAGTGAACCTGAAGACTCTCCGTCTGTGCATGCTGATACGGATGGTGAATGATACAGTAAAGGTTTACCCAGTTTGAATATGTAGTAAAAATACATGGTCATAGTAGTTTTCACAGAAACAAAGCAACTGCAGAATTTTTCTTCCAAATACTCACAATTCCACTGTAAGAGTACATACAATCATTGGAATCTACTAACTTAGTCTCTACTGCACTCGTTTTACAGCAACCATGATAAATATCAGGACTTCGATGTCTGCTATAATTAACAGAAGAGATGTAGTCGAGCTTGAAGCCCGCAAGTTTAATTGGAATATTATACTTCAACCAGGCAGAACAAGGCTATCCAGAAACAGGTCAGAGTCTTTACTTTTACAGTGTACTACCACAATAAATCCCATCAACAAATCAAAGAATTCAGAATAGCACATCTTCACTGAAAAAACCTTGATAAATAAGCATAAAAAAAGTCCACTATAACAGTCTAGGGGCATAGAAACATTAAGAACACTCTGGCTAAGGCACAATAGTAAGCTAGGTAGACTAAATATTTGAAATCCATAGCAGCAATGCAGCATACTTACACCAAAATCAAATATGGAACACAAGTTTTGGGGGCTCAAATTTTCTGAGAATTGGCTAACATCGACAAATTCGATTGGGTATGCGGACGGAAAACAGAAGTCACCAGATAGAAAATATAGAAGACTGAATGCTGTTAGCAAATAGCATTATATCATACCAACTAAAGAAGTGCTGCCTAAACAAACAATAGCGTAATTGGCTGGTTAAATATGATATTGGCTCTCCAGTTGCGATATCAAAAATCTCATAACCGCTGAGGGCTAGATAAAATTCAAACCAATCCAGTTTACGGCTAATTTTTCATCAAACAAGATCCAAAGAAATTAAGTAACAATGCAGTACCTCGTCCTTTCCTGGAAAAATAGGTTTCCCTTGTAGAAGCTCGGCAAAGATACAACCTACTGACCACATATCAACAGCCGGGCCATATTTGGTGGTGCCAAGAAGCAACTCAGGAGGTCTGTTAAATTAATTATGAACAACAGATAAATAAGAATCAAATACAACCTTCACAAGGCAAATTCATATATCACAACGTAACTGCTTGCAGGTGCTCATTTAATTTCCCTAGGAGGGTGAATCAAAGAGCTACCTGTACCATAAGGTAATTACGCGATTCGTCAGGTTGCCATTATGATCACTTGAAAATGAACGGGCAAGGCCAAAATCTGCAAGCTTAAGATTCCCTTCATTGTCTATCAGAAGATTTGAGCCTGCAACATAGTTTGACAAGAATGGGCAGTGTTTCAAAGATAAAATTCAAATCCAGGGAATAATATGAGAAATCATACTCACCCTTTATGTCACGGTGAAGTACTTGATTCACATGACAATAGTGAAGCCCTGTCAAAAGTTGTTTCATATAGCACTGGAAGAACAGAGGTCGCAAGTCAGAAAGACAAGAACCAATTATGGCAACTTCATATCTCAGCAATGTGATTAACCAGTTGGCCAACCTTAATCTGTGGAACTGAGAATCTCATCCCAGGACGATCGGCAAGACCTGTCAAATCATGGTCCATGTATTCAAAGACCATATAGATGCCGCCTTTGTACTTGTTACCATCTGTAATCGACAAACCAGTCTCAATCAAGAATTATTTCCTCAAATAATTAGGAGGTTAATATATATATATATATATATACTTATATATATTATATATAATTATATATGATGTTTCTAGTGAGATGTGATGTCGGATGCATGAATGGAGTAGTGACATAGAATACTTGCCTGGCCTCGCTTGCTCGTCCTTCTCACCAGAACCTAAACATTACATCATTGCATTAAATACAAATTCTGCGGAATGGCACAACAGGGTGACAATTCTGGACAAGAATCAAATACCTGGTGATGTGACGATTTCTTTGAGTTTGATGACGTTCTCATGATGGAGCTTTTTCAAGATTTTAATTTCACGTATAGCAGTGATTGGGAACTGCACAGCCACATCAAGAAAAAAAATAGTTACGGCAGCTTACTAGCAAAGTAAGCTCACATGTTATTTCCATATTGAGACGTGTGTCACAAATAGGGAAAGCAGGGGCGGAAAGAACGACCATTTACATAAATATAGTATCCCTCCATCCCAATTTATCTGAACTGTTTGACTTTTCAGGCAACTTTGACTAGGTCATTTGCACAGGAAAACAACACAAGAACTTGTTAAACTTTTCAAAATCATTTAAACTTGAGATGACAACACGACATTATGAAAATGTCAACAAGTCCCTGTATCGATTTCTACAAGTCACATAATTAAAGTTGGCTGAAAAAACTAACAGAGCATACAAAATGGGAGGTAGGGAGCCTTTTTTGTTATTATATAGAAACACTTCTCAGACGCCACAAGATCAAATTTTGATTCAATAACAGGATCACATCGGCCATAGCTATTTGACCATTTCCTTAATGATAAGAACGTAGAGGGCTGCTGCTAAACTTCGCCCGATTCACCTTCAATTTCACCTCTCATATGGCATTAACTGATTTGTTGTGAACTTTCCTAAATAGTGAGTTGGAAAGAAAACACCAATCACTAGAACATAACAGGGTGATTAAAAGAAGATGAAACATAGCATTTACCTAGAAGATAAGAATCAGACATTACACATCATATTACTCAAAGAAAGGTAGATCTTCAAGTCGGTGTTCACATCCCGAATTATAGGCTCATTCCAACAATTTCAGGCAAAACAAAACATGAGATGCATTATTTCCAGGAATACTGATCTCTATTTGTGTGTTTACAAGCATTCAGAACGCCAAGAAGCAGACATACTCGTCTTAAAACTAACATTAGTCGCTCTTACCAAATCCTATCTAGGCAGTTGTCCAAACAAATATTCTGAGGACGTTAAGGATCTATCAAACAGTCACCTTTTCATTCAGATGGTAAGTTCATCCAAGCAAAAACGTTTGATAAGTCAAACCAACCTCTCCCTATACTAACTTACTAAGCATAACAGTTCCACTAAAATATCTTGGCCAAGCCTTGTATGCGATGTCATTATTTTTCTAGGTTGAGTACGACAAAATCACCCTGCATTTTACCATATGGTACCCATATCCCCCATCCTCCTCAATTTGAACACTTAACCACCATCATATTATTATTTTTCCAATTTCGCCCCCATCACCATACTTCGTTAGGATTAGTGGACAAAATTGAGCATGATACATAGTTGAAGAAAAAAAGTGATACATTCCACTCTGTTCTACTCAGTGATCTGCTTCCGTCCACCAATCATAACATTGTTCAGTAATTAGGGCGGAATTGGATAATTATTTGATATGGACGAGGCTATGTGTCCAAACGAGGATGAGAGGGGTTGTGTCTCAATCGGTAAAATGCAGTGTGGTTTTTCCGTAATTATCCCAAATTTTCTCGAAGACTGCAGATTCAAAGAATTAATCAAAAGCAACAATATGATAGGGAAGAAAACCTTACCCCCTCTCTTTCGTTGTCCATCCGTATTTTCTTCAAAGCAACAATTTCTCCGGTTTGGATTTCTTTTGCCATGTACACTTGACTGCAAAAGTAGAATGGCATAAGCATCAAAACTTAGTCCCACTAATATCACATCTTCATAGACCACAAAATTGAAATAAATACTGCACAAAAGAAGACTTTCTACGCATGACCAACAGGAATAGAAAATTTATAAACGGAATCCATATCTAACTCATACAACCACTATGGGAACATAAAAGCCTGCAGCACAACCCAACCAAATACTTGATAATCCACTTGTTGTTTCAACTTTCAACAGTCAACACAACCATGTAACTCAAGGACCTGAACAAAAACGCATACAAATAGGATGACTCTATGAAATATGGCAGTCTGCAAATTAAATTTCTATAAATTACTGACCCACTCAGTCAACATAAACCAGATAGCCCAAACTGATGCATTCCAGTAAAACTGATTGAACCTCAGTTCAGGAAGGCCATGGCAAGTTCAAGAATTAGGACCTTAAATACTGGAACCATAGGTGTAGTAATCGATCAACTATCTTGTTGCCAGAGGAATCAATTACAATAAAGCCGAAGATGGCTAACAGCCTAAGGGTGAATTATCATTCTGTATGCCAAAGGAGGAAAGTGGCAAAGCAGAAAGAGAAGCTTCTCGGTACACTACCCTTACAAAGGAGTCACCACATATCCTCGGGATAATCCTCACTCACTTCTTTTCATTTCAGATTTTCTAGCATCAATGTAGATAATAGTGCTCAGAGAAAACTTATAATTGGTACCCATCTTCCTTTATGCAATCCAACCTTATAAAACAAAAGGGTGAGCTTCTGCAAACTCTCGACAGACACACACACATAAAATAAAGATGCGAGTGGAAGCTGACATGTCCCACAATTGCATGATTCAAAAGAAAGAACAAGATAATCAATCAGCATCACAAAATCACATTGGCACAAGACTTGGAAGCCAAACTTCTTGAATGGACAATGAACACAGGCTGTCTTGCCAACTTATTTTTAACTCGTTGATCAAGATCATTCTTTTATTGTCTAGTCTTACTAATGAAAGATAAGCATGCTCCTTGAAGATAGGATATCTCGGGGCCATACAAATGAATACCCACCCCAGTAACAAATTTCACAAACATGTCAGGCAGTACAACTGTACGAAGCTCAATATACCTTCAATATGTTTTCAATTGCAGATTGTGCTTTACACATAATTTCGAAGATTAAGACCACATAGTGGCTGCTCAAGGTCCATAAGATGTTGGTTTAAATACAAACAGGTGCCCAAAATAATGACCATGAACTTTGAAAAATGCTAAGAAATGTCTGGCTTTAGAAGATAATAAGAACCCAGAATACAACCAGTATATCAAAGAATATGCTCCTACATGTGAAGGACATAAAACTGACTAATAAACCCCCCTGCAAATATACATCTGATAAATCCCCCTTGCATAACCTGCCTACAGTCTGCTTCTAGAACATCCTATTCGTCGACACAATTAGAAAAGATTTAAGCCTTTCATTCATTCCTAACAATCTCCCGCATACAACTATATTTGGGCCAGAGCATTAGACAAGGGTCCATTGGCACAGAGGTGAGCATCTCACCGATTACAACAGGATCTCTCTCCTTGAAACCAAAAACAAATGCTCGCGGCCCCATTTTATGTCCCCTGTTTGACTGTTCACTGTCTTGGTAGCTCTACAAAATTGACCTTGGTGCTTTTCATGGGAAGTGAAAAGTAAGACATTGAAAAAAGGTATGGGCGGAAGTTTACTGATAAGTAACTTTTGTGGAAGGGGACACATTGGGACATCCATTTAAAGAAAGCAAGACACACAAAATGGAACGGAGGGAATATGTCGATTTAAATAAGCAGTCTAATATGTTGCTGGTACATGATCATGAGAAGCCCGTCCTACAAAAAAAATGAAAAGAAATAATACTTTTTTCCCGCACAGGTTTACCTCAGGACCACATAAACCTGTAATACGACAGAGTCGAGAAGAAACACCAAAAAAAAAAGAACACAAAACAATAATAATAATAATAATAATAATAATAATAATAAATAAAAATGTGAATACACTAAGATGCCAGTACGAGCTATAAAATTTCAAAACTTTCTTATGTAACTACTCCACCACCCGCTCCAAAAATTTACCAGCTTAGCAGTATATTTCCGTTAAAACTCATGATTAAGCGCCAACGAGCAATAAAATCTAACAAAACCATAACAAGCTGCCACCTTCACTGCCTCTTGAACTATGGAGGCTGTCAAGTTGAACCCTTGATCCATTATGTTCAACTATTGAGAACTATCTTTGTAGTTGGGTATCTATTAATAAAATTGCTGAAGGAGACACAAATATACAAAAAAATGTATGGACAATATGGAAGTTGTTTGTCGGAGTAAGACGCATTCTAGAGTGTTTCTAGTGGTGCTATGATGATCTGTCTCTAAAAGAGTCAAAGTCAGAAACCATCCGGGTCATTCAAAAAGCACCTTGTTACTTTCCTTTGACAAATACATGTACGAGATTTGTTAGTGCTTCTGATTTCTGAATATATATCATTATAACACTAGAACTGTAAGCCTAATCCTACTCTAGCATAAAACTCTTTAAGATTCAATACTGTTTCTCTCCTTGAAATTACAACAGAAAATTGAACTTGAATTCCATTCATAACTTATAGTTACATGAGATATCAAGAAAAAATTATACAGGGTATCTAGCTCCCAAGATTCCAATGTTTCAAATATGCTCCTCTTAACCGAATGGTAAGACAATATCTCCTCCCTCACACCACAGAACCCATGCTCTCAAACTAAAAACTAGCACAAGAGACCTCTTTATTTCCTGATCTTCATCAACAGCCAAACAACCTCATCCTCAGTGATCCCTTTGTCTGCTTGTTCTCCTACTAACACGGGTTAGAAAATCATTCCATGAAATCAGACCTCAACAGCAGTATCCGTCAGCTTTTAACTGTTTGGGTATTAACATACAACTGATATGTGGGAGCACAAGTTGAGACCCCGTGGTCAGAAGTGAAGTGAGAGTGCGGGGTAGCACTACTTTGGGTTCCCAAAATTAGCTGTGATCCTGAAACAAACACTAGACACAGGTGTTTGTTGCAATTGACCTAGACCATCGGCTACTGAAGTGAAGCTCAAATTCTCCACTAAAAATGTAATCAAAACCAAATATGATTGCCAGGTCCACCAGAGATAATTGATTTCTCAGAGAGTACGAAATGAGAGGTAAGTAAGAAGAGCTGGGCCAATGGGCGTAGGAGCGGTACAAGGGTGGAGTGGTTGAAAACACTTCTAGCTGCAATGGTTACCACGACAACAGACCAATCCAGTAATCTGAAATGATCATTTAACCTCGATACGAAGCAGCATTTTGGGAGCTTAATGCACAGACCATAAATTAAATATGGCATCTGATTAAAACTCAAACTAGAATGGCTTGTGAAATTACTCTCAAAGGTAGGGTGGAAAAAAGACCACGGAAGTGCAGGTGCTATTTCTCAAAAATTTGACATTGCTCCATCTATCGCATACTAAACGATCACATTTAACAGTATAGGGTTGGATTTTTGCAGGGGCTCTTTGACATGTTTTATACACATGATTTTCAGGTGACATTGCATGCATCTGAGATATAATCTACATCCTGGGGAAGGTTCCTGGTAATAAGAAAGGAAGTGTAAGTTTACAAGCCAAAGGTTAAATGACAAAAACTTAGATTTGTGTGTAACTGAAATTTTTCAACCAACAATTGCATCTAAGGACAAAACAGTTCAAGGAAATCTTAAAACTACAGGACTTGCCGAAAAACTCCTACAACTATTAGCCGTCCTCTAACAACTGGATTATGGATGTCATAACAGAAGTACTATTCTCTCAGAAGGGTTCGATTTCAGTGAAAGAATGGGTAACACAATTGGAACACGAATTAGCTAACAAATTGAACCATCAATTTGACAAGTTTCAGGTCTTTCAGCTACCCTTACACATCAACTATGAAAACCCCCCCAATTTGTAATTTAAACTTAGTACTAGTTCATCAACCAAAAAAACACATGAAATTGCCGAATCAATCTTCTTCTAGAGGTAACAATATCCTCAATTTAGTCACAGTACACCAAAACCAGATATGCCAATCACTCAAAAAACAGAACTTTCGTGTAATTCAAACTTAGGAGGCCACCAAGGAACAGATATAACACACAGACTATGAACAGATCACAAATTAGGGCATGAGAGAGAGAGATTTGGCTTGACTGACCCGTAAGTTCCTTCACCAATCTGCTCCAATTTCTCGAAACAGTCGACAGTTCTGGATCCCCACGCCGGCGATTCGGTGAGGTTCAGCTGGCCAGGCGCTGCAATCGCCATGCCGCTACTTCTCTAACCCTAGAAATTCTGCTTCTTCTTTGGTATCTCCTCTCCTTACTCTTGCAGAGTCTTCTTCACCTTCTTCTGGTGAAAAAGCAACAGATAACGCCCGCAAAATCTCACAACAACACTCTCTATCTCTCTCTTTCTATCGAAGTTGCAGACAGAGAAGAAGAAGAAGAAGAAGAAGAAGAAATAGCGAGCCCTAAACCCAACAAGAGGGCTTCTTTGTGAGAGATATGTAAACTTCGGTTCCTTTTCGTTGTTTTCACTCTTTTAAGAGTTTGAATAAATAACCATCTGAACCCCTTCATGGTGGGTTTATTACACAAAACCACCTAAGGCCAATTCGGGCTCTGCCACAGTTGCGTCCCGCTGTTGGTAGTCTCCTAATGGGTGATCTGTAATTCTTTGTGTAAGTCATTTAAAGAGGCCTAAGGTCTATCCTGACTTTGAGATGGGACGGTCTGCCATGACTTTGGGATGAGACGGGCTCACCTCCACCTAAACTCTTTTGTACAAGACAAACTACACAACCAGCATAGATAATGTGAGACATTTTACTTCTCACACTTAGTTTTGTAAGCTAAGGGTGAGTTTGGTAGAGTGGTTTTTGGTGGAAAAAGTAGTTTATAGATTGTGGTGGATTTTTTTTGGTTTTTTCTAGAGATTCTGTTTAAACCAGTGTGTTTGGTGGTGGTTTTTAATCTAGATTAAAAACTGAAGAAATGTGTTTGTTAGTGGTTTTTAAACTAGATGTTATTGATAAAATGACATTTTTGTCCTTGTGCATATAAGGGTTGTTGCTTGTAAAAGTAAAAGAACAAAACAGAAAAAAAAAACTCACAAACAAACAACATGAATCCAAGATAACTCTTTCAATGCAACATTGTTTAACTGATAGCAGAAATTTAATCAACTAGGAAAATAACACAACAAAAATAGTTGACCGCTAAATAATAAGAACATCACATTAAAGTGTGAAGTGAGTTTTTTGGGAAAAACAATATTATTTTTGAGAAAGAGAAAAACAATATTATGAAGGAAGTATAGAAAAAATTATCAGTGATCTTTTTAATTACTTCGATGATTAAAATGTCAAAGAACTACCAAATGCTCGACAATTTTCAGTCTAATACGTTTACGGTGTGAGGATAATATCGTCTTTGTGTGTCATAGAAATAAACCAAAGAAAAAACCACCAAAAGTTGGTTTTTTTCCTCAAGGCAAAAGTTAGAAAAAACTAGTTTAAAATCTGGTTTTTAAACCATTCAAAACAAACACTTTAAACAAACCATTTGGTTTAAAAACCAAAAACCAAAAAAAAACCACTTTGCCAAACTGACCCTAAGACTACTACCAATGTCTTTATTAGTTTATTTATATCTGTTTTCTATTATGTTACATCCATATGTCTCGGTATGTCAGATGAGTAACTTCTCAACACGCCGTTCCCTCACGTGTTGTATCCGTTGACCTATACATTGATCTTTTATCTTTAGGGTGGCAAGCATGTTATTCATTAGATCATTCACGTGCATGAGTCGTGACTCTGATATCATGTAAGAGCCCATGGGATCTTACCTCAAAATCAAATTAGTTTAAAGGTGGCACCCATTAGGTTCTTACAACCTTGCAGATGATGTAGTGTAATATCGGCTACAAATGACACCAAAATTCAGACTGACCAAGCCAATAAACAATCATTGAGTTCCCCAAATTTCGAACTCAATACCTCTAGACTAACACCAAAGAATTTAAGCATGCATGTACCTCTTAACTCAACTACACCTCAAACGATGTGCCCTTCTCTTGTGCTTGAAGGTAAGAAGTGCAAGAACATTATGCAATTCTGTATTACCAACTACACTACAAAGTCTAAATACTCTCAATCTTTTATCATCTTTTAACACCCCTGAATTACCAAAATTAACAGACAGTTTACAATAACTATGCAACCGCATGCAGCAAAACCAGTCATGCAGTAGCATCAATTGGTAACAAAGACAAACTATAAGTGTCCCTATATGCATTAGCATAAAGCAGTCAGTCTCGCCTCAGCCCAAAAAACACATTATATTATGGTGTTTTGGTTTTACTTCAATCACTGATGCCAGCCATGTTGTTGATTGGGATTCCAGCCCCCTGAACCACCCCAAGCACCACCAACAGAGCCACCATAATGACCTCCTCCAGAATAGCTAGGAGGACCACCGCCAACAGAGCCACCATAATGACCTCCTCCAGAATAATGACCTCCTACATGGTGAGGACCAGAAACACCAGGCACGTTACCGGCGCCATAGGGAGGGACGAGAGCTTGAGGAGGATAAGAACCAGAACCATATCCTCCAGCTTGGCCACCATTTAGATGACCATATCCACCAAAACCAGGGTTTCCTCCACCAGCGCTTCCATAGCCTCCATGGGGACCAGAACCACCAGGGACACTCCTCGAGCCATAAAGAGGGACACGACCTTGAGGAGGATAAGCCAAAGAACCATATCCTCCAGCTTGGCCGCCACGGTTTGGGTGATTGTATCCACCACCACCACCACCACCAGAACTATGGTTTCCTCCACCCTGGTTGTACCTGTTTGCTCCTCCAGAGGCTCCACTAGGCTGCATGTAATGGTGGCTAGGTCCAGTGGGTAATTGGAGTTGTTGAGAACCATGAACTGGTTGGCTTGGTCTTCCATGCATTTGATTGTGTACCTGACCAGTCTGCTGAATTGGTGGTGGAAGTCGATTGTGTTGCTGTAACTTCGGTCGCTTTGCCCTCTCATCATGTTGCAGCTGCTGTTGTCGCTTTCTCTTGGTTACTAACTCGTGTGAAGATTCATACTTGGGCAAACTAGATTAGTTTTAGAAAGGTCAAATCAGCGAGTTAGCTAGTGCGAATGACCTATTTTTTTACAAGAACAAGACAGTTAGGGAGACGGACCTTTTGGGATCGCACGGTAGTGGATCGGTCCAAAAGTATTCAGCATTGAGTGCATCCTTGGCTGATATTCTCTGCACAACACACAAAAGAACGCATAAAGGGTGCCACCATGTCCAAAAGACAAACTACTAGTACATATTTGAGAAAATTATTGTTGGGTAACATGTATGGTTGAAATCCACAATGCTAACTTTTTACAAACTAGCCTGATCTTTTTTTCTATTTTCTACAGTTGCAAAACATATGGGTTTTGACAGGATAGAGAAAGGATGAACTATAAAAACATGCCCTGTAATGATAAGAGGTACAAGGCAACTCGCTTACTCTCATATCTCCTAACATACTTCCCCAGCATCAACCAATTGTGGAGACCTAAGAAATCCAGAGGGAGCCCTCTGACTCTATTATAATATAATAAAATAGTTGTATTAACTTGACATATGTAATATACACCCATTTGATACGCAATGTTCACTAACCATACAGAATGATAGTTTTAACTGTCTTAACTTTAACTGTGATGTTTCATAGTAAATATACAATAGAACCCAAAGTGGATCCGACCCTACACCAGACCCCTGCATAGCTGGAGCTTTGTGCACCGGGCTGCCTTCTTTTTTTCAAAATAGATGAAACAATGAATTTAAAAAAAAATGGAGATTTTCATCACATTTGAGATTAAAGTGTCAGAGACAATTTAGCTGAAGAGCCACCTGAACAAATATCAAAGATGATTTACTAAACCTCCTGATGGTGTTAGACTGTTAGGCACTTGTATGTTCTGTTGGAAAATATCGATTTTGGGTCAACTTTGGACCCGATTTGTGAAGAATCGGGTTATCGATTCGTCGAGGTGAAAGTAGTTTTGGAAACCTTATGTCGAGGTGATCGTCCTACTACTTTATTTCGACCCAAATCGAGTTCGGGTGAATGAAAAATTCATAGGTGAAGATGGCACCTCAAGAAGGTGAAGAAGGCAACTTCAAGTGGGAAAATTAATTCATCCCACATTGGAGGGAAGAACAAACTTGTTCACCTTATGTAGTTCAAGTTTGCACTATAGGGCACGCCCTTTGGGTGGTACACATTTTGTGTAGGAGAGAGGACCTAGCTATGGTCCGAATCACCACACGCGCGCGCGCGCGCCGCCGCCGCCGTCCGTCCGGACGGCCGGCTCGGCTCGGTCTCGGGTTCGGGCACGGGCCGGGCCGTGACGTGGTGTGGGCTTGGGCCTGATTAAATGACAACTTAATCTTTTTGGGCCAGAAACCAACTCCTTCTCAGAATTAAAATCAGCCCGTAAAATATTCTTCACCAAACCGTTTTTTGTAACTGCTTTTTGAACAGTTACAACTGTTTTCGTTACCCAACCGTTTCCAACTGTTCCTAACGGGTGTCTGTCTTCTTTAAAAGGCAGACACCCTCCTCTGTTTTATTCATTCCGAAATCCAGTCAGTTCTTATTCTTCCTCACAAATACAGAGAGTTATCACACCACTTAACAGGTTCGAAGGGTGCAATTCCAGACGGTACTTCTGCTTGCACGGTGAGAGGTGATTATCCTGGGAGGCCTTCGCTCCGGATCAACAGTACCAATTGGGAGCGAATAAAGCCTTAAGGCCATCGTGTATATGCACGAGATCATCTCTATTTCACTACAGTTCTCCAAACTCTGTAAGTTTTGATTATTTCAGTTTATTTCTTTTTTCCGGGTCTGATTCATGAACAGTTTCCAACAATCTTAAGGCTTTACTACTAATCTGTTCAAGAATCAGTACTGTTATTTTTCCAGTTCTCTTCTGTTCGTGACTGCAAAATTTTTCTGTTCGAAATTTTTCTGCAACAGTAAAATTTTCAGTCTCTGTTTCTGTTTCTGCAGTACATTTTATTTCCAGTTTCAGTATTATTTTCTGGTACTGTTAATTTTTCTGTTGCTGTTAAATATTGCTGCTGTTTAATTTTTTGTTACAGTCAAAATTTCTTCAGTTTCAGTCGAAATTTTTCTGCAACAGTTAATTAGACTGCTCCGTTTATTTTTCTGTAACAGTTAATTTTTCTGTTTCTGTTTCATTTCCGTTAAAACAGTAAGATTATCTGTTACTTTCTATCTATATCTTTCGAAACCAATTTTCGAAAGAATTGTTGTTTCTGATTTACTTTTTCAGTTCATTTCATTTACTGTTAAATTTCAGAAACGATATTTTTATCGTCTTGTTGCTGTTTTTACATAACAGTATATTATTCTATATACATCCATTGGTACTGAATTTTTGCGTTGCAAATTTTCAGCAATGGCAGAAGGAACCAGTTCTGGAAATACCACCAGACCCGCGACAGTGATGGCTATCGGCGGACATGGGGAACGTCCAGAAAAGTTCACCGGGAAGGATTTCAAGAGATGGCAACAAAAAATGCTATTCTACTTGACAACTCTCAACTTGGCCGGCGTTCTGAATGAAGACGCACCAGCGTTGACCGAAAACTCCGAAAAGGATGTCGTGGCAGCGGTAGACGCGTGGAAGCAGTCGGATTTTTTGGCTAAAAACTACATTCTTAACGGCTTAGACAATTCATTGTATAGTGTGTATTGTGGTGCTAAGTCCGCTAGGGAATTGTGGGAATCTTTAGACAAAAAGTACAAAACAGAAGATGCCGGGGCTAAAAAGTTTGTAGTGGCTAGATTCCTGAAATTTTGTATGGTAGATTCAAAAACTGTAATAAGTCAGGTTCAGGAGTTGCAAGTGATCCTCCACGAGATCCATGCCGAGGGGATGGTTCTTAGCGAATCATTCCAAGTAGCGTGTATAATTGAGAAGTTGCCTCCATCATGGAAGGACTTCAAAAATTATCTCAAGCACAAGCGCAAGGAAATCAAGCTCGAGGAACTCATCGTGCGATTGAGGATTGAGGAGGACAACCGCAATGCCGACCCCAAAACAGGAATTGTGCAAGCCAAAGCAAACGTCGTGGAACAAGGTTCGAAAAAGAAACGAAAGGCTAAAGACTTGGACTCCGCCGATGCGGGTGATAAATCGTTCAAGGGGAAGTGCTTCAATTGCGGCAAAACGGGACATCGTCGAAGCGAGTGCAAAAAGAAGCGCAAACCTCAAAAGAACAAAGAAAAGTCCGAGGCCAATGTTGCGGAAGCAAACGAGGATGATGGGATTCGCTTGTCAGCGGTCGTCTCGGAGGTGAACATGATTGGCAGCAACCCAAGGGAATGGTGGGTCGACACCGGCGCGACACGCCATATTTGCGCGGATAAATCAATGTTTACCAAATACGAGGAGGTGAAAAATGGAGAACCGGTCTACATGGGAAATTCCGCCTCATCTACCGTTGAAGGACAAGGCACCGTCACTCTCAAAATGACCTCGGGAAAGATGCTCGTGCTCAACGACGTGCTCCATGTGCCGGAGATTCGCAAGAACTTGGTTTCGGGATCCGTCTTAGTTAAGAAAGGATTCAAGCTTGTCTTCGAATCCGACAAAATTGTATTAGTGAAAAGTGGTTCCTATGTAGGCAGGGGATACCTTAGCGATGGTATGTTCAAGCTAAATGTAATGACTGTGACGCCAATTAAGGCTATAAATAAGAGCGTCAATTCTACTTACTTGTTGGAGTCTTCTAATCTATGGCATAGTAGATTAGGACATACAAATCTTGAATCCATTCGCAAGTTAATGTCTATGGAACATCTTCCTAGTGCAAAAATTGATAGATCCCACAAATGCGAAACGTGCGTTGAAGCAAAGCAAACAAAGAAATCTTTCCGACCAATTGATGGGAAAGTAACATCCCCTCTTGAGTTAATCCATACGGATATATGCGATCTAAAATATACGCAAACAAGAGGAGGAAAGAAGTACTTCATTACCTTTGTAGATGATTGCACTAAATATTGCTACGTCTATCTTCTTAGAAGCAAAGACGAAGCAGTAGATATGTTCAAACATTACAAAAATGAAGTAGAAAATCAATTGGATAGAAAAATTAAAATTGTGCGTAGTGATCGAGGAGGTGAATATGAATCACCACTTAAAGACATTTGTCTAGAAAGTGGGATAATTCATCAAACTACGGCACCGTATTCGCCACAACAAAATGGCGTTGCGGAGAGGAAAAATCGAACTTTAAAGGAAATGATGAATGCATTACTTATAAGTTCGGGTTTACCTCAGAACTTGTGGGGGGAAGCCCTGCTGACCGCTAACCTTATCCTTAATAGGATTCCTCGGAAAAGGCTTAGCAAAACTCCATATGAACTATGGAAAGGAAAAACACCGTCCTACAAATACCTCAAAGTGTGGGGGTGTCTCGCAAAGGTAGCAATACCAGAACCTAAAAAGGTTAAATTGGGACCGAAAACGGTGGACTGCGTTTTCATCGGGTACGCTCATAATAGTAGTGCATATAGATTTCTGGTTGTAAAATCAGAAATTGAAGATATACACGAAAATACTATTTTTGAGTCTTGTTCGGCTACATTTTTTGAAGATGTATTTCCGTACAAAACCAAGAATGTGGAAAGTTCTAAACGAACTCGTGACTCCACGTCTGAACAGTCCGAAGAAGAGGTAGAACCTAGACGTAGCAAGCGGGCCAAGACAGCAAAGACTTTTGGACCGGATTTTCTTACCTATATGGTAGAAAATGAGCCTCAATCCTACAAGGAGGCTATGTCTAGCAGTGAGGCGTCGTATTGGAAGGAAGCGGTAAATAGTGAAATTGAATCAATACTTCAAAATCACACATGGGAATTGGTGAGTCTTCCATCAGGTTGCAAACCATTAGGTTGCAAATGGATTTTTAAGAGGAAGCTTAAAACCGATGGAACTGTCGAAAAATACAAGGCTCGCCTTGTAGCAAAGGGATACAAACAAAAGGAAGGTATCGATTATTTCGATACCTACTCACCAGTCACAAGGATTACATCCATTCGGATGCTTATAGCGCTTGCCGCTATAAATAATCTCGAAATTCACCAAATGGATGTAAAGACTGCTTTCTTGAACGGTGAATTGGATGAGGAGATTTACATGGAGCAACCTGAAGGTTTTCATGTTCCCGGACAAGAAGACAAGGTTTGCCGGTTAGTCAAATCTCTTTATGGGCTGAAACAGGCACCAAAACAATGGCATGTCAAATTTGATAACGCAATGTTATCAAATGGCTTTCATATAAATGAATGTGACAAGTGTGTTTATCATAAAACCACTCGTGATGGTTATGTCATTGTTTGCTTATATGTCGATGATATGCTAATTATGGGAAGTAATAAGAATATCATCAATTCAACAAAGAAATTGTTGACGACAAAGTTTGACATGAAAGACATGGGTATCGCAGATGTTATACTAGGGATGAAAATCACTAGAACGTCAAATGGATACACATTATCTCAGTCACACTATGTTGGAAAGATACTTGAGAAATTCGACAAGAACGACGGCAAGGAAGTTAAGACTCCTGTTGATCTTAATCTACACCTCGCCAAGAATCATGGGGCCAGTGTAAGGCAAAACGAATATGCTCAAGTTATCGGAAGTCTAATGTATCTCATGAACTGCACCAGACCCGATATCGCTCAAGCAGTTGGCAAACTCAGTCGATTCACGAGCAATCCTAGTGCAAATCACTGGAAAGGATTGACTCGGGTGCTAAAGTATTTAAGACATACTTTAACGTATGGACTGCACTATACTAGGTACCCAGCCGTACTTGAAGGGTATAGTGATGCCAATTGGATATCGGATACAAGGGATTCTAAATCCACAAGTGGGTATGTCTTTACCCTAGGAGGTGCAGCCGTGTCATGGAAGTCTTCTAAACAAACCTGCATTGCAAGATCCACAATGGAATCCGAATTCATTGCCTTGGATAAATCAGGGGAAGAAGCAGAATGGCTTCGACAGTTTTTAGAAGAACTTCCAATGTGGCCAAAACCAATGGCACCTATTTGCATCCATTGCGATAGTCAATCAGCAATTGGAAGGGCGCAAAATAGTATCTATAATGGTAAGTCTAGACATATTCGTCGTAGACACAACACCATTAAACAATTGCTCTCAAATGGAATAATATCGATCGATTACGTGAAGTCTAAGGAGAACTTAGCAGACCCTCTAACAAAGGGATTACCGAGAGAGCAAGTGTTTAATTCATCAAGGGGAATGGGACTAAAGCCTATCTCACCGAGTTGCACATAGCGGAAACCCAACTTAGAAGATTGAAGATCCCAATAACTAAGTTCAAAGGGCCAACCTACCTATCGTGCAAATATTTAGTCACTGAGGAAATTTAATTTCCTAACCTATTCCTAGGGTGAACGCCGAGTGACGCTTGCATTGGACAAGGTTAAGCGTTGAAGCTTTTAATGAGCTCATATCTTGGTTAAACGACCAAGTGGGGTATGGCAAGATACTCTTTATGAGACTCACCTATATGAGTGGGAACTGGGGGCCGGTTCTAGGAGAATGACGAGGCTAAATTCTCTAAGACCACTCATGAAACCAGGACATAAGTGTTCCATGGCCAAAACGGGCACGACAATGAGAACCGTAATTGGAAGAATGATAACCGTGTGGGTGCTAATGACTAGGTATACGTCACGGCAAGCAGTTCAAGGCGATTCGCTACTGACAAGCCAGTATACCCGTTGGTACTTCACTAAGAGAACGTTCAAAGTCTCTGACTACCTTCTCGATGCGATTATCGTTCGCGTGATATCTCTCTTAATCCTTTGACATCCCGGCTACTCAGCCAATTTTATCATTCATGTGGGGGATTGTTGGAAAATATCGATTTTGGGTCAACTTTGGACCCGATTTGTGAAGAATCGGGTTATCGATTCGTCGAGGTGAAAGTAGTTTTGGAAACCTTATGTCGAGGTGATCGTCCTACTACTTTATTTCGACCCAAATCGAGTTCGGGTGAATGAAAAATTCATAGGTGAAGATGGCACCTCAAGAAGGTGAAGAAGGCAACTTCAAGTGGGAAAATTAATTCATCCCACATTGGAGGGAAGAACAAACTTGTTCACCTTATGTAGTTCAAGTTTGCACTATAGGGCACGCCCTTTGGGTGGTACACATTTTGTGTAGGAGAGAGGACCTAGCTATGGTCCGAATCACCACACGCGCGCGCGCGCGCCGCCGCCGCCGTCCGTCCGGACGGCCGGCTCGGCTCGGTCTCGGGTTCGGGCACGGGCCGGGCCGTGACGTGGTGTGGGCTTGGGCCTGATTAAATGACAACTTAATCTTTTTGGGCCAGAAACCAACTCCTTCTCAGAATTAAAATCAGCCCGTAAAATATTCTTCACCAAACCGTTTTTTGTAACTGCTTTTTGAACAGTTACAACTGTTTTCGTTACCCAACCGTTTCCAACTGTTCCTAACGGGTGTCTGTCTTCTTTAAAAGGCAGACACCCTCCTCTGTTTTATTCATTCCGAAATCCAGTCAGTTCTTATTCTTCCTCACAAATACAGAGAGTTATCACACCACTTAACAGGTTCGAAGGGTGCAATTCCAGACGGTACTTCTGCTTGCACGGTGAGAGGTGATTATCCTGGGAGGCCTTCGCTCCGGATCAACAGTACCAATTGGGAGCGAATAAAGCCTTAAGGCCATCGTGTATATGCACGAGATCATCTCTATTTCACTACAGTTCTCCAAACTCTGTAAGTTTTGATTATTTCAGTTTATTTCTTTTTTCCGGGTCTGATTCATGAACAGTTTCCAACATGTTCTATAATAAAGTGAGGGGCAATGCAGAACGAGGGTGAGGTTGCTTGATCTGAAGAGAAAGAACTCGACAAAGAGGATGCGTCTGTAAATTATTAAAGTAATACCTGTGAAGGATCAAGAGTCAGCATTTTATCCAGTAACTCCAATGCATGCCGATCCAAACTATAATACAGAACAAGCACATGAATATAATGCGAAAAGATAAGAGAAAGTATGCTCTAGGCTTAACATGAACACTAAGTTTACAGTTCACTCACTCTCGGAATTTTTCCCTGACACGTCTCTTCAGTGGCCGTGATGGCTTGAAATTGTTATACCAACGCATCTTAGAAACCCCAGGCCAATTATTATCATCTGGAGCTCCGCATATTTCAAAAATCTTGTTTATTTGATCTGCCTGTAATGACATATGAAAAAAAGCAAAATAAGCATAACACTAAAAAAATGCTGCAAAAATGGCACATGTAATCATAATAAATCTCTGGACTGTGATGTCTACTACAAGCATCACACAGGGGAGGTACTCAAGTTTAAAGGCCTAGTGTCAAGTCTTCGACCACACCAAACTAGCCAGGCACGCCAAGGCTTTCAAAAAACAGGTGAAAGTCTTCACTTTTACAAAATACTAGCATAACAGAGCCCATCAACAAAACAAAGAATATAGAGCACAAATTCTCTGAAAAGAACACTACAGCTAAAACATAAGAGATGTCAGCTAATGCACTCTTGGGCACAATATATTAAGCACACTCGGACAAAGGTAGCACACTTACATCAACATAAAACAGTAAAAAACATAGAACCCAGCCTTTTTGGGGGTACAATTTGCTAATACTTGGTTAACAGCGACAAATTCAATTAGATATGTAACTAGCTTTTACCCGTGCGATGCACGGTGTTATACTGCCCAAATGATTCGGTTTAGTTTGGTTTTGTTTGTATTTTTCATGACTTCGTCAGGATATGTAATACAAAATATTAGAAAAACGTTACCAAACTGATGTAATTTCTATTAAAAAAACATGATGTAATTAGTAGTTACCATATTTTTTTTTATTCAAATCAAACGGAATAGACAAAAGAATCAATCTGTAATACTAAATTGTAGGAATCGAAGGGTAACTTCTAAACTTACTAAATGTAATACAAAAATGTTAGCAAAACGTTACCCAACATGATGTAATTTCTCCTAAAAAAACATGATGTAATTAGTAATTACCATATGTTTTATTTTTATTAAGGCAAACGAAATATACAAATGAATCAATTATATTAACATTTCGTCACTATTTTCATATGAATTTTCACAATTTATTGATTATATATTAATTAATTAATTGAAAATTCCACGTGGCAATTCCTCGGACAAAGCAGAGGGAGACATTCTCAAATAGTATATATAGATATGGTAACGGAAAACACAGTCACCAGATGGTAAAATATATGAGCCCGAAGGCTGTTAGCATATATGTACTAGAAAGTGCTGTTTCAACAAACGATCAGAACAGGTTTGTCTGATAAATGATGATGTTGGCACTTCAGTTTCTCATTCTGAAGGCCAAGTGACAATCAAATCAGTCATGTTGACTACTAATTTTTCATCGAACAAGATCCAAGAAATTAAGTAACAACAGCGTACCTCGTTATTTCCTTGAAAAATAGGTTCCCCACATAGAAGCTCGGCAAATACACAACCGACTGACCACATGTCAACAGCAGGACCATATTTGGTGGTACCAAGAAGCAACTCAGGCGGCCTGTTAAATTAATTACGAACAGGAGATAAATAAGAATCAAATAATACCACTGCAAGGCCAAGTCATATAATTATTTTTAGATGATCAACCACGCCTGCTTTCAGGTTTTCTTTCAACTTTCCCTAGGAGGGTGAATTGATGAGTTACCTGTACCATAGGGTAACTACTAAATTTGTCAGGTTGCCATTATGGTTATTTGAAAATGATCGAGAAAGGCCAAAATCGCCCAGCTTTAGATTTCCTTCACCATCTATCAAAAGATTTGAACCTGCATCATAATCGCAGAACAATGAGAAGTGTTTCTAAAATCCAGGTATAAAAGGGGGAAGAGAAATCATGCTTACTCTTCATATCACGATGAAGAACTTCATTTACGTGACACAAATGAAGTCCAGTCAAAAGTTGTTTCATATAGCACTGGAAGAACAGACAGGTAGAAGTCAGAAAGACAGAACCAACAGAATTTGATAATTTCATGTCTCAGCGATGTGAACCCATTGGCTCACCTTAATCTGTGGAACTGAGAATCCCATTGCAGCACGGGCAAGACCTTTTAAATCATGGTCCATGTATTCAAAGACCATATAGATGCCGCCTTTGTACATGTTACCATCTGTAATCCAAGAACCACAATTTCACTTATAAATTCTTTAGTCATAGAAGCAGAAAGTGAGCATATAAATGTAGTAACATCGAATACTTGCCTGGTCTTGCTTGCTCGTCCTTCTCACCAGCACCTACATGTGATATCATAGCATTAAACACACACTGATGAATCGCACAACTGGGTGAATATTCTGGACATGAAACAAATATAATCCCAAACCTTACCCGGTGATGTGACGATTTCTTTTAGTTTGATGATGTTTTCATGATGGAGCTTCTTAAGTATTTTGATTTCACGTATAGCAGTAATCGGGAACTGCACAACCAAATCAAAAGTTAGTTACAGATGCTTACTAAAAAATGGACTGCAGATGATACTTCAATATAGAGACGTACGTTACAATTAGGACAAGCAAGGGTGGAACTGGATTGAAAGTCCATTAACATAAGTCCAGACCTCTTGATTACTCCCACCGTCCCAAAATAATAGTTAAGGTGGACTTTTCAAAAGTTTAAGAAGATGCTTTTGACTTGATAAATTTACTAAATAGTCCTTTGTCATGTATGCTACTAGTACTGTTTCTTGGAATCTGAAAAGGTAAGAAAGAGAAAAGTGTGACAGTAGTTCAGGACTTCCCTTTTAGAAAAGTTTGACGGGACAGAGGGAGTACATACAACCTCGTCTAAGACACATTGCAAATTTTCATCACAAGAATAACAGAATCACATCAGCAATTGCTATTTGAAAACTTTGTTTTATGATAAATCATAGAGGGATTGCTATATTTCACCCTTTTTGTCACCCTTCAATTTCACCTCTCATGCGGCATTAAGTGCTTTGTTGTCACAATTATATTATTAGTGGGTCAGGAAGAAAACACCATCCACTGGAACTCACCCAGAGAGCTAAATAGAAGGGTGACTCAAACAGAATTTCCAAAACAGAAAGAGTCAGACATGACATATCATAAAACTCGTGGGAAGGTTGACCTTCAAGTCAATGTCCACGGCCTAAGTTATAGGGTCATAGCCCAAAGACGAGATGTCTACTTTCCAAAGAATATTGATCTTTATTTGTAGGTTTCCAAACCACTTAGAACCCTCAAGAATCAGAGGAGCTCATGTTAAAACTTAGTAATAGTTGCCCTTACCTCGGCTGTTGTCCAAACAAGTATTTAGAGTAAGTTGAGGAGCTATCAGTCACCTTTTTATTCAGAAGGTAAGTACATCCATGCAAATAGTCTGATAAGCCATACCAAACAAGCTCGCTAGACTAATCATTACAGTTCCACTAGAAACATCTTGGGATGAAGACCTGTAAGGGATCTCATTATATAATTTCAAAGAACTAATCAAGGACCAACAATATGGAATGGGAGAACACTTACCCCCTCTTTTTCCTTGTCCATCCGTATTTGTTTCAAAGCAACGATCTCTCCTGTTTCGATTTCCTTTCCCTTGTACACTCGACTACAAAGCAGAATAGCATAAGCATCAATAAATAGTCCCGCTGATGTCATATCTTAATACACCACAAACTTGAAATAAAGAATGCACAAAGATGGCACTTTTGTACAAACTGCCAATATGAATAGAAAACTTATAAACTTGATCCATGCCTAACTTATCTTTTCAATAGATCATGTCACATTAAGTGCACATACACGAGAGAGAGAGAGAGACTGACCCGTAAGATCCTTCGCCAATAATTTCCAACTTCTCGAAGCAATTGATGCTTCTGGATCCCCATTCCGGCGACTCAGTGACATTCAACTGGCCAGGCGCCGCAATCGCCATGCCCCAAATATGGAACCCTAACCCTACACTTGTAAAGATGATGTTACACACTAGAAGACAAATTCTCATGTTGTTTGTTTGCTATATACATAATTAGTCACAGCTGTTAACAACAATTAATAATGTAGAATTATATTAGATTTGTAATATTTTGTATGTGAAGGATTTGGTTTATTTTAGTTAGTATAGATTTACATATTTTTGGGTTGCGTAAGCATATATCATCAATGAGATTCGAACTAGGGTCAGGAGAAAAAGTAGCAATCGCCTAAGAGCTACAAAAGCGAGGAGGTTTTCACAAAAACAAAAGACAACCGGAAAGACTACAATTAACAACTATTATATTCATGTAATATGTATGACCCCGACGGGATACTCATATTTTGAAGCCGCTCCACTATTTCATCAAATTGAAATCATGGATTCCTAATTCACATTCACAGATTCAACAACTCACCACCAAAATGGATTCCTAATTCACAGTCACAGATTCAACAACTCACCACCAAAATACAGAATGAAAACTAAAATAGGTAATTTACCACAATTACCTAATTCACAATCAGCTTCAGAACACATACTTGATGTGTGGTGATTGTTCCAATTTTAGAACCCAGCTAAGAACAGTGAACTCCAACATGCACAATTAGGATGATACTTGTAATACTAGTATACTACTACTGATTCGTGTCACAAATTGTTCTGAATTTTGGTTATAATGAGTTCACGAATTAGAACAATTTAGGGCAAAATATAAGAAACCGAATCAGACTTGAGAATTGACAGAACAAAGCGATTGAGATTCTAGGGTTCCTAACCTGAGTATTAGGGGAAATTGAGGTTTGATTTCGCAAGTTCTAGCGACGACGGAAACCACCACGACGCCGCCGTTGGGTTCACCGGCTTCCGGCGGCTGCTCCGCTCACTTCCGGTGATCTTTTATCAGTCCCTCTCTCTCTCTCTTCTTCGTCTTCCTCTGCGTCTCTGGAAAGAATTGGCGTCCTACCCGTCTGGTGAATTGGTCTTTGAAAAATACCCGTCTCTCACACAATTTAATCAACTAAATTAACACTTAATTAGGCAAATTTTTAAACAAACCTATACACATCATCGTTCCCAGTTGTTTCTCGTCCCAGTTGTTTCTCGTCCCAGTTTTTTCTCGTCTCAGTTTTTTCTCGTCTCAGTGTGGCAATATACTGAGACGAGAGTTCTGCTCGTCTTAGTATATTGCCACATTAATACTGAGACGAGCAGGTCGACACCGGGACGAGCAAAAGCTCGTCTTACACAGTAACTGTGTTTTCCAGAAAAAAACTAAGAAAAACTTCGAACAGTCATAAACAGAAAGATGAAAATGTTCAGAAAAAAAAGACTTCATTACATTAAAAACTTAAAAAACTTAAAAACATGAAGATGATTACATTTTTTTGGGCTTTTTGGGACTGCGAGGCCAGAACTCCGGATCTTCTTCTTCACTGCTGTCGTCGTCTCTGTTTCTTTTCTTCGGCGTCCATGGCGGAGATGGCGGCCAATCCACGGAGTCGTCATCATCTTCCTCGTCTTCATCGTCACTGTACTGAGTAGTTTCAGATCCCCATTTTGCCCGGAAATAGGACTGTTCACGGTCAGTTTCACTGTCACTGTCTTCCTCTTCATCCTCATCCTCGTCCTCGTCCTCGTCCTCGTCCTCGTCCTCGGACCTTTCAGTGTCCTCCTCCTCCTGCTTGTCCTCGTCCTCGGACACCTCCTCCTCCTTGTCCTCGTCCCACTCCTTTGGTATCTTCTTCTTTGCCATTTCAGAATGTGGTGAGTTTTGGAGAGAAGAGTGGCTTTTGTAGTGCTTCCTGGGCAGATGAAGAGACGGAGAGAGATAATGGTTCATGTGCCGGGTATAATTGCATTTTCTAGAAAACATGCATGTATGTTTTCTAGAAAACATGCATGTATGTTTTCTAGAAGGTTTGTAATAATAACATTGTTGAAATACGTAACAGTTTTTTTTGTAAGAAATGCATATTCATATTAAATAAATTTAGAAAAAGAAATTGTTTATATATGTATTAAAATGCAGATTCATATTAAAAAACACAATAATTGATCGAAATAAAAGATATATTGTTTATTTATGTATTAAAATGCATATTCATAGTAAAAAACACAAGAAAAAGATATATTGTTTATTTATGTAATAAAATGCATATTCAAATTAAAAAACACAATAATTGATCGAAACAACAGATATATTGTTTGCGCAATCATCATAAGAGGTTGGGAACTAATAATTACATTACAAAGAACGAAGAACAACTGCTTTTATCACAACATTAATTTTTCAATTGAGGGCAAATCTTTCTGGTGTGCCCTTTTACATGGCAATGGCTACATCCGTACGTTCCCGTTCCTCGCTTTTTTTCACGAACGGTTTCGACCATTGGCTTGTGTCTTTTCTCCTTGTCCCTCCCAACTGTTACAACTTTCTTCGGTGGAAGTGGGCGAATGTTTCTTATGTGTGCAGCTACTTCGCTTGTGACTGCGCTGGTCCAAGTTGCTGGGTTAGGAGGAGTCTTAATTGTACCTGCATAAGCCAGATGGTAGTTTTCCAGTGAATAGAACTTGCTTGTGTGGTCGTACATGACCTTCATATCATGGTCGGCATCGTAACGGCCAAGTTTTCTGAGTTCTTTTGCACAAGCACACGCATGCACACACGGGAACCACATCTGTTGGTATTTGCCGCACGTGCAGGTTCCGAGGCAATGTCCAGGTTTGAATTCCACAATTTGAGTTTTCAGATGATTACCGCGGACTTCATACAGAGACTCTGAAATTGGTCGCACTCGAAAATCTATACACTTTATAGAACGACTCAACATTCTTTTCTCCATTTTCGCAGTCAGGTAGGTGTTGCCCATGTCAAAGCCGAGGTTTCGTTTTTTAAGGTGCCACTCGCTCTGATGATCGCTTATTTGGGAGAACATTGTAAGAGCTTTGTCAGACCTGGTCGGCAGCAGGCACGAGTTAATGGACTCAGCATAGTTGGATGTAAGAATCTCAAACCGTGCTGTTTTACAATGGGACCTTGCCCATTTCTCTAGACCGGCATCCCGTAAGTAACGTTCGACGGTCTTGTCGTTAACGCTGTTTACTTTGTCGCACTCAATACCCATGTCTATCAGATGTGACTCACACGCGTCCTTATCAGATGTGTAGGCCGCATTGTGGTAATGAGGCACCCACTTTTGTGTATTGTAATGCTTCAGAGCGTTCATTTTCAAATGGTAATAGCAGTGGACGTGGTTGGATAAGGGGTACACGGCCTTGACTGAATTGATGATAGCCCGGTGCCGATCTGAAACGAACGTCAACTCCTCATGATCCTGGACAACATACCTCAGTCTGTTTAAGAACCAAGTCCATGCAGCGGTGTCTCATTGTCCACTAGTCCCCATGCAATGGGATAGCACTGTTTCTGGCTATCAACCATTGTGCATACGACCAATTGCAGGGGTTCCTTCTTCATGTGCGACATGTCGATGACAATCACTGGTCGCATATACGGTATCCCCTGAATTTGTGCCGCGAACGCAAGGAAACAGTACAAGAAAACACCACCTTCGTCCACTCCCATATCCCATTTAGTACCGGGGTTCAGAATTTCACATAATGCCATAAACACGGGAAGATCAGCGTAATTTTGAGCACGAGTACCCTGGATCATCTGTTTGGCCCTTTGACGTGCATACCATGCCGGCCAGTACGATATTCTACTTCCCATTTTTAAGGCGATGTTCTGTACTTCCTTGATTGTGGGTGTGTTTTTTGATTGGCCCATCATTCCCAGCAATTCATACGCGATCATTTCGCTATTAATGTTACGGTGCTTCCCATCTACGCTGCATGCCGTACATATATGAATGGGGTTATGTTTCTTCACCTGGTAGTGCACGGAATCTTTTTGCTTGTAAGCCCCAAGCATCCATTTGCATTCCCGATTCTCGCACCGCAGTATAATACGAGTCTGGTCTCGCTTATATACGTAAAAAGTCCATCTCTTCGAACCTGCAACCGTTCTGATATGGTGGGACAACGCCCTCCCAGTATACAAACCTTTCATCTCTATTTCCAGACCGTCTAGCCTTCCCACACCAGTCTGTCCACGACTCTCTGTACAATCTACCGCAACAGTTGCCAATGCAAGATTATTTTGCCCCATTGCCTCATTAGTGGCAACCATAACTCTGTCAGCTAATTGCACAATGTCGTTACAGTGAACCGGAGACGGAGTGAGATCCATTGCGTTATATGCTACCCTGTCTTCGTCACGATCCTCGGCGAGTATCTCTATACCCTGAAAGTAATCCTCGCGGTATGTAAGGGGGGGGGGGGCTCAAAGGAACCAACTGATTGTTAGAGGTTTCAGTTTGATCCATCACATCCTCGTCAGCAACATCAGCATTAATGTATGGTTGATCCACCAAATCCTTTAACGTGACGTACATGGTTACAACAGTTCCCTTTTCCGTAATATCAAAGATATCTTTGATTTCTATATCTTTAGTGAGGACATTAGGCTCGATCAGGTTAGCATCTGGAAATTGGAAATGATAAGATAAGACAACCTTTTTGGTAGGCGGACAATCTGTATCCATTCTGACCGAAACTTCGTGCTCCAAAGATTCCACGGTAATGCCTTGAATTATCTTGAATACTGCATTCTTCACGGCATGACCTATGTATATGTGTCTACCTTCGGCACGCGTCCATTCACCATTCCAAACAGCATGGAACATCAATTTTCTCACCATTTCTACATGTCAAGAGAGAGAATGATTTTAGGGTTTAGGGTTCGCATAGTAGAAAGAGAGAGAATGATTTTAGGGTTTAGGGTTCGCATAGTAGAAAGAGAGAGAATGATTTTAGGGTTTAGGGTTTGGATGAAATTAGGGTTTGGTCAAACAAAGAAAAAAGATTTCTGATGGGTAACAGAATTTCTGTACTTTTTTCAGGAAGGAGAGGGACCACCACCAGCTCAGACAACATATTTATTTTAAACTGTGACGAGAGTATACTCGTCCCTGTATTTACAACTGGGACGAGAGAATGTTCGTCCCTGTTTTTACAACTGTGACGAGAGTATACTCGTCCCTGTATTTACAACTGGGACGAGAGAATGTTCGTCCCTGTATTTACAACTGGGACGAGAGTATACTCGTCCCTGTATTTACAACTGGGACGAGAGAATGTTCGTCCCTGTATTTACAACTGGGACGAGAGTATACTCGTCCCAGTCTTAGGTGTACAATCTTAGGTTTACTTAATATGCTTGGATGATCTGTGATTTAGGGATTCATGTTTAGTATTATTATTGTTTATGACTTACAATTAACATCTTTAGTGGCTATAGGAATGATACTTAGTTGGTTATAGTGTTTAGAGACAACAAATGTAGGATTTTGGGAGGATGTTACTTGGTTTAATGGTATGTATAAGGTTTAGGCATTACATGATTAAGATATGATGATTGTAGGATGTTGAGTTTATAGTTTACATTACATGATTATATGGTTTAGGACTTACAATTAACATCTTTAGTGTCTATAGGAATGATACTTAGTTGGTTATAGTGTTTAGTGTCTACACATGTAGGATTTTGGGATGATGTTAGTTGGTTTAATGGCATGTATAAGGTTTAGGCATTACATGATTAAGATATGATGATTGTAGGATTTTGAGTTTATAGTTTAGATTACATGATTATATGGTTTAGGACTTACAATTTTAATATTGAATACCATTTTTCATGATAAGAGAGGATTTCAGGGTTTAGGGTTTAGGGTTTAGGGTATGCTCGTCTCTGTCGTCCCTGTCTTGTCATCTTCGGGTATCGTACTCGTACGAGTCTATCACACCCCAGTCTGGGACGAGAGATTACTCGTCCCACGAGTCTATCAAATGCCAGACCGGGACGAGTCCTCGTCTGTGATTTGAATGCCAGACGAGAGATTTCTCGTCCCAGTTTGGCAGGTCTTGCTCTTCCCAGTTGTGCATGGGGAAGACTGGTACGAGCATAGCTCACGTCTCAGTCTTATGAGAAGACAGAGACGTTGAATATACTCGTCTCAGTCTCTCCACATACAACAACACACATCAAACCAATAATAATGAAGAACAGAGCATAAATAAACCTACATTTTAGAGTAATGTGATGAACATATTGGAAGGATGACAGTAAATAAATGAGAATACCATACATTTCAGAGTACTGTGATCAACATATACTAAGGACAAACATACAGTACAGAGATGAGAGTTTAAGTTTTTACCGTAGCTGAAGAACAAAAGTGAGGAAAGAGAGAGACTTGTACAGACAAATGGGATACTTCTATGGGAGAACTGGAGCCAATGAGAGTGACAAATGAGCCATATTCTTGAGGAGTTTAAGGTATACATTCATAAAGTTTACAGTTGGAGTAAATTCAACTGTACTTGGTAGGTTGAGGTAGATAGAAACAATTCAATGTTGGAGAGAGAGAGTACGCGTTTTTAGGGTTTGTTTTTAGAGTATTTAACTATTGTGTTTGGAAAGGTTGGTTTAAGGCTTCTGTGGAAACTGATGCTCAAGTGATAGTAAATGCAATCAAAAACAATGTTGCTAGCCGTTGGAATTGGAGGACCAGAGCCTCCCTGTTCAGCCTTGTTAAAAGATTTCTCTAGTTCAATTAATTATGTACCCAGAGAGTTAAATGCCAGAGCACATAAACTAGTTGGTGCAGTTTTGTAATGATCTTAGTAGTGGGAGTGATCAACCCAGTTTTGGTATGTATAAGGGTGGCCTTTTCTATAAAAAAAACTATTGTGTTTGGAGACGAGAGAGAGAGAGATGCAGACGAGAGAGAGAGTTGGAGACGAGATTGGAGACGAGAGAGAGAGTTGGAGACGAGATTGGAGACGAGAGAGAGAGTTGGAGACGAGATTGGAGACGAGAGAGAGAGAGTTGGAGACGAGAGAGAGAGATGGAGACGAGAGAGAGAGTTGGAGACGAGAGACAGTTGGAGACGAGAGGCAGATGGAGACGAGAGAGAGAGAGAATGGAGACGAGAGAGACAGATGGCCCCACTACGCTGCTAACAACTAGTGTTTAAAAAGGAGGGTATTTTTCAAAGACCAATTCACCCGAATGCATTTTTCTAAGACCAATTCACAGACTGGTATATTTCCAATTGCCCCGCGTCTCTGCGTGTTAGGGTTATTATCGCGTGAAAGACACTTTCACCTCCTCAAGTTTGACGAAAATACACTTTCACACCTTCTAGTTTGTGAAAGAACACTCTTACTCATTTTGTGTGTCATACGGGTTGGGTTGGGCATCTCCAATAGGTCATGCAAATCAACGTTTTATGCAAAATATAAAGAATTTCGTAAAAAAATGAACTCCAACAGAACATGCATATTGAGATGCAAAATACAAAACATGCAAAACCCTTGCCAAACCTAGCGAGGGAAATTGATTGTGCAAATCTTTTTAGACATGTTTCCAATTTTCTCTCCATCTTTTCTCTTACATTTTCTACATGATTAATAACTATTTCCAACAATTTCTCTTTCTCTCCCATCCACAATTCATTAGTTGCACGTGTTTTGAGTGAAGAGTAAATAAAAAATTATATTTTGCATAACTTTTACATGACACTGCTGGAGTAGGACTCCTTATGCAAAATGCAAAACAGAACTTTTATGTATTAATTACATTATAATTGCATATCACTATTGGAAATGCCCTAATACTTGTACCCTTACTCTAAATGGCTAATTTATCCCAAAACTGCTTTCAGTGATTGTTGATGGAAATTTCGTGTGTGTATAATACTAATACAATATCATTCAAAGAAATAAACCGGACAGATGGAGGAGAAGATTGGAAGGGATGAAAATAAACTAATCACAAAGAGACAACTTTCAGCATGTATTCCGGAGACTGACTACAAAATCTCACCCCCATAAAGGAATCAACTCTTGTATGTGTACATGTTCAAGAGGAACGGTTAGGAGATATTATGTAACAATTCGCGGTTATATAACATCTCAAGACAACAGTTTTTTTTAGTTCAAGTAGAACCGTAAGTGTGGTGTGACTATACTCGAATTCCGTTCAAGATGAACATGTATGCACGTATAAAAGTACGCAAGCCTATTATTTGTCATGATTGGGTCACCGATAGATGGGACGATTTATCTGCGACACCTTATCCCAACCTCCAAATTGCTTGCCCTTCGGTTTCTTTGTAGTATGCGGGTTAATCTCCTTGACTCATGCCGCAAATATTAGTTTAGTTCTCTTTTATTCAGATACTTCTGGAAGACAATTATGTGCCAACGTGTATCATAGGGGCAAAGTATATGTGGCTATGCATAAGAGTAACAATTATAACAATCTACAGAGACGGACCCCTACCTAACAGCAGTCGTCACAATTAGGAAGTGTATCTGTCCTGAAATTTGACACAATGAAGGGATCAAAGTGTCACTTCACAAATTAGGAGGGGTGAAAGTATCTTTTACTCTTAATCATCTGTTCATATTTATAAATATCCAATATACTAATTCTTTCAAGAGAATTTAGGGCCAAGAACCTTAAAAGCTCAAGTTTGAGCTAGACTTTTCACTCACTGAGACTGACGAATATAATGCTTTTCACAAGTCGAGGCCGAGCCTATAATACTGAGCTCGACTAGAGTCCGAGCCGAGCCCGGCACACTGTAGAGACTAGAGGGTGACTTATTCACACCTTAGCGGTAAACCAGTAAGTCATAACAATCATACAATTTGCATATTCGCACCTCAAAAAAGACCAATTGAGTACACAAAATTAAACATGTAACGGTAGAAGCACGGAAAGATGGCGGTACTAACAGAATTAGTGATGGCTAATGACCTGGGAAGCAGCGGAGGTGGTGGTGGCTATGAATTCTTTACTGATAAACGAAACTAAGACTCACTAGCTTTAGAAAATACTAGTACTAGAGTGTGAAGCGGCTTTGTAAAACGTCTATTTCAGCTCAGAAATCACTCCAACCAACAACGTTGAACAACTGATGCAATTGTCAAAACTGTTCTTGGGGCTCATATGCGAAATCTGCTTCTTGATCAATCTCCAACTTATTTCTGGAGGTTACATGATACTTCACAGAGCCCCATCTGAAAGGTGATGTTATAGGAACACTCTCACTGCGCGAGCCAAACCCTAACTCTGTGTAAAACCAACTTCACGTTGTTGATCCATGAAAAACCTGGGCTTCGCGAACCATCTACATTCAAATTTGAATGGTCAGTCCTATCTTCTTAGCAAAGGCAAGAAAAAATGTGTGTGTGTGTGAATAAGAGGCTAAACTTACCACAAGCACTGTCTTAGAGATGTTTCCGCGGCAAACCATCACAGTTTAGGTGGTGTGCACCCTTTGCGCTAAAAGGGAATTCAAGTTTACTTGTAAATGTCTGCAACCACCATGTTATAGCACAATCACCAAAAATGGTAATCAAGTGGAGGGAGAATTTCCCGAATCTCAAAAATTTCAAATATAAAATAATGAATCCGACAATCAAGGTTTTCAGGATCGCGATCCTACGTAGGATCGGAGAGTGCCCCACAGGATCGAGGATCGTAGGATCGGATCGGATCGTAAGATCCTACCAAAATTGTAATTTTTTTATCATAAAATTATAATTTTTATATTGGATCGTAGGATCGGATCTGATCCCGACAGAATACGATTTTCCTAACGATCCGAATCGCCATACGCCTTCTGGATCGTAGAATCGATCCAAGTCGCGATCCTGACAACCATGCCGACAATAGAGCTTTAGAATGTGAATGTATCAAATTTCTCGTCCAGAACTCAGCACTGTCTAAAACAGCCCAAAGCCAACATCAGATGCATTACCTCCCAGACCAAAGTTAAGTGACAAAAGTTTCAACTTTTAAGTATATTCATTCACCAACCGTCTTTCTCTTTCTTGGTTCAGCTCGTGTTATTTTCTGTCTTAATGTTTTACCAGCGAAACTATGTTTCCGCCTGGCTTTGCGTGGGATTATGGTTCTAAATGTCCACTATCTTGTCCATGGCAGTAGAATGTGAGCTAAATTCCTGAAGTCCAGTCATTCAGTTTTTAGTAATATTAAAACATTGTGAATTTATATTTACTTAAATGACACTGTTTCTCGCTGAATTTATTAGTTCTTACCTTCATATGTTTCACTAAATAAGCATTAAACCAAATTCAAGGAGATGAACTTTTTTGAAGTCCCTAGAGCAAGTTCCCCATTGGGGCAATAGGGCATTGGGGCACACCGTTCAAGTACTTCTTGGTGTGTGTTTCCACCAGTTTGGCAAAGTTGTGAGAAACAGGTGCTGGAGCAATTTCCCTAGGGCACTTCGTGCCTCTTTAGCATTGGTGGGAAGCCGAATAGTGAAATTTGGACAATTTTGGTGTTGAAATGAGGTGGTTACCTAGGCGCTGGGCACGTTCACCCGTGGGGGCTCTCAGCACTAAGGGCACTGGGGCAAGACACTGTTCCTGTACTTTTTGATGTGTGTGTCCACCAGTTGGGCAAAACTGTGAGATAGGGGCACTTCAGAGGGCACTTGAGTACCCCAGCTTGTGCCCTGGGACAAATTTTGGTCCTGGAATGAGGAGGTGTGCAGGCTCTACTAACCGGATTGCTCTTTGCTTATTCTTTGGGTATCTCAGTGGATCAAGTCTATGAAGATTTCATGGTGGTTGTTCAGACGAGGTTAGGTGCTGCAGTATCTCCATGGAGGATTTGGCCTAGAGTTCTTGAGGTCAGGAAACTCCTTTTTGGGATAACGATTGCTCACAAGCACCAAGAATGCAACACAGCATAATCAAAGGGCAGATATTCAGGGAAATTAAAGGGCAATGGAGAAGTAAATGAATAATAAAAGTAAATTAAGAAAATGGATACAAGAACAAATAGACCAAAAGAACATATGTGACTGAAATAAGAGTATTAATTATGATTAAAGTATATTAAAATGACATGGGAAATGAAAAATAGGCTACCTGTTCGATGAACGGGGTATGAACTGGCTTAGTGCCCACGATAAATTTTGTACTAGTACCTGCAAGAGGAGACTTAAGTCACATATAAGAATGCATTTCAAATTGCAGAGATGAATTGAGAGAAAAGTCCATAAAGTGGAAGAGAATGAAAACTAGGAACACACCATAAACAGAAAACAAAAGGGAGTCTTTCCAAAAGATTACTGAAAATTACTATGTGAGCTCTCGATCAAACCTGAAGATCGAAATTTAACCCAAATTATCAGAAAGCTGGAAATTATTCTACGAACAGTTTCAGAAACTTTGTCCGGCTTGGTCTAGCCTTGACTCTGCCAGTGACTAATTGACACAGCAACACTTCTGAATGAAAATAAAATAGATGAAAGGTTGCCTTGAGAAGTCTATGCATCGACAGAATGAACGGGAAAACAGATTATTACACCAAGGAGATTGAAGTAATTTAGTTAGTTCGGGAATTTATACATTATATAGTTTCCAAGAATCTTGCTAGTATACCTTCTGCAATTAAGAATATTTTCTTCTTTGCCACAGTTTGCTGGCCCTTTATCCGTTTTGAAATATACAGAAGTTAACGGAAACTTCTGTATATTTCTTAACTTCAGTATATTTCGAAATGCATGTTACGACTGAGTCAAAACTGCTAGAAGGACTCTGAGAGTATTTGCTCAGAGAAAGAACAGATGCCAAACTTCATTTACATTCCTTAAGAAATCTAAGTTACCCTCGACCTAATTTAATGATCTCAACGGGTTTAAGCCAGTATGAGTATAGTAAAAACAATTCAAAATACCTCCTCCTGTAACTGAATTTACAAAACCACGATTAAGAAACTTATTGACAGTGAAGATATTCACCACAAGGTTGCGCACAAAATCAGATAAAAGAGAAAAGGAATTGAGCATCACTTAATGTTTTTAGTTTCAATGAATGAATGGCTTCACTCCTGTGCTATTGAACAATCAGTACATGCTCCTAGGAGTATACGATTCTTTTTACTATTCAAAACTCCCTAACATGTAAAAGATGCAATAAGTATTTATTCAGATTTAACCTTATCGACATCCAATGGAGAGGAACTTCATGAAATAAGATGCAATCTGCATTCTTACACTAAGTTTTACAAGCTAAAACATACATTTTTCCTTTCGCACATCGAACAGACATGTAACCTCCTATTCTCCCATCTTATAGAGTAGAGATTTCTGATTAAAATAAATTGTAAATTACAGATAACTGACCATAAATTACAGATAACTGACCTGTGGTTTGGACTCGGTTCTGTTTGCCCACATGGGCTTTCAAAAGTTTCACTTATGTGGCCTGTAATTTGCTCCGTGTTACAAATAGCATTTCAGTCCGGAAAAAAACCCCTTATATATTTATTTAGAATGACAAAAAGCACCCAAACTTAAGTACCATAACACAAAGATACCAAAAACATAACACAAGTTATTGTTTGTCCTCCTCATCTTCTACTAAACACTTTTTTCTTCTCCTGGCCACCACTACTGCCACCGAGCAAACAACTAAATCAACCCAAATGTCCAAATTAATTAAGCGGCTATCTATCACCAAGAAGAGTCAACAGACGCTTTCGCTTAACCCGTCCCACTTGGGCCACGACCAAATTCACACCCAAAATCGTTACTGAATTTATCAGCTCTTACTAATTATACGCCTGAAGCTCATCCAAAAAACCAGCACCATCGCACCTAAACAACGCCGCTGCAAGCCTCAACACCACCATCAAACAGCCCCTACAAGGAGAAAAACTCGTGTTCTTCAGAATTCAGAAACAAGGATTTGGTCTGTTTCTTGCTCCTTTACCATGAAAAGCAAGAAGCCAAGAACTTGCAATAAGAGCATACAAGTGTTGTGGTTCACCCGCAGAAATCAGGAAAACTAGATGAATCCAAGTACTTGGAGCCAGTTGGAGCCAGACCCATTTGATTTTCAGAAAAATCAAATCTCCTCACTTAACGTGTAATTACAATCTCTACTTCGAACATGTTCTATTTTTCTACTTCCCCATCCCCACCCAGCACCATAAGACCTCCAAATCTGCCGCCAGGCCACCTCTCTCTCTCTCTACTTCGTCAGAAGAACTCTCATTCTCACCACCAGCAAATTCGCTTCTTTTCTCGTTTCCGTTCGTTACTCTGTTCCTACGTTGTTGTTGGTCCTACGGGTGAAGATGGGAATGGTGAGAAATTAAAAGGGGTAAACTTAAAAATATGATAAAATTTAGTCTGTTCTATGCCATTTTTTTCATTAAGTTTGGGAAGTTTTTGAGGCAGAGACAAACATTAAATCTTAAAGGTACAAAAAATTAAGGTCAGTATGCAAATAAGGAAAGAATGGCTAGTAGGTCAAATTAAGTCGAAATAATTTCACTGTAGTGTCAGAACACAAAACATTTTTGGACCGAAATGCTATGTGTAACACGAAGCAAACAACATGTCACATAAGTGACACTTTTGAAACCACAAGATAGCTAAAACCGATCCCGAAACCACAAGATAGCTAAAACCCATCCCAAAACCACAGGTCAGTTGAAGACGTGAGCGTTTGACAGAGAGAGAGAGTACTTAGAGGTTGTTGAAGACGTAAAGTTAAAGTCCAAGTTGGAGACGATCAGACAGCCGGAGATCGGAAAAAGGGGGTACAGGGCTGACTTAGAGAGGATTTTTTCAAAATTCAAAATATAAATGAGTGTGAAGTTCATCCAATAACGCATATCACTTGGGGTTAGCTTATTCCTCCATCGACCCCAATGTTTTTTCTCAGTAGTACTAGCTATTTGATGTTTGGAAGGCATGCTCTATGTTTGGTGAGTTTGTCACATTTTAAGGGTAGCTTATCCTTCAAGCTAAATTGTTATATAGACAGATTAGCATAACAAGGTCAGCTTTGGTTTTATTTGGGGCTAATAACACACAAGGAAAATGGAAACCGGACTCCAGTTTCCAAAATACAACTCCAAATACAACATTTCAATATACTTCAACTACTCAAAATAGAAAAAAATAATAGTTAATATTAAAAAAAGGACATGACCTACTAACCTCTTTCATCATTGAAACAAGAGATGTAATTCTGCACAGCATATTTTCACGGGCAATGTATTCTATTGCATGATTACTGTCCGCTGCCACTTCATTTTCCTACAACAACAATTATTTGGATTGCATGTAGACTGGCCACCACATAAATTATAAATGGAACATCAAGAAGAGAAACATTAGATCCACTTGGAAGAAGAAATCTATGGTAGTGGAATTCAGATGACCCACAGATGCTAGCAAATTTCAGAGGTGTACTGAACATAATTGAAGTGGAATATTTATGCTGGGGTCTGATATCAGTCTTAGAGGATCCTGAAGGGAAGCTGTGAAATAGAAAGTACCCAAAAATAAAAACCGGATGCTTCTCACTTTTGAAAGAATAATTACATATTGGTTGCGGTTGGATATGAGGAAAATGAAAGAAATCATTGATCACTACTAGAATACTGCAAATGGTGAGCACATGGAACTGATCAAACAATACGAGACTTCTTATTTGATTTAGCAGGTTATGACCAAAAAACATAAAATACATCACTGATAACAACTGGAACAAGTTTAACTGTTAAATGTAATAATGAACCCAACCAACAAGGTTGATAAATTAAATCTTATACCTGTTGTTTGTAAACAAAATTCCAAAAAAGTCAGACATATCCCAGCGTGACTGGCCTAGGATGAAATCCTCTTCCCATCATCTCTTCCAGCAATTGCTTGGCCTCGCTCCTCCTACCATGTTTATAAAGACTGAGAACTAAGATGTCATATGTCCATCGGTTGGGCTTATGACCTTTCTGACATAATCTACCGAAAAACTCCCACGCATGTTCCATATTGTACATGGCTAATCTTCTTAAAAGCATATTATATGTGTAGATATCAAGTGGGAAGAACTGTTCCATCACTTCTTCCACTTCGTTAACATCTCGATCGATTCTCTCGCTGTAGATTACATCAATCAACTTGTCAACTGCGGTCGGAACATATGATGCATCAGTCCGCACAGCTACCCAGTTCTTCCAAGCCTGATAAAGATCTTTACTCCTGACTGAATGATACAACAGCGTGTTGCCAATAAAAGTTGAGATATTACGGCCTGCACTCACCATGCTATTAAGAAGACCTAACACTGTGTGGAACTTCTTACTCGAGCAAAGCAACAGCACAAGCTCTTCGTAACACTGAATACTTGGGGAAAACTTCTTCTCCATCAATATTTCCTCCATAATTTCCAGTGCAATATCTGCTCTGTTCGCCTGGCACAGACCAACAATCATGACACTCGTTAATTTTTTTCTACTAGTCTTAGTCTCTCTTCTCTTGGCTAAGTCATGATATAAATTCAAAGCATCAGAAATCTTTTCACTCTTTAGACAACTCTGCAACTGTAGTATGTCCGAACTCAGATTGGGATTCATGCCACTTTTTAAGATCATCAAATAAACCACTCTGGCCAACTCTGGTTTCCTCGAATGCCCAGCTCCATCCATGAATAAATTGTAAATTCGAAGGTTTGGTTCAAAATGCGACAACTGCATCTGAAGCAGTGTCAGAAATTGCCTTTCAGGGTTCTCCATTTCACACAAACATACAATGACAGGTCTAAATACTCTTTTCTTACGTGGGTGGTGTCCTTTTACTTGCATTTCGATGAGTAGCTTAGCGGCAATATCTCCCCTCTTTAACTCTGTGAAACCATGGATTAGGTCGCGGTAAGTACCTCCGGAAGCTCTTTTCCCTAATTTGTTCATCTCCTCATGTAACAAGTAAGCTTCTTCAACGTGTTGGGCTTCACAAAGAGCTGATATGAACCGGCCAGATATTGCTTTAGCTACTTTAACATTCCGCTCAAGAGAAACTAACATTAACTCCTTCATCTTATCAAGCTTCCCTTCTCTGCATAATGCATCAGCAACGATGATAAAAATTTTGCGACCTGGAAAGTAACCCAGATCAATTGAGTTTTTCAGCATCGAATAGGCTTCGTCAGTGGTTCTAGCTTCACATAGTGAATCGATTAGTAAGTTATCAACCATACGATTACGAGAAAGGCCACTATCAGAACTTGAATTGTACAATTCACTCGCAATATCAGACATACCCCCTTTGCAAAACAGGCAAAGCACCATGTTCATGGTTTCTTTGTCAGGTGATATCTTTAGCTCTTTCATTTCCATCAATAAATCATAAACCTCTACAAGCCTGTTCTGCCTCAAAAGCAAGTTAACCAATTCATTATACCGGTGCACGTCAGGGACATACCCTTCAAGTGACTTCTTTCTCCGAAGGAATTCCAGAGCCAAATCTAACTTTCCACTTCTAACAAGACTCATCATCCAAGCGTCGTATGCCTCCTTCATAGGAACCAGACCAGACTTTTCAAACTCCTCCAGCAACTCACCCGCCTTCTCATCCTTCTTGCTGTTACAAATAGCTTTTATAAGGGTACCAAGACACGCCCCATCCAATTTCCAGCCCTTACTCAGCGCCTCACGGATATACGACTCGGCTTCATCCAACTTATTCAGCTTGCAAAAATTCTTCACCAGTATCGAATGCGTAATCTCATTCGCGAACCCCCTGAGTACCATCTGCTTGACGATAACATCAACCGCATCCGAATTATTCTTCTCCACTAACGCATTCAACAGAACATGGTAAGCATACACATCCAAGTCCACACCCTTGAACCGCATTCTACTAAGCAGCTGCAGCGCAATCCGAGGCTTCCTCGCCACGGAGTAACCAATCACAAGAGTATTAAGAAATTGCCCATTTTGAGCCAAATTCTTCTTCGCAACTTTATCAAGATAATCGAACAGAAACGACTTCTCATTCGCCTTCCAAATAATCCTGAAAATAGCATCATACGTAGCCCTAGTATGGTAAAAACCCTTTTGCCTACCTGCCCAATCAAAGAACTTAAGGCAAGAAAGTACATCATCTTTACAGTAATGCAACACATCAAGAACAAATCTCTGATTGACTGAGACCCCTAATCGCGATAAAGCGGAATCCACCGATTGCCGAGAGACGGCGACGGTGTCCTCCGGCGAGACAGACCCAGAAAAACCCTCTTCTCCGGCACGGAGTATCTTACAGATTTGATCTAATAAAGGGTTGTTTCGCTCTTTAAACCATTCCTTGAAACCAATCACAACACTGTTCGACTCCAATCCACCAAACCCTTGTCTATTTGCTTCGTGGAGAAAAGGGTTTTCGTGGGTTTTGTGGGTGAGGAGAGAATCAGAAGAAGAGGAGAAGAAGAGGGAGAGATTGGTGTTCTTGAGGGTTGATAATGGGGGAGGAACTAAAACCCTAGTTTTCGATAGGCAACGAAGCATTAGCATCGTTTGAATTGAACTTTATAAAGAGAGAAAAAGGACTGACTTACTGATGGAGATGAAGAACAGTAGGTTGGTTTCAGTTGAACATGGTCTTCTTCATCTCATTATTGGGTGTTGAATCTGGAGATGTTTAAAACCAATCTGCCATTGGAGGTGCTGGAGTTAGATGAGAGAACAACGCAGAGACCATAGAGGACTCGAGGGTGTGTAGAAGTTAGAGTGTATTACACGGGTCTCCCCTAATGTTTCATACTTCTCTCAAAGTGAGCAGATGAAATTGTACTTTGCAACCCCACCCCCCTTCTATTTGAAGACCCCCCAAGTCGTCGCTTAAAGAGAAGAGAGTTCGGTCGCTGGCAGAGCTCTGGCCGTTGGTCTGTTTCGGGTCGTAGTATATAAGGAGGGGGCTCATTCACTTCCCCAGTCTATCGCTCAATCACTCAAGAAGAAGGGAAGTGAACGGTGATTTAGTTACTTGATAAAAGTAGTCGCCGGGTTACACCTTTCCATTTCGTTTGGTTCTGCTCGTAGCGCCTATATTGGGTGTGCGAGTAAGTAGAGGCTTATATGTGATTCTTACGGATACGGTAGGATATGATTGGGTATCGGTCACATCATCGATACCCAATTGGGGAGGAACCCGAAGATGAACAATTAATAAATCAGTGTTGAGGACAGCAAGCACCCTCAGTGCATAGACGAAATACATGCCCAGTACTAAATAAAGACAAGTTACTGGTTTATTAGACTAACAATAATTAAATGAATCAGTCAAACAACATTTTCATAGTGTTTAACTCGAAACTTAGTCTAAATGATCCCCCACATAGTAGTATCGTTTATCAAGACAGGCTATTTACACAAACGTTTCACTATTAGTTTTCATCTATCATACTATATGTAATTAGAGGAGTTCATAAACTACTACGTATTATCAGAGCTTGTACTATAAATGTTCCATGCTAATTAATGTAGCTTATAACAAGAAATTATGAACGCCCTTATAGTTGTACTGATCAATCATTTCAACTATAATGACAATACGCTGGTGTTATTAATAAAAAATGAGATAAGAGAGGTACTATTAACTATAGGACCCATAAGGGATTTGCAATTGAAACCAATTACCACTAAGAGCGGATGAGATGATTACGCGAGGCTTAGGAACAAAATCCAACGATGGGCTTGACTATATCTTTCGTCATTCTTTTCGATCGGACTTAGAATGATACAACAAATTACTTATACCTCATTTCGCTAACTACTTACTGATCTCTCGTATGTTGGCTTATATATGAAATTCGATGAGTCATAATAGTCTCAGGTACTCACCGTATAGTAGGTAACTTAGACTCATCAACCATCCTACAAACTCAAATTATCAAAAGATAATTATAACGATGTACCTAATTCACTTTTTTTACCAGTAATTATTTCACATGACCTCTCTATTAGCATTGTCATTTGTTAATATATATTTTTTTGGCTTGAAAAATCAACTTCATTACCATAAGACACGAAGAACAACAGCAAAGTTCGGAACAATACTAGACAGTAAGAAGAAGAGACAGAGAAAAAGTACATAAGAAGGGAAACAGATTACAAAGTTACATAGGGTGATTGTCCATCACAGCAAGCCCAGCAACATTATAGGCATTTGCAACCACCGTACGAGAGGCCTTGGAAATGCAACAAAAGGTGAGATGACTAGCAGCAGCCTTGATCCTGGAGTTGACAGAGTTATCCTGAAAAGCTGGTTTACACCGGTCCTGGAACAAAGATATAGAAGATGCGCTATCAGTATTCATTGAAATGCTATGGATGCTATGATGCATCGCAGAGTTATTCCCATGCTCCACAACCAGTAATTCTGCTTGGAGCGCACTCGAAACGTTGGCTTTTTCTCCCACGATCCAATGTCTTCCATCCGCTCCCACCATATGCAGTCCTGCACGAGATCTGAAGATAGAGCTATTCCAAGCTCCATCCATATTGATGATTGTCGGGCTATTATGATCGCAGTGATGCCCTTTAAGAATAACATATGGATATCCATGCTTGACCTTTGAGGGACCCAAGTTTTAGAGTCACGAGCCATCTGAATCGTTGCAGCTTCACTATCCATAGCCCTTCTAATCGCCTCCACTGTGAAATCGTCATTGCTAAATAATATACGACACCTACCCCTCCGTATTGTCCAAAGAGTATGTATTGCCTTGGTCTGACCATTCATGATAATGTCTTAGATTGTGTAAGAAGTCTTTTTATGTATGCGGCTTAAACTGACAAAAACTCCAAAGAGGAAGGACAACTCGACATCAGAAGAAAAGGTGGTCAAGGTTTTAAATTTCCATGTTGTAAAGCTGACACTTATCCATTCATGCTTTATAATGTTGGCTAAGCGAGCTCATTGTTGGGAGTTTCCCACGAGCACACTTCCAAAGAAGAAACTTCCATTTTTCAGGAACATCCATGTAACACCCCTCATTTCCGAGAGAGTTCTTAGTGCAATATCAAGACTTTGGGGGCGAATTTGTAAATAGTTTGTCACGGCTTCAAAGTTTGAATTTCGGAGTGTTAGCAATATTTGGAAGTTGTTAGAATGATTTTGAGGCACTAGAAATATTTGAAGTGGTTGTGTAATTCTATAAAATTAAGTATAAGCTCTAATTCTAGTTTATACCCCAAAGTTCAGAAAACTACACTTCCACCCCCTATGCATGAGAGACACTTGTCCAATCCAATTTGACACCTCACTAGATGAGGAGTCAACACCTCCAAACTCTCCCCCTTCTCCACTAGCAGAATCTGGAGAAAAAAAAAACATCTCTCTCTCTTCTCTTCCTTCTTTCTTCAACATCATCCTCAACACCACCAAGCCTCCGAAAAGGAACCACCACCACCAACATTGCACCTTCTTCGTTCCTCTCTCTCTCTTTCCGACCTGCTCTAGTAGGACATTCCCCATATATAGGGGAGTAAAAGCCCCCAAGCGTCGAATGGTGAACTACCGAGGTCGAAATCCGAGTACAAAATTAAGAACCCTAGTTTCCTTTCTCGGTTTAATTCCTCTTGTTCGTTAAATTTCAGCGTGATTAATCTATGAGAATGTGCTCCCTGGGTCATTTCGATCTTGATAGGTCCAAAATAGGTGGCTAATTCGTCGGAAATCGAAGAACCGCCGGAGTTTGGGGATGAAGTTCGTCGGAAAAGCTCCATGGCCGACGGGAGGAGGTAGAACCTTCAATCCTTGCTTATTCTTGCTTCTTGTTGCATCAAAATGACCCCTAGGACATGCTTGATCATTCTAAAAACCTGAAATTTACCCAGAATCGGTTTTGATTTGGGTTTGGTATGATTTTTCTCGGTTTTTCATCATTTTTCCGGCATGCAAAGCAGCCCTATTCACGGGCTTGTATCTCTCTCGTTACTCACTCAAATTCTTCAATCCATATCTTTCTGGAATCCTCGGAAAATTGGACACAACTTTCGTGTTTTAAATTTTCTCAAATTCGGTCTCTAACTCACCTAAAAATCGAGTTGAAGTTGCAGTTGTTCGAGTTCTACAAGCTGTCCAAGCAGCTTTTTTTTTTCTAAGTGTGGAATGTTGGGTTGAAACAGTCATTTTCAAACGATCGTAACTCCCCCAATTCTTCATGAAATCTTGTGTTTCTTTCTCCTGTGTGTAGTTGGTATATAATAATTCAAATCATTGTCTCAGGGTTAGGTTCAAATTTGTAACGGATTTCTCACAAAACGAGCCTAAAGTTGCTAGTTTGAACTCGTGAAACACTATTGAATTTTTTCTAAGTATTGAATCGTAATTTCCATCCAACTTTGGCCATCGATATCTCTTTGAATACTTTGAGTTTTTAGGAGTTCAAATATGTTCTGGAATCCTTGAACTGTCATCTTCAAAACCCTATTCCCAGTTTCTCAAAACTCCTTCCCAATTTATCAGAAATCATTCGCGAAGTTGACTACTTGAAACGACTTTTCGCAATCTTTGATATTCGGTTTTGACCATTTGAATGACATTTCTAGCCTTATCGTTCTTCACGAAACTTGTCCGTAATCATATTCTGAGTCTATATATCAAGTTTGACTATTTAAAAACCCTAGTTTAACTGATCTAAATAGGAGGGGTAAAATAGTAATTCACTTAAGCTTTGAATTGAGATTAGTTTAGTAACTTGGAGTTTGTAAGCATGTCTTGTATGATATTTGGAGTACTCGTATGTCATTCCCGGCTAGGGTTGACCAATCAACAGTTGGGGCCTTCTTGCAATTTTAATAAACTTTGGAAGCCTAAGTGTAGTTTACATAAAGTTGTAGATTTCAAAACTAAGTTCATATGGATGGGTTAACAGTCATTTTTAATGTTGTTGGGCCATTATGAGTGTAATTTGGGGTCCAGGCACAGTCAGGGACTGTACGGGACAGTTTCAAAGTATCATGGGCATTTTGGTCAAGTTAGCTTGCATGACCTGCATTTTATTGCATTCTTGCATACAACCTCATATAGAGGGTATATGCTAATAGGTTCTATACTTGACTTGTGTATATCCAGCCGGTGTTGAGGACCGTTCCACGATAGACGTATGTGTTCGTACTATACGAGCCGAATTCATATGAGACGAGTGTTGTAGGAGTGCTAGCTTTGCTTTGCGCCTTTCATGGCCCAGAGGTAAGTACATATGTATGGCTTTTTCATATCAAAATGTGCGTATTTGTGTGATGTTTCAAGCGAATGCTTGTTATATGAAAAAGTATGAAAATGCATGACTTAAACTCGAATATTTGCTCAGAATATTTTATTAAAATCCTTTGAAACTCTTGAAAATGACTCGTGAAATATTTTATACCGATTTGGTTATATGAAAGGAAGGTAATAAAATACTTCTAATAGAGTTAGGACGATGTACAAAGTTGTGTTAGTAATGGGAGGCGCGAAGCGATCCTCCATTTTCTTATGGCTAAGACCATTTAAGTAATGTTTCTTATTATTAGATAGAACGTTAATGTTCAAAAATCCGCCCCCGATGAGCCAAAATGTACCAATTTATTGAGGCCAAGGGATTTGTTAGAGCTATAGAGTGCTACTTATACTTGTAAGGGTCACTGTGGTATAGGGGTGTCGACACTCAAGGCCTTTTAGCTAATGTTATGAGCGGGGTTGACGGATGGGCTCCCTTAACGCTCGGGTGAAATAGGGTTTGATAGACCCTAGAAGGAACCCTTTGTGATTATTTCGTGATCCCTCTGTCTACATCGATCCTGCTGGTGGCTCTGGACATGCCTCAGCTAAACTTAACGGTTAAATTGAACTTGAAAGAAAGTTTGACTACTCGATTCATGTTGTTTGTGGCTCTGGATATGCCCTAATCGATTGAAATGATTTGAAAAGCTTTGGCTACTCGTGAACTAATATCGTTATCAACTCCAAATGGACTTGTTTACTCTGGAGATTTTACTGAATACTTATGGTTTCTTAAAGTTCTTAAACTGAGAGGTTTTGTTATTCGGTTACTTTCACTTGTTCCAAAATCCCCAACATGTTATTATTATTGTTTTTAAATCTTCTGTTTTGTTTCAACTCATTCTTCTATGTCACTCATGCTCTACATGTCGTTGTATGTACTTACTCAGTTTTTACTGATCAATTTCTTCAAAACTGCGCCGGCTTTTGCCATTTTAAAACTGCATGTCATCAATCAAGGTGGGGGATGGGAACGCGGATCGAGACGAAGAAGTTTAGCTTAATTTAGATCACTTAGTAGATCACAAACGTTTTGTTTTAAATTGTACTTATTATCGAAATTTTGTTATGTACATTAAACGAAATGTAATCATAATAGTATATTTCTACTTTTGGTTATCTATTGTCTCTTTAACCTTGAACCGAGATCCCGGGCGGTTTCAGCTGGTATCAGAGCATCGGTTCTCCGGTTAATGAGACTTTTCCATTTCCTTAAGTAGATATTTAAGAAATTGAAATGTTTTCGAAATTTAAAATTTATTAGAATAACCCAATTTGATAATAATGAAGTAAAAAAGCCGTCGGGGAGTTTGGGTACTTACGTATAATTAAACTCGATTTGTACCTTACTTGTTAATTAATTGTTAACGGCTTATTGATATGTGATCAATGCGAAAAACGACTTGCTTATTTATATGTTTGTTATCCAATGAACATGTTTGTTTACTACATAGAAATGATTTGTCATTGTTGTGTGATGCGTATGCACGTTCCCTTACTGGTTATGTTATTTTGTCGACGTGAGAGTATCGACATTTTGACTTAGAAGACCGTGAGACCATTCCTTTCATACCTCTGTGTGCGACTTTTAAGATAATACTATGTTTTGTTTCATTTTGAGTTAATTTGACTTGGTCGTTTTCAAAATTAGAAAGTTTTGACCCAAAAAAATAGTCTTTTAAAAAAAATAGTTTTGAAAAAGTGTTGGGTGTCGAGATACCAAATGCCAAGTGATGTGGACCACTTTGATTAGCAGTAGGCTGGCGTGACTCTTAGTACGACGGTACTATGAGTTGTACCCGCTGTGCAGGCTAAGTTGGAACATTAGAAACACATGCGAGTTGTGATGAAGAGACACATGTGTGACGACACAAAGTGTTCTTTTCCCCCTCGTATGCGTGTAACACTTGATATCATTGGTGTATCTAATCCTATACAAGTAAGACCACGTTTTTAATGCGTACGAGCCAAGAAAAACTACGTGTTAGTTTTGATCAAAGTGTTTTCTAAAAGTTTCGAGATTTTTTTAAATGCTACAACATTTTCGGAGCGCTTTAAAATTGGGAACTTTCACATTGGTCTTGAACTTTCAAAACGTGTGTCGAACTTTTACTTGTACTGATCGTATATGAAACGCTAATGTGATGCAAGTTTAGGCTGGTATGTAGTATAGACCCCGTCGTGCGGAGAGTGAGAATGAGAAATTTCTTTCAGTTAAGTTATTTCTAGTTGACCATCTAAGGAACCATCTTTTGGGAGCAGAACATTCGACGAGAGAGGTTTAGGTACTTGTCTGGCTATGTCAAATAGACTGAGTCACTGTGCTACATTTCATGTATGAGCGTAAGTATAGTATGAGATCTTCGGGGACGAAGATTCTTGTAAGGTGGGTAGATTGGAACACCCCTCATTCCCGAGAGAATTCTTAGTGCAATATCAAGACTTTGGGGCGAATTTGTAAATAGTTTGTCACGGGTTCAAAGTTTGAATTTCGGAGTGTTAGCAATATTTGGAAGTTGTTAGAATTATTTTGAGGCACTATAAATATTTGGAGTGGTTGTGTAATTCTCTAAAATTAAGTAGAAGCTCTAATTCTAGTTTATACCCCAAAGTTTAGAAAACTACACTTCCACCCCTTATGCATGAGAGACACTTGTCCAATCCAATTTGACACCTCACTAGATGAGGAGTCAACACCTCCAAACTCTCCCCCCTCTCCACCAGCAGAATCTGGAGAAAAGAAAACATATCTCTCTCTTCTCTTCCTTCTTTCTTCAACATCATCTTCAACACCACCAAGCCTCCACAAAGGAACCACCACCACCAACATTGCACCTCCTTCGTTCCTCTCTCTCTCTTCCCGACCTGCTCTAGTAGGACATTCCCCATATCTAGGGGAGTAAAAGCCCCCAAGTAATTCGTCGAATGGTGAACTACCGAGGTCGAAATCCGAGTGCAAAGTTAAGAACCCTAGTTTCCTTTCTCGGTTTAATTCCTCTTATTCATTAAATTTCAGCGTGATTAATCTAAGAAAACGTGCTCCCTGGGTCATTTCAATCCTGATAAGTCCAAAATAGGTGGCTAATTCGTCGGAAATCGAAGAACCGCCGGAGTTTGGGGATGAAGTTCGTCGGAAAAGCTCCATGGCCGAAGAGAGGAGGTAGAACCTTCAATCCTTGCTTATTCTTGCTGCTTGTTGCATCAAAATGACCCCTAGGACATACTTGATCATGCTAGTAACCTGAAATTTACCCAGAATCGGTTTTGATTTGGGTTTGGTACGATTCTTCTCGTTTGTCATAATTTTTATGGCATGCAAGGCAGCCCTGTTCACGGGCTTGTATCTCTCTCGTTACTCACTCAAATTCTTCAATCCATAGCTTTCTGGAATCCTCGGAAAATTGGCTACAACTTTTGTGTTTTAAATTTTCTCTAATTCGGTCTCTAACTCACCTAAAAATCGAGTTGAAGTTGCAGTTGTTCGAGTTCTACAAGCTGTCCAAGCAGGATTTTTTTTTCTAAGTGTGGAATGTTGGGTTGAAACAGTCATTTTCAAACGATGATAACTCCCCCAATTCTTCATAAAACCTTGTGTTTCTTTCTCCTGTGTGTAGCTGGTATATAATACTTCAAATCATTGTCTCTGGGTCATGTTCAGATTTGTAACGGATTTCTCATAAAACGAGCCTAAAGTTGCTAGTTTGAACTCGTGAAACACTATTGAATATTTCATAAGTATTGAATCGTAATTTTCATCCAACTTTGGCCATCGATATCTCTTTGAATACATTGAGTTTTTAGGAGTTCAAATATGTTCTGGAATCCTTGAACTGGCATCTTCAAAAACCGATTCCCAGTTTCTCAAAACTCCTTCCAATTTATCAGAAATCATTCGCGGAGTTGACTACTTGAAATGACTTTTCGCAATCTTTGATATTCGGTTTTGACCATTTGAATGACATTTCTAGCCTTAGCGTTCTTCATCAAACTTGTCCGTAATCATATTCTGAGTCTATATATCAAGTTTGACTATTCAAAAACCCTAGTTTAACTGATCTAGATAGGAGGGGTAAAATTGTAATTCACTTAAGCTTTGAATTGAGATTAGTTTAGTAACTTGGAGTTTGTAAGCATGTCTTGTATGATATTTGGAGTACTCGTATGTCATTCCCGGCTAGGGTTGACCAATCAACAGTTGGGGCCTTCTTGCAATTTTAATAAACTTTGGAAGCCTAAGTGTAGTTTACATAAAGTTTTAGATTTCAAAACTAAGTTCATATGGATGGGTTAACAGTCATTTTTGGATGTTGTTGGGCCATTATGAGTGTAATTTGGGGTCCAGGCACAGTCAGGGACTGTACGGGACAGTTTCAAAGTATCATGGGCATTTTGGTCAAGTTAGCTTGCATGACCTGCATTTTATTGCATTCTTGCATACAACCTCATATAGAGTGTATATGCTAATAGGTTCTATACTTGACTTGTGTATATCCAGCCGGTGTTGAGGACCGTTCCACGATAGATGTATGTGTTCGTATTGCCGCATTGACTATACGACCCGAATTCATATGAGACGAGTGTTGTAGGAATGCTAGCTTAGCTTTGCGCCTTTCATGGCCCAGAGGTAAGTACATATGTATGGACTTTTCATATCAAAATGTAAGTATTTGTGTGATGTTTCAAACGAATGCTTGTTATATGAAAAAGTATGAAAATGCATGACTTAAACTTAAAAATTTGCTCGGAATATTTTATTGATATCCTTGGAAACTCTTCGAAATGACTCGTGAAATATTTTATACCGAATTGGTCATATGAAAGGAAGGTAATAAAATACTTCTAATAGAGTTAGGACGATGTACAGATTTGTGTTAGTAATAGGAGGCGCCATCCATTTTCTTATGGCTAAGACCATTGAAGTAATGCTTCTTATTATTGGATAGAACGGTAATGTTCAAAAATACGCCCCCGATTAGCCAAAAATTACCAAGTTATTGAGGCCAAGGGATTTTTTAGAGCTATAGAGTGCTACTTGTACTTGTAAGGGTCACTACGGTATAGGGGTGTCGACACTCAAGGCCTTTTATCTAATGTTATGAGCGGGGTTGACGAATGGGCTCCCGTAACGCTCGGGTGAAATAGGGTTTGAAAGACGTGATCCCTCTGTCTACATCGATCCTGCTGGTGGCTCTGGACATGCCTCATCTAAACTTAACGGTTAAATTGAACTTGAAATAAAGTTTGACATGCCAAAAATACGCCCCCGATTAGCCAAAAATTTTGCTATTTTAAAATCGCATGTCATCAATCAAGGTGGGGGATGGGAACGCGAATCGAGACGAAGAAGTTTAGCTTAAGTTAGATCACTTAGTATATCACAAACGTTTTGTTTTAAATTGTACTTGTTATCAAAATTTGTTATGTACATTAAACGAAATGTAATCTTAATAGTATATTTCTACTTTTGGTTATCGATTGTCTCTTTAACCCTGAACCAAGATCCCGGGCTGTTTCAATCCAGACCCCAGATGGTACCCCAGTTCACAACACCATCACCTGCTTGATTATTAACATAGAACAAGCCACCTGAGAGGAAGTGTTGGTTGGGGTTCTCACTAGGGATGCAAATGGTTCGGCCCGGTCCGGTTTGAGGGAAAAAAATTCAAACCTCGACGGTTCGGTTTATTCTCGGCTCGGTTTCGCCTCAGTCTCGTTTTTAGGCGGTTCGGTCCGGTTCAAAGCGGGGGTTTGCATATTAGTACCAAGTGAAACTTAAAATTAGATATGTAAACTAAAAAATGTAAAAAAATATATTTTTTTTCAAATATTTGGGAGTAAAGTATACTCAATTGGATCTATAACGTTTTTCTTGATATTATGAGAATGTTTTACAAAAAATGAAATAACCCGGAACCTACGGTTCCTTGCTAGTACAACTTAACGATATCCAAAAGTACTTTAGTGAAATAAACGTAAAGGAGAAACCCTCCTTACAAAGTTTTAAAGGAAACAGCGATGACAAAGTTTGAATTCTCAAAGTACCACTAAATGTTAACATTTTAACTAGGTGATTCCTAGCTTCTTATTTGCCTTCAGCTACGTGTGCGCATTCCCCCACCTTTATTCATAACCTGCGGGTTTTCAAATGGCAAAAGCCGACGCAGAAAAACGTTTTTCAGTGAAAACTGAGTAAGAAATATACCACAATATGTAAAACAGAGTTTTTTGGCTGAAAGAATGAAAAGAATGTAACTGAAGAGATTCCACGTTTAAACTTATTAGTTGAGCTGAGGCGTATTAGAGCCCAGCGGGTAACGAATGCCCACAGAGAGGTCACGATGCAATAATATCATCACACAGGTACCTCTTGGGATATCACTGTCCATCCCAATTCACCCAGAGCGTTTGTAGGTAGCCTGACACTACCCCGCCCATCACACAGCTAAAGGACCTTAAGTGTCGACACCCCTATACAGTCGTGACCCACACATTCATAGGTAGTACTCTATAGCTTTCACAATTTTATAAACCCGTATAGGGTAGGGTATGAAACCCTAGGAGGTTCGTCTCACGTGCGCCTCCGGCCGTCGCCTTCACACACATCCTCAGTACATCGCCCCATATCATTTATCGTTCATTAATATTTCACAAGATCATTCGAGAACCGTTGGTTCGAAATATAGAAGTAACCACATATTTTCGAAAAGATATTTGCAAGAGAGATTCTAAAATTCAAGACTTAAAACAGTTGTACGATACACAAGTAACACACGCCAAACACAATTTGATAGTTGAAGGTATTGTGCGCATAAACTTACCTGTAAATGAGGTGAGAACTTCACACTCACAAGCTAGCACTGAACTAGTAGTAGGGGTCCTCGATGAACTCGCCTCCTACGAACTCGGTATCTACAATAATCACATAATCCTATATTAACACATATACATCACACAACAAATTGCAATTAAATTGTCCTATATGAAATGCAAGTGAAATTCCCAATTAATTCCCCAGACAAAAATATATTGTACTAGCTATAATTACATGTTTAGAATATTCATTAAATAAGAAAATTGTGGCTTATAATTATAAAAGTAATAATTGAGGCAAAGTAAACTTTATTAGATGCTCTAGAATATTTATTTAATTTACTAAGGTGGAATTATGTACACAAAGATAGCTATATTAATTTAAAGTTTAGATAAATGAAAATGGGAGCTTAAACTAAAGTTAAAGCTTAACTATTCTTATTATAAAGTTATATTAACGGAAACCATGTTATAAGTGAAAAGAATTTATTTTGCGAATAAATCGAAAGCATGATTATTTAGTTGTTTAAGAAAATGTAGTATAAATAATATACAATTATAAAATACTATTTTAATTTTAATTTGATTATAAAGGTGCATACTTATTTTTTTGAGAAAGATCATTATCTTACATCTGATAAATATATATACACATAAGAAATACTAATTTTTTTATTATGCTATAGAAATAACTTAAATTACATTTAGTTTAAATACAATCAGCCCCCTAAACAGTTTCACTTCATACAAAGGCCTACCCCCAATTTTTGTAAAAAAGACACTTTCACACCCCCCTGATTCACAAACAAACAAACCCAGTTTCTTCTCAAACAAAAACCCAACTGTAACATTGTTCCCCCCCCCCCCCAATCAACATCACAAAACACAAGATTGATCGAAGACTCAAAGTCAAGTGGTATCAGCCAAGTTGCAATTGGAATTTGAAATTAAGTTTTGGGGTGTTTACCGTCTGAAATAGACGAAGAGGAGGCGGCAGCGGTGAGGGGTTTCCGGTCGTCGCTGGGTTCGTCGGAAGAGAGGGAGGGAACAGTGGTGGTGATGGCGGACGAAGCAGGGGAAGGCGGCGTCGGGTGGTTCGGCGACGCAGAGGGACGACGGCGCAGAGGGCGGTGTCGGGCGGCCCGGGTTCCGTCGGCTCGGGTCTGCTTCGGCGGTTTCGACGGGGAGTAGAGAGAGGCGGAGGGTGCGAGAGAGAGAGAGAGACAGAGGGTGAGAGAGGATTGAAAGAGAGGGAGGAGAGCTGGGTTGAATCCGATCGGAAATCGGCGGGAGTGATTTCCAGGTTCGATTTCGGAAATGTCAATTCGGTGGAATTGATTGCGAGATTGGTCTTTGACTCGTTTGGAATGAATCGGGACGAAAATTTGGGTGAAGAGAAGGTCAAATTTTGACCTTTGCCATGGGTGATTTCTGCCGGAGAAATCGCAGAGAAATGCTGTGCTGAAAAGGAATGGAGGAAGGAGATGATGTGGGAAGGTGCACGGTGTGGCGGGTGCGCGATGCCACGCGGTGGTTCGCTACGCGTTATTAATTAAAAGCTATACTTTTGTCACGTTAAAACATTACACGACCCGCTACCCTTCACCAACTATTAAACATACAAGTAACTATTAAAATAAAAGTGTCATCTAAAAAAATAAATTTTATAAGAAAAGTTGATAATAATAATAATAATAATAATAATAATAATAATAATAATAATAATAATAATAATAATAACTATCTAATAAAAAGAAGAAAACTTTTATAATTTCAAATAATGACCCGAAATACTCGTTAAACGTCTAAAAATACCCCATAAAATATCGGGGCATTACAAAAAAAAACTCAAACAAGCACTACATAATATGGACGCAGCATAAAAATTTACATGAAAAAATAATAATACTATATTTTGGGTATATGAATTCTATGCAATACGGTTTAAACGGTTCATTACGGTTTAACCAGTTCGGTTTGTCTTTTGAACGATTTGTTCTCGGTTCGGTTTATTTCGGTCCGGTTTAGCTCGGTTCGATTCGGTTTGCGGTTTTCCGGTTTGAACTTGCACCCCTAGTTCTCACATAAGAAGTTATACCCTGATTTGGTTGTGAAGTCATCTGTCTTTGTGAAAGGCCATATAATATTGTCTTCTTGCTGCTGAGATGGAAGCTGAATAGAGAGGATCATGTTGGCTATGATTTCCGAAACATGGGATCTAATAACATCTTCTTTCCATTCTTGACCTCCATCAGAGACGGAGATCCAGAAGCACATCATGTCATCAGTGTTGATGGAGTCTGCTTTTGTAAAGTTTGATAAAGGGGCGGAAAGCCCTTGAATCCATTTATCCTTCAAGATGTTGATATTCCTGCTGTTGCCAACATTTCGAAGGGAGCACTTCTTAATAAAATCCCTGCCAGAAATAACATTTTTCCAAGCCCACGAAGCATTACTAAGGGTATTAATATTCATGGAATCATTTTTTCCTGCAATATTTTTGCAATAAGATCTTGAAAACAAGAAGATTTGGGTTAGTTTGAATACGCCATGCTTTAGCTGCTACGAGGGCTTGATTAAACCAATTAAAGTTTATAAGTCCCATACCACATCTAGATTTTGAAAGGTGAAGGATATACTTTGGCATTTTTCTAAGAGGAGTTTTTATGTTGGGGTTTCACCAAAAATGTTGGATATGAAAAGAAATCTCAGCGTTAAGGGTACTGGGGAGTTTAAAAGAGGAACACACATAGGTAGGGAGGGCCGACAAGATTGATTTGGCTAAGGTAAGTCGGCCAGCACAATGAAGCATCTTGCCCTGCTATCCCTCAAGTCTGTCAGAGATTGAGTTCCTGACAAACTTGAAGTTTTTTTTTTTCTCCCCCCCCCCTCCCCGAGACAAGGGGCAAACCTAGGTATGTACTATCGTTATTGCCCACTTTAATCCCCAAAAAAGACTAAAAAAATACACCAAGGTCAGGGGGACATTTGGACTGAGGACATGGGAGGATTTGTCCTTGTTGATGTTATGTCCTGAGACTTTGCAGAAATTGTACAGAGCCCTGCTAAGGTTAGCACAAGAAGAAAGAGATGGTTTGAAGAAGACTAGACAATCACCCGCAAATAAAAAGATGTGAGAGGCTATGCCCCTTATGAAGGAGAGAGAGGCCATTGCATTCTCCCCCTGTCACTCAATTCAGAGAGGGTAGCTGACAGAGCCTCCAGAAAGATGATAAAGAGTTAGGGGAGAAAGGGTCCCCTTGCCGGAGCCCAGCTCTGGGAAAGACACGTTTTCTCGGTAGACCGTTAATGCGACAACCCCGTATTCCGTCGTGGGAGAAATATGTGAATGTCGCTCCGCGCCCGAGATCGCTCTCGGGGGCAAGGAACAATGGTAATAAAAAACAAACACCGCATAGTTATATATTACAAATCATAATGTCTCCAAAAGTGAAATATTACATACTATTAACAAGATGATCATTGTCTAGGTGAATAATTTATTAAAATTATGAGTAAGTAAACACCCAAACTTGTAAACAGGAAAGAGACACATTTTCACTTTAAATAAAAGAGGAATAATATGGAAGTAAAGCATCTTATTATTGCGAAAGTGTAGATATGAATATTCCAACTCTTTACTTAGCATCCTCAAACCATTCAACAATTTGAAAGCATCAATTGCTTTCATTTCTCATACGAAAAATACGCATTTATTATTTTAGTTGTAGCGGGGAACGAATCAATCCAATAATATAGAACCAACCATCTTGCATGCATCCAAGACCTTAAGTGCCGACACCCCCCTAAGACTCTTGCGGTCAGAGAAGTGAGTACAGGGAGCAACTCGGGGCAAATTAAATTGCAACCGAGCAAAATATCATAACCACAGTGTATATAAGAAGCTGAATAAAGTTCCGCCGCACAACTGTTTCCACTTCACGTTATTACGTGTTATTAATTCCATGTGATAGTATTCAAAGAATCATTTAGACAAGTATTTGAAATCTCAAGTCGAGCACGTCTATCACAAATCACATTTTCGGACATAAAATCATAACAATATTTAGACACGAACGGAGGACGAGCACATTAGGTAAGGCATATTTACTCACCTCATGTAGCAAAGCAAACAGCACGATTACGCATCTACGGATATACGTAGCCCTCGTCTACACACTCGTCACCTACAATTTATAATTCCTATATCAATTACAAGTTCAACCGTGCAAGTAGGCTATGAAAAATGCTAATATTTCTAACGAGTCTCATTTGAAATTACCCCCCCCCCCCCCCACATTACCCCATTAATTACCAGGGTGCCAAAAAAAATTGTGCTAAAATATTTGTTTTTCTCATAATATATTCAAAATTATATAAATACTAATTTTTAAAATTATTGAGTAAGAAAATGTAAATTAAATTTATGCACTCTCATATTTAGGAAATAATAATTTATTACACAACATATTTATTTGTAAGTGACTGCAAAAATTAATTTAAACTAATTTAATTATAGCTAATCACTTATTGAAAAATTTATATACTATAGAAGAATTAAATGCATAAATGAAATTCACAAAATGTTTATTCAAAGAAAAAAAGTGTTTAGTCACACATAATTATAAATTTATTTTTGAGAAAAATTTCTAATATCTACAAATAATAATCAAATTTTATTAATTTATTAATTAAAGTTACTATTACTTATTTTTCTAAATCAGCTTCCTAACTTATTTTATTTTATTAATATTAAATAAATAACATATTTTACTCAAAATAATAGTTTACAAGTACTTAAATTATTTATTTAACAAGTTATTTTTTTATCTTGCCTATTTTAAAGAGTAACAACAATATTTTACTATATGATTCATATATATTTTTTATAGCCAAAACTTCTTTTACATAATTAAAACAATAAATTGAAATGTTATGAAATAATTCTAATACAAAAATTGCACTTTTAATTTCGTATTATATATGCAGTTTATATAAACAACAAGTGGATCCCCCAAGTTCTCATAAAGGACAAGTAAATACCCTCCCACTAACAAATGCAGTTTCTGAATGATACACAAGTCACCCCTAATGTAATACCCCGTTTCATTATAAGGGTAATTTTCAACTTTTTTAAAGTATCAATGATAAATTATGTCAAAACGGGGAAGTATTCGTAGTTTAATAGAATTATAAACAGGATAATTAGGGGGTTGTAGTTGTAGTTTGAAGAAACCCTATAACCTAGTGGGTAGATAAACATAAGTGAGTTAAATATTGTTAAAAAAAAAAAAAAAAAAAAAAAAAAAAAAAAACACGTTCCCCAAAACACTTGGCAGTAATGTGTTTCCCAACAAATTCATCCATCTCTCTCCCTCTTCCTCCTTCTCTTCCTCGGCAACCACCACAACCATCACAGCCACCGCCGCCCCTCACCATTTTTCCCTCCTTCTGCCAGGTCCATCACCAACACCACCCCACGTCTCTCTCTCTCTCCTCTGTTTCGCCGAAGACCCACCCAACCACCACCATCACCTCCGGCACCACCACCCTCGACACCACCACCTGCTTCTATCACTGCCCCTCTTCCCTCTCTCCCCATCATTCTCGCTGAAAAACAGAGAGTAGCAGCAGCAGCTGGCGGAGAAGGCCCAGCCACCGCCACCACTTGCTTCCCGTCGGGAAACCACCGAAGAACACCACCGCCGATGATCTGTTTTCGCCCCCTATGATTCATCCTCCCTGAATCTCCCTCTTACTGTGACGAACTCGGAAGAAGAAAGACAAGCAGCAACAATCGCCGCAGTAGCCGCAGACCCATCCCCGCCGCCGAACTCCATTGTTTCCGATGACAATTTTTGGCCCAACTCAACCGGCGCCACCCAGCCTTCTCCCTCCGTCTCTTCAGCCTCCAGAAGGTCCGACCGACCACCAGGAGGTCGTAGCCGCAGACAAGAACCTCCGGAGAAAGCCCGGCGAAGCTCCACCTCCGGCGACCCGACGTGTGTTTCGACCCACTCTGTTTCTCAACCGTTTCTCGAAATTTTTGGCGTGGGTATGCTCTAAACCTTCCCCTAAGTCGTTATTTGTAATCGAAATTGTGTTTTTAGGGCTTGAATCCATGTTTTGATTGAAGAATTTGAGTGTGTTCATGTTGGGGGGGGGGTTAAAGTGTCTTTTTTGAAAGTTGAAGGGTATAAAATGTTGAAACTGAAACTTATTATTTGAAGTGGTTGAGTTTCTAAGAAACTTAGGGGAGCCCCTCGTCTTTACCTAAACTGCACTTATATATATATATATATATATATATATATATATATATATATATATATATATATATATATATATACTAACATTTTAGTTTATATAATGTATATTGTTATTTTTTAATTAAGCATCATAAATAAATTAATGAAATAAACATGTTTTTAAAGTAAAATAAATAGTTAAATTTCTATAACTTAGAAATTTGTTATAACTAAGTATTATAGCTTGTTTTATTGGAAAGTATAGTTAATAGATTAACAAAATTACACTTTTGTATGTGTATATATATATGTTTGTAATAAAAGTAATAAGTTAAATTTCCAAACGAGAAATTAGTTATAATTAGAGTTATAATTCTTTCTCTTGAAAAATAAGCTAACAAAAGAAGATTTGTTTTGTATTTATATATAATAAAAATAATATTTTCATTATGAATGTCACTTTAATTCTATTTAAACAAATTGTGAGTTTTCAAATAACTATAATTTCTTTTTCAACATGTGAACTTGTTAAAATTAAATATTGTTAGTTGTAAGTTAGAGAATTTAAGAAACAATTTCATTAACAAAAGAAATATATATAAATATATCACTCTTAAAATATTATTTTATGTATGTAATGAATTTCTTATAAATAGTAGAATTCGTTATTAATAATGAATAGCTGTCAAATAATACTTAGCAATATGTTTAAAAGTGTTAATTTTATTTTGTAACATCCTTATTTCCTAAATAGTTTGTAAGTAAAACATTAATATTTTACGGGTTAACCAATATTTAATCAAATAAGTATGTCATCTTAACATTTACCCTGGGGGGATCGTAAGGGTTAGATTTGACTTTTCGTCCTAGTCGGGCACTCAAATATGATTTGTGCATTTATTCGTTAAGAATTACCGGCCTCATGATTAGATGATTGACAAATTGTAGGCGACGAATTTGTGGACATAGACTTTGCGACCATCCTACGTACTAATTGCTGAGTCAACATCAGGTGAGTTTACATGCTTAGTCTAGTAAGCCTAGCTTCTTTCGCGTCTACGTGATTATATGCTTGTCTCCAAGACGTGCCTAGCTTCCTTCGTCTCAATTTGTAATATTTGTGACTTGTCTCAAAATATGCATGTGAATTACGTGCTTGGTCTTGTGGGCCTACTTATATAATTAAAAATGGCTGTCAAACTTGATTTCAACTGATTAAGAGCCACGATCATGCTATTCCTGGAAAGCTAAGTGTTTGTTACACCAAATCAGAAAATTATTATTAACGTAATATGGATCTGCACGTATTGGAATTGGACGTGGGTTATTTGAGAGTTCCCCTGATCTTAATGTTATGATCGGCCCCGGCCGGAAACACCGATACCAGGGAGTTTCCCTTCACTAGTTGAGTCTTGGATCATTGTCGGCTCTGGCCGGGAACACAGATGTTGGAGTTCCCCTTGACTACTTGTTGTGGTCATGGACTACGATTATGTTGGGCCGGAAACACCGATACAAGGGAGTTTCCCTTGACTACCTGTTGTGGTCATGGACTATGATTACATTGGCTCCGGCCGGAAACACAGATTCTGGAGTTTCCCCTGACTTCTTGCTGAAGTCTTGGACTTATTGGCTCCGGCCGGAAACACCGATTTGGGAGTTTCCCCCTACGCCTTGTTGGCTAGAGATATTATTTGGAAGGCCCTTTGTCGGCATTAATATTTGATTCGGAGTCCCCTTGCTACTATTTCCATTTCGACATTGTGAATAATAACTCGGTTTATTTGATGCTATTGGGAAACTGATAATTGGATTCGTAATGACACTTGTGAATGACTTAATGGGACATGTTTTAAGCTTCGGATATTGAGTCACGTGTAGTTTGGTTAACACGGTTAATTATGACGCTGCAACTCTGATATTGTATTATTTTTACTCATACTCTATTATTCCTCAATTTTTGTTAAACGTGTAACACTGTAGCCTTTCTCAACTTCCTGTTTTTACATGCTAAGGTGTATCTCCCTCAGCATTTCTTGCTAACTTTCCAAAAACTGCGGTCTTTGTTTCATTCCCCCGCAGGTCTAGGAGCTGGGAGCTTGGCATAAGGGGATCGCACACTTATCTAGTAGTTGGTATTACTTTCAATTAAGTCGAACTCTTAGTTAAATTTCACCTTGTATAGTAGTATGCATCATGCTGAAGACAATTTATCAGTCTGTAATATATAATTATGGAATGTGTTGTTCATGATTTCCACCGCATCATTTTGAGTAGCACCCTCCTGGGCCCTCCGGTCCGGAACGGAAAGCTCGGGATTCGAGGGGTGTTACACCTAACTTTTCAGAAAATACAAAAACTACCCCCAACATGAACACACGTATAAATTTCTCATTCCAACAACCCGATTCGATTTAGAGCTAACAAACTCAGATTTTGATGATCAATAACGAACTAGAGGATGATTTAGGAGTTATCCACACCAAAAATCGCAAAAAACGGTCGAGAATTGGGTCCGGTTGAGTCCGCCGTCGAGGTGGTCGGCGGTGATGGTCGAATACGGCGTCTCTGCCGTTCGTTACTTCCATTGACGCCGGTTATGACTTCCTTGAGTCGATTGGGATAGATTTGAGGTAGTGGGTATCGTCGGATGGTTCAAGCCGAGCTTCTCGCCGGCGTTAGTGGCGACCGGCGGCGTGTGGTGGTTCTAGGTCTCCTTTGCAGCGACTTGCTGCCTCTGTTTCTCCTTCTTGGCTCGAAACAAAGAGGAGAGGAGAGCTATTTGGTCGAAACATAGGGAGAGAGAGAGAGAGGGATGCAGGTGGTGGTCGCGCGTTGCTCGCCGGAGACGGCAGCGGCCTTGTGCCGCTGCTGTGGCTGCTCTGTTTTCGCCGGCCAGAACTGTAATAACCGACATTTCTAAGTCATGTTAGCACGTTAATAATATGTGATTATACGTTTATATGTCATTTAAATTTTGACTTTTAACTCATGCCAAATAATGAGTAGCATGTTATGTGTAAATAAACTAGAGTTGAATGCATTGTTTTATTATTCAAATTTCATCTTGTAAAATATGTGATAAATAATAATGTGCCTAGTTAGATTAAATGACTAGTTTCGGTGAAAATTAATTGTTGGATGTTAAGTTGCTAATTACTAGTGCCTTTAGTGTAAATTGTAAACCAAAAATAAATTTGAATAGTTCATGAGAAGAATTGAAAATTGAATGCAATGTTTTATGTATACAAGTACTACGTGGTAGGTTTCCTATATGTATCACATACGTAGCCATAATCATGTATGCGTCGAATTTATAATCGCATCAAACACAAGAGTGGTAGAATTGTTGCACCAAATAACTCCCATATACCCAACTTGCATGCTAGACACTTGGCCACACTCACTTACCACTTGTCATCCCTCCATACAAGTGTCAATTTGCCCTCCTTACACATGTCACTCTCCCTAGTTTCTTATGGGCATATAAAAGCCACCTTGTACATCTTTTACATCATTTTTCCTTCATATTTTCTCTCTCTAAAATTGTTTCAAGCTCTCATTTCTCTCTTCATCACCACAATCCCGATTTTATACTAGACCCTCCAAAAACATGGTCCAAACATGAGATTTTTGAGGTTTTAAGTGAAGAAAATCCATCTTGGGTGTTAGTTTATCAAGTGGGTAGCAAGTTTTGAGCATTTTCATCAAGTGCGAAGCCCCTAGAAGCCATTATACACCACTTCTTCATAAGCCTTCTCAAGAACTTTATGAAATTGAGGAGTAAGTTCTATTTCTTTGCATCTACATCATAATCTTAGTTCTTCACACCTCATTCTTGTAATTTCATGGCAAATCTCTACTTGCATGTTAAGAATTCATCATCCTCAAGACAAGAATTGAGCATGTATCATGTCATTTGTATGATAGCATAGTATATTTATGGGTGCATGTTCTTGATTCATCACAATCTTCATGATTTACATACATGCATGTCAAAAGCTAAGTTTTGATAGTAGCTACTTCTTAATTTGATGAAATAAATCTCAATTCTTCTTCTCTTAGACATGATTTTATTCCTTGAAAGATCATTATGTGTTTCTATGGTGAATTTATAGTTGCATGTTTTTGATTCATCACCATTTTCATGATCTAAACACATGCATGGAAGAAATTAGAAAGCAAGATCACCTAGTAGTGAAAATCATGTTTTACAACTTATATTCATGTTATGTGTTGAATTCTCGTGCATATATGTCTTAGGGGTTTTAATTGGGGCTAGAGGCATGATTTTATTTGAAAGAGTTCGAAGAAAATGAAAGAAGAAACATGAATTTTCGGACAGAAAAATCTGCTCTCGGGTAAAAGTTTTGACCCAACTTTAGAGGGTCATAACTCACTCATATGAACTCGGTTTTGGGTGTTTTTGGTACCGTTTCAAAGCTATATGTGTCTACTATCATTTCCAGTTAGTTTTATGCCAAAAGAATCTCTAGATTTTCTGTAATATTGAAAATACTAAAGTGTGTCAAATCTGAATTTTGCTAGTTGCATGACATATTCTATGCCATGTTTGGTAATTAATTTCTTGTACCTCCAATCCATGAAATGGTATGAAATAAGCATGCACGTGATTTAATATGTCTATTTTATGGTATTATAATTTAGAAGTTCATAAGTTAGAAGATCACATGAAAATAAGCAATTCTTTCAAGCTAGTTTATGTAAGTTTCATGTTTTAGCTCATAATATGTGATCTTGCATTTATGTGTTGCATTAAACATCTAATTTGCATCAAATAAAGAGTATAAGGTCCATGAGTATGTGAATATAAGAAAAGTTAGTCCATGTGCATCTTAGAGATGTAGGCATGTGCTATGCTTTGATTGAATTATGCTAAGTGATTATATGTGTGATTTGTAGCATTCTTTGCTAGTTATGTGACGGCGGAGTAGATGATCACGTGCATTAAGTTGATTTAAATTGGACTAAGGAATGTTAAGTAAATGGATTAAGTTTGCAAGGTGAGTTACCCTACCTCCCGAAGTTTGTACCGAGCCTCAAGTTTCTTAAAAGCTTATGTATGTTCATGTTGTCCCTATTATTATGTATGTATGTTTTCCTACTCAAATGAAATGTTTGTGCCCCATGGATGCTAATAAAGAAAATAAATGAACGTTTCATAAGATAAAACACGCTTTCAGAAAGGCCACGGTTACCGTAGTGAAACCCCCTGTCGGGTATAGGCAGGCTACGGCCCTTTTGCCGGGGCAATATAAGCAGGCAACGCGTCGCTTCACGAGCCGTCGCGATGGACATGTCCCTACGTTATGTTAAGTCACAAAGGTTACACGGGCCATAAGATAAGAAAATAAGCAAGTATGTTCAAGTACGTTATGGTCTCCACGTGAGACGAATTAAGCAAGGTTCCTACTTGGAACAATATGATTTCACAAGTCTCAAGTTATGCTTTACGTTACGCTTTCTTTACGATACAAGTTATGCTTTATGAATGTCTTTATCTTTTCAAGTTTCACAAGTATATGTATGTATGACTATGCCTTATGTTCATGTCGCTCCATGGGAAATTTAGCTCTTTTTGGTTTTCCAAACCTACGGAGGGGCGTAGATGTAACTCACTGAGCTAGTTGAGCTCACCCTTTCACGTTACAATTTTTTCAGGTTTTAAGAACACGTAAGAAGCAAGAAGTAGCAAGGATTTAAGTTCATATGTGGATGCATGCTTGTTGATGCTTATGTGCCTAGATGTTCTATGCAAGTCGGCTTGGAGCTAGATGTATATTGTGAAATACATGTCCATTATTTGTTTAAGTATGTAAGAATTGAATAATTATGTATTTAAGACTTTATTTGAGCCATTGTATGATACCTAGAACCTTTCCCGAGTTATGCTCTGCTTACGATACGAGTCGAGATGGCTAAATAATATTAATTTTTATGTTCCAACTTTCTTTTCTTTACAAGTCGAATTGTTTATCATGACGACCCCAAGTAATTTTTATTTACGCTTCCGCAAAGCTTTTCGATTTTAGAAACTTTTATCACGACTTTTATAAATTACTCGTTTAGCCTCTCGACGAGTCAAGGCCGCACCGGCATGTCGCGCCCTCCTCCCGTTAATGCAAAGTTTTATTAATCGCTAATCGGGGTCGGCGGGAGGGGGATGTGACAAGAACAGAGAGAATAGAGGGACAGAGAGAGAGGCTGAGAGGTGGACGAGGAGAAGTGATGGAGGTGGTGATTTGCGGTGGTGGTGTTGCCGGTGATGGAGGTTGCGATGGTGTTGGTGGTGATGTACGAAGAAGAAGAAGAAGAAGAAGAAGAAGAAGAAGGGAGAAGAGAATAAGGACGGGAGAGAGAGAGAGAGATGTGTTGGGGGGTTGGGAGAATTACCGAAAAATGGGAGAAACAATTTTTTTTTATTCTTTTTTTTTGTATTAGTAATGTTAGGGTGTGTTGGGAGCACAACTAGCTAGAGAAATCTAGTGTGTTGGGCACACCACTAGACTAGACAAGTTGTCACTTAGCATAAAATGAATAAAACACTAAAAACAATTATTCTATAACAATATCGTTTTCTTGAATTAATACACGAGCTTCCCGACTATATTTTGAACCCGAAAAATTACCCAATTTGTTACTCGTAAATAAAATCAAATTTCTTGTCTCAATTACCAATTAACCATTCATATTAAAATGGGGTATCACAATTAACCAGAACAAAAAGGATGCAGTTGTGGCACACTACATCAAGAGGGTCACCCAATGATTTGGAAAGCCAAGAGACCTAAGAACTTTTTCAGTGAAGACCCAATTAAGCCTATCGAAAGCCTTACTTGTGTCAAGTTTAAGTTCCCCAAGATGAGTAGTGCCTTGCTTTTGACATCTGACTTCAGGAAATAACTCTTTGGCAAGCAGAGTACTGTCAGAAATAAGCCTCCCGGGAACAAAACCACTTTGATGTTCATAAATGATCTACATGAGGACAAGCTTGAGCCTGTTAGCAAGAAATTTTGCAATTTGTTTATAGAGGTAGGAACAAAGACTGTTAGGTCTAAAGTCAGATGGAGTTAGAGCATGATGAATTTTAGGAATGAGGGCAATGAAGGAAAAGTTGAATTCCTTTATCATGATACCTGTCCTAGGAAAGGAAAGGACCGCTTCCACCACCGAGTGCCCATTGATATCTCAATTTTTATGAAAAAGATTCCAGGGAGGCCATCAGGGCCACATGACTTATAGGGCCCCAAAGAAAATGCTGCACTCTTGATCTCTTCAGTAGAGAAGGTTTATTAAGGACACGTCGATTATCCTCACTGAGCCTAGGAGAGATAAGGGACCAGCCAGACCAATCCTCCATGTCCGTGTTATTGAGGAAGATCGACTCAAAATGATTAGTGACAAGAGATGAGAGATCATCCTGGTTGGAAATCCAACATCCTGCCTGATCGAGCAACCCATCAATCATGTTCCTAGCCACTCTTTTCTTGCAAGTGTTATGGAAGAAACGAGTGTCTTATCTCCTTCTTTAAGACACTTTATTTTTCCTCTTTGGGCCCACATGATTTCATGCTGGGTGAGGAGCTCCTCATGATCAAGACGGAGCTTCCTCTCATGATTCATTAGGGAGTAATTAGAAGGGGAGGCAAGAATACCATCCAACTCCTGTTGTATAGCTTTGATTCGGAGATTATGAGATCCCACCACCTTCTTCCACCAATCATGTAGAGAGACTCTAAGGGATTTGCAATGATCCGCAAACTTGAAGCAGCCGAGACATGCACATTTTCTACCAGACTGAATTGATAATGGTCTTACAATCTGGGTAACGAAGCCATAAGGCTTTGAAGTGAACATTCATAGGCTTGGGGAGGGAGGAGTTCCGTATGCAGAAGACGCAAGGATCATGATCCGATCCCATGATGGAAAGATTGAGGATAAAAGACCCTTGAACATATGGGCCCATGCGGCATTGTGAAACCCCGTATCAAGCCTTTCATAGGTGGTAAACGGATGGAGTAGGTTTTTGGTCCAGCTATAGCGAGCACCTCTGAAGGGAACTTCAGTGAGATCAAGGTTTCCCAAGAAGGTCCTTAAGTCTTTAATGCCTGCAATCCAAGTAGAATTCATACACTATTTATCACTGGGCCCAAGGATTTGATTGAAATCACCAATGCAGAGGTTAGGATATTTAATATTTGCAAGGTGGGATTCAATAAAATTCCACATAAATTTCCTTTCGTTGACACAGGGGGATCCCTAAATGCAGGCTAAAACAAAGAACCCTGGACCACAACTAATTTTGCTAAAATGCGATTTTTATAAATAAGTAAGGGCCTGACAAACACATGACATTTCCATCATAGACAAAGCCCACCAGCAAGACCTATATAGTCCACACCACAACAACTAGAATAACCCCATGACTTAACTAGTCTGTTACTTTCAGAAAAGGAACATTTAGTTTCAGAGAGAAAAAATAATAGAGAGTTTGTGATCCAATGTCATTTGTTAATTGTTATAACAGTAATTCCTTTTTTTGATACGAGCAATAGATTTTGTATTATATTTGTTCTATTTATATCGTCTTACTTTCTTAAAATGAAAGTCCCACAGTAATTGTCATAGTTTTTAAAATGTACCAATTTTCTGTTGCCCAATTTTTTGCTTTTTCAATAAAATGTTACATGGTGTAGTACATTTACCAAGGCAAAAAGTCTCTCCCTAAGATCTATGCAAATTTCAACGAGACTATTATTTTGAGGAGAATGAAGAATACTTTTTTTCGACATTGCACTTTAGTGGGCCTATAAAAAACGATGTGTATGCATGTGAGTGAAACGTCGTTTGCATTTTGGAAAGAAGTTTCGATGGGCTGGCACAAAAGGTGAGACAATTGAGAAACTTTGCAAGGTCAATGTAGGACAATGCTAGAAGTGTAGGTATTACTACTTAATAGTACTCAACAATGTGAAGGGCCATAAAGCAAGAGTTGTCTTTTATACTCCATCTACATTTTGAGAGATACATGTAGAGTGGAAACTTCTAATGTACGCTTTGAAGAACTAATTAGAGTAAGCAAATTATCAATAGCTCTTGTCCTAGTGGTAGGTCATGTAGAACTTCATGCACTTCACATATTTTATTTTTTCATTGTAGTTGCATGTGCGAGACTTCTTACATTTCCTTATAAGTTACTATGTGTCCTTGAGTGGAAATCAAATATTTACATAATACACTATCTCAAATTTCTCAAAAGAAAAAAAAATCTCAAAGATATTATCATCTTGCGTGAAATATATGCAGTGGGGTACAGTTATTATTCATTTACAGCTTAAATGTAGCTGTCATTTTGTCTTCTAATATTGTCCGACAAATTGAAATGTCTTTGAATTATAAGGGGGTTTTAGTTGTAGGTAGGTGAGTTTTGTCGCCTCACCCCAGTGAGGCAGGCCCTTATACGACCTTCAATTTTTGCTATATTTCTTTGTAGATACTAGTTTGTGATCATGCTCGTTAAACAAAGACACATTTTTCATACATATTTGATGTAATTTGACTCACCAACATATATTGTATAATTGACTCGCGCAATATATTATACACGGCCCCTGTCCCCTATTTTTATATTGACCCGTTAAAGATTTAATTATTTTCAAACAAGTACCACTTGTTGCCCCTCAACATTTAAAAAATATCAACTTTATCCTATATAAATTTTGAAATTTAAATTAGATTGTATTTAGTTTAGATATCAGGTTTTTGTAAAATTGAGTATACTATGAATCCTCGAAATTTATTTATACAACTCATATAGTTTTTGAAAATGTTTTCATTATATATCCTACTAACAATTAGTACACGCCCATCAAAAATTACTACCGAGTTTTGTGAATGTTATAAGTTGTTACCTACTCATCTCCAATTATGTTTACGCCACTTATAATTATAACTCATCCGTATACATGTAGTGATCAATTTTAAAAAATAAAATAACAGAAACTTCACTTATCAAAATCAAGTTCAAGTACCCTTTAAAGGAACGAAGTTCAAGTGGAATCCACAAAGAAGATTACCAAGTTGACGCGGCGAAGCTTTGCACTATAAATCAAATTGCCGCTAGATGGAGATAGTGAATTAGGGATGTCAATGCGGCCCGAACTGTGATTAGGTGATATGATTCGAACGAACCAAGTCCGAATCCGATCAAATCTGAAATTGAATTGAAGTGGATTTGAAAGTCCGATTTGATTTAAATCAGGTTACAGATCCGCAAGATCCATATCCGCTTAGGTTATAATACATTATGTTTTACAAATATACTCTGATAGTTATATCTATTATTTCGGCGTCCATCCCTAGGTGCACATATTCAAAATGCTTTTCATTAATTGTCTTCTTATTTATTACTACATAACGATTGACACCTAAATGTGAGTAGTTTCCGAATGTTAAACGTTTGTATGATTTTATTTACACTTTTTACAATTTAAATAAACGACGAATTAAGCTTACATTTCTTTTATTTTCTCGAGAAATCAAGCCCACAATTTAGGAACAATACAACGGCTATGCAAGTATAATATTTAGCTTGCGCATAAATATTTTTGTATATGAGTTGTCATATATTCTTCGTCTAGAAAATTGGCACGAATACATTATTACTTACTACCTCCGTTTCTTCTCTATCACACCGGTTTGACTTTTTGACTCGTATCTGTGTCACTTTGACCCGGTGATTTGGATACTAAAACGATGCGATTTTTTGATAATTTTTTTACCGTGTTATAAAACAACTTTTACTCTACGATACGATGAAATAAATATTTAAAAAATAGATCGTTTTGCTATTCAAATCACCGGGTCAAAGTGACCCCGTGAACAGTGACAAAAGGCAAATCGGTGTGATAAGAAAGAAACGGAGGTAGTATTTTTTACAAATACTTACATACATCTTTAAAAGAAGAAAAAAAAAGAAATATAGTATTTTAAACTGATAATTATGAATTACAAACTTTGTTATTATTATTGATGAATATAGCAGTATTATAAAACCAAAAGAGTAGTACCCTAAATATGTTAGAAAAGGTACACTATTAGTGTGCACATTTGTAGTACAATTTACAGCAGGAGAATAAAATTCATTGTCAAGGTTGTATGAGAAAATGGCAATGGTTGGTGACTTAGATTGTGGTCAATTTTGTAAGAAAGTGAACAAAAGTGTTAATTTCTACACACAAATCTGATCTTACTGAAACACTAGCTAAAACCAGAAAAATTATCAATCAATTGGTTAAATGGAGCCAACAAAATTGCATTTTGGCATGTCATTATTGTTAGTTAAAGGAAAGTTTAATTGAAATCAAGTGTAACCAAGACACGACACTGATAATTATGAAACTCACGTGTAGTTTTCCATTTTCCAACAATAAGAATAAGTGAAACTTTGCCAGTAGGTCAGTAGATAAGAGAATGTTTCATCAATTAAGTATTTATTAATACCCAAAGAACCATGTTTATTTAATGAGAGATTTAGAGAGCTAGCACCATGTGATTATTAGTAAGTGTTTATGGAGCACATCACCGAATCAATCTTATACAAGGACGCTTATATTACCGGTTTTATTATATTATATAGTATGACTATATTTATTACGTTTGAATTTGTGAATGCTATTGTTTGGATTTGTAAATCTTATCTCTAGCACAATAGCCTACAAATCAGAGGTAAATCATTAACTCGATCAATTTCAGACTCACAAATTTACAATTGAGGGGTCCAATAGACACCTCTAAAATACTCTATCAATTTATTTGTTTTTTTAGGAGAATTTGTTTTTTTCTAAAAGTAATACTGTAATTGTTTTTCTTTAAAAATAACCCTCTAACAAAATGGTATAGTCATTTCAAAATAATTTCAAGCAAAGAACAAAAACGTTCCACTATTGCTCTCAACTATGAAATCATCATTTTAACACTCCTAAATAGTTATAGGGTTAAAAATCACACCTTTCAATTATTTTCACTTAGGACCCTAGAAGTTTTTGAAAAAAAAAATCTCCTTGTCAATTTAATCGATTAAAAAAAAAACTGTACTTGTTAATTATTCCAACAAAATAATCGAGAGAAAACAGTAAAAATTTCATTCTGAAAAGATAATATATGGAGAAGTATATAACACACCCTATCAAGATCAACAAAGATAAATGTGTACTAGCACAGAAATAAAGTGTTTTAAATCCCAGCATGAAGTCTAGGGTTCGAACTTGACTACTGACTACTATACGATGTAATTTCTGAAAAAAAAGCGACAAAGTAACATGTTGGAGTAACATCGAGAACTTTCCTTAAGAGACAAATGGGGGGCATTTTAAGCGTGGAAAAAGTCCAGCCAATAACACAACCCCACGTAAGAATCACCCCTAAACTCTCACACGGCACCACAGCCTCACCGAATAATAACCCCCGTCTCATCTATAGAGAGAAGCCACCATAATCAACTTTACTAAAATCAAATCTTAACTTTCAAAATTCATATTAGTTTTAGTCTCTCTCTCTCTCATCTTCTTCTTCATCTCTCTCTCTCTCTCAATCTCTCTCAATCTCTCCAATGAGAGTAGCTCTGTTGCAGGAGGAGGCTATGGAGGACGAAGACTAAGAAGTAACAATTTTTCTCTCTCTCGGTACCGATTTTAGTATGTGTGTGTGAGCTGGTACTCCGAATCCTCCTTACTCTCCTACTTTTTCTCTCTTCAATTCCCCATTTTTAGCTTCAATTTGACCTCCGATTCATTGATTTCGCTTCCTCATCATCATGATCGCAACTCTCGATTCTCTCTCCTCCTACGAGGAAGAAGAAGAACAAGTCCGCGATTGAATTGAATTGAATTTTCTCTCTCCGATTCGCAGCTAGGGTTTCAGAATCTACATTTTTTTTTTCTCTTTCCAATTGTCGATTTCCGGTTTTTGATTGTTTCGGATTTGTGTTCTTGCTAGATCTGAACTCCAATTTTGATTACTCATCTGTCGATCAATCTATTGTCTCCACATTTCCGAGAAATTGAAGTTTTTTTGATTCTCGGCTCAATCTATCTGGAAGGTGACAGCTTCTGTGTGCCCTAATTGTTTTTTAGGTAATGTGGCAATTACTATATTCAATTCCGAAATCGCCTTTGTGGGGTTACAAGTGGTGTTTAGCCTTTGATGAAACCTGATACTATATTGCTCTATGATTGTGTTTTGATGACTTGATTGACAGGTTGGAGTGGCTTTTATTGTATCATGTGGGGGAATGCACAACTGGTTTGTGGAGCGAGGTCCGGATAACCTTGCTTATTTTTTTTCCAATTTCTGAGTTTCTGTCAAAGGTATGTGTGCCTTTATCCTCAAATTCAGCTCTTTCTCGCGTATGAATGCTACATGTTGTGTTAGAAAGTATTCGATTCATCATAACATTGCCGCATTACCTTTATGTTGAAGGATATTCTATAAAAGTAGTAGAACCAAAACAAATGAATATTGTTAGGGACATGATCTGGTTTTGTACTCCTTGCCCCTAAAACAGAAATTGCTGATGTGCTGCTGCAGTAAATGATTTGTTTGGACGTGTTTCTTGCTTCTAGATTTAATATTCTTGATTCTTTTGTCGTTCTGTATGTACATGTCAATTCTACTCGTACTGTGGAGCTGGCTGTAATTGACTATCCACCAAAGTATTTGGTTGAGGATAGCACATGTACGTTTCACTACATTTTTCATTTTCTCTGTGCTCTTTGCTTCATGACTGCTCTGAGAGAATAAATATTTTAAGTCAAGGTCACTAGAAAAATATTACTTAACACTAATGACAGCACGTGAGGCATGATTAGTTTTAACTTAATCTTCATTTTGACTCATGGGGAAAACTTAACAGTGTGCAAAGCAATCATGGCCTATGATCTTTTTTTTTTTTTTTTTTTTTTTTTTTTTTTTTTTTGTGAACAGCAAGGCCTATGGTTTGTGTCTAGCTAGGCGAAGAATAAATTGTAGAGAATGACTTATATGCACTTATGCAATCTGAAGACCCTAAACTGGACCAATACTTAGATCGTTTGCTGACTCATAGGATAGCTGAATTATTACCTCACCAAGCGTGGTTAAACGTGTGAGGTAGTCCTCTGGAGATAGTCATCTGATATCTAGCATTGCTATCTTGAAGTTATTATGATTGTCTTGTTGCAAATAGTTATAATATTCGGTTTTCTGAATTTAAAAGAGTATACCATAGAAACATGGGTTAATGGGGACGGGTTTATAGGTTAGACACACAAAGTGCAAACTGAAGCCGGATTATATAACGAGTAGCTTTCACCCTCGAAACATTTAGTGAGGCAAATTGGAACTTGGATCTTGTCTGTATGTTAATCAAAAAAGCTATTCAAACAGTTTTTTTTTTCTTCTTCTTTGTAACGCTCTAGAATTTGGAATGGCAAGATATTCTTCATGCTTATCGAGTTGTTATTAGTCATGTGAGCAGTATGAATATCAACTATGCATAAGCATTTTTTTTTTCTGTGCTAATCATGAACCCTCACCCTGGCCGGATCAACAATCTAATCTGTATATTATAGAATGTGCATTCCTTTTATCTAATTGTGCACTCCCTTCCATCAAGAGTGATGCTTTTTGAAATCATTTACTGAAGTGGTTGAGTGAGATATTGCAATGATAAAAGTATTTCTGATAGGTATGTGGATGATTTAATAGTAGGCTGTTCCTGGCCCGTTTTGGTCGGTATTAGACCACGAGAGACACCTAAACCGATATGTTTGGTTTTGATATTTTTCAGAACCGTAATACATCCAGTTCTAAAAGAATGCACCTAAAATCCCCGCCGGTCTGGTTAAATCCTGCAGTTTGTATAAAAACATGTAAGGATTATAACACGTGGCATCAAAACTCGCGGTCTAGTGGTAGGCTGGTAGCATTTGTGTGTTTACTCCGTAGAGTCCGTACCTCCTTCAATTACAAGGACCAAACACTTAAAAGTTAAAGTTCAGTGCACACATAACTGTAAATTTGTAGTGTACTTCTATTCATACTATTATATTTACTTTAGAACTTGTAAAACAATATAAATATGGACAAACATAACATAATCAACGTTCCCAACTTGAAAAAAAAACTTGAAAAGTTTAAAGAGCTGAACAGTTTCAAAAACTAAACAAACTAAAAGGTACAATGTAAATTAAAAGTGTAAAACCATAGTCCCCCGAAGGCATCAGGGGACAAGGTAGTAAACTAGTAATACAACTAAAAATTGGAAGTAAAAAGTTGTACTAAATCATTTGCTCGGTGTGGTGCTCCGAAAGCATCAGGGGACGAGGTGGTAATACTTCCTGTCTTCCATTTTATCCAGTTCGGTTTTGAAAAAGAAATAACTGTTCTTAATAAAAAAAATTGTATGACCAACGGTTTAGGACGGTCCGGTTTTACCGGTGTGGTCGATTCCTGAACATTCCTATTCAGTAGCATGTAATTATTCATTTTAAAGTTTGTAACTCATTGCCATCCTAGAGTTTAAGCAGCAAATTTGGGTCATCTACCTCTATTTCCTTTATGTTACCCAATGTTTTCTCTCATTATATTTTACAGATTGTTACAAACTATTTATTTTTACAATCGACCCGCAATTCCTCAAAATCACATCTCAAGTCTGATTTGTTAGTGCTGCTCATGGTTTTTTGACATGTCAACATACTTTAAACGAGACGATCGCAATATGAAATAAGGAATTTAAAGTCTATCTATTTATGCATGTCAATTAATAATGTTTTCACTCGATGCAAAAATGTGTGTTATCCGTCTTAGGATGTCCCCAATTGGTTGTTCATTTACTAAATGGTGCACAAGTGTCCGTCAATCCGCACCGATCCGCAAACCAGTCCGATACAATTCGTGACGTATCGGATTAGGATTCGGAAATACAGATCCGTTAAATCCGATCTGATCCGTCAATCCGTTTATACTTATAATTATGCTGTTTTACTACTTTCATCAATATAATGGATATCGATCATGTTTCAACTTTAATCCTATATAATGGATACCTATCATGTTTCTCTGAGAAGCTTGAGAAAACATATGATAATCATATAAACAGGTTAAAATATTGTGGGGCTGAATCAAAATAATCTAAAATTGTCAAGTACTACTATCTTGCAGGGTCTGCACCACTTCCGTACTCATCACATCCACACCCAGAACGTCTCCGGGACAAGAGTTGTGAATCAAAAGAAGCGAGAATTTAGAAAGTAACAGGTCGTCTCACTTTCTTCCTTTGTTATTTAGGTATGTCATTATGGCTCATTTCCAATTATTTCAGTTCTGAACTGATTGCCTTTATCAATAACACTGCTAAGTAGAGAAATTCAAAGCATGTCTGTGCTTTTCTTTATTGGGTTGTGTAACATTTGCTTAGCATTTCGTTTCATTCACCCCTAGTAGTTTTATATGTCCACTCGTCTTTTTCCATAAATTTGCTTTCATGATGGTTCCTTTGCTTTCTTCCATCTTTTTGCTTATACAAAGTGGATAGACCCAGGTAATATAACTAAATTAAAACCCGCGTCATTTTGGTGACTAATTATAAAGCAGCTCTTTTTTTCTTTTGAAAGTTAATTGAGCAACTTATGAGTTCCTTATCACATTAAAATCAAATAATGTCATGTAAACCAAAAGAGGCTATGGGTCAAAAATAAATATATTTTGGCTACCATTTACCAATACGGTTAAGAAAAATAGGGCACGTGATTTTCTTTTCTCCAGCATCTTCTTAGGAATGGGATATAAAAAAATAAACGTCTAGAACAATGATAGAGATTATACATGTGTGCGTGCACACGTGTGTGTGTGTGTGAACACTTACATTTCTCTTACTATGACTTCTAGCTAACGTGTACTCATCATGACATTGGTCTTGACGATCAGATTTGCCTCTAAGTCTTGGCGATGTCTCTTGTCTAATGTGCAGTACTAATTCGTATTTATTATCACAGATTCTGTTGAGCTATTTGCAATTTTAATTGCTTATAATCTTTTACCTTTTACAGTTTTTAGGATATCAGCTCTATGGCATCTGAGATGGAAGACATGTTGTTGTCCAAGGATTCTGCAGATTCACCTACTACCGAAGAAACTAGCAGTGGTGAAAAATCAGGTGGTAGTACTCTGAAAAAAGGCCCTTGGACGTCTGCTGAGGATGCCATTTTAGTTGATTATGTTAACAAGCATGGAGAGGGGAACTGGAATGCAGTTCAGAAGCACTCTGGACTCTTTCGCTGCGGGAAAAGTTGTCGTCTACGTTGGGCAAATCACCTTAGGCCAGATTTGAAAAAAGGTGCATTTACCCCTGAGGAAGAGCGACGCATCATTGAATTACATGCCAAGATGGGGAACAAATGGGCACGCATGGCTGCAGAGGTGTGTACTAATATCCTATATCTTTCTTTAAACCTAGAGTCGTATTTACTTTGGTGAGGTATTATAGTAGGAGTACATCTATCAGGTTCAGTGACATATAATACGGAAATATGAAAACATTCTATGCCTATGAAGCTCATTAAAATGATCCATCTGATTTTTTGACTAGCGCTGCTCGTGTATCTCTCTCCTGTTCAAAGCAATTGAATATGTTTTAGATTTTCACTTTTCTGTTGCACTGACAATTTTAGAGAAGCAAAGGTCTTTCTTTCTTGGAAGTTCTACAAGGCATTGTTCTTTTCCTTTCATAGATTGAGAGGCTAAAGCCTAAAGGACACTTGATAACTAGGGTAAGATATTGCATTTTGTATCTTTTGGTCCACACAATGTTTCTTCTCTTCCAATTGTATAAAATTGTTTATCTTGGTGTTGCATGGCGTAAATGCTCTAACTGAATGATGGGGTAACCAGGTTGTTGCCAAAATGTCAAAACTCAAAATATTTACTTATATTTGCAAGTTGTTGGGGTTACACCTTGGGTCTGCCTTGCCTGTTCAAAGCCAAGATGAAAAGATTGAAGACATGGCATTTCATTTTCCCCCTTGTGATCCATTCTCCATGTCACTTCTCTTATTGAGATGCAACGTCTGAAAACCAAAACACGCAGTATTTCAGTTGTCTCCAGTTTGTCTGCCTTATTCAAAGCTGGATGCTGTAGTGAAGTTGGTTTATTATTTAAATTGTGTTATGCTGATAATAAAATGCATTAGACTTTTAGCAGGTTGCTGCGAGATCCATTACCGAGGCTTTCATAGTTTCTGGTGACTGCCCTTGATGAATTAAAAATTTGTATCCTTAATGTAAATTATTAAAGCCCCAATTATTGCAACCTAATCCTCTTTTACTCTTGAATCCTTACTTTTATCACTCTATCCCAAAATGATTTCATAATTGGTATTGTAACCATCCATCATGTATGCAGTCCACTTTCTGCTTTTGATCATACTATCATACTGCTACATCGAGGGGTGTGACTAGCTGTATCTTCTGAACTTATTCAAGATTTTGTTTTTCAGAAATTTCACCAAACTGTGTTTTGGTTAGCAAATGTTCAATTCTTCTCAGATGCCAAGCATCCGCCTCCTCATAGTGGAGGAGGTTTTGATAAAAGTGCTACAAATGGCTGTTGAATTAGTTATTTGATGTGGGAATCGCCAATTCTCCACTCGTGAAGTATACACATCTATGTTTTTGGTATTAAGCTTCCAAAGATGTTATTGACTTTTCAGACAAATAGAATTGGTCTATATTGTATTCATATCGCAAGACAATTTAGTATTATGTGAAATTATTAAGCGAGTTAGGGGTACTGTTCATATGAAGAAGACAGTTTTTTCCTGATTGTCTTGTCTTTTGAAATGAATGAAGAGTTGATTTCTCGTTAAGCATATTCCATGTTTGATTATTTTCCCTCTTTTCAGCTTCCTGGTCGGACAGATAACGAGATCAAGAACTTCTGGAATACGAGAATTAAACGGCGGCAACGTGCTGGATTACCGATTTACCCTCCCGACATATCTCAAGCGATACATGAGAATCAACAATTTCAGAACATGCATACTTTCGCCGACGGAGACCTGCACCTTCCGGATACCTTGCCAACAAATAGCTTTGAGATTCCTGCCGTGGAATTCAAGAATTTAGAACTCAACGAACAGTTCTACTCTCCAACCCTCCTTGATATCCCTACAGGTAGCTTACTTGACATGCCAGCCAGTAGATTACTATCACAAGGCAGCAATATTGGTTCTTCCCGTAGCAGTAACATGATGTTCTCAAGGCCACATCCACCCAAACGCCCTCGTGAGTCAGATTGTCTACTTCTTAGTGATGGTTTCCCCTCTTTCGAGCAATATCAGGATGGCTGCTGCGAGAAACTTCCAGAACCGTACGGGTTTTCCGCTCCATATGATCATCATGATGTCAACACCAACCTACCATCCCCTTCTGCACTTAGTGGCTGCCAAGCCCTTATAAATGGCAATTCTTCACCTTCAGAGTCCATATCTTGGGCGATGAAGGCGGAGCTCCCTTCACTCCAATACTCAGATACTCAAGCAGGTGGTAGATGGGAATCACCATTCTCGCTTCCTGAACCTATGAGTAATCTGAATCAGTCCCAACCAGCCGACCAAGCTGAGGCTGATGATTGTCTTTCTAATCGGAACAGTGGCTTGCTGGATGCTGTTCTTTATGAGTCAAGGTCGCTGAAAGCCTCAAAGAACAACTCTAGCCACCAACTCTCTGGCGCATCTGTTGCTAGCGGTGATGTAGACAGCTCATCACAGAATCTGCGCGAGACAGAATGTGAAATCAACAGTGACCCTATATCTCCTCTAGGTCATTCTGCAACATCGGTGTTCAGCGAGTGTACTCCTCTCAGTGGAACTTCCTGTGATGATACCCATATGGTTGATACTTCGCCAGGTGAGCATATACGTCAAATCTGCCTTTAATTTGTAGTAATGAGTTATCCACATTTGAATCTATGTATATAAAAGAATGCTATATGTTCCAAAAATTGTCCCAACTTGCCACTTCTCCTATATTGACCAATATCTTGAAACTTACTTTAAGTAGTGGTAGGCCGATTTGGGATGTTTATATTTTGGTAGGTATAGCATTGCTCTCACACACACACACATTAAGTAATGTTTTGGGCAGGGATTGAGGTAAATGCCCGAAATGCAGCTCCATCTTGTGTTCGTTTGTGCTAATAATTTGTTTTTGTGTGGTTTTCAAGGATGCCAAGTGAAGAATGAATCTTTTGACTGGCCTGGAATGAAACCTAATGTGCCACAGGAAGATGCAAACCAAATGACATGCTCAAGACCAGATTTTCTTCTTGCCTCAAATTGGTTTGGTAATAATACTGAGAGAGGTATGGAACACTCCATCCTGACAGAAGCTATAGGGGCACTTCTAGGAGAAGATTTCAACAGCGAGAGCAAGCAAATTGCCGCTATATCTTCTCCATCTGGACAAAAAGGTGGCCGCGAGTCTTGTGCGTGGCAAAACTCGCCCACAGCCTGTGAACTATCTGAGAATCATTGAAACGCCTCGAGGACTGCAATAATTTTCGTTACTTCTTTCTGTTTGCTCGCTCGATGACTTCTTCTATACTTGGGTCTTTTTTCGATGGGTTTTTGATTGTTGGTAGAGCACAAACATTGCCATTCCAGATATCTGCTGAATCGTGGATCGAACATGAGCACCTTTCATTTGAGAACCGTTTTAGTTGTAGTTTTTTGAGTTTGTAACAGCTGTTGGGACATGTTTGTTTGACGAGATTCTTTTAGATTGCCTTTGGATTCTGTGCTTTGATAGAACTGCAGCATGCAGGATTTAGAGAACTCGTGGTTTTCTGCAACTTTTTTGTGTAGTGTGTTCGGGTTCTATGTACTTGTTTGGTTTTAGACTTTCAGCGTTTATCTTTGGAAGCAGGATATTGTTATCTGCTCAAGTGCACATGTTTGCTCATAAATTTTAGTTTTAAGTTTCATCTTTGGAACTCGGGTTTGTTGCCACCCTCGAGGTGGCCAATATCCTCGAGTTTGTAGATCCGGATCTCAACAAGCATTTGAGGGCTTTCATTAGAGGAAGAGACGAAGTATCGCCGGCGGTGGTTGTGGAGGGAAGTGATCCGGTCCCAAAAGATCCGGTCCCAACGGATCACACCCGAATTCGATCCAATTTAAAATGGATCAGATATGAATTATGAAAGCAAGATCCGAACGAAATTGGATATAGTGCAGATCCGTTGGATACACGAGTTGGTATGAGTACTTGCTATTTTTTATTTGAGAAATTGTTTTTGTCATCAACCAAGTCTGAACCCGGGACCTTATGCAGGGCCTTCCAACGCTCTACCACTTGAGCTACCACCATAGCTGGAAGTACTTGCTATTTTGATAGTGTAAAATTATAAACTCGTTTTCCTCAAAAGTGCTACCAATATTAGCCCGCCTCACCAAAATTACCAACCTTATGAGCAATGGCAGCATATTGAATTTTAGCGAAGTTTGTAGATGAAGTGGTGTATTGAAGCATCGTGTGACTTTATACTTAATTGTGGGTTGGATGTTGTGAGTGTCCTCTTAACATGGATCTAAATTCGGTTTTGATGTTATTGTAGTTTATGTTCTTTTAGTAGTATTTATTTTTATGGATTCTTTCTGGAGTCCGATCCGGACCCTATTCGATTTGTGCTTGGGAGATCTTCGGATCATATACGGATCCCATAGTTTCGATCACATCCGAATTCAAATAGGATCTAACTGGAACAACATCGAATTTTGACCTCCTTTTTTATTTGGATATAAATACAGATATAAGTGGATCCAGTTCGAATCCGACCAGTTGCCATCCCAACTCAAGATAGGTGGAACCTGATCAATAGAAAGCAACGCTCCTAAGTGATACGGCATTGCCACAGAGATAGGTGAGTGTAAAAGTTGCCAATCATGCTTACGTGGACAATGTCGAAATAGACAAACAGAAACCAACCCTAATTCAACTAAACCACCAGAACATCGTTGGAAAGAAATGTCTGGGTTACTGCATACACACCACACAGTCAACACATAAAATGGATCACTTGAGTTCCCAACAGGGAGGAGGAAGATAACATTTCGATCTAAGCCAAATTTGACAAACAAATAGTAATAATACTACAAGATCAGTTCCCCATTAAGAAAATTTCAAGTTCCACAAAGTACATACATGTCAGAGAGCAATAATAACAAGACCAAATAGTTCTTAAACTGAGACAGACCAGTCCCTACTCTCGCTTTAATCAATCATCATGGCTTCCGAACTCCCACTACCGTCTTCCATGCCAGTTCTATTATTCTCGTCTAGCGCTAGTCTCATATCTTCGACTAAAGCCTTTTGATCTTCCTCTAAATTGTTCTGTAACTCATCCACCTGCACAAGAAAAAGAACCAAATTAGGGGTCACAAATTAGGGGTCACAGACGAGTTAATGGAAAAAAGAAATGTTTTCAGAAGCACCAGGACATGAGTAACAAAAAAAAAATTCTATTCACTTTTACTAGATTGTGGTGGATGACCAGAATTCCTAGCCACATGGGCACATCTCTCACTCAACACATGAGTTAATGGAAAAAAGAAACGTCTCTTATGCGCTTTGCCATCACTCCTCTCAACTAGATAACTACTATATACTTCTTTATTGTTTCGGCAGAAAACAGTTAAATTGATGAAGAGATTCCAACTCAAAATGCCCTAATTGATAGATGTCCTGGCCAGTGTTTGCCACACATTACCACTAGCCACTATTGCTTCAGAGAAAGATATGGTTGAGCTCAACATTTCTACCCTCTCAGCCTGAATACGCTCCACGGTCCACATAGGAAAGTGGTGTGTACAAGTGACAAAATCTGCTTCAGGTGGACGGATAATTGGTACAAGCGGACATAAGGTCAAGTGATGTCACATGGGGTGGGAGTAAATCATGACTTCACGAATAATTGAATTAGGAGGAAAGGATATCCTTTCAACAATTTTAGTACAGTGCCAAGATAACTGTCTCATAGAATTGTTAAGCGGGCAATCTAAAGATGAATAATCCCATGGGATGGCTGAGCAGGTTCCGTACCCAAATATGAAGATTACACTGGCTCTAATGGCCATATTTGGAGGAGAATTTTTTTTCTTGGTGCTCTGCATTTGTACTAATTTGATGGTTTTGAATTCTGGGTTTTATTTACTTAATCACTCGCGAGTTTGCAACATATTACCGGACATCTATCGCTCATATCCCAGTCCCAGCTGGTATTCTGCATCTGTGTGTTCAGCTGTGGAGGTGTAAGTTTGGACTACATCTGAGTATCTTTCCTAGCTGAGCTAGCTTCAATGTTCTCCCTCCAATATTCACTTCATTGTCATCCCTAAAACCCTTAAAAGTTGATTGCCAAAGTCCACTGTATCCTTATGGAGTTTGTTACCAAAAAGCTAGGGCAAAATAAGGTTATCCTTTTTCACTCCACAAATGTTCTGGGAAGTAAGTTTTTGGGTGGCCTAAGCGAACAATAAACTTTTAATTTTTTTTTACCGTCCACGTAATTTTCAATTTTGTACCTACCTAGAGACTGGTCAAATCTGTTGGTACACATATTCCTAAATTGGATTCCAACCCTAAAATTGAAAACAGAATCAAGTTAATAATTCATAAAAAAATACTTCCCCCATCCCAAATTGAGTGTCTTCATTTCTTAAAATGGATGTCCCAAAATGAGTGTCCTATAGGACCTATACCATAAGGCCTCGTTTGGGTAAGGTACAAAATGATAGGGATAAGAGCTGTACTGGTATAAGAGGTAGGATACGATTGTACTCGTATAAGCCAGGATAAAATTGTACTGAGTGATTGGTTAGAGCAGGATATGAGATAGTATAAGATGCAGGGATATGTATTAACATGTTTGGGTATTGCATGATAAGAGGTACTACGTGTGTAAATGACCACTGCTTGTTTAAAGCTTGCTTTTTAAAATTATCTTGTCTTCCACTGTAGACTCTAAAGAAAAATAATACTACACACATTTGACATGTTAAATGTGACAATATTAGAGTACAGAGAACTATAAATCTTAGCTCAAGATATCGTGATGTAAGTCTATCATTCCTTGCATCATAGGTGTTGCTGTGTCTTGAAATCCTAATTGTCATGGTTCTGCTTACATATTCACATATATGTGTGTGTATGTCTATATATATATATATATATATACACACACACAGACACACACATATATATACATATGTGCGTGTGTTTATATATATATGTGTGTTTACATATATCTTATATATATATACATTTATCTTATATACATATTATATATGTATATATATACCGAAAATCACCGGGAAAGCTCTGGCCTCTCTCTTCTCTAGAGAGAGACATCGTTTTTTTTTTTTTATCGGTGTGTGCCTGTTCTCTGAAGGCCTTCTCCCAGTGGTGGTGCCGCTTTGCACCAATCTGTAGCTTGTTTCAGGTCCGCTGCTGAGAGGCCTCTCCGGACAGATCTGGGTTTCGCTTGTGGTGACTGTTCTCCCCTCCCCCAACCTGCTCTCCTCCCCCCCCCCTTCTGGTTGTCCTCCGACCGCTACGAGTCTCCCGGAGCAGTCCTCGCCCCTCAACACCACCAGGAGCTTTTCTTTTCCTCTTTCCGGAGCAGTGACTCCTCCCTCTTCCCGGTGCAGCAATGAGTCTTTGCTCTGGTGCTGCCCCCGCGCCTCACCGCCATCGCAGTCGACAACAGCCCACGTTGCTGTATCAGCCGCCCACGCTGCCAATCAGTCGTCCGTGTTTCAGGCGCCGCCCACCGACAGCTTCGTCTCCTGCTAGCTACCGCCTCACCGATTACTAGTGCGGTGGTATCTGGATAGACATCACTGTGGCAGGGTCATATTTTTTTTTTTTTTTTTTTTATTTTATGTTTTATCTATTATATGCTGCAGATCCTTGTAGTCTTGCAGGCATTGTTTTCTACCCAGGTGTACCCCTTTTATGTTAATGCAATTCTATACTTTTCCCAAAAAAGATGTATATATATATATCTATATATATACATATATATGGGGGCAATGTTGTCATTTCAGAACACCCTCCTTGTACCCTCCTCCCCTTATCCTGCCTTATAAGGTTGTGGGCAAAAAAATTGAGTTTTGTACCTAAGGGATAAGGAAATCAGTTTTGTACCTGCTCCTTGTCCTGCACCCAAACACGGGATAAGGAGCAAGAGGTACAATTTTATCCTTATCCCCCCTCCTTATGCCTTACCCAATCGAGGCCTAAAGTCACTTTTTCAATTTACTTCCCTCCATACCCCTTTTCAAATCATTACTTTTTCACTTTCCAAGAAAAGTAGTATCACATACAATGAAAGGACATTTTAGTAAATCTAGCAAGTCAAAAGCAATTCTTTAATCTCCTTGAAAAGTCAACCCAAACACTCAATTTGGGAGCAGGGAGTAAGATAGAATAAACTCAATGAACATGAAAATCCCCAAAGGGGTATAATAAGGTAGTTTGGATAGTTATTTTTCTGGTATATGGTTTTTGTGAATAAGTGGTTGTGGTGAGGAGAGAGTGTAAAGTATACTATCTCTCCTCACCACAACCACACTCATTCACAAAAACCAGAAATTAAAAAACAAAAAAACCAACTTTCCTAACAGCCTCAATGCATGGGATATGAGGTAGGACAGGGGCGGAGCTATAAAATAAAGTACTGGGGCACAATTGTACATTTAAAAAAAAGGTAAGGCATTATCATACTTTACCTGGGGCACAATTCGAAAATTCTATAAAATATAGGGATAATAGTGTTGTTTTTTGAAATTAGGGTGCGGCACGTGCCTTACCGTGCCGCACTCTAGCTCCGCCCCTGAGGTAGGATATGAATAGATATGAATAAAACAGGATATGATTTTTTTTTTTGTATTTGGGTGTTTGGATAGCAGGATATGAGGTAGGATATGATACATATTAATATGTATAAAATGATATTTTATTGGGATAGTTCTTTTCTTAGTTGTATAAGGACATTAAAGTCATTTTAACACCCATATGCCTCAAAATCGCATCCTTGCTTAGGTGGTATAAGCTTTTAGGCAAAAAATGAGAGTCGGATAAGGTAGGATTAATAGTACCTGTCATTTATACCATATTCAAACTCGAGATATGAGATCACTTGACGGAACGATGTGGTTCACAGAACAGGATCGGGACCGCAGTCTGGTAGGAATGCGGTTCGCCATGGGTAGGGGTAGGGGTAGGGTTAAGTTTCTCCGGGCTGATTAGTTGGATCGAGATTCGCAGGTTCGAAGAAATGCGTTTTAGAAATGTCTTGCATAAATATATTAATATTAGCATTTCCTAGTAATACCGTTTTGTTATCAAGTAAAATTTTGTAGGCACTTCCATCATAAAAAATAAAAGTTTGAGGTATAGCATGAATCACTTCATAAAATTATGGGGCAAGAGACTACTAATATTAAAATATTTTAGGTCTATGTGTAATATATAAGGATTAGCTAGAATCAGTGATCTGGATCGCGAGCGACCCCTGATTGGGATCGCGCGATCTGGATCGTAGACCGAACCCTGTTGAGCAATTTCTGGTAACTCTGCGTATAACATATCCTTATACCCCTTTCTTATACCTTACCCAAACAAGGTTTTGATGTCTCTAAGAGACTTCTATTCAAACGCCAGCCAAAATGATGAAAAGTAGAGAATGATTTGTTGGGTCGCCTATCCAAGTTGGGTATTGCATGATAAGAGGTACTACGTGTGTAAATGACCACTGCTTGTTTAAAGCTTGCTTTTTAAAATTATCTTGTCTTCCACTGTAGACTCTAAAGAAAAATAATACTACACACATTTGACATGTTAAATGTGACAATATTAGAGTACAGAGAACTATAAATCTTAGCTCAAGATATCGTGATGTAAGTCTATCATTCCTTGCATCATAGGTGTTGCTGTGTCTTGAAATCCTAATTGTCATGGTTCTGCTTACATATTCACATATATGTGTGTGTATGTCTATATATATATATATATATATACACACACACAGACACACACATATATATACATATGTGCGTGTGTTTATATATATATGTGTGTTTACATATATCTTATATATATATACATTTATCTTATATACATATTATATATGTATATATATACCGAAAATCACCGGGAAAGCTCTGGCCTCTCTCTTCTCTAGAGAGAGACATCGTTTTTTTTTTTTTTATCGGTGTGTGCCTGTTCTCTGAAGGCCTTCTCCCAGTGGTGGTGCCGCTTTGCACCAATCTGTAGCTTGTTTCAGGTCCGCTGCTGAGAGGCCTCTCCGGACAGATCTGGGTTTCGCTTGTGGTGACTGTTCTCCCCTCCCCCAACCTGCTCTCCTCCCCCCCCCCCCCCCCCTTCTGGTTGTCCTCCGACCGCTACGAGTCTCCCGGAGCAGTCCTCGCCCCTCAACACCACCAGGAGCTTTTCTTTTCCTCTTTCCGGAGCAGTGACTCCTCCCTCTTCCCGGTGCAGCAATGAGTCTTTGCTCTGGTGCTGCCCCCGCGCCTCACCGCCATCGCAGTCGACAACAGCCCACGTTGCTGTATCAGCCGCCCACGCTGCCAATCAGTCGTCCGTGTTTCAGGCGCCGCCCACCGACAGCTTCGTCTCCTGCTAGCTACCGCCTCACCGATTACTAGTGCGGTGGTATCTGGATAGACATCACTGTGGCAGGGTCATATTTTTTTTTTTTTTTTTATTTTATGTTTTATCTATTATATGCTGCAGATCCTTGTAGTCTTGCAGGCATTGTTTTCTACCCAGGTGTACCCCTTTTATGTTAATGCAATTCTATACTTTTCCCAAAAAAGATGTATATATATATATCTATATATATACATATATATGGGGGCAATGTTGTCATTTCAGAACACCCTCCTTGTACCCTCCTCCCCTTATCCTGCCTTATAAGGTTGTGGGCAAAAAAATTGAGTTTTGTACCTAAGGGATAAGGAAATCAGTTTTGTACCTGCTCCTTGTCCTGCACCCAAACACGGGATAAGGAGCAAGAGGTACAATTTTATCCTTATCCCCCCTCCTTATGCCTTACCCAATCGAGGCCTAAAGTCACTTTTTCAATTTACTTCCCTCCATACCCCTTTTCAAATCATTACTTTTTCACTTTCCAAGAAAAGTAGTATCACATACAATGAAAGGACATTTTAGTAAATCTAGCAAGTCAAAAGCAATTCTTTAACCTCCTTGAAAAGTCAACCCAAACACTCAATTTGGGAGCAGGGAGTAAGATAGAATAAACTCAATGAACATGAAAATCCCCAAAGGGGTATAATAAGGTAGTTTGGATAGTTATTTTTCTGGTATATGGTTTTTGTGAATAAGTGGTTGTGGTGAGGAGAGAGTGTAAAGTATACTATCTCTCCTCACCACAACCACACTCATTCACAAAAACCAGAAATTAAAAAACAAAAAAACCAACTTTCCTAACAGCCTCAATGCATGGGATATGAGGTAGGACAGGGGCGGAGCTATAAAATAAAGTACTGGGGCACAATTGTACATTTAAAAAAAAGGTAAGGCATTATCATACTTTACCTGGGGCACAATTCGAAAATTCTATAAAATATAGGGATAATAGTGTTGTTTTTTGAAATTAGGGTGCGGCACGTGCCTTACCGTGCCGCACTCTAGCTCCGCCCCTGAGGTAGGATATGAATAGATATGAATAAAACAGGATATGATTTTTTTTTTTTGTATTTGGGTGTTTGGATAGCAGGATATGAGGTAGGATATGATACATATTAATATGTATAAAATGATATTTTATTGGGATAGTTCTTTTCTTAGTTGTATAAGGACATTAAAGTCATTTTAACACCCATATGCCTCAAAATCGCATCCTTGCTTAGGTGGTATAAGCTTTTAGGCAAAAAATGAGAGTCGGATAAGGTAGGATTAATAGTACCTGTCATTTATACCATATTCAAACTCGAGATATGAGATCACTTGACGGAACGATGTGGTTCACAGAACAGGATCGGGACCGCAGTCTGGTAGGAATGCGGTTCGCCATGGGTAGGGGTAGGGGTAGGGTTAAGTTTCTCCGGGCTGATTAGTTGGATCGAGATTCGCAGGTTCGAAGAAATGCGTTTTAGAAATGTCTTGCATAAATATATTAATATTAGCATTTCCTAGTAATACCGTTTTGTTATCAAGTAAAATTTTGTAGGCACTTCCATCATAAAAAATAAAAGTTTGAGGTATAGACATGAATCACTTCATAAAATTATGGGGCAAGAGACTACTAATATTAAAATATTTTAGGTCTATGTGTAATATATAAGGATTAGCTAGAATCAGTGATCTGGATCGCGAGCGACCCCTGATTGGGATCGCGCGATCTGGATCGTAGACCGAACCCTGTTGAGCAATTTCTGGTAACTCTGCGTATAACATATCCTTATACCCCTTTCTTATACCTTACCCAAACAAGGTTTTGATGTCTCTAAGAGACTTCTATTCAAACGCCAGCCAAAATGATGAAAAGTAGAGAATGATTTGTTGGGTCGCCTATCCAAGTTGGGTATTGCATGATAAGAGGTACTACGTGTGTAAATGACCACTGCTTGTTTAAAGCTTGCTTTTTAAAATTATCTTGTCTTCCACTGTAGACTCTAAAGAAAAATAATACTACACACATTTGACATGTTAAATGTGACAATATTAGAGTACAGAGAACTATAAATCTTAGCTCAAGATATCGTGATGTAAGTCTATCATTCCTTGCATCATAGGTGTTGCTGTGTCTTGAAATCCTAATTGTCATGGTTCTGCTTACATATTCACATATATGTGTGTGTATGTCTATATATATATATATATATATACACACACACAGACACACACATATATATACATATGTGCGTGTGTTTATATATATATGTGTGTTTACATATATCTTATATATATATACATTTATCTTATATACATATTATATATGTATATATATACCGAAAATCACCGGGAAAGCTCTGGCCTCTCTCTTCTCTAGAGAGAGACATCGTTTTTTTTTTTTTTTATCGGTGTGTGCCTGTTCTCTGAAGGCCTTCTCCCAGTGGTGGTGCCGCTTTGCACCAATCTGTAGCTTGTTTCAGGTCCGCTGCTGAGAGGCCTCTCCGGACAGATCTGGGTTTCGCTTGTGGTGACTGTTCTCCCCTCCCCCAACCTGCTCTCCTCCCCCCCCCCCTTCTGGTTGTCCTCCGACCGCTACGAGTCTCCCGGAGCAGTCCTCGCCCCTCAACACCACCAGGAGCTTTTCTTTTCCTCTTTCCGGAGCAGTGACTCCTCCCTCTTCCCGGTGCAGCAATGAGTCTTTGCTCTGGTGCTGCCCCCGCGCCTCACCGCCATCGCAGTCGACAACAGCCCACGTTGCTGTATCAGCCGCCCACGCTGCCAATCAGTCGTCCGTGTTTCAGGCGCCGCCCACCGACAGCTTCGTCTCCTGCTAGCTACCGCCTCACCGATTACTAGTGCGGTGGTATCTGGATAGACATCACTGTGGCAGGGTCATATTTTTTTTTTTTTTTTATTTTATGTTTTATCTATTATATGCTGCAGATCCTTGTAGTCTTGCAGGCATTGTTTTCTACCCAGGTGTACCCCTTTTATGTTAATGCAATTCTATACTTTTCCCAAAAAAGATGTATATATATATATCTATATATATACATATATATGGGGGCAATGTTGTCATTTCAGAACACCCTCCTTGTACCCTCCTCCCCTTATCCTGCCTTATAAGGTTGTGGGCAAAAAAATTGAGTTTTGTACCTAAGGGATAAGGAAATCAGTTTTGTACCTGCTCCTTGTCCTGCACCCAAACACGGGATAAGGAGCAAGAGGTACAATTTTATCCTTATCCCCCCTCCTTATGCCTTACCCAATCGAGGCCTAAAGTCACTTTTTCAATTTACTTCCCTCCATACCCCTTTTCAAATCATTACTTTTTCACTTTCCAAGAAAAGTAGTATCACATACAATGAAAGGACATTTTAGTAAATCTAGCAAGTCAAAAGCAATTCTTTAATCTCCTTGAAAAGTCAACCCAAACACTCAATTTGGGAGCAGGGAGTAAGATAGAATAAACTCAATGAACATGAAAATCCCCAAAGGGGTATAATAAGGTAGTTTGGATAGTTATTTTTCTGGTATATGGTTTTTGTGAATAAGTGGTTGTGGTGAGGAGAGAGTGTAAAGTATACTATCTCTCCTCACCACAACCACACTCATTCACAAAAACCAGAAATTAAAAAACAAAAAAACCAACTTTCCTAACAGCCTCAATGCATGGGATATGAGGTAGGACAGGGGCGGAGCTATAAAATAAAGTACTGGGGCACAATTGTACATTTAAAAAAAAGGTAAGGCATTATCATACTTTACCTGGGGCACAATTCGAAAATTCTATAAAATATAGGGATAATAGTGTTGTTTTTTGAAATTAGGGTGCGGCACGTGCCTTACCGTGCCGCACTCTAGCTCCGCCCCTGAGGTAGGATATGAATAGATATGAATAAAACAGGATATGATTTTTTTTTTTTGTATTTGGGTGTTTGGATAGCAGGATATGAGGTAGGATATGATACATATTAATATGTATAAAATGATATTTTATTGGGATAGTTCTTTTCTTAGTTGTATAAGGACATTAAAGTCATTTTAACACCCATATGCCTCAAAATCGCATCCTTGCTTAGGTGGTATAAGCTTTTAGGCAAAAAATGAGAGTCGGATAAGGTAGGATTAATAGTACCTGTCATTTATACCATATTCAAACTCGAGATATGAGATCACTTGACGGAACGATGTGGTTCACAGAACAGGATCGGGACCGCAGTCTGGTAGGAATGCGGTTCGCCATGGGTAGGGGTAGGGGTAGGGTTAAGTTTCTCCGGGCTGATTAGTTGGATCGAGATTCGCAGGTTCGAAGAAATGCGTTTTAGAAATGTCTTGCATAAATATATTAATATTAGCATTTCCTAGTAATACCGTTTTGTTATCAAGTAAAATTTTGTAGGCACTTCCATCATAAAAAATAAAAGTTTGAGGTATAGACATGAATCACTTCATAAAATTATGGGGCAAGAGACTACTAATATTAAAATATTTTAGGTCTATGTGTAATATATAAGGATTAGCTAGAATCAGTGATCTGGATCGCGAGCGACCCCTGATTGGGATCGCGCGATCTGGATCGTAGACCGAACCCTGTTGAGCAATTTCTGGTAACTCTGCGTATAACATATCCTTATACCCCTTTCTTATACCTTACCCAAACAAGGTTTTGATGTCTCTAAGAGACTTCTATTCAAACGCCAGCCAAAATGATGAAAAGTAGAGAATGATTTGTTGGGTCGCCTATCCAAGTTGGGATCTCCAAACATATATCTTGACAGATTGTGCGGACTGTAATAGTTTTGATGGAATAGAGTATGATTTTTTGTATAAATCTTGCCTTAAGAATCAATGATATTGTGATTTTGTAAGCTCTAAGAACAATCATTTATCATGATAATCATAGTAATGTTGCAATTACATTATGGAAGATCGAAGTTGATAGAGAGGAGGAAACATGTGAGATTTGAAGAGACAAACTTTAGAGAGAGATAATGATCGAATTCTCTCACGATCTAAGATGGAAAATTGATAGGAGATTTGGAACCGCTCCACAAAAAAAACATATTTAATTTTGTATTGATATCAAATTAACATTTTAATAACTATGAAAAGTGGTAACATTACTAAAATACCCCTATGCTCTATTTTAAATGCTGCCCTCTAGATATATGCTGCCCTGAGCAAAGAAATTAACGGCCTACCTACAAGGCCGGACCTGAGGGAAACTCCAGAAATAGGAGGTCCACCCTTTTTTTACTCTTTCAAATTTTTGAGAACTTAAGAGTTTAGGCCTTTCAGGCACGGATGCCTTGTCCTGCTTTTCTGTACAACTCAACTAATCCCACAGGCTGGAAAGTGGAAAGTTAACACCAAGTAAACCGTCGCTGCATAAGCTTTTTCTAACCTCCTGCCTTCGTAATACTTCAACCGTTTTTCTCCTTTTAAAATGGTAAGCATTTTAAAGCAGAAAGCTAATAAGTATGGGAAGTCAAATTTTACTGAAAGACCATTCCCAAGACACTTGAGCGACAGAAATGTTTGTTGAGTGGCAACGTTGAACTGTGAATCGATTGTTCTTACTTCATTTAACTGTTCATAAAATTATGACTGCCTGGTTTTCGTGGTTTTTGTGATGGGAAAAGGAGATGCTTTCGTGGGATGTACAATTCGTAATATTTTAACATGTATCCTATATAACTGTATAGGACGGATACTACCTTTGCTGTATCTCTTCCTTTCCAAGTCTTTCAGACATGGACGACTCAAAGTATCATTTATCCTACCCATGCTTATGCACTCATAGGCATTATGAAAACATCTCTTAAACTGAAAACATTCTTTAAAAGTTGCAACATGAAGGATCTAGATAACTACCCAACTAATAGTGGCACTAAAACCACTAGCATTGGAGTCTTAATGGGGAAGAAACATTCTAGTGATGGAAGGCGATGATGAGTAAACAAAAACCCAACATATACAGACTGCACGAGTTGCAAAAAAATTTACAAAATCATTTTTGTTTTATTTTTTCCATGAAAGCAATCAAAAGGTAAGGTGACAAATTATCAAGAAATATAATGAAGCGAAGACATATATATCCATACATACCACATGCAACAAGAGAGTAAATTGTTTCTTCCGGAGCTCCAGCGTCCTTGAACTAGCTGTGTTCTCTGCTTCCAACATAGCAATCTCTTTCTCGAGGTCTGTTATGACCTTTTGTGTCTCTGATCTTGCTGGCTGCGTAGCAATCAACTTCCTTATTGATTCACACTCTTCCTTGTGCTTCCTTTCAATCTTACTCTCTTCAAGTTGTTTCTTCAGATCCTCAATGTCAGCTTGTGCCTGCAGTATCTGCCTGTTTTTCTCATCATTTAACTCATTGAAGTACTCCTTCTCCTGGTGATTAGCCTCCATAACTATTTTGCTCTTAAAGAGCGGAAGCTCAAAAGTCGTTAACTCCTGCAGAAAGACTCTGGCAAGCCTTTCACAATCACCAAGATTATCTGCATCTTTGTCAACTTCAAGAGCAAAGGAGGTGAACTTTTTTTGAAGTTTTTTCAAGGGTGGATCACCTCTTGTAGTTGTTGTACGCGTAAGAAGCCTCTTTTTTATAATTGCATCGTCCTCCTGAGGACCAAAAGCATAATGGGCAGTCATTGCTTCCCTACCAGCAATTTTCCTAACTTTTGTCAACATTTGTACAACTCCTTGTAGTCTAGTCCTGACATAAACTAACAGGATGAAGTTTAGAAAGGACATAAAGGTAAATGGAGAAAGTAAATCTCAGAAATGTAACAGAGAATGAAACTTTTGTGGAGGTGACAAATTTCTGCATCTTGTTGTAAGTAACAAATGGTACATTGAAATCACTTGCGAGTTTGGATGTTGTACAACTAGGCACATGAACTGAGATGAGAGAAACTGACATGCCAAAACACCAATTTTAAATATATGGTAAGACAAACCTCGGGGGGAGGTCAATTTTTTTTATATAACTTTACACAACGTATTTTTCATAGTTTCCAAGTTTCAAATGAAGTGTAAGAGATTTCATTTAACAGTTGGAGAAGGAGAAAATCTGAAGTTCCAACATTCTGATTTGGGATTCAGATTGCCCCAAAGGGCCATACAAGGGAAAAAGGAACGGGTAACTGAGCTACAAGGAGCAAACCACTCAAGGAGATGTTCATACTGAGGTATCTGAAAATATTGAGGAACGTCGAGATATTGGGGCATTTGATAAACAGCAGAACTCAGCTACATTTGCTCCTTCATGGCAGAAATAGTCCTTCCATCACTCCCTGTTCCAAGGGTTTGATTTTGCCGATTGTTGAGTTCTGAGGGTACAAGATGATTTAGGATACCCCTGAATTTTAAAAGGCCGCCAATTTTTGGTTTGTGTCCCCTATATTTCTAAAAGGGAGAGGATTCTCCCGGCATAAGGTACAAATTTAAGATTTGGAAACCCCACCTAGGTTAGGGTAAGCGTCTCCCGAGTTACCGAGATGCATATGTCACCTTAATGGGGTCCCAAGTTTCCGAGATGCATATGTCACCTTAATGGGGTCTCCACTCGTCAAGTTGTGCAATGACATTTCAAAATGTCCTAACATCTTTGGGTTCATATTACCAACCTCCCCCCCCCCCCCCCCCCCCCCCACAAGAAAAAAAGAAAAAAAACAAAAAACTGCTAAATGATCCCAAATCAATTTGGGAAAAGGCAAATGGACCAATAAACACCAAGCTTGCATCATATGATTGGCAAAGTATCAAATATAATTTCATATTCAGGCAGGCAGTCAACCGCCACTCGAAATATCAGAGGTTTGCTGGACTTGAAGGATACAAAGTGAAATGATAAGATGCGCATCATAAATAATATTCTAGGTTTGCTGGACTTGAAAAGATACATTCTAGGATGCGCATCATAAATAATATAAGGAACATCATGGGAGGTATGAGACCAAAATGTGAAGTATCGAGATGCAAGGCATCCAGGTTGCATCTCGAAATTCCTATGGGTTAAAAATCTCCAACATGAAATTAGGAAAAATAGTAGCATTGCGAACAGTCTCAAATAAACCTCCTTCACCTACAGATCAATATCATCCGAAATACCCATGGAGGGTAGGAAGTGGGAACCTTAGTATAAACAGGGAAAACTCAAACCAAGAATGGTGCCCAGTTTTGTGCTCATGTATACCAGTGAACAAACACAACATTCAAAGAATTCCAACCCCGGGCAGGAAAAGGTAGGCCCCCGAGGCGACGGCTTTAGGCCCTCGGTAGGGTGTTGGGGGATTAAGCACCGCGAGAGAGGAGCACCATGGACACCCACTTACCCAAAAGGTCAACCTTATAAGTTAGGGCCCAAATCACTATATTAACCATGGAGATCATGTCCACCATCCCGAGGCGGGACAAACTGCTCACACATGATACCCAACAATCTCCCCCTTCATGTGTGAGCCCTTGAACATGCTCCCCCTTGCCCGAAATCATTCGCCAAATTTCTTGGAATCACCTTTGTGAGAGTGCACTAGACCACCATCTGCCAGACCACATGCTGGATCAACACATGAATTTGACCGTTTGCAGGAACAGCTGGTCCACCATTCATGGATGACTCATCCATAAGAACACCGCACATCTCACCCTTCGATTCACCACGGCAACACTCACGAACCTGGCTCTGATACCTCTAATAGGGACGTTGTTGGGTATCATGTGTGAACGGATTGTCCCACATCGGGATGGTGGACATGATGTCCATGGTTAATATAGTATGATTTGGGCCCTAACTCAAAAGGTTGACATTTTGGGTAAGTGGGTGTCCCAAGTCATACTATGGTGGTCCTCCCTCGCGGTGCTGAATCTCCCAACAAGTGCACATGATACCCAACACGGGGCCCCTATGTTTTATAACTGTTTTTTTAAAGATAGCTATAGTTAAGTTAATTGCATGTTTTGATGTAGGATAGCAATAGATAGTATATTAGTTTGGTGGTAGATTATATTTGTGCCACAAACTTGATCCTAGTTTGAATCTGACATATATGAAGATTTTAGTTTTTATTTATAACAAAGGTGTAAGGTCACTGAAAGATAATTGAAGTTAACCTAATCTATTCCTCAGGTATAAAACCAAAGTATAAAAAGTCCTCAAAAGATTCTAGAAATAAACTCTTGGAGTAATTTTTTTTTTCAATTGGGGGCCTCAAATTTATTACTTGATTTAGGCCCCCAAGTGTCTTGGGCCGGCCCTGCTCCAACCCCATGTTACCAGATACGCATAATGCGGCAAAGCGCTACGGTACGTGGAACAGGGATCACAATGAGTCTTGGTACATGGTATGCTAGCGATAGGCTTCTCTGGAATGTTGTCCGAGACAAAAATATGTTTGCAGGGAACTACGAACCATAATTGGTAACTGTTTTCCTTAAATTTACCTAAAAGTTCAACAATATCAACTTATTCAGATATTTGCACACACAAAACCCAGTATCATCCCATAGATTTCTACTTTAATCAATGGATTAGGTTACACGTCTGCAGTCCCTAAATCAATATACTAGTGAGGACTCTTGATTGTTTACTTTACCAATTAGCCGGCCATTTGGTGGAATATGGGAACCATTTTAAATAAAGAAATTAAAACGATAACATAATAATACCCATATCCCACTTTTCCAATTAAAACAATATGTTGTCTAGCTCTCTAAACAAACTTAACAGCAACTCGTGACCTGACCGTAAGAAAAACAGAGGCAAATCGCCAGCAACTGAGAAGATGAGTTGCCGACAGTGAAAATGACTAGATGCAGATGATGAAGAGGTCATTTCACTCACTTGTTTGTTCCTTGCAGGTCACTCGTTTTTACAATCTGGAACGATAGCATACTGTGTTTCAGGACAAATGCCTAGATCAAAAAACACTTCTGCTTGTACGTTTCTTTTGACATAGCTCTACCCCTCAGTGATTCTAATGCTGATCCCAAGTATACATTACAAAGAAGTTCTAATTTAAATGAGCCATCCCTTAAAGTGTGCTGTAATCTGGCTAACAACAATGTGACTCACACGACCACATATATCTCTCTACGCCGATACAAAAGTTCTAGGGTATATTTCTCACACGGAAGGATTTCCAGACATGTTTGCAAGTCACGGAGATGGAGGAGAAGCAAAACCCATCCCAGTCCATTCTTCTCAAAAACAAACTTTTCAGACTATTTATCATCACCACAAGGAAATATTTGATCAAGAATGTAAAAGAATGATATCAATATAACAATGGACTATGGGGAATAAGCTATACCCAAATGTGACATGTGGAATAGCTTATTCTCACCATATCCTAGAAACCACACACTTAATAAAAAATTAAAAAATAAATCTAAAGCATTTTGAAGATAAATTTTCTTATTCGGGGTCGGCACGGGTAATGCACTAGTTTAAAACAGGGGTTGAAGTATGCCTAATAATGTACATGGGCAAATGGCTTAGACTGCGATTCGGCCACTAACAGAAGAAATTCAGTTTGTGGAGCTGATTAAACTTGATTCTTTCAATTAAGTCTGGTAAAACAGCCAACTTAAACAGCAATTTCACCCATATAAGCAGCTATGGATGATGATTCTTTCACAGTCACCATAATAACTACAACAACTACAAATCGAGTGAGTTTGTTTCAGATCAATCACATCATGTAAACAGAGAGAATAACAAACGATTCCACATCAAGAAATTCATGCTTTAAATTATTCTAGGGCTCGTTCGTTTTCAACTTTCAGAAGGGGGTAAAATGGGAAAAATAAATGAATAAATAAGGAAGAATCACCTCACCTGAACCCTAGTTGTTCGCCGGCGTTCCAAACTCTCCTGCTCCGGCCGATGAACTATATGAGAGAGAGAGAGGGTTTTCAGGCGGTGGTGCTAGAGAAGATGTATGAAAACTCTAAACGGAGCGACCGTAATGAACTAAGAAATTTGTTTCTAATGGGGGATATGTGCGAATTGTTTAGAAGTGAGGGGCAATTTTTAATTATTCATATGGGAGGGGCGTATTAGAATTATTCAAATATGAGGGGCCAAATCATGTTGTGCAACTTGGGTAAGCACAACCCAACCGGCCCAGCCCAAATTCAAATAGGTCTTTGACACAATTGGAACCGGTCTGGACGAAAAAATCAACACGATATTGGAACTTGATCGGATTTGGATCCGATAAAGTCATATCCAAATCTGATCCACATGGGTTCCAAGCTGACCAGATTCGGTTCCGGGTTTCACCGGATTCGAATCGGTTATTCATCGGATCATAGCAAGAAATATTCAGTTCATCTAACATACGCTAAGTCGATAATCAAAAATTACAATTAAAATTATATTGATTTTCACTTGATAAGGATAATTCATCAATCTTATCATAGCGAACTTATGATGTCTTTTAAAGTAACGGTAGTGAATAACGTATTTATGATTATATTATAACTTGTATACTATTGAACTTATTAGGTTTAGTATCATAATCGGATCGGATAGGATTTCACGGATCACATATGCATATGCGATCAATTTAGAAACGGACCGGATCGAATATGCTCCATTATGGATATAGGTTGGATCATGCCGGATACCTTACCAGATCGGATCCAACTGTCATCCCTAAAATTGGATTTCTTAAATATTCTGTGGGATCAAAAAGAAAAGGCGAGGTATAAAACATCCAACTAAATATCGTAATTGCTGCTAGGGAGCTACTCCATAGCCCCTTGGTTGAGTGCATTTGACTCTGCTAGACTTGGGCAAGAATGCCCATCTTTACGATCTTCTACGATGGCCCTTTCTGGTCACGTTGAGAAGACCATAGTTTTAAAAACCGGACCGGACCGGCCGGTTCGACCGGTTGGACCGGTGAACCGGTCACTAACCGGTCCGGTTCGTCTATTAGACCGCCTGTGCAAAAAACCGGTCAAAACCGGTCAAAACCGGCCGGTTTTTAAAGAACCGTTGAACCGGCCGGTTTTAACCGGTTTGTCCGGTTTTTGCATTTAAGTTTGAAGTACCAATATTGTCCCTGGTTTGCCATCAAAAGTGAGGGCATAATTGTCCTTTCAATTAAAATAGTAATTTCACTAACCCTAGCTGCTGACTATACCCCGTCCCTCCTCTTTGTCTTCGACAGAGACCCACAAGGCCAGAGCCGCACGACCATAGCCGCACGACCTCCTTTCAGCGGCCATAGCCGCACGACCTCCGTCCGTCGCGCCTCCGTCCGTCGCACCTCCCACCGTTGCGCCTCCCTCAAGTCTCTGTCGGCGACGACGAAACGATTCTTCTGTCTGTCAATTGGGACTGGGACTGGGAGTCACCCACCGGTCAACTCGGGGCTCTTTTGTTTGTTTGAAGTCTGAACAAGCAAGTAAGTGAAATCGAATCTTCAATTTCATGAGATTCAGTTTATGTAGGCACAGTAACTGAATTTCATGGATTTCTTGCAATTAATAACTGAATTTCAGTTTGTGTGAGTATGTGACTGTGAATTTCAATTAGTAACTGACATTTTTCTGATCAAGAAACTGGAGAAACTAAGTATGCTTTTAGTTGCCAATTACTCGGTCTACTTTTGCTGACACTGTAAGGCAAATGTGATGAAATTTGATGGGATTTCAAGTCTATTTGTTATGTGTATGTTATTTACAATCTATGTTTGAGAAACTTGCTAGAAATCCAGTGTGTTGCTTCTCCTTCTCATTTTAGTTTCAGCTCTTTGAGACTCCAGAGGCTAATATCTCTTTGCTATTTGCTATAAATTCTTTTTGTCACAAAGCAGCTCAACATACCGACACATTTATTTGCTTTTCTTGCCTCTGGTAGTTTCAGATCCTTCAGACTCCTAAGGCTTAATCGGAGTTTGTGCTATTACACCTAGACTTCTTGAAGTCAATAAATTGTCATTGTAGAGTACTCAAGGCATTTTAACTCATGTGTTGTCATCATAGAGTACTTAAGGCATTTTATGTTGCTTCTGTTTCTCTCAAGTGGTTTTCATTTTGATGGCACATTTAAAAGATGTGATCTTTCTTGTTCTTGTTATGAATTGCAATTAATAACTGAATTTCAAGTGTATGTGAGCACTGTAATGCCTGTGATCAGTTTATGTAGGCACTGTAATGCCTGTGATCAGTTTATGTAAGCACTGAATTTCAAGTGTATGTAAGCACTGAATTTCAACTTCTTCCTGATTTGTACAAGTTTTACACTGTTTAATGAATTATTCACGAAGTTCTTCATAAAGTTGCTTCTATCTTTGAAATTCATAGTTGAATCTACTGTAACAAAATACTAATCAGGAAGAAGTTTGTGAATTTATGTTGTTCACCATATTTTTATATAAATATTTTTGTCAAAGTATTGTACTATTATTGTTTCATCTCATTTTCATGTTATGTATTACATATTATTACATATATAACTATATAAATAAAAATAATTATTATTTTATTATTATTAAATAAACATGCAATTGAACCGGTCCGACCACCGGTCCGACCGGTCCGACCATGAACCGGTGCCTCACCGGTTCGATGGCCGGTCCGGTTCTGAAAACTTTGGAGAAGACTCAATGTTGGCTCGTTACCTGCCCGTAGGAATGTGATATTTCACACAATCGTACCTCTCGGGAAAACTCTCCGTTTTTGCCTCCTCTCCTTGCCAGGAGATGGGCTTAAATCTCATCTCGACAGTGCGTCATTAGGTGGGGCATCGAAATACAACTAGACAGACTAAAACCTTAATTGCTAGAATTCCCTTTGTTTATAAGTTTTCTTTTTTTTCAAACTCTTCGTGATGAACCAGAATTAGCCAACTCCAAACATTTAGCAATTCATGGTTTTTAAAGTACGTACTTTTTCAAGGGACTAGTATTTTGTTTCACTTGGTCTTGGTTTTTAAAGTACCAACTTTTTCAGCAATTTCACTGGCCACATAAATTACTTCGAGTACTAACTGATGTAAAAAGCAGATCAACAACGGGTGAGCTAGTGTAAAACCATTAGTCCGAACATTTGGCAATCATTGAGCAGAAGAAAAACAATTTACTGCAAAATAGATACTATGATTCTAGTACCATGTAAAACACGATAAGTTATATGTAGATATTACCAATTTAAAGCTCACTAAATTATAAAGGACTGGGTTCATAATCTGTCCCACTTCAAAATTTGAGAAACCAAAACAAAACCCCCCACAAAGATCACACGGTTCTGCAGCAGACAAAGAAAATTCTACAAATAGATATTAGCTTCTAGGGCATCTAGATTTTGTTGAAGGCAACGATATCACAGCTCTGTACGTATTCATTAATTGGCTCAGCTGTGAGCTTCTCTTCAACGAGGTCATCCACAGAAACAAGGTCGTCAATAATGGTCATCATAATCTGCAACTTCTTAATACCATATCCAACTGCCACCAGTTTTGCTGCAGAAGGAAAAAGTAAAACACATCAATTCACATGAATTGTTTCCTAGAAGAAAACGAGTATCGAACTAGTGACTTACATGCTCCCCAAAGGAGTCCGGGAGCCTCGACGCTCCTAACGGCTTCTTCAAGCTTCTTCATGTCGGTCTCGTCATCCCAAGGCTTCACATCCAAAAGGATAGATGACTTCCCACCTACAAGTAACCAGTAGAATCAATGAGACCATCAAATAGATGACATAGTAAGTAAAATCCACGTGCAAAATAAACTTTGAATAAATACTTGTCGGCAATCAATATTTACGACTTTATTGGGTTAGTTCCCTGTTAGGACAGGAATACAATGTAATTAGGTTTACAAAAACAACTATTGGGTTTAGATAGATGACAAATGCCCAACTATAAACCTTGTTAAATCAGTGTTAGGACAGGCCTAACACTATTAAGTTTAGAGGAAAATCAATGTGGACAGGTGGGGGATAGAGCTACATTACAGAGCAGCAAGTTGGGAGGCCATTAAAAGTAACACTATGACAATTATTTTGCAGCAAGAATAATATGCAAATGTGTTATCATGCATGAACCATGACAAAATTACTGCACATATATTGAAAGTATATTTCATGCAAAAATAAGGAGACAACGAAGCTTACTCTCTTTCTTCTTGGCAGATGATTTAGCAGCTGCCTCCCTAGCTTCTGCTGCTGCCTTCTCCTCCTCTGTCTCATCGCCGAAGAGATCTAGGTCATCGTCGTCTTCTTCAGCTGCTGCTTCCTGATTTATCATAAAACAAAATTATAAACTGTGAATTAAAGATAACACTACACTACACTACTGCTGCTGCTGCATTAGAAAGGACTGCAACCTTCCGCATTAGATTGCAGCAACATCACAAAATTATTGACTTAAAATTCCAAACTAACCAAGAGTGGTTAATTCTATTCAGGAAGACACTCGCATGCAAGTAACCAGGCTGTTAACATCAGAATCTAGAGTTTCGAAAGTGCACCTTTTTTAGAATCCAATTCCTTAAAGGTTCACATATTGTGATGTTACATACCCATCCCATCTCTCTACTACAATACAATTATAAAACTCAATTTGGACAATATTATAATTACATGTAGTTTAAGACTTTCAAAAGTGGACAACCATTTGAATTCCTAAATTAGGAAAGCGGCCAATTTTGTGGGACAGAGGGAGACTATCCAAGCATCCAAATCATGCAACTAGAATCCTAAAAAGGAGGAACCGTACTCTTAAGTTCTCTACTAACAGGATTACTGCACCCAAGTCTGAATAACATTGCTAATAGGAGAACGGCAAACTATATCATGTACCAGTAAGTCTACATGTGACCTTTCTCCCCTACTCGACAATCAACATAATAATTATTCAAATAGGCAGTGTACGGTAATCATGCAATTCATTGTATCATATCTGGTAATCTGAGACCGCCTACCACCATTAGTTCGAATTCATTAACTTAGGAGATGCCACTGCATCAACTATGAGTGATTTCAATACCAACCTTAGTTGCCTTGGCTGGGGCAGCTTCAGCGGAATCAGCCTGTCCTCCAACTTTCACTCCAACAGCTTTGCCGGGAAAGCTGCCAAAGAAAACAACTTAATATTTAAGATATCTTCATTAGCTGTAGTTGTAGTATGAAATGATCAAAATTGAGAGACTACACAATGGTCAATAGCTATATAAATCACCCAAACACTTAATAAGCAGGGTAGTCCTTAAACACAAGAACCAAATGCATGTTAGATTGGCATGGTTAATTCACAATTTGGCTTCAAATACAGCGAAAACCACAAATCAAAAGGTATTTCGATTTAGGGGTTTCTCGCAAAATTGAATTACGCATCTAGATTAAAAAGGTACCGACGTGATAAAATCGTGATTGGCGCATACAGAAAAACGAAGATAGCTACTAAGAGGCTGATTAATTAATCAACTTCAATTACTAGGAATTGTCTGTCGTGTATGGATGCTAGTGGTCATTTGGGGAGTCAAGGAACTGTTAACTACTTCAATGACTGAAATCCCACTTACCCAATACATTGTCACTCTGGATCAACTTGATAGTAGTTTTATTTTATTTGAGTTTCTAGATTAAATTGTGTACCAGTAACTAAGCTACTAATATAAATACAAATTATATTATAAATATATACTACCAGTATCTCGCAGTGCAAATCTGGTGAACTGTAATTGTAGTTTCCAGATCAAAAGAAAATCACTGTATTTTCGAAATTTCACAATCTCACTATTCATTCACAATGTCGTAATTAGTAAAACTTCTCAACTTACAAAAGGCATGAATAAAGAGCTGTTCCGATTGCAAAAAAGTCTCATCATACACAATTATAGAAGTCGAAAATCGGCGAATTGCAATACGAACCTTGCAGCCAATTGCGAAGACACGGTCTCATACCACTTGCTGGCATTGGCGAAACCATCAGGCTTCTCCAGAACCGCCGCGAATACCTTCACATCGTCCTTCGTGAGTTGATCCCTAGTTTCACAAACAAACACACACCAATCAGAGCTATTTTCCTTCGAATACGAAGACAATAACAACAGATCTGAAAGCTAACCCTGAGATATAAGTCTTTCCGGAGAGAAACTCGTCCAGCGACTTCAAACCGGCCTCGGTGTGCAGATCGGAGAAGGTGACTGCCATTGTAGAGATCGGAGGATGAAGAGAGGCGGAAGATGAACGAATGTGTATTATCACTGGACTAAAGAGAAGTAAGCAAAGGTGGAGAGAGGTAATTTATAAGTGTGAGACTCGGAGAAACCCTAGTCTGATGGCTTGATCTATTCTGACTTTCGTAAATAGCAATTACATCCCCGCTTTGTTTTTGACGGTATTGCACTATGCCCCTGTTGTTTGTCATCATTCCAATGGATGTCCCTCGTGATTTGTGCCATTGTTTTCAAAATCGGATCTGGTATCGAACCGGTGAGCCACTGATTTGAGCTGCATGTAATGACCTTTTAATATAAATGTAATACTAGTACACCTCTGTCCCAGCTCTTCCCCATCATTTTGACTTTTACCACTATTCACTGGGTCACTTTGACTCGGTGATTTGAATAGCAAAGTAATTTAATTTTTTGATAATTTTTTCATGGTGTTGTAGAGTATAAGTTCCTCTATAACACCGTGAAAAAATTATCGAAAAATCGCATTATTTTGCTATCAAAATCATCCGATCAAAGTGATCCATATACGAGTCAAATTTTCCTAATGATGGGCAAGAGCTGGGACAGAGTAGTACATGACTCGTGGGCAGAGCCCACTATTAAAAAAAATCATTGTTGATCTTGAGAAGATCTAACGGTTGTAGTTTAGACACAGAGTTTTCCCATGAACAATAAAATGTGAAGCTCGTCGAGTATATAGATTAATTGTCATTAAAAAGTACTTGAGAAAATGTCAATATAATCAATAATTGTATCAAAATTGTGCATCGGAAATATCATTTGAGTTTATAAACGTAACGGTAACATTAGTTTTATCTAACACTCTTCTTTCATAAACATAAACAATGGGCTATTTTGTTTAGGAGCTATAGTGATGTTGATAAAAATATGGGTAAAATGGTCATAAAAAGTCAGATTGCACCCCCCCTCCCCCTCAACTTACAGTAACAGAAGGGTGGTATTCGTCCAACGCCCGTCCACTGACAAGGGTGATTTTTGTCTCGACAGGGGTGGTTTTTGTAATTCCCCAAAGATTATGGATGTTTTTGTCTTTTACCCAAACTCCAAGGGTGGTTTTTGTCTTTTCCCTACAAATATCTACATAATAAGCTGCTATGGGGAATATGCTATCCCTCAAAATATGACATGTGGAATAGTTTATCCCCATCTACATAGTAGGCTGTTATGAGAAATAAGTCATTCCTAAAATGTGACATATGGAATAACTTATGCCCATCATATCCTAAAAACCAATTACTTCATAATAAGACAATCTCAGCCATTCAAACTTAGAAAATTATCATACTTTTTTTTGTGGTCGTGCCTTCGGGCACGGGATATGCACTAGTATATGAAAATCAGAGAAATCATAAAAGAAACATTAATTCAGCATTAAATCGACGCCCTGAACCGTCTTTGACCGGTTAGTTTTCATAGGCGACCTATTACCTTAATCGAATGAGTGAGGCACCACCCACCAGTTTACCTATTCAAATGTCGAAACGGCTTGTTCGGCCGGTTTTTTAAAACTATGATCTTTACGAGTCGAAATGATTAGCATTTGGTTGTCAATTAGTGGACACCACCATATATATACTAAAAGTAAAGTTTCACATCATATTTGCTTTCCAGCTCAACAAAAGGGATCACACATTTGTACAATCTAACTAATTTTGTGTTAAGAAACCACTAACTAAACATTTTTTTTATAGAAAAACTACTTCCACTAATCAAGTGTTCAAGCGACCTATTACATCATTCAGAAGGAGAGGACTAGCTCGATGGGGCTCGGAATTCGACCAAATACAAATATTGAGGAGATTGAGACCATATTTCGAGAATTCATTAGCTACTTTGTTGTCGGGGCGTCCCGTGTGTTGAAAGATGACTGTTGTAAATCTCGGGGCAAGGTTCAAACAATTAATCTTTGATAATCTGATCGAGGTCACTGTATTGAGAATTGCTTCGCTCCCTTCCTGAGTTGAGCTTCTTGTATAACTTTGGCGAGATGCCAGTTTCATTGCTTCAAGAATTGCTAGCCCTTCGGTCTAATATTTTGTTATGTCCACTAACTAAACATTTTAATAAAGAAAACTGTTTTCAATAGCCACAAAGAGAACATATATTATATTTTTTGTTACTGACAATCATGATAGTACCTATGATACCACCTGGCTTATATTTTGTAATGGCTTCATGTTAAGCCTAGTGGATGATATAAGAAATAGTTCACATATAAAAGACATGATGCTAAATGTCAAAAGTGGTGCTGAAAAGCTTGACCATATCCATTTCGCCTCGTTTGGGTACCAGCATAAGGGAGTAGCGTAGCATAACTAATGCTCATTTTTTTATTCAGTTTTTGGGTGAGTATAATGGGAGCATAAGTTATACCCTCATCGTAACTTTTTCAATTTTGTGAATAAGAGTTAAACTACCTCCTCCCATGTATAAGGCTAGAGCAGCATAACAAACTAATTTTTTTTTGGGCCAAAATAACCTCGTACCTTCACCCTAATTCCTACCCCTTATCCCCAAACCCAACAATATCAATCCATATTCCATCATTGATGTCACCGTCACCATCCTCCTACCACTAGTCCGCTATCTTCTTCATCTCCTTCAACCTCCTACAAAACCACCATAAACAACCACCCTTTCCACCATTAATTCTAACCAAAATCACCATTTTCCACCAACAAAATATCACCAAACCAGAAAATCAATTAAACCACCATTACAGTCCTCAATTGTTCAATTCAACACATAACCATCCGCCTACCACTACCAACAACTCCTATCAACGCCAACAACACAACCACCGATCTCCATAAAATAATGTCTCCAATCGACCAAAAACGCTACACCACAGTACCACAGAAACCCGAATACCCAATTCACCGTGCTCTTCGGTAAATGCCTGAAACCCACACCCAGCACCAATCGCTTCATCCATGGAATCCGACCAAAACCACATGAACCCGCCATCAATTTCGTCGAGCAAGACTCTGGCATTCACCTTCGTTCTTTCTTTTTCGAGCTCTGAACCACAACATCAACCATCGCAAGCCACCAATAAACCTACGAAGCGACCATCATCACAGAATCGCCAACAAACAGGTGAATAAGGCGAACCCGCAACTCTCACGACCTGAATACGAAGCTCGCATGAGTTCATCATCTTCCAATAATTTGGTTAAATAATTAACCAAATTATTTAACAATATAATTCTTCAATTAGGTTTATCAAAGTATGTTTGGTTAATTTGTGTGTTTTAATGGTAAAATATAATACGAACATCTACAAATTCAAAATCACGACAGTGCAGGGCAATGTGGTCATCTTCCATCAGTCATTCATATCATGCATCTTATCCGATAATACTCAAACATAGACAACCAACATATCTTATAATGACTTATCAGACAACATACTCCTTTTGCTCCTTGTAGCAGCATAATCATTACCCCTACATAAAGTATCTGCCACCCAAACGCTAAGAAAATATTTATATGGTATGTAATAGAATATATCTATATATATATGAGTTTTTTTGTTTGAATTTCATCGAGAAATAGTATAATAACTCGACCGACTACAAAGGAGAGGCACTCCAGTCGATAAAAGATGAGGCAACTCAAACATTTACAGAGAGGTACTTCCCTGGTGAAATGTCAATAACATCCTCATAATAAGAAAAACATACACCTTGCAAGATTAATCTCCTAACCAGGGTATTGACCGTGTCCGAGGGTACTATCCCAAATTAGATGGGCATATCTCTTTTTATGTGAATGGCTTGACATCTAAAATGCCATAGTCAACCGTAATTTAGAGCTTTACATGACATACTTCATACTAACGTAAAATAAAAATAAAAAAAAAAAGTCGCCATGACTCGCCCCAATTTAGAATCCTGTAACCTGTAATATTGTACACATCAAACTGCCACTCTTAAATACAAAATAACGAACATTTGTTCGTATGCCAACAAATTTCACAATCCATTGTCCAAATAGTCCAAACGATAGTTAGAGAAAGCAGTAGGCTTCTCCACAACAGCAGCGAATACCTTCACATCGTTCTTGGTGAGTTGATCCCTAATTTCACAAACAAACACAGACCAATCAGAGCTATTTTTCCTTCGAAAACGAAGACGAAGACAACATATCTGAAAGCTAACCCTGAAATATAAGTCTTCCCGGAGAGAAAATCGTCGAGAGATTTCAAGCCGGCTTCGGTGTGCAGATCGGAGAAGGTGACTGCTGCAACACCCCACCGATCCGCTGGGCCGGCCGGGCCCCACGTTCGGAAGAGATGTCTCCGCCCGAGGTGATGAGCCTCATTGGGAACGGATAAGGTTCGTCGGTTCACAGCTAGTACAACCATCGATAACAATTCAAAATACAATTTATTACAATTCCAATACAACGGTGATAGCTTTTGAAAATCAATGAATACAGTTTTCAGTGATATGAAACAAATTACTATGTGATAATCCAACTAGCAAACCTTCCTGTCCAAAGTGTCGTGAACGTTCCCCCACCTCGATAGCCAACCTGCGATTTTAAAATAGCAAAAGCCGACGCAGTTTTTACAGAAAATAGTCAGCAAACGGCTGAGTAAGCTAACACCCATAGCACGTAAACAGATTATGAGACATATGACAGGAATAGCCAATTCGCTGATAAATAAAAATCTAAAACTCGCGAGAAAAGCGTTCACAGCTGATTCGGTGTGTCCAACTCAACGATCTCAAATTTCGTGTTCCAACCCGAAGATGTGGTCCATCTCGGGAACTCACTACTCACAATATTATTTTAATCTCAAGATATCTCATAGCCATAAGAATCGAGTCCAGAAATGCATTTTAGCAACTAGTTGATACGGGGCGTGACCATATCCAATCCACAACCTCTTTCTCATATGTGCAAAAGCACTACCACAACCATAACTCAATCACAGGAGGTTCGCATCACAGCGCCTCATAACCATAACTAATCAAAAGGAGGTCAGAGCCTCATAATCTCATAACAGTAACCAACACAATATGTTAGAAATGTATCGTATCAGGGATATGGCACAAACCAACGCACAACGGCTTTCCACTTTACATGATTACGAATTTTCTTTCAAGGTGTAGAATTGAGTAAGGAGCTCCGAACAAAAAGCCGGTGTGGCACAAAATAAAGTAATAAAATAATCGAGGTACGATTGAGAGATATTCGGATTCGACCAAAAAGTGAGCGGTGTGCTACTCTTGGTAACCGAGGCAACGATTTCGAATTTCGTACTTCCAACCCAGTGACGTGGTCCGTCTTGGGGTATCACTTTTACAAGTATTTCACAATATCAATTTGGATGTTCGTCTTTCGGATTGTTATTTAGATTTGGATTCCAATTTCAAACGAGACTTCAAAGAGGAGTATTTCAAAAACAAATAAACAACTCAAATAAATCAAGTCAAAGTAATTTCACAAATAACTCACGCGATACGCGAAATGAAGGAAAGGCACGCGAGGCTAGGCATATTAACTTACCAAAATCCAAGCACGTCCTATAAGTCGTTCTCGTCTACGGAATCGTCACCTACAAATCGGAGCTTCTAACTTAATATAATCTCAACAAATACACAACCTATATTTTGTTCTAGCTCGTTTTATTTTTCTCAAGACAATATTAATTTCAACTTATTTATAAACCCAAAATCACATTTTCTTTAATAATATTTACCCCCAAAAATAATTTTATAAATAATAATATAATCAAATTAAAGAAAAACTAATTTCATAAATAAATCTGAAATTAAAAACTGTACAAAGTTTCTGAAATGTCAACTGCCTCCCCCAAAGTTTCTGAAACGACATTATAACCCCCTGAAAACTTTCTGAAAATGACACTTTAACCCCCAAATCAAGAACACCCAAAATTAATGATCAAAACATGGATTTGAGACCTTAAAACTCGATTTTGATTGCTGTAAACAACTTAGAAGGAGATTTCAAGCATACCCAGTCCAAAAGTCGCGAGAAACGGTGAAGAAATGGGTCGGGTCGAGGTGCCGAATGTGTCGCCGGCGATGGTGGTCGACGGGGTTGTTCTCCGGTGGTTCTTGGCTCTGTCTCGGACCTCTACATACCTGATCGAACCTCTAGGAGGCCCAGGGGATGGGTGGAAGAGGCTGGGTGCCTCTATTTTGAGCGGGCTCGAAGCTCTCTTCGGGTCGCCGGAAAAAATGGAGGTGGCGGCGGCGTTGTTGGCTGCTGCTGCGGTTTCTGCTGTTGTTTCATCCTTCGGTGGCTCTGTCGAGAAAGGAAGTGAGGTGGAGAGGGGAAGAGAGCAGGGAAAGAGAGAGAGACGGGTGGCAGTGGTCTTGGCGGCCATTTGCCGGCGGGCTCTCCGGTGGTGGCAGCGGCTATTGCCGCTGCTGTTGCTGCTGCCTTCTTGTCGGTAAAACAGAGAGAAAGAGAGAGAGAGATAGACGGGGTGAGATCAGAGAATGGAGAGGGTGGTGGTGGCGATGGCGTTCCTGTGGTGGTGGTTCGCCGGAGATGGCAGCGGCTATGGCCGCTGCCGCTGCTGCTGGGTTTCTCTCCGGGCAGAAACAGAGGGGCAGAGAGGGAGAGGTGGAGGGGAGAGAGAGTGGTGGTGCAGGTGGTGGTCTCGGGGGTGTTGTTGCCGAAGGGGAGGAGTGGAGATAAATAGAGAGGGAGAGAGGGTCGGGGACAGAGGGAGAGAATGAGGGAGAGAGAGACGTGAGAGAGGGAGAGAGGTGTTGGGGAGTTGTGATTTTGTTGGGGATTGGGAATTTGTTGGGGAATGGGGGAAAGTCTGATGTAGGGAGGGTTTTTAAAAAAAACATGTTATTATTATTATTATTATTATTATATAAAAGTATTATAAAATATAATATGTGGGTATAAAATACGGTATAGATACGATATAGTAGAGAGTATAAGATACGTATAGTATAAATATAAAATACGAGTATTAAATACTACTAGTTATGTAAAAGACAAATAATACCCCCAACTACAACTATATATTATTATCTAAAATTGCAATTACCTCCCCTACTAGTCATAAAATTCAAAATAGCTGTTCAAATTTCACGAAAAATACGTCAAAAATATCTAGAAAAATACGGGGTGTTACAACTGCCATTGTAGAGATCGGAGATGAAGAGAGGCGGAAGATGAACGAATGTGTATTCAATCGACTAAAGAGAAGTAAGCGAAAGGAGAGAGAGTTTATTTATAAGTGTGAGACTCGGAGAAACCCTAGTCCGATTGTGGTTGATCCACTGACTTTCGTAAATAGCAATTACATCCCCGCTTTGTTTCGATGGTATTTCACTATGCCCCCGTTGTTTGTCATCATTTCCAAAAGATGTCCCTCATGATTTGTGCCATTGTTTTCAAAATCGGATCCGGCACCGAATCGGTGAGCCTCTGATGCAGGAATATACCCGTATTTGAACACGGCTCTAAGATACCAATACTAATCAGAGTATACCGACGACTTTCACCAAAATATAGCGATGATTAATAGAGCTAAGCCGTTGTATAATTAATTAGTTAAATAACGAACTGGGTTTTCTCGTCGGTTCTTTCCGGATCGGTAAGGTCGAACCGTTTAAGTTTAGTTTTTTATCTAGTTAAACAAGAGTAGTCGCATAGCTTCTTGATCAATCAAAAGAATCAAAGTTTGTTTCAAAAAAATAATAATAATCAAAGTGTGACGTGTTTACTTTTCGTGTTAGTGTACAGATCATCAGCTTCTTGAAGTGCTATCACGTTAGATAAACCCTAACAACCACTTATTTGAGTTGCACATAATAATATTTTAATATAAATATATATTAATTGCCTACAAAGAATTACTTGAAAAAGGTCAATTTTTTTTTGATGAATTGAAAAAGGTTAATATGATCATATCAAATTGTACCTTAGAAATATCATTCAAGTTAGCAAACATAACACTAACATTAATTTTATCTAATAATCTTTTTCATCAAAAAAAATTTTTATCTAATAATCTCATTTCACAGACATAAACAATGCGCTATTTTGTTTAGGGGTGTAGAGGTGCTGAGAAAAAATATATGAAAACCAGGAAAATCATAAAAGAAACATTAATTTAGTATTAAATCGACGTTTTTAACTGTCTTTGACCGGTTAGTTTACATAGACGATCCAATACCTTAACCGAATGAGTGAGGTACCACCACACCAGTTTATCTATTCAAATGTCGAAACGGCATGTTCGACCCGATTTTTAAAACTATGATCTTTGCGAGTCGAAATGTTTAGCATTTGGTTGTCAATTAGTGGACACCACCCGATATATACTAAAAGTAAAGTTTCGCGTCATTCTTACTTTCCAGCTCAACAAACGGGACCACACATTTGTACAATCTACCTAATTTTGTGTTAAGAAACCACTAACTAAACATTTTAATAAAGAAAATCGTTTTCAATACCCACAAAGAGGACATATATTTATATTTTTGTTCGTGACAATTATGATAGTACCTATTCACGTGGCTTATATTTTGTGTTTCTAAAAAAAATGACTTATATTTTATAATGGCTTCATGTTAAGCCTAGTGCATGGCATAAGAAATAGTTCCCATGTAAATGACATCATTCTAAATGTCAAAAGTGGTGCAGAAAAGTTTGACCATGTCCATTTACGCTTGGTTTGGGTAGCAGCATAACTGGTAGCATAGCATAACATATGCTCCCCTTCTTTATTCGGTGTGCGGGTGCCGGTATAAGAGGGAGCATAGTTATAACCCTGTCATAATTTTTTTAGTTTTGTGAAGAAAAAAAAGTTATACCGCCTCCCCCCATGTGTAAAGTCATAGAAGGGGAAGCAGCATAACACACTTTTTTTTTTTTTGAAAACAACCTCGTACATTCACCGTAATTCCTACCCCTTTTCTCAAACCCTACAACATCAACCCATATTTCACAATTGTCGTCACCATCACCATCCTCCTACCACCAGTGCACCATCTTCTTCATCTTCTTCGACCTCCTACAAAACCACCAATCACAACCACCATGAATAATCACCCTTTCTACCATTAATTCCAACCAAAATCACAATTTTCCACCAACAATCAATTGTTCAACTCAACACATAACCATCCGCCCACCACTGCCAGCAACTCCAATCAACGCCAACAACACAGCCATCAATCTCCCTAAAATTAGACCTCCAATCGACCAAAAACGCCACGCCATAGTACCACCGAAACCCGAATACCCAATTCACCATCTTCTCCGACGAAATTCTGAAACCCAAACCAAGCACCAATCGATTACTCCATGGAATCCGACCAAAACCACTGACACCCGCCATCAATTTCTGCGAGCAAGACTCTGCCTTCACCTTCGTTCTTCCTTTTTTGAGCTCTGAACCACAACATCAACCATCGCAAGCCACCAATAAACCTACGAAGACGACCATCATCACAGAACCGCCAACAAACCAAAATAGGTGAATAAGGCAAAACCGCAACTCTCACGACCTGGATACGGAACTCGCATGAGTTCACCATCTTCCAATAATTTGGTTAAATAATTAACCAAATTGTTTAACAATATAATTCGTCAACTAAGTTTATTAACGTATGTTTAGTTAATTTGTGTAATTTAATGACAAATTATAATACGAACAACTACGAATTCAAAATCACGACAGTGCAGGGCGATGTGGTCATTTTCACATTAGCACTTCATATCTTGCTTCTTATCCGATAGCACCCAAACATAGACAGCCATCATATCTTCTAACGACTTATCAGACAGCATGCTTATTTTGCTTCTTGTCCCAGCATAAACATCATCCCTACATAAATTATCCGCTACCCAAACGCCAAGAAAATATTTATATGGTACCTAATAGAATAAATATTTATTTATATGGTATCCCCGTCCCAACTTTTCTATTCTCATTGCTTCGAGCGGCGTCGCAGTTTACTTTAACGCATTGTTCCGGTGGTCTGGACCAGTGTTGAGTTGGGCAAACTTGGTGATGGGGATCGGTTCTTGCAATTGCCACACCTTCAACCTTGAAAGTTTGCATGAAATGATGGACTTTCTCAACTGTTGTTTTTACTTCAAACTTGATACCTCTGAATCTTTGCTGATTAATCCCCAACCAGAAGCATCACAGCCCGATGGCCCAAATCTCTCGGGTCACCACTGATTCTGTATTAAAGATATGTTCGGTCCAGTTGGAGAGGTGATCACAGCGGGTTCGTAGAAAGTATTTGTCAAGCAGCTCTGTCCAAAACCTTTCTTCTACCTTGCATGTCATGAACAAGTGATCCTCGTACTCTATACCATTGATGCAAAAAAGGACATTCGAGTGGGGTGTTAATCTTCTGACTCCGCAGCTTGGTCGCTACTGGCAATGACTTTTTCCATGATATCCGAGATGTAAATAACACTTTCATAGGCAATTTTGTCTTCCACATATTGGTGAGCTAGGTTCTCTTCGCCCGAGGAGGTACCTTCATGGTTTGAGTTTAAAACTCGTAAGAGTTTATACCCCAAATAAACGGAGTACACCTCGGATTCAGAATGTAACCACATCATTTGGTCTTCCAAATAAGCTTGGGGGATGGGCATTTGCGTGATAACTTCAACAACTTAAATCTAGAGGTAATTCCGGAGTAAAGGGACATGCCATGCACCATTCTCTATGACATCGTCTTCTCTACTAGGACTGACGACCTTGAAGCTGTGCGGCGGTGGAATCCAAGCATCATGAAACAAGTTGATGTGTTTCCCATTACCAATTTTCCAAAGAAGCCCCCCTTCAACAAATTACGCCAAGCTATAATACTTCTGAAAGCAAAAGAGATTTGGGACTTAGGTTGGATGTCCCAAATACTGGAGTCTTTAAAGTACCTGTGTTTTAAAAAATCTACTAAGTAGGCCCGTCAGATTGGAGTGAATTCGCCACGCTTACTTCGCCAGGAGAGCTATGTTAAAGTAGTGTAAATCATTGAAACCAAGCCCCCCCCTTTCTCCTTGTCTTCCTTGAGCTTGTCTCAACTTAACTAGTGAATAGTTCGTTTACCGTTTGTATGTCCTCACCAGAAGTCTCTGATTAGTTTTTCAGTCTGGTGGCACGTACCTTTGGGGAAGAGGAAGCAGCTCATGGCGTATTTCCGAATGGCTTGGGCTACTGCTTTGATGAGTAGTTTCTTCTATGCTGCAGATAAGGTATTCTCCTTCCATCCCTTCAGAATAGCACAGATTCGTTCAATAATATTCTGGAACGTAATCTTCTTCTGTTTGCCGATGGATGTAGGAAGCCCAAGATATGCGTCATGGTTAGAACCAGCTGAACTCCACATAAGTTACTTAGGTCTGACCGTTCCTGATCAGGCACATTATAGGAGAACACTAGAGAAGATTTTTGAAAGTTTAAGGATTTCCTGAAGTGTTTTCATAAACTTGTAAAAGATCAGGAAACTTGATAATATTTTATGGGTTTTATTTAGAAAAAATAAGGCTACCGTCCGCGAAAACAGGCGGGACACTAATGGGCCGCCCCTAGAAGCAGTCACCCCCGAAAGAGATTTTTCTTGTACAACTTTTTTGATATTCCTTGAGAGAATTTCGCTAACCAATAGGAATAGATATGGGGAGAGGGGGTACACCTATCTCAGTCCTCTTTCCAGCATGATATGACTTTCAGTTCTGTCGTTAATCTTAATACTATAGGATGAAGTCGAGACACACTTCATCACCAAGTTGATCCAGCTTATACCAACCCCATACGCTCCATCACTGCTCGAAAGAAGTCCCATTTAACTCGGTTATATGCTTTACTGATATCGAGTTTGAGGGCCATATAACCCACTATGCCTTTTTGTATCTTCATTGAATGCAAGATTTCGAAAGCCATAAGGATGTTGTCACTGATTTGGCGTCCAGGAACAAACACACTTTGAAATTCTTAAATAATCTCAGGCAAAATCCTTTTCAATCGGTTAGCCATGGCTTTTGTGATAATTTGTGAAGCTGTAGAGCACAAAGAAATCAGACTAAAATCCGACACTTTCCGAACATGTTTCACCTTTGGGATCAAGGCGATGAGTGTATGATTGAAAACTCCAATGTCCCCATCGCTGTTGAGAATCTTCAAACAAATTACAGTATTTTCTGGTTTGATAGTATCCCGGAATTTATGAAAAAAGAGAGGGGGGAAGCCGTCAGGTTCTGGAGCCTTTTGAGGGGCCATGTAATTTAGGGCTTACAAAACTTTGTATGATGTAAAGGGGCGGTCCAGGGCTGCCCCACTTGGAGAACTCAACAGCTCTTTTATAGGGTCCATTAATGGCTCCACCGTGGCCCTTTGTGGATCAGAAGATTTGAAGATGTTGGTGAAATAAGCCTCAAAGAATCGAATCACCTCTTTCTGATCTAATATCCAAACCCCTCATTGTCTTCAATGCCTCTTATTACGTTACTGCTCTTCTGATACTCGCTTCAAGGTGAAAGAACTTAGTATTCTTGTCTCCGTCTCGCAACCATAGCATTTTAGATCGCTGTCTCCACATAGTTTCCTCCTGCACAAGGAGGGTAGCAATCTGATCGCGACAAAACTTGGAATCCTCGAGTACTTCCGCTGAATAAGGTCTGTTGGCGAGGTCCCTCAGTCGGTTGCGCAACTTCCTCAACTGCTCCTGGACGCTGCCGAATACCTCTTTGTTATAATGACTCAAAATTCTGCGCTAAGGAGACCAACCGATTTGGTATATCCCCGACCGAAATTCCCCAAATATTGTTGATCACATTTTCAACTTCTTCTTTATGAAGCCACATTGCTTCGAACTGAAATCTTCATTTGCTTCTATAAACCCTCTTGCTTATCTTGTCTACAATAACTTATAGCGGGGCATGATCTGACGTGTCGGCAATTAGGTTATTGACTCGCGCCCATCCAAATTTGTCGATCCATTAATTCGAATCCAAAGCCCTATCCAACCTTTCCTGATCGAGTGGTTATCTGGGCGATTGTTTGCCCACGTAAATTGATTTTCGTGAAAACCCAGATCTCTAAGCTTAAGCTGTTGGGTAACCTTACGAAAGTCTTAAACCTGTCTAAAGGTGACTTATCTACCCCCTTCTTTTCCCTACACTGAAGTTATCACGTTGAAATCACCCTGCACTATCCACAGAATGTCTCTAGGTTGAAGACGACTTACCAATTTCCAAGAATGCCTTCCCTCCTTTCAAACCGGATCCCCGTAAAATCTCATAAACAAAAAGGCTCTGACAAAACTGGAAGCAAAACTGTTCCTTGTATATGACGGTGAGAGTATTTGTGGAGCGCGAAATCGACATAATTGTTCCAAAGAAGACCCAAGCCGCCTCTCCTATCGCCACAGTCTACAAAGGTACTATAAGAAAAATCCAAGTGAAACTTAATTTCTTCCATCTCATTTGCATACTACGTCGTCTCCATGAAGAAATACTAAAGCGGGCTTCAGTCTCCTCACGAGATCGCGAAGAGATGTAATGTTTTGGGGGTTCTCAAGCCCCAGAACGTTTCAGCTTAAAAGATTCATTTTGCCTGGCGACGCTAGCAGCCGTCGCCAATAGTGCATTTTGGGTCTTCTAGGCGCCCACCTCCGTTGTTGGAATTTGAGAAACAGAAACCAGGTTGCTAGTATTACCGCTGCCTTTTTTTGTCTTTCTATATGAGCCTTCTTTGTCCCGAAATAACCCGTTGGATGTGGCTGCTGCCTTTCCTTTTGGGTTCAGAGTTGGAGCTGAATCACGAGTTTTGCGTTTAGGTGGGGGTTTACGTGGAGTGCTCGCCTCAACTTGCTTCTTTTTCTTTAATCTCTATGGTTTTTCCACAATAATTTCATCGGGGACTGCCTTGCCCTTCCCTGTTACGTTCGGTGACTTAGTGACATCTTGGCCGAGAGGGTTATCGTGGAACACGATACCTTGGTTGCCATGCGCGCCACCAGTGGCTTTAATTCTTTCGTCCAAGTCCATGATGCTCTCAGTGTCAGCCTCAGTAGTGTTTGTATCGGAGTCAGAATAGCTATCAGAGTCCGCAAACTCATCGTCCACCCCTTAGTCTTCATGGACATCGCCAACGAACTCTTCTTTACAAAAGCCATTTTCCTCGGTGGAGGTTTATAGGTTAGCCAAGAACCATAGCATGGAATCTTGGACTCCGTTTCCTTGGGTTTGGTCGCACATTCGAATGACATATGCTTGACACACCCACACCATTTACACACGTTGGGTAGTCGTTCATTTTGTAGTCCAACCAAATCTTCGTTCCCAACGCCTTAATGTATCCTCCTATCCGAATTGGTTTGCTTGTACTCAGACACACCCTCACACACATTTAGTCCCCGCCACCTGACATTCTACGCTTATCCTAGTCAATCACCGGCCCTAGGCGGGCCACCGCCTTGCGAGCATCGTTCGCCGTTAGAAGGTATGGCGGCAAGTTCCTGACATGCACCCATAAGTCCATAGTGGGAAACTCAACTTTTGCCGTACTGTTCTGAATGTCCCAGGGTTTCAAAAGCAGCATGTTATCGTCGAACACCCAAAGTCCGCCGACAATCACTCGATCCATAGAGACCTTGTATGGGAATCCGAAGATGAAGGGTTTGGGGGGGGGGGGGTCTCGACAATATCGATAGAATATATATGAGTTTTATTGTTTGAATTTCATCGAGAAATAGTATAATAACTCGACCGACTACAAATGAGAGGCACTCCAATCGATAAACGATGAGACAACTCAAACAGTTACAAGAGGGATCTATCTTCCAACAAAGGAAACACTTAAAATGTCAATAACATCCTCATAAATAGAAAAAAACTTACACCTTGCAAGACCAAGAATTAGGGATTGAACCACTATCATTCATTTGAAGAAACTAATAGTATATCCCATTTTACCATAGTGGAAATCATCATAAAGATATTATGAAACCACCCATAAGACGATGATGTGTGCTTTTGAAGACGGCTAAAAATCTTTCCATAAGGGGTGGGTTGTTCAGTGATACATGACTCTTATTTTGTCTATGCCAAATTCACAGACGCAGACAAACAGTACAGGGAAGCAAGTCCATGGATTTCATCACTTTGATACCTCTCTGAATATTTTAATGGCTCACCCATTTGTGGGCGTTCATTGAATGCTCGCCTACCCACCCAACCCCCAAATATAAATAAAGAAAGTTCCAAAATTGCTCGTGGAACGCATTGGAGAGAGTAGCCGAACTTATATGCTACTCCAAGATTGAGGAGGAATTGCTCTCAATTTGGAGTTTTCTTGTTTTTCTTGTTCTTCGACCCATTGATTCAGAGTCGCTGTGGAGCTCAGCTATGGCTTCAACCCATCTACTCTGTGGCCAACACATCTGCTATCGCTCCGGTGGCAGAAACCCAGTTTCGTATACCAGGCTATCTTCATCCCATTCTTCATTTTCGCCTTCTTTTGCGTCTAACCCACATGGGTTGTCTTCTTCATCACCCCAATTTCGCAGAACCCTAGTCGTCAAAGCCACAACTTTGGGGAAAAAACGTGCTGAGGTAATAACACCTATCATTTTCTCTTCCAATTGTTGTTTTTTTGGGTTTAATTCTGTAATTCTGTTACATCATTTTCTGGGTTTTGGGTTAGAGGTCATACCTTTCAATTTCAGCTTGATTGCTACTCCTACAAGTCTGTTATATTTTGTGGGTTTTAGGTTAGAGGTCATACTTTTCAATTTCAGTTTGTTTGCTACTCCTACAAGTCTTGTTATATTTTGTGGGTTTTAGGTTGGAGGTGATGCCTATCAATTTGTGTTTACTAATTGCTATCTTTCTGCTTAGTTACTCTAATTCTGTTAAATGGGTTTTGTTTTTCTTCTTATATCTTTTGTGGGTTTAGGGTTGGAGGTGATGCCTATCAGTTTGTGTGTACTAATTGCTATCTTTGTGCTTTAGCTACTCTAATTCTGTTAACTGGGTTTTGTTTTTCTTCTTATATTTTTTGTGGGTTTTAGGTTGTATATGATCCTGAAGGGAGACTAGACACATATGCTGATGTGGTGGACATGAATGCTATGAATTCTGGTCTATCAAGACTCACCCTGTTCTCACCTTGCAAGGTGAGATACTGGACTTATTGAATCGGCTGCTAGCATCAGTTCAAGAGTACAATAATTATTTTAATTTTTGTAGATAAATGTGTTCTTGAGAATAATCGGCAAGAGGACTGACGGGTTTCACGATTTGGCATCTCTCTTCCATGTAAGTTCCCTAACTATATTAATTTGTATAGATGCTGACTGCTTCATACGTGTATTCAGTGAGATCACTGCTTTATGTATTTGATCGGTGTTTCTAGCTGTATGTCGCGGTGGTTTTTGTAGACTGTAAATACATAATAAGTATTAAGTTTGTGGCTGCTTTTCAAGACTACCTGATTGTTAGGTGTGGGTCAGTTCTTGTCCTTTGGACTTCATGTTTTGCGAGACCTGGAACACAGTGTTCTAGTATTAATAATTGAAAGCAGTGAAGACGTTTTAAGATGGAATTGGTGCTATATGGAAGCAGGGATTTGGTCTTTGATGGGTTGGTGTGGTAGTGATGTTTTAAGCGTAAGCAATAAATATGCTGGGAAGAAAGTCTGAGATATCTTGTTATGACAAAGAGTTACACTGCTGGAATATTTTTCTAATCCTCTCTATCATCCCCGCATCCATCAATTAAAAGAGTTAATTTCATTCTATGGTTGTTTTACTTCGCCGTAGTGCTTGAGCAGCGAGCCTTAGGTTGAGGATTTTCTAAACCAAGGGAAGTAAAACGGTGCCTGGTGGCTAAAGAAGTTCATTTATCCGAAGCAGCCTTCAAGAAATTTTCAATTTGTTTAGGTTCGGCTGATGAATGTCAGCAGAAGCTAGGCGCTTCGTTCTAGTCACTTATTAAAGTAACGGTTTCACTTCTTTTAGGAGAGAGGACAAAAGATTTGAAAACTTAGAAGTGCAAAAAAGATGAGTTGTAAGTTCATCTAAGTGAAAAGTGAATTCCTAGTTATGCATACCAGTATACCACTGGAAGCTTTGAAAAAGTATGCTTATCTCTCTGTTCATCTCTATAAATGAGATGCGTGAAAAAAGTATGTAAAAGATCAAGAGGTAGCTCAAATTGGTGTCCAGATGAAGGATCTGTATTTAGGCTAGATTACTATTCATTGCAGCTTATAGGGATATGTTTCTGGAAAAATCTTACTGTACTAGTTACATTAAGGTATGTAATTGATTGAAAACTACATAAAGGGCAGACAGTGCACGAAGTCAGTGGAAGGGTCGGACCCACTTTGGGGTCTATAGTATGCAGCATTACCTTGCATTTCTGCAAGAGGCTGTTTCCACGACTCAAACCCGTGACCTCCCGATCACACGACGATAACTTTACCGTTGCGCCCAAGGCTTCCCTTCAGATGAGGGAAAACTCTCTAATGTAAATGGAACGATTATGGGTGATTGAGACAACACAATGATGAATGGGGATTTGCTGATGGTAATGGGTGATTCACTCGAGTAGCAAATGCTTGTTGAAATGTATGATGGTGTGGCACAGCGCCCATAACATGAGGGTCCTATTTATAGAAGAATGTGGTGATCCCTAGGTCAGGATAAAGGAACATTCTTGACCCATGATCACTAAACATTCTTGATTTGACCATTTCAGACAGAGGAAGAAGATAAGGCCTACGGTCTTCTTCTGTTCCGCTCTGCCTCATCTGTTAAACTTCAAGTGAGAAACCATTCTTTCAACAAGTTGTAGGGCCGCGGTGGTGCTATCTCTCGCAGGGTCCTTGAGAGATTCTCAAGCCCTGGCTGAGCTGTCCTCACCGCTATGATCCTTACTCTACCCCGCCAACCCATAAACAATCTCAAACCCCCTGTAGGGCTCTGGGACCAAGGTGTGATCTCTGAACCGATGATGTGTCTCACTGTATGAGACCCTCTCCGCGGCCCTTTGGCTTTGGATATTTCAAACAGAACTCTTGACCGGGGGCTTAAGTGGGCTCAAAGTTGAGGCCCAAATCGGCTCACGTGCTTGAGGCTGTTTGCCTTCCTAAGCCCATTCGTCCCTGCTTCGGGAGGGCGTCGTTTGCATATTCACACCTTGTAATCCTTCTAACAAATGTGGTATTCTCGTGAATGCCCTGGTCTATAAGGTGTAAACACATTGATTTGCACAGTTTAGAACTCACTAAATTCTAGATCTGAACTTCTGTCTCTGTCATCACAGGGTTAGAAAGGAGCTAATTTTCATATTAGTCCTATGACTCCTATCTATGCGAGTCTATACCTGCCAGTCTATTATGGACTACAAGATTTACACTAGGTGGCATATTTCCACATACTGTATACCACAGTAACTCCAAAGAAGCTCCACGGGAGGCTATGAAATAGATATTCGTTTAGTTGGTGATGTACCCATGTTAGTCTAACTTGATTTTCGCAAGTAACATGACTTGCATTTGTGACTTTGCCAGGGTGGTTGGTTGGTAGCAGGTTAGGTGGCTACCCTTTTTTATAGGGATCTGTTACGGGACTATTGGGAACTTTCACAAGCGGATAAGAGGCTGGAAGATGGAGTATTTGTCTACACGGGAAATGCTAACACGTATCAGGAGTACTTTAAAGAGTCTTCCTACCTTAACCTTCGGTGTTCTCGGCTTTGTCTATGTCCCTGTGGAGTATATTAAGGGATTACTCTGTGACGTTCAATTCCTGACAGGATGTTGATTATTCGAGAACTTTTTTAGGATAAAATTTCAGTGCACTCATGTTGTATGTGCAAAGCTGACTCAAAAGCATGTGAATTATGCCTTGCTTCATTGTCTGGATATTTTGGTCATTATGGAGTTCTTTCTTTGCACTTATGGGGTTTGTTCTGTTGCCCCGGTGCTTCATTTACCGTGGTGTTTTTTTTCTAAGGGTTTAGGTTTTCTTTTAACAAAGTCTGGCGGTCACAATGAAGTTAGAATCTCATGCTGAAATTAGTTTGAAATTCAAATATTTGATCTACACGGCAGAAAGGAACACTGGAAGTCCACTCCAACAGCAGGAGAAGCAAATAGAGTATCATTGTCCTCTGATTTCTCTTCACTCCAGCGTCCAATATCTGGTAAATTAGCAGCATATGCTCGCATGACCGAATGCTATCTGCTACAGCAGATATACTAATCTCATTCCTACATGAGGAAGAGGAACTGATCCATGCAGTAAGCTGGGAAGTCACAATAGGAGATTCATGACATGAACTCTCTGCCTTGCTGTGTTGTCAGTTGGAAGGGGAGTAGAATACTATGGTTATGTTGTTTAGTGGAAGGGCAGATTAGATGATAAGTACTGAAGTCTGAGGTAAGCCATATTATCGAGGGCCCTGTTCAGTGATCGTTATATTATTTAGCTACATATTTTTTGAAATGGATGCCACACGTCTGGGCAATGAGATGAATTTCCAGTGGAGAGGATAAACTGATAGCATATGTATCCAGGCAGGGGTGGGGGGTGGGGGAGGGGATTAGAGTACTATGCTTATGTTGTCTGTCTATCAGAAAGGTAGAGTACATGATGGGCCCTGAGGTCTGAAGTGAGCTATATCATTGAGGGCCTTAAAGTTTAATTTGTGATCTGCCTTATAACTTGAGTTTCAAAATTGGATCCCCATACATCTGTTTCAAATAACCGTATGTTCCACGTGAAAGGATATACTGATAAACTCATTTGCGTTTACATCTCATTAATGTTGGTGTAGCGAGTGGCGATTTTGTGTGTGTGTGTGCGGGGGGTCAGTAATATCCGTTTTGCAATAATATTCCCTCTTGAGAAATTTAGATTTTAGTGAAGTTAAATTGACATCCGAAGTATGGTTTATACTTTTTCCACTTCATTATTACTTCTCAGTTCTCAATCATACCATGTTTTTGTTTGAATCGTTTGCTTCCATTATATATATTATTATATTTTAAGCCTTCATTCAGCAAAGACAACTCAACATTTCCAGCAGATGTTATGATATCTTGAGCAATTAGATCATACACTATTTGTATGATGTAAGGAAATTTGACTACTCTACTGAAACTCTGGATGGTCATTTGCATTTGCACAATTATAACATGTACTCCTTACTTTTTCTCATTAGCACTCCGAGGTTGCAATTTGTGATTTATTTCAAGGCCAACATACTTGGAGATGAGCTGTAGTATACATTAGTATCACAGGTAACTAGGGATAGCAAACATTGACGTGAAGGTGAGAATCATTGATTTCTATTAACATAACCCAAGGGGGTTTATATAACAAGTACAAATAGAAGCCCTAAGGGCACGAGTGTAAATACACATATTTGTAATTCCTACACTCCCCTGCACGATGGAGGACCGAGAGTGAACTCCAATCTTGGACCGGAAAGGTAAGAACACAGCCCGAGAGAGTGCTTTGGTGCGGCAGTCCGCGAGTTGATCAGCGGATAAGACGCTGGAGATACGAAGTTGACCCGCCTGAACTTGCTCACGCACGAAGTGGAAGTCAAGTGCTATGTGTTTCATGTGAGAGTGAAAAACCGGATTGGAGCATAGATAGATGGTGCCAGTAGCGGTAGCAACAGCCCGATATTCTGCTTCTGTGGATCAGCGGGTAACTGTGCGTTGTTTGCGAGACACCAAGAGATGGGTGATTCACCAAGATAAATTAGAAAGCCGGAATTAGAGGAATAATCATAACGATCAGCAGCGCAAAAAGCATACGGTATGCAGGGTCCGCGACGAAGAACAATACCCATATCAGGGGTCCCTTGGAGATAGCGTAGTAGACGCTTTACAACATTCCAGTGAACAGTGGTGGGTCGGTGCACGAACTGAGAGAGCTTGTTGACCGCAAAGGTAATGTTGGGACGGGTAAGCAAGAGATACTGTAAGCTGCCGACTGTCATACGTTATTCCCGCGCATCTGAAAGCGCTATGCCATCGGTGAGTGAGAGGCGAACAGAAGTATCCAAGGGGTTTGCACTGGGTTGGCAGAAGACATCCAATCGCAACAATTAGTCGTGAATGTATTTTTGCTGAGAAAGAAGCAAACCGTCTGCATGTGGAAGAACTTCCACCCTAAGAAAATACGAAAAACTGCCAAGATTCTTGAGTGAGAATCTGCTGGATAAGAAGTCAATGAAGCGATGCACGACAGTAGCATCACATCCTGTAATGATAATGTCATCACGTAGACAAGCAGATATAAAGTGGCACGCATGCGAATTAACAAACCTCTTCCGAACAAGAAAATACCTCAGTTCCTTATACCATGCCCATTATGCCTGTTTGAGGCCATAGATCGCCTTCCGCAGTTCGCACACGTGGTGGGGGTGATCCTGATTAATGAAACCCGAAGGCTGTGCCATGTAGACTTCCTCATGTAAAGTGCCCTGTACAAAGGTATTGTTTACATCAAGCTGTTTCCGAGGCCAACCCTGACAGATAGCAAGCATGAGAATAAGAAGAATGGTGGGTGTTTGACAACATGGCTGAAGGTGTCATGGTAGTCGATGCCCGGGCGTTGATGAAAGCCCTTAGCCACTAGACGGGATTTGTAGCGATCGAAGGACCCATCGAGCTGTACTTAGTTCGAAATACCCACTTACACCCAACAAGACTCTCATAAGGGAATGGAGGGACCGGATCCCAAGTGTGGTTCCTGAGAAGAGCATCAAACTCAGTTGTCATAGCAGACCGCCACTGAGGGGTGTGGCAGAGCTAGGGTAACCGTAGACGGTTCGGTGTCCGAGGAAGAGGAGGAGGGGACCTCAACAGTGAAGGAGTATTTGGGACGAGAGGAGAGTGTGCCATCCTTAGAGTGAGTGTCCATAGGATGAGAGGAAAGAGGAGCAGCTGGTGTAGCGGGTGGGGCAGCGGGAGGAGCGGACGAAATGGATGAAGACTGAGGTTGACGAGATCTGTGGGTAAAGTGGTGCGGATACGGTTTTGTAAGCCCACAAGATGGTGGAACAGGAGTAACATGTGCCGTGGGGGTAGACAAAGCTAGAGCTGGAGACGTAGAGGGGAGGGGAAGAAGTGTGGTGGTGGGGCCAACCCAGTCGACAAGGAGATTGGATGGAGAGGGTGAGGAAGTGGACGTGGGCTGACGAGGGAATGGAAACGAGGACTTGTCAAACTGGACGTGACGAGACACATAGAGCCGATGAGATTCAGACTCAAGGCACAAGTAGGCACTATGAGTGATTGAATATCCTAGAAGGACACAGGGAAGTCAACGATCATCCAGCTTGTGAGAGGAGTAGGGGCGGAGCCAAGGATAGCAGAGACAACCAAAGACTCGAAGTTTGGTGCGGAAGGTAAGCTCATAGGGGGAGCGCATTTTGAGTGATCAAGTGGGAAGACGATTGATAAGATAGACGGTAGTGGCGAAGGTGTAAGGATACATGGATGCATGATGAAGAAGGGCTAAACCTGTTTCAACGATGTGGCGGTGACGCCGTTCAGCGTATCCATTATGCCGAGGGGTGTGTGGCGGAGTGGTTAGGTGAGAGAGATGCCATTTGTAGTATTGTACTTGCGAAGTGCGATATACTCCGTGCCATTGTCAGAATAGAGAGTTTTGATACTCTTTGTACAACTGTATGCATTGCAAGACAATGAATCTAGAGAACTGTTGATTGAAAGAGAAGACTGAGATACTACTACGACAGATAGGGCCTGTTGGATGACCAAGACGATGATGCTAGGCAGAAAAAGAAGGACGAGACTCAGAGACTAAGGCCAGCGGAAAGGGACTGGAGGAGAAAGCTGGCCACTCATAGATGCCATCTTTAAGCGGACCAGTGAGGAGAGGCGCCCCGGTAGTACGATCCTTCAAGACAAAACCAGAGGATGAGAACTCAACAATAAGAGTATGAGCGGTACAAAGCTTAGAGACGGAGATAAGATTACGCTTACTAGATGGGACACATAGAACATGAGAGAGAGAGTAAATGTAGGAGAGGAGGAGGGGAGGGACACCGAACCAGTGTGTGTAATGGGCAGCCATGTTCCATCACCAATCATCACATTCTCCTATTGAGAGTAAGGCTGATGGAGGGACAGTTTCTCCAGGTCTGTGGTATTGTGGTGGGTGGCCCCACTGTCAAGAAGCCAGGACTGTAATGAAGATGCGGCTGGAGGGGCAGTGGCTATGTGGACTCTCGGCTGCAACTGAGTGGACCCAGATGAGGCGGTGTCTAGAACCAGATGAAAAGAGGCCCTGACTGTGTTGGGGAACCCCAGACTGCTGAAAAAGCCAGTCAAACTGTGCACATTGTTTGATGCGATGTCCCTGAACGCCACCCCTGACAGAGACCAAGATCGGGACGCTTGGGCGCGTCTTGATAGGGAGCTGAGGGCCAGGCAGGAGGTGGACCAAGGATGGAGAGGGAGCCAGGGGGAGGAGCCATCATGAGGCAGCACCGATTGTTACAGCGGTGTGTCAATTGGAGAAGAGGCAGATTTGTTTTTTTTTGAAAGAGACACGAGGAGGCTGCGGCACTGCTTTCTGGTGATCAGGCGACGCCTGGATGAGCGGTGCGTGAAGAAGTGTAAGATCGGCTGTAGGAGAGCGAGGCGGCAGCGGCTTTTCGCTGCTGCTGTTGCTGTTCGATCTGTGCGCAATCGGAAGGGAGAGAGATCGGTGTCTGGAAGGACGGCCAAGGTGGAGATCTGCAGCCGGTGATTTCCAACTGGACTGAAGATCGGGGTCGCGGCTGCTCCTGTTCCTTGCGGAGAACCGGGAAGAGAGCGAGAGAGAGAGAGAGATGGTGATCGACGAAGAGGGGGGAATGCTGCTGCTCTTGGGTTTTCTTGTGTAGAATCGAAGGAGAAAGAGAGTGGAAAACAATAGGGTTCTTCTTACTGGATCAGAACATGCTCTGATACCATGTTGAACATTGACGTGAAGGTGAGAATCATTAATTTCTGTTAACATAACCCAAGTGGGTTTATATTACAAGTACAAATAGAAGCCCTAAGGGCATGAGTGTAAATACACATATTATTCCTACAATAGCAATGAGGAAGAATGGGTGAACCCTTTGGAATTTCTCATCCTATCCCCGCTGACGCCTGTCACATTTTTATCCCATCTTCTATCCATGCGGTTCCGCTTCCTACCCTGCCCCGTTCAGTTTCAAGTCATTGGATACTTATAGACAAGATTGTCTTAATGTAGAATAAGAAGTAGAAAATCCCAAAATAAGCTTGAGTACATTCTAGTCACAGACTAAGAGTTTGACTACAGATTTCTTTTATCATATTGTTATAAGCAATGTTGTAGCAACACGGTTATAAGTAATGCATATTAAATAGAACATACATGAACGTAATATAGGTGATAACTGGGGTTAAGCTACGATGGGTTCAGGGATGGTAACAGTGTGTGTGTGTGTGTATATAATTTCCATTCCCATCCAATTTCCCTGTAGTCTTTGGTGAACCAGATTTCGTTCATGTCCCATACCCTACCTCTCAGGGATAGGTGCTTTTTCAGTGTGGAAAGTAGCAGCTCGCGACAAGATCTTGACAATTGAGAACTTGGTTCGTCGCTGTCAGGTGTTAGTTTTTGATGTGTTTGTGCAAGTCTAGTTCCGAATCGGTTAACCACATCCTGCTGCATTATTCTGCCGTGCGGCTCTTCTGGCGTCTGATCTTATTGACTTTCAGCATTTCTTGGGTTGCTCTTGCTACAGTCAGAGTTTTCGACTGTTTAAGGTGGGAGTTTGGGTTGAGAAAGAGAGGCAGAAAGTTCAGCGACTGACCCCTTTGGTTATGTGGATTATTTGGAATGCATAATAGACCGACTTTTGATGGCGTTCGCATCTCAGACTATTTTGTTACATGCCTTCTTCTTCTGTTGCTTTCTGAGTGGTGCACCAGCATGCCACTCAGCTCCATTGATCAGTTGTTTGATTTACTAGATTCATTGGCCTAGTCTACTTAATAGTTTTATCTTTCCACTTTCGCTGTGTTGGTTACGAGATTATAATCTATCAAACTCTTTGCAGACGTTCTTTTTTATTTTTTGGCACCTTTGAATATTTAGGGACAGGGTCCCTCGAGTTGAAAACTGCCATCCTTAAAGGAGCGCATGCAAAATAAACTGGAATTAACTAATTTGATGTTCTTAATCTTATATAGTGTTTCTTGTTCCTAACTGATGAAAAAGATCATGTAAAATGTTAGCTACAAATCAAACTTCGTAAACATAATGACCAGGTTCCAAATGAGTGGGTGATTACCTGGAAGAATATAACCTGAGGCAAATTTAGTGAGATGGTATAATTATGTTATATTGTAGGTGGAATTGACAAGAACAATCACTATAGGAGACACTGTTTTTTCCTAGTATCAGTCTTTTCCCATTTCTCATTACAGAGTTGTATGTGCTGGATGATATTGTTTACTTCCGCCGTCCCACAAAGGTTGTCCATTTTCGGAACTCCAAATTTTATATGAGACATGCAATCAATACACTCAGATTGCAAATTCGACACACAATTTCCCAAATTATCCCCATTTTTTCTTTTCCCAGTAACATGTATCATCCATATTTATGGGCAATCATGAAAATCATTATATTTTCAAGCTTTATGAAGCAAATGGACAGCTAATTTGGGACATCCCGAAATAGAAAAATGGACAACCTTTGCGGGACAGTTGGAATATTTGACATTCCAACGTCAATTTATATGGATTCTTTGGCTTTGGTAAAAGGAACAACTGCTCGTTTTCTTTCTGCAAAGTGTTCTTAAAGCTATTAACCAATCTGGATTTACAGAGTACCTCCCAGAATCATCATTGTTAAACCACTTGAACTGCCTATTCATGATTTATTATTAATGTTTCTTCTGCAAATCATATTTTGCTGTAAGGAGGAAACGCGAAGGAAAATCTCTTCATTTCTTAGTTTTCTTTTTCTTCCTTTCCCCTTTCGCTACTGTAATCCTCGAAGTAGAACTGGGAAGAATTGGTGACCGGATGGTGTTTATTTTATGCTATAAAGACCAGATTTCTTTTATAACAAATACACATCAAGAAAATAAAGAGATTGAGGTCTTACCGTCCTAGTTAACTTTCTTATGCAGACTAACTCGTTTAATATTATCTATTGCAGCAAAACTCTTATCATCCCTTTTCCTAATTCTCTTCTCAAACTAAGTGCTATTTCTTCTACCTAAACTCTTCCTACCACTTACATTTTCAGGTGATAAGTCTTGGGGATAAAATTAAGTTCTCTTTGGCCCCCTCAAAAACTCAGGATCGCTTGTCAACCAATGTTCCTGGAGTTCCGGTTGACGAAAGAAATTTGGTAAAAGAACATAAACTTATGCTCTCTGAATTTTTTTCTTGATTTATTTATTTTCTTTCTTTATGAGATTTCAACCTACGTTTTGCAGATCATCAAGGCCCTCAATCTTTACAGGAAAAAGACCGGAACAGACAAATTCTTCTGGGTAAACTTTTAGACACTAAAGAATGAAAAATTATGCTTAGAGACCGTTGTTATGTCATCGAGAATTAGTGCTGATTTTCCTTGTAAATCTGTGAACAGATTCATCTTGATAAAAAAGTCCCCACTGGTGCTGGGCTAGGTGGAGGAAGTAGCAATGCTGCAACTGCTCTATGGGCAGCCAACCAGTTCAGTGGCGGGCTTGCTACAGAAAAGGAACTTCAAGAATGGTCAAGTGACATTGGCTCAGATGTTCCTTTCTTTTTCTCTCATGGAGCAGCCTATTGTACTGGTAGAGGCGAGGTATGTCTAAGAGATAGTTTAAGTTTGATACCTACAGATCTGGGATTTCCACGTTTAACCATCTTTGTTTTTAACTGTGCATGCAAGTTTCCACACCGAACCATCTTTATCTGTTTCCCTAATATCGTTCCCATGTTCCACTTTCTTTGCTTGTTGCCACCTCAACTGAACTAGTTGGGAGATGATGAGCAATGCCATCGCTATCTGCATGATATCCTTTTTTTCAGTTGCACAAGGGCCTGAGAGTCATGTTAGGGAGGTCTCACTCGAAATATGTTTTGGTTCATCCAGGTTGTTGAAGAAATTCCTCCACCCATTCCTTTTGATATGCCAATGGTACTTGTAAAGCCTCAGCAAGCATGTGCCACGGCTGAAGTTTACAAGGTATTTGAAACTTAAAGTTAATGAGCACATCAAAGGTGATAAATGTCTTTGCTCAAAGCATTAATAAAACCTTTTGGTCTATCAGCGTTTCAGGTTGGACCAATCTAGTAATATTGATCCATCAAATTTGTTGGAGAGGATTTCAAGAGGCGGAATCGCGCAAGATCTTTGTGTCAATGACTTGGGTATGCCTTCAAGTAGAATACTACTTGCTTCTATTTGTTCCATCTGAAGAGTTGTAGCTCAATCTTACTCATTGCTCAGTTCAAATGTAACCCCTAGTTGCTTGTAGATAGGCAAGTTTGTCTAGTAAAATATACATGCTAAAGCTTCTCTGTTCAACTATGACAGATCATAGGAATTAATCTAGAAAAACTTAAACTTGCGCGAACACCCTAGTGTACTTGCATCACTATTTATATTTTTCATGAGCTTATTCTACATCTTTGATAATGAAGGTTCTATTAATGTTCTAATAGGATCAGCACCGTCACTCGACTTTCTGTTCGTCTGCTGACAGATTTTTTTGTGGTTTGTAGAACTTCCTGCATTTGAAGTGCTACCTTCTCTAAAAAGATTAAAGCAACGTGTGATTGCTGCGGGGCGTGGCCAATATGACGCTGTCTTCATGTCTGGAAGGTAAACCCATGAAATATTGTTTGATATATTGGTTACTATTTTGCTCCCTTGATCCCATGATCTCAGAACATGATATTGTCCATCCACTTAACCTTTTGTAGTCTTACAGTATGTAGGTCCGCAACATCCCTGAGAGGTGGCTTGTTTATTGTAGTATGAAGGGTTATTATTGGGAATAACGACATCTTTAGAATGGCTGCATGTCCTCTGAAAATGTTGTAAATACCAATAGAGACTCATGATGATAAGGAAAGTTTTAGTTAAAGCAAGTGATTGTGGGAAAGAGGCGATAGATCTCTTTTTGTCTTTTACGTTGCCACTTTTCACGTTCACCAAGAGTTGGAATTGATTTCCTTGTTACATCTCATTATATCCTGGGGAAACTTTAGTTTCAAGTAGGATCCAGTTCTCGCTTGGCAGGTCCAAGAAGCTGTAGAATACCAGTTCTTTTATAGGCTTCAACAACTTCACGAAAGGCTAAAAGAACTTGTGGTTTTGCTGTCGTTATATGTAGGACCATAACACAGTGTTAGTCTTGCAGCTTTACCTTGCCTAGCCTAAACCATTTGAAATTCAATTGCTGAGAGCTTGCCAAGCCTCACTAAAGTTTCAACATTTTTGTGTGTGGCATTCTCGTTCTCTCTCAAATGCAATTGACTAAGATTTAACCTAACCCTGTCATCACCCTCTAATATTGTGGATCACTAAATCAGTTTGTCGCGTATCCAGTCAAATACTGTCGTAGTTTAGTGGGTTTTCAATGTCGGTGCTAATGAATATGTGTTCGAGGATGGTGACTTAGCTAGGGATATGAAGTGGGGTTGCGATTTCAGAGCTACTTATACAAATATGGCTGCAAAAGTGAAGGAGGTAGTGGCGTCGCCAATTGGGTAAGGATTGCACCAGGGAAGAGAGGAGGATTGCAGTAGTTTGGTGGTGGGGACAAAGCATTGGAGGTCTGATATTGATCACTGTATTTAGTTAGGAGAAGGACAGAAACCTGGGGTTGAATTGTCGGTGGGGGAATATGTAGGAATTGGATGGCAGCAGGATGAATATGCAACGATGTAAGATGAGGAGGATCACCTAAAATAATGAGGAAATATGGTGTGTGTGTGTGTGTGTGTGTGTGTGTGTGTGTGTGTGCGCTCATGATAAAAAATAGTTCTAGCTAACACTATCGACAAAATTGAAGCTAACATTAGCTAGTTAATATGTTTCCCGCTTTGAAGAAGAACAAATACTTGTCTGTTGGGAATCTATTATTCATGAAAAGTATTGTAGACTAGGAAGTTTATGAACTTCCTAAGCGCCGCGAGGCAGCTGTTCTGACGAGCTAATTTGGTCGGGCATTTTTGGGTATAATTGAAAGTAGGTTTGGTTCCTTGTAACGCACCTCCACGTTAGTGATATTGTTACATTCTCCTTCCACTTCGAAACGGTCAAGTTACCCCCTCCAGTTGCAAATTTTTTGCAATCAAGGCTTCAGGTAAAAATGATTATCTGCACAGAAATAAAAAGATTATCATAAAAAAGTGAAATAAAGAAAAAAATAATTAGACCAAAAAACAAAGAAACGTTGAAGCAGAAGCAGTCGAAGAAGAAAAAGACGCGGGTTATACCTCTCTCGATTGTCCCTCTCTGCCTCTCTCTCGCGGAGTTCCATGTTTGAATGGAGTTGAACGAGGAATTGAACGAGGTTGTGGTTCGATTTCTGTTTCAATTGAAATTCAGGTGGATTTCAATGGAGAGAGAAGAAGGGATGGGGCTGGTTGATTCGAGAGTAGGCTGCGATTTTAATATAGGTTAGTTATGATTTGAATCTGGGTGGGTCTGCAATTTAGATTGGTCGATTTGCTCGACAATCTTCTCCCTCTCTTAAATGATGCTTAAGTTGGTGTTGAGAGCGGTGATAATGGCAATGGATGTTTTCTATGGCTTGGGTCGCCGACTTTAATGGTAATTGGTTCTGGGTTGGGTGATGGGTGGTTTGTTTTGAGTGGAGGTGGCGGTACTGATATATCCGAGGAGCTGTTTTTGTTGCCGGGAGGTGGGTTTGATTGCGGCCAGCTATATCAGAGTTATTATGTTATGAGTTGAGTCCTAAGTTGTCAAAGTATTATACAATCGATCTTGACATTTTTGTATGGTGCATCGTATCGTGTATCGTAACTATACGTACAATGTTTTTTTAAGAGCTCCAAAACATAGTAGAGCCTCTAAATATGCAGTAGCTATGGTTCTTATATACTCAGATGATGGACATATGTGATGATGGATTTGTTAGAATATCAGGTGATCTGACCGGAGAACAAATCTGCCCATTGGCGTAGTTTTGATAAAAACACATATGACAAAGATAGCCCTCCCAAAAATGCATGAATCAACACAGATCACAAAACAAATATCACAAGTAGAAATTTAGGCATTACCCCAAATTAATTTATTCTTCATGATATAAATCTGAAATTTCTAGCAACTTCCAAAAACTTGGCCCTCCCAAAAATAAGCAAGAAACTCCTTAGTCTTAAATAGACAAAAGCCAATAGAATCTCCTAATCTCCAAAAAGCAGCAAGCCAATAACCCAGCTTTTGTTCTTCATGATGAAGCCTCCAGAGCCTCTCAAATAGGACGCTTTTGAAGAAAATATTCGGCGGATAAGAAGAAAAGGAAGTAGCGACTAGGTTTAGAGGATGAAAAAGATCAAAATTTTCCAAAAAACCCTTTAAATTTGGCTTTTTTACATCCGGGCCCACCCGGTCCATTTTCTCGGCAAAACTGTATCGAACGATACAGTGATACGTATTGTATCGGACGATACACATCGATACAGTACAATATCCGATACAGAGTACAATTCGTATCGGCAGAGCCTTGTATCGTACGGTATTGTACGATACGTATCGCGTATTGTACGATTATGAGTTATGACAACAGAGGTTGAACCGTATAGCTTCTCATTGATTAGTATGGCTTGGGTCGTTTATACCACTCCGTCCCACCTGAAATGCACCATTTGACTTTTTCACCTGTAACTGAGTCACTTTGACCCGGTGATTTGGATCGCAAAACGATGCAATTTTTCGATAATTTTTTTAGGTCTTGTAGAATAAGAGTTACTCTTCAACACTACGAAAAAATTATTTAAAAATTGCAAAATTTTGCTATCCAAATCATCGGGTCAAAGTGACCCAGTGAATAGTGGTAGGAGTCCAAATGGTGCAAAAGAGGTGGGACGGAGTGGTAGCAGATATTGTGCATAGACTCCTTTCTTCTATATTTTTTTGAGAAAGAGAATTAATATATGGCCAATTCAAAGCTGCCCCAGTGGTGTGGCGTGTTCGTAATTTATGGAGTAGACCATTAAACCGATGTCACAATGGGCAATAAATTTGGAACTTGGAGAATTTTCCTGAGTTTATGCTGGAATCCATGAATGGCATTGAAGACCGAGAAGTTTATGAACTTTAACCGTTGAGAGCAACTGTTTTGATAAGTCATTTGGTTGAACATTCTGGGGTGGTTGTTTTCGAAATATATAGAAAGAGGAATTGCTTGCAGATTATTCATTAGGGACTTGAAATTAAGATGTTTCTCCCCAAGTGCCACAGAGATCTGTACTAATTACTGCAAACATGACTGATGATATTCAGATTGAATATTATGCATGGGTAACATGAGATGAGATGACACTGCTTAGTACAGAAGTTACAATTTAAAACTCATATTCTAATAACCTGGTTGATGTGATTCTTTATGATATTTGAATATTTATTCATTGGAGCAACATAGTTGGCGCATATTGTTTAACCAATGTTGCAGGAGTTTATTTGTCTAATGAATCTTTCAATATCTTGATACAGTGGAAGCACCATAGTCGGCGTTGGCTCTCCAGATCCACCAAATTTTATATACGATGATGAAGAATACAAAGATGTTTTCATCTCAGGTAAGCCCAAAGATCGATCCTGGCTGTGTTATTTACACGATTTGCTTTTTGCTCCCACCCTGCATACTCTTTTCTAGTCGTGGAATTTTTTTACGAAGACTTTTTTACTGTCCCCTGAGTGGCTTAAATACCATGATGCAAATGTAAAACATGAATTGGAGAAAGAGATGAAACATCTGAATCTTGTATTATTTGAGTGATAAATACTAAGTATCTGTGTAGCTGTTCAGTTACTCAATGTTCTTACTTTGCTTTCATCTGTTCATGTTTGCATAGTGTTCAGATCTTGCTGAAAATTGTCATCTTAACATGGCTATATTGTGTTGTTTTTGTTTCTTGTCTCCATATGTATGCTTGTTATGGGGACGTAGGGTGATTCTAACTTTATTTAATCAAGGAAATCGGCATAATAGTTAAAATCAGCAGAATGAGAGGAAATCACAGAACCATGCAGTTACCATTAGTTTAAAGATTATCATGAATATAAACATCTTTAGGACTTGTTTGGGTAAGGTATAAGGAGGGGGGATAAGGATAATTTTATACACACCGTCCGTGTTTGGGTGCAGTATAAGTAACGTGTATAAGTTATAGTCCTTTATCCCCACGCCCTCAAATTTCCCTACAAGCTTATGCCACCCCCTAGGTGGTGGGGATAGAGTAGGAGTGTAAGAAAGACTAAAATACCCTATATTCACATATCCTGCTTTATCCCAGTACAATCATATCCTACCTCATATCCCAATATGTCTCTTATCCCCCTCATTTTTGTACCTTACCCATACAAAGCCTTGGAACACAAGGTAAAACCTACTTGAATAAGCTCGGCTTAACAATTTAAGATAGATGTCTCTTGCATAAAGAGGATACGACTGTACTTTTGCTGTGAGATCCCCTTGCTGGAACTTAGTTATTGCATGAATACCGCCCTATGCTCCACAAAATTTATAATTTATAATTTTTTATAGAATATATTGCATTTCTTTCTGTTTCTTTTCTTTAGTCCGATCAATTAACTTTAATAGTGTGATTACTGGTTTAATGGATTCTTCATGCAGATGCAAGCTTCATCACTCGCGCAGAAAATCAATGGTATAAAGAGCCTGTTTCAAGGAGTGCTGCCTCATTTGTCGATTTTCCTGTGCCAGCTTAGTAGTGTAGCTAGTGAAGTAGTTGATTTTTTTTATAGTCTCATTTATTGGCTGTGAAACTTCAGTCTAACGTCGCATCCTTTCTTCCCCCCAAGTGTATCTATCATCCTCCTTTTTTCTTTCAGACAATGTACCGATTGTATTCTTAGATGAAATGGAAAAAAGACGAATGTTGGGTATTTTCCCCTTATCGTGGAACTGTCCTGTACACAACATTTTCAGATGGGATATTAGTTAAGACTTGAACATTGCGGTCGTTTTCGTAACAGGTCATTTTAACTAGTGATAAACCATGTCTCGAAATATGCATTTTCAAAGCATCCCTTGTCATGAAAATATAGGGATCTCAGATATTATCATGGCCCTGACGCTTAGTTGGTTACTGTTGTATATTGTTGTGTGCAATACTAAAGACCAAGGCTATATTCATTTGTTGGGAAAGATAGACTAGAAAATGTTCGGAAAAATTATAATGAATTAAAGAAAAATTAAAGAACTCGGATGTAATTTTCTTGGATGTGTTTTAAAGTTCTTTTAAAGAAAATAAGTGGGGAAATGAGCACTAGTAAATTTCTTGTAAAAGTTATGTATTTTTGCATGACATAGGAGGAAAATGTTTTGGGCTGGAAAATAATCATGGTAGGTCTCATAACTTTCTTTCAATTCCTTAAAAAAAACTTTCTTTCAACAACTGAGCACATATGCATGATAGCAGAACGGTTATTTTTACATTCTTCTTTATTTTTTCTCAGCCTAAGAAACCTGACACTAAATCATTGATGTCTAGTCATTGTATATGTTTGGGCTTTCAGACTAACTGGATTTGATTGGACTTGACTAATGAGATAATAATCAGAATTGTGTATGCTTTTGTGTAGTATTAACTCGGTGTATTGTGTCACGTAATCAATTTCAGCTCATCACCCCATGTAAGAGGATGATTAATTCATGGCACCAAGTACTACTTCCTTCGTTTCGCCAGGATTTTATTAGGTGACTTTAGGTAGCTCACTTTGACCGACTAATTTAGAGACGATATGATACAAAAATTTATTAATTTTTAAACATTATAGCGTTAAGAAAGTGTACAATATTATGAAAAGATTAACTGCTATTCAATTAACAAAATGAGACGTTCCAACCAATTAAAGTCCAGTACAGAAACAAACTGTGAGTGATTAGCAGATACTCACTTGTTGTAGAGAATAACGTGGTGCTTTTTTGGAACACTAAAACATTGCTCCCTTCAATAAGGGAAGAAAGGGTTTCCTCCCCACTCTTCCAAAATTTGAAGAGAAAGATTAAGTAGAGAGAGAGTTGTGAAGTCCTCGTCGCAGGGCCGTGCTCGCCAACCCCATCACTGCCCCTGTCTTGTTGGAGTCGCTAATCCGGTGACAAGTGCCCCAAGATTACAATTGAAGATGACCTAATAGACGTGCGCTAAAGTCTAAATTGTTCGCCCCGGATATGGAGAAACATGCACCCACGTTTATTACTAAACGCCCAAACAAAGAAGACAATGTTGACTAAACTACAACTACTAGTTGTGCTTCGCACAATATTGTATGTCCCGTCATTCCTTCATGTACCACTTTCTTAGAAGGAAAATTTCTCTGTGTTCCTTACCTTGGGAAGTAGTACGAAGTTTCCCCAAAAATAAAGGAAGGTAGTATGAAGTTTCAAGCACACCCTAAGAATCGCTTGTCGAACGCAGTTAAGAGAGAGATGGGAAACGATATAGAGAGAGATAAATGCGAAATGAAAGACTCTTGTATGCTATTGCAAGGAACAAGATTTAACCATCACAACCCAACTCAACTCAACAGCATATTTAAGTACCAACACCAACATCAAATTCAAGCACAAGTTTTTGGATTCTGTCTTTTTCTCTTTTTCATTCTTCAGTTTATTATCTCCTTTAACATCATCCCCCAATCAAATCTACAGAGAAGGAGACGAAACAAACTGTCGGGGTAAACTGAAGATATCTTTCTCCTCAAATGGAGAAGACCACTCGCGAGAACCCGCTGGAGCAGACATTTCCACCGAACCGACTCCGTCTTGCAAACCCGCAAGCTGAACTCCGTTCCCATTCGCCATCATAGCCGCCGCAGGTCTCATCGAAGCCCTCCCACTCGAATAGGACAACGGTTCGTACATGTGGTGGCTGTTGTTTTGCAACCCTCCCTGCCACAAACCGCCGCTAGGCCTAGAGCTAGAGGACGAGCCCAGGTCCAAGGACCAGTCAATGTTGGTGTAATCTAAATGCAGCATGGACCCACCTGCTGTGTTCCAATCTACAGGAGACGAGGCGCCCGAGGACCCGTTCGAGCCCAGCCCAGAGAAAAGGCCTAGAGATGAAGCCGCTGCAAGCGTCGGCGATGAACCCATTCTGTTCCACATCGCGTTCCCCCTGCCACCTGCTGAATCCACTACGCCGTTGCTGGACACAAACTGCTGCTGCTGCTGTTGGTTATGATGATATTGATTGTACATTGGATTTGGATTCTGATTTGGATTGAAATTGTTGAGAGCAATGCCTTTAGAGCTGGGAACATGCTGCTGGACGTACCCGTTGGGCTTAACTGTTTCACCATTGGTCGGATACCAACTAGAAGCCGCCGCCGGAGGAGGAGAAGAGCTGATGCTTGTTGATGGACCACCCTGCTTCGAATTAGCAGACTGAGGTCGCTGCATAACTACAACTGGCTCCTTCACTGATCCCAGCTGAAGATTCTTCAACTCATTGCCAAGCGATGCATACCGGGTATCTGGCTTGACATGAGGTATTGTAGCCTGTAACGGTGACGCTAAAGAAAATGTAACAGCAGGATTGGACGCCGCACTGGACCACCTTTTATCTGCCGGAACCGGAACTGGGATCGGGGCCTGTTGTGGTTTCGTCCAGTCTGGTTTAGCTGGTTGAACTTGAACTTTTCTCAAAGCCTGGACATGGACATTCTTGTTCCCCAGTTCCACAGACGGGCCTACTATAGCTGCTGTTTTTGTGTAATTAAAATCCTTTTCATCCCTCTTCTGCTGTACTAGATTAAACTGACTGGGCTTCGGTTGAACCCTCATGGGGTTCTGATTAACAGCTACTGGTAGTTGCTTGTTACTCAAGGTAGGCGGATCGCCGGTTTCTTCTAGCTTCTGCGGAGAAGGGGACGGCGGTTCTTGCTTCTGTGTTCTCAAGGTTTCTGCTGTTTTCTCTAGATCACCTTCACAGGCAACAATAACCCTTTCAACCTCTTGCTTCGAACAGTTGTACCTAATCTCCATGTCTGCAATACGCGCTAGCTCCTCTGATATGTCAATTTTCAGATTGCCACCGTCGTAATTGTGTCCCTTAGACTTGTCTGCTGCTGCTTCTTCACCACCCTCAAAGAGCCACGCAACTGATTCTTCTATTTTGCCTTCATTCACAATCAGAGCCATTGTTGCTCGTTCGGTAGAAAAACCCATCTGAACGAGCTGCGCCGCCAGTGACTCCAGCTTTCTAGACATGAGAAAACCGCTGCACCGCTCATGCAATTCCTGGGCTCGCTTCTCTTTTTGACGCTGGTGCTTTCTCTCATTCTTTTGACGAATCTTTTCTCTTTTGTCATTGTCAGAGCCAGGTATGACCTCGTGACGAGGAAGGTTAGCCGAGCCTTTATCTTTATGCTCTTCTGATTCACCAGACCAGCTGCCATTGTTGGAAACTGTATCATAGTCTAATGCCGCTCCTTTTGATGTCCCAGACTGATCATCTGTTTCATCTATATTACGGAAACGGCTATTTACTTGAAGAGATGAAGCCGAAGACAACGGTGCCGTCTCAAGTGTGTGGAACTTCCCCAAATGCGGATTATATCCGCTGACTGGGATACCACCACCAGTACTGCTAATCCCTGAAACCTTGACAGGAGTTTTTTGTGGCTCCTTTGCAGACTTCTTGTCCTTGGACTTTGATTTGGTTGCTGGTGACATGTCTTCAAAATCAACTTGATTATCTGTAGAGAACAAAGGTGTTTTAATCTATCAGCTTGGTCAACGGTACACCGCTCAGCAGATAATAATTTCAACATATTGACAGCCTTTCAGTTTCTACAACCCTGATATAATGATATAGAGAGAGTACCATGGTAGTACAGTTAGCTCAATAGTATCAGGAACATTGGTAGTACAGTTAAATGAATAATAACAAGTAAAGGTTACACAGAGATGTTGAAAGTGAAGTAAGAGAGATAAAGAGTAGCTCATGAAAACCATTTAACAGAAGATACACGCCAGACGCCAGTAACCACCAAATGGAAACACTTCCTTAAAAGAATTTATTCCTACAGACAAACAAGTAGCTTAAGCAATATAAAACTTCTAGTAAATGTCTGAAGGCTCCGGGTTCTAAGATGAAATTTTTGAGTGAATGACGATGCCAGCCAACTTAGACAATATCTAATCTAAGACAAGAAACAGAAGAAGCAACCACCACATCTAAATTTATATGACGCACTACAATAAATTTAAAGGAACACTCTACTCTATTCAGAACTAGCAAAGGGCACTAGATGAACAAGCTTATTCAGAATAAGATGACCAAGCACTATACTACATAAGTTCAAGATTAGTTATTTCAGAATTCAAACTGGGACTCCAGATAAGTTCTCCAATCAGAGCTTTTTGAATTGTGACTTCAAATGTCAAATTGATACAAGGAGAAAGTGACATCACACACACTCCCAGTATGATTGTACAGAGATCAATCTACCTTGATGATTTTTTTTTTTATGAGTTTATTTACCTTGATAATCACAGTTCTTTCATCTTTTGATGTACACAGAAGTGATGAAACCAAAGGATAAATGCTGCTCTGTCTATGATGAACCAATCAAAGATAGAATTGAATAACTAAACAATGCTGGTGAATGAACATTTCGCAAGTATGATTCGAATTCAAGTTACCGCAACACTACTCAAGGAACACACTGAAGGAGTTTATTAGCCACAGTTCAACAACGTTCTATGAAGTGGCTCAAAAAACAAAGAAAGCTTGCCAGTTCATACATCGGTCAAGGTTAGGTGTGTCATTGGTTGATTTACAAACATTGTCACATTGAAAGAGCAATGGGGTTGCCGCTCACTGAGAAATAGGTCAAAAAATAAAACCTTCGTTTGATTTTGTTTGTGTTCCTCTATATTCCGAAAGTTACCAAATGGACAATAATGCATTGACGAGTCTTGCTCTCACCCTACCAGCATCAGACTTCTTTTTGCATAAAACTAATGTGTTCTGTGTACAGTGTACAAAAAAAGTATTTTAAGAGAATGTTTTGTATATCAAATATATTTATAGTCATGTACTAGTTGTTTAGGCCATGCCTAACTAGTTTTTAGACAATTAGACATTGTACACTTCATTATATAGCAAATTAATATAATGAGTATACAGCGTATTGGGTGTATCGCCAGGATATCGGTGCGTATCGGCCGTGTCACTTGTGAATATGATTCACGTGAACCGTATCGGGTGTATCGGACTCGGCCACTACTTTTTCAGTTAAATATCGGCCGTAACGTAACGGTAACGGCCTTTATTTGAAACCCTGGTGTACACCCTCACAACTTCAGTCATTTGGTATGTGTGCATTACCCATTTCCATCTATATGCAGTTAAATAATTTATCATACTAGAGAAATTACGCAATCTACACAAAGCAATCATGGGTTGGTAAATCCACCCAATTAGATTAATTGCTACACGATGTTGATTTCTTCTTGAAGGCTATAAGCAAGACAAATAACTAGTGGTTCTTAACTATAAGAACTAACTAAAATAACTATAGTGCTACAGTGAAGATCCTAAAACGATACACTAAATAAGTTGATGTTAATGATCCGAGGTTTGTACAAGACCATAAAATCCTTAAAAACCAAGAAAAGTTAAGGTTATGACGCTATGTGAAAGAACTCGTCATCGAGGAATGCATGTTTTGCCTTTGGAATTACGAATCGGTGGAATCGGTGGCCTGGGCGAATTTATAAGTGAATTATTAGATCTCTTTCGCATATAACAATTGGTCCACCCAAACCCCAGCGCAAGTCAACTGAAAAACGACATGGTAACCAAAGATTTGAAGTACTAAGAATGGCACTTCTAGCATCCGCAAAACCATGAATGCCTTGTTGCCAATCCAACATAATGATTCACGAAACAGGAGGAGAACTTGTATCCAGAAGTTCAAAATGGTAAAGGGAAATATGTGTAATTATTAAAATGGCCTACAACAGTTTCAAACTGTCCCTAGTAATTTAAGAAACTTCTTGGGGTTTTACTCTCTGAAAAGGAAGAGAAAGGCATTTAAGAATTGATATTATGATATATATATATATATATATATAGAGAGAGAGAGAGAGAGACTTAAATAGGATGAGGAAAGGGCCCTCCAGTACCAGGAGGTCCATGACATCATAAGGGATTTTAGATGGTGACTTAAACAGAAGAAAAACTAAAACACCAGACTCAATGGTAGATAACTTATAATCTTTAGAAGTATTTGTGGCAGAAGAGTCTATCATTTCTAACACGTAATATCAGAATGCTCTATTGAATTCCATCTACTACTAACAGAAACCAGCTGCACTTAACAACACTAAGTACAGTTGAAAATCAGACACCTCTGAATACCACCCATATGTACATTAGATTGTAGTAATAAACTCGAATGAATCATATCATAACAAAAAAAAGACAAGCCGACCTCAACGAGCTCTCTGCTAGGGAAGAACTAACAGATGACAGATTTAACAAGCCAGATTCCAAAAAAAACTCTTCAGAACTGAAACCAGATAGGCACATCAAAGAAACTAACCCAAATTCTCACCAAAGCCTTTAGATACATAAGTCAAACCACCAAACACACAATGAATACCTTGCACTTGTAGCCCATTCCCATGAAAACAACATTGACTATAAAGCTAGGTTTACAATGTGAAAAAGGAGTAATGCCCTAATTTTTCAGCTTTGCTTTCTCATCCTTTTAATTTGTTGATTCAGACTAATAAAAAGGCTTGAGCAACGAGGAAGACTGCTTATTCTTTCGGTTAACAAAAAGAAAAACATTTTCAAAAGAGGATATTCAGGATAACATGCAAGGACAGACGAATTCGGAATAAACAATCCTCGATCCCTCCGCTCCAGGTAAAAAAAACGAAATCAGAACACATAACACCGCAATTGAAACCCTAATCGAACCAAACGAAACCACAGACAACAAATTCGGTCGAATTCCACCAAGCATTGACGCCAAATCGCAAAAACCGACCTAATTCCCCCAAACAACCACCGCCGAACACGAATTCATTCCACAAATCCAACAATCACGAGCAATAGAACGCAGAAAATGACAACAATCACGATCAATCAACGAAGCATACACGAAACATGAAGGAGAGAGAGAGCGAGAGAGAGAGAGAGACGGAGACCTCACCTGTACCGGAGAGGAGAGACGACGGATCGACGGAGACGAGAGATCGCGCTTCGTTCCCAACGGCGATTGGAGAAATTCTTCCTTCGGATAGAGAGAGAGAGGGTCTGCGAGAGAGAGAGAAGAGAGAGAGAGATATGCAATGCGAGGCTAAAACTGAACCGATCGATTTAGGGTTTTTCCAGAGATCGATTGAACACTCTCAAAAGGGGAAGAAGAAAAAAAATAAACAATTGTGTAGTAATAAAACGGAAGGTATGACACGACGTCGTCTTCTAGCGTCTTCTCTCTCTCGTATTCTATGGATATGTCTACGTGTGTGTCATCCCTTCGCGGACAATAAGCGCGTGGTGTACGTTTAAGTTCGGTGTAATTCGATTACGGTCCCTCATATTTAAGATAACGATGAATACGCCCCCTTTAGAATTAGTAATTTCACAGGTTCCCCATACCTACCGAGAGGCGAGAGGACTTGCATCTGGACCGTTTGACAGCAAACTATTAGAACCCGTTTGGTACAAGATCGAAACTAATAGTTCGAAGTATTATGTATCACTGTAATTTTATTGAGATAAAATTCTTTTTGCGAACTTATATAAGAACGCGGTTACCCTAAAAAATATATATATGAGAACATCGCTGCTTAACGATGTTTTAGTGTGTAATTCTAATAGTTCTTTTATGTCTCCGAGAATAAAAATATGACAAAAATTATTGCTCATTTTGAAAACAAAGTCATAATTATAATGTTTTCCGCTATATAAACGGCAGTGTATGATACATTTTTAGTACACGTAAGAAACAGTTTTTACATGTTCTCTAATAAATAAGTAATTTTTATAGGAAACAAATCTAAATATGTAAACTATAAATGTTCACGCGTTATAAGTAACGCGTAAGTCATAGTTGTGAGTTTGACTTTTTCTACTTCGAATAAGACAAGTAGTTATTCCATTTTTCACTGTTGGATGACGGGAGTACCCGTTACTCAATCGTGTTTTAGCATTTTCTTCACAACTTGATATACTATATATAGAAATTAATCATCAATTATTGAGCTGTACATGCTTACACAAAGTAGTTGAAAATACATATTTCAAAAAAAAAAAAGTAGTTGAAAATACTTCAAATTTATTATTGCTTTTAAATTATTTTTTCTGTGTACATGTATCAACAAGTAGTCAAAGAAGTACTACACATTTTTCTCAGGGAAAAAAAAAAAAGTCAAAGAGGTGTAAATGATATTAGCTCTTTAGTTGGGCCGTACCTTAAAAATTATGTGAAATCAAAAAAGTCCCCAATGCAACAAACATTTGGAAAGATTAACTCACCAACCAATTCGCACTTGTCCAATCCCCAGTGCCACTTGGCTGTTCTACCCAATTTTAAATTAAAAAACCCAATATTATTAAAATGTTAACATTTCACAGATGTGGGAAAAAATATGACCTTTTTTTTTAGAAAAAAAAAATACTAAATTTTGATCAAATGGTTTCTAAAAACGATTTGGTTGATAATTACAAATCTACTCAACCATCACAGGATAAATTATACTACAGCTAGTGGGGCTGTGGGGGTCTGCATGTTTTGTAATTTTACATTTTTCAGGGAAAAGACAAAAACCACCCCTCCAGTACGGGTTATATAAAAAAAATCCTATTGTTTGGAAATATACAAAACTACCCCTGTCAGTGGATGGACGTTAGGCGAAAAGTACCCTTCTATAACAATCAGTTAGTATTAGGGTGCAATCCGACTTTTTTATGACAATTTTGCCCCTATTTGCATTTTTTAATTATTTTGTTCATGTTCTTGGTGTTTTGACCACCACCACCACCGATTCACCGCCAGCAACACCACCACCACCGACCCACCAACAACACAAACAACAACAATAAATAGGCAAATTCACCTAAGCCAAGTCCAACCAGCATACCAATTCACCAGCACCAACTTCTCATAAACCACCATAATTCACCCACATGCTTTTAGTACTCCGTCAAAAACAAAATGAATTTTTCAAGTAACAAAACACAACTACAACTCCACATATATTGACAAACCCAGAAATTCTGAAATGCAAAATGAACCCAGAAATCGCCCCCATCAGCCCCAACTCTCTCCTGATCTTCGTCGTCCTTTTCCACCTTACCACGGAAAGTCGAATCCAACCCCTATTCGGGAGTAGTTTTGTGTTTAGAGATGAAGACGATTTGACAACAACACAGTAATGGGGTTGTGATTTGTGAATCTATTCGGGTGTGGTTTTGGGTTAAGAGAGAGAGAGAGGTGACTGGTATTAATAAAGGCTATAAGTGTTTTGTCTTTTGGGTTCAATGGCAAGCCTAACCCAAAGAACCCAGTTCACCAACCACCTCAATATTTTCTGATGGATATAACAACATTTCAAAAAGGACTATTTTCATTCCCATTATCAATTAACTCTAGACACACACTAGAATCTAATTCAATAATTGCATCCCCGCCCCCCCATCTTTATGAAGCAGCATCTGCAGTCCCTCAAACAAAGCCTAAATCTCCCCATTTAAAATAGAAATTGCACCAATAAATTTTTGACCACCCCAGAAACAGTTACCCTTCTAATTTTTGCAGACAATACCAATTGCCAAGCCATTCCCATGAACATAGTATGCACAATCTGTTGGCATTGTTCCCCAGAGGCAATCAATTTATCGTGACATTTATATGGACTTACTACTCATTATGTTATTGATACGGAGATATGCTAACACGAATGAAGTTCTTAGAATATAAATGTTATATTCTTAAATATCCCTAGTTGAGTACTACAGTTAATAGGACGACTGTATTGCATCGAGACTAGTATGTGTGTAGATTGATATGGGGATATCAAGTCTAACACATGGGTACGCATTAGGAGTAATGGCGTACTAGATTGACCCACCATGAGAAGGCTACATGGGAGTTATGTGAATGTCGCAAGCGCTTCTCATAGTGACAATGGTGTTGTGATCCTTAGACTTGAAGTCACTGGATACTCTAGTTATTAATTATCATGTTTTGATATCGTCAAACGTTACACCGTAACTGGGTAACTATAAAGGCTTTAATCAGACATGATGTGAAGCAAGTTGAGAGGTGGTAGTGATGTAGAGAGGATTTGTCCCTTCCACATAACGGGAGTAAATATCCACGGCCACTCGATGAGTGAGACTTAGGGAAATGAATGGTCATGCTCGAATAAATCAATATGAGATACTAATGTTATTCTTTTATCTAAGTCTACTCACGGATCGAGAAACTATGGATTGAATATACAAGTGTGACACTCCATGTCTTGTGTCCAATCCGGATAGATGAGACAAATGGATTATACAACACGGTAACATTGGTCACAGAGGTTAGTCAGATCACTGACATTCCTATTACTTGGGGGCATTGATGTATTGCTAGATACCGCTCGATGTTTGCAATAAATGTTATTATTGCCAACGTAATTAGTAAACTACAGAGTCACACGCAATAATAAATCAAGCTGGGATTATTGCTAATTAGTTGGACTAAATAGCAATAATGAATTGATTGGACTAAAGTGTAAATTGTGCTCATTAGTTGGACTAAAGAGCAATTGTGGACTAGAATGTAACTAGTCCCACATTGTTGGATTTATGGGCAAAGATGAATTTCTCTAACTATAAATAGGATTTATAGGCTATGAAAATTTAGACTTACTTAATTCCAACACAACACAGTTTACTATATAGCTATAGAGAAAGGAGAAAAGGAATTTTCTCCTACTAGGGTTCAGCCAAGGATTGGTGCCGCCCCTCTTGGAGCCGTCGGCCACCATTGATGGCGCCCATCTTGCTGCCCACGGCATGGTGATGTCGTGGCCTTCTCCCTTCCGCTGCTTGGATGTGCTCCAATATGCACAAGTCCAAGTTTCTCCTTCTTCTCACGATTTCTAGCACCATTGGAGAGGAAACCCGGTTGAGGGTCTATTCGTGTGGATACCGTAGAGACAAATATACTATTCTTTATATGTGATCGTCCCATCCTGGTATGGTTGAGGTAACCTTTCTTCCTTCATCATGTTATGATGCTTCACCTGAGATCCTGGAGGGTTTTGAGCAGAATTAAATTTTTGTATTTCCGTTGTGTGACTTGTATCAAAGCCTTACACAATCAACATTAATCTTGACTTTACCAACAACAAGCGTCTCCCATCACACCCACATAGACTTCAACCCGCGTTAGTCGCGCACATCCAGATAAGCGATCCCGGTCCATCATTTCTTTGAAAATTAATTCGTGTGGTCAATGTTGTAGGTTCTTCTTGTTAGAGCCAAGATCAACGTAAAAAATCTCAAGCTAAGCACATTGCTGACATGATTGCTATTGACAAACTTGAAACAGGTAAAGGTTTCAATCAGATTGGTAGAGTGACGAGAGCTGGAGATACAAGATGGGGCTCTTATTTGAGCTCAATAAGAAGTTTGGTAAACATGTTTGATGCAACCCTTGAGGTCCTCCAAACAATAATTGCTGATGTGAGTACTTCTGCGTAACGTGATGATGCGGATGTAGCCTACGATACTATGAAATCTTATGAATTTATATTCATCTTGCACCTTTTCAGAGACATGATGGGAATCACTGATGATCTTTGTCAGGCTTTACAAAGTAAGTCTCAAGATATAGTTAATGCAATGCATTTTGTTTCATCTACAAAAAGACTTATATAGCAAATGAGAACAGATGGGTGGGATCCATTATTCAACGAGGTGAATTTGTTTTGTGAGAAGCATGAAATAGGAATTCCAAATATGAATGCTCAATATACTGATGGTCGAGGCCGATTTCGTCATCAGAAAGGTGAAATTATCACTATGGAGCACCACTATCGTTTTGATGTTCTTAATGCGTCAATTGATTATCAACAAATGGAGTTAAATAATATATTCATGGAGGATGTTGTGGAGCTCTTGGTATTACGTACGAGCTTGGATCTTAAAGATAATAATGCATCTTTTCATATTAGCAATATTTTGAAGCTTGCAAATGAGTTATATCCTCAAGACTTCATAGACCAAGAAAAGTTGCACTTGGAGTTTCAGTTGAAACATTTTGAGTAAGATATTCAATGGTGCCCAGAGATTCAAAATATTTCTACTATGCATAAGTATGTCAAGTGCTAGCCAGTACAGGTAAATAAGTTATTTACCCACTTGTTGATAGATTGATTCGTCTTATCTACTTTTCCGGTTTCAACATCAACAACAAAACGCGCATTTTCAGCCATGAGTATTTTTAAGACTAAATTGCATAATCGGATGGAGAATGAGTTTCTCGCCAGTTGTTTGGTCACTTATATTGAGAAGGAAATAGCAGTCCAGTTTTATGGTACGAAAGAACAACGCACTTCGCGTGTCATATGCCTCGATGAGGACGCATCCCCAGTCGTGACAACTGTCGAAGCAAGAACCACCATCGCCGCTCTAGTCGTCGTCCGTGTCAACCCAAAACCCGATCTTAGCTTTTCTCCTTGATCTGATCATTATTTGATCTTTGAATCATCTTAGTGAGTCTCTAAAAAACTCTTTTACGTCTTTGTTTAGTTTACTATTTTTCACAATTTATTGGTTCGTCATGCATGCACCCGGCGTGCTTTGAAGACCAAACCAAAGCCCTATTATTCGACTTAGGTGTTTGATGATTTGGACGCATTAAACACGCTGTTTTGGACTTGTTAGTGAACCTTAATCTAGAAAGTAGATTGATAAATCAAATTGGTGTAGTTCGCAGTTGTGGGATTTCGCGCTAGTGACACTTTTGGTAACTTTTCTTACGCAGTAATAGTAATACGAATATAATGATTTAGCGCGCTGAATTTCGGGATGCTTTAGAGACATTTCTAATCGTGTATACAACTTCTAAAGCTTGTTAAAAGAAGTGAAAAATTGTAACTTATATTTAGTAGTTTTTGACTAGTTTGGGGGTAAGTTTGTAATTTTAACAAGTTAATTTTTACTAATTTTAAGTTTATTTCTATTTCTATTATTAAATTTATCTTTATAAATAATAGTGTTATAACTGACAATAATAATATTTTTATAAATACCTTTAAAGCTTGTTTAACTAAATGTTAGCTCGTTGAACCCTTCGTTATTTAAAGACGCGCAGTTAATCCCTTCTTTAATCCACACACAAACCTATTTTGTGAGTTCGTTTAATAATTTCTTAGATTAAGGAAGTTAATGTTTTGGAAATCGTTTAGAGGGCGTCACTAAACGAGTAGCGAAATTGCTAGAGTAGTTGGCTGATGTTTGGTTGAAGATTGTGGGCAGTTTAAAGGTTGATATGGTAGTTGATGTGGATGAGTTATGTCAGAGCCGTGAATGAATCGGTGTTCTCTAAATTTAGATTTTCGGGTGTTAGAAGCTTTAGACGTAAAAGGGTTGTTACTATAACTATTTTCGCACATAATGTGGGTGTTTCTTGACTATTTAGAAATAGGAAGGGTGAATAAAAGGGTTGCTACTGTAATTTTCTTACACAAATTATGGATGTTTATTGTCTATTTGCAAACAAAAAGGGTCAGTCAAAGAGTCGTTGCTGTAATTATTTCGGCACAAATTCTGGATGTTTTTTACTACTTGCAAACAGTAAGGTGGGAGGGGGGCACTTACTAATGCTTAATTATATTTTATATGAAAAGAAGATATATGTATTCAAACTATGCTTGCAAAGAGAAATTTACTAGCCAATTCCAGTTGGTACATCACCTATCAGAACATTTCCAAGCCACATGGGAGTACTATCAACAAAATTGCTCATAAACATTTTCTTTCTAGCCAATTTGACAAAAGCATCAACTAACCTATTAGCACTTTTGTTGACCCAAGCGAGAGAGGTATTTCATTCACTGGAAGCAATCTGGTATCTTCAACAATAGTCATGCTTTCCCATCCTGCTTTATTTGACTGATTTACTTCGTTTACCAAGCCTTTATTGTTACACTCCACCTCCACACTAGGAACTCTAAGTTTCTCGAGATCCAATACTGCATTTCTAAGAGCCAAACTCTCACTATGCTTATCAATTACTGCTAGCATTTGGTGCCAAGCTCCTCCAACATATTGACCAAGATTGTTTATGAGAATCCAGCCTCCGTAACTATCTGCATTACTTGCCTTCCAAGATGCATTAACAACCCGTTCCCGTCTTCCTTCTCTTGGGGGAACCCATTTGGGATCTTTAGTTTTGGCGGGTCCATAACTGATTTTGGAAAATGCACTTTGCAACACCATTTTTGCAGCACTTTGCATAAGTGATAATGGTATTGTAATGCTTGATTGTTTCTATAGGATTTTTTTTATCAAAGATGCAACCATTTTTGTGTAGCCACACCACCCACATTGCACACATCGTTTTCTCTACTATGTTTTTAGTAGCCAGCTCTTTAGACTCCCGTGAATTAGATCTGCTGGAATTTTAGAAGCCATGTCCCAAACCAGAAATGACGTGACAACTTGCGTTGAAAGAAGGCGTGTTCCAAATAATTCCACCTCTTGACCACATAGCAGACATTGATGGTTTACAAAGCACTTTCTTTTACTCACAGTGTAACCTGTTGGTATTGCTTCATGACAAACTCCATCAGAAAATCTTAATCTTGGGGAGGATTTGGGTACTGATTACTTTCCGCACTTCTTCAAGCCACTTGAAGGATGTACCAGCTCTGATCTCATTGTCTTGATTCACAGGAGAACTGATTTATTTATCATTCTTCAAAAGAAAGTACACACTCTTGACATTGTATCCTCCATTCTTGCTCCCTTTCCACATAAGATCATCTTCAACCTGAGTGTTTGGAATTAGGACGGTTACAATCAAATCAACTATATGCAGTGGAAGAGTTTTAGAAAGAGTCGCTAACCTGTAGCTTTTAGAAATATGATTTATGAATATTTGAAATTTTCAACTGAGATATAGATTGAGCTCTTTCATCAAGACTTGCTTTTTTCTAGTTTGGGGATTCACCAGTCATCTCCAAATTCAACATTACGCCCATCCCCAGTTGACAAAAAAGCTCATTTTTTTGGGATCTTTTTTACTTGCCAAGATACTACTCCAAGTTCAAGAGGTCTTCTTCCCATCTTTGCCATTTGGAAGTTACTGTGTGGGAAGCACACACTCTTCAAAATTTAAAACTGGGAGGGTTTTCACCTCCGAGTAAGCTCCACCCTTTCTTTGCAAATAAATCTAGATTGAGCAAATGAAATTCTTTAAATCCAATTCCTTCATGCCTTTTGTTCGTTGTAACTTGTTTCTAGTTAACTCATTAATATTCCCTTTTTATTTCTTACTTCCCCACCAAAATCTTCTAACTAACTGGGACAGTTTCTTGCACAGAGAGAGGGACGTAAGCAAACACATCATTGAGTAGCCTGGTATTGCCTGGATGATAGCCTTTGGAACTACTTCCTTCCCAGCTCGAGATATATACTCCATCTTCCATCATTCAAATTTTTGTTGTCATGTTTTCATTGATGAAGTTCAAAGATTTCCCTTTTGACTTTCCCCAAAATATAGGAACACCTAGATATTTGCCTTCTTCACAGATAGCTGGCACTCCTAAGATGCTGCTAAAATCCTCTTTCACTTCTTCTTGCACATTTGGAGGGTAAGGGCTAGTTTGATAATGCTGTGACGTTTTAAATATCTGCTATGCAGGAAGCCAAGAAGTGTTATGAAAAGTTGTTGTGGAATTCTATAATTCAGTAAATTCTATAATTCGGCTGTTATGGAGAAGCATTTTTGACACTTCGTGTTTGGTAATTAGCGTTTTAGAGTTTTTGTTACTTGCAAAAAGACAATATCAGACATGATTTAATAAATAATTTCATTACAATAAATAATCATTGACATTTATTAACAGATAAGAATGTCAAATAATAAACTTATCGAAAAACATGTTTTGAAAAATAACGCCTCCCCTACTTTTTAAAAGCTGTTGTGGGAAAATAACTATTTTTCATAGCATCTCCAACCCCATGGGAGAGGGAGAATATCGTATAAAAATATGGTTCAACTCTAACCCCATGAGGGGAGGGGGTGATATGGGGAGAATTTTTTCCTTGGGTGTGGTTATGTCCATGGGAAAATCCCCCCTAACCATCCCGCTCTCCTCACGTGGTTGGAGTTTAACCATATTTTTATACGTTTGCCCCTCCCTCATTGGTTGGAGATGATCTCAGAAAGCTAAATAAATACATTTACCAAATACATTAATACTGTTTTTAGATTCAAAAAGAATCATTCTAGAAGGTAAAAGCATTACTAACGTGAAACAACCCGGGATCTCGGTTCAGGGTTAAAGAGACAATCGATAACCAAAAGTAGAAATGTACTATTAAGATTACATTTCGTTTAATGTACACAACAAATCTTGTCGAAATAAATTTACAAAAAAATAAAATAAAATAAAAAGTGCGTGATATTCTAAGTGATCTAACTTAAGCCTGCGACTTCGTCTCGATTCGTGTTCCCATTCCCCCACCTTGATTGATGACATGCGGTTTTAAAATGGCAAAAGCCGACGGAGTTTTGAAGAAAATGATCAGTAAAAAATGAGTAAATACACACTACGACGTGTAAAGCAACGAGTGGCACAGAAACACGAGCTAAATCAAATCCGAAGATTTAAAACAATAAAATTAACATGTTGGGGAATTTGGAACAACTGAAGGTAACCGAGTAACAAAAGCCTCTCAAATTAAGAACATTGAGAAACCACAAGTATTCGGTAATATGTCCAGAGTAAACAAGTCCATTTAAGTTGATAACGATATTAGTTCATGAGTAGCCAAAGCTTTTCAAATCATTTCAATCGTGTAGAGCATATCCAGAGCCACAAAAAACATCAATAGAGTAGTCAAACTTTCTTTCAAGTCCAATTTAACCGTTAAGTTTAGCTGATGCATGTCCAGAGCCACCTGCAGGATCGATGTAAACAGAGGGATCACAAAATAATCACAAAGGGTTCCTTCTAGGTTCAATCAAACCTTATTTCACCCGAGCTTTAAGGGAGCAGATATGTCAGTCCCCGCTCACAATAATAGGTAATAGGCCTTAAGTGTCGACACCCCTATACCGTATAGTGACCCTTACAAGTATAATTAGCACTCTATAGCTCTACAAACCCTTGGCCGCAATACCTTGGTACATTTTGGCTCATCGGGGGCGGATTTGTGAACAATTAAGTTCTATCCAATAATAAGAAGCATTGCTTCAATGGTCTTAGCCATAAGAAAATGGAGGATCGCTTGGCGCCTCCCATTAATAACATAACTCTGTACATCGTCCTAAATCTATTATAGGTATCTTATTACTTTTATTTCTCATATAACCAAAGTTGGTATACAATCTTCACAAGTCATTTCCAAGAGTTCTCAGTATAAATCAATAATCGGAATTTTTCAGTAAAAATCATGCTTTTCATACTCTTTCAAATAAGGCGCAATGTGATAATTAACGTTCTCACATATGTATTTTAGTTATTCTCTTTACCATAGACAAAATCAGATTATTAACTTATCACAAGTAAAGTTTCAAGAATTATAAAGAGGATTCAATTTATATCCAAACAATTTCAAGTATAAATAATGCTTTTCATACTTTTTCGATCAACAAATATTCAATCGAGAAATCACATCAATACTCACATTTTGATAAGCAAGGATCGCACTTATGTACTTACTACTGAGATGAAGCACAACCAAAAGCAAAAAACTAATTCTAGCACTCCAACGACAACCGCTCACCTACGAGGTCGATGTCTACAATCACACGTATAACGTATTCGTTACAACCAATTTATACATCGCTAATCCAAATGCAAACCTACATGACCCATGGTCCTATATGTCACAAATGCACATTTAATGATGTTCACATGTCCAAATAAGTCCAACATAACACTTAGAACTTCAATAACTCAAGTTCTCTAAAAAATGTGAAACTACAATTCTGGACAGAATTGTAGCTCTGACTTTGGAGGCATATTTACCATAACAAAGAATCTCCTAAAATCTTGAAATTAATTTATGATAAACTTACATGTGTCTAGTTACAGAAATATCAAGAAAAGCATTCATAGCTATTATAAAACTCAATTTAAAAAAAATAACAAATACTGCTATGCAGAGAAGAGTTTGGCAAAAACTTTCAACTTTGAAAGGATATTACTACCACTTGGAGAATAGAAATAAAGCTCATCTTCTCCATAATGGACCCTCAATGTGTCTAGTTACAACCAAAGTTTTAAAAACCGGACCGGTCATCGAACCGGTGAGGCACCGGTTCATGGTCGGACCGGACCGGTGGTCGGACCATGTCAATCGCACATTTATATAATAATATATATTTGTTATTTTTTATACGAGAATAGTAAACACAATGGAAAATAGCTAAAAATATACTTGAATGTTGTAATTTAAACCTTATTTAGCGTTGAAGTAGTATTTTTTATAGTAATAGTTATGCTTAAAAAAATAAACACAAACACACAAATAACTAAGAAAGAAAGAAAAGTTGGTTACCAGTATTAATTACAAATGAAGGTTAACTAAAATGATTGCTCTGTTCATACTGTAAGTGCATTGTGGCGTGGTGGTAAGTCTCGCTAGTTTGAACTGTGAGGTGTAGGGTTCGATTCGTCGCCATAACATCTAATTCTTTTTAATTAAAGGACAAAACCGGCTGGTTCGACCGGTCGAACCGCGGGTTCAGATGACGTGGCCCGGTTCTGGTGCATGAACGGTCTTATTACCTGAGCGGTCAAGCACTGGTTGGCCGGTCCGACCGGTCGAACCGGCCTGTCCGGTCCGGTTTTTAAAACTATGGTTACAACACAAGAAAGATGATGTGCCAAAAATTTCTGAAAATGGAATTTTTGATAAAAATGCCAAAACTGGTCCAGAAACAGAGTTTCAGAAAACATGCAAGTTCACATGACCATATCTTCTTAACTAATAATGCTATGAAGGTGATTTTTTCTTAAAATGACCATATCTCAGTATAGTTTCAAAATATGTAAGAGTTAAAAATTTCACACAGACAAAATTTGGAGATAGTCCATATTTTTCACAAAGGTGGTCAAATTGTATAAACATGCAATTTTTTCAAAAATCAACAAAAATTGTTCTAATGATACATGCAACTTATGGAGACTTGATTTTCACCAAAATAACATCATTTTAGGCATTAAGTAAGATTTTTACATGCTCTTGACACAAATGATCAAAACCCTCTTGGGTAACAATGCAAAGAAGATGACATTCACAACATGCATGTGGGTTCTAGTGTAGGTTTAATGAAATAGTCAGAATTTTTGGAGTCAAACACGTGATCTAACCATGAAAATGAAGAATCAATCATGGAAAGGAAGAAATCTAAGACGAAGTATCATCAATCAAAGCAAAACATGACGATGCATGTATGAATTCAAGACTAGAAGGAAAATTTACCCCAAAATTCAAGAAATTGTGAGGAAAATTGTTAAATTGGGCTTCAATCCATGAGAAGAATTGTGAAATGACTCCCCTCCATAGTTATACCAAGCTTAGAATCAAGTTTTTCATGCTATGGATGCTAGAAAATAATATTTTGATTGTGTTTTTGGGAGGTAAACACCCAAAATCGGGAATGGTGTTTTGAGAGAGAGAGAGAAAAGAGCTTCTCATAGTGTTCTTAAAGAGTAAAAGATGTAAAGAATGAGAGATATAGACAAAGGGTGACGGAAATGATGGAGTGTTGATGCAACAAGAGGATGTACACATACATAGATTGATTAACATGATGTATATGTTACGATTTCAGTTTACACACCGTTTTATTGTTTATTACGCGAAAACTGAAATTAATTGGCATAGTAGATGCAAAACTGAATTTGATTCAATAGAACAAGATCCAATTTAACATTGGATGTTAGAATTGGTGAGTTTAATCACATAAGATGTGTATAATTGGGTTCTTGAAAAATTAGGGTTCATGGGCACATGATTGAAAATGGGTTTTCAATTATGGAAATAAATCCATAAGGAAACAACCTTGCTTGGGCAACAAGGAAGAGGGAAGGAAGACTAGGGCTGAAACCCTAGTCGTCCGCCCCCTACCTTACGCGCCAAGCAAAGGCCGCGGGCCATAGGGGCAGCCGGCCTTGGGCCGGGCCTTATGGCGGCGGCGGTCCTAGGGGTTCGGGCCCCTTGTTGGCTTGAACCCCTTGGACCGTTGTAACCCTAATTACCCAAATTTATTAAAATTAAACAAGCGCGTTAAAAATTGGTTTTAACTGTATTATGTGCTTTATTGCATGGTGGATGGATATGGCCTAGGATTGTGGATGTTTTATTGCTTTGTGGTTTGGTTTACGGCCTGCCAGCCGATCAAATTAATGTAATATTTAATTAGGTTTTACGGCCTGCGAGTCGTATTTTTCTCCTCGACATGTGAGGCTTTTTGCTGTTTATTTATTCTAGATGTTAGGCTAGAATTAAATATATTTAGATGATAGCCAAGAACATGGAGAAGAAGACCGGAGAACCAAATGAGCCAAGAGACAAAGAAGACATCCCTAGGCGAGCAGCTATGGTGGAGCACATGGAGATGAGCTCGGCACTTTAGGGCAATCAGATATTATCATTGGCTTGATAATATCATTAGTCTAGAGGCCATATCCATGCCACGTTTATTTTATGTTTGTGGATGTTTATTATTTATGCCTTGTTATTTATTTTTGTGTGTATGGCGATACTGGCGAAAACAATAACAAGATAATAATAAACAAGGTTGGTCTTTTATTGTGGATTGCCCAATCCAAATAAGTAGACCATGTTGATAAGATCAACCAAACAAATTAAAAGGAAAAATCCCTCAATTAAATATTGTGTTTTGCCTTCTCTTGCCAAAACACCCTTCATGATCAAGGTTTATTAAAATTCAGGCTTGCCAAAGCAAGGCGATTTTAATTTACCATGGTGTGTTGCGGACGACACAAGCTAGTAATGTGTGTATGTTGAAGCAAGATGTGTGATGCAACTAGGCAAGAATCAATTGGATTGATGAGCCTAGAGGCATGACAATTAGGAGTTATCCATGGGATAAAGAATAAAACAGTTATTCACCTAATTAGATCAAGAGTTGCATATGATGCAATTGGAATGGTTCCTACCTAAATAATCTATTCTTGGGTGACTTGCCAAAGCAAGCTCAAGAAGAAGTGAAAAGGGATCTTGGACCCACTAGAAAATATAATGATATTTTCCGCATTAATGGCGAGGGCTATTAATCCGAGAAAAATAGTGGGAGCTATATTTGATGATCTAGCCATTGTTGAATATAGTTAAATTGTTCAAAATACTAAAAATTGCACATTTCTCGTTTTGTAGAATTCCAAATGGCAAACAACAACGCATCGACTTCATCCCTACGATCTGTCCTTGAGAAGGATAAACTGTCTGGAACAAATTTCCTTGACTGGTACAGAAACTTAAGGATTGTCCTTAAGCAAGAAAAGAAGCTGTACGTCTTGGACACTCAAATTCCAGCACCACCACAAGACGAGTCTCTTCTAGGGGAAGTGAGGGCACGTCAGAAACATATTGATGACTCTAATGACGTGAATTGCCTCATGCTTTGTACCATGACTCCTGAGCTTCAGAAGCAGCATGAGAATATGGAAGCCTATGATATGATCATACACTTGAAACAATTGTTTCAGGAACAGGCTAGGCATGAGCGCTATGAGGTGTCTAAATAATTATTCAAGAGTAGTCTTGCAGAGGGGAATCCAGTGGGGCCTCATGTACTCCGAAGGATCGGGTACATAGAGAACCTTGAAAGACTAGGGTTCCCATTGGGCCAATATTTGGCCACTGATCTTGTCTTGCAATCGTTGCCTGACAATTATAATCAGTTCATCATGAACTATAATATGAACGAGATCAGTAAGACTCTGCCTGACTTATTGAATATGCTAAAGACAGCGTAACAGAGCGTCAACAAAGGCAAGGGCAAAGCCATAATGATGGTGCATAAGAAGAAGGGCAAGTCAGTTGCCTCCACTTCAAAAGGAAAGCGCAAGAATGTTGCGAAATCCAAGGAAGCCCTAAAGCCTAGTGGAGTCGTGGCTAAAGGTGAGTGTCACTACTGCAGCCAGTCTGGTCACTGGAGGAGGAACTGTCCTAAATATCTGGAGGATAAGAAGCTTGGAATAGTGATTCCACCACCACCATGAATTTATGTTATAGACGTCAATCTTTCTATTTCTTCATCTTGGGTATTGGATATTGGATGTGGTTCTCACATTTGTCGTAATGTGCAGGATTTGAAAAGAAGTAGAAGATTGAGTAAAGGGGAGATAGATCTGCGCGTCGGGAATGGAGCAAAAGTTGTTGCATTAGTTGTAGGCGTTTATGAGCTATCTTTGCCTTCTGGACTTATTTTAGAATTAGACAATTGCTATTATGTGCCTGCTATGAGCAGAAACATTATTTCCGTTTCTTGTTTGGACGAGAAAGGTTTTTCTATTTCAATAAAGAACAAGTGTTTGCTCCATTTATTTTGATAGTATGCACTATTTTAGTGCGCATTTGTCTAATGGATTGTATCTCCTTGATCTAAATAGTCCAATCTACAACATAAATACTAAAAGGATTAAAACTAATGATTTAAATCCTACATATCTATGGCATTGTCGTTTAGGCCATATAAATGAGAAACGCATATCTAGACTTCATAAGGATGGACTTCTAGACTCATTTGATTTGGAATCATATGAGACATGTGAATCTTGTTTATTAGGAAAAATGACAAAGTCCCCCTTCAATAAGAAAGGTGAAAGGACTAGTGAGTTATTGGCACTCATACATATCGATGTATGTGGACCATTCCCCACGCCTGCCAGAGGTGGTTATACCTACTTCATCACATTCACTGATGATTTCAGTAGATATGTATTTGTATACCTTATGAAGGCCAAATCTGAATCCTTTGAATTGTTCAAAGAATTCAAGAATGAAGTAGAGAAGCAACTTGGGAAAAGTATTAAAGCTCTACGATCGGATCGTGGAGGAGAATACTTAAGCCAAGAGTTTGATGAGTATCTTAGAGAGTGTGGGATAGTATCCCATCTCACTCCACCCGGAACGCCACAATGGAATGGCGTGTCCGAGAGGAGAAATCGCACTCTATTAGATATGGTACGATCTATGATGTCTCAAACAGATCTTCCGATATCCTTTTGGGGACATTCTCTAATGACGGCAGCTTTTACCATTAACCGCGTTCCATCCAAGTCAGTCATGAAGACACCATATGAGATATGGACTGGGAAGCGTCCCATAGTGTCGTTCATGAGGATTTGGGGCTGCGATGTCTATGTAAAACGTTTAAAAACAGACAAGCTCGGGCCCAAAGCGGACAAGTGTAAATTTGTGGGATATCCTAAGGAAACTAAAGGATATTATTTCTACAATCCCATCGAGAACAAAGTGTTTGTTGCTCGGACCAACGTGTTTTTAGAAAGAGAATTTGTCTCTGAAGAAACAAGTGGGAGGGCTGTAGAACTTGAAGAGATTCAAGAACCACAAATCACTGAACCGATGATGGAACATGAGCAGGAACTGCAAGTAGTTGTGGAAGAACCTGTTCAGGTAGCACAGGAACTCCGTAGATCAGGAAGAGTGTGTCATGAGCCAGAGAGGTATGGACTTCTCGTGACTGAGCCCGATGACGTACCACTCATAGATGATGAGCCTGCAACCTACGGAGAGGCCATGAAAGGCCCATACTCTAAGAAGTGTCTTGAAGCCATGAGATCCGAAATGGATTCCATGTACACCAACAAAGTATGGACTTTGGTGGAACCACCCGAAGGGGCTCAACCCATAGGGTGCAAATGGGTCTTCAAGAAGAAGACCGACATGGATGGCAAAGTAGTTGCCTATAAGGGGCGATTGGTAGCCAAAGGGTATAGACAGATTCATGGTATTGACTATGATGAGACATTTTCACCAGTCGCCATGACTAAATCCATTCGAATCCTACTTGCCATTGCAACATACTATGACTATGAGATTTGGCAAAAGGATGTCAAAACAGCGTTCCTTTATGGGAATGCTAATAACCGGAGGGTTTTGAGGATCCAGAGAATGCTAATAAAGTCTGTAAGCTACAAAGATCCATTTATGGATTAAAGCAAGCTTCTAGGAGTTGGAATCGACGTTTTGATGACGCAGTCAAAGAGTTTGGATTCATCAAGAACAAAGATGAGCCTTGTGTTTACAAGAAGGTTAGTGGGAACTCTGTAGTATTTCTGGTCTTGTATGTGAATGACATACTAATCATTGGCAATGACATTCCTACTTTGCAATATGTTAAAGATTGGCTAGGAAAGTGCTTTGCAATGAATGACTTAGGAGACGCAGCATATATACTTGGTATAAAGATCTATAGGGATAGATCTAAAAGGTTGCTCGGCCTAAGTCAAAGTACATATATAGACAAGGTGTTGAAGATGTTCAACATGCAAAATTCCAAGAAGGAATTCTTGCCCATGTCGCATGGAGTCACTCTTTCTAAGAATGACTGTCCCTCCAATGAGATTGAGAAGGACCGCATGAGTAGGATACCCTATACTTCGGCCATAGGATCCATCATGTACGCCATGCTATGTACTAGACCAGACGTATCATACGCGTTGAGTATGGTGAGCAGATACCAGTCCAATCCGGGTGAGAGTCACTGGATTGCTGTCAAGAACATCCTAAAGTACTTGAGAAGAACTAAGGATGTGTTCTTGATATTTGGAGGTAAGGAAGAGCTAAGTGTAAAGGGTTACACTGACGCGAGCTTCCAAACCGACAGAGATGAGTACAGATCGCAGTCTGGATACGTGTTTTGCCTGAATGGAGGAGCTGTAAGCTGGAAGAGTTCCAAGCAAGGGACAGTTGCTGATTCTACAACTGAAGCTGAGTACATTGCTGCTGCGGAAGCAGCAAAAGAGGCAGTTTGGATAAAGAAGTTTATCACTTAGCTCGGTATGGTCCCTAGCATCGTGGATCCCATAGAGTTGTACTGTGACAACTCTGGGGCAATCGCACAAGCCAAGGAACCAAGATCACACCAGAAGTCAAAGCATGTACTTAGGAGATTCCATCTCATTCGTGATATGATCGATCGAGGAGATGTGAAGATGTGCAAGATTCCAACGGATGACAATGTTTCAGATCCGCTCACGAAACCTCTTGCGCAGCGAAAGCATGAAGGGCACGCCAGATCTATAGGCATACGAGATGCGCCAGATTGACTCTAGTGCAAGTGGGAGACTGTTGGAATAGATTCCCTAGAGGCAATCGTAGATTTAGTATGAACATTATTTTTGGCTAGAATATTCATTTATTATATATTGTGATATTTAATATAATGAAGTCCTTAGATAAAATTTGTTGTTTATCTTAAATATCCCTATTCCACTATATTGATTAATAAGACGATCAAATATAGACTAGTATGTGGGTAGATTAATATGGAGATATCAAGTCTAGCACATGGGTATGCATTAGGAGTAATGGCATACTGGATTGACCCACAACGAAAAGGATACATTAGATTATGTCAAGTCACAATCGATTTTCATAGTGCCAATATATTTGCAATCCTTAGACTTGAAGTCACCAGATACTCTAGTTGTGGAATATTGCGCTTTGATGTTATCAAACGTTACGCCGTAACTGGGTAATCATAAAGATGGCTATCGGGCGTGATAGGAAGCAAGCTTAGAGATCGTAGTGATGTAGATAGGATTTGTCCCTCAAACATAATGGGGATAAATATCCACGGCCACTCGAGGGATGAGGCTTATTGAATGTCTGGCCAGACTCAGATAAATCAATATAGAGATATTGATGTTATCTGCAAGCATAAGCATATTCCCAGGATCGAGGAACTATGGATTGGATATACGAGTGTGACGTTGAATGTCTCGTGTCCAATCCGGATATGGAGACAAAGAGATAGTGCAATATGACATATTGGGCACAAGAGGTTTGTCGGGATCACTGACTATTTCTATTGGTTGGGTTGCATGGATGTGTTGCTAGACACCGCTCCATGTTAGTAAGAGTTACTACCAACTATATAGAAACCTATGGGGTCACACGTCAAATAGAGTAGAGCTAGATTTGGGATTAATTAATATTAATTAATTAATAGAAGGATCATTGTGCAACACCTTGCAAACTTAGTAGGACTAATCTGTAAGGAAGGGAATAGTTCTAGTTCATCTAGAATTACGAAACTCTTTTATAGAAACAACAAGGAGTTGTTGGAGTATATAAAGAGGCATAAGCTTCCTTCCCACACTAATGTTATTAGACATAACAAAGTGAGTGGGAGAGAAAGCAAAAGAGAGCAAGACAAGAGCTAGGGCCGAAACCCTAGCCCCGTCCGCCCTTCCCGTCGGCGCCAAGAAGAAGGGCGATCCCCTCTTGGTCCTTTGTTGCCTTGTTGCTTTGATCTTCTTCCCTCTTCCTCCGGGTTCAAGCTAGCACTTGTTTGAATGAAGAATCTAGATCTCACCTCTAGACGTGGATCAACCGTAGAGACGAGGACATCATTCTTCGTGTGATCTCACAAATTCAAAGGTACACAATACTATGTCTCTTATCATGTTATGATGTCTCTTCCTGACGATCCGTGGTGGGCATTGAAGTAGAATTAAATTTTGTTATTCCGCTGCGTTACCTACTTCAAAATCCAACAGCAATGTAGTTAAAGTCTCCCAACAAATTAGTTGGGGTTGAAATACAAATGGCCAAATACTGAGGGGTGGAAGTGAAATAAAGTTTCCCTAACCTAGAGTTTGGGTAGGAATTGGATTACGAAGAGAATGTGGGTTGACATGAAAATACTAGAAATTTAGGGTAACCACAAAATTTCATAGGTACGAGGGGTAAAAATGAGAAATGCCAAAAATTAAGAGGTGATAATATCAATTACATGAGTTGATGGATGGAGTTGAAGTATAATAATCAAGAGTAAAAGGGGTAAAAATGTAATTTTCAATTACTAGCTATCACATACAAGTCAATTTTTATAAATTAGAACATTTCAAGCAAGCTACTATGTATATAAGTATCAAATTATACATTTACAAAACCACATAGATGTCCCAAGTATACAAAATAAATTTTAAATAGTATTACTCAAGTAACCGAAACTACAAAATAATCAAAATGAAATTTTATAAAATCATAAATGTCATATGACACCCTTATACTTTAAAGCCAAGAATAAGTCATTAATAAGTTGAAACATAAATTTATAAAAATTGTCAAATATTTTTCCGAAATAATCAAATAACCCCTAACTTAATACGGTGGCTCTAAATACTCCTGACTTGTCCATATTCACTTTGAGCCCTGAAGCCTCTTCAAATGTTTGTAGAACCACCAATTTTTGGACCTCTTCTCTATTTGGTTTTACAAATACCATTGAAGTGTAGATTTTTAAAGTACCGTCAAAATAATTGGATGACATTTCGGCCTACACCGCAAGGTTGACGATGTCCACCAGCCCACTCCTTTTGTGCCATTACCAAACAGGAAGAGACGAATCTGCAATTTCCATAACCAAAGGAAGAGGCGGGCATAATAAACACCAACATTGGGTGGGATATTGTAATTTACAACCTCGACGAAACCCGAACACGCGCACGGACGCATGCAAGGGTACCTTACACGTGACCGCAGCGGATCCAAACCCGGAATCATTGCGAGGATTGAACCCAATTGGATTGCCGACGACAAGTCCGGAACAACAACAACTTTGGGGTTGGAGAGAGATGGCTTCTCTGTGCTCGAGGTCAAAGAAGATCAAACGCAGGGCGAGGAGAGAGAAAGCTCGAGTCGGCGGGAGGCACCAAGTGTGTGAATCCTCTACTCCACCACCGATTCAACTCAACTCGCCGTCGTCGTCTATACGCTTTCGCAAACCCTAGCTCTCTTTACTTCTTCCACCGATTCACTGCCGTAAGCATCTCACTCCGCTTTCGATTCCGATTTATACACCATCGCTATGTGTGTGCATGCTTGGGGTCTGAATTTAGGGTTTTTGTAGAATTTTCGACTTTTATGGTATGGAATTTGTGTTTTTGATCGGAATTGAATTAACTAGTCTGCGAATTTGGTGTTTTTACAGTTAGATCCATCGTCTTTGAAGGCAGGCATGAGGCTTTTAGCTGGCTGAGGACGCTGAGTTCTGTGGTGGTCATTGAACAGTGGAAACCTGAGTTTTTTTGGTGGTTTTGTTCTTCGTGCATTGGAGATGGATGTGGTATCCAGTTGCAAGGTGTGTTTCTGTTTTTGTTGATAGATACTTTGATTATAACGCATGTGGCAAGTTGAAGTTGTTAGAAATTTGTGCGATATGGTGTTTTGAAACTTGTATAGGTTAGGAGTGATTTTCTAAAGCATGAAGTATCACTTAATCAAACCTCAATAGGAGGAATAGCAAATTAGTAACCAAGTAATATGGGCTCCCACACAGTGAATGAAAGGATTACTTGTGTAGTACTTTTTTCTTTTGGCTCTTACACTTTCTAGCTTAAGGATCTGGCTAAGTGATGGTAGGAGACTTGTTTAGATTTCTTCTATTGTAGTATCACTTAGGTTGTTCAAGCTGGTGCTGCATTCACAAACAGAATATCATAGAAGATGATCTTTAAGAACATACATCACTCATTAGTAGTGACTGAGTGAGAATTTGAGGGGAAGTTGCTGATACAGTTGTTATGAAGCTAGCTGTCACAGCTATGTTTCTTTCTTTCTTAAGTTCTGTTCTTAGTCTGTTACCGGTCATAAGAACTCTGTTCTGTCATCTATCTAACCCACATACTGGAAGCTGCTAGGAACTGAGGGCGTCGAGTCAGTGAATACACGTGAAATTAAATGTGAAAATAAAGACTTTGAATTGTGGACCTGCCAAAAGATGCTCTTAAAGAGCTTTTTGATACTACGTTAGAACCCCTTGTATCCATAATAGTTAAAGCAGTGCAAATGTCCTCCTGATGATGCCACATCTGCATCGATTCTGTTTGGGTTTGGGGAGCTCAGGAGTCAGGATCACAACTCGCTGCTGCCGAATGAGAACAGGGAACGTGATATGACATGGTACGGGATAATTAGGGGTAGGCTTCTTCTGTATGGTCTCGGGAACGAAGGGTAGTTTTACCCAACATATTGTTAAACTTAGAATGCATTTCTTATATAATGATTATAACAATCAAGATAGTTATTTAAATATTGTTTTACCTAATTTTAAATTACGGTGTGCTGGTAAAGTAAATAGTGCAAGGCGTCCTCTAATGTTTGTCGTAGTGTATCCTAAGCTAAGTAATACGATCTTATAAAGTGAAATCATGATTGATTAAACAAAGCTATTGAAACCTAGAGGAAGAAATCATAAGAAAAGGACATGAAGTGATCAGGTAACCAAACCAGAATAGCCGCATGATGATCGAAGGTAAACTATTTTTTTCCCTTGTTCTGTTAAAGATTTTGGGTTTCCGGTATCCTCGTGGCAGAGAGAAAGCGTTGTGACCCCGCAACTCGGAACACGGCCAGTTGAGCGTTCTTGGTAACATAGATTTGGAGTGGGTTTCCTTTGTAATTGCTCTCAATATATATAGAGCACGTGTTGATATATTTTCATTTGTACTCATGAGTCTAAGTTGCAATGAGATTGGTAGGGGTTAGTTGTCATATATCAAGTAAGTGCACTGATTGAAAACGTCGTAGGAAAGGTGCACTCTGAAAATTTCCTGTCAGGTTTGCCAGACTTCTGTAGGTTCTAAAATTAGCTAAGTATGGAGATGCTGTTAGGTGAATCAGGGTGGTTGCCTGTAAATTCAGTTCATCATCACATGCATATCTTTTGCTATTAGTCTGTAATTTATATATGCTTTGCTTTCAAATAAGCTTGTGCTGATTACCTTGTCTCTTGTAGGATAAATTGGCATATTTCAGAATAAAGGAGCTCAAGGATGTCCTCACTAAGCTTGGACTTTCGAAGCAGGGAAAGAAACAGGTATATCTATAATTCTGCTGTTTGTTACCATCTTTTGTTTTCGAGATATCCTTGTGCATCGAATTGGAACTGTGATCTACTTGCGTCTCCAAACCCTCCTACAAATGGTGTCTATTTCTGTCTCTTTTTCTCTCAGTGTCTTAATTGCTCCATATCCTGAAGGACTTTTAATTGAAATGCACTGAGGATGAAATATAACTCTGTGTCACAATGCCGTGAGCTTTGCCTCACGATATTTTGTGGACCAGTGGAGCAGTGTAGGATGAAAGATTTTTGGTCGAGCGGTGGATAGTGTTCATTATTTCTTTAACAATGGAAATAGATTCTCTTAAGTAACTCAATATATATTTCTAGGTTTCTATTGATGTACATGTTAACAATGTATTGGTCGAGTTAGACCAAATACTTCTAATATTAGTTGTAAACATGTCTTGAAGGAACTCTTAGAATGGGAACTGATCTCATCTCTAAAGAAATCATACTTCAATGGAATTTGATGAGCGACACTATTTACTCAAATCTGGTAAATGTCAGTTTGTCTGTTATCCAGAGAACGAGGTGCAGGTTTGAATGTATATTACTTGCGTGGAAATGCCTCATTAGTATACAGGGGTGGTTTTAGAATTGTGGGCCTTGCCCCCCTAGGTCCCTCCAAAGTCTAGGACATCTATCACTTTATATAGTCTACTTGTGTGTATGCATTCCGTATATTCTTAACTTCTCATCTTAGTGTGATTTGTTATAAATAACTCATTATCACCCAATTTTTTGATTTAAAATTATTTTAGATATCTTTCTATTTGTGCACATAATATTTCTTGGCACACAAATCTTTCCCCATTCTTTCCTATTTTCAGTGTCATGCTTGCGAGCTATGTCCACACTGTTGCTATACAAATATATAACCAATTCAATTGTAAATTCACTGATTTTTATTCATTTTTATAATTTTAAGTTTATTTCAAAAGTATACAAGACTTTATGTAACTTTGTGGCTGATTTTTGTAGGATCTCATTGATCGCATATTAGCCATTCTCTCTGATGACCGAGGTAACTGATTCTACTTATTAATTTCTCTCCTTCCTTTCAAAATACGATCATTTTAGTGTTATGGCAATTTATAGGTGATTTGCATTTTTGTTAATTCAAACTCAGGGTTTTCCTGCCAATTGTTTACATAGATGCTTTACTGAACCGTGAAAGTTTAGTGGTCTTTGTTCACATCTTGATTTAGTGTCATATTCCAGACAACTGCGGAATTTGACACACCTATCTTTTCCATCTGCAATTGAAGAGAATAATATATATTGTCAGAGTGACTAATCTATCTCTAGCTATTTGACTTCATACCTGTTTCCGGGGAGCATAGTTGTCAAATCGGGATTCACATAGTGAATCGAAATTCACCTTCACTGAATCGTAAATCGAATCGAATCGTGAATCGTAAAGATTCAGCTTGCAATATTTTTATGTAGATATAATAAAATATTTCATACAGCTATGACATTATTGAACATAATATTCATATTTTTACAAAAAGAAAGCTCAAATTATTGGAAACTCGCATCCGTAACTAGTGATTAGGAGTTTCAACATCACAAACATAAAGAATAATCCAGTTAAAGATAGGCAATGTGGAGCAAGGAACTACAAGATGCCAGGAGATTAAAAATAATAGAAAACTATTAGCCTTGGACTTGACAAAAATGCACTAGTAAATTTAAACAAATGCATGTTGCGAAACAGACATAAATGTAGGAAGCAATGTAGGAATTTTAGTTCTTAGACTGATGTCGCAACTCAAATAACCTTCAGATGAATCGAAGGTGAATCGTAGAATCGGTCTGAATCGCAACTGAATCGTAAGATTCAGACTCTTGAATCGGGATTCAAATATTTTTTTGGCCATTAAAGATTCACCAAGGGATTCGCATCGTTTCATGGGTGAATCGAATCGAATCGTAAGATTCGAATCGTGAATCGTAAGATTTTGATAACTATGCCGGGGAGATTATTCATTGCTCCAAGAGTTAGTTGCTCAGCAGAGGATCAGGACCACACATTTGCATGGGCTCAACCCAAATGTGCGGTCTTGATGCTCAGCGGAGCACCACGTCTTGGAGCAACGAATAATTTTTCATGTTTATGTTTGTGAATCCCATTCTTTTATGATTTTTTTCACAATTTGCTTTGGAGGAAGCTATATCATGCTCTTGTTTATAGTGAGGATCAAGTTGCTTGACCCTAGACTTTCTGATGGTATCAATCACAAGGGTAGAGTGTAGAATGGCATTGTTCTATTTTTCACATCGGAAGGCATAATAAAAATATTAGATGCATATGTATATGGTTCTCCATTGTCAATTCAGCCTGACCTTAAGCAACAGTTATTCCCTCTGACTTTCATATAGTTGCTATCAGTTCAAGCTGACTTTCATACAGTTGCTATCAGTTCTAGCTAATTTCCCTAATTTATGGCTCTGTTGTATGGTATATAATGTACATCTGGCATGAATGTGCAGTTTCTTCTATGTGGGCAAAGAAAAATGCCGTCGCTAAGGAAGAAGTTGCAAAATTAGTTGATGACACTTACCGGTGAGTATTGTTTCCTTGCATTCTTGCTTCCGACGTATGTTATAACTTATGAAAAACTTACTCCATCTTGTAGGCATTTATTTTGTTTTGTTTGAGGTCTAGGATTATGTTTTCAGTATGTCGAGATCGCCATGTTGTAATGGTTGAATGACATGAGTGGCTAGTTTTGAACTTTAGAACTTTATGTCTCCCCAGGAAAATGCAGGTCTCTGGTGCTACCGACTTGGCTTCAAAGGGACAAGGCATTTCAGACAATAGTAATGTGAAGCCTAAGGAGGAAAGAGAAGACTCATATGAACTGGATAAAATTCGTTGCGTTTGTGGAAGTACATTGCAAACTGATTCAATGATCAAGGTCCAGTGGTGTTATTTCTTTTTTACTTGCATACATTGCATTATCTCGTTTCTGTTGGTTTCTTATTTATCATCCTTTAGAGAGCTTCACTCTCTATCTGAGGATGTTAATGAGCAAAGTCTATGATGTCTTAGTGCATTTTGCCAACGTAGTGCATGTTTGGGAACCCTAATATTAATAAGTCTTGATTAAAATCGGTAATTTTAATTTTATTCCGTTTGTTACACTGTTCTGCGGTTTTGACTGAGATCTGTTTTGGACCAATAATCTGCTGATTATTTAATCTCCAAATTTGCAGATTCTCTCACATTCTGCAGATTTCAAGCTCATACCAAACAGCGTTAGAATTTTCGAACTACTTTAGGTTTTCAGCAAGCTTATTTTCAGCTGATTATCTAGATTTTAGTTGGTAACAAACACGCCCTTAGTTGATTTCGTGCCCTAATCTTGTTTTTGTTATAAATAGTTCCTTTGGTAACATGAAGTATTAAACAGAAGTTAGTGTCACATCATTCGAGACAGCCCAGATGAGCAACACTTCGAACTAAAAAGATATTAATTAATCTCATGAAAAGATCAATGTATTGATATGCTTGTAAACCCGTGCTTTTGGAAGATCTTTATATGAAATGAATGCTCTGAACCCCGAGACTAGGTTTTATAATATATGGAACCTTATTTGAAATATAGGATGCCTAACATTTATGGCCCTGTACTTAATTGCCCGTCACTTGTCAGTATGAGAAGATTTTAGGCTTGACTTTTGACTGAGGTGGTTATTTGTCGGATGCCAGGTTAAACGTCAGTACAAGCTATGTGATACCCTTTAGCATGTGGTGTGGCGAGGTTATGGTTATATTACTAACTTTTTTTTGAACTATAAATGTATTTTCCGATGAAAATAGCTGAATAAATTAATGTATATAATGTTCAAATTGTTTAGTAGTGCCTTTAGACAAGGGTGTATATGCCACTTGTAAAATGTAGTACGGTGGTTACTTTTGATAGTAGTTTCATCATCTGTTCTTCCAGTCTAAATTTTGATTAATTTGTCCTGGGATCTGCTAATGCCGTGTCTAGCTTGAATGCATTGTATGTGCTTACTGACACATAATATGCTTATTGATCTATTCTGCTGTGCAGTGTGAGGATCCGAGATGCCATGTCTGGCAGCATATTGGCTGTGTTATAATTCCACAGAAGCCTATGGAAGGGGTTCTGCCTTCTGCTCCAGAGACTTTCTATTGTGAACTCTGTAGGCTGAGTCGAGCGGATCCGTATGTATTGCCTACTTTTTTTTTTCTCTCTCTAGTGTTTTCTTAGCTGCTGGCATGTATTATGATGATGCAGACGCATTTCGTAATTTCAAGAGTTTGGTTTTTTTACTTGTTGGCAACAAAATGTATTGTGCTCCTTGATTGCTATTTTCTGTTTCTGTTTCTTCAACTGTTTTTGGTATAAGCCTGTTCATTGTTTCACCATAGCATTTTTCTCTTCCCTTTTTGGTACTGTTAGATGCTCTCTCTTGTCTCTGTACTTATTGATGGCAGTTTTCCCTTTTTCTTCAGTATTCTGATAGGTAGCTATATTTTATTTAGTTTGCTTGGGAAGGTTGAGTCCCGTGAGCTGCTTTGTGAAGGATCAAGCTCTGGCCATCAGGCTAGCCATGTTTTTACTATTTTGTGATTAAACATACAATGATACAATTTATTTGTTTATTTGTGACAACCTTTCTTAATACGGGTTCTAATTCTCCTGCCTCATTAGTCAATTTTAGCATTTGGGGCTCTTAGCCTTCCCTCATTTTTATGGTCTGGGTGTTCCTCTATTGTGATATTACCTGGTGATGTTTGAGAGCATATGATTCGTGTTGTTTCGGCAATGAGTTGAAGTTGATATGGTAGTTTGACTTAAGCCATACTCAGTCAATCCTTTGTTTTTTGCTAGTGTTTCATTCAGCTCCTTGTTGAATTATTCTTTTCCTGAATTTGTGAAGTCCATTTAATTACAAGCTACACAGTTTTGAGTCTTCTCGTTTTTACTGATGCAGCTTTTGGGTTGCAGTGGCGCATCCCTTATATCCTGTCAAGTTGATCACGACAAATGTTCCTACTGATGGGTGAGTACGCAACTATGTGTTATAATGAAATGTGGAGGAAATTATATGCATTTCCTAGATGAGTTAGCAATTGTGGTGTAATTACACAGTTTTGAGTCTTTTCGTAGAATCAACAAATAATTGCATGTTATTACTTTTAAGGCTGTTACTATAGTGTACTTCCGTTCCATGACTTGGATGTAAGATATAACTATCACAGTTCTCGTACTTGTCATGCGAACTGCGAAGTGTCAATACATTTTAGTGGAAGAATTTGTGTTACACACTATCATGTGTGTCTTTATGTGGTGTCTTTGTCGAGAGAGATCGAGAGAGATCGAGAGAGAGAGAGAGAGAGAGAGAGAGAGAGAGAGAGAGGGAGAGGGAGAGGGAGAGGGAGAGGGAGAGGGAGAGGGAGAGGGAGAGGGAGAGGGATTCTTGTCCGGAGTAAATTACGGAGTTCCCCTTGCATGCTTATTACTGAAATTTGAGCGAATTGACTTTTCTAGCTTGGTGTTTATTACTTATGATTCTGAATTATGATCGGCTGGTAAAGTAAATAGTTGGAGACAGCCTTTGATGTTTGTCATAGTGTATCATAAATTAAGTACTACAAAATACTTCTCTGGTAACCAAGTCATTGATTAGTTGGATAAAACTATCGCTTGTATCACAAACTAAGTAGTACGATCTCCTTCTCTCACCAATTTTATCATTCATTTTGGTAGATGGTAAGTTTCCCATTTCTATCTTTTCCTTGTCTGATCTGTTTTGAAGGATTTTAATTTGTTATGGTTAATTATTGAAATATTTGCAGTACAAATCCTGTGCAAAGTGTTGAGAAAACATTTCAACTTACGAGGGCTGACAAAGATTTGCTCCTCAAACCAGAGTATGATGTTCAGGTAATTAACTGTTACTTGACTTGTTCATGAGAAACAGTTTCTTGTTAGTAAGGCATCTTTATACTGACTTTCATTTGCTTGGAATTAGGCTTGGTGTATGCTTCTCAATGATAAAGTCACCTTCAGGATGCAATGGCCTCAGTATGCAGACCTACAGGTTAATGGTATGATTCTCGGTTTCAATTTGCGATGTGCTTTATGGGTTATATTATGTTTCTGTATGTAATGCTTGAAACCAATGTCGTATGGGACGTCACTCACTCCAGTTGATGGAATGCGGAATGTGATACACCACGGAATTTGGTGTGATATGGTGGCCCTCTATGGACATCTATGTAGGAATTTGATAATTTTTTTGCAGATAAAAAACCATTGATCGACCAACTTTTTACCGTATCATCTGGTCAAAGCTCTTTTGGTGCGCATAATTTGAAGCTGATTTAACCATAGTTGTCAAATCGAGATTCAGATCACAAATCAAAATTCCACTCTACTGAATCGCGAATCGAATCGTGAATATTAAAGATTTGGCCCAATTCTTTTTAAGTATATAGATCCTTGCTTCTGTGGATTTTTTCCCACTTTGAACTACTCATCATAATAGCTTCAGCAGCGAACCCTATGTGGCATGTGTAAAGCCATTGTTGGCAGATATGACAGATGATCAATGTACGTAGTTGAGAGGATCATTGAGTGCAGAGGCGAGTCTGTTTATGCATGATGATGCATGGGGGTGATAGGGAATATTGAGACATGGAAGTTAGTTAGTGGAGGCAGCCCAGTTCGCAATCAAGCTTGAGAGACCAGAAATGAGCTCACATTCACCTACAACTGTGACTGTGCAGGGTCCCCTCCTATACATCACCATCCTCGATCCCTTATGTGAAGCCTCATTACAGCGCTTTGCTCAGCATTCAGCATTCTTAAGTGACGTGGACAATCCAAACTCAACTTCAAGTTGAAAAAAAATCACAAATCTCTAATTTCAGTTTCTACCATCATTAGGTTCTTAAACTTGACTTTTGGTTGGTCCTTTGCCGATGCCTTGCAGTTCTGCAGTTACTATACAGTCCCGGAGACAACCTCATTCTGTTCTTAAAGCTGTTAGTGTGAAGTTTGGTGGAAAGAGACATCTTTTTTCTATCAGTCAATCGATGCATTCTACCCCATATCGAGAAGGACTTACGGAAAAGTTCAAAAAATAATGCTTCCAGAAATTAATTCTCTCTCTCGCACACTCTCTCGATCAATTCTTTCTCTGGGCTTCTACCCGTACCTATACATGGTGAGATCTCTCCCCCTCTCTAAGCTTCGCCCCGAACTTACCCATCTGTTTGGTTTAGCTGAAAATTACACCGGTCAGCTTTCTCTCAAACCCAGACCGATCCCTTCTCTCTGGTCAATTCGTATTCTGAGAAGTTTTATGAGAATCAATAGAGGAAATCTACATTTGGGCTAGTAGATGAAAACATAGTTGTCAAAATCTTACGATTCACGATTCGTATCCTACGATTCGATTCGATTCACCCATGAAACGATGTGAATCCCTTAGTGAATCTTTAATGGACAAAAAAATTATATGAATCCCGATTCAAGGGTCCGAATCTTACGATTCAGTTGCGATTCAGACCGATTTTACGATTCACCTTCCATTCGTCTGAAGGTCTAATTGAGTTGCTGTATCAGTCTAAGAAATAATACTACTGCAACGCTAATAGTTTGTGTTTGTTTACAATATGCATTTGTTTTAAATTACTAGTGCATTTTCTCATGTCCAACGCTAATAGTTTTCTATTAATTTCAATCTCCTTGGCGTCTTCCAGTCGCTTGCTCCACATGCCTATATATATCTAGATAATTCTTTACGTTTTAGATGTGTGAAACTTCTAATCACTAGTTGTGGATGCGAGTTTCCAATAATTTGACAATTCTTTTTGTAAAAATGTTAATATTTGTTCAATAATGGTATAGCTTTATGAGATATTTTATTATATCTACATCATAATATTGCAAGCTGAATCGTTACGATTCACGATTCGATTAGATTTACGATTCAGTGAAGGTCAATTTTGATTCACTATCTGAATCTCGATTTGACAACTATGGATGAAAATCCCCAAATTTGTTGTGACTGCAATGGTGGTGACTGTCGCCGGTATTTTTGCCGGATTCTGGGTTTATGAGGCAGTGATGGCGGCTGTGCGGCGCTGTTATTCATCATGTTCATATCTTTTTCTATTTTGACCACTTTACCCTTAAAACCCGTTAACTAACGGAAAAATTTGGACGGAAATTACCCCAGTTGTTAATTGCTAACAATTATAAACTGAAAGTGGTAATAAGAAGGTTTTGAAACTGGGGGTGGTATATGAATCATTACCCTATACTGGAGGCGGCTAATAAGTAATTGACCCATTAGGATATCTCATACCACATTGATATGTTAAGAGTCTGAAGTCCGGTTGGCAGTGAGCTGAGTGGTGGGTTGTTCTTTCTGTCAGAGGTGTCCATTTTTTTAGAGGTGTCCATCCATCTATGGTGAACAATAATTTTGTTACATTTGTCAGATGTAATTCCTAGTTCTTGTTTGGGTTTGTTTGGATGATTATGAACCGCCTTGTTTCTGTTGTTGGCATATGATGGACAGGTGTACCTGTGCGAGCAATCAACAGACCAGGTTCCCAATTGCTTGGGGCGAATAGTCGTGATGATGGCCCTATAGTAAGTTGTTTTCTTAATTACTTGAAAGATTTTGCAGTTTTAGTTATTTTGTTAAAGCTTATTGTAGTTTGATGGTTGTGAAATTCAAATTTACATTGGTTCTTTTCTCAGATCACACCGTGTACCAGAGACGGAATCAATAAAATTGCCTTGACAGGATGTGATGCTCGAGTGTTTTGCTTGGGAGTCAGAATCGTTAAGAGGCGCACTGTCCAACAGGTAGTTTCTACAGTGATAAATTTCTGGAATGTGTGGTACTGTAATTTAGGCATTCTGGTGGCTAGAATGATCTGTGGGACTGTGACAGTGATGACTATTCCGACATCTTTTTTGAGTGTTTGGTTATTATTTGCGTCAAACAGCTGGTGGTCACTTCTTGTGTTCTGCATCTCTGTGCTGGCTCCCAAATGGGTTTTCATTAAGTTGTTCTTAGATTTGATTTCCACGAATATCTTGTAGTTGCTGATGTCCGGCTTATTCCATGAGGCCTTTGTAGTGAGCCAGTGACCTTTACACATTGTGATTGTGCAACTCATGTAGGAACTTGGTTCACTGGGGCCTAGAACAATTTCCTGTTAGACTACCCATAGTAAAGCAGTGGATTACATTTCAAAACTTCAGTACCAATAATCCCTGCTCTTGTTCACCTTTTGTATTGTCCCTATCTTGCTAAAAGATAAAGTAATCTTGATTAATTGACGGAGGATTCTAAATGTATAAATTAAGTGACTTACCTGCTACAAAGTCGATATACGTTAATGCTGTAAAAGCTTTTCGAATAAAGGGACATTAGGCTACACCAGTGATTATTGGATCCTGCAATGCGTGCTTCCCAGTCGACAGACGATACCATCATTTGGAATGTTGTTAGAAATGTCAAAGGCTTAAGTAATGGTACAAAGTAGCGATGATGAATTACAATAGAAGTGAGGCTAATTGAATAACATCACAATGGTTTTTTTGTTTTCTATTTCTTTTCAAGTCTTTTGCTGCCAAATAAACACTTCTTTTTTGTCTTCATGAGTCTTGATGTGCTGGTGGTGGTTTAACTTTATGTAAACCGCGAGCTAGTTAGTTATGTAGTAATATATATTGGATAATTAGTTTCATATTAAGGTAGTGCTAAATTGACAGGCAATACTTTTCTGGTTCTGTTTTAGTTATCTGTTATTCTATTGACATGTTTGTGATGTAGTTGTCCTCTGTCTTGCGTTTCTGTGAATATAATGGACATGAAGAGCTCTGTTTCTGTTTGGTTGTCTAAATACGTGTGCATGTTAATATATGACATATTCCAAGTGACTTGTATAAGGCTATGATTATCTGTTCTCCTCTCCATCTATGTCGGGAATGGACCTTTGTAGAACTTACTATTTGTGTGGTTGATCTCAGCATAGGAAATGAAGCAGTTGATATAATTTGTAATTGTTGTGTAGATTCTCAACTTGATACCGAGAGTGTCAGAGGGTGAGCAATTCGAAGAAGCTCTTGCTCGTGTACGTCGTTGTGTTGGCGGTGGCGCAGAAGCAGAAAATGCAGATAGTGACAGTGATCTCGAAATTGTTGCTGATTCTATTCCAGTCAATTTACGATGTCCTGTAAGTAATTGGTTGTGTAAATGTTGGATTTTTGTCCATATGTGCTGTCGGTATGCTCACATGTCTCTTTACTATTATATCTTGCATTCTCTTTGTATTATGAATCATTTTTTGGAATTTAAGAGCATATTTCTTGTAGATTCAAATTTATTGCGACTCAAGTTTGGTACCATCTAGTTAAAAAGCCATCGATACATTTAGATGGCGGACTTCTCAATGTTCCGCTCCTGTGTTTTGATTTAGAACTAGATGAATTGATAAATGGGAGATTTAGTATGAATGATCAGGCTCAGGTAGAATGCCACAATAAGATATCAATATACTGAAAAGATGATTTTATGTGAGATTTATCTTTCATTTAGTTAAAAAGCTATTGATTCTTGATGGCTGTACTGTACTGTACTAGGCATTTGATGTTCTCTTGTGATGTAGAGTAATTTTTGTTTTGTTATTGGTAAGAATGAAATGATATTGCGTACTGATGCTTCTTTCACATGTTCCACCTTTCTTAGATGAGTGGCTCTAGAATGAAGATTGCTGGAAGGTTCAAACCATGTCTCCATATGGGCTGTTTCGATCTCGAGGTTTTTGTCGAAATGAACCAGCGATCTAGAAAGGCATGCAGCTATAGATCTATTTTCTTACTTTCATTGCAGTTCTTGTTTCATGTTGTCTACGATTTACTCGAGTAATTTACCACCTTGTTTCGTATGCCTAACCAAGCAATTTTCCCGGCTGCAGTGGCAATGTCCTATCTGCCTGAAGAATTACTCTCTGGAGAATATAATCATTGATCCATATTTCAACCGCATCACATCTAAGGTATCCAGTTAGGCTCATCAGGTGTTATTTTTTGTGATTATTTATACTTTTGCTAACCTTTTCATTTGCAGTTGCGTGATTTCGGCGAAGATGTGACAGAGATTGAGGTCAAGCCTGATGGTTCTTGGCGTGCAAAGGCTGAAGCTGATCGTAGGGAGCTTGGAGAACTTGGATTGTGGCACTTCCCTGATGGTACTCTCTCTCTTCCTACAAATGGAGAAGTTAAACCCAAAGCAGAAGTTCTTCAGTCAAGCAAACAAGGTGTTTCCGAAGGTCATACCGGTTTAAAGCTTGGGATAAAAAAGAACCAGAATGGTTTGTGGGAATTCAGTAAACCTGGAGATATGAATCCCCTCTCCGCGTGCAAATTAGAGAAGTTTGATAATAATGCTCATAATGTTATCCCTATGAGCAGTAGTGCAAGTGGAAGTGGCAGGGATGGAGAAGATGCTAGTGTTAATCAGGATGGCTGTCTAAACTTTGATTTTTCTGCTAATAATGGGGTTGAACTTGATTCTGTCTCCTTAAATGTGGACCATACACGCCAGTTAGCCAATCAAAACACCGCTCCCTTTCGAGAAGCTGAAGTTATTGTCCTCAGTGACTCGGATGAAGAGAACGATGCAACTGTTTACAAAGACAATACCCCCAGCGATGGCGGGTTGGCCTTTCCTATGTCTACGCACGGAATGCCTGATCCATATACTGTAGATCCTGAACTTAGTAATGCTGGTACCTCATGTTTGGGTCTTTTCAATACTGCCGAGGATGATTTTGGCATGCCTCTGTGGTTACCCCCTGGTAGTCAAGCAAGCACCAGTTTCCAGCTTTTCGGTTCAGATGCAGATGTCTCAGATGCTTTGGTTGATTTGCACCACGGGCCTCTTAACTGTCCTACATCAATCAATGGGTACACATTGACTACAGAACCAGCTCTTGTCCCTGACTCTTCTGCTGATCGTAGAAATGCCGACTTAAATGATGGTTTAGTGGATAACCCAATGGCATTTGGTGGGGAGGATCCATCTCTTCAAATATTTCTTCCTACTAGACCATCTGGTTCAGTAATGCAGCCTGAATTGAGAAACCAACCTGATGTTTCAAACTCTCTCCGCTCGGATGATTGGATTTCTCTCAGACTTGGTGGTGGTGGTACTAGTGTGCATAACGAACCTGCCACCACAACGGCTTTAAATGCGCAGCAATCACAATCGAAAGAAGGAACCTTGGATTCTCAGGCAAACACCGGTATTTTCCTATAATCTTTTATTTCTCTCATTCCATGTTTCTTTTGGCTGTTGTATATTGCGAGCAGGGCTGGACTTTCTGATGGGAAATGTAAATATGTTTCCCTTCCTGTGCTCCTTCAGTTGCAATTTTGTAGCTTGTAATAGATGATAAAAGGAAGTTTTGTCTGCTTATTACATCTATTTTTATGCGTGCCAATCATGGTTAAGGATTTTATCTCCTTTCTTTTACCTTCGAATTCCGGGTCTAGGCTGAGGATTTACATTTTGTCTTTAGCATAGTCGGAATTTAGACTGAAATATAACTGTGTACTAGTTTGATTGTCGTGGGATTAGTGTTGGGATTGGTGATCTTTGGGGGTTGTAGATTGTTGAAGAATGGAATTGCTTATTCTAGGGTGTTATTTGTCTGGATTAACTTATAACTTCGCCCAAATGGTATGAGTTGTCCTTAGGATAGCTGCTGATTAGGAGAAAAGCTGTCCAAAGCTGTCCAAAGCTGTCCAAAGTCCAAACAAAGAAATGATGAAGGGGCTTGCATGATCTCTTTTCATCCTTGTCCCTTTTCAACTTCTACTGCCAGCAAACTCTTGGTGTTCAGTCCATTTTTAGTTTCTTCTGAATTTCCTTAGGTACTCTCTTATGGGATATTATATAGCGTTAATAGTTTAATTTAAGTTTTCATGTGGATTCTCAGGAGCTTTTGTTGGCACTCTCTACGGTCCTTTATACCCTAATGTGGTTCCGCTTTTTTATGCAGCTTCTTTACTAGGTATGAATGATAGTAGATCTGGTCGGAGAAGTAGGGAGATGTCAGAGGGCCCCTTCTCATTTCCTCGGCAACGGCGTTCTGTAAGACCGCGACCATTTCTCTCTATTGACTCAGACTCTAACTAGATATCAGGACTTTCTCTTTGCTGTGAGTAGCCTTCTGGTTATTTACTAGAAATTGTTTGGAACTATCCCTTGGTTGAAGAGGAGCTCCTTTTGTTGGAATGATATGGAGATCCATTTCCTCTTACTCCAAGTTGGCTTGTATTCATAATTTAACAAAAGTTGATAAACATTTATTACTTGTGAATAGTCCCGATCGTTGAGAGGCACGAACAATGGGACCGGTTTTAAGAAGAAAAGTTTCTGCTTTTGAAGTGTGCTGGCGGAAGTAGAAAATTCTACTTCAAGTGTGCGGGCACTGCAGGGATTTCTCTTCAATCGGTGAGTTTTTTGTTTGTTTTTATCCTATCACAATGCTCTTCTTTTTTTGCTGTTTTACATTTCCAGAATAGTTTTATATGTTCAAATTTGGTTTTGTTGCTGCTGTTCGGGTTGAGGCTGGGGTAGTTGCTAATCATTGGATTTTTTCGAATTCATCACTTATCTTTTCGACACATGTTAGTGATGTTTAGGGTCCAGAAGTAAGGACTGATTTCTTTAGTCATCCGAAGACTTTCTGAAATTTAAACCACGGAATGTTTCAGATCAAGTCATGTATCCTCTGTAGTATTTGACAAGTCTACGTCCATATGTTTGTTTATTTTGACCTTGTGACAGTGAAGAAATGTTAATCAACAGCAATGTAAAAGTTCTCTCTTCTGTCTTGGCTTGCAGGTTCGTGCCAGTAAAACTGTACTATAGCCCAGCTCTTCAATGCAAAAATGGGGACAGGTCCGTTGGTCTTTGACCCTTGGATGTGGAAATGAGTCGAGCAAACATAAATTCTAATCTTTTGGCCTCTTCATCTGTAAATGTCTAGTTACTGGGGTAGATTTTGAGCAAGTTATAGGAGTAAGAAGCATTTTGTATGGTCTTTTGCAAGTTTCGCTTGCATTTAGTCTTTCGCATTGTGCAAGTTGCGGCGTCGAGGGTCGTCTTAGAGAAAAGTTAGGGTATCGGAAGTATAGTTCTTAATCTTATTACCCTGCTAGTGCATCTGTGCATTCCTGATCTTTTCATGAAGTCACATGAGTTTCATATTACCGATATACATGTATATTGTCGTGCCCTCTTCATGAATCTACAACTGAGTACTGTGCATTTTATTGCTGACGGTGTGCTCTGTGTAGCAAGAACAACTTTAGTGTGACATGAGTTTGACATATTTTCATTGAAATTTGGGGCATCGATTTATTCATTGCATGAGCTGAAGAATAGGAATCCTTCTTTAATAGAGGGACGGGAAATTGATATCTTTCTATTCACTCAAATTCGCTTGAATGTCGTGTATGTTTCCTTCATTGGTTGAGACATTGTTGGATTTAACTGAGGTTGGTCTTTCACAGATATGATGGTTATCCCATTTTAAGTGTTTTCTTTTGTTGAAATGGGAATTTTCAAACAGGTTTTCGTACGAGCAAAAGGTTACTCTCTATGACTTTTTTGGATACGATTTTTCAAAATGTAATTTCTTCATTTCACACTGAAATGGTTGTAGGTAGTGGTGCGAATTCGGTTCGGTTAACCCGAGAACCGAACCGAACCGAACCGGTGAGATATTCAACCGAAACAAACCACCCGGAACCGAACCGAAGACCCGACTACCCGGACCGAACCGGATCCGTGGGAGGTTCGGTTCCGGTTCGGTTTTATGTTATTGCGGAACCGGGAACCGACCCGGAACCGGAACCGGTAAAACCGGAACCGGAACCAGGCCAGAACCGACCCGAGAACCGTGGCTAACGGTCGAAAAATTGAAAAAACTAGCCGTTTTTTGTACCGTTTGGCAAACGGTAGTGATGACCGTTGCTGAATTTTGTTGTTGTTTTATTTTTTTTATTTTTTTTTTATTTTATTTTTTTTCCACTTTTCCTCTCCTTCCTTCAACACCTATAAATACCCAACCCATACTACAATTTTTTTCACACTTCATCAACAAACTCTCTCAACACTTCTCACAATTCTTCACTCAAAAATCATCCTACACTCTCCAAAATTTATTCTCCAATCTCCATATTCCTCAATTCCAATTTCCACATACACTCTCAAAAATCAAAATCACTCAAATTTCGTCATACACTCTCGTCTTCAAAATTCGACAAGCAAGAGCAACGCATCTTCCATATTCGGCAACGCATCTTCAATCTTCGACGTTTCGCTTCACCCCCAAGAATTATTCTTGGAGTTTGTAAGTTTTATTTTTTGTTGTTTGCTATTTGATTGTGTTATTATTTGTGCTTTATTTGTAAAATTTTATTTTTTTTCATAAAATTTCTATAAGAAAAATATGGCTTCTTCTTCTCGTGCAAATTTTGATGACCAAAACAACCAATACGTACCCATAATCGAAGAAATTGATATTGATGATCAAATGGACATTTTATTGGCCGTAATGCTTTTGACGGTATAGAGGAAAATGATCCGAATTTAGGTAGTAATAAAAGAACACGTAAGGCGGAAAAACCTAAAAAAGCCCCGTTTGGGAACATATGGATAAATTACCCGATGGTGTAGACGCCAACGGTACACCAAAATTTAGGGCTAAATGCAAACATTGTCAAAAAAGTTTTGTGTTGGATAAAACCGGTGGATTAGGATCACTTAGAAAACACTTACAAAATGTACACGGACTTTTGAAAGATACACCCGCCGTAGGCGACGCGATGCTCCAAACCCAACTAGGATTCGACGCACAAGGCAACGTAGTTACTTTTGTCTACGATGAAAATAGGGCAATAAAAGTATTATCTCATTATATCATGGCCACCGAAAAACCTCTAAATATGACCGACGACGTAGAGTTTGACACGTTAGTACAAACCGCTTTTTGTCTGGGTTATAAGCATATTAGTAGACACACTATTAGAAAAAATGTAATGGAAACATATAGTGAGAGGAAAGCGGAACTTACGCAAACATTTTTTGATTCTAATTTCATAGTTGGTTGTACTTCGGATATGTGGTCGGGTAGAAATAACAAAGGATATATTTGCGTCACCGCACACTACATTGACACTAATTGGACTTTACAAAAACGTGTTATTGCATTTCAAGAAGTTGCATATCCTCACAACGGTGTAAACATAGGAGAAGCCATAATCGATATTGTTGAAGAGCGGGGTATTGATCAACGAATTACATCAATTACTTTTGACAATGCATCGGCATGTGATAGTGCGATAGATCATATTCGAACTTTGATACAAACACCATTTCGCGAAGAAATCGAACATGTTCGTTGTGTATGTCACATTATCAATTTAATTGTACAAGTTGGTTTGAAAAAACTAGAAGAGTATATTTCTCCTATTCGTGATGCTATTCTCTCTATTGCGTCTTCAAAAAAAAGACAAAAACTTTTTGGGGATTATTGTGCTAAAATAGGCAAGAAAAAAAGAAGGTTTGGGGGAGATTGTAGGACTAGATGGAACTCCACTTATTTGATGTTGAAAAGTGTTGAAGGTTATGAGACCACAATCACACGTTTTTTGAATGAAAATGGCAATCCCGGATCCGTTACACAAAATGATTGGAACGCCGCAAGTGTCTTAAGAGAGTTTCTTGAACCATTTTATGACGCCACTAATATTCTTTCGGGTGTTTATTATCCTACTACTAACAACGTTATTCCACAACTATTGTTTTTAACGTCGGCTTTTCAACAGTATAGGGGGAATGAAATTTTATACGAGGCAATTAACGACATGGAAGACAAATTTCTCAAATATTTTGAAACGATCCCTATGATTTTTTGTTTGTCAAGTATTTTGGACCCAAGACAAAAGGATGCTTCCGTAGGTTTTATGCTAAACCAAATTTCGGAAAATATGACTACCCCATATAGACCCGTAGTGATATCACCAACTATTGAACAAGTTAAACAAGAACTTAATGTTATGTATGATAAATATCTTGCTAAATTTGGTGTTAGTGGTGGTTCTCAAAAATCATCGAGCGATCCGAAGGGTAAGGGCAAGGGTAAGAGTAAGTACGCTATTGGTTCTTTATTTAAGACTACACAAGCCACACCCACCGGGACTAGTTGCGTCTCGGAATTAACGTTGTTTCTCAACCAACATTATTTCATAAATGTGTAGGAGAGAGACATAGAAAATTTTGATATACTTGATTGGTGGAAAAATTATGAAAGAACTTATCCAATTGTTTCTAAAATGGCACGTGATTTACTAACCCCTCCCGCTTCTACAGTCCCTTCCGAATCTACTTTTAGTGCAGGTAAACGAGTTTTGTCGGAGAAAAGATCGTGCCTAACCTCGGAGATATTGGAGGTACTCATATGCTCGAAGGATTGGAGCGACGCCAACAAACGCACACAACACCTGCACCCTTTGGACGTTATGGTCACCGAACTTTACCAAGAATTGGGAATAGACCCGGACACTCCCCTTGATGTAGACCAATTGCCAACCTAGTTAAGTAGAGCCGAACTTTGTATGTAAGTTAGAAAAAATGCAAATGATTGTTAGTTAAGTAGGTGCCAACCTAGTTGGGATGTACTTAAACTATAGTGATGCAATTTTTTCTAACATTTGATGTTTTTTATTCTAATCAATAATAAAAGTTTACTTGATTTTTTCCACTTATTTGTCAAGTTTTGATGTTATTTTTAAGGGTAAAAGACACTGACCACCCCTGGGTTTAGGGAAAATTCCACTCCACTACCCTGGGTTTTGGATAAAGACACTCCGCACCCAAATAACGGAATATTCCGTGGACACTCAGCACCCTTCTGTTAGATTCCGTCAGTGACACTAGGGTTTTCAATTTTTATGACATTTCTACCCTTATTGACATTAATACCCTTGATAGTTTACATAATTTACATTAACCCAAAGACAAACTTACCCTTATTGATATAGTTAATGTAAACTAATTAAAACAAAATATGACAATTGACCCATTTAATTGAGCCCAATTACAGCTAACCCATTTAATTTACTAAGCTAATATAGGTTTATACCTACCCAACCCAAAACACTAATCAAAGTAATGACAGCCACCACATCTCATTTTCTTATCCATTCATTTTTTTTTTTGATAAACTCTTATCCATTCATTTCCTTCCCCATTTCTCATCTCCTCCAGACCTCCACCTCTCTCCCAACCCATCCTCATCACCATAGAGCCACTACCTCTAATCTTCTTTATCAAAGCATTCACGCCAAAAGGTGAACAGCAGAGATTTCGTTGCCGTATCTCCGCCAAGCTCCGGCAGGACGACAATTCTGGAATGCCCTTGGGTCCGCTTCTCTTCCACTTCACCTGCCGTGAAATTTGGCGACGAGCAGGCCAAGCTCCGTCAAATCTCCGCCGATCTGCTCCACCACGCCGTGGATGTCGTCGGAGTTCCGTTTCAAGACCACTCCGTTCTTCTACAAGATCGGGCTCATCTGGCGGAGATCATCTGGCTATCAAGACCGCCGTCGTCGAACCCCCAGAGCCGTGGATGTCGTCGGAGATGTCCTCCCGCAGCGGCGGCGTCCTCAATTTGCTGGATGAGGGTTTTTGAGGGGAGGAGGAATCGCCGGATTTGGGGGATTTGGAGGAGGATTTGGAAGGCTGCTGCAGAGTTGTTTGACCTTGCCTCTGATGGAACTTGAGGGGTTGGGAATGGGGAAATTCTTGGAGGAGCCGCTACCGTCGACAGAGTCGTGGAGGAGGTGGTGGGGCTTCTTCGTGAATTCGCTGGAAGATGAGTGGAGGGTTAGGGACGATTGAAAGAAAAGCCGTCCTCGGAGGATGATTTCCAGAGTGTTCGTATCTTGTCGTAACTATGTTAACTCAGATTATAGAACCTCTTTAAGCATTTAAGAAAAGGTAAAAGAAAATAAAAAAATATGTACACAACCTGCATTCAGTCACAACTCTTTCTCCATGAACATAGTTGGTTAATTAAAGGATGTGTGTTCTTTAGAATATGTTAATCATATTAAAAAGGATAATTTAGTCTTTGAATAAATCTGCATTTGTATAATAAAATAACACAATTATAAATATAAAGGGTATAAATGTCTTTTCACATCTTTTTTTGACAGCAGTTATCTCCATCCACAATTTGGGTGCGGAGTGTCTTTATCCAAAATCCAGGGTAGCGAGATGGAATTTTCCCTAAACCCAGGGGTGGTCAGTGTCTTTTACCCTATTTTTAAATATTTGTCAAAAGTGTTGTCAAGTTTAAATACATTACATTTGTACATTAAAACAATCTAGTATTAATTAATAACATTCCCTAAACCCTAACTCCCTAACCCTAACACTAATTTCATTAATGAACCCTAACCCTAACTTTGTTAATTAATAAGTATTAATTAATACTACAACTAGGCACTAACTACAACAACTAAAATATCAACACACAAAAAAAAAAAAGTATTCGGCCGGTTCTTGAACCGAACCGAACCGGGTGAAGGATCCGGTTCCGGTTACCGGTTCGGGTTCGGTTCTAGCGAATATAAAATATCGGTTCCGGTTCAACCGAACCGAACACGGCCTACGAACCGCTGAACCGAACCGAAACCGACCGGTTCCGGCTTCAGTCGGTTCGGTTCCGGTTCGGTTGACCCGAAATCGCACCCCTAGTTGTAGGTAAGAAATGGTTGTTCACATAATTTTAGATACAATTGTGGTCATTTCTGAAAACATTGAAAGATGCAATTGTGAAAGGGAGGGTTTGGTTTGTTTTGAAGGCAATTTGAGACAGAGAAAGGAAAAAGAAGTTGAAATGAATTTATATAAAGCTGTAAGATTCCTACGGTTCTCAGTTTCTTGCTTACTCGATTTCTTTCCTTTTAACTGAACCAGTCCCGATTGTTTGTTTTTTTCACTTTTGGCTGGTGTTCAAACGACGTTTGTTTCAGACTCTCGGTGGTAGTAAAGTTCTCAACCTCTGATGAAAAATTCTTCTATCCTTTTCACCTTATGTTTCAAAAGGATACCTTGTTTAAGGGCGATAAAATGTGAGTTTACGTTATGTTTCACAAGGCTTCCTTGGTACTAAAGGCTCTGCAAAAACTGCCTATTTGGGATTTCGGCGAAATGAATTAAGGTAGCCCGTTACCTCACTGTATTTTAAATTTCATTAATACACTAGTCAAGTTAAACTTCTATTGCGTATGCGAGGTTATAATCTCATGTATTATTGCCACCAAGTCTGGATTACACAAAACTTCAATCTATAATATGTTCATATATAAAATTACATAAAATATGTAATTTATCTGTGCGATCTCACGATGCTCTTACATTTATTAAGAATATATCGCTCCAGCTCTCGCTCTAGGTGACTTAGATAAGGCATTCAGTTCTTTGGCCAATTTTCGAGCAACTGAAATGGCTTCACTGTGGGAATGCTACTGTTGGAATTGTGTGTGAGCAACTACTGGCCAACTTCCTGCAAAGAATGAGAATAGGTTCCACAAAATGAGTGTTGTCTGGAGAATAATAAAGCTTGACAAACTCAATATAATAGCTTTAAGAAATCAAATGTGAACACTTATATCACACCTCAGCTGAAGGAGTTCTAAGAGCTAAGGCATCAGTGATCAGACGAATTTTAAAGCACCATAGCCAAATTACAAAATACGTGACAAGATACTGCTTTGTATTTCCAGTATTGTCCAAGTCTTAAGGAGGCATAAAATCACCTGCTAAACCCCTGTGATATACATGGAAAACAATGCCAACACATTGTTAAGGGCAAGTAAAAATCAGATAAACTGTAATAAGTTGTTAATCTAAATTCATATTCACTTAGACAGAAAGACTGCAAGTATACGAGAAATGCTTTTTTGCGCAAACTTTAAGTTGTGTTTAATGCTCATGTTTATAGATCACTGAATAAGATATCCAGTTAAAGAGTAACACCTACACACGCATTTTTGTTTCAGGATTCAGGTATGTATAGAGAATTTTTAAGTTAACACCAACTCCATCTAATTATTAGTCTTAGAACAAAGGCCAGAAGAATCAGCTAAGAAACTGACTTCTCAAAGAGGTAAGGTAATCATGCAGTTCATAAACATGCTATCATCAAAAGTGCGGCGGTCTCGCAGCAGATGACACACTGTGAATTGCTGCGTTAAATGAAGCAAAGATAGAGGATGTTTAACTAACTGCAATTCATAGTTTTCATGATTTGGATACAACATTTTCTCTTAATAAATTGAGACAAACTGAGGTTACCTTGGAGAAATGATGATATACCATATCAAGAGCAGACCATATCGCGTTTTTTCTCTTAATAAATCGGGTTTTCAGGTTCGTGGAAGTAGCTGGCACTAAAGCTAGTGAACCACATTAATTCTTGGTGCGTTCTTGATTATTTGTTCATCATTCTTGCTCATTAACTCCAAATTATAACAAAGGAGATAAGCAAAGTGAAACACTTTTTTAATACCACGGAGATAAGCAAATAGCAGTCATTGGAGCAACTACTGAAACTGCCTGCAAACGCTCGAGTCATCTAAAACAACAAAATTCTTTTGTCAGATGACATGGCCTTGAAATGTCGCACAGTGTGATATAACAGATGGGTGCTTCTCTGATCAATTGGCAGACCGAAACAAATACAATTGCGATAACTACAAGGTTGTCTACATATTCCCGAAAGGGGGGCGGGGGGTTGCATTCAGAAAGATTGCGAGGGGACAAATTAAATAACTTCAAACTATGAATCAATGAAGGGTCTCTTTGTAATATGTTCTAAACTTAAGAGTATCATCTCTATAATGATCAAATCTAGTCTAGGTGCAAAACGACTGTTCACTTTCGATGTATATAGGCCTATCTTACTCTCATAATCAATAGATAAATATCTTTCTTTATTTGTGTGCGTTTTGCTTTCTCTCTTCATCGAGAGCCTTTTAGGTCTCTTCATGAAATAAATTTTCATGGTATCAGAGCCCCAAACTCGCTTCTTTTAATCTTACAATAGCTCAAAACACCACGAATCATCTGTTTCTCCTTTCAAATATTAATAATTGATGCATTTTTAGTTAGATAACTCCAACTATGTTCTTTAGAAACATCAACTTACTGCCATCTTCAGAAGCAAAGGGTTTTTATGTTACATATTAGAAGATATGGACCAAAACAATATTTTGGGCTTATATCTATTTAAAAGCCCACATATTTGATAGCCCAACTCTTATTATTTTTATCTCAGCCCATCTCAGTATAAAACCCTAAAATAGTCCTTTTGTTTACATATGTTGAATAGCATCCGATCGTTGTAATGCTTAGTATTTATTTCTCTCTTCCAGAGCCTTCTAATGTATGGTGATTCATTCACATGTATATACATCTCACATTAATACATTTCATTGCTCTCTCTCAATCGTCTCACCGCCTTCATCATCTGTGATACTCAAACCCTAAATCTTCTTTCATTACATCGACCGATCTACTCTGTCTCCACCGCCTTTCCTTACTGACGCGATCGAGACTCGAACTGACACCCCAATTCTGGCGTTTCAGGTATGGTTGATTCAGGATCAGGTCCTCCTTATCCAAATCAATGACTCAAACCCTAAATCTCCTTTCATTACATCGACCGATGTACTCCGTCTCAACCGCCATTCCTTATTGACGCCACTGAAGCTCGAACTGACACCCAAATCTGGCGTTTCAGTTATGGTTGATTCAAGATCAGTTGCTCCTTATCCAAATCAACGACACCTTGACTCAGGAGCCCCTTACTCATGTCACCAATCAAGAAACTTCTAGATCTGTTTGGTTATCCTTGGAGAGAAGGTATGATTTCTTGACTCGCTCAAATTTTATGCAACTAAAACTGATCTCCAAACTATTAAGAAGAGATCCGATAATATAGACACCAACCTGCAAAAGATGGAATATATTCGTAACAAATTTGTTGTGACTATAGTTTCTGTGAAACTTGATATGATCAACATCATGTTTGTAACTGCTTCAACAAATGAGACGAGTTACGATTTCTATGATCGTAGCTCATAAACTAAATGCTTAGAGGCATTAATTTATTTTAGAAAATTAGAGGGATAAAATGTCTAAACTTCTATCCATGTAGCATTACTCTTGTTTCATTTATTGGAGTAGAGTGAGGGGAGGGGTTACAATGAAAAGAAAAGGTGGGGGGTTATGAAATCACTAATTGAGGTTTTGATTTGGGAGGTTTAATTAGCATATTAAATAGAGTAATGTGAGCTAGGAAATCATGTCATCCGGGACAAGATCTCCGAAGTCAAAAGTTATAGTTAAAAGTAAAAGTCAACAATCAAAAATCGTTATATTTCACAAGCAATTATACACAAAAATCAATATTCTATATTCCTTATGGTATTGTAATCAAAAATCAATATAAATTGGGGTACTAATAGAAATTCTCATATTTCAGGGAGAGGGGGGCAACTGCCACCCCTTGCCCCTACATGGGTCCGCCCCTGATGGGTATTAGTTTTAGGAAAACGGATGGGGGATAATTAGGGGGTGTTTAATTATGGATAGTTATCTGGTTAACATTAGAAATAAATAGGAATATCATTCCTATATTAATTTGGAAAAATAAATAGAAACTTGTGTAAATTTTGGGGATTTCCGAAAAATTAAGTAAGAAATTATGATTTAGGACCCGATTTTTTTTGAGTAACATTAGGACACTGAATTTGGAACTTAATTTCATGGTGAGAGTTATGAAATCATTAGTTAAGGTTTTGATTTGGGGGTTTAACTAGCAGATTAGATAGAGTAATGGATGTGGGATAGTTAGGGGGTGTTTTATTATGGGTAATTAGCTGGTTAACATTATAAATAAATATGAATATCATTACGGTAATAATTTAGAAAAATAAATTAAAAATTGTGTAAATTTAAGGGGATTGCCAAAAAATTTAAGTAAGAAATTATGAATTAGGACACGAAATTTAGAATTTAATTTTAAGAAACTCTACGAAGGCCCAAATAAATGTCATAAATTCAACAATCAACTCACGAGAAATGTAAAATGGCCAAATTACCCCTATTAATTATGAAGGGTATTTCATCATTCCCCTTAAACAGAGCTTCGTCCTCGAAGCTCAACCTAAAGATAAATAATTCGTCCTCAATTTTGGAAAAAGGCATATTCAGGAACAACTAAAAGTATAGTTCGATTATTCAAAAAAAAAAAGATGTATAATTCGAGTATCATTGACTAAGTCAACCATGGAAAAAGATTCCAGTTCAAAAATTTTCGAGGGAATACATAAATGCAAACTTATGAAACACGGTATGACAGACATACGTCAAAAGCAGAATAAAGAAAATAATTAATGGCCACAAAGCATAATTCACGAGCCAGCGCGGGTGAGTCTACAAATTTCACCATCTCCTTCTGAATTTTACAATTCCGGAGGAGATGGTGAAAAACCCTTCTCTTCAGCAATAATCACACACTTAGTATGCTGCCACACTTGACACCTCTGATCCTCACACTACAATAAACAAACCACATCAATGTAAATAATCTTGAACACGTTAAACAACTAGTAAGTCGTGTGTCATCTCGTTTTAAACTCATATGCAGTGCGTAACATCTTGCTTATCTATACGGACAAGGAAGATAGAAAATGGAAGAAATAACAATAACAAACGTGGTAAAGAAAATTTCATTATGCAACCACTTGACCTTTATCATTTGATCAGTTGCCCTCGAACTTCGACACAAGCATCGAATTTTATCCCCATGTGGGGATTCATCAACCTCGTTGTTTCCCCAATTGCTGCTAGTTGATGGACCAACTTGCCCTCTAGATGCTGAAGCAATTGAGACGGAATCCAGCATGTTCCTGAGAGAATTTTTAAAACCATATGCCACAAATATTAACTTACATTTTCGACAACTTTATAATAAATTGGGGAATGACATCAATCTTAATTTCCTGTAGGTGTCGTGAATAAGTCTTTCAACTTCTTCCCTGCGAATTGAAAAATGAAGTAATAGATGAAATCTAAACATTTCTATCCGAGAAAGAATGTAAAAGAAACAAATGATGTATCAATTACCTGGTTCATCATAGAGAATTCCTCCTATCCGACAAGATGCTAATCGGATAGGAGGAATTATCTATGATGAACCAGGTGATTGATACATCCATTTGTTTCTTTTACATTCTTTTGAAATGATAAAATTTCATTTATGAGGTAATTTTCCATTCTTCATCGAGAGCCTCTTAGCTATATTCATGAAATGAATTTTCATGGTACCAAGGCCTAATACTCGCTGCTTCTGATCTTACTATGGCTCAAAACACCACGAGTTCTCTGTTTCTCATTTCAAATATCAATAATTTGATGCCTTTTCAGTTGCTTAACTCCAACTTTGTTCTCTGGAGATATCCCCACCCCTATCTTCAAAATCCAAGGTTTTTTTTGTTACATATTGAAAGATAAGGACCAAAACATGCAATTCTTTGGGCTTACGTTTCATTTATTTGTTCTTTGGACTTATGTCTATTTAAAAGCCTACCATATGGTAGCCCAAATATTGTTTATTTTATCTCAGCCCATCTCAGTATTAAACCTTGGAATAGCTGATCGTTTGTTTTCATCCGTTGGATAGCATCCGAGTGTTGTAAGCTTGTAAGCTTAGTATTTTAAGCTTGTAAGCTTAGTATTTATGTCTGTCTTTGAGAGCCTTACGATGTATCATGATTCATTCATCAGTATATACCTTTCACATTATACATTTCATTTCTTTCTTTTCTATCGTCTCACCTTCTTCATCATCTGTGATATTCAAACGGTGCAAAATGCTAGTTGTTATAAATTAGAATCAAAATTTTACTAACATACACCTTACATGAATAATTTAATCTATTTAATCACAATAAAATTATAGATATATCAAACTTATGACGTTATTTAAAGTAAACATAGTAAAATTTATACATGTAATTACATTAGCACGTGTATATTGTTGAATTTATTAGGTGTAATAACCTAATAGGATCGTATCGGCTTTCACTGATCACAAAACATGTTATCCATATCCGATCCATTTATAAACGGATCAGATCATATCTGCTCAATTAGAGTCGAATCATGTCGGATATCGGATTGTATCCAATTGCCATCCCTAACCAAAACTAAAAATATTTTATGTAGTCTATGCAGTGATCATCTCAATGCATGTATGTACAGATTCTCGACTTGATACATTAGGAGTTAGAAGGTGAGAAGTTGAAGTTGTTGTTGCTCATGTCCAACGCTGTGTGGGTGGGGGAGATTTAGCTGGCAACGAATTGGAGGTAGTAGATGCATGGACTATTGTGAGTTTAAAATGTCCAGTAAGTAATTTGCTATTGTCAGTTTAGAATTTACTTTCTATGCTTCTTGTTCTGTTTCTACACATATTTTGGACTGATTTCTCTATGTTGTGCTTCAGTTGAGTGCCTCGAGGATGAAGTTTGCTGCAAGATTCAAACCGTGCTCTCAGTTGGGGTGTTTCAACCTCCACGTCTTTCTGGAAATGAGCAAGGAAACACGGAAGGTAAGAGAGATTCTCACTCGTCTTTTCTTGTGATTCTATAACCGTTGTATGTGACGTGTAGTAACTTAATTTTGTTGCAGTGGCAATTCCCTCAATGTCTGGAGAACTATTCTATTGATAATATTTTCATTGACCCGTATTTAAACCGCATAGCTGATAAGATATGGTCACCACCACATCGTTCACGTTCATTTGATAACCTTGGTGTTTACACGACTTAACTACATTGTGTTGGTGATTACCAACTCAATTACGGGGATATCCTCTTCACAACAGCTCGTCTGTGGCATCAAAAGTCTACACAATGTAGCTAAGTCGTGCAAACACCAATGTTATCAGATGAATGACAAGCACAATCTGGTGTTGATCCATACCTTAACGCGTTCTAAATATGGGTTGATGACAATTTTATCCAGAGAATAATTCTCCAAACATTGAGGGCATTGACAGTGCAACAAAATCAAGTTAAGACACGACATGTACAACAGTATAGAATCACAAGAAGATACGAGTGAGCATCCCTCTTACCTTCTGAGTTTCCTTGTTCATTTTCAGAAAGACATGGAGGTCGAAACACCCCAAGTGATGGCACAGTTTGAATCTTGAAGCAACATTCATCCTCGAGGCACTCAACTGAAGTACAACATAGAGAAATCAGTCCAAAATATGCGTAGAAACGGAAACAGAAGCATAGAAAGTAAATGTTTGAACTGAGAATAGTGAATTGCTTATTGGACATCTTAGGCTCACAGTAGTCCATCCGTTGACTACCTCCAATTCAGTATCTGCTGTAGCTCCACCCACACATCGTCTGACACGAGCAACAACATCTTCAAACTTCTCACCTTCTAACTCCTTGGGTATCAAGTCGAGAATCTGGACATTGAGACGATCACCACATAAAACTAAGTAAATACTTTTAGTTTTTGGTTAGGGATGGTAATTGGATCCGATTTGATATCTGTATTGATTCGACCCTAATGGAGCAGATTCGATCTGACCTGATAATAATAACCTATTATACCAAATGGATCAGATATGGATAATATGTTTTGTGATCTATGAAACCCGATCTAACCTGATTAGGTTATTATACCTAATAAATCCAATGTTATAGATTTACTAATATAATTACATGTATATATTTTATTATGTTTACTTTAAATAGCGCCATCAGTTTGATAGATCAACTTGTTGTGATTAAATTGATAAAATTATTTATGCTAATACAATTTTGATTTTAATAATAACAATCTTAGGTCAGATGATCGACAAATACCATTCGCCATGATCCTATGAACTACAATTTTAATGTTGCTACATTAGGGTTTTAAGCTACTCTATATAAAAGCCAATGTGATTTACATGTTTTCGTGTGGTGTATCGTGGTGTAATCAGTATTGTTTCTCCCTCTATGAGGCGGCCACGGGTGCTAGTGAGTTTGCGCATGGGGGGAGACTAACCCACTGGAATATTATGAGTTAGACATCTAGTATATCTAGAACCATACATGTTAGTTAGTATTAACATGTGGCGATACTTCAATATATTGATTCAGCGGTGTGAACCAAGATCATCAAACATTACAAATGGTGTCACCAGAAAATTACATTGCGCTTCCAGCCAAAGAGATATGTAATTAGGCTCACTCAACAAGGTCCCCGAGTATTGAAAGTAGGGCGATTATGATACCGCGCCGCACATTGAACTGTGAACTGAACTATGGAGAAATTGTAAGTAAACCAAAAATGCTAACTTAGCATTCTCTTACCAGAGGGTAATGCGGTGTTCCTAAAGGTGGGGGGAGGGGGAAGCAAATATATAGAAAAAGGTGGTGGATTCGTACTTGGACAGAATCAAAGGGCATCTCCGTGAAATCGAAAAATAAAATTGTGACGTTTGTATTCTTTTCTGGAAAGAAAACAATTCAACCAAATAATTGATTAAACATTTAAAGCATTTGAGAATGAAAAGCAGATACACCACAAAATTTGAGATTCTGGACAAGTGGATGGAATAACGAATACACACGATAAGTTTATTCTATAGCAAATAAATTTACTAATTTCCATTAATGATTTGTATAATAACACATGTTCATTGTGCTTATGAATTTCCATTAATGATTTGTTACGAAGATAACTAATAGTTGTATTAAGTGTGAAAACTATGGAAAAATCTAGGCGAACAAAAATTCGTACAAAAAGTTAAACATAAAGTGCTATGAATGGAAACATGTCATTAATAAAAATTTGAGGTGAAAATTATGAAGGAAATAGAAAGAATCAATGTGAGACCTTGTCATTTTTCGGACTCTACAATTTTCGGCCACTGCATCGGAAAGGAGACCTTGTCATCTAGCAGTATGCACCAGGCCTATATCATATATAATTGTGCATGAATAGTTAGTTAATAGATAGATCGATCAACGAATGATTGGAAACATATCCGTTGAGCAAAGTGATTAATTACTAGTATCAATCTACCGGAATGTCGTGATCCTGTTGCAACAACAAGTCTCTGTTAGCCCTTGTCAGCTGGAATGGCCTCAACACACCTTGCACTGGGTCGGAACTGTAAGGAAAACAAATAATGAAGTAGCTGCCAAAAAATTCAACTAAAGGAAAAATTTAGACTCACCTAAAGATAATCATAATATTTATGAACTTTATAGGTGAGGCCAAAAATAAAAATTGAGCACACTGTCCCCTACTAGTGACTTATTCTAGCAGGCATTGTTTCCTCCATTGTCTCAATCCCTAGACAGTAAAACATATACATAGAAGGTGCTCATCAAAACATCACAATCACATAATGAATAATAGTTCTTGACAAATTAGCACTTAGACATGATCATGGATCATTTCGATGAGTTAATGCGGATCGAGGAAGTTGAATGATGAGAAACCTCGAACTCCAAATCCGAATACTTGAGTGGATCATTCATTATTTGTCGTTTGAGCGCAAACTTCGTTTTCTGTAGTAAGTGCATACCACAAACATGTTTCTTTCTTGTCATGATATAAAAAAAAGGTCTTTTCCTTTATAGATTTTCCTTTATAGATGAAGAAAAGTATTTTTGGTTGACTTTCATGCTTGTTTCAGTAATATAATGCTAGCCTTAGCGGATCAGGAACTCGTTATAGTGGGAACTTAACTTATAAATTAAACAAATAAAGATTTTTTCTTGCCAAAAATAAAAATAAAGACAAATCTTAAAATTTGTGAGTCTTGTTATGAAAACAGAAATTGTAAAATTAATTGAGAGCTATAGTACAATTTTGTGACAGTTAAATTATAAGAAAAAAAATGGGAAAAAATAAAAATAATTCTTATATTTTAAAAAATTGGGTGGGAACTCTAACCCTCACATGTACCCAAGTGATCCGGCCATGAGACCACCCATGGTGGGATGACCTATAGAAGAGAAACATAAAAGGGGAATAGATTGAGAAGCCCACTAGGCTTTAAAAAATTATTGGCCTTTCTAGAAAATCTCAAAACTGCTGGACTCTTTACAACAGACCGAGGCCCAACAATAATTCCTGTAAAATAGCTTTTCTATGTATTAAAAATTTAAAATTTCATAAATAAGAAAATGATCTTTTCCCATGAACCTATATGCATTATTATTATTATTTTTGACACATAACCTACTACATTATCAATTTAATAAAACCCCCTACATTATTCTGATTTGTGACAAATATCTTATTTTCTATTCATCACCGTTTAAAGTAACAACAACCCATTTTTTTTATCTTTTAATTTTAAATCTATAAATTAAATTCTAAAATGGATAAAAAACACTTTCTCCCCTCAGATTTGATGAAAAGTAAATTTCATAAAAAAAGGTTTGATAAAAAAAGGTTTGATGAAAAGACATGTAAATGGGTACTCTGAAATAGAGCGAGAAAATTTGAATTTGATTAATTCAACTTATAAGACTTAGGAACAATTAGAAAATTACAAAAATGAAACCATTCAGTTTGAACAATAAAGCACAATTAATCTAGTTCGACAACGGATTTTCCAACAAGCCTCACAGGGGGCTCTAGGAACTCTGAATAGTTGTTTGAAAGAAATACTCACAAATTCAAACTTGGGAAAATGACACTTTTACCCCTTCAGTTTGGCACACTAAGGGGGTCAAAGCCTGTTTTCCCAAACTGGAGAGGGGAAGTGTCTTTTCATCAAACATAAATCTTCATCGTCTGCGTACAAGAAAGAAATGCAACATAGGAGAGAGATCAAGCGAGCCCCAAGAAAAGGGTGTGTGCTTTCAAGCGAGCACGAAGATAAGGGTGTGTGCTTTCAAGAATCGCAAGTTTTGCTGATTTCGTGGCCTACAAGTCGGTCCGCGCTGGAAAAAAAACCAAGTCCAAATTTGTGGAGCTTACGTCGCCAAACAACATGAGTATGAGTTCTTCTCAAGCGCTTTCTCAACACTGCTTCAGCTCGTTTCTCGAATTTGGGCAACACCTAGTCGTGCTGAATGATGTCAATACCATCTTTCTCAACACTTAAAACTCTGAAACAAGGAGCAAAACATTGTTTTATCAGACACAAGATTCCCACATTTTCAAATGCAATGATTCACAGATTTGCCAAGTTCTCAACCAAAATTCTTAACTTATAGAGGTATTAATTATTAAAGTCTCGCACCAAGTGGAAGAATCCATAAACATCACTGGAAAAATGGAAATTGGTACACAGAATTAGTCGATATTCAAAATATTATTGCTTTTAAGTGTAGCTGTTAGTGTTTTTTCACAATGTATATGTTAGGGCTAGAAGCATATTTTACCGTCGCTTTGTATAACATTTACGTGACGCCATTGAAGAATGTACTTTGATATAGACTATATAGAAGTAGTTTGTTTTTTGTTGTGTTGTTGTAATTAGACTACATAGCTTTTTAAATTGAAAAGTGGTGCTTTATGCTTAATTAGCGTTAATTTTGCATAACAATGCTGGATGTTCTCTTAAATTCTAACAGACACTTTATATAAAACATGTAGTAACACGTCAGGTAGCAGATACCAAACAAAAATATTTGAAAGAATGTACTCCGTAAATATACAATAAATAATTATCCTGGCCTATAAATATAGAATAAACTCCGATTTTTTCGTGTGAACCTTTCATGATTCACTGAGTTAGGTTGGAGAATAATACACGAGCACGGCAGCTTTGTATTTGCAGCAAATAAATGAAGTAGTTGATAGAATAATTGGTGGAGAAATAATATGTATTCGATCAAGTGAAAAGCTGCACAGAGAGTCTACATATAAGCTATACAAAAAGATATAAAAACTGAGTGACCTGGTGAACAACATATGCTATATCGGGACGAGGAACTGTATGCAGGGGCGGAGCGAGGTATTCGAAACACCTAAGGCACTCTTTCAAGGTATTCAAAATACATCGGGCACTATTGTAATTTTGGGTAGGGCACAATTTGAATTTTTTATAAAGTTTAGGATAAAATTGCAATTTTCAAAGTTTTGGGTAGGGCACGTGCCTACCCGTGCCGCGGGTTGGCTCCGCCCCTGACTGTATGGTAGACAAGGCTACCTACGAGCTGTCGATATCGAGTAGAATCAGATAGCAGTTTAACCTCCAAGGGGGTCAGCTTCAGGTTGGGTGATACGGTACCCGTATCAATATTATTCCGTTATTTTTTAGTTAATCGATTATTAGTATATAGTTGTGTTATTAAGCTATTTAATTAATAATTCGGGCTTGGCCCGTAGGTCTAGGGTTAGGGTCAGGGTCAGTTTATCTATTTAAAGCATTGTAATCCCCCAACTTATTCAATCAAGCAATAAACAAGCCAGTCTTTTCCTTTATCTCTTTTACTTGTCGTGATTGTGTGCGTGTATGTGTGGCCGATTGTTACCGGACGGTAACAATTAGTGCTTTCAATGAGAGCGTCGGTCGGACTTATGGTTCGCTGCACTCGCTCTCAGACTCCGTGTATCTCCCTTATGCTATTGTCGATCTCAGTCAAACTAGTGCTCCTCGATGAAATCAACGAGCTCTCTCAGCAAGGTGAAACAATTAATTGTCTCGCCATTGCAGACCTGGAAGACCTTCAAACGAGTGGGTACATCACCCAGGTAGATCTGGAATACCTCGAATCAAGTCAGAAACAATTTAGATTGATCTCCATGGACGAATTTGGTCGCCTCCAAGACATAATCAGAGACGACGAACTACCGCCGCTAGAAGAAGAGCATCAGCAACAATCGGCTCCAAGTCCGCTAGTACAAGAACAACAACAGTTGCCGCCGCAAGAACAAGACCAGCAGGTCGCTGTTCCGGCAACGACTCAGCAGCAGGTATGGAAGCATAATGATGAAGGGCGAAACATGGATCTTTACATCCCTTCCGCTGACTGTCCGTCACAAAACCAAGCCCCAATCGAAGTGGTACCCATGGCTAGCCTCAAAACGAAGATCAACTCCGAGAAAAAGCCGCCATCAGTTCCGACGAACAAACCACCGGGTGCCTTCCAACCGACCGAACAGAAGCTGTGGTCGCTGCAACAACAACCCCCAACGACACCAAACCCGCCAGAACACCCTCGACGACCCCCAATCGCCCTCCAACCCGTCAATTTGAAACCGCCAAAACCACCCTACCCCTCTGGCAAGCTCAATCGAACACTTCCCGACGCCATAGATGTAAGAGCCGTGAAATCTTACCTGAGATTTACAAGACCTCCGGCGAGATCTAGGCGTTCCTGGTATCGATCGGAAGCTGGCGTAAGCCTGATTCCGATTACGAACTCGAATTGCAACAATACTAAACAAATTAATCGCAAATAGGAAAATATGGCGGAAGAGAGAGAGAAGAAGATTTCTGTAAATTCATTGATAAGCATTCATGAATCCACTCGCCCCCTTTTATATCTCAGGGCTTACAAGTAATAAAAAGAACTACAGGGCTTTACTACAATAACTCAAAATATGTAACGGCCAAGCACAGTCAGCAGCCGAGTCAGCCTAGGTGACCGAGGCTGTCTGACGTGGACCAATCAGGGCTCACTGGTTGTGACTAAGCCTAAACGGCGTCGTTAAACTTAAGCTTATTTGAACTCAACGTTTAAATATTAGGAACGGTCAAGATTAGATCTTTAACCCACCATCGAACGGCTACTGGACGATTTAGAGAATTACCAAACTGTTCATTTGGTCAATATTTGCCAACTTCAACTGGTTGAATTGGCCGGAAAAAATGCAAAACAGAGGGCCAAAATCAGGGACCATGACAATAGAAGACTATCAACTGCAGTTCCGTTCGTCTCTCCCGATGCCGGCGAAACCAGAGCCACCGGCCGACGACCTGATTCGACCACCAGCCAAACCACCAGACTACTCTGGTCTCCTAAACCACCCAATCACCGTCCACTTCGAGCTTCAGCCCCCTTTGCTACCCTCCAGCCACAGACCGCCGAGATCCTCAATCACCGTGCAGACCAACCACCCCTCCGGCGACTCAACCGGCGGTCCTTGCTTCGTCGGCGGAATCAACCAGACCACGTTGCCATCACAGAATCCATCGGCCTTTGATCAGCCACTCTGTTCGATTCTCCCGTCGGCTGGGTTCTTGCCAACTCCACCACCACCGCCGATCCCGCCACAACCATCTCCGGCCGATTCCCAACTCCACGTCGCCACCAACTACAACCACCAACAACCACCCGTCGGTTGCACGCCTCCCGCCGCACCTCAGCAGCAACCACAACAAACCAGTGGGTTGTCTCTTCCGATGAGTGCTAGGGCATTCAATTGCCTTGACCATTTTATGATTTTGGGCTTCCTAACCCACATTTTGGGCCAAGTGAGCTTATGTCATAGAGTTCATATTTTCAAGTGGGCTGCATTAATCTTTTTGGGCCTAATTTACCAGTTGGACAAAATGCACTGACTTCAATATTTGGAGAGAGTGCTAAATTTAATCCCAACTCTTCAGTTATTTTCTGTTTGGGCCTAATTAATTTGGGCATGACAGATAGAAGATTAATAATGATATGGGTCTCCAAAAAGATATTCTTCAATACGTCTGTCGCCAATTTGATCCGGGCAAGATTAGAGGCGAGTTGAGACTACAAAGTGGTGTTTTGAAGACTGTTCGTCGCCAATTCGACCCGGGCAAGAATACGACGGATTTTTCGACATCCACCTTGAGGGCAAGGTGGTTTTCAAGCATGGGGAGTTGATACGGTACCCGTATCAATGATATTTCGTTATTTTTTACTTAATCGATTATTAGTATTTAATTGTGTTATTAAGCTATTTAATTAGTAACTCGAGCTTGGCCCGTAGGTATCGGGTTAGGGTTAGGGCCAGTTGTGCACAAGAGAATCCTGCAGAGAGAACTTCGTGTACACCAAAGGCAGAGAATAGAAAATGGCACAGGAGGTGTTGGGTTGTGTGTAGGGAGAGAGTAAGACAGTAGTAATGTCTGAGAGAGAGACAGAGGTTTGGCAGAGCTTCCGCGTATGTCTGGTGTGCCTCTCTTGTATGGAAGGGTTAACGTCCTATATATATAACGGAGAATGTGACCGTTGTAGTGTGGTTAATGCGCCCATCAATGACGGCTTAATTAGCTTAACCACAACGGCACGTTCGTCCGCGTATATAGGGACCGTTACAGCACGTTATGCGCGAATGCCGGAACCGTTATGGGGTTGACCGGGTTCGACCGGATTGACCGGGTTTATGGAGCTCGTGCCATAAATATCTCAAAAGCAGTTACTAAAGGTCGCGCGCGAGCTTGGCTCGCACGCGACAGGACTTACTCTAGCCTCCAAACCACTAAGTCCCTACAAGTCCCGTGCGGTGGTATGCGAGGGCCCTGTCTCGCAGCCCCCACGCGGATCAGCGCGGCTGGTGATCCAGTGTGTGTGGAGCACAATATGGTGTGCTAGATGATTGCCACGTGGCCAAGGTCTGTCTACTCAGAAAACACTATCTACATTTGCCCCCTTTCTGCGCGTGAAGGCTCATAGCCGGATAGGCTTCCATGCGCAGAAACCATCGTACGCGTCGCCGCCACACACCAATTCAAATGTGTGCAGCTTCAGCTCCCGTGTGTGCCATTATGACCTAAACCCCTAGAGTCGTGCCGTCTGGCCTTTTAGGGTTTTAGGCGTGACGTCAGCTTGTCCTGTGATTGCGCGATTCGACGGTGACGGTTGCGATTCGACTACTGAAAGGACGCAACCCTTCGTTGTTTTTGGATAAATACTCTGTACTCTCCATTTTTGCAAAAGCATCACTTCTTTCTCTTAAAGTGAATGATACCCGGAAGCCTTCAAGAGCAGATTCAGATAATCAATCACCAGTTCTATCTTGTCAATCGTCTCCTTCAATTGTGCACATCCAAGCAAGCTTTACCAAAACAAGGTTAGCCTTGTTCAATTTTGCTTAATATACCAATGTATGATTTGAACTGTGTTGGATCTGCAAACCCATATTATCCACTGAAAGCTATGAAGAAGATCTTGCTCTTTGAACCCAATTTTGATTTAATCCCCAGATAATAAGGATCTTGAATGTAGGGTTTCTGAAATCCCTGATAATGCAAATGATTCCAATCTTCTAACTTTGAAAATTGCCACTGGACTGTTCATCTTTCTTCCAATAAACCCTCGTACGCTTTGAACTGAATCTTGAAATTCAAACTAAAGTATGTGTATTTCTCCCCCCTTTTTTTTCTTGCTTTTCCGCAGGAATGGCAAAGATAAAAGGAACCAAACCCATTAAGGAGATCGAAGAAAAATACCTGATCTTCCCCGGACTTTATGGCGAAAAGCCCCCTATCTGGGTGGCAAAGACTTTTATCATGCTAGGGTTAAGGCGAAGAAATTGCCAATCGCTGTCTCCGGTGAAGAATTGCAAACGTTAACCCCTCCAGTTAACTCGGCGCTGCTCGAATTGATCGATTCCGAAGATATGGTTCGATTGGGTGTCGAAAATGGGTACTTCCCATACACTGCGATTTCCACTCAAGCATTTGTTCAGAAATTGGACTTCATGGATGAGTGGATTGACCATGTGTTGACCAATCATGCCGTGACTTTAAACGATGCCGGAATATACCTCGCAGTTCGTGCTATGAAGGGTGCTGCCGTGAAGCTGGACCAATCCATGCTTCTAAACCTTCTTTCTCGTTACTCGCCTGCGACTCACACATTCCATTTTGCTGAGTTCGAGGCTGCTCCCACGCTTGAAGATGTGCACATGCTGTATGATCTGTCGCCCGTGGGCGAGGTGGATCCTTTGAGTCCCTTGAGAACAGATGTGGAGATCTCTTTGTACAAGCAGATGGAGGAGTGCATGTCAGAAGTGAAGAAAATTTCCACCCGGTGGACTCCTACAGAAGTCCTTCCTGACTGGCAGTTGGTTGACACATCTGCGAAGAATACTTGGAACATGTGGGTGCAATACTTTTTCCGTGATTATGCGAACAGCAGTATCACCAAGAAGCTTCTGAGCCAAAACCCGAAGGCTAAAAACTATGTGAATGGCAAGGGTTATCACTTGACCCTATGCGCCTTCCTCTGTTCCTGGTTGTCGAGGTATCTAATCGATGGTCACCCGCATGATGGGGTCTTCTATCATGTTCTGCCTCTTGCTGTGAAATTGGCCCTTGGCCAGAAATTCGCACTTGGACCCTTAGTCTTGGGCACGCTGTACCACAGGTTGGATCAGCTGGTTGTTGCAATGAAGGAATCGCGTGGTCGCCTCGATGTACTGACTTACATTAACATTGCTTTCTTGACAATGTGGGTCTTCGAGCGATGGCCCTCTTATGCCCCATTCCCTTCTAAGCCCAGCAAATATGGTCCCCCAGGTACGGAGGAGGAGCGTAATAGTGGCAGGGCTGCGAGGTGGTTTGGAACTAACTTTCCCAAGTGCGTTTGGAGCCTGATATGCGACAATCGGGAAGAGTTTATAGCCAGGCCTTATGCCACGCGCGTCGAGAATGTGCGATGGTTCCCAAAACTGTATCCCTCTAAAGCTGTTGCTTTCTCAGAAGAGCTCCTTTTCGAAGGCGGGGAGCATTTCCACGAGCGCTATCGCAAATTCTTTTGCTGGTGTCTGAGAGGTTCTCTTCCTGCTCTGGCAGAGCATGTTCGTGAGCTCGCACCTAGGTACGAGAGAATCACTGTGGATGTTGATCCCACTCGCGTTTCTCCCCAGTTCGGCTTCGATGCAGTGGCACCCTCAATCTGGCCGCAGTCTATCATAAGAGGCTGCTACAAGCGGTTATTATCTAGGGAGTGTAAAATAATCTTGAGGAGCTATCTTCCCTTCGAACAACCTCCAGGTAATCGCGAAGGTGGCTATTCCAGAAACTGGATTGCTTATTGGAATGCCCAGCAGACAAGGTTTGAGACCCAGTCGGCCCCTCAGCCAAGCAGAGCCCCTGTGATCAAAAGGAATTCTTTCCCTTTTCGTCCCAACTGTAGCCTGGACGAGTCTGAATATGGCTGCTATTCGTTGCTGGATCGCGAGAATCACCTGTGTCCCTCCATCATTCTCGATGAAAAGATAGCCGCAGTTAGGAGAGGTGATTCGCATGTCATCAGATATAGCGAAACTTTCGCTAAGGTAAGAAATTTTTCTCCTGCATGTGCTAAATCTCTTTATTCCAATATATTGAAAACTTCATGCTTTGTTTCCTGCTGTAGTGCCATGTAAGGAGGTTCGCATCTGGTGAGCGTTCCAAATCGCTGGTCACCACCATTGTTACTGCAAGAAGGCAAGGACAACCAGTTCGGCTGGCATCGAAGATGGATCCCGCGGTTGAGACCGAAATTCGCGAGATCATGAATGCTTTTGCTGATTCGCTGATAGACAATACTCCAGCCTTGTCTCCACCCAGGAACGATCCATCTCCTCCAGCGACTGCTGCTCAAAGAGCGAAGAGGCCCAGACAAAGAGGAATCACAATCTCTTCCCCTAGGAGCGCTCCAACTTCCCCTCCTGCGAAATCCCTTACTGCCAGGGATAAAGGTAAAGGTCGCATGACCGGTAAGGCGCGGAAGGAGCTCGCAGTGGAAACCTTTGTTCCGTTTGGCCAGGAGGAAGAAGAGGAGAGAAGAGAGACAAGAGAAGGAGATGAAGAAGAGGAAAGAATTGAAGATGTCAGAGACAGAGAGAGAGATGAGATACAAGAGGAAGAGTCAGGAGGTATCTCAATCGTACTTCTCTTCTCATTATCTTAACTCTTTTGCAATCTTATCTGAACGCATTGTTTCTTAGCAGATGATGACGATGAGACCATCAGTGGCCTTTTGGCCAAGAAGCAGAAGGGGGGTTCTCATTCTGGCGTTTCTGACGAACCCATAAGCGAGGACATTCTTGCCGAGTCTAGAAGAATGCGGAGGCTGCTGAAAGAAGAAGAAAGCGAGAAGAAGAGGAACTCGAACGCGTGAAGCAAAGGAGCCTAGAGGAACAACACGTCGACGACCTGGTGCGTCCAACTGATGAGGAAGATGTGCTTCCAGAAGAGGTGGCTCCTCAAGTTGACGAGGAGGATGCGGCTCCAGAAGAAGATGCAACAGCTCTAGAGCGAGCCCAAGCGGACTTCGAAGAAATCGCAGGCGGTAATGAAGGTGAGATTTTTAATAGCGCAGTAACTTACCGAGATGTTATTGTCGGTGCGCTAAAGCACGGCGTGTCAAAAGCTGACATTCGGCGATGGCTAGTAGGCAAGTGCGGTGAACCTTCAGGTAATCATTCGAGCGACATGTGTGAACTAGGCTTAGCAACCTAAACATAATCATGACTGGTTTCTTCGCGCCCCAGGTCACGCTCACCTTAAAGACATGCTTAATGAAGATACATTAATAGGGCAAGGTTCCACGTCCTTAGCATATGACGAGGATGCTGCGATCCCACCTTCGCGTGGAGGTGCTCGCTCTTAGCTTACCAAAGATAATAAAATATTATGTAATACAAGTTACCTCACATCGTCGTGTCTTGTATCGCAGGCAACGCTGATGAAGCCATGTTGGAACAAAGGGGTCAACCTTCAGCATCCTATGTCCCGGTGCCGATTTCTCATACCGAGAAGCCCGTCGCAACTGCTGAGTATGCGGGAGAGTCCTTCGAGGACGTCATTGAACTTTCTGATGATGCCGAAGCCCGAAGCTGACGCCGTATTGATGGAGGAAGATGCCCATGCTGGTGCTGAGGAAACAGGAACGAACGCTGCTGACGCTATCGCACCTGAAGGCATCCCTGATCAAGCTGCAACTTCTGCCACTGACATGCCTCCGGCAATGACTGAGCCTGCGGCACCTCTTCCTGCGTGGAAATTTTGGAGTTCGCAGGTCGGGGCTGCAATCGCACCTGGTGCGGCTTATACTCTTCCTCCCAACTATGAAGAGTTATAGCTCGTAGCTGATAGAAGGGCAATGGAACGAGGACATCCTTCAGCTACCCCAGCAATGCGCATTCCTTCTCTGCGCGAGATCCTTGAAGGAAATGGTATGTCATGATTATTGTTCGCACCTTGCATTCTTCATTTGCAAGTTCGATAGTCTAACTTGGTTTAACATTGCCTTAGGGCTGAAGCAAGCTGACGTGGACTGGCTAGTTCGGATGCGCCTCTCCTACCCCCAATCATTTGTGAGGTCTCTGGAGATAGGGCCCTTCGACAGGAGGCTGTTTTTGACTGAGGCCATCTGGATTTTGGAGCAGCTATCCGCGGCCACACCTGCGACCATTTCTCCTCAGAGCGCGGAATTGCTTTTTGGCATGTGCCAAAACCTTCTCGCCAAAGTTCAAGGCAAGCTGGGCTTTGGGTTTCTTGTCAAAAGAGTCACCCAGATTCGCGCGGCCGTGAATTTGAAACGCGGCTACCATAACCTCGCAGCTGAGGAGCAGAAGGTGGAGCAGCAAAGGCAAAGAGTTGAAGAAGCTGTGAAGCTCTTCCATGAGATGAACGCCAAATACGAGCAATTGAAGCAAGAAGTGGAGCAAGTGGAAAATCTGTCGCGTCAGTTTACTCCTAATGACTCCTTGATCAAGGGCTTGTTTTGAAAAGTAGCAAATAAGTAGCTAAAACATTACTGTAATGTTGCTAGGGTTTCTCCCCCTTTTTTTTTCCAAAAGGAATTTGAATGCCTGTTTTGCCCTTCCCGGGATTTGCTCAAATATCCCTGTGCATATCAATTTATGACGTCATCTATTGATATTCTGCCTTGATTTTCGCACTAATTGCTCATTAGATAAGCACGCTTTCCTTGGGAAGTCCATCCGTATCATGACCATCCGTCATTAATTAGGATACGCAACCGAATTGTCGTAGCCTTTAGTAGGGTAATTGATTGTTACCTCTTTTCAAGGCGTAAGTGATTGATCCTTACCCTTTTTTCAAGTTCTGCCGACTCATCTTGGCAACTGAAGAGTCTCCACAAGGTCTATATAAACCATGCCTTTGCTATTTGGGTTCTTCATCCCACAATGTGGCTTGCCGTGAGTCCTTACGGCTGCTGGCTTCAATGCTTGTCTTTCGTTGATTCATGGCAGCTTCAAGTTGTGAAAGCTGAGTTTGTGCTTTGTTCCATAGAAATAGCTTCCAAGATCTGCTTCATGAAGCGTATTGATCTTTATAATTATCATAAGGAAGATGCAGAGAATACCTCATGTTTATTCGAAGAATTTTCTTCGTCTATTATGTCTGCAGGTCATGTTTCCGGCTGCCTCCCGGCGAGGTGAAACGCCGTACTGACCTTGCTACCGGCTCGTAATGAACGGCGTATTTCTCCTCCAGCATGCCCGGAGGTTGATCATTCGCCACCACGTTCTTGAGCTCAGGGTGGCGAGCCAATGTGCTCGTCTCCGTGGACAAGGAGCCTCTTGCCCGATGAATGACTGCTTCCCTGTCTTGCACAACCGCATACGCCGGAACAGGTGGTTCCTCAGGCACGTCTCTTGGGCGTAAGACCAAAGAATGGCCTTGTCAGATCCTGGGATCTTGAACATAGCGTCGCATAGGTCTTGTAGACATGGCGGGCTGCGGGCTGTTCTCTTCGCAGGAACACCCTACTTGCTACAGATCTTTGGTCGCAGATCGTTGTATCACATAGCTTCTGTTAGGACCGTTAGGTCGATCCTTTTCCAGTTAGGATTCCCCCGATGTGTAACTTCCGCTTGTAAGTTACTATTTAGATGCATTGTAAGCCATGTTGGCTGCGTAGCTAGCTTGATCTGAGCTTTGCGCTTGTAAGCTGTTATCTAGACAGATAAATTGTAAGACATTTTGACTCATAATGATAAATGGCTTCGTATGATTTGCTGTCTTGTTACAAAATACGATTTCGCATGCGCGTTGGCAAATTTCGCCTTTTGTAATGTTGTGTTCACACTTTGTATTGTTGCTATGATTGGCTATCTGTCGAATAGATTCGCAGATATGATTTTAGATCGTTCGAGATCATACTTGTGCAGCTTTGCTATCTTGGCGGATAGGCTTGAGATTTACTTAAGGTTAGACCCAAGTACGAGCGCTATCTCAGCAGATAGGCTTCTGTAGGTGATCACTTAAGATCATTTTGCATAATGGTGCTATCATGGCAGATAAACTTAAGAATCATTTTTGAGATCGCATTCGTATAGTGCTGCTATCGTGGCAGATAGGCTTGAAAGATCATTTAAGATCATACTCGCATAGGCTGTTATCATGGCAGATAGGCTTAAAAGATCACTTAAGATCGTATTCGCATAAGCTGCTATCATGGCAGATAGGCTTTAGGAGATCACTTAAGATCATATTCGCATAGGCTGCTATCATGGCAAATAGGCTTCAGAAGATCACTTAAGATCATATTCGCGTGAGCTGCTATCGTGGCAGATAGGCTTTAGGAGATCACTTAAGATCATATTCGCATAGGCTGCTATCATGGCAGATAGGCTTTAGAAGATCACTTAAGATCATATTCGCGTGAGCTGCTATCGTGGCAGATAGGCTTTAGGAGATCACTTAAGATCATATTCGCATAGGCTGCTATCATGGCTGATAGGCTTTAGAAGATCACTTAAGATCGCATTCGCATGGGCTGCTATCACAGCGGATAGGCTTTTACTACTGGGAATAATGAAATAGACAGAGCAATAAAGACAACTGAAAGCATAAAGTTCTTCTCATTTGGGAGAAGTCTTTTTATTACGAAATACTCTCATATGGGAGAGATGAGATTACAATTCCCTCATATGGGAGAGAAGATGCACGAGCTATAGCAATACAGAGCATGAAGCAAACGTTGTACTCTAACGCATATAATGAGAGAAGTTAAGGATAATACTTCTTAATCCAGCGCATGTTGACTGAGCTTGGGGTTGAGGTCGTTCCATGCAACCTCCGTATGTTGCAGTAGCCACTATCAAATACTTCTGTGACTTCAAAAGGGCCTTCCCAATTGGCTGCGAATTTTGGGTGAGCTGCCTCTCGCATGCAATGGTCAGACGCGCGCAAGACCAAATCTCCAACTGCGAAATCTCGACGTTGGACTGTTTTGTTGTACGCACGAGCGATCCTTTCTTGGTACCGTTTGTTAGTCCTTTTAGCTTGCTCCCGTTTCTCCTCTAACAGGACTATATCATGATCGCGTTGGTTGTCATATAATGCATGAAAAGCCAACCTTGCAGAGTTAATCTTTACTTCCGCAGGTACCACAGCTTCAGCTCCATAGCATAAAAGAAATGGCGAGGTCCCTGTGGGCGTCCTTGGAGAAGTCCGATGGGCCCACAAGGCTATATTCAAAGAATCGGCCCACTTCTTGTGGTCATCTGCGACCATCTTGCTCAAGATTCTCAATAACGTCTTGTTGGTTGCTTCCGCTTGCCCATTCCCCTTCGGGTAGTATGGAGTGGAGCATATCTGTCTTATGTTGTACTCTGCTAGCTTCGCAGCTACCTGGCGATTAACGAAGGGAGTGCCATTATCCGAGAGGATGGTGTTTGGGATTCCGAACCTGCATATGATGATTTCTTGAATGAAATGGACCACGGCTAGCGCATTTGCTGTCCTTAGTGGTATTGCTTCCACCCACTTGGTGAACAAATCGATTGCGGTGAGAATGAAGTGATTCCCGTGCGAGGTTGGTCGAATGGGACCAACGAAATCCAGAGCCCATGTATGAAACGGCCATGGTGTTCCCAATGCGTGTAGATCTACGGAAGGGGCGTGCACTAGATTACCTTTGAATTGACACTCCTGGCAGCGTCTTACTTTGGTGCGGCAATCAGCCTCCATGGTGGGCCAGAAGTATCCAATCGAGAGGAGCTGTCTGCATAATTTCGCACCTCCCTGATGCTCCACCAGATGAGAAAGGTCCATCACTTCTTGTGCTTCCTTGCTGTCTAGACATCGCAGCAAGTTACCTTCATGGCCCCTTCGCCAAAGCAGATTTTCTTGCACCACATATCGGGTTGATTTTCTCTTTAATTTCTCGGCTTCTTTTCTCGACTCAGGCACAATACCCTGGGTGAGAAAGTCAAAGAGTGGTTTCCTCCAATCCGCATCATCATCGGTCAGAGCAATGAATAAGGAGTCCTTGACCAGTGCGCAACTCTCGCAATTTCCTTGAATCAGTGCTGCGGCCGTTGACATGTCCTGCCAATGAATGCCATACCTTTGGGCTTTCCGATAGACTGACACCTCACTTTCACCACAAGCATGTTGGTGAATCTTTTCTAACAGCAGTTGTCCTTCTTGCTCGGAGACGCATCGCATGAGTATTACGCCAGGGCCCTTGTAGTAGAGGGTGTTATCATGTATGCAATATCCCTTTGTGGATGCCCAGTTCTCGCTGCTCGTGCCTTCTGCGATGGCATGCAGGATTGACTTTCTCCAGTCCGCATCCTCCATGCATTCATCGTCGCACGCGTCTTCTGTCAACGCCGAGGATGTTCGCACTTCGATGGAGATTCTCGCGGGACATTTGTCCGCACTGACCTTGGATCCCAAGGTAGCTAAAGCATCAGCATGCCTATTGTCCGCTCGAGGTTTGTGCTCGTATCTAACGTCACAGAACTGTTGCACCAATTTCTGTACCAGGGTCCGGTAGGGTAATAGGTTTATCTCTTTCAAACCATATTCGCCCGAGGCTTGTTTGACGATTAGCTTGGAGTCCCCCATAACTGTCAGATTGCTTACTTCCAATGCCTTTGCCGCGCGAAGTCCCGCAATGAGAGCTTCATATTTTTCTGCTTCGTTGTTAGTGACTGCGAAGTCAAGCTTTGCTGACATTTGTATGACCTCTCCATCTGGTTTGGTCAAGACTATTCCAATGCCTCCACCTTTCCTGGTTGACGAGCCATCGAAATGGAGCGTCCAATAAGGCAGCTCGACTGCGTAGATTTCAGGTCCCTCCAACTCTTCTTCAATCACATGCTCATGACTGTTATCGGGAAGTTGTGCTGGCAAATCCGCCACCGCCTGCGATTTGATCGCCCGCGGCCGAACGCATGTGATGTCATATTGGGAAATGGTCATATACCATTTTGCCAATCTTCCCCCAGGAGTGGTGTGAGTCAGAAGATATCGTATGGGATCGCTCTTCGTGACCACCACTACTTTGTGCGAAGCAAAATAGTGTCTCAACTTTTCTATTACGAAGAATAAAGCAAGGCAATGACGTTCGATGTCCGTGTACCTTGATTCTGCGGGTTGCACGATGCGAGAGATGTAGTAGATGGGCCTTTCTTGACCCTCGTACTCCTGAGCTAGGAGCGCTCCTATAGACCTCCTTGTTGACGTCAGATACAGCAAGAGTGGTGATCCGAGCTGAGGTGCGATCATTACTTTTGACGATGTCAGCAACTCCTTTAGTTTCCCGAACGCAGCCTCGTGCTCTGCAGTCCAGTTATATACAGCATCTTTCTTGAGAAGATCACTGAAACAGAAGGTGATTTCGGCGATTGCTGGGATGAACCTTCACAGGTAGGATAGCTTCCCCAAGAAGGTTTTCAAGGCACTCTGGTTATGCGGCGGAGTCATGCTAGTGATGGCTGATACTTTCGCAGGATCGGCTCTATTCCTTGACGATGTACCACACATCCCAAGAACTTCCCTGATGTTACCCCGAATGCGCACTTCATAGGGTTCATCTTCAATTGAAAGCGTTTGCATTTGTTGGAAACTTTTCGCAGATCCCCCAGATGGTCTGCCTCCTCCTTGGATTTGACAACTAGGTCATCCACATAGAATTCCACTTCCTTGTGCATCATGTCGTGGAACAGGGCCATCATGGCCCGCTGATAAGTCGCACCTGCGTTTTTGAGGCCAAAAGGCATCACCGTATAGTTGAATACTCCCACCGGGGTGATGAATGCGGTTTTCCGTGCATCTTCGGGGTCCATCTTGATCTGATTGTACCCACTGAAGCCGTCCATGAAGCTGAACATGCGATGACACGCAGTTGAGTCGATAAGTAAGTCAATGTTGGGCAGCGGAAAGTCATCCTTGGGGCAGAAGCGATTAAGATCCCGGAAGTCTACACAAATGCGAAGTTGCCCATTCTTCTTTACTACCGGCACAATGTTGGCCAACTATGTGGGATGGTGATTCGGCTCTATGAATTTGGCATCCATGAGTTTGAAAATTTCCTGCTTAATCTTCCCGTTGAGCTCCGGCCTAAAGCTTCTTGTGCTCTGCTTTACCGGTTTGGATCCTGGGATTACATCCAACTGATGCATAGTGATGCTCGTGTCCAGGCCAGGCATCTCATCGTACTCCCATGCGAACACATCTTTGTACTCAGTTAGGAGTTGCAGCAATCTTTCCTCCTCTTCGCCTGTGTGGTCCGCACTTAGAAAGACTGGCCTCTTCTTTTCTTCGTTCGGGCTTAGGAATACCTCCTTCAGCTCCTGCTTTTGTGGTCTGGGCTTGTCTTCCATGCATTCGGGTGCTTCTTTGAGTCTCTCCTCTAGAACGCTTGGCATTGGTTTGTCTGTCTCCGAAACATGCTCAATTTGATTGATTTGCTCAGGGATATCCCCATGCTCGCGTGAGGACATCCCCGCGTGCCTTCATATGCGATAAAATTTCTTCCCGTTGGCGTAGAAACTCTCTATTTCCTTGCCTTCAGGATCATGTTTTGCTATCCTTTTCAGAGCGTACACGTTCTTTCGCTGGTAGGCAATCCGCGGAGCCTCTTCTCGCGTGGGCGGCTTTTCCTTGGCATCCTCTCTGGTCACCATCACCCCTGTGGGTGACTGATCTTTGATGTCCTCCCAACGGGGCAGAGGAGTGGGGTTGAATGGTCCCGGCGTTTGCTCATCTGCCATCTCAGTGAACCATACCGCCTCACTGAGATGCGCTTCATCCATGTTGAATGGATTTGTCGAAGCGGGTATCTCAACTATTCTATCATTCCAAATGGCTTTCATCACTTGGTGAGCCGTTGAAGGAACATCATCAAAGCGATGAATCCAGGCTCGACCTGTGATCACGTGATACGTAGTGTTCGCATCTATGACATAGAATTTTGCTGAGCACTTGATTTTTCCAATCTGGACACCCAGGCGGATCCATCCTATCGTCATTCTGGAGTCGCTTCCGAATCCCATCAGCGGGGATGAACGTTTGACAATCTTGTGCTCCGGAATTCCCGCCAGCTTCAGAGTATGGAGTGAAACAACGTTAACTGCTGCTCCTCCGTCAACGAACTCTCTTTTGAACTCAACACCGTTGATGATGGCTGTTACATACACAGGCTTCTGGTGACTCGCATCTGTCTTCTTATCGCTTGCGGAGAAGGTTATAACCTTTTCTGTAGAGCGAGATGCCATGACAAATTTTCCATTGGAGACTACGAGATCCTCCTCGTAATCTTCTGCTATCCTCAGGATCGCCTTTGTCATCTCCGTCCGGCTTTTTTCAGAGAATTTCATCTCATCGAAGAACCTGCTGAACCCGTGCGACCCCTTCGTCCGGTCTGCGCGTTCGTCCTCGGTGTCTATGCTGTAGTCTTCGTCATCATGGATATCGGCAATGATGGGTAGACCATCCTCTGCAACCTCTTCAAGGTCCACAATCGAGATCATAGCGGCCTCTTTGCCTTTCGATTCTTGCTCCGCATGGGCAGGGAGTGGATTGTTGCGCACATCCTGCCTTTGATCACTGACGATCAGTTCGCCATTTTTCATCTTTTGGCTCACCATGATTCTGAGCTTCTTGCAGTCAGCCGTGGGATGCATGACCTTTCCGTGACATTCGCACCACTTCGGGTCCCTCACCATCTCCCTGGAGGGTGCCTTTTCGAGCGGCGGCAGGACACCGTCCTTACGCCATTATCTGCAAAGGTCGCTTGCTTCTTCCACCGAACATGGCAGAGGTGGTGCATCAAAGTTCAATACCTTTGGCTGCTTTTGGGGCGAGACCGTATTCACTTCAGCTTCACGTCCCCTCTTATAGCTGAATCTCCCGATTTTGAAAGTAGTACCGCCCGAGGATCGCTCAGGGGCGCTCCTCTTTTTCTTCCTTTCCACTATAGGCTCAATATTCTTCGTGCATTCGATTAGCTTTGAAAATGTAGGTGTTTGCAGGTTGATAAGCATACCTTTATACTCGTCTCGCATGCATTGTAAGCATATCTCCACGAGTCTGCTTTCGAGTAGCACATCTTTGCATTCCAAGGATTTGGCCCTGAACTTCTTGATGAATGTTATCCCATCCTCCTCGCGCTTCTGATACATCCGCGAGAGATGGATCATCGTCACCTTTTCCTCCATCTGGAAGAACTTGGTGTAAAACTTCTGGACCATGTCGTCCCAAGTCTTCACGGATCCGGCTTCCAGCGTCCGGTACCACTTGTAAGCCACGTACCCCAAGGATTTCGGGAACTCGCGCATCAGCAGTTTAGGATCAGCCCCATACGGCACCATCACATCAATGAAGCGCATGACATGCTCATGGGCGTTCCCATTGGCGTCTTCGAACTTGTCCCATTTAGGGGCCTTGTACCCAGCAGGGTTAGGCATGAGATAGATCTCTCGTGGGATAGGTGGATCGTTGTCAAGCTTCGGGATGATGGTATCCGCGAACGATTGGTGAGCCAGAATAGTGTCTATGCGCCGTTGCAGCGACGTCATACACTCCGGAGCATTTCCCTCGGCAGTGGGAGGAGGGGTCGCCGCAGGCGGAGGCGACACATATGTCGCAGGAGGAATAGGGACATATTGTGAATTCACGTTACCCCAGACTGCCGTTGGAGGAGGCAAGGGATACTGTGAGGCCGGATTAGGTACCAAAGCCGGAGGCTGAGGAGTGTGAGCAGCGAGAGGCAACATTTGAACTGTTGACCCCTGAATTGAGGGTTGCCGCGTGGCCGTCGGTGGAGTTTGCAGGTTAGGGTTGGGTGGTGTGGTTGTCACTCCCAATCCTTGAGTGGTGGAGGCTCCTCCTCCCTGAGAGACGGTGGTGGCTGGTGGGGGGTTTGGAACAAGAGTCCCCAAGACAGCCATGATCCGTTCTAGCTGCGCAGATTGAGCTTTGAGAGCCTTCGCCTGACTCTGGATGGTGGCGTCCAAGGCTTCCAGCGTCGGAGCTTCACCGGAGGCTGTAGGAGTACGGCGGGTCTTCTCTCCCGAGGTGGTTTCCGTGGAAGGCGATCTGTTACTGACATCATCCTCATGAGACATGGTTGCTTGCAATGGTAAGTTCACGCCGGGTTCACCAAAATGTGCACAAGAGAATCCTGCAGAGAGAACTTCGTGTACACCAAAGGCAGAGAATAGAAAATGGCACAGGAGGTGTTGGGTTGTGTGTAGGGAGAGAGTAAGGCAGTAGTAATGTCTGAGAGAGAGAGACAGAGGTTTGGCAGAGCTTCCGCGTATGTCTGGTGTGCCTCTCTTGTATGGAAGGGTTAACGTCCTATATATATAACGGAGAATGTGACCGTTGTAGTGTGGTTAATGTGCCCATCAATGGCGGCTTAATTAGCTTAACCACAACGTCACGTTCGTCCGCGTATATTGGGACCGTTACAGCACGTTATGCGCGAATACCGAAACCGTTATGGGGTTGACCGGGTTCGACCGGATTGACCGGGTTTATGGAGCTCGTGCCATAAATCTCTCAAAAGCAGTTACTAAAGGTCGCGCGCGAGCTTGGCTCGCACGCGACAGGACTTACTCTAGCCTCCAAACCACTAAGTCCCTACAAGTCCCGTGCGGTGGTATGCGAGGGCCCTGTTTCGCAGCCCCCACGCGGATCAGCGCGGCTGGTGATCCAGTGTGTGTGGAGCACAATATGGTGTGCTAGATGATTGCCACGTGGCCAAGATCTGTCTACTCAGAAAGCACTATCTACACCAGTTTATCTATTTAAAGCATTATGACCCCCCATCTTATTCAATCAAGCAATAAACAAACCAGTCTTTTCCTTTATCCCTTTTACTTATCGTGTTTGTGTGCGTGTGTGTATGGCCGATCGTTACCGGACGGTAACATTGGGCTCCAACGGGGTAGAGGCAACCTTCGAATCATTCAATCCTACACCAGCAATAACATCAGAGGAATACTTGGCATGAGAGAGAGAGAGTATCCACTGCCATCAGAAGTAACCTCAAGTCTCAAGAAGAGGCCTGAAGTCTTTCATCTCAAAATCACGATTAAGAGACTCTTTTAGTTCAGTGATACCAACACATTCATCCCCTGCTATGATCATGTCATCAACATAGATCAACAGAAGAGTAATTCCACGATCCGTATGACGGATGAACAGAGCAGAGTCATATGAACTAGAATATAAGCCAAGCTGGAGTACTGTAGAACAAAACTTATCAAACCAAGCCCGTGGAGCTTGCTTAAGTCCATAGAGAGCTAGACGAAGGCGGCATACCTGTGATATGGGAACCTCAAGACCAGGTGGTGGTTGCATGTACACCTCCTCCGTGAGATCACCATTAAGAAATGCATTCTTAACATCCATATGCAACAAAGTCCAACGCCTCTGAGCAGCTACGACTATCAGAGTGCGTACTGTGGTGAGTCGAGCCACTGGAGCAAAAGTCTCTTCATAATCAATACCATATTCATGTGTGAAGCCTCTAGCCACCAAGCGAGCTTTATATCTCTCAACACTACCATCAGAACGAGTCTTAATCTTATATATCCATCTGCACCCAACTGTCTTCTTACCGGGCGGTAACGAAACAAGATCCCAAGTGTTGGTTTTTGCTAAAGCATCTAACTCGTCCTCCATTGCCTTTACCCAACGTGGATCAGACTTTGCCTTTCTATATGATTGAGGCTCATGCTGTTTCATAATAGTACTCATAACAAAATCACTAAACCGTGCAGGAATTTTCTTCTCTCTGGTTGATCGACGTAGTTCCACATCCTCACTTGGATGGGCAACATGATTATCCACAGAAGGCTCATGATTATTCATTTGTGGCTCGTCTAAGGATTCATTATCATCAGCATAAACATCAACATGCTCAATCAACGTGGTTGTAGATCCGTTAGATGGAGAAGCTGTCTCGGGAGTTGGAGCCGGTGATGTAGGGTTGTCATGTAAGAGCTCAGACAGAATTGGTGAGGGTTCCTCAGAGAAAAAAATCATATGAGGGATCAGTGAAGACAGGATTATCAACCAATGTGGATAAGTGAAAAGAAGAGACACTTGAGAACATTTTATGCTCCCAGACGATAAATTGAAGGGGTTTACAGTAGATAGAAATACATGATCAATACTCTAGAAGAGGGGGGGGGTTGATTAGAGTATGCAAGATTTGGGCGGTCTCAAAGCGACCAAACTGGTTCCGTATGGATGGAACCGATGTATTGCCAATCCAAGTAATTATCTGAGCATTGACTGCATCCCATTCTTCTTGAATGTCGTGTATGTTTGCTTCATTGGTTGAGACATTGTTGGATTTAGTTGAGGTTGGTCTTTCACAGATATGATGGTTATCCCATTTTAAGTGTTTTCTTTTGTTGAAATGGGGATTTTCAAACAGGTTTTCGTACGAGCAAAAGGTTACTCTATAAATTTTTTGGATACGATTTTTCAAAATGTTATTTCTTCAGTTCACACTGAAATGGTTGTTCTCATAATTTTAGATACAATTTTGGTCATTTCTAAAAACATTTAAAGATGCAATTGTGAAAGGGGGGGTTTGGTTAATTTTGAAGGCAATTTGAGACAGAGAAAGGAAAAAGAAGTTGAAATGAATTTATATAAAGCTGTAAGATGCCTACGGTTCTCAGTTTCTTGCTTACTCGATTTCTTTCCTTTTAACTGAACCAGTCCCGATTGTTTGTTTTTTTCACTTTTGGCTGGTGTTCAAACGACGTTTGTTTCAGACTCTCGGTGGTAGTAAAGTTCTCAACCTCTGATGAAAAATTCTTCTATCCTTTTCACATTATGTTTCAAAAGGATACCTTGTTCAAGGGCGATAAAATGTGAGTTTATGTTATGTTTCAAAAGGCTTCCTTGGTAAAGGCTCTGCAAAAACTGCCTATTTGGGATTTTGGCGAAATGAATTAAGGTAGCCCATTACCTCGCTGTATTTTAAATTTTCATTAATACACTAGTCAAGTTAAACTTCTATTGCGCATGCGAGGTTATAATCTCATGTATTATTGCCACCAAGTCTGGATTACACAAAACTTCAATCTATAATATGTTTATATATAAAATTACATAAAATATGTAATTTATCTGTGCGATCTCGCGGTGCTCTTACATTTATTAAGAATATATCGCTCCAGCTCTCGCTCTAGGTGACTTAGATAAGGCATTCAGTTCTTTGGCCAATTTGCGAGCAACTGAAATGGCTTCGCAGTGGGAATGCTACTGTTGGAATTGTGTGTGAGCAACTACTGGCCAACTTCCTTCAAAGAATGAGAATAGGTTCCACAAAATGAGTGTTGTCTGGAGAATAATAAAGCTTGACAAACTCAATATAATTAGTTTTAAGAAATCCAATGTGAACACTTTATATCACACCTCAGCTGAAGGAGTTCTAAGAGCTAAGGCATCAGTGATCAGACGAATTTCAAAACACCATAGCCAAATTACAAAATACGTGACAAGATACTGCTTTGTATTTCCAGTATTGTCCAAGTCTTAAGGGAGGCATAAAATCACCTGCTAAACCCCTGTGATATACATGGAAAACAATGCCAACACATTGTTAAGGGCAAGTAAAAATCAGATAAAGTTGTTAATCCAAATTCATATTCACTTAGACAGAAAGACTACAAGTATACGAGAAATGCTTTTTAGCACAAACTAAGTTGTGTTGAATGTTCATGTTTATAGATCACTGAATAAGATGTCCTTTTAAAGAGTAACACCTATACATGCATTTTTGTTTCAGGATTCGGGTATGTATAGAGAATTTTTAAGTTATCACCAACTCCATCTAATTATTAGTCTTAGAACAAAGGCCAGAAGAATCAGCTAAGAAACTTGTTAGGTGTCTTGAATTGAAAGCAAAGGAAACAAACTAAAGTCAAATGTGGATTTGGAAACAAAAAGGTCAGCAAAGAAAGGTCAAAGGAGGCTAACAAGTTTGGAAATAGATGAGGCAGTGGCGTGGTGGGCAATTTCACAGCCCACTACTCACTGCCTATTTAAAGGGCTGTCTTCTTTGTTTGTAATGCATAACACACAGAGGGTACACTCACGGGTTTGAGAGCATTAGACATAGACAATTTTTTAGTGATAGTTTTTTTGTGTACGTGTGCGTTATCGGGTTGTACCGGGTGAGTTTCTCTCTATAAAATCGGGGTTTTGGGTTGTGGAGGTAGCTAGCTAATAACTAGTGAACCACGTTAATACTTGTGTTCCTGTCTCATCATTATTATCATCGTTCTAAGCTAGGTCCATATCATAACAAACTGGTATCAGAGCTTGGTTAGGGGAATCGCCAGTTTTAACAAACTGGTATCAGAGCTTGGGTTGTGGTGTTCCAAGATCAAGGTGGAGCTACAAGTATAGGGTTTCACAATCCGTGAAATTCATAGCTACGGTTTCAAGATCAAGGTGGAGCATGGGTTTGGGGGTTACGGATCTGGAAAAGGAGCTGCAGAGAAGATGACCGGAGGTATGACCAAGATCGACAAGTTCACGGGGAGAAAGAACTTCAGTCTTTGGCAGATCAAGATACGTGCTTTGTTGAAGCAGCAAGGCCTGTGGTTGCCATTGGCGTAAGATAAAGAGGGAGCTTCTACAACCACCACCGCTGAGTTTGAGTCTCAGCAAGAGGGGATGCGACATTGGGATGCGTATGGGGGTTCAGACAGTCAGAGTTCTGGCGCGATGACGGCGGCCAAGGGAAGCTACGATGATGTCTGTTCAAACAGTAGAGAAAAGAGACACCGGTGGACGAAGGATGAAACCAGGATCTGCAGGTTTGGCTGCAGGTGGAGACTACTTCGGAGGATGGTCTAGTTCTCTAGTCCCCATTGGGAGGCATGGAATCCGTGCTCTTGACGAGGGACACGACACGTGTGAGACGTGCAAGGGGGCGCGTATGAGGGGACACTCGGTGGGAATTGGAGCAATTTCGCGAAACGTTGTAGGAATTCGTTGGGAATTGGAGCAACGTGTTGGGGGGTTTTGTTGTAGGGACTAGGTGGGAGTCGGAACAACAAACGATTTTGTTGTAGGAACTCAGTGGGAGTTAGAACAACAAACGGGGGATTCGATTGCAGTAACTTGGCCGTAGTTGGAGCATCGATAGGGTTAGATTGCAGGAACTAGACGGGGGGTTGGAGCATCGCTGGGGACACTCGTTGCAGGCTTGGAAAAGTTGGAGCAACTTGTGACGTGAGGATTTCGCATACAGCTGCGAAACGTTTGAGGTTTATGATTGGAGAAAAGCAACGGTTCAGGTTCGGGTTGCTGAGACGATTCAAGACAAGGTGGAGATTTGTTAGGTGTCTTGAATTGAAAGCAAATGAAACAAATTAAAGTCAAAGGTGGATTTGGAAACAAAAAGGTCAGCAAAGAAAGGTCAAAGGAGGCTAACTAGTTTGGAAATAGATGAGGCAGTGGCGTGGTGGGCAATTTCACAGACCACTACTCACTGCCTAATTAAAGGGCTGTCTTCTTTGTTTGTAATGCATAACACACAGAGGGTACACTGACGGGTTTGAGAGCATTAGACATAGGCAATTGTTTAGTGCTAGTTTTTGTGTGTACGTGTGCGTTATCGGGTTGTACCGGGTGAGTTCCTCTCTAATAAAAACGGGGTTTTGGGTCGTGGAGGTAGCTAGCTAATAACTAGTGAGCCACGTTAATACTTGTGTTCCTGTCTCATCATTATTATCATCGTTCTAAGCTAGGTCTAGATCATAACAAAACTGACTTCTCAAAGAGGTAAGGTAATCATGCATTTCATAAACATGCTATCATCAGAAGTGCGACAGTCTCGCTGCTTATGACACACTGTGAATCGCTACGTTAAAGGAAGCAAAGATAGAGGATGTTTAACTAACTGCGATTCATAGTTTTCATGATTTGGATATAAAATTTTCTCTTAATAAATTGAGACAAACTGAGCTTACCTTGGAGAAATGAAGATATACCATATCAAGAGCAGACCATATCGTTTTTTTCCTCTTAATAAGTCGGGTTTTCAGGTTCATGGAAGTAGCTAGCACTAAAGCTAGTGAACCACATTAATTCTTGGTGCGTTCTTGATTATTTGTTCATCATTCTTGCTCATTAACTCTAAATTATAACAAACGAGATAAGCAAAGTGAAACACTTTTTTAATACCACGGAGATAAGCAAATAGCAGTCACTGGAGCAACTACTGAAACTGCCTGCAAACGCTCGAGTCATATAAAACAACAAAATTCTTTTGTCAGATGACGTGGCCTTGAAATGTCGCACAGTGTGATATAACAGATGGGTGCTTCTCTGATCAATTGGCAGACCGAGAAAAATACAATTGCGATAACTACAAGGTTGTCTACATATTCCCCAAGGGGTGGGCGGGAAGGGGGGGGGGGGGTTGCATTCAGAAAGATTGTGAGGGGACAAATTAAATAACTTCAATTTTGCTTGGGTGTATTTATAATAAATGTTTCTAGAAACACTTTGAATTTCTTCACTGGGTATTAGAGATAAGTTTCCTATGCATGGATAACAAGCTAAAATAGAATTTCGTCATATTTACATATGCTTTATAATTTGTAATTCATCTACACGTTTTTTCATGTAACCTTTTGTGTTTCGGTAATGGAGTATTTGACCAAGCCCAAATTATGTTCCAGCTAAATATGAACACCAAACTATGAAGTTCAAAGGATCAAATGCAGTCAATAAAAACCCATTACGTGAAGCCCAAAACCATCTCTCTCCCACCAAATCAATGAAGGGTCTCTTTGTAATATGTTCTAAACTTAAGAGTATCATCTCTCTTATAATCAAATCTAGTCTAGGTGCAAAATGCTGACTGTTCACTATCGATGTATATAGGCCTATCTTACTCTCATAATCAATAGATAAATCTCCTTTATTTGTGTGCGTTTTGTTTTCTCTCTTCATCGAGAGCCTTTTAGGTCTCTTCATGAAATGAATTTTCATGGTATCAGAGCCCCAAACTCGCTTCTTTTAATCTTACAATAGCTCAAAACACCACAAATCATCTGTTTCTCCTTTCAAATATTAATAATTGATGCAGTTTCAGTTAGATAACTCCAACTATGTTCTTTAGAAACATCAACTTGCTGCCATCTTCAAAAGCAAAGGGTTTTTATGTTACATATTAGAATATATGGACCAAAACAATATTTTGGGCTTATATCTATTTAAAAGCCCACATATTTGATAGCCCAACTCTTATTTATTATTATCTCAGCCCATCTCAGTATAAAACCCTAAAATAGTCCTTTTGTTTACATATGTTGAATAGCATCCGATCGTTGCAATGCTTAGTATTTATGTCTCTCTTCGAGAGCCTTCTAATGTATGGTGATTCATTCACCTGTATATACATCTCACATTAATACATTTCATTGCTTTCTCTCTCAATCGTCTCACCGCCTTCATCATCTGTGATACTCAAATCCTAAATCTTCTTTCATTACATCGACCGATCTACTCTGCCTCCACCGCCTTTCCTTACTGACGCGATCGAGACTCGAACTGACACCCCAATTCTGGCGTTTCAGGTATGGTTGATTTAAGATCAGGTCCTCCTTATCCAAATCGATGACTCAAAACCTTAATCTTCTTTCATTACATCGACCGATGTACTCCGTCTCAACCGCCATTCCTTATTGACGCCACCGAAGCTCGAACTGACACCCAAATCTGGCGTTTCAGTTATGGTTGATTCAAGATCAGTTGCTCCTTATCCAAATCAACGACACCTTGACTCATTAGGCCCTTACTCATGTCACCAGTCAAAAAACTTTTAGATCTGTTTGGTTATCCTTGGAGAGAAGGTATGATTTCGTGACTCGCTCAAATTTTATGCAACTAAAACTGATATCCAAACTATTAAGAAGAGATCCGATAATATAGATACCAACCTGTAAAAGATGGAATATATTCGTAACAAATCTGTTGTGACTATAGTTTCTGTGTAACTTGATATGATCAACATCATGTTTGTAACTGCTTCAACAAATGAGACGAGTTACGATTTCTATGATCGTAGCTCATAAACTAAATGCTTAGAGGCATTAATTTATTTTAGAAAATTAGAGGCATAAAATGTCTAAAATTCTGTCCATGTAGCATTACTCTTGTTTCATTTATTGGAGTAGAGTGAGGGGAGGGGTTACAATGAAAAGAAAAGGTGGGGGGGGTTATGAAATCACTAATTGAGGTTTTGATTTGGGAGGTTTAACTAGCATATTAAATAGAGTAATGTGAGCTAGGAAATCATGTCATCCGGGACAAGATTTCCGAAGTCAAAAGTCATAGTTAAAAGTCAAAGTCAGCAATCAAAAATCGTTATATTTCACAAGCAATTATACACAAAAATATTAAATTACTAATGAAGGAAAAAATTCGAACCCGGGTAATGGGCAAAATTCGATATTCCTTATGGTATAGTAATTAAAATCAATATAACTGGGGGTACTAATAGATATTGTCATATTTCAGGGAGAGGGGGGCAACTGCCACCCCTTGCCCCTACATGGGTCCGCCCCTGATGGGTATTAGTTTTTAGGGAAACAGATGGGGGATAATTAGGGGGTGTTTAATTATGGGTAATTAGCTGGTTAACATTAGAAATAAATAGGAATATCATTCCTATATTAATTTGAAAAAATAAATAGAAACTTGTGTAAATTTAGGGGATTGCCAAAAAATTAAGTAAGAAATTATGATTTAGGACCGGATTTTTTTTTGAGTAACATTAGGACACTGAATTTGGAACTTAATTTCAAGGTGAGAGTTATGAAATCATTAGTTAAGGTTTTGATTTGGGGGTTTAACTAGCAGATTAGATAGAGTAATGGATGTGGGATAGTTAGGGGGTGTTTTATTATGGGTAATTAGCTGGTTAACATTATAAATAAATATGAATATCATTAAGTTAATAATTTAGAATAATAAATAAAAAATTGTGTAAATTTAGGGGATTGCCAAAAAGTTTAAGTAAGAAATTATGAATTAGGACACGAAATTTAGAATTTAATTTAAGAAACTCTACGAAGGTCCAAATAAATGTCATAAATTCAACAATCAACTCACGAGAAATGTAAAATGGCCAAATTACCCGTATTAATTATGAAGGGTATTTCATCATTCCCCTTAAACAGAGCTTCGTCCTCGAAGCTCAACCTAAAGATAAATAGTTCGTCCTCAATTTTGGAAAGAAGGCATATTCAGGAACAACTAAAGGTATAGTTCGATTATTCAAAAAAAACAAAAAGATGTTTAGTTCGAGTACCATTGACTAAGTCAACCATGGAAAAAGATTCTAGTTCAAAAATTGTCGAGGGAATATATAAATGCAAACTTATGAAACACGGTATGACAGACATACGTCAAAAGCAGAATAAAGAAAATAATTAATGGCCACAAAGCATAATTCACGAGCTAGCGCGGGTGAGTCTACAAATTTCACCATCTCCATCTGAATTTTACAATTCAGGAGGAGATGGTGAAAAACCCTTCTCTTCAGCAATAATCACACACTTAGTATGCTGCCACACTTGACACCTCCGATCCTCACACTACAATAAACAAACCACATCAATGTAAATAATCCTGAACACGTTAAACAACTAGTAAGTCGTGTGTCATCTCGTTTTAAACTCATATGCATTGCGTAACATCTTGCTTATCTATACGGACAAGGAAGATAGAAAATGGAAGAAATAACACTAACAAACGTGGTAAAGAAAATTTCATTATGCAACCACCTGACCTTTATCATTTGATCAGTTGCCCTCGAACTTCGACACAAGCATCGATATTTATCCCCATGTGGGGATTCATCAACCCCGTTGTTTCCCCAATTGCTGCTAATTGATGGACCAACTTGCCCTCTAGATGCTGAAGCAATTGAGCCGGAATCCAGCATGTTCCTGAGAGAATTTTGAAAACCATATGCCACAAATTCTAACTTACATTTTCGACAACTTTATAATCAATTGGGGAATGACATCAATCTTAATTTCCTGTAGGTGTCGTGAATAAGTCTTTCAACTTCTTCCTTGCGAATTGAAAAATGAAGTAATACATGAAATCTAAACATTTCTATCCGAGAAAGAATGTAAAAGAAACAAATGATGTATCAATCACCTAGTTCATCAAAGAGAATTGCTCCTATCCGACAAGATGCTAATCGGATAGGAGGAATTCTCTATGATGAACCAGGTGATTGATACATCCATTTGTTTCTTTTACATTCTTTTGAAATGATAAAATTTCATTTATGAGGTCATTTTCCATTTTTCATATCGCAGAGTATAAGGAAGAGGTCGAAAGACTTAATTATGACACCTACAAGTAATTAAGATTGCTGCCCATTCCCAGGTGATTTTGTAATTGTCGAGAATGTATGTTTGAATTTGCGACTTATACGTTTCACAATTCTCTAAAGGGAACTTGCTGGATTCCAGCTCTATTGCTTCAGCATCTAGAGGGTAAGCTGGTCCATCATTTAGCTGCAGTTGGGGAAATAAAAGATTAGATGAATCCCAAATGAGGATAACATTCAGTTCTTGGGTGGAAGTTCTAAGGCAACTGATCTAATGATAAAGGGAAGGTGGCCGCATATTCTCTTTACCATGTTTCTTAGTGTTGTTTCTTCTCTTTTCTATCTTCCTCGTTCGTATTGATAAGCAAAATGTTACGTGCTGCATAAGAGTTTAAACGAGGCGAGCCTACTAGTTGTTTAAAGTGTTTAAAACTATTTACATTGACGTAGTGATTTTTTGTAGTGTGAGTATCGGAGGTGCCAAGTGTGGCAGCATATTGAGTGTGTGATTATTTCAGAAGACAAGCGTGTTTCACCATCTCTTCATGAAGTTTTTTATTGTGAACTTTGTAGACTCACCCGCGGTGATCTGTAAGTTATGCTGCTTGGCCATTAATTATTGTCTTTATTCTGCTTTTTACATATGTCTGTCGAACTATGTTTCAGAAATCTGCATTTATATCTTCCATCGACAATTTTTGAACTCGAATATTTTCCAATGGTTGATTTAGTCAATGACACTCGAACTACATATTTTTTTGTATATTCGAACTATAAATTTTAGTTATTCATGAATATGTCTTCTTGAAAAAAATGAGGACAAGTAGAAATCGTTTAAGTCTTAAGGAGTTATAAATCATCTCCTAAACAATAGATTGATCGAGGGAAAGTAAAATCGTATCAACTGTAATAAGCTTTTATTCCAAATTCATATTCACTTAGACAAAAGACTACAAGTACATGAGAAATGCACTTTAGCGAAAACTTAAGTTGTGTTGAATGCTCATGTTTTTGGATCACTTAATCAAAAATACATTTTTGGATCACTTAATCATCTCCATAGTTATCAAACCCGAGTCCAACTCAAAGGTGCAAAATGCTATTGTTCACTATCGATGTATATAGGCCTCTCTTTCTTTCATAATCAATAGATAAGTCCCGCTCTATATTTATGTGCGTTTTGTTTTCTCTCTTCATCGAGAGCCTCTTTGCTATATTCATGAAATGAATTTTCATGGTACCAAGGCCTCATACTCGCTGCTTCTGATCTTACTATGGCTCAAAACACCACGAATTCTCTGTTTCTCATTTCAAATATCAATAATTTGATGCCTTTTCAGTTGCTTAACTCCAACTTTGTTCTCTGGAGATATCCTCACCCCTATCTTCAAAACCCAAGGTTTTTTTTTGTTACATATTGAAAGATAAGGACCAAAACATGCAATTCTTTGGGCTTACGTTTCATTTATTTGTTCTTTGGACTTATGTCTATTTAAAAGCCTATCATTTGGTAGCCCAAATATTGTTTATTTTATCTCAGCCCATCTGACTATTAAACCTTGGAATAGCTGATCGTTTGTTTTCATCCATTGGATAGCATCCGAGTGTTGTAAGCTTGTAAGCTTAGTATTTTAAGCTTGTAAGCTTAGTATTTATTTCTGTCTTTGAGAGCCTTACGATGTATCATGATTCATTCATCAGTATATACCTTTCACATTATACATTTCATTTCTTTCTTTTTCTATCGTCTCACCTTCTTCATCATCTGTGATATTCAAACGGTGCAAAATGCTAGTAGTTATAAATTAGAATCAAAATTTTACTAACATACACTTTACATGAATAATTTAATCTATTTAATCACAATAAAATTATAGATATATCAAACTTATGACGTTATTTAAAGTAAACATAGTAAAATTTATACATGTAATTGTATTAGCACGTGCATATTGTTGAATTTATTAGGTGTAATAACCTAATAGGATCGGATCGGCTTTCACTGATCACAAAACATGTTATCCATATCCGATCCATTTATAAACGGATCAGATCATATCTGCTCAATTAGAGTCGAATCATGTCGGATATCGGATTGTATCCAATTGCCATCCCTAACCAAAACTAAAAATATTTTATGTAGTCTATGCAGTGATCATCTCAATGCATGGATGTACAGATTCTCGACTTGATACATTAGGATTTAGAAGGTGAGAAGTTGAAGTTGTTGTTGCTCATGTCCAACGCTGTGTGGGTGGGGGAGATTTAGCTGACAACGAATTGGAGGTAGTAGACGCATGGACTATTGTGAGTTTAAAATGTCCAGTAAGTAATTTATTATTGTTAGTTTAGAATTTACTTTCTATGCTTCTTGTTCTGTTTCTACACATATTTTGGACTGATTTCTCTATGTTGTGCTTCAGTTGAGTGCCTCGAGGATGAAGGTTGCTGCAAGATTCAAACCGTGCTCTCACTTGGGGTGTTTCAACCTCCATGTCTTTCTGGAAATGAGCAAGGAAACACGGAAGGTAAGAGAGATGCTCACTCGTCTTTTCTTGTGATTCTATAACCGTTGTATGTGACGTGTAGTAACTTAATTTTGTTGCAGTGGCAATTCCCTCAATGTCTGGAGAACTATTCTATGGATAATATTGTCATTGACCCGTATTTAAACCGCATAGCTGATAAGATATGGGTCACCACCACATCGTTCACGTTCATTTGATAACGTTGGTGTTTACACGACTTAACTACATTGTGTTGGTGATTACCAACTCAATTACAGGGATATCCTCTTCACAACAGCTCGTCTGTGGCATCAAAAGTCAACACAATGTAGCTAAGTCGTGCAAACACCAAGGTTATCAGATGAATGACAAGCACAATCTGGTGTTGATCCATACCTTAATGCGCTCTAAATATGGGTTGATGACAATTTTATCCAGAGAATAATTCTCCAAACATTGAGGGCATTGACACTGCAACAAAATCAAGTTAAGACACGACATGTACAACAGTATAGAATCACATGAAGATACGAGTGAGCATCTCTCTTACCTTCGGAGTTTCCTTGTTCATTTTCAGAAAGACATGGAGGTCGAAACACCCCAAGTGATGGCACAGTTTGAATCTTGAAGCAACATTCATCCTCAAGGCACTCAACTGAAGTACAACATGGAGAAATCAGTCCAAAATATGCGTAGAAACAGAAACAGAAGCATAGAAAGTAAATGTCCGAACTGAGAATAGTGAATTGCTTATTGGACATCTTAGGCTCACAGTAGTCCATCCGTTGACTACCTCCAATTCAGTATCTGCTGTAGCTCCACCCACACATCGTCTGACACGAGCAACAACATCTTCAAACTTCTCACCTTCTAACTCCTTGGGTATCAAGTCGAGAATCTGGACATTGAGACGATCACCAAATAAAACTAAGTAAATACTTTTAGTTTTTGGTTTGGGATGGTAATTGGATCTGATTTGATATCTGTATTGATTCGACCCTAATGGAGCAGATTCAATCCGACCTGATAATAATAACCTATTATACCAAATGGATCGGATATGGATAATATGTTTTGTGATCTATGAAACCCGATCTAACCTGATTAGGTTATTATACCTAATAAATCCAATATTATAGATTTACTAATATAATTACATGTATATATTTTATTAAGTTTACTTTAAATAGCGCCATCAGTTTGATAGATCAATTTGTTGTGATTAAATTGATAAAATTATTGATGTAAAGTGTATGCTAATACAATTTTGATTTTAATTCATAACAATCCTAGGTCAGATGATCGACAAATACCATTCGCCATGATCCTATGAACTACAATTTTAATGTTGCTACATTAGGGTTTTAAGCTACTCTATATAAAAGCCAATGTGATTTACTTGTTTTCGTGTGGTGTATCGTGGTGTAATCAGTATTGTTTCTCTCCCTATGAGGCGGCCACGGGTGCTAGTGAGTTGGCAGCGCATGGGCGGAGACTACCCCCACTGGAATATTATGAGTTAGACATCTAGTATATTTAGAACCATACATGTTAGTTAGTATTAACATGTGGCGATACTTCAATATATTGATTCAGCGGTGTGAACCAAGATCATCAAACATTACAAATGGTGTCACCAGAAAATTACATTGCGCTTCCAGCCAAAGAGATATGTAATTAGGCTCACTCAACAAGGTCACCGAGTATTGAAAGTATGGCGATTATGATACCGCGCCGCACATTGAACTGTGAGCTGAATTATGGAGAAATTGTAAGTAAACCAAAAATGCTAACTTAGCATTCTCTTACCAGAGGGTAATGCGGTGTTCCTAAAGGTGGGGGGAGGGGGAAGCAAATATATAGGAAAAGGTGGTGGATTCGTACTTGGACCGAATCAAAGGGCATCTCCGTGAAATCGAAAAATAAAATTGTGACGTTTGTATTATTTTCTGGAAAGAAAACAATTCAACCAAATAATTGATTAAACATTTAAAGCATTTGAGAATGAAAAGCAGATACACCACAAAATTTGAGATTCTGGACAAGTGGATGGAATAACGAATACACACGATAAGTTTATTCTATAGCAAATAAATTTACTAATTTCCATTAATGATTTGTATAATAACACATGTTCATTGTGCTTATGAATTTCCATTAATGATTTGTTACGAAGATAACTAATAGTTGTATTAAGTGTGAAAACTATGGAAAAATCTAGGCGAACAAAAATTCGTACAAAAAGTTAAACATAAAGTGCTATGAATGGAAACATGTCATTAATAAAAATTTGAGGTGAAAATTATGAAGGAAATAGAAAGAATCAATGTGAGACCTTGTCATTTTTCGGACTCTACAATTTTCGGCCACTGCATCGGAAAGGAGACCTTGTCATCTAGCAGTATGCACCAGGCCTATATCATATATAATTGTGCATGAATAGTTAGTTAATAGATAGATCGATCAACGAATGATTGGAAACATATCCGTTGAGCAAAGTGATTAATTACTAGTATCAATCTACCGGAATGTCGTGATCCTGTTGCAGCAAGTCTCTGTTAGCCCTTGTCAGCTGGAATGGCCTCAACACACCTTGCACTGGGTCGGAACTGTAAGGAAAACAAATAATGAAGTAGCTGCCGAAAAATTCAACTAAAGGAAAAATTTGGACTCACCTAAAGATAATCATAATATTTATAAATTTTATAGTCGAGGCCAAAATTAAAAATTGAGCACACTGTCCCCTACTAGTGAATTATTCTAGCAGGCATTGTTTCCTCCATTGTCTCAATCCCTAGACAGTAAAACATATACATAGAAGGTGCTCATCAAAACATCACAATCACATAATGAATAATAGTTAATTCTTGACAAATTAGCACTTAGACATGATCATGGATCATTTCGATGAGTTAATGCGGATCGAGGAAGTTGAATTATGAGAAACCTCGAACTCCAAATCCGAACAATTGAGTGGATCATTCATTATTTTTCGTTTGAGCGCAAACTTCGTTTTCTGTAGTAAGTGCATACCACAAACATGTTTCTTTCTTGTCATGATATCAAAAAAAAAAAAAGTTCTTTTCCTTTATAGATTTTCCTTTATAGATGAAGAAAAGTATTTTTGGTTGACTTTCATGCTTGTTTCAGTAATATAATGCTAGCCTTAGCGGATCAGGAACTCGTTATAGTGGGAACTTAACTTATAAATTAAACAAATAAAGATTTTTTCTTGCCAAAAATCAAAATAAAGACAAATCTTAAAATTTGTGAGTCTTGTTATGAAAACAGAAATTGTGAAATTAATTGAGAGCAATAGTACAATTTTGTGACAGTTAAATTATAAGAAAAAAAAATGGGAAAAAATAAAAATAATTCTTATATTATAAAAAATTGGGTGGGAACTTTAACCCTCACATGTACCCAAGTGATCCGGCCATGAGGCCACCCATGGTGGGGTGACCTATAGAAGAGAAACATAAAAGGGGAATAGATTGAGAAGCCCACTAGGCCTTAAAAAACTATTGGCCTTTCTAGAAAATCTTAATACTGCTGGACCGTTTACAACAGACCGAGGCCCAATAATAATTCCTGTAAAATAGCTTTTCTATGTATTAAAAATTTAAAATTTCATAAATATGAAAATCATCTTTTTCCCGTAGATCTATATGCATTATTATTATTTTTGACACATAACTTACTACATTATCAATTTATAAAACCCCCTACATTATTCTGATTTGTGACAAATATCTTATTTTCTATTCATCACCGTTAAAAGTAACAACAATCCATTTTTTTCATTTTTTAATTTTAAATCTATAAATTAAATTCTAAAATGGATAAAAAACACTTTCTCCCCTCAGGTTTGATGAAAAGTAAATTTCATAAAAAAAGGTTTGATGAAAAGACATGTAAATGGTACTCTGAAATAGAGCGAGAAAATTTGAATTTGATTAATTCAACTTATAAGACTTAGGAACAATTAGAAAATTACAAAAATGAAACCATTCAGTTTGAACAATAAAGCACAATTAATCTAGTTCGACAACGGATTTTCCAACAAGCCTCACAGAGGGCTCTAAGAACTCTGAATAGTTGTTTGAAAGAAATACTCACAAATTCAAACTTGGGAAAATGACACTTTTACCCCTTCAGTTTGGCACACTAAAGGGGTCAAAGCGTGTTTTCCCAAACTGGAGAGGGGAAGTGTCTTTTCATCAAACATAAATCTTCATCGTCTACGTACAAGAAAGAAGTGCAACATAGGAGAGAGATCAAGCGAGCCCCAAGAAAAGGGTGTGTGCTTTCAAGCGAGCACCAAGATAAGGGTGTGTGCTTTCAAGAATCGCAAGCTTTGCTGATTTCGTGGCCTACAAGTCGGTCCGCGCTGGAAAAAAAACCAAGTCCAAATTTGTGGAGCTTACGTCGCCAAACAACATGAGTATGAGTTCTTCTCAAGCGCGTTCTCAACACTGCTTCAGCTCGTTTCTCGAATTTGGGCAACACCTAGTCGTGCTGAATGATGTCAATACCATCTTTCTCAACACTTAAATCTCTGAAACAAGGAGCAAAACATTGTTTTATCAGACACAAGATTCCCACATTTTCAAATGCAATGATTCACAGATTTGCCAAGTTCTCAACCAAAATGCTTAAATTATAGAGGTATTAATTATTAAAGTCTCGCACCAAGTGAAAGAATCCATATGGTACACAGAATTAGTCGATATTCAAAATATTATTGCTTTTAAGTGTAGCTGTTAGTGTTTTTTTACAATGTATATGTTAGTGCAAGAAGCATATTTTACCGTCGCTTTGTATAACATTTACGTGACGCCATTGAAGAATGTACTTTGATTTTTTTTTTTGATACTTCGGAAATTCAAACATTACAGAAACAAACACCCAAAACAAAGAGAACAACCCTTACATAAACATGTTAATACCAAGTCTGTCAGCTCTGACAAGGCTTCTAACAGCATCAGGCATGTCCTCCAAAATCTTGAGGTCCTGGTCTTGTTCAACTCCCAGATTAGCCAAAGCATTAGCCACCTCATTGCTATCTCTAGGTATGACTTTGATAGTAGCATTGAGTCTTCTCATGAGGTAGGTTCCATCTCTTATTTGTCCCTCCATGCTTACAGGCCCTTCCTTTTCTCCGTTGAAGATTTTGACAGCATCCCAACAATCACTTTCCATTTCCAGATTTTTCCAGTTCTTTTGGAAGCCAATGGTGATGCCTCTGTAAATGCTTCCTATCTCTGCCTCTAAACTGGTATTGGTTGTCAACTTGCCCATGAACCCCATGATCCATGTGCCATTGCTTCTTCTAAATACACCCCCAATTCCAGATTTGCTTCCGTCAAGTCTTTTGCATCCATCCACATTAAGTTTGATATTTTCTGCATTGGAAGGTAACCAATTAGACTTGTGATTGATAAGGTGATAGTCAGATATGGAGAAAGGGTTGAAGAATGCTCCCTGTATGAGTTTTGCATAACTCCAGATCTTCCTCACACAAATGTTCTCATTGTCCAGAACATTATTGAACACAAAATTGTTCCTTCTGGTCCATATACACCAAAGGGTAGTCAAGAACAGAGTGTTATGCATAACATCATCATGCATATCTTTTGACTTAATATTTCTATTAAGCCATTCATCAAAACTGTTGTGCTGTTGGGTAGTACTCCATGTCCTATCCCAGATCATCTCCCATATTCCACTGGTTTTGGGACAAAATCTAAAAAGATGATCATGGTTTTCACTATAAGTGCCACAAAGACTGCAAGTATCATTATTGGACATACCCCTGATATATCTCATCTCATTGGTCATCAGTCTTTTATGATTACATAGCCAGAGAAAATGTTTGAGCTTGTTAGGCACTTTCATTTTCCATATAGCTATCCAAATACCACTATTAGGATTGCTCCCATTATGGTTCACAGTACTAACTTCACTAATACTTTTATAGGCAGCATTAACAGTGAAAGCTCCTTTATCAGAGCCTTTCCAGTAGGATTTGTCTTCCCCCTCCAAGATGGGGATATGGACCTCATTAATGTCATTAATGATGTTGGGAGGAATCATGATAGGGCAGTTATTGAGATTCCAGTTTCCTTCTAACATGATATCAGCCACTTTAATGTTGCTATTGGTGTAATTGAGTCTCTTGGCAAGAGACTCGTCACCACACCACCAATCATCAAAAAAAGACACCGCCTTACCATTACCAATCTTCCATTTCATGTTGTTGGTAATGAAAGTTTTAGTCTTTAAAATGCCTCTCCATATATTGGAGTTCCCCTGATTTTTGGTAGCACTATTGAGGTTACCTCTTTTTAGGTATTTCTTTTTAAGAACTTTGCACCACAGGTCTTTTTTATTGCAATTCACATTCCAAGCCAGCTTGGCTAACAGAGCAAGATTCATGTTTTGTGCTTTCCTCATTCCCAGTCCACCTCGATCTTTTGGGAGGCACATAGTGTCCCATTTGATCAAGTGGACTCTTTTTCTTTCAGCAGTATCTCCCCAAACAAAATCTCTGCATATTTTGTCAATACTATTGCAAGTACTTATAGGTAAAGGAAAAATTTGCATTGTATAGGAAGGTAAAGCAGCCAACACAGTTTTGGTAAGAGTAACTCTACCAGCAAAAGTTAAATTCTTGCTTTTCCACCCAGAAAGTTTTTTTTGCAAGTTACTTGTGATATTAATCACACTATTCTTGTCAAATTTGTCATGAACCAAATTGATCCCAAGATATTTCCCAAGAGAACTAGCTGCTTCCATCCCAAGAATATTAGCAATGCTATTTTTCCTGTCTCTACCAGTGTTCTTTGAAAAGAAAATTTTGGATTTACTATGATTAACTTTAAGCCCAGAAATAATCTCAAAATCATCCAATACATTCCTAATAGTTTTACAAGTAAAGTCATCACATCTGCCAAATAACATTAAATCATCAGCATAAAAAATATGAGAAATGGTAGGGCCATTACTTGAAGCCTTAATCCCTTTCCACTTTTTTTTTTCGACCAAATTTTCAATCATATTGGAGAGTCTTTCCATACACAAGACAAAATGTATGGTGACAGGGGGTCACCCTGTCTCAGTCCTCTAGTAGGCTTAAAACTTTCAAGAGTCTGATTGTTCCACAAAATAGCAGAACTCACACTGGTAATGCAGCACATGATAAGGTTGATCAGACTAGCAGGGAAGTTAAAACATACCAAGGTGTCTTTGATAAAATTCCAAGAAAGCCTATCATAGGCTTTCTCCAAATCAATTTTTATGACCATACCACCAAATTTATCATTTCTTTTTTTCAAAGAATGAATGATTTCTTGAGTAACAATAATGTTATCTTTAGTGGCCCTCCCTGGTAAGAAGCTGCTTTGAAAAGGACCCACCAAATCATCAAGATAAGGTCTAATTCTTGCAACCACAATCTTTGAAATCGCTTTATAATTTGTATTACACAAACTTATTGGTCTAAAATCAGAAATAGTTTCAGGATTCTCTTTTTTGGGGATTAAACAAATCAAGGTTTCATTTATGCTATTAGGAAAATTGGAAGTATTGAAACACTCAAGCATAAAGGAGAAAATGTCTTTTTGCAGCACATCCCAAAATTTTTTGTAGAAAATTGCCTGTAAACCATCTTTACCAGGAGCTTTAAAGGAGTGCATGCTCCAAAAGGCCTCTTTGACCTCTTTCAAAGTAAGGGGGGTAACCAGGTTCATATTTCCAGAGTTTTCCCAATTAGGAAAGCCCTCATGACTCCAAGCATAATTTAAATCACTATCATCCTCATTCTCAGCAGAAAGAAGATTAGAAAAGTGATTTTGAACATGATATTTCAGATCATTCTCATTATCAATCCAAGACCCATCATAATTTTTGAGCAACACAATACTTTTCCTTTTTGACTTAATCACTGTGGACAAATGAAAAAACTTCGTATTATTATCACCATTGCAAATCCAATTTTCCCTTGATTTTTGAAACCACATAAGCTCCTCTTGATGGAGAATCATATTGTACTTTTTAATGAGTTCTTTTTCAAGAATATGCAGACTATGTGTATACTTAGAGCTTTGGGCTCTTTGTATACCCTCAAGTCTGCCAAGAAGCCACTTTTTGTTTCTATAAATGTTACCAAAATGAGTTTTAGTCCATTTAATCATGTCAAGAGTGATAGCTCTAGTTTTACTAACAAGGTCACCTTCTTTATAACTACCCCATTTCAAGTTAACAAACTCTAAAAACTCAGGGGTAGTAAGCCAAGAAGCCTCAAATTTGAAACACTTAGTAGTAGTTGTCTGAGAGAACATACCATCCACCTTGATGAGCATTGGAGCATGATCTGAGTATGTTCTTGGAAGGTTCCTTACCACAGCATTTGGGTAACTCAATCTCCAATTATCATTACAAAGTGCCCTGTCCAGCCTTTCCATAGTGTTAGCCAGACCTTGTCTACCATTTGTCCAAGTAAGCCTAGGTCCAACACAGCCTAAATCCATGAGGTTACATCTGTTGATGTTGTTGTTAAACTTCCCAATTCTTGCAGCATTGTGTTTGGTATTGAAACTTCTTTTGTCATTGACACTAGAGTAGTCATTGAGATCACCTGCAACCAACCACGGTTCATCAGTGTCCCCCATCTGCTCAGCCATCTCATCCCATAAATTATCCCTCAAACTTGGATTAGGGCTACCATACACCGCTGAAAATATCCATTCAGAATACCTTTCCCTCTTCACAGTAGCATGAATCGCTTGGTGTGATATGCTTATAGTTGAGACAGTGACCTGGGAAGGTATCCACATCACCCAAATTCCACCTTTCATACCCACAGGGTCAACCACAGAATGAGCCAAGAAACCGAGATTAGTGAAAAAATTGCCCATTGCAGCGAAAGGGATCTTAGGCTCAATCAAGACAATAATCTGTGGTTCGTGTTCCCTATTAATGTCTTTGAAATTGCTTTCGAAAGTGCTATTTCCGGCACCACGGATATTCCAAACAAGTATGTTTAACGACATAAAAACATAATCAGGAAAAGATGGAGGAACCTTAAGATATGGATCCATTTTGCGTATCCTCCGCTGATCTTGTTCCACCGAGCTTATCCTTGTCAATCTCATTGTGTGGTTCCTCACCTCCTTGTACTCTCTGAGGTCTAGATCCACTTTCAATCTCCCTGCTTTCTTCCACCATATTAATCCCATGTTCTGTACCTTTTCCGTTTCTGCGTCCATCCTCACTTTGATTTCTTCTTCCTCTAGTACCCTTGGTTCTTCCACCTGGATCTCCATGGTCGTTGGTTTGGTATCCCTGTTTGAAGTTTTTGCTTGGCTCAAGAGCAAGCTTGTTTCTTTTGTTTTGCTCCTTAGGGTTTCTGTTGCACCTTTTGTTGATGGAGATCGGTGGTTGAGATTCGTCAATTGAATTGAGATCCACAGTGATCTTGAATCCATCCCAAAGTTGTTCTGTAGGTATGTCCATCAATCCAATTTCAGCAGCTTTATGTTGTTCCATCTCCATCACTTGCAGAGAGTCCTTGATTCGATTGCCTCCCTCTTCCCCTTTCTGTGGTTGTGTAGTCCCTTCGAATTGATTCACCAGGTCAGTCACCGTACTTCTGCTTTTGTCTTTCTCTGCTTCATTGACCTTTTTGCCCCTGTCCAATTGTTCTTCTAGCGTAAAGCTCCTTCCTGTTGGAACATATGTGGGTCTTTCAATATTCTTTTGTCCACCCGTACCCGACCCGGATGCCTGATTAAGTGGGCTGAACCGGTTCCCTATATTCACTTTTGATTTGCTGGGCTCTTTTTCATGGGCCTTGTCATGAACTTGGGCTGAACCCAATGGTCTCTTCCCTTGGGCCGTCTTCCTTCTTCTTTTCCTCACGTCAGTCCATTCATCTTTCTTTTGTGAAGTAAAATCAAAAGGGTTTTTACCGTTGTTCAACGGTAAATTCTGGGATGTTGACTTGTTGTCAGTTCCACCGCTAGGCGGCGGCACTATTGTCTTCTCCGTCGCCGGCGTTGCCGGCGTGACAACCTTGTTCTTGGGACAATTCACTTTTCTGTGTCCTATTCTTCCACAATCCGTACAAACACTGTTGATGTGCTCGTATGTCACTGTGTAGGTATGTTTACCCAGTGTGAATTGCGGAACAAGGACTCCATTGAGATCAACATTCACACAAATTCTGGCATACTTGATGTGTGTTCCCAGAGCAGAGACGAGATCGACTTTAAGGGGTGTCCCAAATTCCTTGGCGATTCTTTTTAAGGCGATTTCGTCATAGTATTCCGATGGCAAATGAGGGAGACGAATCCAAGTGGCCGTGAACATGGTATTGACCTCATCTGTTTTGAAGTCTTCTTCCCATTGTCTTACCGTAAGGTAATGATCAAGAATAATCCATGGTCCTCCTGTTAGGACCTTGATATAGTCATTTCGAATCGAGAAATCCACTATGTAGTATCCATCGGCCATATCCCTGAATTTGCATCCTCCTTCAATCTTCCATAGTTTCAGAGCGCGTTCTTCCAATGTTTTGAAGTTGATGATCCTGCCAATGAGTTTAACAATGAGACAGTTAGTAAAAGGTTTCACTAATGTCTTTTTAAGCTTACTAGGAATGAAAACTGTAGGATTGAGTGGTGTCGCAATGTTTTTTCTTCTGATTAGCTCTGCTTCTTTCTGATCTTCGGCATCGTCATCCATGTTGATTTCTACTTCAAACAACTTCTCTTTGGTGGCATCTCCCACCAGAATCTGTTTGAAGGAGAATTCCTCATGCGTTGTCAGAATGTCTTGTTGCCTTGAGTTATTATGTCTTTGCTCTGTTTCTATGGGGCTTTCATTTGTTTGTGGGTGTATGGGTTTTCCAATCTGCAAGACATCAGTCAACAAAGGGGTTTGGAGACAATCAATTGGTGGTTCTTCCATGGTGAGGTCTGTGATTATGGATTCATCAGTGATTTTGATCTTTCGCACGCTTCGGTTGAGTTGATCTTTCTCTTCAACCGAAGCCATCAAAATGGCGGATGGGGAAAGGAAAGTGGAGGCACGGTTCCCAAGTCAGAGCCAAGAAACAGATATCAATAAAAATGTGGGGAGAATAAGTGCCACAAGAATGTACTTTGATATAGACTATATAGAAGTAGTTTGTTTTTTGTTGTGTTGTTGTAATTAGACTACATAGCTTTTTAAATTGAAAAGTGGTGCTTTATGCTTAATTAGCGTTAATTTTGCATTACAATGCTGGAGGTTCTCTTAAATTCTAACAGACACTTTATATAAAACATGTAGTAACTCGTCAGGTAGCAGATACCAAACAAAAATATTTGAAAGAATGTACTCCGTAAATATACAATAAATAGTTATCCTGGCCTATAAATATAGAATAAACTCCGATTTTTCGTGTGAACCTTTCATGATTCACTGAGTTAGGTTGGAGAATAATACACGAGCACGGCAGCTGTGTATTTGCAGCAAATAAATGAAGTAGTTGATAGAATAATTGGTGGAGAAATAATATGTATTCGATCAAGTGAAAAGCTGCACAAAGAGCCTACATATAAGCTATACAAAAAGATATAAAAGCTGACTGACCTGGTGAACAACATATGATATATCGGGACGAGTAACTGTATGCAGGGGCGGAGCGAGGTATTCGAAACACATGGGGCACTCTTTCAAGGTATTCAAAATACATAGGGCACTATTGTAATTTGGGTAGGGCACAATTTGAATTTTTTATAAGTTTTAGGATAAAATTGCATTTTTTCAAAGTTTTGGGTAGGGCACGTGCCTACCCGTGCCGCGGGTTGGCTCCGCCCCTGACTGTATGGTAGACAAGGCTACCTACGAATTGTCGATATCGAGTAGGATCAGATAGCAGTTTACCCTCCAAGGGGGTCAGCTTCAGGTTGGGTGATATGGTACCCGTATCAATATTATTCCGTTATTTTTTAGTTAATCCCTTATTAGTATATAATTGTGTTATTAAGCTATTTAATTAATAATTCGGGCTTGGCCCGTAGGTCTAGGGTTAGGGTCAGGGTCAGGGTCAGTTTATCTATTTAAAGCATTGTAATCCCCCAGCTTATTCAATCAAGCAATAAACAAGCCAGTCTTTTCCTTTATCTCTTTTACTTGTCGTGTTTGTGTGCGTGTATGTGTGGCCGATCGTTACCGAACGGTAACAATTGGTGCTCTCATTGAGAGCGTCGGTCGGACTTATGGGTCGCTGCACTCGCTCTCGGACTCCGTGGATCTCCCTTATGCTATTGTCGATCTCAGCCACAAGGGTGTCCAACTAGTGCTCCTCGATGAAATCAACGAGCTCTCTCAGCAAGGTGAAACAATTAATTGTCTCGCCATTGCAGACCTGGAAGACCTTCAAACGAGTGGGTACATCACCCAGTTAGATCTAGAATACCTCGAATCAAGTCGGAAACAATTCCGATTGATCTCCATGGACGAATTTGGTCGCATCCAAGATATAATCAGAGACGACGAACTACCGCCGCTAGAAGAAGAACATCAGCAACAATCGGCTCCAAGTCCGCTAGTACAAGAACAGAAACAGGAGCCGCCGCAAGAACAAGACCAGCAGATCGCTGTTCTGGCAACGACTCAGCAGCAGGTATGGAAGCAGAATGATGAAGGGCGAAACATGGATCTTTACATCCCTTCCGCTGACTGTCCGCCACAAAACCAAGTGTAACACCCCCAAATGGCCCAATCCGGAGACCCGGGGATGTCACTCCGTACCCGAGAAGAGCCCGGATACAAGGAGATTTTATAACATGGTTCGCAAGCACAAAACATCCACAATAATAATTACATCCAATTGAAACATTGCATTATTAAAATCCAACATCCTAGCCACAAACCGGCATAACAAACTAAAGTGTTTAAACTACTAAAGAATTCAAATTCAAATGAAATACTACTTCTATTATTCCATGTGATGCGCGTCCCCTTCTACGCCAGATAACCATCTTCTAAACCTGTGGTACGGAATCAAAAAGACGCACCACAGTACAAAATCAGCATGAAATACTGGTGACGGGATAGTTATAAAACAATGACTCATTTGTAAGTAAGAGTTTTTCACAAACACAGCGGTAATAAAATTGACTCTTGTAATCAAACATAAGAGTTTCCAATTCCATAATATTTCCAAATCCATTTCCATAATCATTAGAAAAAATCCAAAATTCATCGTTAACTCCTTTCCGTTAACAAAACCAAAAATCCATTATTAATTCGTTGTGACGGGGAAACCAAACCATCTCGCAAGCATCCAAGACCTTAAGTGTCGACACCCCCCAAAGAATCTAGCGTCCAGAGGAGTGAGTACAGGGAGCTATCCAGGGACTTGCAACCGGATTAAATAAAAATAAGTTGAAACAGAAGACCGAGATCAAACAGTCCAATGCCAATGGTAACCATACCACAATAATCATAAATGTCCCCGCACAACTATTCCACTTTACGTATTAATGCATTATCATTATCATGGTGATATTTCCAAGAAAAGCATTTATCAAGTAGAAATCACATATTGCATGTCACATCACATAAACACATTTTGAGACGTAAAGAAATACAAGAATTCGTTTTGACACGAAAGAGATAAGCACACTAGGCTTGGAGTATTTACTTACCTCAAAGCAAAATCCAACTATAGCAACTCAATCAACATACTCTACGTACTCGTCGTCGACGAACTCGTTACCTACACGTAACAATATTCTAATCAAACAAATATTCTAGCAATATACTTGCTATACTAATTGCATGCATACGATAGTAAATGGTTTAGGGTTCTAACACTTACCCAACATCTCACTCAATTCATACTTCAAAACAAAACCCAAAATTTTGCTTCAAAATCCCCTAACCTAAAGCATACACAACCTATCATAACTTCACCAATTCTATTACTCCAGTTTCCCAAACAGATCATGGTCTAAAAAAAGTTTCATTGGATTCAAACGTTCGAAATAATAAGTTTAGCCTCAAACGGATCTTAATTTCGATTCCTGAATCAAAAGTTACACTAGTTTCAAGTTTCCAACTTTATTCAAAATATCAATACGGGAATCGTCAATCTTCATGAAACTTTTACCCCAAGCATCTAGTTCATCCTATATTCATACTAAACCTAATATAACATGATTCCCACATTCAAATAAGATTTTTATCCACCTACTATGATCATTCAAACACCCAAATCATTCAATCAAACTTCTCTTCCAAACTAGGGTTTCTTCCCAACACCCAAGAACATGATAAACCCTAAAACTTGATTATCAATCCTATGAATTCATGAACAATGATCCTAGCAATAACAAACTGAAAATTAAAGATTACATGCAACATACATGAATCATGAACAAGTGATCACAAGAATAAGAGATCAACAAGAGAAAAGAAAAGAAGAAACAAAACTACCTCAAACCCGCCGCCCATGGAGGCGGACGGAGAGAGAGGCGGACGGAGAGAGAGAGAAAGAAAGAGAGAAAGAAAAAGAGAAAGAAAGAAAGAGAAAGAGAGAGAGAGAGAGAGAGATTACCTCAACGGAAAAGAGAGAGAGACGGCGGCGGTGGCGGTGGTTGTCGTCGGCCACAAGAGAGAGACGAGAGAGAGAGGGGGCGGGTGAGAGTGAGGGAGACGTGAGAGAGTTAGAGAAAAATAGGGAGAGTGAGGGTTTTATGAGAGTTGGAAATAAAATCAACTTCATAAGTAGGAAACCCTCTTGAATTAGGAAACTTTTACGTAGGAAGAAAAGTTAGGTCAAAAGACACTTATTCCCCCTTAGTTTTGCCAAAAGACAAATACCTCCCCCAAACTCAAGTAAAAGACACTAAAACCTTTGATTAAAGTCACAAAGTTCCCCCAAACTCTCAAAGCATTATAATTAACTCTCTACAATTAAATTAACTTCCCAACACTTATAATAATATCACAAAATACCCGTAGTCACACAACGGGGTATTTCACCAAGCCCCAATCAAAGTGGTACCCATGGCTAGCCTCAAAACGAAGATCAACTCCGAGCAAAAGCCGCCATCAGTTCCGACGAACAAACCACCGGGTGCCTTCCAATCGACCGAACATAAGCTCTGGTCGCTGCAACAACAACCCCCAACGACACCAAACCCGCCAGAACACCCTCGACGACCCCCAATCGCCCTCCAACCCGTCAATCTGAAACCGCTAAAACCACCCTACCCCTCTGGCGAACTCAATCGAACACTTCCCGACGCCATAGAAGACTATCAACCGTAGTTGCGTTCGTCTCTCCCGACGCCGGCGAAACCAGAGCCACCGGCCGACGACCTGATTCGACCACCGGCCAAACCACCAGACCACTCCGGTCTCCAAAACCACCCAATCACCGGCCACTTCGAGCTTCAGCCCCCTTTGCTACCGTCCAGCCACAAACCGCCGAGATCCTCAATCACCGTGCAGATCGATCGCCCCTCCGGCGACTCAACCGGCGGTCCTTGCTTCATCGGCGGAATCAACCAGACCACGTCGCCATCACAGAATCCAACGGCCTTTGATCAGCCACTCTGTTCGATTCTCCCGTAGGCTGGGTTCTCTCCAACTCCACCACCACCGTCGATCCCGCCACAACCACCTCCAGCCGATTCCCAACTCCACGTCGCCACCAACTACAACCACCAACAACCACCCGTCGGTTGCCCGCCTCCCGCCGCACCTTAGCAGCAACCACAACAAACCAATGGGTTGTCTCTCCCGATGAGTGCTAGGGCATTCAATTGCCTTGACCCAGTTATGATTTTGGGCTTCTTAACCCACATTTTGGGCCAAGTGAGCTTATGTCATAGAGTTCAAATTTTCAAGTGGGCTGCATTAATCTTTTTGGGCCTAATTTACCGGTTGGACAAAATGCACTGACTTCAATATTTGGAGAGAGTGCTAAATTTAATCCCAACTCTTCAGTTATTTTGTGTTTGGGCCTAATTATTTTGGGCATTACATATTGAAGCTTAATAATGATATGGGTCTCCAAAAAGATATTCTTCAATACGTCCGTCGTCAATTTGATCCGGGCAAGATTAGAGGCGAGTTGAGACTACAAAGTGGTGTTTTGAAGACTGTGCGACGCCAATTCGAACCGGGCAAGAATACGACGGATTTTTCGACATCCACCTTGAGGGCAAGGTGGTTTTCAAGCATGGGGGGGTTGATACGGTACCCATATCAATATTATTTCGTTATTTTTTAGTTAATCGATTATTAGTATTTAATTGTGTTATTAAGCTATTTAATTAATAATTCGGGCTTGGCCCGTAGGTCTAGGGTTAGGGTTAGGGCCAGTTTATCTATTTAAAGAATTATAATCCCCCAGCTTATTCAATCAAGCAATAAACAAATTAGTCTTTTCCTTAATCTCCTTTACTTATCGTGTTTGTGTGCGTGTGTGCATGGCCGATCGTTACCGGACGGTAACATTGGGCTCCAACGGGGTAGAGGCAACCTTCGAATCATTCAATCCTGCACGAGCAATAACATCAGAGGAATACTTGGCATGAGAGAGAGAGAGAGTATCCACTGCCATCAGAAGTAACCTCAAGTCTCAAGAAGAGGCCCCAAGTCTTTCATCTCAAAATGACGATTAAGAGACTATTTTAGTTCAGTGATACCAACACATTCATTCCCTGTTATGATCATGTCATTAACATAGATCAACAGAAGAGTAATTCCACGATCCGTATGACGGATGAACAGAGCAGAGTCATATGAACTATAATAGAAGCCAAGCTGGAGTAATGTAGAACAAAACTTATCAAACCAAGCCCGTGGAGCTTGCTTAAGTCCATAGAGAGCTCGACGAAGGCGGCATACCTGTGATATGGGAACCTCAAGACCAGGTGGTGGTTGCATGTACACCTCCTCCGTGAGATCACCATTAAGAAATGCGTTCTTAACATCCATCTGAAACAAAGTCCAACGCCTCTGAGAAGCTACGACTATCAGAGTGCGTACTGTGGTGAGTCGAGCCAATGTAGCAAAAGTCTCTTCATAATCAATACCATATTCATGTGTGAAGCCTCTAGCCACCAAGCGAGCTTTATATCTCTCAACACTACCATAAGAACGAGTCTTAATCTTATATATCCATCTGCACCCAACTGTCTTCTTACCGGGCGGTAACGAAACAAGATCCCAAGTGTTGGTTTTTGCTAAAGCATCTACATCATCCTCCATTTCCTTTACCCAACGTGGATCAGACTTTGCTTCTCTATATGATTGAGGCTCATGCTGTTTCATAATAGTACTCATAACAAAATCACTAAACCGTGCTGGAATTGTCTTCTCTCTGGTTGATCGACGTAGTTCCACATCCTTACTTGGATGGGCAACATGATTATCCACAGAAGGCTCATGATTATCCATTTGTGGCTCGTCTAAGGATTCATTATCATCAGCATAAACATAAACATGCCCAATCAATGTGGTCGTAGATCCGTTAGATGGAGAAGCTGTCTCGGGAGTTGGAGCCGGTGATGTAGGGTTGTCATGTAAGAGCTCAGACAGACTTGGTGAGGGTTCCTCAGAGAAAAAATCATACGAGGGATCAGTGAAGACAGGATTATCAACCAATGTGGATAAGTGAAAAGAAGAGACACTTGAACACATTTTATGCTCCCAGACGATAAGTTGAAGGGGTGTACAGTAGGTAGAAATACAAGATCAATACGCTAGAAGGGGGGGTGATTAGAGTATGCAGACCTGGGCGGTCTCAAAGCGACCAAATTGGTTCCGTATGGATGGAACCGATGTATTGCCAATCCAAGTAATTATCTGAGCATTGACTGCATCCAATTCTTCTTGATGATCTTCAAGACTGAAAGTGGACTTATTTGCAGGAGCCTTCAGAGGGGGAGCTTCTGTAGGCCTAGGAACTTTCACAGCACCATACGCCACAATTTCTTGCTCCGCAAGAAGTTAGAGAACTCACGAGACCATAAAACATAATTAGGTCCATCCAAAAGAGTCAGTATAGGCTTCGAAACATCAGAATGATCCATTGTGACAAGTCACTATCCCAATAAAAGAGCAAGAAGCAAGAACACGGGTAAAATAATCCCAAAAAAATCCAATAAACAGTAAATAGGAGTCTGAATCTCACAAAACAGAGTCCTAAAACAGAACCAGAGGAAAACCTTAGGAGCCGATTGATCTGGTTCAAATCCGTCAAAAAACTGAGTCGAAACAGCAGGTCAAAGTTGCTGACCGGAACGGAACAAGAGCCGGAAGGGAACAGAAACTAGCCGCAAAGGAGCTACCGTCTAATCGAAGCCGACGGCTAAATAACGAGCCGAACGGAAGCCGCTAGAGCCGTGAGCGCTGGACGAGCCGTACGGACGCGCCAAGCCGACGGTGAGGGATGAGTGCGTGGATTTGGGCGGTTGGCGAAGTGGCAGCTTGCGACGGCGCGTGAAGGCGCGTTTCTTCTCCGTTTGCGACGAAACTTTCAGGGTAGGCTCGGAAATGGATTCCGAGATGATTTAAGTCGGCGGTGAGATCGACTGACGATCGTTAGACGATCAAGTCTGTATCAATCCGTGGAGTACTTCGCGGACAAAAAAAAACGCAAAAAACAACCCTTTACCTGTGGGATCCGAACGAGAAACAAAACGAAGAACTATTCACGAACTGAAACCCTAGGATTGGTTGGCTGTGATACCATGATAGAATAATTGGTGGAGAAATAATATGTATTCCATCAAGTGCAAAGCTGTACAGAGAGCCTACATATAAGCTATACAAAAAGATATAAATACTGACCTAGCTCCTTATATTCTTACGTACTTACAATATAACCATTGTAGTTTACATATCATAACAGTAGTGTCATCCTAACATTCCATGCGTATTGATTGTTGTCATCTACAAAGCAAATTGGAGTTTTGATACTTTATTTTGTGTCGGAAGTTGACTCAACTAGATATCTCACTACATTTCGGTGAAGCCACAGAGTTGAACGAGTAGATTGTCCACAGAAAGATTGGAAGTTGGTTTAACAAGTCAATGCCTTGATGCTCTTAGGAACTCTAAACCGTATCCATATGTAAGGTTACATGAGTTTCTTCTGTACTAATTTCCTTCTGTTATTAATCTTCATTGGGTCTCTGCTTAATCTGAGAAAATCATCAACAACCCACCGCCGAAGTTATGTATATGAAACCACTAGGGTCTGGTCTTCTGTTTCACCTGGTCCTCCATACCTCAGTCATAAGTGACTTCAGTATCATGTCATTGATTATTATTGATGCTCACTATTGTAACCCACCGGTTGGTTTATTGTTGTGAATTCTTCTTTGATTTACAATTGTAGGATTGTATAGCTCTCAATTCAGCATGGAATTATGAGATACAATTAGAGTCATTTACACATTACATTTCAGTTGTTGTAGTCATCGCGATGAATGGCTCGATCCTAGCCTTAATGTTGCTCAAATTGTACAGCATTTTCTACTATCTTTGCCTTTGCTCTAATGTTTCAACCTGTTAAAAAGAAGGGTAAAGTACAGAAAAATACCTTGCAGTACGGACACTTAAATATCCACACTTTCAATTTGGACACATAAGTACCTACACTTAATAAATTTTATAATAAATTCATTCAATCAAGGACAGATGGCTAACTGTGTTACTAGGATTAACGGAAAATTATTAGGTGCATTTCATGTGAAGGTCAATTAAGTAAATTCGCAGACCATGAGAACCTCTGAAGCCTTTCATTTCAGCTGAAACAGTGTCTAGCCCACACCTTGAGATTATGATCATTGCCAAAGAAAATAAGATGGCTGCTTTCATCACCAAAGCACACGGAATTGAGAACAGACGTGTGTGCCAAAATAGGACGGAAAATTGTTTGCCTTTTAACATCACAAAACATCAGCAACAAGTTCTCGCTCACATTTGAAAATTTAACCAAAAATATACCAAATTACTTTCATCACAAAACCCTGTATTTGGATGATTATTTTGCTTATACAGTTTCTTTCCCATTACGTTCTGCAATCAATTTCGTCTCAGGTTCAGTTTGCGAAAAACTGTTGCACTCGCAACGGTGTGATTGACTACTAAGTTGGCAGTATGAATGGCAACCAAAACACTATCATTGGTTTTTCTTTATCCTGATCTCAAAGGGTTTCTTGAACCTTCTCAAAAATGAAAACTGTATCGTGGGAAGCTGTAGTGCATTGGTTTTCATATCTCCATCTTTAAAGATACCGAATAACGAGTATGTTAAATTGTTAAATATTAATGGTTCCAAGAGCCTTAAACATCAAATAGCATTCAAACGCCTTGAAGAGATTGAAATAGAAAAATGTTTATCTTAACACATTAATAAACACATCCAATGATTCATCTCCCACATTCCTTTGCTCTATTTCCCAACTACTGCACAATTACTCGTCATCACCTCATCAATTAATTAAAAACAGACTGTCGCTATACTGCACAAATTTTGTATGTGATATATTTCCTAACTCTTTTATTAGCTTTCCAGTCTTCAAATCGCACAACCAGTAATCACAGTAATCTTTTAATATAACCAAATAAACCTCATCCCAATTATTGAAAAATCCTGTGGGATATGAAACATGATATTCCTGTGATCTAAAAGTCACCAGCTTAGACCATGATTGACTTTGTGGACTGCCTGAATTATTATTCATCACTACCCACACATCAAAACTGTACCTCTGCAATTCATAATCGGAGTCCGAAAAAGAAATCAAGGCAACAGTATCTTTGTAGCTTGTGAGACGTGGATTAGTCCCACAAGGACAGGGAGACATAATGCGTTCAAACACCTCATCAATCATGTCAAAACAAAGAATATACTTAATGTTAAATTTTCCGTCTCCATAATAGCTTTCGACAGGCAAATATATGAACCTGTTCGCACACGTGGTGAATTTGCTGATACGATTGCGGGCCCGAAATTTTATGAGGGGCAGAGGGAGTGTCTTTTCACTCCAGGAATCGGTCTTCACGGTGAATTTACTTACTCGAGCCACAATCCGTCCTTCTATAGCAATGTATGTTCTTGACAATAGAAAAGTGTTTTCCACGGGATCAAAACAAAAACCTAAGGCTGAAGTTTCACCGCCAGCGGGATCATCTAGCGAACCAATTCTTCTAAATTGCATTGTTGCCGGATTCCAAAGTGCAAACTCTTTAAGTTTGCGTGAAGGATGGAGAGATAAGCAAACTATTCCTTTAGAACAGCCCACTATCTCTATACTGTAACCTGTGTAATCGGGAATGGTCAGATTTACTGGGCTATCGAGGATTCGGAAGGAGAATGTTGTATCCCGTTCAAGATGATACCCGCTATAGTCACTTGAGTGATAGTAAAAAGTGACTTGTTCTTTTCTTTTGCTTGTAGCATTGTGCATGTCGATAAAACAGCGAGAGATAATTAGGTCGTACCAGTTTTTGCAGACGCGCTTAAACCGGATCACAGATCTCGCCGGGAGCTTCAGGAGGATCTCGGTTATCGCATCGTGTGGCAATTCCTCCACTCTCTCCGCCATCGTCTATCTCGACCCAAAACTCCGAAGTCTACTGATCGTTGAGGAAGACGAGCTAACGCTCATTAGGGTTTTAGTAGAGTGTCAACGTACGGGCACACAAATTTGTATTAGCCCCTCAAGTTTTGAAACTACTCCTTTTGGGCCCCAAATTAAATTAATTATTTTCCTATTATCAATCATTATGTGTTCGCCCAACATATAGAGTTATGGTTCTTGTGTGTCTCCAAGCGCTAGTATTCTCTAATCCTCTCTCCTAATTTCATCTCCATTCACTCTCACACAGCCATGCTAGAACAGTCTCTTTGCTGGTGCGATTAGCGTACACACTCCGCTGGAAGGCTTGAAAACCATCGTCTCTTTCCGATTCGGAGATTTGATCCAGAGGCTGACCTTTCACGGCCACATAGGATGCATTGGAATCGTGGGTTGTTCTTACGGAGTAGCCTGCAACCTCTTTTTCCTCAACCACCACTCTAAAAGTACTTCATCTGTTTCTTCTATTTCTTCTTGACCCACTTTTACCACTATTCACCGTGTTACTTTGACTCGGTAATTTGATTAGCAATGTGATGTAAGAATTTTGTTAATCTTTTCATGATATTTGTAGTGTAAACTTTACGACACCATGAAAATTTATAAAAAAATTCTATCATTTTGTTATCCAAATCACCGGCTCGAAATGATATTGTTACGGATAAAAAAAATCGAACCAAGAAGAAACAGACCAAGTACGTAGTTTGGAACCCTGCCACTAGACAGAACAAATCCATGGACACTTTTTATGTCAGTAAAGGTGATTGTTATGGCTCTGGGTTTCACTTCGATCTGGCCACCAATGATTTTAAGGTGACACTACTCGTATTGACTGACGACACAGCAGAAAGGAAGACTAGAGCTCAAATCTATGTGTATTCTACTGATACTAATTCCTGGACAAAGAGAACATAGTTGTTTCTTATCGCATCCGGCTCAGTGGTTTGGAGACTGTTCCAGGTCGTACTTGTGTCAATCAGTACATGCATTGGCGTTGCACAAAAGATTGTGAGGGGACAAATTGAACAACTTCAATTTTGCTAGGGTTTATTAATAATAAATGATTCTACAAACACTTTGAATTTCTTCACAGGGTATTAGAGATATGTTTCCCTATGTATGGTAATGAGCTAAAATAAAATTTTGTCAAATTTACGCATGCTTTATGATTTTTAATTCATCTACACATTTTTTTATGGAATTATTTGTGTTTCGGTAACGGAGTAGTAGACCAAAGCCCAAATGATGTTCCAGCCAAATTGTGAACACCAAAATTATAAAGTTCAGAGGACCAAGTGCAGTCACTAAAAGCCCATTCTGTGAAGATATCTCTCCCACCAAATCAATGAAGGGCCTCTTGTAATATGTTCTAAACTTAGAGTATCATCTCCAACATTATCAAACCCTAGTCTAACTCAACGGTGCAAGATGCGACCGTTCACTATTGATGTATATAGGCCTCTCTTTCTCTCATAATCATTAGATAAGTCTCTTCCTTTATTTATGCGCGTTTTATTTTCTCTCTTCATCGAGAGACAAACTTTTAGCTATCTTTATAAAATGAATTTTCATGGTATCAGAGCCTCAAACTTGCTTCTTTTAATTTTACAATAGCTCAAAACACAACGAATCCTTTGCTTATCCTTTCAAATATTAATAATTTGATGCCTTCTCAATTGGATATCTACAACTATATTTTTTTGGAAACATCAAATCACAGCCATCTTCAAAATCAAAGGATGTTCGGTTACATATTAGAAGATAGGGCCTAAAACAATATTTTGGGCTTGTGTTTCATTAATTTATTCTTTGGGCTTATGTCTATTTAAAAGCCCACACATTTGATAGCCCAACTCTTGTTTATTTTATCTCAGCCCATCTCAGTATAAACCCCAAAATAGTTGACTGATTGTTTGCATCAGCTGAATAGCGTCCGACCGTTGTAATGCTTAGTATTTATGTCTCCCTTCGAGAGCCTTCTAATGTACGATGCTTCATTCATCGGTATATAATACATTTCATTGCTTTCTCTCCCAATCGTATAACCACCTTCATCATCTGTGATACATAGACCCTAAATCTTTTTTCATTACAACGACCGATCTACTATGTATCCACCGCCATTCTTTACTGACGCAACCGAAACTCGAACTGACACCCTAAACTTGGTGTTTCAAATACGGTTGAATCAAGATCAGGTGCTCCTTATCCAAATCAACGACTCAAACCCTAAATCTTCTTTCATTACATCGACCGATCTACTCCGTCTCCACCGCCTCACGCCACCAAAACTCGAACCGACACCCCAAATATCGCGTTTCCGGTATGGTTGATTCAAGATCAGTTGCTCCTTATCCAAATCAACGACACCTTGACCCAGGAGGCCCTTACTCATGTCACCAGTCAAGAAAAGAAGGTATGATTTCTTGACTCGCTCAACTATTATGCAATTAATAATATAGATACCAAGCTGCAAAAGCTGGAATCTATTCGTGACAAACTCGTTGTGACTATAGTCTCTGTTCATGATGAGTTTTTTTTTTTTTTTTTTTTTTTTTCAAGATGAGTACTTCAAATGAATTACTAAGAGCCACTTACGTTATTATTAACCTCGGCCTTAGGAATATTGTTCATAAGCAAAAGAACCACTAACATCAGATAATATCTGATTTTGTAAATGATCTTCCTAACCATGGGGGACGGGTAGCGAAGGTAATAAATAATCTGTACCTTGATATGATTAACATGTTTGTAACTGCTTTAACAAATGAGATCAGTTACAATTTTTATGAGAGTGGCTCATAAACTAAATTCTTTGAGGCATTACATTTCTTTAGAAAATTAGAGGCATTTTATGTCAAAAGTTCTGTCAGTGTAGCATTACTCTTGTTTTCTTTATTGGAGTAGAGTGACGGGAGGGGTTACAGTGATAAGAAAATATGGGGGTTATGAAATTATTAATCAAGGTTTTGATATGGGGGTTTAACAAGCAGATTAAATAAATTATTTGGTATCAAGTTTAGGGAAATGAATGAAGTTGAGGATTTTGAGCATTAAAAATCTCAATCGAACAACTTGTGATTAGTAAAATCCCTAAAATATATCTAGCTAGTATACTTGTTTTCAAAGCACGGTAACAACTTTCCGTAAAAATAAAGTTTCATAATAAATTTTGTTAGATGAGAATCCCTGGGTAGTAGACTTTTTTTTTGAAATCTTTTATCATGATAAAAACAAATATTTTTTTGAAAAAAATGAAATTCAACTAAAAACCGAAATTAAACTAATATGCCTATCTTTTACCTGACACTGTTGGAGTTGGTGATAGAATTTGCTGAATTACATTGCTGGAAAGGTTGGGGTTATGAAATCATTAATAAAGTTTATGATTTGGGGAGGGGGGGGGGGTTTAACTAGCAGATTTAATAGAGTACTGGTATCAAATTTACGAAAATGGATGTGGGATAGCTAGGGGTTGTTTAATTATGGGTAATTAGCTGGTTAACATTAGAAATAAATAGGAATATTTATTTGAAAACAACGAATAGAAAATGGTGTAAATTTACGGGATTGCCAAAAATTTAAGTAAGAAATTATGAATCAGGAAACGTTTTTTTTTTTTTTTTTTTTTTTTTTTTTTTTTTTTTAAATTAACATTAGAACACGGAATTTGGTATTTAATTTCAAGGTGGTGGTTATGAAATCATTAATTAAGATTTTGATTTGGGGTGTTTAACTAGATTAAATAAAGTAATGGGTATCAATTCTAGGGAAATGGATGTGGGATAGTTAGGGGGTGCTTAGTTATGGTTAATTAGTTTTCTAAAAGAAATATGCTTAATTAGCTGGTTAACATTATAAACAAATAGGAATATCATTAAGATAATAATTTGGAAAAATAAATAGAAAATGGTGTAAATCTGGGGGGTTGGTAAAAAATTTAAGTACGAAATTATGAATTAGGACACGGAATTTAGAATTTAATTTCAATAAATTCTACGAAGCCCCAAATAAATTTCCGAAATTCAACAATCGACTCATGGGAAATCTAAAATAGCCAAATTACCCCTACTAATTATAAAGGGTATTTTATCATTCCCCCTTAAACAGAGCCGGAAGCTCGAAGCTCAAACCAAAGATAAATACTTCGTCTAAAGAACATAATTATTGAACATGCATCATAACTTACGGGCCAGCACGGGTGAGTCTACAATGTTTACAATAGAAAACTTCAAGAGGAGATGGTGAAACACCCTTCTCTTCTGCAATAATCACACACTCAAGTATGCTACCACACTTGGCATCTCCGATCCTGACACTTTAAAAAAACCACATCAACGTAAACAGTCTTGAACACTTAAGCAACTAGTAGGTCGTGTCTCGTCTTGTTTAAAATCTTATGCACCTCGTAACATCTTTCTTATCTATACAAACGAGGAAGACAGAAAAGGGAAGAAACAACACTAACAAACGTGGTAAAGAGGATTTTATTATGCAACCACCTGACCTTTATCATTTGATCAGTTGCTCTCGAACTTCAACAAATCATCGAATTTTATCCCCATTTGGGCATTCACCAACTCCGTTGTTTCCCCAATTTCTGCTAGTTGATGGACCAACTTTACCTCTAGATGCTGAAGCAATCGAGCCGGAATCCAGCATCTTCCTGAGAGAATTTTGAAAATCATATGCCAAAAATTCTAACTTACATTTTCGACAACTTTATAATCACTTGGGGAATGGAAACAATCTTAACTACCTGTAGGTGTCGTGAATAAGTCTTTCAATTTCTTCATTATGCTCTGCACGGTGAGATAGGCGAAATGGAAATTGAACTAATAGATGAAATCTAAACATTTCAATCAGAGAAAGAATGTAAAAGAAACAAAAGAGGTATCAATCACCTGGTTCATAATAGAGAATTCCTCCTATCCGATTAGCAAGGTCTTACACAATAAAGTATTAAAATTAAGCTTTGTTGTTTGCTGATTAGTACATAGCTTAGGCATATTCAAGATGCTGTTCAATCCAACAACCAAAGTGCATTTGATTATGATAATATTTGAGCATTTTACAACCCAAATATGGTTCGTTTAAAGGAATATCTCAAATGAGAAAATATCCATATTTAATTTTTATTGAGAAATTATTTTTGTCATCAACCAGATTTGAACTCAGGACCTCATGCAGCGGATTCCAACGCTCTACTACTTGAGCTACCACCCTAACTGCAATTTAATTAATCAATCAATAAAATAATAATAATAATGACTGTGTCATTATTATGATGAATGACACAAACAAGAAAGACAGTGACATGACAGTTAAATGAAGGTGTGTCCTATGAAAATTGCTTTAGATTATAGTGATGTGTATAATGAACCGTGTATAATTGACGAACCTCTTTCTTTCCCTTCTTAGAGAGACCCATTTGTGTCAAAACATCCACTACAAGAAATAATGCCTTTTGCGAGGGCAAAAAACTATAACAAAAATAAAACACCCTGGCAAAAGATTTTTGCGAAGACATTTTGCCCTCGCATGACATCGCAATAGATACGGTAGGAAAAAGATTTTATGCGACTAGCCGTCACAAATTTGGGATTTAGAGACGGCAATATGCCGTCTCAAAATAAGAAATATCTGTTGCAATAACGTAATCGTGAGCACGCTTTGCCATCGCAAAAAAATATATGCCCTCGCAATTATTCGGATAGCGAGGACAATAACATATCTTGAAAATGTCATCCTCACAAAGAATGGAAATTATGGGAGTACACAACCCTTGGAATATAGTTGAGCCGTCACAAATTTAACATTTGTGAGAGATATTTAACACATAATTTCTATTTTCTTTAAAATGTCATTTTGCTAAGGCAACTTATAACTATAATCACAATGTAAGATATGGTTTTTGAATCTTCATTAATAAAAATGATCAATTCAAAACACGAAAAGATTATTTTGCCTATTAAGAATAACATATTCCTGTACAAATTTTACATGTGTAAAGGGGTATGAACTATGAACTCGATTCAAATTTCAAAGATATAAATTTTTGTTATTAATGTGCAAATGTCGTTGTCTTTCAAGGCAATGTCTCCATGATGACGCGAGCCATTCTCCTCTTCACCGGTAAAATTACTGATAACCTGCAATATTCATGCTAATCAATGATTAAATACTCTTAGAAGATTTATGCAAGATGGAAATCAAAATTGTATTTATCAGTCTGTATCTCAATTCAATTTATGCATACAAGTTCTAAAAATATTAATGCCAAAAGAATGAATATTGAACTTCAGTTATATACCAGATGTTAAAGATTCTTCAATACTATTATAATGATGTACTTAGAAGTTAAAACCTGCAAAAAAATTAGCAAATAAAAATGGATAAAACATTAAAAAATAACAAACCTACGATTGATTCATCGATACATAATAGGCGTAGATGTTTTGTATCAGTGAATCAATGGTAAGTTTAGCAACATTTAGCATCTCTTCACCAAGAGACAGCTTCAAAAGCATCACTTCACCAAGAGACACCTTTAAAACCTACTGGTATCACATTTTGGGAGACATTATGATAATATTTGAGCATTTTACAACCCAAATATGGTTCATTAAAAGGAATATCTCAAATGAGCAAATATCCATATTTCTCTTTCTGAGAAATTGTTTTTGTCATCAACCAGGTTTGAACCAGTACCTCATGCAGGGGCTTCCAACGCTCTACCACTTGATCTACCACCCTAGCTGCATATTTAATTAATCAATCAGTAAAATAATAATAATGACTGTGTCAATATTATGATGAATGACACAAACAAGAAAGACAATGACATGACAGTTAAATAACGGTGTGTCCTATGAAAATTGCATTAGACTATAGTGATGTGTATAATGAACCGTGTATTGACGAACCTCTTTCCTTCCCTTCTTAGAGAGACCCATTTGTGTCAGAACATCCTTCTACTCCTTGACTCTAAAAACTACCATCATATCCTACAATAGAGAAGGATACTGTCCGCATAAACTCACTGTAACACAAAAGCAAACGAGAGCTTTAATCAATATATACAGTGAGTTTTGATCAAATTCACTGTAAGAGTAAACTTAAAGTGAGCGTTAATCAATATATACCCTTACTGGATATATTGATTAATTGAAGCTCTCGTTTGTTTATATGTTACAGTGAGTTTGTGCTGATAATATCCTTCTGTATTGTAGGATATGTTGGCAGTTTTTAGAGTTAAGGAGTTGAAGGATGTTCTGACTCAAATTGGTCTCTCTAAGAAGGGAAGAAAGAGGTTCATCATTTATAAACAGTTCATTATGCACATCCACTATAGTCTAATGTAATTTTCGCAGGATACACCATCATTTAATAGTCATGTTACTGTCCTTTTTATTTGTGAGGTTCATCATCATCATTTTTTTTTTTTTTTACTTTATGATTAATAAATACGAATATTTGCTCATTTGAGCTTGCTTATAAGATATTATTTTCAATGAGCCATATTTGGGTTGTAAAATACTATAATTTATCATAATCGAATTTTTTAGTTGGATTAAACATCATCTCGAATATGTTTAAGCTATGCAGTGTAACCAGCAAACAACAAAACTTAACTTTAATACTTTATTTTATAGGATATTTCTTCACTAAATCGAAGAATGAATTGGTTTTTCTGCCACATTTCTGCTTTGATTTTGCCCTTCAAATTCCAGATTCCCAAAATGATAGTCAGAATTGTTTTTGCCGAGAAGGGTTTATCTGTAAATAGTTTACCCACAAGTGTGGATTCACTCAGTTTTTTCTCCAGAGAGGTGTTTTCTTCTAGATCGATTATCGTATCCTCCTTCTAGATCGATTATCGTATCCTCCTCTGTTGCAGGGATTTGGCGATTTTCCTCCATAGGTGACGGAGAGATGAAACGTACTTGGTTAGGAAATGAAGTAAAACAGTAGGATCGAAAAAGAGACTAGAAGAAAAGAGACTAGAAGAAAAGAGGAGAGACCGACGAAAGCAGTATATATATGAGGTATACAGTTGTTAATGGCTATGGTGAAGAAACCTAGCCGCCTGACTTTTACCCAGAAAGGAGAGTCATAATGACCAAAATCTCGTCTGAGTCATCTAAAACAACGAGATTCTTTTGTCAAATGACATTGACTTGAAATGTTGCACCGTGTGATATAACTAATGGGTGCTTCTTCTGCTCGATTGTTAGACCGAGACAAATACAATTGCGACTATTGAAAGGTTGTCTACATGTTTCCGAAAGGGGGAGTCAGCTGATGAAGCCCATTCAGAAAGAGTGTGAGGGGTCAAATTGAATAACTTCAGTTTTGCGGGGGTCTATTTATAATAAATGTTTCAAGGACACTTTGAATTTCTCCACTCCTTTTAAAGAGTAAAGATTTGGCATCCAGATATGTTTATGATGCATGAATGCATGGCGATAAAATAGAATTGCGTCAAACTTGCATATGCTTTGTGATTATTCATCTACATGTTTTTTATGGAACTTTTTGTGTTTCGGTAATAGAGCATTAGACCAAGCCCAAATGATAAAGTCCAGCCAAATCAAGAACACTGAATGTTTTTTTTTAGAAAAAAAAAAGAACACTGAATGTTGAAGTCCGTAGGATAAAGTGCAGTCTATAAAAGCCCATCATGTGAAGCCCAAATCTATCTCTCCAACCAAATTAATAAAGCGTCTCTGTAACAGGTTCTAAACTTAGGAGCAAGTATGATATGGTACTCTAAACAATACATCACAGAACACATCAGGAATATGCAGGAAATTCACTTTTTTTTTTGTCTGCCACTCATTCTCTTTCCTCCTGACGTATCATGTACTGTATGGTTAGAGAAAATCCACATCATTTGCTCTTTGAGCAAACAAAAATTTCTCCTAAACTTAGAGTATTGTCTCCAAAATTATCAAACCCTAGTCTAACTCTAACTCAAAGGTGCAAAATGCGACCGTTAACTATCAATGTATATATGCCTCTCTTTTTCTCATAATCAATTGATAAGTCTCGCTCTTTATTTATGCGCGTTTTATTTTCTCTCTTTACCGAGAGTCTTTTAGCTCTCTTCATGAAATGACTTTTCATGGTATCAGAGCCTCAAAGTCGCTTCTTTTAATCTTACAATAGCTCAAAACACCACGAATCCTCTGTTTCTCCTTTCAAATATTAATAGTTTTATGCCTTTTCAGTTGGATAACTCCAACTATGTTTTTTGAAAACATCAACTCACTTCCATCTTCAAAATCAAAGGGTTTTTATGTTAGATATTACTACCTCCGTTTCTTCTGGATTGTCCTACTTTGAATTTTCAACCCGTAATTGGGTTACTTTGACTCAGTGACTTATATAGAAAAATAATATAATATTTTGGAAATTTTTTATGGTGTTGTAGAATAAAATTTACTCTACAAGACCATGCAAAGATTACCAAATTCTTGTATTGTTTTGCTAATCAAATAACCGAATCAAAGTGACTCAATGAATCGTGACAAAAAGTGAAGTAGACTGAAAGAAAAGAAACATAGTATAAGATATAGACCAAAACAATATTTTGGGCTTATGTTTTGTTTATTTATTCTCCGGGCTTGTGTCTATTTAAAAGCCCGCACATTTAATATCCCAACTCTTGTTTATTTTATCTCAGCCCATCTCAATATAAAACCCTAAAATAGCCGACCGATTGTTTCCATCCTTTGGATAGCATCCGACTGTTGTAATGCATAGTATTTATGTCTCTCTTTCAGAGCCTTCAAATGTATGATGATTCATTCATCAGTATATACATTTCACATTAATATATTTCATTGCTTTCTCTCTCAATCGTCTCAGCGCCTTCATCATCTTTAATACATAAACCCTAAATCTTCATTCATTACATCGACCGATCTACTCTGTCTCTACCACCATCCCTTACTAAAGCAATCGAAACTCGAACTGACAGCCCAAATTCAGGCGTTTCAATTATGGTTGAATCAAGATCAGGTATTCCTTATCCAAATCAACGACTCAACCCCTAAATCTTCTTTCATTACATCGAGCGATCTACTGGGTGTCCACTGCCATTCCTTACTGATGCCACGGAAACTCGAACTGACACCCCAAATCTGATGTTTCAGGTATGGTTGATTCAAGATCAGTTGCTCCTTATCCAAATCAACGACACCTTGACTCAGGATGCCCTTACTCATGTCACGAGTCAACAAGTTTCTAGATCTGTTTGGTTATCCTTGGAGAGAAGGTATGATTTCTTAAATCGCTCAAATATTATGCAATTAAAAGCCGATCTCCAAACTATTAAGAAGAGATCCAATAATATAGATACCAACCTGCAAAGGCTGGAATCTATCCGTAACAAACTCGTTGTGACCATAGTCTCTGTTAATGATGAGAATATGCTCTGTTATTCTTTAAATGAATTAAAAGAGCCACATACCTTATTATTAATCTCGACCTTATGAATATTGTTCATAAGCAAAAGAACCACTAACATCAAATAATATCTGATTTTGTAAATTTTCTACCTTACCACCGGGGACGCTTGCGACGATAATAATAATGTGTACCTTGATATGATTAACATGTTTGTAACTGCTTCAACAAATGAGATCAGTTATTATTTCTATGAGCGTAACTCATAAACTAAATAGAGGCATTACATTTTTTAGAAAATTAGAGGCATTTTATGTCTAAAATGCGGTCAATGTAGCATTACTCTTGTTTTATTTATTAGAGTAGAGCTAGGACATGGGTTACAGTTATAATAAAAAGTGGGGGTTATGAAATCATTAATTATGGTTTTGATTTGGGGGGTTTAACTAACAAATTAAATAGAGTAATGGGTAACACTTTAACAGAAAAGGATGTGGGATAGTTAGTGGGTGTTTAACTATGGGTAATTAGCTGGTTAACATTAGAAATAGATAGAAACATCATTACGATAATAATTTGGAAAAATGAATAGAAAATGGTGTAAGTATAGGGGATTGTCGAAAAATTTAAGTAAGAAATTATGAATTAGGACACGGACTTTTTGAATAACATAAGGACAAGGAATTTGGAATTCATTCACCAGTATATACATTTCACATTAATAAATTTCATTTCTTTCTCTCTCTGTTGTCTCACCGCCTTCATCATCTGTGATACTCAAACGGTGCAAAATGCTAGTTGTTATGAATAAGAATCAAAAGCGTAATAACATACACTTTATATCAATAATTTAATCACAATAAAAGCATAGATGTATCAAATTATGACGTTATCTAATGTAAACATAGTCAAATTTATACATGTAATTATTTTACTACATGTATATTGTTGAATTTATAAGGTATAATAACCTAATCGGAACGGATCGACTCTCACTGATCACAAAATATGTTATCCATATCCGATCCATTTATAAATGGATTAAATCAACTCTACTCAATTAGAGTCGAATCATGTCGGATATCGGATCGGATCCGATTGCCATCTCTAACAAAAACTAGAAATACTTAGTCTATGTGGTGATCATCTCAATGCACGTATGTCCAAATTCTTGACTTGATACCTAAGGAGTTAGAAGGTGAGAAGTTTGAAGATGCTGTTGCTCGTGTACGATGCCGTGTGGGTGGGGGAGATTTAGGTGACATCGAATTGGAGGTAGTAGACTCATGGACCACTGTGAGCTTAAGTTGTCTAGTAAGTAATTTACTATTGTTAGTTTATTATTTACTTTCTATGCTCCGGTTTCCATTTATATGCATATTTTGGGATTCAGTTTACTGCCTCGAGGATGAAGGTTGCTGCAAGATTCAAACTGTGCCCTCACTTGGGGTGTTTCGACCTCCATGTCTATCTGGAAATGAGCAAAGAAAATCGAAAGGTAAGAGAGATGCTCACTCGTCTTTTCTTGTGATTCTGTAATTGTTGAACCTGCTGTGTCTTAATTTAATTTTGTTGCACTGGAAATTCCCTTAATGTCTAGAGAATTATTCTCTGGATAAAATTATCATTGACCCGTATTTCAACCGCATAGCTGCTAAGGTATGGATAACCACCACATTGTGCATGTTGTTCATTTGATAACCTTGGTGTTGACACGACTTAACTTCATTGTGTTGGTGATCACCGACTCAATGTTGGTGATATCCTCTTCACAACAACTCATCCTTGGCATCAAAAGTCAACACAATGTAGTCAAGTCATGTAAACACAAAGGTTATCCGATGAACTACATGCACGATTTAGTGTTGATCCAAACCTTAGCCACTACGCGGTTGAAATATGGGCCAATGATAGTTTTATCGCGAGAATAATTTTTTAGACATTGAGGGCATTGCCACTGCAAAAAATTAAGTTAATACACGACACATACAACAATATAGAATCACAAGAAAAGACGAGTGAGCAACTCATAACCTTCCGAGTTTCCTTGTTCATTTCCAGAAAGACATGGAGGTCGAAACACCCTAAGTGATGGAACGATTTGAATCTTACAGCAACCTTCATCCTCGAGGCACTCAACTGAAGCACAACATAGAGAAATCAGTCCAAAATATGCGCAGAAAAAAAAACATAATCATAGAAAGTAAATTTTTTAACTTACAATAGTAAATTACTAGTGGATATATTAAGCTCACAGTAGTCCGTCCGTTGACTACCTCCGATTCGATGTCTGCTAAAGCTCCCCCACCTTCACAACGTCGAACACGAGAAACAACATATTCAAACTTATCACCTTCTAACTCCTTGGGTATCAAGTCGAGAATCTGGATATACATGCATTGAGATGATCACCGCATAGACTAAGTAAATATTTGTAGTTTTGGTTAGGGATGGCAATTGGATCCGATCTGATATCCGACATGATTCGACCCTAATGGAGCAGATTCAATATGATACGTTTACAAACAAACGAATATGGCCGATTTTGTAATGTGTGAAACGCGATCCGATTATTATACATAATAATATAATTACATAATTATTGTTATACATAGTAATATACACGCGATAATATAATTACATATTTAACTTTTACTATGTTTACTTTAGATAACGCCATAAGTTTGATAAATCTATAGTTATTGTTATGAATTGATGATCCAAACGCTAGATTTGGAATTGACAAAGCAACGAGCAAAAAAGGCAAAGGGAATTGAAGTTGCAGCGCATCAGGGTTCTGGGGTAGGTCGTGTGGCCTGGTGGCGGAGGTCGTACAACCTAGTTGGTTTCTTGGCACAGGTCGTGCGACCTGCTCTACTAGTTCCTACAACCTGGTTCGGGCATGGAAACTTTCTGGGTTGTTTCCTTATAGGTTTTGTTAACGTTTGAACGTTTCTTTGGCACAAGTCAGTACTTTAGGCCTATATGTGGGTGTGGTCATGACTATTGACAAGTGTGTGGTATTGTGATTGATCGTAATCAGTTTATCATTAATAAATTGAAATTGTTAATTTAGACGTGGACTTAGCTAGTCTCAGAAGTAACGAACGACGTTAAATCGCTTTGAGATGTTCTTTATCTTATTCTTCGTCTCATCACTCTTCTTGTTCTGCATTCATTTTCAACAAGTGGTATCAGATACCAGTTCTGGGTTAGGGTTTCGTGAGGAGTGATTTCGAAGATGATGATGAATATTGATCGTTTTGATGGGAAGAATATTGTTGATATACCCACCACCAAGCCTTTATTGGGGAAGGCTACCAGGTTCCTTGTTGGGGGAACTATCAGATTCCTTGTTGGGGGGAGCTATCGGGTTCCTTATCGGGGGGAACTATTAGGTTCCTTATTGTGGAGCATCATGCGCGCATTCCAACACAAATTTGGCGGTTAATGTGTAATTGGCGTTAAGGGGCAATCAGGCTTCTAGCATGGAGCATAGGGCACATGGATCTTGTTCTGGCTGCCAGGAGGATTCAAGTCAAGGTGGAGGCAACTCGAATCAATTGACGGATTTGGCTTGTGACATGGAGCAATTGACACGCGTTGTTGACATGCGATTCGGTTGGTAGCGCGTTATTGGGCGCGGATTGGTTGGTTACATGTTATTGAGCATGTATTGATTGTTGACACGTTATTGGGCGTGTATCAGTTTGCGCATTGATGCGGTTTTTTGGTTGCGCAATTGACATAACATTGATTGATTGACGGACACTTTAGATAAGTGTCATTGAAGTGATATTGGGGAGAGACATTGTGTCATGCTGCATTATTGGTGTGTTGATTGGGACACACAAGTCTCTCTATTTGTTGAGACGCAAAGACGCGCTTGTTGACCAGCATAGAGGATGTATTTCAATACCGCATTTTGGGAATATATTATATCTGTTGTATGGAATTGTGAGAGAATTAGATTGATCGCTAGGGCGTTTGGATGAAGGTGGAGATTTGTTATGAACTGAAGATCAAAACCCTAAATTTGGAATTGACAAAGCAACGAACAAGAAGGCAAGGGACCTGAAGTTGCAGCGCATCGTGGTTCCAGGCTGTCATGCAACCTGGTTTGGGCATGAAAACTTTTTGGGTTGTTTCCTTATTGGTATTGGTAACGTTTGAACGTTGCTTTGGGCACAAGTCAGTAGTTTAGGCCTATATACGAGTGCAGGTCATGGCTATTGACAAGTGTGTGGTTGAGTGTATGGTATTGTGATTGATCGTAATCGGTTTCTCATCACTGAATTGAGATTGTTTGGCCGTGGACGTAGCTATTCTCAAAACTAGCGAATCACGTTAAATTGCCTTGTGATCTTCTTCGTTTTTTTCTTCATCTCATCACTCTTATTGTTCCGCATTCGTTTCTGATAGTTTTATTTTCATTAAATTGATAATGTCAAGTGTATGTTAATACAATTTTTTATTTTATTTCATAACAATCTTAGGTCAGATAAACTACATATACTGTTAGCTATGATTCGATGGATAATCCTATTCGAATCCGGCAAAACCCGGTCCGAATTTGATCCGATCCGAAACCAGTGGGTCAAATTTGGATCTAGGCTGATCCGATCAAAACCCGGTCCATTGCCATCCCTAGTTTTGGTTCTAATTCTATTAACATGAAAAATGGTAAATGGAAAGAAGTCTGCATTCAAATATACCCGGTGAATAGAAAGCTGTTACACAATCCTAACCCCGAACCAGAAAACACGAGCATCATATGCTAAAATAGAAATGCAATTGATACATTCTATGATACAATGGGTGATCTGAAAAATGAAACCACTATGAAGTTAAAACTAACCACGCCAGAAAGCAAGGGACTTGAAGAGAATGAGATAGTAATTAGGAAAATCAACTTACAATACGGCCATCACGGCGACCATTGGCACCTAGCGGTTTTGAGACACATCCTTCCTTGTTGACTGCTCTTACTGCAAAATCATACAAAGGTACCTTCACATCATATCTATCATAGAACACTTTTACGACACCAAGTTAAAAAAGAATTAGAAAAGAGCATACTGCTAACCTGCAACTCTACATTTTTTGGCCACTGCATCCGAAATGAGACCTTGTCATCTAGCAGCGTACACCATGCCTATATCATATATAATAATTGCGCATGAATAGTTAGTTAATAGATAGATCGATCAAGGAATGATTGGAAACATAACTGTTGAGCAAAGTGGTCAATTACTAGCATCAATCTACCTGAATGTCGTGATCCTGTTACATCAAGTCTCTGTCAGCCCTTGTAAGCTGGAATGGCCTCAACACACCTTGCACCGGGTCGGAACTGTTTGTTCTACAAGGAAAACAAATACTGTAGTAGCTGCAAAAAATTCAACTAAAGGCAAGATTTGGGCTCACTGTTATGGAATATTATAATGAATATTCCCTAGTAGATTATGATTGACTCCTACTAGATCATGATTGACTCTTAGAGGATTATTATAGGCTCCCACACTCTATATAAAGAGTGCTTTGGTACAGAATAAAACTGCTTTTGATATTCCTCCATACTTTGTCTCCACCTTTTCTCTCTCAGTTTATAACACGTTATCAGCAATTTCGCTCTACCGGAAGAGAAGATCAAAAGACAAAGGTACAAATTATTTATTTTATATTGTCAAGAAGAAGATGATCAAACGAAAAACTCAATTTTCAATTTTGATTGTCTCATGTCTTGCTTGTTTCAAAGTTGATTCAAATAAACAATACATCTTTAAATTGCTTACGATTTATTATTTATATCAAAAGAAGAAAAAAAATTGGTCTATGCTATGGGCTTAAAAAAAAAGGCTGCTCAAACCCTAGACCTCGATCTACAATTAGATCTAGAGAGTGACCAAAAAAAGGGTGCTACCAAGCAGATTCAAACCGAAGAACAAGGGTTTGCAAACACCTTATGCAGCTGTGTGTGACCATCTGGTCCGCCACCTGTTTTGGTAATATTTGCGTTTTTATTGTTTTTAATTTAATGATCAGTAAAAAAAAAAAAAAAAAAAAAATAATCTGCTCAACACGAGGTTCAAACCCAGGAAAGCTGCTTCAGTGGCCTTATGCATCAGCGCGCGACCATCTTGTCAGCCGCACACTTGCAATAAACTTGCGTATTTTATTTTTTATAATGATAGTGTTCCGTCGAAAAAAAAAGTGTTATGATCCGGACCTAGCTTGAGAACGATAATAACGATGAAGAAGAACACAAATATTAACGTGGTTCACTAGTTTATTAGCTAGCTACCTCCACGACCAAAACCCCGATTTTATTGAGAGAAACGCACCCGGTTACAACCACTCTGACAACTCGCACACACACTAATAAGCAATCAACCCCTATGCTAATAACCCCTCGTACCCCTCTGTGTGTGTATGTTGTACATTACAAACCAAAGCCTTTAGTGGCTCTTTATACTGCCAAGACAAGCAAAAAAGGCCACCGCCCCAATTGAGATTCCTAGTTTGAATAGGAAACACTTTTCTTCTTTTGATTGCCCCCTTTGACTTTTTTTTTTGCTTCTCATTGCTTTCAATTCAAGACACATAACAATTCTCCACCTTGTCTTGAATTATCTCAGCAACCTGAACCTGTACCGATGCTTCTCTCCAATAATCAACCCCAAACATTTCGCAGCTGTATGCGAAACCCTCACGTCACAAGTTGCTCCAACTTCGCCAAGCTCATGCAACGAGTGCCCCCACGATGCTCCAACTCCCGTCTAGTTCCTGTAATCGAACCCTATCGATGCTCCAATTACGGCCGAGTTCCAGCAATCGAAACCCCTGTTTGTTGTTCCAACTCCCGCTGAGTTCCTACAACAAATTCGTTTGTTGTTACGACTCCCACTGAGTCCCTACAACGAAACCCCCCAACACGTTGCTCCAATTCCCACTGAATTCATGCAACGTTTTGCGAAATTTCTCCAATTCCCACCGAATTCCTGCAATATCGCCCCATTGCGCGCCTCAAACGCGCCCCCTTGCACGTCTCACACGTGCCGTGTCCCTCAGATTCCCCCTTGCCAAATCCGCCTCCTCGTCAAGAGCACGGATTCCATGGCCCCCAACGGGGATTAGAGAACGTAGTCAACCTCCGAAGCTGTTGCGTCTACAGCCAGATCTGCAGAGGCCTTCTTCGGACACTCCCTCTTCCAGTGAACCCTCTCTTTACACAGTGCACAAACGTCGTTTGGCAACTTAGAACCCTTGTTCTTCCTCTTACCAAAACCACCTTTGGACACCATGAATGCGCCCGAACCCGAAACGTCAAACTCCCCATACGCGGCCCTACGCCGCATGTTCCTTGTGTGAAGAGCAGATCTCACCTCCTCCAACGTGAGAGTCTCTTTTCCAGCACAAGCAGACTGCACAAACCCCTCATAAGACGGTGGTAGAGACACCAACAAAATCAGTGCGGCATCTTCATCACTTATCTTCTCATTACTGTTTCGCAACTCAAGCAAAATAGTATTAAGACGATCCAACGATCCAAGTGATCTCTTAGATCCGTACCTTCCCCCATGCGTAGACCAAACAGCTGCTTCTTCAACATCAACTTGTTGGTGAGCAAATTCGTCTTGTAGAGGCTCTCCAACTTGTTCCATAGTCCTTCATCCGTCTCTTGATCTGCAACCTCTGTGATCACGTCGTCCGCCAAGCACAACATGATCGTTGAGTGTGCTCTTTCCTCCATCGTCTTGTACTCCTTGGTGGTTGTCGAAGCCCCCTCCTTATCTTTAGCCAATGGCAACCACAGGCACTGTTGCTTCAACAAAGCACGTACCTTGATCTGCCATAAGCTGAAGCTGTTTCTCCCTGTGAACTTGTCGATCTTGGTCATCCCCCCGGTCATCTTCTCTGCAGCTCCTTGTCCTGATCTGTAACCCCCGAACGCGTGCTCCGCCTTGATCGCGAAACCCTAGATTTGAATTTCACGGATTGTGAAACCCTAGCTCCAACTCCACCTTGATCTTGGTACACCGATCACCTAAGCTCTGATACCAGTTTGTTATGATCTGGACCTAGCTTGAGAACGATAATAACGATGAAGAAGAACACAAATATTAACGTGGTTCACTAGTTTATTAGCTAGCTACCTCCACGACCAAAACCCCGATTTTATTGAGAGAAACGCACCCGGTTACAACCACTCTGACAACTCGCACACACACTAATAAGCAATCAACCCCTATGCTAATAACCCCACGTACCCCTCTGTGTGTGTATGTTGTACACTACAAACCAAAGCCTTTAGTGGCTCTTTATACTGCCAAGACAAGCAAAAAAGGCCACCGCCCCAATTGAGATTCCTAGTTTGAATAGGAAACACTTTTCTTCTTTTGATTGCCCCCTTTGACTTTTTTTTTTTGCGTCATTGCTTTCAATTCAAGACACATAACAATTCTCCACCTTGTCTTGAATTATCTCAGCAACCTGAACCTGTACCGATGCTTCTCTCCAATAATCAACCCCAAACATTTCGCAGCTGTATGCGAAACCCTCACGTCACAAGTTGCTCCAACTTCGCCAAGCTCATGCAACGAGTGCCCCCACGATGCTCCAACTCCCGTCTAGTTCCTGTAATCGAACCCTATCGATGCTCCAATTACGGCCGAGTTCCAGCAATCGAAACCCCTGTTTGTTGTTCCAACTCCCGCTGAGTTCCTACAACAAATTCGTTTGTTGTTACGACTCCCACTGAGTCCCTACAACGAAACCCCCCAACACGTTGCTCCAATTCCCACTGAATTCATGCAACGTTTTGCGAAATTTCTCCAATTCCCACCGAATTCCTGCAATATCGCCCCATTGCGCGCCTCAAACGCGCCCCCTTGCACGTCTCACACGTGCCGTGTCCCTCAGATTCCCCCTTGCCAAATCCGCCTCCTCGTCAAGAGCACGGATTCCATGGCCCCCAACGGGGATTAGAGAACGTAGTCAACCTCCGAAGCTGTTGCGTCTACAGCCAGATCTGCAGAGGCCTTCTTCGGACACTCCCTCTTCCAGTGAACCCTCTCTTTACACAGTGCACAAACGTCGTTTGGCAACTTAGAACCCTTGTTCTTCCTCTTACCAAAACCACCTTTGGACACCATGAATGCGCCCGAACCCGAAACGTCATACTCCCCATACGCGGCCCTACGCCGCATGTTCCTTGTGTGAAGAGCAGATCTCACCTCCTCCAACGTGAGAGTCTCTTTTCCAGCACAAGCAGACTGCACAAACCCCTCATAAGACGGTGGTAGAGACACCAACAAAATCAGTGCGGCATCTTCATCACTTATCTTCTCATTACTGTTTCGCAACTCAAGCAAAATAGTATTAAGACGATCCAACGATCCAAGTGATCTCTTAGATCCGTACCTTCCCCCATGCGTAGACCAAACATCTGCTTCTTCAACATCAACTTGTTGGTGAGCAAATTCGTCTTGTAGAGGCTCTCCAACTTGTTCCATAGTCCTTCATCCGTCTCTTGATCTGCAACCTCTGTGATCACCTCGTCCGCCAAGCACAACATGATCGTTGAGTGTGCTCTTTCCTCCATCGTCTTGTACTCCTTGGTGGTTGTCGAAGCCCCCTCCTTATCTTTAGCCAATGGCAACCACAGGCACTGTTGCTTCAACAAAGCACGTACCTTGATCTGCCATAAGCTGAAGCTGTTTCTCCCTGTGAACTTGTCGATCTTGGTCATCCCCCCGGTCATCTTCTCTGCAGCTCCTTGTCCTGATCTGTAACCCCCGAACGCGTGCTCCGCCTTGATCGCGAAACCCTAGATTTGAATTTCACGGATTGTGAAACCCTAGCTCCAACTCCACCTTGATCTTGGTACACCGATCACCTAAGCTCTGATACCAGTTTGTTATGATCTGGACCTAGCTTGAGAACGATAATAACGATGAAGAAGAACACAAATATTAACGTGGTTCACTAGTTTATTAGCTAGCTACCTCCACGACCAAAACCCCGATTTTATTGAGAGAAACGCACCCGGTTACAACCACTCTGACAACTCGCACACACACTAATAAGCAATCAACCCCTATGCTAATAACCCCACGTACCCCTCTGTGTGTGTATGTTGTACACTACAAACCAAAGCCTTTAGTGGCTCTTTATACTGCCAAGACAAGCAAAAAAGGCCACCGCCCCAATTGAGATTCCTAGTTTGAATAGGAAACACTTTTCTTCTTTTGATTGCCCCCTTTGACTTTTTTTTTGCTTCTCATTGCTTTCAATTCAAGACACATAACAATTCTCCACCTTGTCTTGAATTATCTCAGCAACCTGAACCTGTACCGATGCTTCTCTCCAATAATCAACCCCAAACATTTCGCAGCTGTATGCGAAACCCTCACGTCACAAGTTGCTCCAACTTCGCCAAGCTCATGCAACGAGTGCCCCCACGATGCTCCAACTCCCGTCTAGTTCCTGTAATCGAACCCTATCGATGCTCCAATTACGGCCGAGTTCCAGCAATCGAAACCCCTGTTTGTTGTTCCAACTCCCGCTGAGTTCCTACAACAAATTCGTTTGTTGTTACGACTCCCACTGAGTCCCTACAACGAAACCCCCCAACACGTTGCTCCAATTCCCACTGAATTCATGCAACGTTTTGCGAAATTTCTCCAATTCCCACCGAATTCCTGCAATATCGCCCCGTTGCGCGCGTCAAACGCGCCCCCTTGCACGTCTCACACGTGCCGTGTCCCTCGTCAGAGATTCCCCCTTGCCAAATCCGCCTCCTCGTCAAGAGCACGGATTCCATGGCCCCCAACGGGGATTAGAGAACGTAGTCAACCTCCGAAGCTGTTGCGTCTACAGCCAGATCTGCAGAGGCCTTCTTCGGACACTCCCTCTTCCAGTGAACCCTCTCTTTACACAGTGCACAAACGTCGTTTGGCAACTTAGAACCCTTGTTCTTCCTCTTACCAAAACCACCTTTGGACACCATGAATGCGCCCGAACCCGAAACGTCATACTCCCCATACGCGGCCCTACGCCGCATGTTCCTTGTGTGAAGAGCAGATCTCACCTCCTCCAACGTGAGAGTCTCTTTTCCAGCACAAGCAGACTGCACAAACCCCTCATAAGACGGTGGTAGAGACACCAACAAAATCAGTGCGGCATCTTCATCACTTATCTTCTCATTACTGTTTCGCAACTCAAGCAAAATAGTATTAAGACGATCCAACGATCCAAGTGATCTCTTAGATCCGTACCTTCCCCCATGCGTAGACCAAACATCTGCTTCTTCAACATCAACTTGTTGGTGAGCAAATTCGTCTTGTAGAGGCTCTCCAACTTGTTCCATAGTCCTTCATCCGTCTCTTGATCTGCAACCTCTGTGATCACCTCGTCCGCCAAGCACAACATGATCGTTGAGTGTGCTCTTTCCTCCATCGTCTTGTACTCCTTGGTGGTTGTCGAAGCCCCCTCCTTATCTTTAGCCAATGGCAACCACAGGCACTGTTGCTTCAACAAAGCACGTACCTTGATCTGCCATAAGCTGAAGCTGTTTCTCCCTGTGAACTTGTCGATCTTGGTCATCCCCCCGGTCATCTTCTCTGCAGCTCCTTGTCCTGATCTGTAACCCCCGAACGCGTGCTCCGCCTTGATCGCGAAACCCTAGATTTGAATTTCACGGATTGTGAAACCCTAGCTCCAACTCCACCTTGATCTTGGTACACCGATCACCTAAGCTCTGATACCAGTTTGTTATGATCTGGACCTAGCTTGAGAACGATAATAACGATGAAGAAGAACACAAATATTAACGTGGTTCACTAGTTTATTAGCTAGCTACCTCCACGACCAAAACCCCGATTTTATTGAGAGAAACGCACCCGGTTACAACCACTCTGACAACTCGCACACACACTAATAAGCAATCAAACCCTATGCTAATAACCCCACGTACCCCTCTGTGTGTGTATGTTGTACACTACAAACCAAAGCCTTTAGTGGCTCTTTATACTGCCAAGACAAGCAAAAAAGGCCACCGCCCCAATTGAGATTCCTAGTTTGAATAGGAAACACTTTTCTTCTTTTGATTGCCCCCTTTGACTTTTTTTGCTTCTCATTGCTTTCAATTCAAGAAACATAACAAAAAGGAAATAAAAAGAAAAAAAAACACGCTGTGCTTGAGACTCGAACCCAAAATGTGGGATTGACACAGCTTGTGGTGTAACCACCTGAGCTGCGCAGTACATTACTTACAAGTCTCCCTACTATTTATTACTAGTAGAGTACTGTTTGTTGAAAAAAAAAGGCAGCTACTGCTCGCGTGATTCGAACCCCGAATCTGGCGGCCAAACAAAAGCACCAATAGCAGCAAGTCAGCAACCGCCTGACCTAAAAAATTTGTTCTCTTAAATCATGCTTTTTAAATATTTTATACGGTACAGTTCGTAAAAGAATACATATATATATATAAATATATATATATATATATATATATATAATAATAATAACAGCAGTTCTTACGTGTTGAAGTACATATCATTGTCTATTTATTTTGTCAATTACTTATCATTGTAGCAATTCTTAGTTTTAATTTTCTTCTTATTTTTTTTTAGATCCACAATGTCAAACATCGCGAAGCTCGAGTTCACTGGACTTCATATAACTGGAAAAAATAACTTGTCGTGGACTCTTGATACTGGATTGCACCTAGACTCAAGAGGTCTTGGGCACACTATAAAAGCAGACAATACAGCGTCCGAAAAGGAGCGCGCCGATGCGTTGATATTTTTGCGCCACCATATAGATGAGGATTTAAAAATGAGTACCTTACTATTAAGGACCCCCTCGTCTTATGGAATAATTTAAAAGAGCGCTACGAGCACTTGAAGTCTGTCTTACTCCCCCCAGGCTCGTTATGATTGGATACACCTGAGATTTCAGGATTACAATACGGTAAATAGTTATAACTCCGCACTCTTCAAAATTACATCCCTGCTAAAACTTTGTGGCGAGAATGTCACTGATGAGCAATTATTGGAAAAGACATTATCTATCTTCCATTTCTCAAATATACTTCTGTAACAGCAGTATCGAGAAAAGGGATTCAAAAAATATTTTGAATTGATTTCTTATTTATTGGTTGCGGAAAGAAACAATGCCATATTGAAGAAAAATCATTAACAGCGTCCGAATGGCTCGACCCCTCTCCCTGCAGTGAGTAATAACGCATTCCCTGAAGCGAATGCAACGGTTTTACGTGGTCAAAATAACCCACGTGGTCGTGGACGTGGACGTGGTCGTAGACATGGTCGCCGTCGTGGACGCGGTCATGGCAAGAGCAATGTTTGGTACCGTGAGCCTCCACAACATATGCCCTCAAATATCAACAAAAGAGGAGCACCACCACAAAACAGGGGGAGAAATAATGGTGGGAGACACCAGAGTTCACAAGCAGTTGCTGAAAAAACACCTCCCAAACAGGGACAAAAATGTAACATATGTGGAACTGATGGCCATTGGGAACATGTTTGCCGTACACCACGACACTTGGTTGATCTCTGTCACGCATCCAGAAATGGGAGTGCTACATTTAATGAATCAAACCATGTTGAGTATGAGCAGCCAATGGATCTCAATGGTTTTGATGTTGATGACTTCTTTGCTCCTGATCCACAAGTCGATGGCCCCCTTGGAGAGCCCGATTTTGTTTAGACAACTTATTTAGATTCTTTTTAAGTCATTTAATTTTTGATTTTTTTTTAATTCCAGCTTATGATGAATAATGTTCTTTGATAAGAACTTCAGACATGGTTATTTCTTTTTAGTAGGATTGAAAGTTTAATATGAGAAGTTTCTTTTACTTATCAAATATTTCTCTTTTAATTATAGATAAATGATGACTTGTAAAGACACATGCTTGGTGGACAGTGGAACAACTCACACAATTTTGCGTCATAAGAAATATTTTTTGCAAATTTCCCCTAATCAAGCATATGTGCACACAATTTCTGGTACATCCAGTTTAATTTAAGGTACTGGAAGAGCCTCTATCATATTGCCCGGTGGAACAATATTCCATGTCGAAGAGGCATTATACTCTAGCAAATCTAGTAGAAATTTGCTGAGTTTTAAAGATATCCGCAAAAATGGGTACCACATTGAAACTCTAAATGTGAATGAGGTGGAGTACATGTGTATTACATCCACTATTTCAGACAAAAACATGTATTAGAAAAACTTCCTGCTTTATCATCTGGATTGTACCATACAATTATCCAAGCAGTTGAAGTCAATGTCGCCATAAAAAAAAAGATCCCACAGCTTTTATGCTTTGGCATAATAGGCTTGGGCACCCCGGCGCAATTATGATTCGAAGAATCATTGAGAACTCAAGCGGGCATCCACTAAAAGATAAAAAGATTCTTTTGCTAAAAGAATACCCATGCACCACTTGTTCTCAAAGAAAATACATTGCTAGACCATCACCCATGAAAGTTAGTATTGAATCTCCTAAGTTCTTGGAATGCATTTAAGGAGATATTTGTGGACCTATCAATCCCCCCACTGGTCCATTTTATTATTCCATGGTACTACTCGATGCCTCTACAAGATGGTCGCATGTATGTCTATTATCATCTCGAAATATGGAATTTGCTCGCCTTTTAGGAATGATTATAAGGCTTAGAGCACATTTTCCTGATCATCCCATAAAAACTATACGTCTTGATAATGCTGGTGAATTTACATCGCAATCATTTGACGATTATTGCATGTCAGTTGGGATACAGGTTGAGCACTCAATCCCGCATGTACACACTCGAAATGATTTAGCCGAATCTCTTATTAAAAGAATTCAATTAATAGCTAAACCATTGTTGATGAAAACAAATTTACCCATTTCTGCATGGGGACATGCTGTTTTATATGCCGCTGCATTAATACGTTTACGCCCCACTACGTATCTTAAATATTCTCCCCAACAACTTGTGCTTGGACAACCTCCAAATATATCTCATTTACATGTATTTGGGTGCGCTGTGCATGTTCCTATTGCACCCCCACAACGTAACAAGATGGGTCACAAACGTAGACTTGGTATTTATGTTGGTTTTGATTCTCCATCTATTATTAGATATTTAGAACCCTTAACCGGGGATTTATTCCAAGCTCGCTTTGCAGATTGTCACTTTGACGAATCGATCTTCCCGAAATTAGGGGAAGACATGTCGCAGCCTGAAGCTCGACAATTAAGTTATTGGAATTCTTAATAACACACTTGGATCCTCGAACTAGCCAGTGTGAATTCGAAGTGCAGAGAATCCTTAAATTGCAAAGCAAAGCTAACGAAATGCCTGATGCATTCGTTGATACAAGCAAAGTTATAAAATCACATATACCGGCTGTGAATTTTCCAGCACGAATTGATGTCCCTGTAGGACAAAATCCAACCATACAAGCAAATGAATCTAGTGCACGCCAAAAGCGTGGCAGACCTGTTGGCTCAAAAGGTTTGGTTCCTAGAAAAAGGAAGACAAACCAGGCAACTGTGTTGAATCCTAAAGATTCCACAAAGACAATTGATGATCCCATTAAAATTGGTGATCCGATCCCTAAAATGATTGATCTAAATTCAGCCCGTGAAGAGGGTGATATGGTACCAGAAAATGAAGAGATCTCGATCAATTATATATATTCCGGAAAAATATGGGATCGAAATAATGTTATCATTGATGAAACATTTGTCTTTAACTTTTCCCTACATATAAGTGATGACGATCACGAACCACTGTCAATTGAAGAATGTCGACGTCGTGACGATTGGCCAAAGTGGAAAGAGACAATACAGGCTGAAGTAAACTCACTAGAAAAATGTAGAGTGTTTGGACCAATAGTTCAAACACCTAATGACGTAAAACCCATTGGATTTAAATGGGTTTTTGTGCGGAAACGAAATGAGAAAAACGAGATTACAAGATACAAAGCCCGACTTGTAGCTCAAGGTTTCTCGCAAAGACCAGACATTGATTATGAAGAAACACATTCTCCTGTGATGGATGCAACTACTTTCCGATTCATAATAAGTTTGGCAGCATCGAAAAATTTAGATATGCATTTGATGGATGTGGTTACAGCATATCTATATGGTTCACTTGATAGTGACATGAAAGTTCCTGAAGGATTGAAACTGCCAAAAACAAACAAACCACGTACCGCTTATTCTATTAAGCTCCAAAGATCATTGTATGGACTAAAACAATCGGGACGAATGTGGTACAATCGCTTGAGCGAATACCTATTAAAATAAAGGTTTGTTAACAATCCAATTTGTCCTTGTATCTTCATAAAGAAGTCCACAAATGGATTTGTAATAGTGGCAATATACGTGGATGACTTGAATATTGTGGGAACTCATGAAGAGATTACCCAGACTGCAACTTACTTGAAAAAGGAATTTGAGATGAAGGATTTGGGAAAGACGAGATTTTGCCTCGGTCTACAAATTGAACACTTTCCTGAAGGAATTTTACTTCATCAATCAAATTACACTGAAAAAGTCCTTACAAGATTTTGTATGGACAAATCACATCCACTAACCACCCCTATGGTGGTTAGGTCGCTTGATGTTAATAAAGATCCTTTCCGTCATCAAGAGAGTGACGATGAACCTCTTGGCCCTGAAGTGCCATACCTTAGTGCAATTGATGCCTTGTTATTTTTGGCAAATTGCGCAAGGCCAGATATTGCATTTTCTGTAAATCTTTTGCTAGGTACAGTTCTAACCCTACTGGCAGGCATTGGAACGGTGTTAAAACATCATGCGATATCTACGTGGCACTACAGACTTGGGTCTTTTCTATCCTCGTGGATCTAATACCTCCATCACTGGATATGCTGATGCTGGATACTTGTCGGACCCACATAAAGCAAGATCTCAAACATAGTGTGTTTTCACTTATGGAGGAACTGCTATATCATGGAGATCGATGAAGCAAACTATGGTAGAAACATCATCAAACCACTCAGAGATTCTTGCGATCCATGAAGCTAGTCGAGAATGCGTGTGGCTAAAATCAGTAGTTCAACATATCAAAGGTCTTGTGGATTAAATTTCAAAAATGACGGCCCAACAGTGTTATATGAAGATAATGTTGCCTGCATTGCCCAACTCAAGGAAGGCTTCATCAAAGGTGATCAAACTAAACACATATCTCCAAAGTTCTTCTTTACTCATGAGCTTCAAAAGAAGGGGGTTGTTCCCATCCAGCAAGTGCGCTCAAGTAAAAATCCAGCAGACTTGTTCACAAAAGCACTACCAACATCAACATTGAAGTTACATGTTCAAAAATGTGGGATGCGTCAATTAAAATATCTTTTACGTTAATGTATCTTATTATGAGGGGGAAATGTAGTTTTAGCGTCTGTACTCTTTTTCCTTAGTTGCGGTTTTTCCCATTGAGTTTTACGCGACAAGGTTTTAACGAGACAGACTAGTAGTGAATATTCAAGGGGGAGTGTTATTGAATATTATAATGAATATTCCCTAGTAGATTATGATTGACTCCTAGTAGATTATGATTGACTCTTAGAGGATTATTATTGGCTCCCACACTCTATATAAAGAGTGCTTTGGCAGAGAATAAAACTGCTTTTGATATTCCTCCATACTTTGTCTCCATACTTTGTAATCATAATATTTTTGAACTTTATAGGTGAGGCTAAAAATAAAGATTGAGCACACTGGATCCCCTACAAGTGACTTTATTCTAACAGGCGTTGTTTTCTCCATTGCCCAATCCCTAGACAGTAAGACATATACATAGAGAGTGCTCACCAGAACATCACAGTCAGATAATGATTCTTGACAAATGAGCACTTAGACATGATCATGGATAATTTTTGATGAGTTAATGTGGACCGAGGAAGTTGAATGGTGAGAAACCTCGAACTCCAAATCCGAACTTTTGAGTAGGTCATTCATTATCTGTCGTTTGAGCGCAAGTTTCGTTGTGTGTAGTAAGGGCCTACCACGAACACGTTTCTTTTTTTGTCATGATATAAAAAATTCAGAATTTTTTTTCCCCTTTATAGCTAAAGAAAATCATTTTTGACTTTCATGCGTGTCCCAATTAATATAATGAAAGCCTTAGCAAATCAGGAACTCGGTATAGTGGGGACTTAACTCATAAAGTAAACAAATAAAGACTTTTTCTTGCCAAAATTCAAAATAAAAACAAATCTTAAAATTTGTGAGTCTTTTTATGGAAACAGAAATTGTGAAATTGATTGATAGCTATAGTACAATTTTGTGACAGTATAATTGTAAGAAAAAAATAGGACAAAATAAAAATAATTCTTCATTGATTTACAATTATAGACTATAGCTCCCAATTCAGCATGGAATTATGAGATAGAATTAGAGTCATTAACACATTGCTTTTCAGTTGTTGTAGTCACGGCGATGAATGGCTCGATCCTAGCCTTAATGTTGCTCAAATTGTACAGCATTTTCTACTATCTTTGCCTTTGCTCTAATGTTTCAACCTGTTAAAAAGAAGGGTAAAGTATAGAAAACTACCTTGCTGTACGGACACTTAAATATCCTCACTTTCAATTTGGACACATAAGTACCTACACTCAGTAAATTTTATAATAAATTTCATTAAATCAAGGACAGATGGCTAATTCTGTTACTAGGATTAACGGAAAATTATTAGGTGCATTTGCGAAGGTCAATTAAGTAAATTCGCAGACCATGAGAACCTCAGAAGCCTTTCATTTCAGCTGAAACAGTGTCTAGCCCACACCTTGAGATTATCATCATTGCCAAAGAAAATAAGATGGCTGCTTTCATCACCAAAGCACACGGAATTGAGAACAGACGTGTGTGCCAAAATTGGACGGAAAATTGTTTGCCTTTAACATCACAAAACATCAGCAACAAGTTCTCGCCCACATTTGAAAATTTAACCAAAAATATACCAAATTACTTTCATCACAAAACCCTGTATTTGGATGATTATTTTGCTTATACAGTTTCTTTCACATTAAGTTCTGCAATCAATTTCGTCTCAGGTTCAGTTTGCAAAAAACTGTTGCACTCGCAACGGTGTGATTGACTACTAAGTTGGCAGTATGAATGGCAACCAAAACACTATCATTGGTTTTTCTTTATCCTGATCTCCAAGGGTTTCTTGAACCTTCTCATAAATGACAACTGTGTCGTGGGAAGCTGTAATGTATTGGTTTTCATATCTCCATCTTTGAAGATACCGAATAACGAGTATGTTAAGTTGTTAAAAATTAATGGTTCCAAGATTCTTAAACATCAAATAGCATTCAAACGCCTTAAAGAGATTGAAATAGAAAAATGTTTATCTTAACACATTAATAAACACAGCCAATGATTCATCTCACACATTACTTTGCTCTATTTCCCAACTTGTGCACAATTACTCGTCCTCATCTCATCAATTAAAAACAGACTGCCGCTATACTGCACAAATTTTGTATGTGATATATTTCCCAACTCTTTTATTAGCTTATCAGTCTTTAAATCGCACAACCAGTAGTCATAGTAATCTTTTAATATAACCAAATAAACCTCATCCGACTTATTGAAAAATCCGGTGGGATATGAAACATGATATTCCTGTGATCTAGAAGTCACCAGCTTAGACAATGATAGACTCCGTGGACTGCCTGAATTATTATTCATCGCTACCCACACATCAAAACTGTATCTCTGCAATTCATAATCAGAGTCCGAAAAAGAAATCAAGGCAACAGTATCTTTGTACCTTGTGAGACGTGGATTAGTCCCACAAGGACAGGGAGACATAATGCGTTCAAACACCTCATCAATCATGTCAAAACAAAGAATATACTTAATGTTAAATTTTCCGTCTCCATAATAGCTTTCAACAGGCAAATATATGAATCTGTTGGCACATGTGGTGAATCCGCTGATACGATTGCGGCCCCGAAATTTTATAAGGGGCAGAGGAGTTTCTTTTCACTCCAGGAATTGGTCTTCGCGGTGAATTTGCTTACTCGAGCCACAATCCGTCCTTCTATAGCAATGTATGTACTTGACAACAGAAAAGTGTTTTCCACGGGATCAAAACAAAAACCTAAGGCTGAAGTTTGACCGCCAGCGGGATCATCTAGCAGACCAATTCTTCTAAATTGCATTGTTGCCGGATTCCAAAGTGCAAACTCTTTTATTAGCTTTCCTGTCTTCAAATCGCACAACCAGTAGTCACAGTAATCTTTTAATACAACCAAATAAACCTCATCCTAGTTATTGAAAAATCCGGTGGGATAAGAAACACGATATTCCAGTGATCTAAAACTCACCAGTTTAGACTATGATTGACTTGGTGGATTGCCTGAATTATTATTCATCACTACCCACACATCAGAACTGTAACTCTGCAATTCATAATCGGAGTCCGAAAACAAAATCAAGGCAACAGTATCTTTGTACCTTGCTTGACGTGGATTAGTCCCACAAGGACATAGAGACTCTGTTTGGTTGGTGGTAAAACATTTTCCTGTAAAATGTTTTCCCTTGTTTTGGTGTTTTGGTGCTGTTTGGTTGGAAGTAAAACGTTTTTCCTTAAAATGTTTTCTCTCAAATGATGTAAAATGATTTACACATTTCAAATCCGTAAGTCATTTTCCATGGAGTGAAGGAGCACAACAACTCATACTAACACCTTTACCACCACTACCACCAACCTCCACCACGACCCATCACCACCACCCACCTTCACCGCCACCCATCACTGCCATTCCCATCACGGCCCACTGTTTTGGCAAGAGTCAACCAAACACGAGAAATAATTGCAGGGAAATTTTTTTCACACAAAACATTTTACGTGTAAAATATTTTCCCTTGTAAAACATTTTACTGCGAACCAAACAGAGCCATGCGGTCAAACACCTCATCAATCATGTCAAAACAAAGAATATATATGATGTAAAATTTTCCATCTCCATAATAGCTTTCGACAGGCAAATATATGGATCTGTTTGGCACATGTGGTGAATCCGCTTATACGACAACGGTCCCGGAATTTCAAAAGGGGGAGAGGGAGTGTCTTTTCATTCCACGAATTGGTCTTCGCGGTGAATTTACTTACTCGGGCCACAATCCGTTCTTCTTCTATAGCAACGTACGTTCTTGACAACAGAAAAGTGTTTTTCACAAGATCAAAACAAAAACCTGAGGCTGAAGTTTCCCCGCCAGAGGGATCGTCTAGCGAATTAATTCTTCTAAATTGCATTGTTTCCGGATTCCAAAGTGTAAACTCTTTTAAGTTTGCGTGAAGGATGGTGACATAAGGAAACTACTCCTTTAGAACAAACCACTATCTCTATACTGTAACCTGTGTAATCGGGAATGGTCAGATTTACTGGGGTATCGAGGATACGGAAGGAGAAGGTTGTGTCCCGTTCAAGATGGCACCCGCTATAATCACTTGAGTGATAGTAAAGAGTGACTTGTTCGTTGCTTTTGCTTGTAGCATTGTGCATGTCGATGAAACAGCGAGAGATAATTATGTCGTACCAGTTTTTGGAGACGCGTTTAAATCGAATCAAAGATCTCGCCGGGAGCCTCAGGAGAATCAAAGTTTACTGGCGGCGGCGGCGGCAACTGATCGTTTGTGGAAGAGCTAATGTTCAGTAGGGTTTTAATAGTGTCATTGTACGGGCAAACGAGTTTGTATTAGCCCCCTCAAGTTTGGAAACTACTCCTTTGGACCCCAGATTAAATTAATTATTTCCCTATTGTCAAGGCTTGAAAAGACCATCGTCTCTTTCCGAGTCGGAGATTTGATCCAGAGGCTGACCTTTCACGGCCACATTGGATGCGTTGGAATCGTGGGTTGTTCTCGCGGAGTAGTCTGCTTATCTCTTTCTCCTCAACCACCACTCCAACAGTAGTACTTGCTGTATTTCTTCTATTTCTTTTTGGACCCATTTTTTAACCACTATCCGCCATCTCATTTTGACTAGGTGATTTGATTAGTAATACGATACTAGAAACAGGTAAACTTATCATGATATTGTAGAGTAAACTTTACAACACCATAAAAAAGTTATCTAAAAATTGTATCATTTTGCTATTCAAATCACCGTGTCGGAATGACATAACTATGGATAAAAATAATCAAATCAAGAAAAAACAAAAGGAACATACCAAGTACGTGCTTTAGAACCCTCCCACTAGACAGAACAAATCCATAGACACTTTTTTGTGCCAGAAAATGTGCTTGTGATGGCCACTTCGATCTGGTCACGAATGCTTTTAAGGTGACAATACTCGTATTGACTGACGACACAGCAGAAAGGGAGACTAAGGCTCAAATCCATGTGTATTCTACCCATACTAATTCCTGGAGAACATAGTTGCTCCTTATCACATCCGACTAAGTGGTTTTGAAACTAATTGGGGCCGTACTTGTGTCAATCAATACATGCATTGGAGTGTAACAGTCATTAAGAATAGTAGTAGTAAATTATAAGATCTATACATTCTGAGTTATAACATGATTGATTGAGATGCCTATCGGGATCAACACTCTCATTAGCAACTACCGTACCTTGCTGCTTATAAAGAATCTCTCGCTGTATTTGTTCATAGACAGATCATTCTGAAGAGCAGGTCAAGGTTAAAAAACAGAAGCGGTTGACGTATCGGTCGCGTGTGATGGGATCAGACTCTATCGGATGGACTATAACAGAGAATGGGGATCGAGTGCGTGAATTTTATAAAATATTCACGGACGTTTTATCAGTTTTTCCTAATTTCCCCGACTTGAAATGGTCGTTTTTCCCGATGTCCCCAAATCAAAACGGCTGTTTTTACCAACGCGAAACTGCATTTTTTTTTGTCACACGAGGCGTAACAGGAAAAGAGAGACTGAGAACTGCACCTAGATTGATAAGGAGGATTTAGTAGTTAGGAAGGAGATTGAAGAGAGGGAAACGCATAACGATAGAAATTGAGAACAACACCAAGATTGATTCTGTTAGAAATGGTGACTTGTATCAAAGTCGCAAAGGCAACTTAGGGAGCACGTCGGGCTGAGGTGGTTTCAGACGTTTTCAAGTCCGTTTTGGTAACCTTTTAGTATTGATTTGGGCACACGTTAGATTCCTAGGCCTATATATGTGATAGGTCGGGGCTAAACTTGTGTGTGGTGTGCAAATCACTACTAGAAAAATAGCCTGTTACGGCAGTTTGAAATACGGTGGAAGTGAAAACCGCCGTTTACAGATTCCAGCTACGGTTGTTTTGATTGAAGCGACGTATATTCAATAATTAACGTCGGTTAATATAAACCGCCGTATATTTGATACCATTTACGGCGGAAATTGTTAAACCGCCTTATTTTTACGGCGCTTATTACTCTTGCGCCATTAAATGCACGGTGGTTTTGTGAGTAGGCGCCGTTAGTTGTGCGGTGGTTTTAAAAACCGCCTCAAAGTTATATTTTATTCTTATATTTAATTTGTAATGTCTATATACTTATGTATTTACAAGATTTAATCTGGGCCTTTGGTTGCCCTACCAGATCTAATCTAAACCCTTCATTACCAACCCTATCTTTATAAACCACAAACTCCTCTCGTCCTCTCATTCTCCATCCACCTCCTCCACTTCCAGGCTCGTCTCTCTCTCTTCTATCTTCTTGACCTTTCCATCCAGCTCCGGCCACACTAATGGAGAACCACCACCAGCAAATGATGTCCTCGATCTCTTTTTCTCACGATCAGATTCTCCTCCGTCTTCTCTTGTTTCTGGATTGGACATATGCGCCTGAAGCCCCTCCGGCGCTGCCACCTATCTTTTCCGGTGACAACAGTGGGAGTATCTCTCCTTCACTCTCTGTGCTTCTTCGCCGGCGATGCAACACCGGCAGTACCTCTCTCTCTCTCTCTCTCTCTCTCTTTAACCTTCCTCGATCAGATTCCCCCTCGCTTCTCCTCGATCTGATCTACAATTCACTCCATAGTTCTTCAAGTTGAAGTTGAGATCTGGACTGATGATTTGGACGTGGACCCTTTTTTGAGGATACAGTTCGTTTTTTTGATTAATATTGGGGGATAAGATTCTTCTATTGAAGTCGAAGACAGGTTTTCAGTTCAAAACAAATTTGTTGAAGACAATCGATATATAAAAATAGTGAATAAAAAAACCAATAAAAATATATAAAAATAGTGAATAAAAAAACCAATAAAAATGAAAAATTAATTAATATATAAAAATAGTATTTGTGTAAGGCGGTTTAAATGAAACTGACTTTACAGTATATTTTGCCTTCTGGTTTAAGGTGGTTTCAAAAAACCGCCGAAAAAAAATAACGTCGGTTTTGACCGTCGTGTTCACATTAACGACGGCGTTCTTGACGTCACCTAAGGAACCGCCACAAAAACCGCCGTTTTAAGATTTACGGCGGTTTTTGGTTAAATTTAAGGCGGTTTCGAACCGCCGTTTCAAGCTCTATTTCTAGTAGTGAATCAGTATTCTCTCTCAATAATCGGCTTCTGTCGTGGGGGTAGCTAGCTGATTCGTTAGGGAATCCGTTAGCGAACCACGTTAATTTTTTTTCTCGTTCTTGTATGTTCTTCATCGTTCTTGTTCGAATACCTCCAGCCTCTAGGTGATAACAGACTCATTTGAGGAGGTGTTGGGATTTCAGAAAGAGACTTTTGGAGAGAGAACTGAAGCGAAGATTGAAAGAGAATGAGATCTGCACCATGATTGATAAGAAAAAAAGGAGACTCTTCCTCGCGACTCTCCTTCAATCAATAGCTGACGTGAGATTTTTTACCCGACACCGATAGTTGTAGTTTATTGCGAAAAAAGTATTTCACATGTTAATGTCATGTTATCGAATCCCTTTGAACGTTTTCACTATATATGTAGTTGTTTCACGAATTAAAAAACTTCTATACTCCAACAAATTTTGAGAATCCAATCCATTATTTTCTTTCTTGTGTCCCACAAAGTAGCAAGGATTTTCTTTTTCAACACGTCGCCAGCAAGATTGCTTGTTCCACTTTCCCATGGACGATCGAACATAGCACACGTACAAACGCCTCATTCTTTGATTATGTCCGGTAATCATACTTGAGTAAGACGTTCAAGGCAAAGTAGATATTCGCTTCCTCATTCTTCGTCTTGCAACGATAGAATAACAAGTCATTCACTTCGGCATATGGATAACAGCGACGGCGTTGCTACAAGAAAATGACGCCACATGATCACTGATTCTCCATAGATTTCTAGAAGAAGAGCAGAATTGGTGTACATAGACAATACTGACAAAAATTTGGAAGATCAAAGTCCGTGACATCCCAAATCAATGGCTGTCGTGGGTTCTTTTTACAGACACTGGTGATTGAAGTTTCACTGAGAAAATGCATTTCATATATCATGGTTTGTGAAAGACATTACTATGAAAGTTTTCATGATATACATTACAGTTCATGGATTACCGGCTACAGGCAGTCACCGGTAATAAAATTTCAAAAATTACCCGGGCATTGTTGGAATAGGTGCCATAGAGGCAATCTAGATTTAGTATGAACATTTTTTGGCTAGAGTATTCATTTATTAATTATGGATATATTTAATATAATGAATGTAACACCCCCAAATTGACCAAACCGGAAACCCGGGGATGTTTTGTGGATGTTTTGTGCTTGCGAACCATGTTATAAAATCTCCTTGTATCCGGGCTCCTCTCGGGTACGGAGTGACATCCCCGGGTTTCCGGTCTGGTCAATTTGGGGGTGTTACAGTTGGTATCAGAGCCAGGCAATCCAAAAAGAAAATTTAAAACCTGTAGGGGAATTTAAAATGGACAGAGGAAAAGAATTTAAAATTTGACAAGCCGTTGGGAATTTGGGTAGTCTTGAATAGGTCTATTATGTGTTTAGGTCTTTAGAAAATAGACTTAGTAAGTGAGTATCACCACCCACCCTCTCCTAGATAAGAGCTTTAGCCCACCCGATTCAGCTGAATGTTTGGATTTGAGGCTTTTCATTGGAGTTAGGTTAAGTGTCTATTGTTTGGGTAATCAAAAGTGGTGAATGGTTTTCGAAAGTCTCGTGTGATCAAAAATTGAAGTTTTGGGAGTTTGTACTTATTTCATAAAGGCAAACATTTTGGTTTATGATACAAATTGTGGAGTAAGAGATTATATGGAGTCGTTTCCTTTTTTATAGATGGCTAGAACTAAGAGAACCGCAAGGAAGCGTGTTATGCCAGTATTGTGAAGATAATGCATTGGAATTTACTCGAGTTCGGAATCCCGCTTTTCAAGCTTATTGTATGGTGAATGCCGACTTTATGTGTAAATTGTTGATGGAGGCTTATGTGAAATGGAAAAGGATCATGGTAATCGAAATATATTCTAGTGAAGATGATGAGATTGAGGAAGACCCTAACGAGAACATTGCGATTGAGGAAGACCGTATTGAGAATGATGAGTTCGAGGATAACCCTAGGAAAGACGTGGAATCGGAAGCAAGTGTGAATAATTGTGAGAAGTAGATATATTGGGCTTCTTTGATTTCTTAGACTTCTAATGCTTTTGGAGTTTTACTTTGGAATAAAACCATGAAGCCAAAGAATACTTTAAGGTTTCTTAGAATATTTTTGCATAAGCCACTTTTGGGCTAGAGATAATCATTGGTGATTTGCATAGATTAAATATTGATTTCATGAGGAGGGATAATGCTTATGTTTTGAGGATCCATCTTGAAATTTAATAAATTTATATTTTATTTATTTGGATTATGAATTGAAGAACTAAGGTTGTCTTGTGTTTCGTCATCGTTGATTAGTGCATAGAAGGCATTCATAGTGTTAGAACGCGAGGGCGATGAGTTTGTGGAGTTTGAATCTGTACAGCATATGGTATTTGGTGTAGCAGACGTGTTTAAACGTTTAATTATTTTTCTCATAATTTTTCCCAGGTAGTAGACATGTTCAGGAACATGCCATAAGAATTTCAATCCCAAATAAGTTCTGGAGACTTAGATACGAATTTCCAAAGTTCGTTGTTCAAGTAGGAGAATTGCATAGTGATCATTTGTAGTATTTATTATTATCTTTCAGATCTTGGATGGATCTCAAAATCTTTATGGTGATGATAGACACATATGGATATATCTAGGTGAAATCCTATACCATTTTGAGAAAGTAAAAGTCAGTTTAAGACTTGGTGAAGTTGAAGTTTCTGTTCTGGTGACTTATAACAGCAGCTATGCAATTCTCTGTGTAACTTAAATTCTATAAATTATTTTAAGATGATTCTTCTTGATTATGAAATTAGACTCAGAGAGGTCGATCCATACAAAATTTGATAATTTTGCTTACCCGTTTGATCACTTTTATAGTTTTTAAAGAAGCATGAAAAATAAGATGTGTACAGTCTATGTGAAAATTGCATGTGTAGTCGACGCTATGATCAATGTGCTATATTACTTGCTTAGTTGCTCATTACGTGACATATATTAAATTTCAGTTTTACTCCATGATACTTGTGTATGATACAATAGGTTATAGTGTAGGATTATGGCTAATAGACGACACCCTTGAGAGGCAACATGTGAAGCAAGGGATGGTATGAGGAAGAAGCGTCCTCACCTTTTTGACGAGATATTTTGAGTTCCGAGGACGTCATTTCTCTAAGGGGGAAGAATGTAACCCTTCAGATTTTAAGTACGTCATTCTAGTACATAGTTATAGTTACTCATCGTGTGTCACTTTAGGTTGCATTTGGTAGTTATACCCTAGAATGGAGACTCATAGTTGGGGGCCGTTTAGAATGTGGTTTCAACTTCGAGGACGAAGTTTTCTTGATGTGGGGAAGGATGAAATACCCCGTTTTGTAGATATAGGTATTTATGATATTAATGTAACTATTGAGTTATAATATAATATTATTATAAGTATTGGGTGTTAATATGCTACTATTATATTTTAAGATATTATTTGGTGTCAATATGACATTAGTATAAGTTTGGGTAGTAGTTGTTATTATTTAGAAAGTTAATTTTAATGTTATAAGCCATTAGGTGCTTTTATGTATTTATTCTTAACTTATATAGTGTCTTTTAAGTGAACTTGGGGGTAGTAGTTGTACTAATCCTAAAACTAGTGAGGTTAAAGTGTCTTTACCCAAAAATTCTATCATCTTCTTCCCCAACAATTCCATGGACGGGAAGAGAGCTCTCCATGTCCGAATCTAACACCACCTCCACCTCAAATCTTCACCAAAACTCTTGATTTTTGTCCCAATTCAATCCCAATTCGATTTAATCTCATCAAAGCTCGATACTTTAGCGAAAAGTAAACCAATTTCGCCAATTTTTGGTCCCAATTCGGAATCGAAGTTTTCAAAGTGGGTTTCCTCATGGAGGTTGAATTCTTCACCTCTCTACCTATATAAATCCATCAATTCTCAGATTTTAAACCCACAATCTCAATCCCTCAACCTCTCAATCTCTCCTTCGATCTCTCTCTCAATCTCCCACACCCAATCTCTCTCTCACCCGACGGGCTGCCCACCGCCGCCGCCGCAGCCCGCCGACGGCACCGCCACCGCGCAGTTGCCCTCTGCCCGCCTCACCGCCGCCACCGTCGGCCTCACCATCGTCAACCCGTCACTCTTCTCTCTCTGTTCGGGTATGAAACCCGTCTCTCTCTCTCTCTCTCTCTCTCTCTCTCTCTTTCTTGTTTTGTTTTGTTTTTTTTCATTAATTAATCTAGTTAGTTGGTTAATATAATTAATATCTGGGAAGAAAGAATAAGAGTGGGCAGTGGCCCAGTGGTTAAATATTGAGATGGTCTTGGGTTCGAATCTCACCATTGACAACTATTTTTTTTACTACTCTACACTCAAAATTTGAAAGAGGAGTTTTGAGGGTTTGAAAGTCTTATTAAAACACTTGAGAATTATTTATTTAGGAATTTTATTTTCTTGTTTAAAGGTTATTCTTTTGAAGAATAATATTATTGGGTTATACTTTATAGTAGTAAAAATTAGACAATTATTTTTATACAAGTTTAAAATCATTTTTTTTACTCATCTTCACTCCAAAGTAAAAGTATATTTTTCTTATTTATTTTATAAGTTTGTAACAAATTAGAATAAGTTATTTTCCATAAATAGATTTGTTATTTCTTTTAAATAAAAGTTAGTTAGTTTATAACATATATTCTCTACTAAGGCTTGTTTGGTTGGGAGAAACTACTATTTGGATTAAACGTATTTTTGAGGTCAAATAATATGCTTCTCTACCCTAAATGATAAAAGGGATATTTTATCTAATCTTATAAGTTATATTTATATAATTATAGCCTAGTATGTTTTAACAAATAATAAACGTTAGCGTCATAAAACGTATTTTATTATAAAAGAGGTTGTTCACGTTAGCAAGGTTGGGGAGAGTTAGTAAGGGATTTATTTCTTTTACCTATAGGAATTTGTGTGCAATGTGTTGCTTACTCAGTATTTTCCGCTGACTTTGGAAACTGTGGTGTTTCTTTTTGTTTCTGCACCACAGGTTTAGGTGGAAGCATGGCTTTTGGGGGAAACCGAGACACATCACTTTAGTAAATTTAAATTTCACATCTAGACTTGTTTTATTTATTAGTTTAATTTTAGATTGGAATAATGCCCATATTTGTGGCGAGAAAAATTTTAAAGTTTTAATTAATTATTTTTTGGATTTTTGGATTGGATATTCTGTTATAAAATATCCTTGTATCCGGGTTTAATCTCGGGTACGGAGTGACATCCCCGGGCTTCCGGCTTGGCGGTTTGGGGGTGTTACAATGAAGTCCTTAGATTACAATGTGTTGCTTATCTTAAATATCCCTAGTCCATTATACTGATTAACGGGACAATCACTATAGACTAGTATGTGGGTAAATTCATATCAAGATATCAAGTCTAACACATGGGTATGCATTAAGAGTAATGGAATACTGGATTGACTCACAACGAGAAGGTTACATTAGGTTATGTCAAAGTCACAAGGGCTTATCGTAGTGCTAATGGTATTGTAATCCTTGCACTTGAAGTCACTAGATACTCTAGTTGTGAAATATCATGCTTTGATGTTATCAAACGTTGCGCCTTAAGCGGGTAACTTCAAGATAGTTATCGGGCATGATAGGAAGCAAGCTGGGAGATGATAGTGATGTAGAGAGGATTTTTCCCTCCCACATAATGGGAGAAAATATTCCCGGGCCACTCGAGGGATGGTGCTTATAGAATGTCTGGCAAGACTCAGATAAATCAATATGGGGATATTGATGTTATTTTCATGGATAAGCATATTCTCAGGATCGAGAAACTGTGGATTGAATATACGAGTGTGACAATTATGTCTCGTGTCCAATCCGGATATAGATACAAAGGGATAATATAGTATTGTAACATTGGGCACAAGGTTTGTCGGATCACTGACTATTTCTATTAGTTGGGTGGCATAGATGTGTTGTTAGACACCGCTCTATGTTAGTAATAGTTACTACCAACTAAGTAGAAATCTATGAGGTCACGCACCATATGAATTAAACTGGATATGGGCATTAATTAGTATGACTAATTAATCAAGAGGATTTAAACACAACCACAAGCAAAGTTAGTATGACTAATTTACAAGGTGGACTAACCCGTGTATGGACATTATTAGTATTAGGGCAATTATGTAGTTAATAAAGAGTTATTAACTATATGATGAAACCTAGCTTGTTATTTTCTCATAAGTGTCATTATTGAGAGAACATAACATAGCAAGGAGAGAGACCAAGTAGGAGGCCGAAACCCCCTACCCGTCCGCCCCTAGGTGCCGTCGGCCACACCTTGTGGCGCGGCTCACTGCTCTGTTTTGCGTGATCTCTTGCCTCCTTCTTCCGTTGCTAGCACTACACGTGGAAAAGGATTTCAGATGCTAATCCAAGGTGGATACTCGTAGAGACGAAGACACAATTCGTAGTGATCACACAAACAAAGGTACACAATTCTCTTCTCTTATCATGTTATGAAAAGCTTGCCTGCGATTCGTGGACGGTATTGAGCATGATTAATTTATTGTTATTCCGCTGCGTTACCTGCATCAAAACCAACATGCATTTCTTGAATTTCGCAAAAACCCGACACGTATAGGGACAAATTTCCGCATTGAAGCCTTTTGCTGAAGTAATGTATCATTTTTGTTGTAAGGTAAGCACTTAGTGTTAAACTTAAATACTTATTGTTGTTATGTTGCAGTTTGTAGTGGCGGACTGGTGTTATGCTGAATCATTATTGTCTTTTCTATATCAACAAATTGCCCAATGATTTTTTTTTTGAGTGGTAAGATGTATTAACTAGAAGCCAAACGGCTCTAAATCAGCGGCCATTACAACTATAGCCCAAACGAGCTTTTGTAAAGACTGTAAAGGGGAGACTGAATAGCTCTTTTGAATTGCCCAATGAATTGAAAAAAATAAGGCGTCCCCCCTAATTTCTAAAGAAATTGTACAACGAAGTTTAATAAACATGACTATCCATTGGCCAGAGTAAATTGTCAAAATTAACACACAGTTTGCGCTCGCATTTTGCCTTGCAAATCAATAGGTGAATCATTGTTCATTCCGAACACTTCCTAATTGCCATAAATCATTGTTCAATATTTTCGTTTTCTTCACCAAAATCTTATTTCAAAAAGTTTTACAAATCCAAAAATACTCAAATATGAGTAAATCCAATGAAATTCTTATATGGATAGTTCAAATATGAGTAAATCCAATCAATCACAAATACTGGCGCTTTGTATAAGTAACCTTCCCAATGACTGAGACTAAACCTTTCCTGGATACTCTAGGGCATCCCTTGTGCCGGAGGAGGAGATGCTGTCACACCTGTGCCTATTCCATCATGGTGGGACCCAATTCTGTCCTCGTCTTCCATGTCACTGTCAATGACGATAATCTGGCTATCAGGTCCGAGCTGTTTTTCGCTACTGTGAGGAGTACCATCAGGGTAGTGCCACAAAGCAAGATCACCACCTTCTACTTTTACCCGCCAAGAACCATCGTGCTTAATCTCAATGTCGGTGATAGACTCTTCACAACAGCTCATCTGTGGCACACAAAAAAAAAGTCAACACAATGTAGTAAACTCCAAGGTTATCAAATGTACAACATGCACGATCTAGTCATGATCCATACCTTAGCCGCTATGCGATTGAAATATGGATCAATAACGATTTTATCCAGAGAATAATTCTCCAGACATTGAGGGCATTGCCACTGCAACAAAAATTAAGTTATCACACGATGCGTTCAACAGTATAGAATCACAAGAAAAGTACGAGTGGGCATCTCTCTTACCTTCCGAGTTTTCTTGTTCATTTCGAGAAACACATGGAGGTCGAAACACCCCAAGTGATGGCACGATTTGAATCTTGCAGCTACCTTCATCCTCGAGGAACTCAACTGAAGCACATCATAGGGAAATCAGTCCAAAATATGCGTAGAAACGAAGACAGAAGCATACAAAAGTAAATTTCTGAACTGAGAATAGAAAATTACTTACTGGACATCTTAAGCTCACTGTAGTCCACCCATCGACCACCTCCAATTCGCTGTCTGCTGAAGCTCCCCCACCCACACATCGTCGGACACGAGCGACAGCATCTTCAAGCTTCTCACCCTCTGACTCCTTGGGTATCAAGTTGAGAATCTGGATATACATTGAGATGATTACCACATTAACTAAGTATAATTTCTAGTTTTGGTTAGGGATGTCAATTGGATTCGATCCGATATCCGATATGATTCGACCCTAATTGAGGACATTCATCTTATCCGTTTACAAATGGATCGGATATGGTTCATAGGTTGGTGATCAATGATTAGGTTATTATGCCTAATAAATTCAACAATACACACACACACACATATATTTACTAATATAATTACATGTATAAATTTTACTATGTTTACTTTACGAAACGTCATCAATTTGATATATCTATACTTCTATTGCAATTAAATTGATAAAGTCTAAAATCATTGATGTAAAGTGTATGTTTACACAATTTGATTCTAATTCAAAACAACTTTTGGTCAGATAATCTACAAATACTATTAGCCATGATCCGATAGATAATTAGATTCGAATTGGGCAAAATCCAATCCGATCCGAAACCTAGTGGATAGGATTTGGATCAAGGCTGATCTGACCAAACCCGATCCATAGTTTTTGGTGCTAATTCTATTAACTAGAAATATGGTAAACGGAAAAGAAGTCTGCATTCAAATGAAACGAGACGACTAGCTTATACCTGGTGAATAGAACGTCGTTTAACAATCCTGATCCCAAAACAGAAAACACGAGCATCATATGCTAAAACATAAATGGTATTGATTCCTTCTCTGACATAATGGGTGATCTGAGAAACCAAACAACGACGGAGTTAAAAACTAACCAGACCCGCAAGCAAGGGACTTGAAGAGAACGATATACTAATTAGGAAAATAAACTTACAATACAGCCATCATGGCGACCACTGGGACCTAGCGGTTTTGAGACACATCCCTCGTTGACTGCTCTTACTGGAACTCCTACAAAGGCATGTCCACATCATATCATATCATATCATATCATATCATATCATATCATATCATATCATATCATATCATATCATATCATATCATATCATAGAATTTTTTACGACATGAAGACTCTGTTTTGTTCGCTATTTTGTGTGAAAAAGCTTTCCCTGCAATTATTTTCTCGTGTTTGGTTGAATCTTGCCAAAACAGTGGGTCGTGGAGGAAATGGCAGTGATGGGTGGCGGTGAAGGTTGGTGGCGGTGATGGGCCGTGGTGGAGGTAGGTGGTAGTGGTGGTGGAGGTGTTAGTATGAGTTCTTGTGCTCCTTCACTCTCAGGAAAATGGCTTACGGATTTGAAATTTATAAATCATTTTACATCATTTGAGGGAAAACATTTTACAGGAAAGCATTTTACTTCCAACCAAACAGCACCAAAACACCAAAACAAGGGAAAACGTTTTACAAGAAAATGTTTTACCACGAACCAAACGGAGGTATAAAAGAGTTAGAAAGTGGCAGAGCAGCTCAGAGAAGAGCATACCGTTAACCTCCAGCTCTACATTTTTTGGCCACTGCATCCGAAAGGAGACTTTGTCATCTAGCAGCATACACCAGGCCTATATCATATATAATTACGCATGAATAGTTAGTTAATAGATGGACCGATCAACGAATTATTGAAAACATATCTGTTCAGCAAAGAGATTAATTAGTACGCATCAATCTACCTGAATATCGTGATCCTGTTGCAACAGCAAGTCTCTGTCGGCCGTTGTCAGATTGAATGGCCTCAACACACCTTGCACTGGGTCGGAACTGTTTGTTCTATAAGGAGAAAAAAAAAGGATTAGCAGCGAAAAATCAACTAAAGGAAAGATTTGGAAGAGAAGATGATAATTCAAATTTAGAAATTAAATGTAATTAGATTCGTGTGCATGTAGAAAATTCACTTACGCGGCAGGAACCGGTAATTTTGAAGATGATAACCTAAGAGGATGTATAGGATGTGCAATACTCATCCAAAATCTGCATATCACAAAACAATTAAGCAAAATTAGATACAAAATAAGTATATTGAACAACTACCATATATAAATGCTCAAATACGGGGATACACGAATATTTGCTAGATTCACGAACATGAGTGGAAGGACCGCATTGTGTTAGTTTCGCTATACATGCATACACAGAAAACATAGTTAAAAAGACATACGTCAAAAGCTAAATACCGAAAATAACTTACGGGTCAGCGCGGCTGAGTCTACAGAGCTGGCAGTAGAAAACTTCAGGTGGAGATGGGTAAACACCTTCCCTCTCTGGGACGATGACACAATCCGTATGCTGCAAATTTTGGCAGCTTTGATCCTGACACTATATATAAAGAGAAACACACACAATGAGTAGTTTGTACTTTCAACACATAAAAACAACTTAGTAGATACAAGACGGAAAAAATTCCATGTGCATAACTTCTTGCTGATCCACACAAGGACGATGAAGAGAGAAGATCACGACACTAACAAACATGGTAAATAAAGTTTTCACTATTTAGACAGACCGTTATCATTCGATCAGTTGCGGTCCAACTTCTACACAAGCAGTCGATCTTATTCACATGGGATGATTCAACAATTCCGTTGTTTCCCCTGTTGCGGCTAGTCGATGCAACTGAGTCCTTCATGTTTCTGACATACAGTGTGTTGTTTAAGTTAACAAGCTTAACAAATCATATTTGGGAGGAACGTACAGAACACAGCCTATGGGTCGACTTGAGTCAACCCATGGCTGTGTTATTATTTATGACGTCTAAAAAGAACATCCATCTTACCTGTAGGCTTCGTGAATTAGTCTTTCTGCTTCTTTTTTATACCATTCAGTTGCTGCACAAAAGAGTCAAGAAACTTGGTATACATATGTTTGATTTGGGAGCTACCAGTAAAAAATTACTAGGCTAAACTATGTCCTTTAACTATTGCCCAGAAAATCTGTTCAATATATATATATATATATATATATATATATATATATATATATATATATATATATATATATATATATATATATATATATATATATATATATATATATAATTCCCTCAGAAAATGAATATAATAGATGAAATGGAAACATGTTTATCTGAAACAGAATGTGAATGAAATAAATCACCTTGGTCATGAGAGATTTTTCTGGCTATCCGGTCAACAAGAATCTGCATGATTAATCATGAAATTAATTTTGCACAAGGAAAAAAGGGCTCCGCAAAAGGCGGGGGTTTTTGAAGGCGATTCTAGGGTTTCAACAAGGGAGCAGCGAGAAACGCCCGCAACCACTGGTGTTCTGGCCTACCTCCGATCGGTTTAAACAGCTCAATGGCTCAAACAGAGGGTGGAGGAAACACGATTGAAGGGGAAGATCTCACCAGAAGCTTTGGTAAGCTATCTCTCATTGAGGAAGAAGTTTTGGTTTTCGACTCTGATTATTGCCGTCGAGCTATTCAAGACAGAGGACCATGTCTTCTGGGAACTTTTCTTTTCCCGGTTCGTTTCAACACATGGGCCATGAAGATCCTTTTCAAGAAGATCTGGCCGGAGGGTGCAAAGCTCAGCATTCATGAAGCTAAGCCGAATATCTTCATATTCCAGTTTCCATCAACGGATTCATTGGAAAAAGTTTATAACGGCGGTCCTTGGGTTTTTGACAATAACATCCTTGCACTCAAGCCGTGGAAGATTGAAGCTAGGGTTGAAAAGGTCGAATTTAACACAATTGATACATGGATACAATTCATAAATATACCAGTCATTCTCCAAACAGAGGATGACTTGAGGAAGATAGCTTCACGTGTAGGCCAAGTTTTGAAAACTGATGACAGAATTCTCCAAGGACCGGAAGGGGATTACATGCGAGCACGAGTCCGAATCAACTTGAAGGAGCCCGTGGTCAGAGGTGGGAATATATCCTTTCTGGAAGAGAAAACCTGGATTGATCACAAGTATGAAAGAATACCATATGTGTGTCAGTGGTGTGGTTGTTTCGGCCATTATGGAGAAGATTGCAGGTCAAAAAACGCTGACGAAAGAACAAACGAAAATCCGGGTTTTGGGGAGTGGTTGTTCTTCAGACCGCCCCCAAAAAGGCGGCCCTTCGACACATCCACTGATGCTAAATACAGCTTCCATGGTGAGCCACCAACTTCTGAAAAAGGGACTTTTGATAAAAGTGAAGACTCAGCAGAGGAAAATCCAAAAGACAGTATGGAGGAGGAAGACTGGGGGTTTGAGGACGAAGGAAACGACACAGAGATTGAAGGAAATATTGCGATGGCCACCGATAAGGCACCATCACAAGCTGCCGAAATCAACTCAGGGACTATACTGGGGCCGAAATCGACCACTTTTGACAACCCTTTGGCCTCGGAGGCGATGGATACAGTGCAGACATCAAAGAAAATTTCAGCAGAGGAAAAAGGCAAGACAAAAGCCTCGGGGGCAGCAAAGTTATTGGGAGGTTCTAAACGCAAAGTGTCGGACACAAATCTGTCACCAAACCCGAAGATTAAAGAAAGACTACAAAACCCACCCAGCCAACGAGGTGGAAGAAGCTTCAGAGGAAGGGGTGTGGGTGGTAGAAACTCATCTCAACAGGCTCCTAGGAACAAAGCAGACAACTCTCTCGGTAGCTCTCAGAAGACAGGTTCTCAATCAATACTCCGCAGTAAGTTAATAGTTCAAGCAGGTCATAAAGCTCATAAAAACCACTCGAACTTAGCCACACCTGCCGATAGCTCTATCTCAGACATGGATAAAGTTGATACTTTTGTTACAGCAACTCAGGTTTCTGAAGTTCTTCTGAACCAGATTCCGACACAGGACGGGGAAGCCTTAAAGAACCCAACATCGACATTGGCTGAGGCTGCGATGCAGCCTAGCCAGGAGTAATGAATCTCATGAGTTGGAACGTACGGGGGCTTGGCAACCCCCGTAGCGTTGTGTCTCTTTGCGATTTAGTGAAGAGACAAAATCCAAATGTGGTCTTCTTGATGGAGACTAAATTGTATGCAAGGGAGATGGATCGAGTAAAGAGACGGCTGGGTTTGCGGAATGGAATCTACAGGGACTGCGATGATAGGTTTGGAGGGAGAAGAGGTGGTCTTGCCATGCTATGGGACGAGTCAGTTACATTCGATATGATTAACTGGTCCGACTTCCATATACATGGAAAATTCAGCTCGGAGGATGGCTCTAAGCAAGGTTTTTTAACGGGTTTCTATGGTGACCCGGACAGACATGAGAGACAGCACTCTTGGAGTCTATTAGAGAAACTTTGCCCGTGGGATCGGCCCTGGTGTGTGGTCGGCGATTTCAACGCTTTCTCGTCTATTCTGGAAAAGGAAGGTGGAAGACTAGTCTCCTTCAGTCAGATAGAGGGTTTTTGCAGCGTTATCAGCCAATTACAGTTACGAGATATGGGTTACTCGGGTTCTCGTTTTACGTGGAGTAATGGACAGAGTGATGAATCAGCTATCAGGGAGAGACTGGACCGCTGTTTAGTTTCAGATAGTTGGATTGACATTTTTGGCTGGGCTAGAGTGCAACACCTTGTTGCAGAAATCTCAGATCATGTTCCGCTGGAAGTGTACTGGAATTTAGGTTCTGAGGACCAAAGGAGGGTACCGAGACGGTTCCAGTTTGAGGCTATGTGGATGCAGCACGAAGACTGTAAGCAAGTGATAGAGAACTCATGGAGCTCCCAAAACAATTCGGCAAAGGATAGATTATCAGCTGTTGCCGTAGCTTTGAAAACTTGGGAAAGAAATTGTTTCGGCCAAGTCAGGAAGCAATTGAAGAGCCTGAGGAGTCGGCTTCAAGTTCTAACCGAGGGTCCTCAAACTCTTGAGGCTTTGTCAGAGTTAAAACAGACACGAGATAGCATCCTTCGAATCCTACTAAGGGAGGAGGAGATGTGGCGTCAGAGATCTAGAAAGGTGTGGATGAGAAAGGGGGATCAGAACACAGGCTTTTTTCACCGGAAGGCCTTAATCCGGAGAGCCAGAAATCGAATCAGAGGACTTGAAGACGATTCAGGTACATGGAAAGAGGACCCACAGCAGGTTGCGGGTATTCTTGAAGACTACTTTAGGGGCATTTTCTCGTCTAGTAATCCGTCTAGACAACAAATGGAACCAGTTATGCCGGGGATTGAGGAGTTGGTGTCTTTGCAGCAGAGAGCCTATATGAATCAGCTTTTCTCGGGAGCGGATGTTCGAGAGGCATTGAATCAGCTCGCGCCTATCAAAGCACCTGGCCCGGATGGTTTTCCGGCCATATTTTTTCAGAAGTACTGGTCCTCTATCGGTCCAGAAGTGGAGGATACTTGTTTGCAGATCCTAAACAACGGCGCAGATATAACCAGGTTTAATCACACTCTCATTGCTCTTATCCCCAAAGTTAAACAGGTTAGAAAAGCTACTGATTTGCGGCCGATCAGTTTATGTAATACAATCTATAAGATTGTTACAAAGGCGATGGCTAACCGATTAAAGACTATTCTTGGGTCTTTAATATCTGATAGTCAGAGTGCTTTTGTACCAGGCAGACTTATCTCTGATAACACGATAGCTGCTTTTGAATTACTTCATACAATGAAAAACAGAAACAAAGGCAAAGTGGGGTATCTAGCTCTGAAGGCTGACATGAGTAAGGCCTACGATAGAGTAGAATGGGACTTTCTGCGTGCCGTCATGGAAAGAATGGGGTTCGGTTTTAGATGGATAGAGCTGGTCATGAATTGTATCACGACAGCATCTTATAGCCTCATCATAAATGGTGAAGTCCGAGGTGACATCACCCCTGAGAGGGGTTTACGTCAAGGATGCCCACTTTCTCCTTATTTGTTTCTTCTTGTCAGTGAAACGCTCTCACGCAGTTTATCTATGGCTGTGCAGGATCGGCGTATCTCTGGTTTAGCTGCCTCTAGAGGGGGACCAATTATCTCTCATTTGTTCTTTGCAGATGATAGCCTACTATTTACAAAGGCAACAAGACAAGAAATCGGAAATCTTCGTCAAATCCTCAACGAGTACGAAACAGCTTCGGGTCAAGTACTGAACTATCAAAAATCTTCAGTACTTTTCTCGGACAACATGAGCCTAGAGGACAAGGAAGCTTTGAGTCAGGAATTTGGGGTGTCTCTAGTGGCGGAACATGAAAGCTATCTTGGTCTTCCAACCTCGGTGGGAAGAAGAAGAGTTTTTACTTTCTCCTATTTGCCGGAAAGGGTTCTAAAGAAGATGAAGGGATGGAAGGGCAAGGAATTATCGGCAGCAGGCAAGGACGTACTAATTAAATCAGTGATTCAGGCGATTCCAAATTATGCTATGGGTTGTTTTCTCCTACCAAAGAAAACTTGCTTGGATCTAGAGAGACTTGTTCGACAATTTTGGTGGGGAGATGAAGAAAAACGGAAAATGCATTGGGTCGCGTGGGAGAAGATGAAGAAACAAAAGCAGGACGGTGGAGTTGGATTCAGAGATTTTCAGGATTTTAACATCGCTCTACTAGCAAAACAAACTTGGAGGATTCTTAGAAATCCGAACAGTTTGTTGAGCCGTTTGTTGAAGGCTAAATATTTTCAATCATCTAACATTCTTGATGTTATTGTTACTCCCCAATCATAGGTTTCGTACGCTTTTCGCAGCATAATCGCAGGTCGAGACCTTATAAAAACGGGGTTGAAATGGCAAGTTGGAGATGGAAAACTAATCAAGATTTATAAGGATAAGTGGGTGCCAGGTTTCAACACTCTCGGAATCCTCTCCCAATGCCCAGCTGGATTGGAAAATGCCACTGTTAACATGCTTATGGAAGGGGATTCAACTGCTTGGGACGAAAACAAGATTAGACAGATGTTCACTTCGGCGGAGGCGGACCTCATTCTGTCGGTCCCAACCGGCGGTGCACAAGAAGCCGATACTTTTTCATGGCAACATTCGGACGACGGGAATTATTCGGTAGCTACGGGATACCAAGCTCAATTGATAAGATCTAAAGGTGAGCCTTCTTCATCATCAGGACATATACACAGAGGGTGGCTCCAAAAATTCTGGAAGTTAAACATCCCAAAGAAAGTTCTTTACCCGACATGGAGAATTTGGCATGCTTCTACCCCAGTTCTAACTCGGTTGAAGGACAGGGGCATTGATGTTCCTACCCTATGTCCTCTGTGCGGCAAAAAGAATGAGACAGAAAGCCATCTTTTTCTCCAGTGCAGCTTCTCCAAACAAATATGGGCTGAAAGCATGGGTCTGGAGCTGTTAGGAAAGTACTCAGGGGATATTCGAGAGATGATTTTTCAAGTGCTGACCCAAGAGGATAAAGAGGCTTGTGAGAAGTTTGTGTCAGTACTGTGGGGCATTTGGAGGTACAGAAATGGTGTAAAGTTTGAAGGAATAACAAAAAGCCCGAAGGAAGTAGCAACTCACTGTTTGAGTTTCATAAATTGGCATAAGGAGGCTCGTCTAAAAGGATTCCTAGGTGATGAGTTACCAATGTCAACCCATAACACAACCTGGTCGAAACCTCAAGCGGGGAAGTTGAAGATGAATGCGGACGCTGCTTGGATTGAGTACGGCACAGCTACTGGAGTCGGGTGTATCATACGTGACGAAGAAGGCAACTTTCTAGCAGGTAGACATCGCAGAATCTCTAGGAAAAGATCTCCTTTGGTCGCTGAATTGGTGGCTATCGAAGAAGGATTACGCCTAGCTCTTGAATTGAATTACATCAATTTGGAAATTGAATCAGATAGTTTGGCGGCAGTGAAACTCCTCCGGGATGGTTCAAACAGAAAGATCAGAGCAATTAATGCGCTTGCAGATATGAAAGCTACTTTTGACACTACCAGTACCCTTCTGAGCACACTCGAAAGTTTCACAATATCCTTTGTTGAGCGAAGCGGAAACGAGTTAGCACACATTTTTGCAAAGAAGGGGTTAGAGGAGGAAGATTGTTCTTATTATTCGGTAACCCCTTCGTGGGCTGAAAATGTAATGATCTCCGATCGATTGGGCGTGACTTCCCATTGTTAATGAAATCTCTGTTTTTCTCAAAAAAAAAATCATGAAATTAAGCTTTGCTGTTGTGACAAGCAAAATTGAAAAAAATTGGTCCAATCAAATTCAACCAAAACTCTAATTGCTGCAGAGCGTAAGCCTAATAAATTAAAATGCACCTCGATTATGATATGTGTTACAACCTAAATTAAAGGAACATTTAACAAGCAAGCTCAAAAGAGATTTGAGCAAATATCAAATATTATTAAATGAAACAGTAAAACCTCTAACGACGAACCACCCAAATAAGAAGACATTGACGGCTTTCGAACAGTAAAATTTCAATGTCTTATATCTGTATAGGCCTTGATTAAAACAGGAGCCTCCTCAACTATGACCAAAACGCATGGTTGGCTTCTTTGAGAAATACATAATCAGCTAACCGTAGAAGGATTATTATTTTAACTACCCTGTTTTCCCAATAAAAAGCAATACATGAACGAACTTTGAAATATGAAGACCGCGCATGTTATGTAAGTGAAAAGCACAGTAAATACATTTCTAAGCATGAGAAAGTTGCATTAAAATGGAATGAATGATATATAAAATGTTAAAAATACTTTATACAGATAACAATCATGGCAGTTTTATCAGAATAAGCGAAGTAAAAGCCAATAAAGTGATAGCAATGGCAGATGACAAACCTCCTTCCTGCCGGACTTGGGGAGTTCCATTTTAGTCAATACTTCCTTCAATTCCTTAACTCTCAAAGTAGACAATTTTGCCTACAATATTAGAGAATGTGTATCAGCAAACAAGCTTCGTAAAGATTGTTACATAGAGAAACAAAGGACAATGGACAACCAAATTCTTTATTTCAAAATACTCTTTATCCTATGTATGAACAACTTCGAAAAGATTGTTACATAGAGATGCATCGCGTGCATTGATCCCAGTTGCTAGTATATTAAATCAGGAACTAACTTGCTAATAAGACGCAATGGGGACAAGGAAAGTATTGAAATTACTGAATCACCGATCAATTAAATCCAGGGTTTCACCGAGTGCCAAATGAGGAAATAGAAGGAAGAAGAGAGAGAGAAAGGAAGTTTTCATTTCTGCAAAATCACCAAATGAACTCTTTGGAAAACATTTTCTCTTAAAGGAGAAAGAAAACAAGAACTAACGGAATGTTAGAAACTAGCCAATCCAGGCTTGCCACGTAGCCCATCACGGTAACGGTAACTAACTAAAAAATAAATACTAGAACGACATTGTTCTATTTAATGAAAGAAGAGAAAAATGCATAAAACACCCCCATAACCATGAACGACTGAGATTTTAAAATCCATGATGATCAAACGGTAGCTGCTGCATACCAGCTCATGTCATGAGTTTGGACCCAGTTTCATTTTTAGTCCATATCTAAGAAATCCATTAGCTTCAATAAAAAGTGACGAAATGCGATGAACCGTGACATATATGACTATGAGATCCAGATAGGATGAGAGACTCGAAATAGGTACGTAACGGTATTAACCGTCCCCGCCTATACTCGTTTTTATTTCCCTCCCTATTGATCCCGTGCTCGACACGAGACGCACCAAGTTGTTCCTCTCATGCTTTCCCTTCCGACCAGATCACAACAATTTAGTTCATCAGACAGCAACACCAAAGTTTTAAGTTCGGGGAATTTATATAGGCGCCATTTATCTATTAGTCCATTATTCATCCATCAATGGATTTCAGAGAAAAAATGAAGAGAAGACATTACCAAGCATGATAGAGAATCCATCCTAAAGGCTGATACCACCAAAGACTGAGTTCTCGAGCTGTGCTAGAGACTTTTCTGTTCAATGCCGCCGTAAAATCAGCAGCTGATCACAATTCAATAAAGTCAGTTGATCTGCAATTCAAATGACTGGTAAAAAACCAGAAACCCTCCAAATCAATCAAAACCAATTCTTTTAGCAATCTGTCATGCTCATCAGTAGCATCAGAACCAAATTCGAGTGATTTCTTACAGACAGACAGAGGGTCCGAAGAGCAGAATCAGTTACCAGAAAGACAGTGATTTCTTTTAGCAATCTGTCTCCCTCACTCACTCCTTGTTGGAAATGCCTCTCTCTCTCTCTCTCTCTCTCTCTCTCTCTCTCTCTCTGTCTCTCTCTCTCTCTCTCTCAGCTTTTTCTTTCTTCCGAAATTAAATTTGGTGAGGGTTAATTATATAGGGGAAATGTTTTGCGGAGACGCCCTCCTACGTAGGAATAATTTTACTAAGACCACTCCCTCTCTAAATTTAAACATTTGCACCATTATTGTCATGGCAGTACAAACCACGATTCAGGTGACATTTTTATTACTTGTAAACAGCATTCATACTTCCTTTCTATCAGGAATTTAGATACTGAGACAGCATACATGTAATTCAAATCAACGCGTATATTTCCTAATAAAAAACAACGCGTAGATTCACTTTGTAGCGATTACAAGCAAATTAGGTACATCAATTTATTTGTTCTATATTATGATTGGAGGGAATATTTTCTCAATCTGACATTGTTTTTCAACTGTAGATATTTTACTGATGAAAAATCTTTCTCTGGCTAATGTGACTTGAATCAATCGGAACAACAAGGTTGCACAAACGATCGTGCGATCTCAACGGTTAGGATTTTGTGATCGTGCGATCCCAAAAAATGTCTTTTGTTTTGGAACGATCATAATTCTGATCGTTCGATGAGAGCATTGTGGTCGTGCAACCACCTGGGCCGGGTTGAGGGTTTGAGGCCTGTACATTATGTTTTAAGTCACGCTATATATAGGAAAATATGTTTTACTTGTTTTGTGTGGTATATTGTGCTATAATAGTGTTCCTCCCCATCTGATAATAATAGACTGGTTTTCTGTCCCGTGGAGATAGCTAGCGAATTCGTCAATGAACCATGTTAAAATCCATGTTCGATCTTTGATTTGCTTGTTCTATCGTTCTTTTCTCATTATAGCAAGCATGTATCGAAGTCGGTGTTTGACGATTAAGGTGGAGCACTCAGAATAGGGTTCAAGATTCAGGCGGAGTAATTAGAGCTAGGGTTTCGTGCTTCTGCGAACAAGGATGCCTGGTTCATCAATCAAGATGAACAAGTTTAGGGGAAGAAAAAAATGGGAGTCTAGCCTATGAAAAAAGAGGCCTAGATATATCCACCTTCTGAGCCCTCAGGGACTATCTGGGCCCTTTGTCAGGGCAAATGGCACACATATGGGCGCATCCAGCTCGCATCTGCTTCTGGCGCATCCATTGCAGGAACTCGTAGGAGTAGGAGTGCGAACAAGGATGTCTGATTTAACGATCAAGATGAACAAGTTCACTGGGAGAAAAAAATGATAATTTTCCCTATGAAAAAGGAGGCCTAGATATATCCACCGTCCAAGCCCTCGGGGGGCTATTTGGTCCCTTCGTCAGGGCATCTGACCTACATCTGGGCGCATCCGGCTCGCATATGGTCCTGGCGCATCTGTTGCAGGAACTCGTAGGAGTAGGAGCGATAGCTAGCGCATCTGGCATTCCGCGTGGTACTCATGTATGACACCTCCTTAGCTGGTGGACTTCCATATATGCTGTGACATGATTAAAAGGATAAGTACATATTAGCTAACAATTTTCTTCAATTAGCTTCTTTGTTTAATCTTTACGAACTTTGAGCTAAACTACAGAGAAATTGCAAGTAAACCAAAAAGGCTAACTTAGCATTCTCTAGGGGTTAATAATGCAATGTTGCTGAATGATGGGGGGGGGGGGTCAAAAATATAGGAAAAGGTGGTTGATTCGTACTTGGACAAAATCTAAGGACATCTCGGTGAAATTGAAAAATAAAATGTTTTGTATTCTTTCCTGGAAAGAAAACAATTCAACCATATAGATTGATAAAACATTTAAAGCAGTTGAGAATGCAAAGCAAATACATTTCAAAATTAGAGATTTTGGACAAGTGGAAGGAATACTGAATACAGACGATAAGTTTATACTATAGCGAATAAATTTACTAATTTCCATTAATGATCTGTATAGTGATTCTTGTTCATTGTGAATACCATTAATGATTTGTCACAATTTCTCAAAAAAAAACCATTAATGATTTTTAACAAAGACAACTAATAGTTGTATTATGAGTGACAACTATTAATGAGATATGGAAATAATGATTAGAGTGTGGCACGTGTAATAACAATTATGGCTCATTGTTATAGAAAGTAAATAAAATTGAGATATATATGAATACCACTCATAAAATTTATGTACGAGTTGTTAAGAGAAGTATCTCAAATGTGTCTTTGTAATGTTTCTCAGAATTAAGGGATCTAAATGTAATTAGTTGGGAATGTTTCTGTTAAATGTGTTAGACCTGTTATATTAGAGTGTAACTAGGGGATTGCCCGTGCCCGAGGGCACTCCAAAAAACACGTTTCAAAATTGATTTTGCTGAAGGAGAAGATGAAAATGGGTTCCCCGATAATTTATATGATATCCAAAAAGTCACACACTTTTGATAAGTTACGTAAATTAATCCGAGAGAGGTTAAATGTTCAAGTAGTGGGTAGTTAAGTGGGTAGTTAACTGGGTGGTATGTGAGATCTAAGGGCTGGGGTTGATTTAATCCAAAGGCTGGAAAGACATTTTAAAGTCAAACCATACTGTTTTATAGAATAGATGAGGATTTGGAGAATTCATCAGATACAATTAAGCTTTCTGTTACCAGAGGGCGCAGGAAGAGAACGACGAAAAAAAATAAAAAATAATTAGGGCGAAACATTTTTTCTCATTCCTTTCTCTGAAAATTTACACCCTTTTATACCTCTAACCCCAACGGTTCGACCTGGTCTTAATCCGAGTAAAGAACCGTAAAGAAACCCCGGATTTAAATAAAAATCGCACAACTATCCACTAACGTTTGCAATCACAAAATAATAATAACTGAACATACAAACTAAAACTGATAACGAAATAAAGACTAACGTTTCAGCTTGGGTATGTTTATTTAAAAGCCAACTATGTTCTTTGGAAACATGAACTCACTGCCATCTTCAAAACCAAATGGTTTTATGTTACATATTACAAGATATGGGCCAAAATAATATTTTGAGCTTATGTTTCATTTATTTATTCTCTGGGCTTATGTCTATTTAAAAGCCCACATATTTGATAGCCCAACTCTTATTTATTTTATCTCAGCCATCTCAGTATAAAATCCTAAAATAGTTCTTTTGTTTACATCTGTTGAATAGCATCCGACCGTTGTGATGCTTAGTATTTATGTCTCTCTTCGAGAGCCTTCAAATGTATGGTGATTCATTCACCTGTATATACATCTCACATTAATACATTTCATTGCTTTCTCTCTCAATCGTCTCACCGCCTTCATCATTTGTGACACTTAAACCCTAAATCTGCTTTCATTACATCGACCGATCTACTGTCTCCACCTCCTTTCATTACTGACGCAATCGAGACTCGAACTGACACCCCAAATTTGACGTTTCAGGTATGGTTGATTCAAGATCAGGTCCTCCTTATCCAAATCAATGGCTCAAACCCTAAATCTTCTTTCATTACATCGACCGATCTACTCGGTCTCCACCACCATTCCTTATTGACTCCACCAAAGATCGAACTGACACCCAAATCTTGCGTTTCAGGTATGGTTGATTCAAGATCAGTTTCTCCTTATCTAAATCAACGACACCTTGACTCAGGAGGCCCTTACTCATGTCACAAGTCAAGAAACTTCTCAATCTGTTTGGTTATCCTTGGAGAGAAGGTATGATTTCTTGACTCGCTCAAATTTTATGCAACTAAAACTGATCTCCAAACTATTAAGAAGAGATCCGATAATATATATACCAACCTGCAACAGATGGAATATATTCGTAACTAGTTTATGTGTAGCTTGATATGATCAACATCATGTTTGTAACTGCTTCATCAAATGAGACCAGTTACGATTTCTTCGATTGTAGCTAATAACTAAATGCTTAGAGGCATTAATTTAGAAAATTAGAGGCATAAAATGTCTAAAATTCTGCCCATGTAGCATTACTCTTGTTTTATTTATTGGAGTAGAGTGAGGGGAGGCGTTACAATGATAAGAAAATGTGGGATTTATGAAATCATTAATTGAGGTTTTGATTTGTGAGGTTTAACTAGTAGATTAAATAGAGTAATGTGAGCTAGGAAACCAAGTCAGCCGGGGCAAAAATTGGGAAGTCAAAAGTCAAAGTCAACAATCAAACGTCGTGATATTTCATAAGCAATTATACACCAAAAACATCAAATTAGTAATGAAGGAAAAAAAGAAAGATTTTTTTTTATTGGGAGGAGATTCGAACCCGGGTAAAGGGCAAAATTCTATATTCCTTATGGTATAGTCATCAAAAAAGCAATATAATATAGGTACTAGTAGAAATTCTGAAATTTCGGGGGGGGGGGGGGGGGGGGGGGGGAGGGCAACTGCCACCATTTGCCCCTACATGGGTCCGCCCCTGATGGGTATCAGTTTTAGGGGAATGGATGGGGGATAATTAGGGGGTGTTTAATTATGGGTAATTAGCTGGTTAACATTAGAAATAATTAGGAATATCTTTACGATAATAATTTGGAAAAATAAATAGAAAATGGTGTAAATTAGGGGATTGTCAAAAAATTAAGTAAGAAGTTATGAATTAGGACCCGATTGTTTTTTGAGTAACATTAGGACATGGAATTCGGAACTTAATTTCAAGGTTGGAGTTATTAAATCATTAGTCAAGGTTTTGATTTGGGGGTTTAACTAGCAGATTAAATAGAGTAATGAATGTGGGATAGTTATGGGTGTTTAATAATGTGTAATTAGCTGCTTAACATTAGAAATAAATACGAATATCATCACGATAATAATGTGGAAAAATAAATAGAAAATTGTGGAAATTTAGGGGATTGCCAAAAAAATGAGAAAGAAATTATGAATTAGGACACAAAATTTGGAATTAAATTTTAAGAAACTCTACAAAGGCCCAAATAAATTTCCAAAATTCAACAATCAACTCACGGGAAATGTAAAACAGCCAAATAACCTTATTAATTATAAAGGGTATTTCATCATTCCCTCTTAAACAGAGCTTCGTCCTTGAAGCTCAACCCAAAGATAAATAGTTGGTTCTCAATTTTGGCAAGAAGTCATATTCAGGAACAACTAAAGGTATAGTTCGAATATTGAAAAGAAAAAAGATATATAGTTCGAGTATCATTGACTAAATCAACCATGGAAAAGGATTCGAGTTCAAAAATTGTCGAGGGAATATATAAATGCAAACTTCTGAAACACGGTATGACGGACATACGTCAACAGCAGAATAAAGAAAATAATTAATTGCCAAAGAGCATAATTTACGGGCCAGCGCGGGTGAGTCTACAAAGTTTACAATAGAAAATTTCAGGAGGAGATGGTGAAAAACCCTTCTCTTCTGCAATAATCACACACTTGGTATGCTGCCACACTTGACACCTCCGATCCTTACACTACAAAAAAAACAAACCACATCAATGTAAATAATCTTGAACACGTTAACCAACTAGTAGGTCGTGTCTCATCTCGTTTTAAACTAATATTCAGTGCGCAACATCTTGCTTATCTATAAGAACAAGGAAGATAAAAAAGGGAAGAAACAACACTAACAAACGTGGTAAAGAAAATTTCATTATGCAACCACCTGACCTTTATCATTTGATCAGTTGCCCTCAAACTTCGACACAAGCATCGAATTTTATCTCCATTTGGGGATTCATCAACACTGTTGTTTCCCCAACTGCAGCTAGTTGATGGACCAACTTGCCCTCTACTGAAGCAATTGAGCCAGAATCCAGCATGTTCTTGAGAGAATTTTGAAAATTATATGCCACAAATTCTAATTTACATTTTTGACAATTTTATAATCAATTGGGGAATGACATCAATCTTAATTTCCAGTAGGTGTCGTGAATAAGTCTTTCGACTTCTTCCCTGTAAATTGAAAAATGAACTAATAGATGAAATCTAAACATTTCTATCCGAGAAAGAATGTAAAAGGAACAAAATGATGTATCAATCACCTAATTCCTCCTATCCGATGAATTCTCTATGATTAACAAGGTGATTGATACATCCTTTTGTTTCTTTTACATTCGTTAGAAATGATGAAATTTCATTTATGAGGTCATTTTATATTTTTCATATCTTCTTGTGCAGAGTATAAGGAAAAAGTTGAAAGACTTAAGTATGACACCTACATGTAATTTTCCCATTCCCAGGTGATTTTGTAGTTGTCGAGAATGTATGTTTGAATTTGCGGCTTATAGGTTTCACAATTCTCTAAAGAGAACTTGCTGGATTCCATCTCTATTGTTTCAGCATCTAGAGGGTAAGCTGGTCCATCATCTAGCTGCAGTTTAGGAAACAAAAGATTTGATGGATCCCAAAATGAGGATGACATTCGTTTCTTGGGAGGAAGTTCAAAGGTAACTGATCTAATAATAAAGGGCATGTGGCTCTTTACCATGTTTCTTAGTGTTGTTTCTTCTCTTTTCTATCTTCCTCGTTCGTATTGATAAGCAAGATGTTACGTGCTGCATAAGAGTTTAAACGAGGCGAGCCTACTAGTTGTTTAAAGTGTTCAAAACTATTTACATTGATGTGGTGTGTGAGTATCGGAGGTGCCAAGTGTGGCAGCATATTGAGTGTGTGATTATTTCAGAAGAGAAGAGTGTTTCACCATCTCCTCATGAGGTTTTCTACTGTGAACTTTGTAGACTCACCTGCGTTGATCTGTAAGTTATGATGCTTGGCCATTAATTATTGTATTTATTCTGCTTTTTATATATGTCTGTCGAACCGTGTTACAAAAATTTGCATTTATATCTTCCATCGACAATTTTTGCAATCGAATATTTTCCAATAGTTGATTTAGTCAATGATACTCGAACTATATCTTTTTTTTTGTTGCATATTCGAACTATACATAAATATGTATACTTGCAAAAATTTAGGACAAGTAGAAATCGTTTAAGTCTTAAGGAGTTATAAAATCATCTCCTAAACCCTTGTGATATACACGGAAAACAATAGATTATTCGAGGGCAAGTAAAACGTATCAAGTGTAATAATTTTTGTTCCAAATTTATTTTCACTTAGACAAAAGACTACAAGTACATGAGAAATGCACTTTAGCGAAAACTTAAGTTGTGTTGAATGCTCATGTTTTTGAATCACTTAATCAAATGCATTTGTGAATCACTTAAACAATCCTAGTTATCAAACCCGATTCCAACTCAACGGTGCAAAATTCTACCATTCACTATCGATGTATATATGCTTCTCTTTCTTTCATAATCAATAGATAAGTCCCGCTTTATATTTATGTGCGTTTTGTTTCTCTCTTCATCGAGAGCCTCTTAGCTCTCTTCTTGAAATGAATTTCATGGTACTCGCTGCTTCTGATCTTACTATGGCTAAAAACACCACGAATTCTCTGTTTTTCATTTCAAATATCAATAATATGATGCATTTTCAGTTTCTTCACTCCAACTATGTCCTCTAAAGATATCCTGACCCCATCTTCAAAACCCAAGAGTTTTTTTTTTGGTTATATATTGAAAGATAAGGACCAAAACATGCACTTCTTTGGGCTTACGTTTCATTTATTTGTTCTTTGGACTTATGTCTATTCAAAAGCCTATCATTTGATAGCCCAACTATTGTTTATTCTATCTTAGCCCATCTCAGTATTAAACCTTGGAATAGCCGATCGTTTGTTTTCATCCGTTGGATAGCATCCGAGTGTTGTCAGCATGTAATCTTATTATTTTAAGCTTGTAAACTTAGTATTTATGTCTGTCTTCAAGAGCCTTGTGATGTATCATGATTCATTCATCAGTATATACCTTTCACATTTATACATTCAATTCTTTTTCTTTCTAACGGACTCATCGCCTTCATCATCTGTGATATTCAAGCGGTGCAAAATGCTAGTTGTTATAAATTAGAATCAAAATTGTATTAACATACACTTTATATGAATAATTTAATCTATTTAATCACAATAAAATTATAGATATATCAAACTTATGACGTTATTTAAATTAAACATAGTAAAATTTATACATGTTTGCTTCTTCCATTGGAGACCCAGGCGGATCCATCCTATCGTCATTCTGGAGTCGCTTCCGAATCCCATCAGCGGGGATGGACGTTTGACAATCTTGTGCTCCGGAATTCCCGCAAGCTTTAGAGTATGGAGCGAAACAACGTTAACTGCTGCTCCTCCGTCAACGAACGCTCTTTTGAACTCAACACCGTTGATGATGGCTGTTACATACAGAGGCTTCTGGTGACTCGCATCTGCCATATTATCGCTTGCGGAGAAGCTTATGACCTTTTCTGTAGAGCGAGATGCCCTGACAACTTTTCCATTGGAGACTACGAGATCCTCCTCATAATCTTCTGCTATCCTCAGGATCGCCTTTGTCATCTCCGTCCGGCATTTTTCTGAGAATTTCATCTCATCGAAGAACCTGCTGAACCCGTGCGACCCCTTCGTCCGGTCTGCGCGTTCGTCCTCGGTGTCTATGCTGTAGTCTTCGTCATCATGGATCTCGGCAATGATGGGTAGACAATCCTCTGCATCCTCTTCAAGGTCCACAATCGAGATCATAGCGACCTCTTTGCCTTTCGATTCTTGCTCCGCATGGGCAGGGAGTGGATTGTTGCGCACATCCTGCCTTTGATCACTGACGATCAGTTCGCCATTTTTCATCTTTTGGCTCACCATGATTCTGAGCTTCTTGCCGTCAGCCGTGGGATGCATGACCTTTCTGTTGGAATTGTGCCCTAGAGGCAATCAATTAATTGTGACAAATATATGGATTTACGATTCATTATGTTATCGATATGGAGATATGCTAACATGAATGAAGTCCTTAGAATATAAGGTGTTATATTCTTAAATATCCCTAGTCAATTATAATGATTAATGGGACAATCATCTATAGACTAGTATGGGGTTGGATTGATATGAAGATATCACGATCCAACACATGGGTATGCATTAGGAGTAATGGCATACTGGATGACCCACGACGAAAAGGATACATTAGATTATGTGAAGTCACAATCGCTTTTCGTAGTGCTAATATTATTGCAATCCTTGGACTTGAAGTCACTAGATACTCTAGTTGTGAAATATTGCGCTTTGATGTTATCAAACGTTACACCGTAACTGGGTAATCATAAAGGTGGCTATCGGGCGTGATAGGAAGCAAGCTTAGAGATCGTAGTGATGTAGATAGGATTTGTCCCTCCCACATAATGGGGGTAAATATCCACGGCCACTCGAGGGATGAGGCTTATTGAATGTCTGGCCAGACTCAGATAAATTAATATAGAGATATTAATGTTATCTGCAAGTATAAGCATATTCCCAGGATCGAGGAACTATGGATTGGATATACGAGTGTGACTATTTATGTCTCGTGTCCAATCCGGATATGGAGACAAAGGGATAATGCAATATGATATATTGGGCACAAAGGTTTGTCGGGATCACTGACTATTTCTATTGGTTGGGTGGCATGGATGTGTTGCTAGACACCGCTCCATGTTAGTAATAGTTACTACCAACTATATAGAAACCTATGGGGTCACACGTCAAATAGAGTAGAGCTAGATTTGGGATTAATTAATATGGATTAATTAATGGAAGGATCATTGTGCAACACCTTGCAAACTTAGTAGGACTAATTTGCAAGGAAGGGAATAATTCTAGTTCATCTAGAATTAGCAAACTCTGATATGGAAACAACAAGGAGTTGTTGGAGTATATATATGAGAGGCTCTAGCTCCCTTCCCACTTGATGAGTTATTATTAGTCATAACACAAAAGTGGGAGAGAGAAAAAGAGAGAGCAAGACAAGGAGCTAGGGCCGAAACCCTAGCCACCCGTCCGCCCCTCTACCCGACGGAAAAGAGAGGCCGCCCCTCTCTTGTGCCTTTGGTGATTTGTTGCTTTGATATTCATCCCTCTTCCTCCAAGGTTCAAACTAGCACTTGATTGAAGGAAGAATCTAGATCTCACCTCTAGACGTGGATCAACCGTAGAGACGAGGACATCATTCTTCGTGTGATCTCACAAATCAAAAGGTACACATCTTCTATGTCCTTGATCATGTTATGATGTCTCTTCCTGTGATCCTTCGTGGGCTTTGAGTAGGATTAATTTTGTTATTCCGCTGCGTTACCTACGTCAAAACCCAACAGTGGTATCAGAGCCACAGGTCGTAGATCATAACATGATATTATGTGTTTACGATTTCAGTTCATACACCGTATTATTGTTTATTACGCGACAACTGAAAAAAAAATTGGCATAGTAGATGCAATATTGAATTTGATTCAAACAAACAAGACCCAATTTAACATTGGATATTAGAATTGGTGAGTTTAATCACATAGGATGTGAATAATTGGGTTCTTGAAAAATTAGGGTTCATGGGCACATGCTTGGAAAAGGGGTTTTCCAAGTATGGAATTAATTAAACTTGGGCAACAAGGAAGAAGTTGTTTTGGAAACAACTAAACTTGGGAAACAAGTTAGAAGTTGTTTATGGAAACAACTAAACTTGGGAACCAAGGAAAGAATTATTTTGGAAACAATACCATAAGGGTGTTTTGGAAACAACCCAACAAGGAAGGAATTGTTTATGGAAACAATTCCATATATTGTTTATGGAAATAATTCCATGAAATTGTTTATGGAAACAATTCCATGAGGAGGTGTGGCCCATGTAGGGACCGCCCCTCTCTCTCCTTGCCGCCCAAGTAACACACGGCACAAGAGGGGCCGGCACACCCTAGCACACGGCCTAGCCGTGTGGGTTAGGGGCCGGCCGGCCCGGGCCTAGTGTGGCGGTTCCTTGGTTGATTTCGGCCATTCTTTGGTAAATCCTTTGGACCGTTGTGAAACCCTAGTTACCCAATTTCATTAAAATTAAACAAGCACGTTAAAAATTGGTTTTAACTGTATTATGTGCTTTATTGCATGGTGGATGGATATGGCCTAGGATTTTGGATGTTTATTGTTTTGTGGTTTGGTTTACGGCCTGCGAGCTGATCAAATTAATGTAATAATTAATTAAGTTTTACGGCCTGCGAGTCGTCTTTTTCTCCTCGACATGTGAGGCTTTTGTTATTTATTTATTCTAGATGTTAGGCTAGAATTAGAAATATTTAGATGATAGCCAAGAACATGGAGAAGAAGACCGGAGAACCAAAGGAGCCAAAAGACATCCCTAGGCGCGCAGCTATGGTGGAGCACATGGAGATGAGCTCGGCACTTTAGGGCAATTAGATATTATCATTGGCTTGATAATATCATTAGTCTAGAGGCCATATCCATGCCACGTTTTATTTTTTTTGTGGATGTTTATTATTTATGTCTTGTTATTTATTTTTGTGTGTATGGCGATACTAGCAAAATGTTAACAAGATTATAATAAACAAGGTTGGTCTTTTATTATGGATGGCCCAATCCAAATAAGTAGACCATGTTGATAAGATCAACCAAACAACTTAAAAGAAATCCCTCAATTAAATATTGCGTTTTGCCTTCTCTTGCCAAAACACCCTTCATGATCATGGCCTATTAAAATTCGGGCTTGCCAAAGCAAGGCGATTTTAATTTTCCATGGTGTGTTGCGGACGACGCAAGCTAGTAATGCGTGTATGTTGAAAGCAAGACGTTGGACGCAACTAGGCAAGAGTCAATTGGATTGATGAGCTTAGAGGCATGACAATTAGGAGTTATCCAATTGGATAAAGAATAGAAAGAATTTATTCACCTAATTGGACCAAGAGTTGCATGGGATGCAATTGGAATGGTTCCTACCTAAATAACCAATTCTTGGGTGACTTGCCAAAGCAAGCTCAAGAAGAAGTGAAAAAGGGATCTTGGACCCACTAGAAAGTATATAAGATATTTTCCGCATTAATAGTGAGGGCTATTAATCCGAGAAAAATAGTGGGAGCTATATTTAATAATTTAAATCCTTGTTGAATATAGTTATACGTCACAATGCTTTGCGTAATCCTATAAGTGTTGAATACCCATCGCATTAAACAAACAAACGCGACTTTATGTCCATGAGATGGACAAGATGTAGATTGGTATAAAATTGAGAATTGTTCTCAAGTAAAAGAAATATGTTGTACATTGTAGAGCATAAATTTCTCTTCCCGCCAACTACCAAAACACACTAAAGCCTTAAGGAACGTCAAAGAATGGTTCTTTGGATGTAACTTGTCTCATGACAAGCTCCCATGGACTCTGAGCTTGGACGCAAGATGAGAAATTTGGATGCATGTGATATGATCATACGAGCTTGTCATGAAAGGCTTGAGGAATTTCTCCACTTTGCAATCTCTTGCTTAGCACTCGTCATGGTCAAGATGGAATAAGTTCGGGCTTGCCAAAGCAAGGCGACTTAGTTCATCGAGATATGACGCGACGACACAAGTTAGTAATGTGTGGCTGCTAAAGCAAGAGGTGAAGCGCAAACTAAACTATCTCAATAGGATTGAAAGCTTAGTTATTGAGAGTTATCTATAAGATAGATAAAGAATATATAGTTATTCTCCCAAGTGGACCAAGAATTGCATTGGATGCAATTACAGTTTTGTTTTAAAGTTGATTTACTCAATATGATTGAAAAATCACTAAACAAAACACTCATAGTGGGCATGGGCAAAGCTGTTAATGGTTAACTGCATGGGTAAGGGCAAATGGTTTGCGCCGAACCCATGAGTATAAAGCAAGCCTGTTGCTAAAACCAAGTTGCCTCGAAGTCCCATAGGTGGTGTAGAGGAAGAGAGACTACCCAAGTACATGGAAGTAAATAATAAAGGAATTATGAATTCCGAATTGGGTATTTTATTATAGAAATCAATGTGTCTATCTCATCATCAAGAAGTATATGATACTAGATGAGGATCTCACATTTATAGAAATGTGGAGGATCTCAAGAGACGAAGACAATTGGATAAGGAAGAAATAATCCTACACGTGGGGCTATGAAGCAAAGGGTTGCTGAAAAGCCGTAGGGAATTATTTCTACCTTTCAGAAATTGTTCATGAATTAGACAAAAGGGATAATGTCCCTGCTATGAGTAGGACCATTATCATAGTTTCTTGTTTGGACAAGAAAGCTCCTTATCCTAATGAAAGGACAAATGTTGTTCCATTTATTATGGTATGCATTATTGTAATGCAATTTTGTCTAAGTGGATTCTATATCCATGATCATGATAATTTCATCTATAACATTAATACCTAGAGGTTTGCATATAATGATATGAACTTCACTTATCTTTAGCATTATCGTTTAGGCCCATAAATAAGAGATACATATCTAGAACTCCATTAGGATGGATTTATGGGACTCATTTGATTATTGAATCATATGAGACATGTAAGACTTATTAGGCAAAGATATGATCTTTTGGGAATCATACATATTGATGTATGAAGGCCGCTGAGCACAAATACTAAAGATGGTTTTAGTACTTTATCATATTTACTGATAGGATCAGAGAAATATGGATTTGTGTATCTTATGAAGAAACAAATCAGAATCCTTTGAATTGTTCAAAGTATTCAGGAATGAAGTAGAGAACCAACTTGGCAAAAGTATTTAGACTCTACGATTGGATCATAGAAGAAAATACTTGAGCCAAGAGTTTGACAAGAATCTATGGGAGTATTGGATATGATCCAAAACTCGCTCCACCTAGCACGCCACATGGGTTTGGCGTGTCTAAAAGGAGAGTTCGAACCTTGTAGGACACGGTTCGGACCATGATGAGTCAAACAGAACTTCCAGTTTACTTTAAGGGGATATGTTCTAATTATAGCAAAATTTCGCCCTTAACCTTATTCCATAAAAAACGGATTATGAAAAACACCATATGAGATATGGACTAGGAAGTGTCCTAGTATGTCATTCATAAATATTTGGGGTTATGAGGTTTATGTAAAAGAGTTTACAAATAAACTTGGACCCAAGTCGGATAAATGTTTTGTGGGATATCCTGAAAATGATATTATTTCTACAACCTAATCGAGAACAAACCGTTTGTTTCTCGAACCACAGTGTTTCTAGGTAGAGATTGTCTCTAAAAGAAACAGTGGGAGGACAGTAGAACTTGAAAGGTTCAAGAACCACAATAGAACATTGATCCGTTTGATGGAACATGAGCAGGATCACAAGGTGTTGTGGAGCAACCTACTCAGATAACACAAGAACCTCGTAGGACAGGTAGGATATGTCAAGGGACTAGAGAAATAAGGATTTCTCATAACCCCTGATATATTGCTCATCCAGATGAGCCTACAACCTATGAGAAGGCCACGTGAGGGCCATACTCTCAGAAATGGCTAGGAGCCATAGGATACGATATGGAATCCATGTATACCAACAAAGTGATGCAGGAAAAAAATGGACAGTTAATTCGTCAAATTCAGAAAAGCTGTTTCAGTCAAAACGCGGAATCAGGGGCAGAATTGAAGGGTGTCGGATTCGTGCAAAATCATACTTTATTTTGAGTGGAAACGACGTTCTAAACAAAACCCGTGACAAATCACGGGCACCGCCCTGATTTGGTCAAATTCGGTCATTTAGGGGTCCAAATTAGCGTTTTTTTCATTTTTGGTAATATTTATTTCTCTAATTAGGAGGTCAAATAAAACCCGATTTGGGTGAATCTTTTTGCTGAGTCTTTATTTTGTTTAGGACTTTAATTTAGGATTGTTTTTGAGATTTTTGCTATTTTTGGCAAAATTATGTTTTTTTTAGCTATTTATACCCGGCTTGTGGGTAAATTTTAGCAGACTTTGATTATTGAATATTTCAGAACACTAGAGAGCTTCGTGCCCTAGTTCTTTTACCCTTTTCTTTGTTGATTCCGCTGTGTACCCACGCTCGGTGATTTTACCCGGCGTCAGTTTGGTATCAGAGCAAGTTCGACTTGGGAGGAAGATCATCATCAACGATGGTGCGTGGACGTCCTGGCGGCTGCGGGCAGGTTCCGGCTGAGGAAGCCCCCCAACGGAGACGTAACGTCCAAGACGTTATGATGATACAAGATTTGCAAAGGCAAATTGCAGACCTAACCCATAGCCTTGCGGTGCGGTACTTGCAACAGCAAGTTGCAGATTTAACTCGACACTTAGCGGCACGGGAATTGAAGGATTGCAAGGCCTTTGATCAAGACTCGCAGCCCGCGTTCGAGGTCGACTACTACGGTGATTCCGGTGGTTGGAACGAGCGTTATGGAGGAGCGAGTTTGAAGACTGATGTGCCAGATTATTCCGGTATGTTGGTTGTTGAACATGTTTATGGTGAAGCTATTTTTTATAAACGTATTTCAAATTCAATCCATAGTTATGTGGACTGGAATAAACCACCAATCTATGATGATTATGGAGAAGAAGAAGAAGATTTAATTATAGATGATTGCGAGCAGACTTCACATAATCCAATTCTATACGAGGCAGTTTCAGGTTCTTCTCAATTAATTTTCCCGGAAAAATATATTATTGAAGAGGAAGATGAGGATGTGAAAATTAGATTAGAGGAGTCGGCGTTTCAATTCAAGTTGCCATCTTACTATTGTGATCCGTTCTTGGTGGAGACTTTCATTCACGTGCCTAGATTGAACTCGAGGACGAGTTCTTTTGAAGAGGGGGTGACTGATGCAGGAGAAAATTGGAGAATTAATCAGTCGCGTCCAGAAAAAGAGTTTCGGTCAAACGCAGAATCAGGGGCAGAATTGAAGGATGTCAGATTCGCGAAAAATCATACATTATTTTGAGTGGAAACGACGTTCTAAACAGAACCCGTGATAAATTACGGGCACCTCCCTGATTTGGTCAAATTCGGTCATTTAGGGGTCCAAATCAGCGTTTTATCATTTTTAGTAATATTTATTTCTCTAATTAGGAGGTCAAATAAAACCCGATTTGGGTGAATCTTTTTGCTGAATCTTTATTTTGTTTAGGACTTTAATTTAGGATTGTTTTTGAGATTTTGCTATTTTTGGCAAAATTATGTTTTTTAGCTATTTATACCCGGCTTGTGGGTAAATTTCAGCAGACTTTGATTATTGAATATTTCAGAACACTAGAGAGCTTCGTTCCCTAGTTCTTTTACCCTTTTCTTTGTTGATTCCGCTGTGTACCCACGCTCGGTGATTTTACCCGGCGTCAGTTTGGTATCAGAGCAAGTTCGACTTGGGAGGAAGATCATCATCAACGATGGTGCGTGGACGTCCTGGCGGCTGCGGGCAGGTTCCGGCTGAGGAAGCCCCCCAACGGAGACGTAACGTCCAAGACGTTATGATGATACAAGATTTGCAAAGGCAAATTGCAGACCTAACCCATAGCCTTGCGGTGCGGTACTTGCAACAGCAAGTTGCAGATTTAACTCGACACTTAGCGGCACGGGAATTGAAGGATTGCAAGGCCTTTGATCAAGACTCGCAGCCCACGTTCGAGGTCCGCTACTACGTTGATTCCGGTGGTTGGAACGAGCGTTATGGAGGAGCGAGTTTGAAGACTGATGTGCCAGATTATTCCGGTATGTTGGTTGTTGAACATGTTTATGGTGAAGCTATTTTTTATAAACGTATTTCAAATTCAATCCATAGTTATGTGGACTGGAATAAACCACCAATCTATGATGATTATGGAGAAGAAGAAGAAGATTTAATTATAGATGATTGCGAGCAGACTTCACATAATCCAATTCTATACGAGGCAGTTTCAGGTTCTTCTCAATTAATTTTCCCGGAAAAATATATTATTGAAGAGGAAGATGAGGAAGTGAAAATTAGATTAGAGGAGTCGGCGTTTCAATTAAAGTTGCCATCTTACTATTGTGATCCGTTCTTGGTGGAGACTTTCATTCACGTGCCTAGATTGAACTCGAGGTGCCCGTGATTTATCACAGGTTCTGTTTAGAACGTCGTTTCCACTCAAAATAATGTATGATTTGGCGCGAATCTGACATCCTTCAATTCTGCCCCTGATTCTTCGTTTTGACCGAAACTCTTTTTCTGGACGCGACTGATTAATTCTCCAATTTTCTCCTGCATCAGTCACCCCCTCTTCAAAAGAACTCGTCCTCGAGTTCAATCTAGGCACGTGAATGAAAGTCTCCACCAAGAACGGATCACAATAGTAAGATGGCAACTTGAATTGAAACGCCGACTCCTCTAATCTAATTTTCACATCCTCATCTTCCTCTTCAATAATATATTTTTCCGGGAAAATTAATTGAGAAGAACCTGAAACTGCCTCGTATAGAATTGGATTATGTGAAGTCTGCTCGCAATCATCTATAATTAAATCTTCTTCTTTTTCTCCATAATCATCATAGATTGGTGGTTTATTCCAATCCACATAACTATGGATTGAATTTGAAATACGTTTATAAAAAATAGCTTCACCATAAACATGTTCAACAACCAACATACCGGAATAATCTGGCACATCAGTCTTCAAACTCGCTCCTCCATAACGCTCGTTCCAACCACCGGAATCACCGTAGTAGCGGACCTCGAACGCGGGCTGCGAGTCTTGATCAAAGGCCTTGCAATCCTTCAATTCCCGTGCCGCTAAGTGTCGAGTTAAATCTGCAACTTGCTGTTGCAAGTACCGCACCGCAAGGCTATGGGTTAGGTCTACAATTTGCCTTTGCAAATCTTGTATCATCATAACGTCTTGGACGTTACGTCTCCGTTGGGGGGCTTCCTCAGCCGGAACCTGCCCGCAGCCGCCAGGACGTCCACGCACCATCGTTGATGATGATCTTCCTCCCAAGTCGAACTTGCTCTAATACCAAACTGACGCCGGGTAAAATCACCGAGCGTGGGTACACAGCGGAATCAACAAAGAAAAGGGTAAAAGAACTAGGGCACGAAGCTCTCTAGTGTTCTAAAAATAAAGATTCAGCAAAAAGATTCACCCAAATCGGGTTTTATTTGACCTCCTAATTAGAGAAATAAATATTACTAAAAATGATAAAACGCTGATTTGGACCCCTAAATGACCGAATTTGACCAAATCAGGGAGGTGCCCGTGATTTATCACGGGTTCTGTTTAGAACGTCGTTTCCACTCAAAATAATGTATGATTTTGCGCGAATCTGACATCCTTCAATTCTGCCCCTGATTCTGCGTTTTGACCGAAACTCTTTTTCTGGACGCGACTGATTAATTCTCCAATTTTCTCCTGCATCAGTCACCCCCTCTTCAAAAGAACTCGTCCTCGAGTTCAATCTAGGCACGTGAATGAAAGTCTCCACCAAGAACGGATCACAATAGTAAGATGGCAACTTGAATTGAAACGCCGACTCCTCTAATCTAATTTTCACATCCTCATCTTCCTCTTCAATAATATATTTTTCCGGGAAAATTAATTGAGAAGAACCTGAAACTGCCTCGTATAGAATTGGATTATGTGAAGTCTGCTCGCAATCATCTATAATTAAATCTTCTTCTTCTTCTCCATAATCATCATAGATTGGTGGTTTATTCCAGTCCACATAACTATGGATTGAATTTGAAATACGTTTATAAAAAATAGCTTCACCATAAACATGTTCAACAACCAACATACCGGAATAATCTGGCACATCAGTCTTCAAACTCGCTCCTCCATAACGCTCGTTCCAACCACCGGAATCACCGTAGTAGCGGACCTCGAACGCGGGCTGCGAGTCTTGATCAAAGGCCTTGCAATCCTTCAATTCCCGTGCCGCTAAGTGTCGAGTTAAATCTGCAACTTTTCGTTGTTCTGCTGCGTTTGATCCGGTGGATTGAAGGATTTAACTCGACATTTAGCGGCACGGGAATTGAAGGATTGCAAGGCCTTTGATCAAGACTCGCAGCCCGCGTTCGAGATCCGCTACGACGGTTATTCCAGTGGTTGGAACGAGCGTTATGGAGGAGCGAGTTTGAAGACTGACGTGTCAGATTATTCCGGTACGTTAGTAGTTGAACATATTTATGGTGATGCAATATTTTGTAAGCGTGTTTCAAGTTCAATCGATAGTTATGTGGACTGGAATAAACCGCCGGTTTATGATAACTATGGAGACGAAGATGAAGATGATGATGTAAAAATTGGATTAGAGGAGTCGTTGGTGTTTCCGTTCAAGTTCCCATCTTGCTTTAGTGATCCGTTCTTGGTGGACACCTTCTTTCATGATCCTAAATTGAACTCGAGGACGAGTTATTTTGAAGAGTGGGTGACTGATGCAGGAGAAAAATGGACAGTTAATTCGTCAAATTCGGAAAAGCTGTTTCAGTCAAAACGCAGAATCAGGGGCAGAATTGAAGGGTGTCGGATTCGTGCAAAATCATACATTATTTTGAGTGGAAACGACGTTCTAAACAGAACCCGTGATAAATCACGGGCACCGCCCTGATTTGGTCAAATTCGGTCATTTAGGGGTCCAAATTAGCGTTTTTTCATTTTTGGTAATATTTATTTCTCTAATTAGGAGGTCAAATAAAACCCGATTTGAGTGAATCTTTTTGCTGAGTCTTTATTTTGTTTAGAACTTTAATTTAGGATTGTTTTTGAGATTTTTGCTATTTTTGGCAAAATTATGTTTTTTTAGCTATTTATACCCGGCTTGTGGGTAAATTTTAGCAGACTTTGATTATTGAATATTTCAGAACACTAGAGAGCTTCGTGCCCTAGTTCTTTTACCCTTTTCTTTGTTGATTCCGCTGTGTACCCACGCTCGGTGATTTTACCCGGCGTCACAAAGTATGGACTTTGGTGGAACCACCTGAATGGGTAGGACCCATAGGTTGCAAGTAGGTTATGAGGAAACCAACATGGATGGTAATATGATTACTTTTAAGGGACAACTGGTTTGTAAGGATTTCATGTGAGTTCATAGTATAGACTATGACGAAATCTTTCCCAGTTGTGATGCTTAAATCCATTCGCATCCTGCTTGTAGCAATCTGTTTACAGATTGAGTCAAGCTTCTTGGAGATTGGATTCTTCGAATTTATGATGCAATCAAAGGAGTTTGGTTCCATCAAAAATTGAAGATGATACTTGTGTCCACAAGAAGGTTAGTGGGAGCACAGTTATTTTTCTGGTCTTGTATGTAGAGACATACTAATCATTGGGAATAATGTCTCTACTCTGCAATCTATTAAAGATTGGCTAGAGAAATTGATTTCCAATAATTGACTTAGGCGAGACAATTTATAAAATCTATGGAGATAGATCAAAGTAATTGTTCATCCTGAGTCAAGGTACATATATTGACAAGGTGTTGAAATGGTTCAACGTGAAAAGAATATTGATTCTTACCCATGTCACATGGAATTAGTCTTTAGAAGGCTAATTGTCTTACCAATTAGATTGGGAATGGACCGTATGAATTAGATTCACGAGATACGCCATGAGATGTACTAGGCCAGACGTGTCATAAAGCATGACACAAAGATGCCAATCAAATCCAAGTGAGGTGTCACTTGATAATTATCAAGATTATCCTTAAGTACTTGAGAAGGAATAAAGGATGAACTCTTGATTAATGGAGGATAGGAAATGTTTACTGTAAGGGTTTACAGTGATGAGAATTTCCATCTGACAAAGAAGATTTCAGAATATAGTCGAGTTTTATGTTTTGTGCTAGAGGGAGTGACTGTGAGCTGGAAAGGTTCCAGGCAAGATTCAGTCACTGATTCTAACATAGAGGACTGAGTAAATTAATGCATAAGATGCATTTATTCAGAATATTCAATCTCAATCAAATTGTTGATAAAGGAGATGTGAATATTTGCAAGGTGCCAGCATATGTCTCGCCCCTACGCAGTGTAAGCGTGGAGGACCGCGCTAGATCAATAGGCATATGATGCAGGAGATTGACTCTAGTGCAAGTGGGAGACTGTTGGAATTGTACCCTAGAGGCAATCAATTAATTGTGACAAATATATGGATTTACGATTCATTATGTTATCGATATGGAGATATGCTAACATGAATGAAGTCCTTATAATATAAGGTGTTATATTCCTAAATATCCCTAGTCAATTATAATGATTAATGGGACAATCATCTATAGACTAGTATGGGGTTGGATTGATATGGAGATATCACGATCCAACACATGGGTATGCATTAGGAGTAATGGCATACTGGATGACCCACGACGAAAAGGATACATTAGATTATGTGAAGTCACAATCGCTTTTCGTAGTGCTAATATTATTGCAATCCTTGGACTTGAAGTCACTAGATACTCTAGTTGTGAAATATTGCGCTTTGATGTTATCAAACGTTACACCGTAACTGGGTAATCATAAAGGTGGCTATCGGGCGTGATAGGAAGCAAGCTTAGAGATCGTAGTGATGTAGATAGGATTTGTCCCTCCCACATAATGGGGGTAAATATCCACGGCCACTCGAGGGATGAGGCTTATTGAATGTCTGGCCAGACTCAGATAAATTAATATAGAGATATTAATGTTATCTGCAAGTATAAGCATATTCCCAGGATCGAGGAACTATGGATTGGATATACGAGTGTGACTATTTATGTCTCGTGTCCAATCCGGATATGGAGACAAAGGGATAATGCAATATGATATATTGGGCACAAAGGTTTGTCGGGATCACTGACTATTTCTATTGGTTGGGTGGCATGGATGTGTTGCTAGACACCGCTCCATGTTAGTAATAGTTACTACCAACTATATAGAAACCTATGGGGTCACACGTCAAATAGAGTAGAGCTAGATTTGGGATTAATTAATATGGATTAATTAATGGAAGGATCATTTTGCAACACCTTGCAAACTTAGTAGGACTAATTTGCAAGGAAGGGAATAATTCTAGTTCATCTAGAATTAGCAAACTCTGATATGGAAACAACAAGGAGTTGTTGGAGTATATATATGAGAGGCTCTAGCTCCCTTCCCACTTGATGAGTTATTATTAGTCATAACACAAAAGTGGGAGAGAGAAAAAGAGAGAGCAAGACAAGGAGCTAGGGCCGAAACCCTAGCCACCCGTCCGCCCCTCTACCCGACGGCAAAGAGAGGCCGCCCCTCTCTTGTGCCTTTGGTGATTTGTTGCTTTGATCTTCATCCCTCTTCCTCCAAGGTTCAAGCTAGCACTTGATTGAAGGAAGAATCTAGATCTCACCTCTAGACGTGGATCAACCGTAGAGACGAGGACATCATTCTTCGTGTGATCTCACAAATCAAAAGGTACACATCTTCTATGTCCTTGATCATGTTATGATGTCTCTTCCTGTGATCCTTGGTGGGCTTTGAGTAGGATTAATTTTGTTATTCCGCTGCGTTACCTACGTCAAAACCCAACACTTTCCGTGACATTCGCACCACTTCGGGTCCCTCACCATCTCCCTGGAGGGTGCCTTTTCGAGCGGCGGCAGGACACCGTCCTTACGCCATTGTCTGCAAAGGTCGCTTGCTTCTTCCACCGAACATGGCAGAGGTGGTGCATCAAAGTTCACTACCTTTGGCTGCTTTTGGGGCGAGACCGTATTCACTTCAGCTTCACGTCCCCTCTTATAGCTGAATCTCCCGATTTTGAAAGTAGTACCGCCCGAGGATCGCTCAGGGGCGCTCCTCTTTTTCTGCCTTTCCACTATAGGCTCGATATTCTTCGTGCATTCGATTAGCTTTGAAAATGTAGGTGTTTGCAGGTTGATAAGCATACCTTTATACTCGTCTCGCATGCATTGCAGGCATATCTCCACGAGTCTGCTTTCGAGTAGCACATCTTTGCATTCCAAGGATTTGGCTCTGAACTTCTTGATGAATGTTATCCCATCCTCCTCGTGCTTCTGATACATCCGCGAGAGATGGATCATCGTCACCTTTTCCTCCATCTGGAAGAACTTGGTGTAAAACTTCTGGACCATGTCGTCCCAAGTCTTCACGGATCCGGCTTCCAGCGTCCGGTACCACTTGTAAGCCACGTTCCCCAAGGATTTCGGGAATTCGCGCATCAGCAGTTTAGGATCAGCCCCATACGGCCCTATCACATCAATGAAGCGCATGACATGCTCATGGGCGTTCCCATTGACGTCTTCGAACTTGTACCATTTAGGGGCCTTGTACCCAGCAGGGTTAGGCATGAGATAGATCTCTCGTGGGATAGGTGGATCGTTGTCAAGCTTCGGGATGATGGTATCCGCGAACGATTGGTGAGCCAGAATAGTGTCTATGCGCCGTTGCAGCGACGTCATACACTCCGGAGCATTTCCCTCCGCAGTGGGAGGAGGGGTCGCCGTAGGCGGAGGCGACACATATGTCGCAGGAGGACTAGGGACATATTGTGAATTCACGTTAACCCAGACTGCCGTTGGAGGAGGCAAGGGATACTGTGAGGCCGGAATAGATACCAAAGCCGGAGGCTGAGGAGTGTGAGCAGCGAGAGGCAACATTTGAGCTGACCCCTGAATTGAGGGTTGCCGTGTGGCCGCCGGTGGAGTTTGCAGGTTAGGGTTGGGTGGTGTGGTTGTCACTCCCAATACTTGAGTGGTGGAGGCTCCTCCTCCCTGAGAGACGGCGGTGGCTGGTGGGGGGTTTGGAACAAGATTCCCCAAGACAACCATGATCCGTTCTAGCTGCGCAGATTGAGCTTTGAGAGTCTTCGCCTGACTCTGGATGGTGGCGTCCAAGGCTTCCAGCGTCGGAGCTTCACCGGCGGCTGTAGGAGTACGGCGCGTCTCCTCTCCCGAGGTGGTTTCCGTGGAAGGCGATCTGTTACTGACATCATCCTCATGAGACATGGTTGCTTGCAATGGTAAGTTCACGTCGGGTTCACCAAAATGTGCACAAGAGAATCCTGCAGAGAGAACTTCGTGTACACCAAAGGCAGAGAATAGAAAATGGCACAGGAGGTGTTGGGTTGTGTGTAGGGAGAGAGTATGGCAGTAGTAATGTCTGAGAGAGAGACAGAGGTTTGGCAGAGCTTCCGCGTTTGTCTGGTGTGCCTCTCTTGTATGGAAGGGTTAACGTCCTATATATATAACGGAGAATGTGACCGTTGTAGTGTTGGAATAGATGCCCTAGAGGCAATCTAGTTTAGTATGAATTTGTAATTGGCTAGAAATTCATTTATTATTTATTGGATATTTAATATAATGAAGTCCTTAGATTTACAATTGTGTTGTTTATCTTAAATATCCCTAGTCAAGTATAATGATTAAATGGGACAATCATCTATAGACTAGTATGGGGTTGGATTGATATGGAGATATCACGATCCAACACATAGGTGTGCATTATGGAATGTTGCACTGGATTGACCCATTACCGAGAAGGCTACATACATGTTATGTTGAGTCACAAGTGCTTCTCGGGTACAATGGTATTGTCATCCTTAGACTTGAAGTCACTAGATATTCTAGTTGTGGATCATTGTGATCTTGGTAGCGTTAAACGCTATACCGTAACTGGGTAGTTATAAAGGCGTGTACTGGATACAATGAGAAGCAAGCTTAGAGATCGTAGTGGACGTAGAGAGGATTTGCCCCTCCCACATAACGGGAACAAATATCCAAGGCCACTCGAGGATAGTGCTTATAGAATGTCTGGCCAGACTCAAATAAATCAATATATGGGATATTGATGTTATTTGCACGAATAAGGCTATTCCATGGATCGAGAAACTAGGGATTGGATATACGAGTGTGACTTGTATGTCTCGTGTCCAATCCGGATATGGAGGCAAAGGGATGAGACAATTACTTGTACAAGGTTGTCTAGATGACTATTCTATTAGTTGGCTAGAATGGATGTTTTGCTAGAAACCGCTCCATATTAGCAAAGAGTTGCTACCAACTAGATAGAACCTATGGGGTCACACGATATATAGAGTTGTACTAGATTGTGGAATTAATTAATTGGATTAATTAATTAGAAGGATCACTTTGCAAACCCTTGCAAACTTAGTAGGGACTAATTTGCAAGGAAGGGACTAAATTGAATTCTAGTAGGACTAGAATAAGTCCTTTAGGTAGTTAACAAGGAGTTGTTGGACTATATAAAGGACCCTCCTCCTTCCTTCCCTACACCACACTTTATGCTCTAGAGAGAACATAACAAGAGTAGGAGAGAACAAAGGAGAGAGAGAGCAAGCAAAGAGGGACGCCGCCCCCTTTGCCGCCGCCCCTTGTCCCCGACGCCACAAAGGGCCGAGCCCCTTTTTGGTGCCTCGTTTTGCGTGATTCCTTCACCCTCCTTTCAATCCGGGCTAGCACCAAGGTGATTGGAGATCTAGGAACAACTCTAGGCGTGGATCAACTATAGAGAACGTGACACTATTCGCGTTTGAAGTCATCAAGGAGAACCCAAAGGTGTGTTTATGATTTCTTACCTTCACTATCGTTATGCATCTAGACTTGTGATCCTTGGAGGGTTTTGCATGGTTGTTTGTTTGATTATGCTTCCGTTTGCGCGATCCATGAATCAAAACCCTACAGTGGTATCAGAGCCACAGGTCATAGAGCATAAACGTAGTTTATGTGTTACATTCTTGTTGTTTTACACCTTAATTTGTTGTTTATCGCGTAAAACAAGACAAATCAAGCATTGGATGCAATTTGTCAAAGAATTAATCATAACAAGACCCAATTATTGCATTGGATGCATGAATTGGTGAGTTTGAGAAATTTTAGGATCTTAGATCTAGGGTTTGGGCATCCTTGGGGAAGAAGAAGTTCTCCCACAACAAGGAAACAACCAAACTTGGGCTCCAAGCAAGGAGGTTGTTTTCGAAACAACCTCCACAAGGAGGTTCGGCCCCCTAGGGAGCCGCCCCCCTTGCTTGCCGCCCAAGCTTGGCGCCCTAAGGGGGCGGGCGGCCCTAACCCGCGGGCCTAGCTTGCGGGTTTTGGGCCGGGCCGGCCCTAGGGCTTTATGGTTCACTTATTTGGGCCCGGGCAATTGGATTGTTGGGCCCATGGACCGTTTTAACCCTAGAAATCCTAAAATCAATTAAAATTGACCAAGCGCGTTAAAATTGGATTTTAACTGTTTATGTGCAAATCGCATGGTGATTGGATATGGCCTTAGGATGTGGTTTGATGTGGATGTTTAATTTTGTGGTTTGGTTTTACGGCCTGCGAGCTGATCAATTAATTGTAATAATTAATTAGGGTTTTATGGCCTGCGTGCCATTTTTTTCTCAACTTATGAGATTTATTTTATTTAGTATAGATGTTAGCTAGTGCTAGATAAAGTAGATTGTTAGCCAAGATTGGAGAAAAGAAGCCCAAAGCCAAAGGAGCCACAAAAGACGGAGCATGGAGCATGGAGCACACCACATGACTATGAAGGATGGACCAAAAGATCAAGACGCATGGAGATGTGTTTGTTTAGGGTTCATAGATAATTCCATTGGCTTGGAATTATCTTAGTCTAGAAAAGGCCATATCCACATCACGTTTAATTTCTGTTTTGTGGTTGTTTATTTATTGTCTTATTATTTGTGTGGTTGGTGTATGGATGATGCATGCAATTAGGATAATAAGAGTATTAGACAACCCAAATCTATTATTTGGAGTTGTGCCCAAACCCAAATAGATAGATTAGTTGATATTGATCAACAAAATAATTAAAACTTGTGAAAAATCCCTCAAATTTTAAAATATTGTGTTCTTGCCTTCTCGTTATTTAAACACTCATTATCATCATTATTTATCGAGTTCGTGCGTGCCAAAGCATGGCGACTTGGTTCATAATGATGGAATGCGATGGCACGTAACAATGTGCAATTGTTTAGATAAGAGGTTGAACACAACTAGGCTATTAATTTGATTAAGAAACCTAGAGGCAATCAATTGGGATTATCCATAAGGATGGATAAATAAGGAGTTATTTGCCCGATTGAACCAAGAGTTGCATATGGGATGCAATTGGAATTGTTCCTACCTAAGAAGTAATCGAATTATGGGTGACTTGCCAAAGCAAGCTCATAAGGAGATGAAAAAGATGGATCTTGGCCCACTAGAAAATATAAGGATATTTTCCGCATTAATATCTTGAGGGTTATTAATCCGTAGTAAAATAGTGGGAGCTATATTTAATAAACTAGCCATTATTAAATATAGTCAAAAATTCACAAATACTAAAACTTGCGTATTTTCCTTTTGTAGAATTCCAAATGGCAAACAACTCATCGAGTTCACAACATTCCCTACGATCTGTCCTTGAGAAGGACAAGCTCTCAGGAACCAACTTTCTCGATTGGTACAGAAACTTGAGAATTGTTCTCAAGCAAGAAAAGAAGCTGTACGCAATAGAGGAGCAAGTTCCAGAAGGTCCAGAGAATCAGACACCTGCTGCCTTAAAGGCGTATCAAAAGCGTGTTGATGACGCTAATGATGCGGCCTGCCTAATGCTTTGCACCATGACCTCTGAGCTTCAGAAGCAACATGAGAACATGAATGCTGTCGATATGATCGAACATCTAAAGCAGCTCTTCCAAGAGCAGGCGAGGGTAGAGAGGTATGAGGTCTCAAAGGCACTGTTCAAATGTCATCTGGCAGAAGGGAACCCGGTGGGACCCCACGTACTCCGAATGATCGGGTACTTGGAGAATCTCGCCCGGCTTGGGTTCCCGGTCGGCCAAGAGTTGGCAACCGATCTCGTGTTGCAATCGTTGCCCGAGAGTTATGGACAATTCATTATGAACTATAACATGAACGAGATCGTTAAACCACTGCCAGATTTGCTCAACATGTTGAGGACGGCTGAACAGAGCATCAACAAGGGTAAGGGCAAGGCCATTATGATGGTGCATAAAGGAAAGGGTAAAAAGTTTGCCTCTTCCTCCAAGGGCAAAGGCAAGTCAGTTGCTAAGTCCAAGGAACAAGCCCTTAAACCTGTTGGTGGCATTGCCAAGGTCGTGACTAAGGGTGAATGTCACTACTGTAGTCAACCTGGACACTGGAGGAGGAACTGCCCAAAATATCTGGAAGACAAGAGGCTTGGAATAGTGATTCCACCACCACCAGGTATTTTTGTTGTAGATGTCAATTTAACTGTCTCTACATCATGGGTATTAGATACTGGATGTGGATCTCATATTTGTCGAAATATGCAGGATCTAAAGAGAAGTAAAAGATTGGCTAAAGGGGAGGTAGATCTGCGCGTTGGGAATGGAGCAAAGGTTGCTGCGTTGGCCATAGGCGTTTGCGAGCTATCTCTGCCTTCAGGATTAGTTTTAGAATTAAATAATTGCTATTTTGTGCCTGCTATGAGCAGAAACATTATTTCTATTTCTTGTTTGGACAAGGAAGGTTTTATTATTTCAATAAAGAACAATTGTTGTTCCTTTTATTTGAATAATATTCACTATTTTAGTGCGCAATTATTTAATGGACTTTATGTCCTTGATCTAAGTAATCCTGTCTACAACATTAATACCAAGCGGATTAAAATAAATGATTTAAATCCTGCTTATTTATGGCATTGTCGTTTAGGCCACATAAATGAGAAACGTGTATCTAGACTCCATAAGGATGGATTGCTAGAGTCATTTGATTTTGAATCATATGAGACATGTGAGGCTTGTTTATTAGGAAAAATGACAAAGTCCCCTTTCAATAAGAAAGGTGAGAGGACTAGTGAGCAATTGGCACTCATACATACCGATGTGTGTGGGCCATTTGCCACGCCTGCCAGGGGTGGTTATGTCTACTTCATTACGTTTACTGATGATTACAGTAGATATGGATTTGTGTACCTTATGAGGGCAAAATCCGAATCCTTTGAAGTGTTCAAAGAATTCAAGAATGAAGTAGAGAAGCAACTTGGCAAAAGTATCAAGGCTCTACGATCGGATCGTGGAGGAGAATACTTAAGCCAAGAGTTTGACGACTATCTTAGAGAGTGTGGGATCGTGTCCCAACTCACTCCACCCGGAACGCCACAATGGAATGGCGTGTCCGAGAGGAGGAATCGAACCCTATTGGATATGGTTCGGTCTATGATGTGTCAAACCGATCTTCCATTATCGTTTTGGGGCCACGCTCTATTAAGTGCAGCTTTCACCATTAACCGTGTTCCATCTAAATCAGTCATGAAGACACCATATGAGATGTGGAGTGGGAGGCGTCCCACACTGTCGTTCATGAGGATTTGGGGCTGCGATGTCTATGTAAAACGTTTACAATCAGACAAGCTAGGGCCTAAATCGGATAAGTGTAAATTTGTGGGGTACCCTAAGGAAACTAAGGGATACTACTTCTACAATCCAACCGAGAACAAAGTGTTTGTTGCTCGGACCGGCGTGTTTCTAGAAAGAGAGTTTGTCTCTAAAGAAGCAAGTGGGAGGAATGTAGAACTTGAAGAAGTTCAAGAACCACAAATCACAGAACCGATTATGGAACATGAACAGGAATCACAAGCAGTTGTGGATCCACCTGTTCAGGTAACACAAGAGCTTCGTAGATCTAGTAGAGTGCGCCAGGAACCCGAGAGGTACGGACTTCTCGTAACTGATTCCGGTGACACAATGCTCATAGATGATGAGCCTACTACCTATGAGGAGGCCATGAATGGCCCAGACTCGCAGAAGTGGCTTGAGGCCATGAGATCCGAGATGGAATCCATGTATACCAACAAAGTATGGACTTTGGTGGAACCACCTGATGGGGCACGGCCCATAGGGTGCAAGTGGGTCTTCAAGAAGAAGATCGACATGGATGGTAATGTGATTACCTATAAGGGCCGATTGGTGGCTAAAGGATTCAGACAGATTCATGGTATTGACTATGATGAAACCTTTTCACCAGTCGCAATGACCAAATCCATCCGAATCCTACTTGCAATTGCAGCATACTACGACTATGAGATTTGGCAGATGGATGTCAAAACAGCATTCCTTTATGGGAATCTCCTCGAGGACGTGTATATGATACAGCCGGAGGGTTTTGAGGATCCAAAGCAAGCCAACAAAGTCTGTAAACTGCAACGATCCATTTATGGATTGAAGCAAGCTTGTAGGAGTTGGAATCGACGTTTTGATGAAGTGGTCAAAGAGTTTGGCTTCATCAGAAACGAAGATGAGTCTTGTGTCTACAAGAAGGTTAGTGGGAGCTCTGTAGCTTTTCTGGTCTTGTATGTGGATGACATACTGCTCATTGGAAACGACATTCCCATGCTGCAATCTGTGAAAGATTGGCTAGGAAAGTGTTTCTCAATGAAAGACTTAGGAGAAGCAGCCTATATACTCGGTATAAAGATCTATAGAGATAGATCTAAGAGGTTGCTAGGCCTAAGTCAAAGTACATATATTGACAAGGTGTTGAAACGGTTCAACATGCAAGATTCAAAGAAGGGATTCTTGCCCATGTCACATGGAATCACTCTTTCGAAGAGTGGTTGTCCTTCCAATGAGATTGAGAAGGAACGCATGAGTAGGATTCCCTATGCCTCGGCCATAGGATCCATCATGTACGCCATGTTATGTACTAGACCAGATGTGTCATATGCCTTGAGTATGACAAGCAGATACCAATCCAATCCGGGTGAGAGTCACTGGATTGCAGTCAAGAACATCCTAAAGTACTTGAGAAGAACTAAGGATGCTTTCTTGATGTTTGGCGGTGAGGAAGAGTTGCGTGTAAGGGGTTACACTGATGCAAGCTTCCAAACTGATAGAGATGACTTTAGATCACAGTCGGGATATGTGTTTTGCCTGAATGGAGCAGCGGTGAGCTGGAAGAGTTCCAAGCAAGAGACGGTAGCTGATTCTACAACAGAGGCTGAGTACATTGCTGCGAATGGCGCAGCAAAGGAGGCTGTTTGGATCAGAAAGTTTGTTTCTGAACTTGGTGTGGTCCCTAGCATTGCGGATCCAGTGGAGTTGTTCTGTGACAACACTGGGGCGATCGCGCAATCAAAGGAACCCAGGTCGCACCAGAAGTCCAAGCATGTGCTCAGGAAGTTTCATCTGATTCGAGATATTATCGATAGAGGAGACGTTCGGATATGCAAGATTCCTACAGATGATAATCTGTCAGACCCGCTTACAAAACCTCTCACGCAGTGGAAGCATGAGGGGCACACTAGGAGTATGGGCATACGAGATGCGCCAGATTGGCTCTAGTGCAAGTGGGAGACTGTTGGAATAGATGCCCTAGAGGCAATCTAGTTTAGTATGAATTTGTAATTGGCTAGAAATTCATTTATTATTTATTGGATATTTAATATAATGAAGTCCTTAGATTTACAATTGTGTTGTTTATCTTAAATATCCCTAGTCAAGTATAATGATTAAATGGGACAATCATCTATAGACTAGTATGGGGTTGGATTGATATGGAGATATCACGATCCAACACATAGGTGTGCATTATGGAATGTTGCACTGGATTGACCCATTACCGAGAAGGCTACATACATGTTATGTTGAGTCACAAGTGCTTCTCGGGTACAATGGTATTGTCATCCTTAGACTTGAAGTCACTAGATATTCTAGTTGTGGATCATTGTGATCTTGGTAGCGTTAAACGCTATACCGTAACTGGGTAGTTATAAAGGCGTGTACTGGATACAATGAGAAGCAAGCTTAGAGATCGTAGTGGACGTAGAGAGGATTTGCCCCTCCCACATAACGGGAACAAATATCCAAGGCCACTCGAGGATAGTGCTTATAGAATGTCTGGCCAGACTCAAATAAATCAATATATGGGATATTGATGTTATTTGCACGAATAAGGCTATTCCATGGATCGAGAAACTAGGGATTGGATATACGAGTGTGACTTGTATGTCTCGTGTCCAATCCGGATATGGAGGCAAAGGGATGAGACAATTACTTGTACAAGGTTGTCTAGATGACTATTCTATTAGTTGGCTAGAATGGATGTTTTGCTAGAAACCGCTCCATATTAGCAAAGAGTTGCTACCAACTAGATAGAACCTATGGGGTCACACGCTATATAGAGTTGTACTAGATTGTGGAATTAATTAATTGGATTAATTAATTAGAAGGATCACTTTGCAAACCCTTGCAAACTTAGTAGGGACTAATTTGCAAGGAAGGGACTAAATTGAATTCTAGTAGGACTAGAATAAGTCCTTTAGGTAGTTAACAAGGAGTTGTTGGACTATATAAAGGACCCTCCTCCTTCCTTCCCTACACCACACTTTATGCTCTAGAGAGAACATAACAAGAGTAGGAGAGAACAAAGGAGAGAGAGAGCAAGCAAAGAGGGACGCCGCCCCCTTTGCCGCCGCCCCTTGTCCCCGACGCCACAAAGGGCCGAGCCCCTTTTTGGTGCCTCGTTTTGCGTGATTCCTTCACCCTCCTTTCAATCCGGGCTAGCACCAAGGTGATTGGAGATCTAGGAACAACTCTAGGCGTGGATCAACTATAGAGAACGTGACACTATTCGCGTTTGAAGTCATCAAGGAGAACCCAAAGGTGTGTTTATGATTTCTTACCTTCACTATCGTTATGCATCTAGACTTGTGATCCTTGGAGGGTTTTGCATGGTTGTTTGTTTGATTATGCTTCCGTTTGCGCGATCCATGAATCAAAACCCTACATGTAGTGTGGTTAATGCGCCCATCAATGGCAGCTTAATTAGCTTAACCACAACGGCACGTTCGTCCGCGTATATAGGGACCGTTACAGCACGTTATGCGCGAATACTGAAACCGTTATGGGGTTGACCGGGTTCGACCGGATTGACCGGGTTTATGGAGCTCGTGCCATAAATCTCTCAAAAGCAGCTACTAAAGGTCGCGCGCGAGCTTGGCTCGCACGCGATAGGACTTACTCTAGCCTCCAAACCACTAAGTCCCTACAAGTCCCGTGCGGTGGTATGCGAGGGCCCTGTCTCGCAGCCCCCACGCGGATCAGCGCGGCTGGTGATCCAGTGTGTGTGGAGCACAATATGGTGTGCTAGATGATTGCCACGTGGCCAAGATCTGTCTACTCAGAAAGCACTATCTACACCAGTTTATCTATTTAAAGCATTATGACCCCCCATCTTATTCAATCAAACAATAAACAAACCAGTCTTTTCCTTTATCCCTTTTACTTATCGTGTTTGTGTGCGTGTGTGTATGGCCGATCGTTACCGGACGGTAACATTGGGCTCCAACGGGGTAGAGGCAACCTTCGAATCATTCAATCCTACACCAGCAATAACATCAGAGGAATACTTGGCATGAGAGAGAGAGAGTATCCACTGCCATCAGAAGTAACCTCAAGTCTCAAGAAGAGGCCTCAAGTCTTTCATCTCAAAATCACGATTAAGAGACACTTTTAGTTCAATGATACCAACACATTCATCCCCTGCTATGATCATGTCATCAACATAGATCAACAGAAGAGTAATTCCACGATCCGTATGACGGATGAACAGAGCAGAGTCATATGAACTAGAATATAAGCCAAGCTGGAGTACTGTAGAACAAAACTTATCAAACCAAGCCCGTGGAGCTTGCTCAAGTCCATAGAGAGCTAGACGAAGGCGGCATACCTGTGATATGGGAACCTCAAGACCAGGTGGTGGTTGCATGTACACCTCCTCCGTGAGATCACCATTAAGAAATGCATTCTTAACATCCATATGTAACAAAGTCCAACACCTCTGAGCAGCTACGACTATTAGAGTGCGTACTGTCGTGAGTCGAGCCACTGGAGCAAAATTCTCTTCATAATCAATACCATATTCATGTGTGAACCCGCTAGCCATCAAGCGAGCTTTATATCTCTCAACACTACCATCAGAACGAGTCTTAATCTTATATATCCATCTGCACCCAACTGTCTTCTTACCGGGCGGTCACGAAACAAGATCCCAAGTGTTGGTTTTTGCTAAAGCATCTAACTCGTCCTCCATTGCCTTTACCCAACATGGATCAGACTTTGCTTCTCTATATGATTGAGGCTCATGCTGTTTCATAATAGTACTCATAACAAAATCACTAAACCGTGCATGAATTTTCTTCTCTCTGGTTGATCGATGTAGTTCCACATCCTCACTTGGATGGGCAACATGATTATCCACAAAAGGCTCATGATTATTCATTTGTGGCTCGTCTAAGGATTCATTATCATCAGCATAAACATCAACATGCTCAATCAACGTGGTTGTAGATCCGTTAGATGGAGAAGCTATCTCGGGAGTTGGAGCCGGTGATGTAGGGTTGTCATGTAAGAGCTCAGACAGAATTGGTGAGGGTTCCTCAGAGAAAAAAATCATATGAGGGATCAATGAAGACATGATTATCAACCAATGTGGATAAGTGAAAAGAAGAGACACTTGAGAACATTTTATGCTCCCATACGATAAATTGAAGGGGTGTACAGTAGATAGAAATACATGATCAATACTCTAGAAGAGGGGGGGGGGGGGTTGATTAGAGTATGCAAGATTTGGGCGGTCTCAAAGCGACCAAACTGGTTCCGTATGGATGGAACCGATGTATTGCCAATCTAAGTAATTATCTGAGCATTGACTGTATCCCATTCTTCTTGAATGTCGTGTATGTTTGCTTCATTGGTTGAGACATTGTTGGATTTAGTTGAGGTTGGTCTTTCACATATATGATGGTTATCCCATTTTAAGTGTTTTCTTTTGTTGAAATGGGGATTTTCAAACAGGTTTTCGTACGAGCAAAAGGTTACTCTATAAATTTTTTGGATACGATTTTTCAAAATGTTATTTCTTCAGTTCACACTGAAATGGTTGTAGGTAAGAAATGGTTGTTTCATAATTTTAGATACAATTTTGGTCATTTCTAAAAACATTGAAAGATGCAATTGTGAAAGGGAGGGTTTGGTTAATTTTGAAGGCAATTTGAGACAGAGAAAGGAAAAAGAAGTTGAAATGAATTTATATAAAGCTGTAAGATGCCTACGGTTCTCAGTTTCTTGCTTACTCGATTTCTTTCCTTTTAACTGAACCAGTCCCGATTGTTTGTTTTTTTCACTTTTGGCTGGTGTTCAAACGACGTTTGTTTCAGACTCTCGGTGGTAGTAAAGTTCTCAACGTCTGATGAAAAATTCTTCTATCCTTTTCACGTTATGTTTCAAAAGGATACCTTGTTTAAGGGCGATAAAATGTGAGTTTATGTTATGTTTCACAAGGCTTCCTTGGTAAAGGCTCTGCAAAAACTGCCTATTTGGGATTTTGGCGAAATGAATTAAGGTAGCCCATTACCTCGCTGTATTTTAAATTTTCATTAATACACTAGTCAAGTTAAACTTCTATTGCGCATGCGAGGTTATAATATCATATATTATTGCCACCAAGTCTGGATTACACAAAACTTCAATCTATAATATGTTTATATATAAAATTACATAAAATATGTAATTTATCTGTGCGATCTCACGGTGCTCTTATATTTATTAAGAATATATCGCTCCAGCTCTCGCTCTAGGTGACTTAGATAAGGCATTCAGTTCTTTGGCCAATTTGCGAGCAACTGAAATGGCTTCGCTGTGGGAATGCTACTGTTGGAATTGTGTGTGAGCAACTACTGGCCAACTTCCTTCAAAGAATGAGAATAGGTTCCACAAAATGAGTGTTGTCTGGAGAATAATAAAGCTTGACAAACTCAATATAACTAGTTTTAAGAAATCCAATGTGAACACTTTATATCACACCTCAGCTGAAGGAGTTCTAAGAGCTAAGGCATCAGTGATCAGACGAATTTCAAAGCACCATAGCCAAATTACAAAATACGTGACAAGATACTGCTTTGTATTTCCAGTATTGTCCAAGTCTTAAGGAGGCATAAAATCACCTGCTAAACCCCTGTGATATACATGGAAAACAATGCCAACACATTGTTAAGGGCAAGTAAAAATCAGATAAAGTTGTTAATCCAAATTCATATTCACTTAGACAGAAAGACTACAAGTATACGAGAAATGCTTTTTAGCACAAACTTTAAGTTGTGTTGAATGTTCATGTTTATAGATCACTGAATAAGATGTCCTTTTAAAGAGTAACACCTATACAAGCATTTTTGTTTCGGGATTCAGGTATGTATAGAGAATTTTTAAGTTAACACCAACTCCATCTAATTATTAGTCTTAGAACAAAGGCCAGAAGAATCAGCTAAGAAACTTGTTAGGTGTCTTGAATTGAAAGCAAAGGAAACAAATTAAAGTCAAATGTGGATTTGGAAACAGAAAGGTCAGCAAAGAAAGGTCAAAGGAGGCTAACAAGTTTGGAAATAGATGAGGCAGTGGCGTGGTGGGCAATTTCACAGCCCACTACTCACTGCCTATTTAAAGGGCTGTCTTCTTTGTTTGTAATGCATAACACACAGAGGGTACACTCACGGGTTTGAGAGCATTAGACATAGACAATTTTTTAGTGCTAGTTTTTTTGTGTACTTGTGCGTTATCGGGTTGTACCGGGTGGGTTTCTCTCTATAAAATCGGGGTTTTGGGTTGTGGAGGTAGCTAGCTAATAACTAGTGAACCACGTTAATACTTGTGTTCCTGTCTCATCATTATTATCATCGTTCTAAGCTAGGTCCATATCATAACAAACTGGTATCAGAGCCTGGTTAGGGGAATTGCCAGTTTTAACAAACTGGTATCAGAGCTTGGGTTGTGGTGTTCCAAGATCAAGGTGGAGCTACAGGGCTAGGGTTTCACAATCCGTGAAATTCATAGCTACAGTTTCGCGATCAAGGTGGAGCACGGGTTTGGGGGTTACGGATCTTGAAAAGGAGCTGCAGAGAAGATGACCGGAGGTATGACCAAGATCGACAAGTTCACGGGGAGAAACAACTTCAGTCTTTGGCAGATCAAGATACGTGCTTTGTTGAAGCAGCAAGGCCTGTGGTTGCCATTGGCGGAAGATAAAGAGGGAGCTTCTACAACCACCACCGCTGAGTTTGAGTCTCAGCAAGAGGGGATGCGACATAAGGATGCATATGGGGGTTCAGACAGTCAGAGTTGTGGCGCAATGGCGGCGGCCAAGGGAAGCTACGATGATGTCTGTTCAAACAGTAGAGAAAAGAGACACCGGTGGACGAAGGATGAAATCAGGATCTGCAGGTTTGGCTGCTGGTGGAGAGTACTTCGGAGGATGGTCTAGTTCTCTAGTCCCCGTTGGGAGGCATGGAATCCGTGCTCTTGACGAGGAGGCGGATTTGGCATGGGGGAGTCTCTGACGAGGGACACGACACGTGTGAGACGTGCAAGGGGGCGCGTATGAGGCGCACAAGGGGGCGATATTGCAGGAATTCGGTGGGAATTGGAGCAATTTCGCGAAACGTTGTAGGAATTCGTTGGGAATTGGAGCAACGTGTTGGGGGGTTTTGTTGTAGGGACTCGGTGGGAGTCGGAACAACAAACGATTTTGTTGTAGGAACACAGTGGGAGTTAGAACAACAAACGGGGGATTCGATTGCAGGAACTTGGCCGTAGTTGGAGCATCGATATGGTTCGATTGCAGGAACTAGACGGGGGTTGGAGCATCGCTGGGGACACTCGTTGCAGGCTTGGCAAAGTTGGAGCAACTTGTGACGTGAGGATTTCGCATACAACTGCGAAACGTTTGAAGTTTATTATTGGAGAGAAGCAACGGTTCAGGTTCGGGTTGCTGAGACGATTCAAGACAAGGTGGAGATTTGTTAGGTGTCTTGAATTGAAAGCAAAGGAAACAAATTAAAGTCAAAGGTGGATTTGGAAACAAAAAGGTCAGCAAAGAAAGGTCAAAGGAGGCTAACTAGTTTGGAAATAGATGAGGCAGTGGCGTGGTGGGCAATTTCACAGACCACTACTCACTGCCTAATTAAAGGGCTGTCTTCTTTGTTTGTAATGCATAACACACAGAGGGTACACTCACGGGTTTGAGAGCATTAGACATAGGCAATTGTTTAGTGCTAGTTTTTGTGTGTACGTGTGCGTTATCGGGTTGTACCGGGTGAGTTTCTCTCTAATAAAAACGGGGTTTTGGGTCGTGGAGGTAGCTAGATAATAACTAGTGAACCACGTTAATACTTGTGTTCCCGTCTCATCATTATTATCATCGTTCTAAGCTAGGTCTAGATCATAACAAAAACTGACTTCTCAAAGAGGTAAGGTAATCATGCAGTTCATAAACATGCTATCATCAAAAGTGCGACAGTCTTGCTGCATATGACACACCGTGAATCGCTACGTTAAAGGAAGCAAATATAGAGGATGTTTAACTAACTGCGATTCATTGTTTTCATGATTTGGATATAAAATTTTCTCTTAATAAATTGAGACAAACTGAGGCTACCTTGGAGAAATGAAGATATACCATATCAAGAGCAGACCATATTGTTTCTTTTCTCTTAATAAATCGGGTTTTCAGGTTCATGGAAGTAGCTAGCACTAAAGCTAGTGAACCACGTTAATTCTTGGTGCGTTCTTGATTATTTGTTCATCATTCTTGCTCATTAACTCTAAATTATAACAAACGAGATAAGCAAAGTGAAACACTTTTTTAATACCACGGAGATAAGCAAATAGCAGTCACTGGAGCAACTACTGAAACTGCCTGCAAACGCTCGAGTCATCTAAAACAACAAAATTCTTTTGTCAGATGACGTGGCCTTGAAATGTCGCACAGTGTGATATAACAGATGGGTGCTTCTCTGATCAATTGGCAGACCGAGAAAAATACAATTGCGATAACTACAAGGTTGTCTACATATTCCCCAAGGGGTGGGGTGGGGGGGGGGGGTAGGGGGGGGGGGGGGTTGCATTCAGAAAGATTGTGAGGGGACAAATTAAATAACTTTAATTTTGCTAGGGTGTATTTATAATAAATGTTTCTAGAAACACTTTGAATTTCTTCACTGGGTATTAGAGATAAGTTTCCTATGCATGGATAACGAGCTAAAATAGAATTTCGTCAGATTTACATATGCTTTATAATTTGTAATTCATCTACACGTTTTTTCATGTAACCTTTTGTGTTTCGGTAATGGAGTATTTGACCAAGCCCAAATTATGTTCCAGCTAAATATGAACACCAAATTATGAAGTTCAAAGGATCAAATGCAGTCAATAAAAACCCATTATGTGAAGCCCAAAGGCCAAAACCATCTCTCTCCCACCAAATCAATGAAGGGTCTCTTTGTAATATGTTCTAAACTTAAGAGTATCATCTCTATTATAATCAAATCTAGTCTAGGTGCAAAATGCGACTGTTCGTATCGATGCATATAGGCCTATCTTAATCTCATAATCAATAGATAAATCTCCTTCTTTATTTGTGTGCGTTTTGTTTTCTCTCTTCATCGAGAGCCTTTTAGGTCTCTTCATGAAATGAATTTTCATGGTATCAGAGCCCCAAACTCGCTTCTTTTAATCTTACAATAGCTCAAAACACCACAAATAATCTGTTTCTCCTTTCAAATATTAATAATTGATGCATTTTCAGTTAGATAACTCCAACTATGTTCTTTAGAAACATCAACTTACTGCCATCTTCAAAAGCAAAGGGTTTTTATGTTACATATTAGAAGATATGGACCAAAACAATATTTTGGGCTTATATCTATTTAAAAGCCCACATATTTGATAGCCCAACTCTTATTTATTATTATCTCAGCCCATCTCAGTATAAAACCCTAAAATAGTCCTTTTGTTTACGTATGTTGAATAGCATCCGACCGTTGTAATGCTTAGTATTTATGTCTCTCTTCGAGAGCCTTCTAATGTATGGTGATTCATTCACCTGTATATACATCTCACATTAATACATTTCATTGCTTTCTCTCTCAATCGTCTCACCGCCTTCATCATCTGTGATACTCAAATCCTAAATCTTCTTTCATTACATCGACCGATCTACTCTGTCTCCACCGCCTTTCCTTACTGACGCGATCGAGGCTCGAACCGACACCCCAATTCTGGCATTTCAGGTATGGTTGATTTAAGATCAGGTCTTCCTTATCCAAATCAATGACTCAAACCCTTAATCTTCTTTCATTACATCGACCGATGTACTCCGTCTCAACCGCCATTCCTTATTGACGCCACCGAAGCTCGAACTGACACCCAAATCTGGCGTTTCAGTTATGGTTGATTCAAGATCAGTTGCTCCTTATCCAAATCAACGACACCTTGACTCAGTAGGCCCTTACTCATGTCACCAGTCAAAAAACTTCTAGATCTGTTTGGTTATCCTTGGAGAGAAGGTATGATTTCGTGACTCGCTCAAATTTTATGCAACTAAAACTGATATCCAAACTATTAAGAAGAGATCCGATAATATAGATACCAACCTGTAAAAGATGGAATATATTCGTAACAAATCTGTTGTGACTATAGTTTCTGTGTAACTTGATATGATCAACATCATGTTTGTAACTGCTTCAACAAATGAGACGAGTTACGATTTCTATGATCGTAGCTCATAAACTAAATGCTTAGAGGCATTAATTTATTTTAGAAAATTAGAGGCATCAAATGTCTAAAATTCTGTCCATGTAGCATTACTCTTGTTTCATTTATTGGAGTAGAGTGAGGGGAGGGGTTACAATGAAAAGAAAAGGTGGGGGGTTATGAAATCACTAATTGAGGTTTTGATTTGGGAGGTTTAACTAGCATATTAAATAGTGTAATGTGAGCTAGGAAATCATGTCATCCGGGACAAAATTTCCGAAGTCAAAAGTCATAGTTAAAAGTCAAAGTCAGCAATCAAAAATCGTTATATTTCACAAGCAATTATACACAAAAATATTAAATTACTAATGAAGGAAAAAATTCGAACCCGGGTAATGGGCAAAATTCTATATTCCTTATGGTATAGTAATCAAAATCAATATAACTGGGGGTACTAATAGAAATTGTCATATTTCAGGGAGAGGGGGGCAACTGCCACCCCTTGCCCCTACATGGGTCCGCCCCTGATGGGTATTAGTTTTAGGGAAACAGATGGGGGAAAATTAGGGGGTGTTTAATTATGGGTAATTTGCTGGTTAACATTAGAAATAAATAGGAATATCATTCCTATATTAATTTGAAAAAATAAATAGAAACTTGTGTAAATTTAGGGGATTGCCAAAAAATTAAGTAAGAAATTATGATTTAGGACCCGATTTTTTTTGAGTAACATTAGGACACTGAATTTGGAACTTAATTTCAAGGTGAGAGTTATGAAATCATTAGTTAATGTTTTGATTTGGGGGTTTAACTAGCAGATTAGAGAGAGTAATGGATGTGGGATAGTTAGGGGGTGTTTTATTATGGGTAATTAGCTGGTTAACATTATAAATAAATATGAATATCATTAAGGTAATAATTTAGAATAATAAATAAAAAATTGTGTAAATTTAGGGGATTGCCAAAAAAATTAAGTAAGAAATTATGAATTAGGACACAAAATTTAGAATTTAATTTTAAGAAACTCTACGAAGGCCCAAATAAATGTCATAAATTCAACAATCAACTCACGAGAAATGTAAAATGGCCAAATTACCCGTATTAATTATGAAGGGTATTTCATCATTCCCCTTAAACAGAGCTTGGTCCTCGAAGCTCAACCTAAAGATAAATAGTTCGTCCTCAATTTTGGAAAGAAGACATATTCAGGAACAACTAAATGTATAGTTCGATTATTCAAAAAAAAAACAAAAAGATGTTTAGTTCGAGTATCATTGACTAAGTCAACCATGGAAAAAGATTCCAGTTCAAAAATTGTCGAGGGAATATATAAATGCAAACTTATGAAACACGGTATGACAGACATACGTCAAAAGCAGAATAAAGAAAATAATTAATGGCCACGAAGCATAATTCACGAGCCAGCGCGGGTGAGTCTACAAATTTCACCATCTCCATCTGAATTTTACAATTCAGGAGGAGATGGTGAAAAACCCTTCTCTTCAGCAATAATCACACTCTTAGTATGCTGCCACACTTGACACCTCCGATCCTCACACTACAATAAACAAACCACATCAATGTAAATAATCTTGAACACGTTAAACAACTAGTAAGTCGTGTGTCATCTCGTTTTAAACTCATATGAAGTGCGTAACATCTTGCTTATCTATACGGACAAGGAAGATAGAAAATGGAAGAAATAACACTAACAAACGTGGTAAAGAAAATTTCATTATGCAACCACCTGACCTTTATCATTTGACCAGTTGCCCTCGAACTTCGACACAAGCATCGAATTTTATCCCCATGTGGGGATTCATCAACCCCGTTGTTTCCCCAATTGCTGCTAATTGATGGACCAACTTGCCCTCTAGATGCTGAAGCAATTGAGCCGGAATCCAGCATGTTCCTGAGAGAATTTTGAAAACCATATGCCACACATTCTAACTTACATTTTCGACAACTTTATAATCAATTGGGGAATGAGATCAATCTTAATTTCCTGTAGGTGTCGTGAATAAGTCTTTCAACTTCTTCCTTGCGAATTGAAAAATGAAGTAATACATGAAATCTAAACATTTCTATCCGAGAAAGAATGTAAAAGAAACAAATGATGTATCAATCACCTAGTTCATCAAAGAGAATTGCTCCTATCCGACAAGATGCTAATCGGATAGGAGGAATTCTCTATGATGAACCAGGTGATTGATACATCCATTTGTTTCTTTTACATTCTTTTGAAATGATAAAATTTCATTTATGAGGTCATTTTCCATTTTTCATATCGTGAAGTATAAGGAAGAGGTCGAAAGACTTAATTATGACACCTACAAGTAATTAAGATTGCTGCCCATTCCCAGGTGATTTTGTAGTTGTCGAGAATGTATGTTTGAATTTGCGACTTATACGTTTCACAATTCTCTAAAGGGAACTTGCTGGATTCCAGCTCTATTGCTTCAGCATCTAGAGGTAAGCTGGTCCATCATTTAGCTGCAGTTGGGGAAATAAAAGATTTGATGAATCCCAAATGAGGATAACATTCAGTTCTTGGGTGGAAGTTCTAAGGCAACTGATCTAATGATAAAGGGCAGGTGGCCGCATATTCTCTTTACCATGTTTCTTAGTGTTGTTTCTTCTCTTTTCTATCTTCCTCGTTCGTATTGATAAGCAAAATGTTACGTGCTGCATAAGAGTTTAAACGAGGCGAGCCTACTAGTTGTTTAAAGTGTTTAAAACTATTTACATTGACGTAGTGATTTTTTTGTAGTGTGAGTATCGGAGGTGCCAAGTGTGGCAGCATATTGAGTGTGTGATTATTTCAGAAGACAAGCGTGTTTCACCATCTCTTCATGAAGTTTTTTATTGTGAAATTTGTAGACTCACCCGCGGTGATCTGTAAGTTATGCTGCTTGGCCATTAATTATTGTCTTTATTCTGCTTTTTACATATGTCTGTCGAACTATGTTTCAGAAATTTGCATTTATATCTTCCATCGACAATTTTTGAACTCGAATATTTTCCAATGGTTGATTTAGTCAATGACACTCGAACTACATATTTTTTTGTATATTCAAACTATAAATTTTAGTTATTCATGAATATGTCTTCTTGCCAAAAATGAGGACAAGTAGAAATCGTTTAAGTCTTAAGGAGTTATAAATCATCTCCTAAACCCCTGTGATATACATGGAAAACAATAGATTGATCGAGGGAAAGTAAAATCGTATCAACTGTAATAAGCTTTTATTCCAAATTCATATTCACTTAGACAAAAGACTACAAGTACATGAGAAATGCACTTTAGCGAAAACTTAGGTTGTGTTGAATGCTCATGTTTTTGGATCACTTAATCAAAAATACATTTTTGGATCACTTAATCATCTCCATAGTTATCAAACCCGAGTCCAACTCAAAGGTGCAAAATGCTATTGTTCACTATCGATGTATATAGGCCTCTGTTTCTTTCATAATCAATAGATAAGTCCCGCTCTATATTTATGTGCGTTTTGTTTTCTCTCTTCATCGAGAGCCTCTTTGCTATATTCATGAAATGAATTTTCATGGTACCAAGGCCTCATACTCGCTGCTTCTGATCTTATTATGGCTCAAAACACCACGAATTCTCTGTTTCTCATTTCAAATATCAATAATTTGATGCCTTTTCAGTTGCTTAACTCCAACTTTGTTCTCTGGAGATATCCTCACCCCTATCTTCAAAACCCAAGGATTTTTTTGTTACATATTGAAAGATAAGGACCAAAACATGCAATTCTTTGGGCTTACGTTTCATTTATTTGTTCTTTGGACTTATGTCTATTTAAAAGCCTATCATTTGGTAGCCCAAATATTGTTTATTTTATCTCAGCCCATCTCACTATTAAAAACCTTGGAATAGCTGATCGTTTGTTTTCATCCATTGGATAGCATCCGAGTGTTGTAAGCTTGTAAGCTTAGTATTTATGTCTGTCTTTGAGAGCCTTACGATGTATCATGATTCATTCATCAGTATATACCTTTCACATTATACATTTCATTTCTTTCTTTTTCTATCGTCTCACCTTCTTCATCATCTGTGATATTCAAACGGTGCAAAATGCTAGTTCTTATAAATTAGAATCAAAATTTTACTAACATACACTTTACATGAATACTAATCTATTTAATCAAAATAAAATTATAGATATATCAAACTTATGACGTTATTTAAAGTAAACATAGCAAAATTTATACATGTAATTGTATTAGCACGTGCATATTGTTGAATTTATTAGGTGTAATAACCTAATAGGATCGGATCGGCTTTCACTGATCACAAAACATGTTATCCATATCCGATCCATTTATAAACGGATCAGATCATATCTGCTCAATTAGAGTCGAATCATGTCGGATATCGGATTGTATCCAATTGCCATCCCTAACCAAAACTAAAAATATTTTATGTAGTCTATGCAGTGATCATCTCAATGCATGGATGTACAGATTCTCGACTTGATACATTAGGATTTAGAAGGTGAGAAGTTGAAGTTGTTGTTGCTCATGTCCAACGCTGTGTGGGCGGGGGAGATTTAGCTGACAACGAATTGGAGGTAGTAGACGCATGGACTATTGTGAGTTTAAAATGTCCAGTAAGTAATTTATTATTGTTAGTTTAGAATTTACTTTCTATGCTTCTTGTTCCGCTTCTACACATATTTTGGACTGATTTCTCTATGTTGTGCTTCAGTTGAGTGCCTCGAGGATGAAAGTTGCTGCAAGATTCAAACCGTGCTCTCACTTGGGGTGTTTCAACCTCCATGTCTTTCTGGAAATGAGCAAGGAAACACGGAAGGTAAGAGAGATGCTCACTCGTCTTTTCTTGTGATTCCATAACCGTTGTATGTGACGTGTAGTAACTTAATTTTGTTGCAGTGGCAATTCCCTCAATGTCTGGAGAACTATTCTATGGATAATATTGTCATTGACTCGTATTTAAACCGCATAGCTGATAAGATATGGGTCACCACCCCATCGTTCACGTTCATTTGATAACCTTGGTGTTTACACGACTTAACTACATTGTGTTGGTGATTACCAACTCAATTACAGGGATATCCTCTTCAAAACAGCTCGTCTATGGCATCAAAAGTCAACACAATGTAGCTAAGTCGTGCAAACACCAAGGTTATCAGATGAATGACAAGCACAATCTGGTGTTGATCCATACCTTAATGCGTTCTAAATATGGGTTGATGACAATTTTATCCAGAGAATAATTCTCCAAACATTGAGGGCATTGACACTGCAACAAAATCAAGTTAAGACACGACATGTACAACAGTATAGAATCACATGAAGATACGAGTGAGCATCTCTCTTACCTTCTGAGTTTCCTTGTTCATTTTCAGAAAGACATGGAGGTCGAAACACCCCAAGTGATGGCACAGTTTGAATCTTGAAGCAACATTCATCCTCGATGCACTCAACTGAAGTACAACATGGAGAAATCAGTCCAAAATATGCGTAGAAACAGAAACAGAAACAGAAGCATAGAAAGTAAATGTCTGAACTGAGAATAGTGAATTGCTTATTGGACATCTTAGGCTCACAGTAGTCCATCCGTTGACTACCTCCAATTCACTATCTGCTGTAGCTCCACCCACACATCGTCTGACACGAGCAACAACATCTTCAAACTTCTCACCTTCTAACTCCTTGGGTATCAAGTCGAGAATCTGGACATTGAGACGATCACCAAATAAAACTAAGTAAGTACTTTTAGTTTTTGGTTTGGGATGGTAATTGGATCCGATTTGATATCTGTATTGATTCGACCCTAATGGAGCAGATTCGATCCGACCTGATAATAATAACCTATTATACCAAATCGATCGGATATGGATAATATGTTTTGTGATCTATGAAACCCGATCTAACCTGATTAGGTTATTATACCTAATAAATCCAATATTATAGATTTACTAATATAATTACATGTATATATTTTATTATGTTTACTTTAAATAGCGCCATCAGTTTGATAGATCAATTTGTTGTGATTAAATTGATAAAATAATTGATGTAAAGTGTATGCTAATACAATTTTGATTTTAATTCATAACAATCCTACGTCAGACGATCGACAAATACCATTCGCCATGATCCTATGAACTACAATTTTAATGTTGCTACATTAGGGTTTTAAGCTACTCTATATAAAAGCCAATGTGATTTACTTGTGTGGTCTATCGTGGTGTAATTAGTATTGTTTCTCTCCCTATGAGGCGGCCACGGGTGCTAGTGAGTTGGCAGCGCATGGGCGGAGACTACCCCCACTGGAATATTATGAGTTAGACATCTAGTATATTTAGAACCATACATGTTAGTTAGTATTAACATGTGGCGATACTTCAATATATTGATTCAGCGGTGTGAACCAAGATCATCAAACATTACAAATGGTGCCACCAGAAAATTACATTGCGCTTCCAGCCAAAGAGATATGTAATTAGGCTCACTCAACAAGGTCACCGAGTATTGAAAGTAGGGCGATTATGATACCGCGCCGCACATTGAACTGTGAGCTGAACTATGGAGAAATTGTAAGTAAACCAAAAATGCTTACTTAGCATTCTCTTACCAGAGGGTAATGCGGTGTTCCTAAAGGTGGGGGGAGGGGGAAGCAAATATATAGGAAAAGGTGGTGGATTCATACTTGGACAGAATCAAAGGGCATCTCCGGGAAATCGAAAAATAAAATTGTGACGTTTGTATTCTTTTCTGGAAAGAAAACAATTCAACCAAATAATTGATTAAACATTTAAAGCATTTGAGAATGAAAAGCAGATACGCCACAAAATTTGAGATTCTGGACAAGTGGATGGAATAACGAATACACACGATAAGTTTATTCTATAGCAAATAAATTTACTAATTTCCATTAATGATTTGTATAATAACACATGTTCATTGTGCTTATGAATTTCCATTAATGATTTGTTACGAAGATAACTAATAATTGTATTAAGTGTGAAAACTATGGAAAAGTTTAGGCGAACAAAAATTCGTACAAAAATTTAAACATAAAATGATATGAATGGAAACATGTCATTAATAAAAATTTGAGGTGAAAACTATGAAGGAAATAGAAAGAATCCATCTGAGACCTTGTCATTTTTTGGACTCTACAATTTTCGGCCACTGCATCGGAAAGGAGACCTTGTCATCTAGCAGTATGCACCAGGCCTATATCATATATAATTGTGCATAAATAGTTAGTTAATGGATAGACCGATCAACGAATGATTGGAAACATATCCGTTGAGCAAAGTGATTAATTACTAGTATCAATCTACCGGAATGTCGTGATCCTGTTGCAACAGCAAGTCTCTGTTAGCCCTTGTCAGCTGGAATGGCCTCAACATACCTTGCACTGGGTCGGAACTGTAAGGAAAACAAATAATGAAGTAGCTGCCAAAAAATTCAACTAAAGGAAAAATTTGGACTCACCTAAAGATAATTATAATATTTATGAACTTTATAGGTGAGGCCAAAAATAAAAATTGAGCACACTGTCCCCTACTAGTGAATTATTCTAGCAGGCATTGTTTCCTCCATTGTCTCAATCCCTAGACAGTAAAACATATACATAGAAGGTGCTCATCAAAACATCACAATCACATAATAAATAATAGTTAATTCTTGACAAATTAGCACTTAGACATGATCATGGATCATTTCGATGAGTTAATGCGGATCGAGGAAGTTGAATTATGAGAAACCTCGAACTCCAAATCCGAACACTTGAGTGGATCATTCATTATTTGTCGTTTGAGCGCAAACTTCGTTTTCTGTAGTAAGTACATACCACAAACATGTTTCTTTCTTGTCATGATATAAAAAAAAAAAAGTTCTTTTCCTTTATAGATTTTCCTTAATAGATGAAGAAAAGTATTTTTGGTTGACTTTCATGCTTGTTTCAGTAATATAATGCTAGCCTTAGCGGATCAGGAACTCGTTATAGTGGGAACTTAACTTATAAATTAAACAAATAAATATTTTTTCTTGCCAAAAATCAAAATAAAGACAAATCTTAAAATTTGTGAGTCTTGTTATGAAAACAGAAATTGTGAAATTAATTGAGAGCTATAGTACAATTTTGTGACAGTTAAATTATAAGAAAAATATGGGAAAAAATAAAAATAATTCTTATATTTTAAAAAATTGGGTGGGAACTCTAACCCTCACATGTACCCAAGTGATCCGGCCATGAGGCCACCCATGGTGGGATGACCTATAGAAGAGAAACATAAAAGGGGAATAGATTGAGAAGCCCACTAGGCCTTAAAAAACTATTGACCTTTCTAGAAAATCTTAATACTGCTGGACTGTTTACAACAGACCGAGGCCCAATAATAATTCCTGTAAAATAGCTTTTCTATGTATTAAAAATTTAAAATTTCATAAATAAGAAAATGATCTTTTCCCGTAGACCTATATGCATTATTATTATTTTTGACACATAACCTACTACATTATCAATTTATAAAACCCCCTACATTATTCTGATTTGTGACAAATATCTTATTTTCTATTCATCACCGTTAAAAGTAACAACAATCCATTTTTTTCATTTTTTAATTTTAAATCTATAAATTGAATTCTAAAATGAATAAAAAACACTTTCTCCCCTCAGGTTTGATGAAAAGTAAATTTCATAAAAAAAAGGTTTGATGAAAAGACATGTAAATGGTACTCTGAAATAGAGCGAGAAAATTTGAATTTGATTAATTCAACTTATAAGACTTAGGAACAATTAGAAAATTACAAAAATGAAACCATTCAGTCTGAACAATAAAGCACAATTAATCTAGTTCGACAACGGATTTTCCAACAAGCCTCACAGAGGGCTCTAGGAACTCTGAATAGTTGTTTGAAAGAAATACTCACAAATTCAAACTTGGGAAAATGACACTTTTACCCATTCAGTTTGGCACACTAAAGGGGTGAAAGCGTGTTTTCTCAAACTGGAGAGGGGAAGTGTCTTTTCATCAAACATAAATCTTCATCGTCTGCGTACAAGAAAGAAATGCAACATAGGAGAGAGATCAAGCGAGCCCTAAGAAAAGGGTGTGTGCTTTCAAGCGAGCACCAAGATAAGGGTGTGTGCTTTCAAGAATCGCAAGCTTTGCTGATTTCGTGGCCTACAAGTCGGTCCGCGCTGGAAAAAAAACCAAGTCCAAATTTGTGGAGCTTATGTCGCCAAACAACATGAGTATGAGTTCTTCTCAAGCGCGTTCCCAACACTGCTTCAGCTCGTTTCTCGAATTTGGGCAACATTTAGTCGTGCTGAATGATGTCAATACCATCTTTCTCAACACTTAAAACTCTGAAACAAGGAGCAAAATATTGTTTTATCAGACACAAGATTCCCACATTTTCAAATGCAATGATTCACAGATTTGCCAAGTTCTCAACCAAAATTCTTAAATTATAGAGGTATTAATTATTAAAGTCTCGCACCAAGTGAAAGAATCCATATGGTACACAGATTTAGTCGATATTCAAAATATTATTGCTTTTAAGTGTAGCTGTTAGTGTTTTTTTACAATGTATATGTTAGTGCTAGAAGCATATTTTACCGTCGCTTTGTATAACATTTACGTGACGCCATTGAAGAATGTACTTTGATATAGACTATATAGAAGTAGTTTGTTTTTTGTTGTGTTGTTGTAATTAGACTACATAGCTTTTTAAATTGAAAAGTGGTGCTTTATGCTTAATTAGCGTTAATTTTGCATTACAATGCTGGAGGTTCTCTTAAATTCTAACAGACACTTTATATAAAACATGTAGTAACTCGTCAGGTAGCAGATACCAAACAAAAATATTTGAAAGAATGTACTCCGTAATATACAATAAATAGTTATCCTGGCCTATAAATATAGAATAAACTCCGACTTTTTCGTGTGAACCTTTCATGATTCACTGAGTTAGGTTGGAGAATAATACACGAGCACGGAAGCTGTGTATTTGCAGCAAATAAATGAAGTAGTTGATAGAATAATTGGTGGAGAAATAATATGTATTCGATCAAGTGAAAAGCTGCACAAAGAGCTTACATATAAGCTATACAAAAAGATATAAAAGCTGACTGACCTGGTGAACAACATATGCTATATCGGGACGAGTAACTGTATGCAGGGGCGGAGCGAGGTATTCGAAACACCTGGGGCACTCTTTCAAGGTATTCAAAATACATAGGGCACTATTGTAATTTGGGTAGGGCACAATTTGAATTTTTTATAAATTTTAGGATAAAGTTGCAATTTTTCAAAGTTTTGGCTAGGGCACGTGCCTACCCGTGCCGCGGGTTGGCTCTGCCCCTGACTGTATGGTAGACAAGGCTACCTACGAGCTGTCGATATCGAGTAGGATCAGATAGCAGTTTACCCTCCAAGGGGGTCAGCTTCAGGTTGGGTGATATGGTACCCGTATCAATATTATTCCGTTATTTTTTAGTTAATCGATTATTAGTATATAATTGTGTTATTAAGCTATTTAATTAATAATTCGGGCTTGGCCCGTAGGTCTAGGGTTAGGGTTAGGGTCAGGGCCAGTTTATCTATTTAAAGCATTGTAATCCCCCAGCTTATTCAATCAAGCAATAAACAAGCCAGTCTTTTCCTTTATCTCTTTTACTTGTCGTGTTTGTGTGCGTGTATGTGTGGCCGATCGTTACCGGACGGTAACAATTGGTGCTTTCATTGAGAGCGTCGGTCGGACTTATGGTTCGCTGCACTCGCTCTTGGACTCCGTGGATCTCCCTTATGCTATTGTCGATCTCAGTCACAAGGGTGTCCAACTAGTGCTCCTCGATGAAATCAACAAGCTCTCTCAGCAAGGTGAAACAATTAATTGTCTCGCCATTGCAGACCTGGAAGACCTTCAAACGAGTGGGTACATCACCCAGTTAGATCTAGAATACCTCGAATCAAGTCGGAAACAATTCCGATTGATCTCCATGGACGAATTTGGTCGCCTCCAAGACATAATCAGAGACGACGAACTACCGCCGCTAGAAGAAGAACATCAGCAACAATCGGCTCCAAGTCCGCTAGTACAAGAACAGCAACAGGAGCCGCCGCAAGAACAAGACCAGCAGATCGCTGTTCTGGCAACGACTCAGCAGCAGGTATGGAAGCAGAATGATGAAGGGCGAAACATGGATCTTTACATCCCTTCCGCTGACTGTCCGCCACAAAACCAAGTGTAACACCCCCAAATGGCCCAATCCGGAGACCCGGGGATGTCACTCCGTACCCAAGAAGAGCCCGGATACAAGGAGATTTTATAACATGGTTCGCAAGCACAAAAAATCCACAATAATAATTAAATCCAATTGAAACATTGCATTATTTAAAATCCAACATCCTAGCCACAAACCGGCATAACAAACTAAAGTGTTTAAACTACTAAAGAATTCAAATTCAAATGAAATACTACTTCTATTATTCCATGTGATGCGCGTCCCCTTGTACGCCAGATAACCATCTTCTAAACCTGTGGTGCAGAATTAAAAAGAAGCACCACAGTACAAAATCAGCATGAAATACTGGTAAATAAACATCCAAACATGTAAAACGATGACGGGATAGTTATAAAACAATGACTCATTTGTAAGTAAGAGTTTTTCACAAACACAGCGGTAATAAAATTGACTCTTGTAATCAAACATAAGAGTTTCCAATTCCATAATATTTTCAAATACATTTCCATAAAAATCCAAAATCCATCGTTAACTCCTTTCCGTTAACAAAACCAAAAATCCATTATTAATTCGTTGTGACGGGGAAACCAAACCATCTCGCAAGCATACAAGACCTTAAGTGTCGACACCCCCAAAGAATCTAGCGTCCAGAGGAGTGAGTACAGGGAGCTATCCGGGGACTTGCAACCGGATTAAATAAAAATAAGTTGAAACGGAAGACCGAGATCAAACCGTCCAATGCCAATGGTAACCATACCACAATAATCATAAATGTCCCCTCACAACTATTCCACTTTACGTATTAATGCATTATCATTATCATGGTGATATTTCCAAGAAAAACATTTATCAAGTAGAAATCACATATTGCATGTCACATCACATAAACACATTTTGAGACGTAAAGAAATACAAGAATTCGTTTTGACACGAAAGAGATAAGCACACTAGGCTTGGCATATTTACTTACCTCAAAGCAAAATCCAACTGTAGCAAATCAATCAACATACTCTACGTACTCGTCGTCGACGAACTCGTTACCTACACGTAACAATATTCTAATCAAACAAATATTCTAGCAATATACTTGCTATACTAATTACATGCATATGATAGTCAATGGTTTAGGGTTCTAACACTTACCCAACATCTCACTCAATTCATACTTCAAAACAAAACCCAAAACTTTGCTTCAAAATCCCCTAACCTAAAGCATACAGAACCTATCATAACTTCACCAATTCTATTACTCCAGTTTCCCAAACAGATCATGGTCTAAAAACAGTTTCATTGGATTCAAAACGTTCGAAATAATGAGTTTAGCCTCAAACGGATCTTAATTTCGATTCCTGAATCAAAAGTTACACTAGTTTCAAGTTTCCAACTTCATTCAAAATATCAATACGGGAATCGTCAATCTTCATGAAACTTTTCCCCCAAGCATCTAGTTCATCCTATATTCATACTAAACCTAATATAACATGATTCCCACATTCAAATCAGATTGTTATCCACCTACTATGATCATTCAAACACCCAAATCATTCAATCAAACTTCTCTTCCAAACTAGGGTTTCTTCCCAACACCCAAGAACATGATAAACCCTAAAACTTGATTATCAATCCTATGAATTCATGAACAATGATCCTAACAATAACAAACTGAAAATTAAAGATTACATGCAACATACATGAATCATGAACAAGTGATCACAAGAATAAGAGATCAACAAGAGAAAAGAAAAGAAGAAACAAAACTACCTCAAACCCGCCGCCCATGGAGGCGGACGGAGAGAGAGGCGGACGGAGAGAGAGAGAGAAAGAAAGAGAGAAAGAAAAAGAGAAAGAAAGAAAGAGAAAGAGAGAGAGAGAGAGGGAGAGAGAGAGATAGAGAGAGATTACCTCAACGGAAAAGAGAGAGAGACGGCGGCGATGGCGGTGGTTATCGTTGGCCACAAGAGAGAGACGAGAGAGAGAGGGGGCGGGTGAGAGTGAGGGAGACGTGAGAGAGTTAGAGAAAAATAGGGAGAGTGAGGGTTTTATGAGAGTTGGAAATAAAATCAACTTCATAAGTAGGAAACCCTCTTGAATTAGGAAACTTTTACGTAGGAAGAAAAGTTAGGTCAAAAGACACTTATTCCCCCTTAGTTTTGCCAAAAGACAAATACCTCCCCCAAACTCAAGTAAAAGACACTAAAACCTTTGATTAAAGTCACAAAGTTCCCCCCAAACTCTCAAAGCATTATAATTAACTCTCTACAATTAAATTAACTTCCCAACACTTATAATAATATCACAAAATATCCGTAGTCACACAACGGGGTATTTCACCAAGCCCCAATCAAAGTGGTACCCATGGCTAGCCTCAAAACGAAGATCAACTCCGAGCAGAAGCCGCCATCAGTTCCGGCGAACAAACCACCGGGTGCCTTCCAATCGACCGAACATAAGCTCTGGTCGCTGCAACAACAACCCCCAACGACACCAAACCCGCCAGAACACCCTCGACGACCCCCAATCGCCCTCCAACCCGTCAATCTGAAACCGCTAAAACCACCCTACCCCTCTGGCAAACTCAATCGAACACTTCCCGACGCCATAGAAGACTATCAACCGCAGTTGCGTTCGTCTCTCCCGACGCCGGCGAAACCAGAGCCACCGGCCGACGACCTGATTCGACCACCGGCCAAACCACCAGACCACTCCGGTCTCCAAAACCACCCAATCACCGGCCACTTCGAGCTTTAGCCCCCTTTGCTACCGTCCAGCCACAAACTGCCGAGATCCTCAATCACCGTGCAGATCGATCGCCCCTTCGGCGACTCAACCGGCGGTCCTTGCTTCACCGGCGGAATCAACCAGACCACGTCGTCATCACAGAATCCAACGGCCTTTGATCAGCCACTCTGTTCGATTCTCCCGTAGGCTGGGTTCTCTCCAACTCCACCACCACCGTCGATCCCGCCACAACCACCTCCGCCCGATTCCCAACTCCACGTCGCCACCAACTACAACCACCAACAACCCCCCGTCGGTTGCCCGCCTCCCGCCGCACCTCAGCAGCAACCACACCAAACAAATGGGTTGTCTCTCCCGATGAGTGCTAGGGCATTCAATTGCCTTGACCCAGTTATGATTTTGGGCTTCCTAACCCACATTTTGGGCCAAGTGAGCTTATGTCATAGAGTTGAAATTTTCAAGTGGGCTGCATTAATCTTTTTGGGCCTAATTTACCGGTTGGACAAAATGCACTGACTTCAATTTGGAGAGAGTGCTAAATTTAATCCCAACTCTTCAGTTATTTTCTGTTTGGGCCTAATTATTTTGGGCATTACGGATTGAAGCTTAATAATGATATGGGTCTCCAAAAAGATATTCTTCAATACGTCCGTCGTCAATTTGATCCGGGCAAGATTAGAGGCGAGTTGAGACTACAAAGTGGTGTTTTGAAGACTGTGCGACGCCAATTCGACCCGGGCAAGAATACGACGGATTTTTCGACATCCACCTTGAGGGCAAGGTGGTTTTCAAGCGTGGGGGGGGGGGGGGGGTTGATACGGTACCCATATCAATATTATTTCGTTATTTTTTAGTTAATCGATTATTAGTATTTAATTGTGTTATTAAGCTATTTAATTAATAATTCGGGCTTGGCCCGTAGGTCTAGGGTTAGGGTTATGGCCAGTTTATCTATTTAAAGCATTATAATCCCCCAGCTTATTCAATCAAGCAATAAACAAAAGAGTCTTTTCCTTAATCTCTTTTACTTATCGTGTTTGTGTGCGTGTGTGCATGGCCGATCGTTACCGGACGGTAACATTGGGCTCCAACGGGGTAGAGGCAACCTTCGAATCATTCAATCCTGCACGAGCAATAACATCAGAGGAATACTTGGCATGAGAGAGAGAGTATCCACTGCCATCAGAAGTAATCTCAAGTCTCAAGAAGAGGCCCCAAGTTTTTCATCTCAAAATGACGATTAAGAGACTCTTTTAGTTCAGTAATACCAACACATTCATCCCCTGTTATGATCATGTCATTAACATAGATCAACAGAAGAGTAATTCCACGATCCGTATGACGGATGAACAGAGCAGAGTCATATGAACTAGAATAGAAGCCAAGCTGGAGTAATGTAGAACAAAACTTATCAAACCAAGCCCGTGGAGCTTGCTTAAGTCCATAGAGAGCTCGACGAAGGCGGCATACCTGTGATATGGGAACCTCAAGACCAGGTGGTGGTTGCATGTACACCTCCTCCGTGAGATCACCATTAAGAAATGCGTTCTTAACATCCATCTGAAACAAAGTCCAACGCCTCTGAGAAGCTACGACTATCAGAGTGCGTACTGTGGTGAGTCGAGCCAATGTAGCAAAAGTCTCTTCATAATCAATACCATATTCATGTGTGAAGCCTCTAGCCACCAAGCGAGCTTTATATCTCTCAACACTACCATAAGAACGAGTCTTAATCTTATGTATCCATCTGCACCCAACTGTCTTCTTACCGGGCGGTAACGAAACAAGATCCCAAGTGTTGGTTTTTGCTAAAGCATCTACATCATCCTCCATTTCCTTTACCCAACGTGGATCAGACTTTGCTTCTCTATATGATTGAGGCTCGTGCTGTTTCATAATAGTACTCATAACAAAATCACTAAACCGTGCTGGAATTGTCTTCTCTCTGGTTGATCGACGTAGTTCCACATCCTCACTTGGATGGCAACATGATTATCCACAGAAGGCTCATGATTATCCATTTGTGGCTCGTCTAAGGATTCATTATCATCAGCATAAACATCAACATGCCCAATCAATGTGGTCGTAGATCCGTTAGATGGAGAAGCTGTCTCGGGAGTTGGAGCCGGTGATGTAGGGTTGTCATGTAAGAGCTCAGACAGACTTGGTGAGGGTTCCTCAGGGAAAAAATCATACGAGGGATCAGTGAAGACAGGATTATCAACCAATGTGGATAAGTGAAAAGAAGAGACACTTGAACACATTTTATGCTCCCAGACGATAAGTTGAAGGGGTGTACAGTAGGTAGAAATACAAGATCAATACGCTAGAAGGGGGGGGGTGATTAGAGTATGCAGACTTGGGCGGTCTCAAAGCGACCAAACTGGTTCCGTATGGATGGAACCGATGTATTGACAATCCAAGTAATTATCTGAGCATTGACTGCATCCAATTCTTCTTGATGATCTTCAAGACTGACAGTGGACTTAGTTGCAGGAGCCTTCGGAGGGGGAGCTTCTGTAGGCCTAGGAACTTTCACAGCACCATACGCCACAATTTCTTGCTCCGCAAGAAGTTAGAGAACTCACGAGACCATAAAACATAATTAGGTCCATCCAAAAGAGTTAGTATAGGCTTCGAAACATCAGAATGATCCATTGTGACAAGTCACTATCCCAATAAAAGAGCAAGAAGCAAGAACACGGGTAAAATAATCCCAAAAAAATCCAATAAACAGTAAATAGGAGTCTGAATCTCACAAAACAGAGTCCTAAAACAGAACCAGATGAAAACCTTAGGAACCGATTGATCTGGTTCAAATCCGTCAAAAAATTGAGTCGAAACAGCGGGTCAAAGTTGCTGACCGGAACGAAAAAAGAGCCGGAAGGGAACAGAAACTAGCCGCAAAGGAGCTACCGGCTAATCGAAGCCGACGGCTAAATAACGAGCCGAACGGAAGCTGCTAGAGCCGTGAGCGCTAGACGAGCCGTACGGACGCGCCAAGCCGACGGTGAGGGATGAGTGCGTGGATTTGGGCGGTTGGCGAAGTGGCAGCTTGTGACGGCGCGTGAAGGCGCGTTTCTTCTCCGTTTGCGACGAAACTTTCAGGGTAGGCTCGGAAATGGATTCCGAGATGATTCAAGTCGGCGGTGAGATTGAATGACGATCGTTAGACGATCAAGTCTGTATCAATCCATGGAGTACTTCGCGGACAAAAAACAAATGCAAAAAACAACCCTTTACCTGTGGGATCCGAACAAGAAACAAAACGAAGAACTATTCACGAACTGAAACCCTAGGATTGGTTGGCTCTGATACCATGATAGAATAATTGGTGGAGAAATAATATGTATTCCATCAAGTGCAAAGCTGTACGGAGAGCCTACATATAAGCTATACAAAAAGATATAAATACTGACCTAGCTCCTTATATTCTTACGTACTTACAATATAACCATTGTAGTTTACATATCATAACAATAGTGTCATCCTAACATTCCATGCGTATTGATTGTTGTCATCTACAAAGCAAATTGGAGTTTTGATACTTTATTTTGTGTCGGAAGTTGACTCAACTAGATATCTCACTACATTTCGGTGAAGCCACAGAGTTGAACGAGTAGATTGTCCACAGAAAGATTGGAAGTTGGTTTAACAAGTCAATGCCTTGATGCTCTTAGGAACTCTAAACCGTATCCATATGTAAGGTTACATGAGTTTCTTCTGTACTAATTTCCTTCTGTTATTAATCTGTTGGTGAAAAGCACTAAAATTAACGATTTTAGTAGGGAAAATTTGATTAACAACGCATGACCAAGAACATAGAGAAAGCAAATCAAGAAGGCAAATAGCAAAGAAATTAGATACTGTACGAAAGAAAAGAAGGAACATGACATACCTCTGTTCACGATGGAACAGGTAAAACACGAATGCAGCTGAGTCGCCAGGTCTTGCGAAGAAGGCCTGACTGCTCTTGAAGAAATAATCGCCCCCACTTACGCTGTATTGGGATCCGGCGATGATCCTTCCAGGATAAAACAGCTCTGATCCTCTTCGTTACAGCAGCGATGAAGATCACTTCGACTCGCACCTCAGTTCGCCAGAGAAAGCAGTGAGTTTTTTGTGTTATATCAATTAGATTAATGCATCAGTTTTTGGTAAAACTTATCAATCTAATTGATTGACAATCAATCCGTTTAATGCCCATTAATCCCACATTAAAACGGTCAAAACAGTTAATTTAAATTAATCACCCAATAAACTGGTGAGTAATAAAAATTAGCTGTATCATAACCTCTCGCCGGGACGCGAGACGCCGAGACATTTCGCCCAAATCGCCCTTCGGTCCGGTCCGGTCCGAGTCGAGGCGAGGCGGCGGCGGCGTGCGCGAGGCACCCAATAACACCCATGGCTCTCCACACACCTTAGTAGTTGTACACTACCCTTGTGTGTGAAACCAAATATACCCACCTACCACCACTTTGAGCAACAATGTGGGACAAATAATGCTCTTGGTTTCAAGCTTCTTCAAGCTACCAAGAACATCACCATTTCTCTATGGATTTAACATCCAACTTCCAACATAATCTTCATTGGGTCTCTGCTTAATCTGAGAAAATCATCAACAACCCACCGCCGAAGTTATGTATATGAAACCACTAGGGTCTGGTGTTCTGTTTCACCTGGTCCTCCATACCTCAGTCATAAGTGACTTCAGTATCATGTCATTGATTATTATTGATGCTCACTATTGTAACCCACCGGTTGGTTTATTGTTGTGAATTCTTCTTTGATTTACAATTGTAGGATTGTATAGCTCCCAATTCAGCATGGAATTATGAGATAGAATTAGAGTCATTTACACATTACATTTCAGTTGTTGTAGTCATCGCGATGAATGGCTCGATCCTAGCCTTAATGTTGCTCAAATTGTACAGCATTTTCTACTATCTTTGCCTTTGCTCTAATGTTTCAACCTGTTAAAAAGAAGGGTAAAGTACAGAAAAATACCTTGCAGTACGGACACTTAAATATCCACACTTTCAATTTGGACACATAAGTACCTACACTTAATAAATTTTATAATAAATTCATTCAATCAAGGACAGATGGCTAACTGTGTTACTAGGATTAACGGAAAATTATTAGGTGCATTTCATGTGAAGGTCAATTAAGTAAATTCGCAGACCATGAGAACCTCTGAAGCCTTTCATTTCAGCTGAAACAGTGTCTGGCCCACACCTTGAGATTATGATCATTGCCAAAGAAAATAAGATGGCTGCTTTCATAACCAAAGCACACGGAATTGAGAACAGACGTGTGTGCCAAAATAGGACGGAAAATTGTTTGCCTTTTAACATCACAAAACATCAGAAACAAGTTCTCGCTCACATTTGAAAATTTAATCAAAAATATACCAAATTACTTTCATCACAAAACCCTGTATTTGGATGATTATTTTGCTTATACAGTTTCTTTCCCATTAAGTTCTGCAATCAATTTCGTCTCAGGTTCAGTTTGCGAAAAACTGTTGCACTCGCAACGGTGTGATTGACTACTAAGTTGGCAGTATGAATGGCAACCAAAACACTATCATTAGTTTTTCTTTATCCTGATCTCGAAGGGTGTCTTGAACCTTCTCTTAAATGACAACTGTATCGTGGGAAGCTGTAATGCATTGGTTTTCATATCTCCATCTTTAAAGATACCGAATAACGAGTATGTTAAATTGTTAAAAATTAATGGTTCCAAGAGCCTTAAACATCAAATAGCATTCAAACGCCTTAAAGAGATTGAAATAGAAAAATGTTAATCTTAACACATTAATAAACACAGCCAATGATTCATCTCCCACATTCATTTGCTCTATTTCCCAACTACTGCACAATTACTCGTCATCACCTCATCAATTAATTAAAAACAGACTGTCGCTATACTGCACAAATTTTGTATGTGATATATTTCCTAACTCTTTTATTAGCTTTCCAGTCTTCAAATCGCACAACCAGTAATCACAGTAATCTTTTAATATAACCAAATAAACCTCATCCGAGTTATTGAAAAATCCTGTGGGGTATGAAACATGATATTCCTGTGATCTAAAAGTCACCAGCTTAGACCATGATTGACTTTGTGGACTGCCTGAATTATTATTCATCACTACCCACACATCAAAACTGTACCTCTGCAATTCATAATCGGAGTCCGAAAAAGAAATCCAGGCAACAGTATCTTTGTAGCTTGTGAGACGTGGATTAGTCCCACAAGGACAGGGAGACATAATGCGTTCAAACACCTCATCAATCATGTCAAAACAAAGAATGTACTTAATGTTAAATTTTCCGTCTCCATAATAGCTTTCGACAGGCAAATATATGAATCTGTTCGCACACGTGGTGAATTTGCTGATACGATTGCGGGCCCGAAATTTTATGAGGGGCAGAGGGAGTGTCTTTTCACTCCAGGAATCGGTCTTCACGGTGAATTTACTTACTCGAGCCACAATCCGTCCTTCTATAGCAATGTATGTTCTTGACAATAGAAAAGTGTTTTCCACGGGATCAAAACAAAAACCTAAGGCTGAAGTTTCACCGCCAGCGGGATCATCTAGCGAACCAATTCTTTTAAATTGCATTGTTGCCGGATTCCAAAGTGCAAACTCTTTTTTGCGTGAAGGATGGAGAGATAAGCAAACTATTTCTTTAGAACAGCCCACTATCTCTATACTGTAACCTGTGTGATCGGGAATGGTCAGATTTACTGGGCTATCGAGGATTCGGAAGGAGAATGTTGTATCCCGTTCAAGATGGTACCCGCTATAGTCACTTGAGTGATAGTAAAAAGTGACTTGTTCTTTTTTTTTGCTTGTAGCATTGTGCATGTCGATAAAACAGCGAGAGATAATTAGGTCGTACCAGTTTTTGCAGACGCGCTTAAACCGGATCACAGATCTCGCCGGGAGCTTCAGGAGGATCTCGGTTATTGCATCGTGTGGCAATTCCTCCACTCTCTCCGCCATCGTCTATCTCGACCCAAAACTCCAAAGTCTACTGATCGTTGAGGAAGACGAGCTAACGCTCATTAGGGTTTTAGTAGAGTGTCAACGTACGGGCACACAAATTTGTATTAGCCCCTCAAGTTTTGAAACTACTCCTTTTGGGCCCCAAATTAAATTAATTATTCCAGATTGTCAATCATTATGTGTTCGCCCAACATATAGAGTTATGGTTCTTGTGTGTCTCCAAGCGCTAGTATTCTCTGATTCTCTCTCCTAATTTCATCTCCATTCACTCTCACACAGCCATGCTAGAACAGTCTCTTTGCTGTGCGATTAGCGTACACACTCCGCTGGAAGGCTTGAAAACCATCGTCTCTTTCCGATTCGGAGATTTGATCCAGAGGCCGACCTTTCACGGCCACATTGGATGCATTGGAATCGTGGGTTGTTCTTACGGAGTAGTCTGCTTACCTCTTTTTCCTCAACCACCACTCCAAAAGTACTTCATTTGTTTCTTCTATTTCTTCTTGACCCACTTTTATCACTATTCACCATGTTACTTTGACTCGGTAATTTGATTAGCAATGTGATGTATGAATTTTGTTAATCTTTTCATGATATTTGTAGTGTAAACTTTACGACACCATGAAAATTTATAAAAAAATTCTATCATTTTGTTATCCAAATCACCGGCTCGAAATGATATGGTTACGGATAAAAAAAATCGAACCAAGAAGACCAAGTACGTACTTTGGAACCCTGCCACTAGACAGAACAAATCCATGGACACTTTTTATGTCAGTAAAGGTGATTGTTATGGCTCTGGGTTTCACTTCGATCTGGCCACCAATGATTTTAAGGTGACACTACTCGTATTGACTGACGACACAGCAGAAAGGAAGACTAGAGCTCAAATCTATGTGTATTCTACTGATACTAATTCCTGGACAAAGAGAACATAGTTGTTTCTTATCGCATCCGGCTCAGTGGTTTGGATACTGTTCCAGGTCGTACTTGTGTCAATCAGTACATGCATTGGCGTTGCATAAAAGATTGTGAGGGGACAAATTGAACAACTTCAATTTTGCTAGGGTTTATTAATAATAAATGATTCTACAAACACTTTGAAGTTCTTCACAGGGTATTAGAGATATGTTTCCCTATGTATGGTAATGAGCTAAAATAAAATTTCGTCAAATTTACGCATGCTTTATGATTTTTAATTCATCTACACATTTTTTATGGAACCATTTGTGTTTCGGTAACGGAGTAGTAGACCAAGCCCAAATGATGTTCCAGCCAAATTGTGAACACCAAAATTATAAAGTTCAGAGGACCAAGTGCAGTCACTAAAAGCCCATTCTGTGAAGATATCTCTCCCACCAAATCAATGAAGGGCCTCTTTGTAATATGTTCTAAACTTAGAGTATCATCTCCAACATTATCAAACCCTAGTCTAACTCAACGGTGCAAGATGCGACCGTTCACTATTGATGTATATAGGCCTCTCTTTCTCTCATAATCATTAGATAAGTCTCTTTCTTTATTTATGCGCGTTTTATTTTCTCTCTTCATCGAGAGACAAACTTTTAGCTATCTTATGAAATGAATTTTCATGGTATCAGAGCCTCAAACTTCTTCTTTTAATTTTACAATAGCTCAAAACACAACGAATCCTTTGTTTATCCTTTCAAATATTAACAATTTGATGCTTTTTCAATTGGATATCTCCAACTATATTTTTTGGAAACATCAACTCACAGCCATCTTCAAAATCAAAGGATGTTTCGGTTACATATTAGAAGATAGGGCCTAAAACAATATTTTGGGCTTATGTTTCAATAATTTATTCTTCGGGCTTATGTCTATTTAAAAGCCCACACATTTGATAGCCCAACTCTTGTTTATTTTATCTCAGCCCATCTCAGTATAAACCCTAAAATAGCTGACTGATTGTTTGCATCAGTTGAATAGCGTCCGACCGTTGTAATGCTTAGTATTTATGTCTCCCTTCGAGAGCCTTCTAATGTACGACGCTTCATTCATCAATATATAATACATTCCATTGCTTTCTCTCCCAATCGTATAACCACCTTCATTATCTGTGATACATAGACCCTAAATCTTTTTTCATTACAACGACCGATCTACTATGTATCCACCGCCATTCTTTACTGACGCAACCGAAACTCGAACTGACACCCTAAACTTGGTGTTTCAAATACGGTTGAATCAAAATCAGGTGCTCCTTATCCAAATCAACGACTCAAACCCTAAATCTTCTTCCATTACATCGACCGATCTACTCCGTCTCCACCGCCTCACGCCACCAAAACTCGAACCGACACCCCAAATATCGCGTTTCCGGTATGGTTGATTCATGATCAGTTGCTCCTTATCCAAATCAACGACACCTTGACCCAGGAGGCCCTTACTCATGTCACCAGTCAAGAAAAGAAGGTATGATTTCTTGACTCGCTCAACTATTATGCAATTAATAATATAGATACCAAGCTGCAAAAGTTGGAATCTATTCGTGACAAACTCGTTGTGACTATAGTCTCTGTTAATGATGAGTATTTTTTTTCAAGATGAGTACTTCAAATGAATTACTAAGAGCCACTTACGTTATTATTAACCTCGGCCTTATGAATATTGTTCATAAGCAAAAGAACCACTAACATCAGATAATATCTGATTTTGTAAATGATCTTCCTAACCATGGGGGACGGGTAGCGAAGGTAATAAATAATGTGTACCTTGATATGATTAACATGTTTGTAACTGCTTCAACAAATGAGATCAGTTACAATTTTTATGAGAGTGGCTCATAAACTAAATTCTTTGAGGCATTACATTTCTTTAGAAAATTAGAGGCATTTTATGTCAAAAGTTCTGTCAGTGTAGCATTACTCTTGTTTTCTTTATTGGAGTAGAGTGACGGGAGGGGTTACAGTGGTAAGAAAATGTGGGGGTTATGAAATTATTAATCAAGGTTTTGATATGGGGGGTTTAACAAGCAGATTAAATAAATTATTTGGTATCAAGTTTAGGGAAATGAATGAAGTTGAGGATTTTGAGCATTAAAAATCTCAATTGAACAACTTGTGATTAGTAAAATCCCTAAAATATATCTAAGCTAGTATACTTGTTTTCAAAGCACGGTAACAACTTTCCGTAAAAATAAAGTTTAATAATAAATTTTGTTAGATGAGAATCCTTGGGTAGTAGACTTTTTTTTTTTTTAAATCTTTTATCATGATAAAAACAAATTTTTTTTTGAAAAAAATGAAATTCAACTAAAAACCAAAATTAAACTAATATGCCTATCTTTTACCTGACACTGTTGGAGTTGGTGATAAAATTTGCTGAATTACATTGCTGGAAAGGTTGGGGTTATGAAATCATTAATAAAGTTTATGATTTGGGGAGGGGGGGGGGGGGTTTAACTAGCAGATTTAATAGAGTACTGGTATCAAATTTACGAAAATGGATGTGGGATAGCTAGGGGTTGTTTAATTATGGGTAATTAGCTGGTTAACATTAGAAATAAATAGGAATATTTATTTGAAAAAAATAATAGAAAATGGTGTAAATTTACGGGATTGCCAAAAATTTAAGTAAGAAATTATGAATCAGGAAACGTTTTTTTTTTTTTTTTTTTTTTTTTACATTAGAACACGGAATCTGGTATTTAATTTCAAGGTGGTGGTTATGAAATCATTAATTAAGATTTTGATTTGGGGTGTTTAACTAGATTAAATAAAGTAATGGGTATCAATTCTAGGGAAATGGATGTGGGATAGTTAGGGGGTGCTTAGTTATGGTTAATTAGTTTTCTAAAAGAAATATGCTTAATTAGCTGGTTAACATTATAAACAAATAGGAATATCATTAAGATAATAATTTGGAAAAATAAATAGAAAATGGTGTAAATCTGGGGGTTGGTAAAAAATTTAAGTACGAAATTATGAATTAGGACACGGAATTTAGAATTTAATTTCAATAAATTCTACGAAGCCCCAAATAAATTTCCGAAATTCAACAATCGACTCATGGGAAATCTAAAATAGCCAAATTACCCCTACTAATTATAAAGGGTATTTTATCATTCCCCCTTAAACTGAGCCGGAAGCTCGAAGCTCAAACCAAAGATAAATACTTCGTCTAAAGAACATAATTATTAAACATGCATCATAACTTACGGGCCAGCACGGGTGAGTCTACAATGTTTACAATAGAAAACTTCAAGAGGAGATGGTGAAACACCCTTCTCTTCTGCAATAATCACACACTCAAGTATGCTACCACACTTGGCATCTCCGATCCTGACACTTTAAAAAAACCACATCAACGTAAACAGTCTTGAACACTTAAACAACTAGTAGGTCGTGTCTCGTCTTGTTTAAAATCTTATGCACCTCGTAACATCTTTCTTATCTATACAAACGAGGAAGACAGAAAAGGGAAGAAACAACACTAACAAACGTGGTAAAGAGGATTTTATTATGCAACCACCTGACCTTTATCATTTGATCAGTTGCCCTCGAACTTCAAAAAATCATCGAATTTTATCCCCATTTGGGCATTCGCCAACTCCGTTGTTTCCCCAATTTCTGCTAGTTGATGGACCAACTTTACCTCTAGATGCTGAAGCAATCGAGCCGAAATCCAGCATCTTCCTGAGAGAATTTTGAAAATCATATGCCAAAAATTCTAACTTACATTTTCGACAACTTTATAATCACTTGGGGAATGGAAACAATCTTAACTACCTGTAGGTGTCGTGAATAAGTCTTTCAATTTCTTCATTATGCTCTGCACGGTGAGATAGGCGAAATGGAAATTGAACTAATAGATGAAATCTAAACATTTCAATCAGAGAAAGAATGTAAAAGAAACAAAAGAGGTATCAATCACCTGGTTCATCATCGAGAATTCCTCCTATCCGATTAGCAAGGTCTTACACAATAAAGTATTAAAATTAAGCTTTGTTGTTTGCTGATTAGTACATAGCTTAGGCATATTCAAGATGCTGTTCAATCCAACAACCAAAGTGCATTTGATTATGATAATATTTGAGCATTTTACAACCCAAATATGGTTCATTTAAAGGAATATCTCAAATGAGCAAATATCCATATTTATTTTTATTGAGAAATTATTTTTGTCATCAACCAGATTTGAACTCAGGACCTCATGCAGCAGATTCCAACTCTCTACCACTTGAGCTACCACCCTAACTGCATATTTAATTAATCAATCAGTAAAATAATAATAATAATGACTGTGTCATTATTATGATGAATGACACAAACAAGAAAGACAGTGACGTGACAGTTAAATGAAGGTGTGTCCTAAGAAAATTGCTTTAGGCTATAGTGATGTGTATAATGAACCGTGTATAATTGACGAACCTCTTTCTTTCCCTTCTTAGAGAGACCCATTTGTGTCAAAACATCCACTACAAGAAGTAATGCCTTTTGCGAGGGAAAAAAACTATAACTAAAATAAAACACCCTGGCAAAAGATTTTTGCGAAGGCATTTTGCCCTCGCATGACATCGCAATAGATATGGTAGGAAAAAGATTTTATGCGACTAGCCGTCACAAATTTGGGATTTAGAGACGGCAATATGCCGTCTCAAAATAAGAAATATCTGTTGCAATAATGTATTCGTGAGCACGCTTTGCCATCGCAAAAAAATATACGCCCTCGCAATTATTCGGATAGCGAGGACAATAACATATCTTGAAAATGTCATCCTCACAAAGAATGGAAATTATGTGAGTACACAACCCTTGGAATATAGTTGAGCCGTCACAAATTTAACATTTGTGAGAGATTTTAACAGATAATTTCTATTTTATTTAAAATGTCATTTTGCTAAGGCAACTTATAACTATAATCACAATGTAAGATATGGTTTTTGAATCTTCATTAATAAAAATGAACAATTCAAAACACGAAAAGATTATTTTGCCTATTAAGAATAACATATTCCTGTACAAATTCTACATGTGTAAAGAGGTATGAACTATGAACTCGATTCAAATTTCAAAGATATAAATTTTTGTTATTAATGTGCAAATGTCATTGTCTTTCAAGGCAATGTCTCCATGATGACGCGAGCCATTCTCCTCTTCACCGGTAAAATTACTGATAACCTGCAATAGTCATGCTAATCAATGATTAAATACTCTTAGAAGATTTATGCAAGATGGAAATCAAAAATTGTATTTATCAGTCTGTATCTCAATTCAATTTATGCATACAAGTTCTAAAAATATTAATGCCAAAAGAATGAATATTGTACTTCAGTTATATACCAGATGTTAAAGATTCTTCAATACTATTATAATGATGTACTTAGAAGTTAAAACCTGCAAAAAAATTAGCAAATAAAAATGGATAAAACATTAAAAAATAACAAACCTACGATTGATTCATCGATACATAATAGGCGTAGATGTTTTGTATCAGTGAATCAATGGTAAGTTTAGCAACATTTAGCATCTCTTCACCAAGAGACAGCTTCAAAAGCATCACTTCACCAAGAGACACCTTTAAAACCTACTGGTATCACATTTTGGGAGACATTATGATAATATTTGAGCATTTTACAACCCAAATATGGTTCATTAAAAGGAATATCTCAAATGAGCAAATATCCATATTTTTTTTGAGAAATTGTTTTTGTCATCAACCGGGTTTGAACCAGTACCTCATGCAGGGGCTTCCAACGCTCTACCACTTGATCTACCACCCTAGCTGCATATTTAATTAATCAATCAGTAAAATAATAATAATGACTGTGTCAATATTATGATGAATGACACAAACAAGAAAGACAATGACATGACAGTTAAATAACGGTGTGTCCTATGAAAATTGCATTAGACTATAGTGATGTGTATAATGAACCGTGTATTGACGAACCTCTTTCCTTCCCTTCTTAGAGAGACCCATTTGTGTCAGAACATCCTTCAACTCCTTGACTCTAAAAACTACCATCATATCCTACAATAGAGAAGGATATTGTCCGCATAAACTCACTGTAACACAAAAACAAACGAGAGCTTTAATCAATATATACAGTGAGTTTTGATCAAATTCACTGTAAGAGTAAAATTAAAGTGAGCGTTAATCAATATATACCCTTACTGGATATATTGATTAATTAAAGCTCTCGTTTGTTTATATGTTACAGTGAGTTTGTGCTGATAATATCCTTCTGTATTGTAGGATATGTTGGCAGTTTTTAGAGTAAAGGAGTTGAAGGATATTCTGACTAGGGGTGTTCAAAAACCCGAGCAACGCGCCCAAACCGGACGGTCCAAGCCGAACCTACCCGATATATAAAAAGGATTGGGTTAAACGATTGATTTTGGGTTCATACAATTTCTACCCGCCCATTATCGATTGATTATGGGTATCAAAATAATTTGGCCGTTTAGCCCCAAACCGCCCCGCCCAACATAATATATTTTTTTTATATATATAATTGTAACTATAAAGTTCTAATCCAACATATTTATCATGATAACCAATTACATAATGATTTAATATAACTCAATAATATGTGATCGTAGTAGTGATATCTTTGTGCACAAAAAAATCATTTATAAGCCTTTCATCTATTGACATATAATATGCAAATCAACCTTAAACATGTAGTTATTTTATTTTTTGAAGTCGTCGGATATCCCAAAATGTCCCATGAACATTAACATTAGACCGCTTGAAAGAAATTTATTATTCTAGTAGACATTATTTTGAATATTATCTAAGCGAGTAAGACTTTTTAACCAATGATCATTCATCGCGTGCTGAATGTTCTACATTTTCTTGATAAATACCCGCCAAAACCGAGCCGAATCGAGCCGACCCGAAATAGTCGGTTAGGTTTGGGTTTAGCGATTACATGGGTAGGTTTGGGTAGCAATTTTTTCAACCCGAGGTGGTTGGGTTGGGGGAGCAATTTAGTTTTTACCCGCCCAAATCGCCCCACGAACACCCCTAATTCTGACTCAAATTGGTCTCTCTAAGAAGGGAAGAAAGAGGTTCATCATTTATAAACAGTTCATTATGCACATCCACATAGTCTAATGTAATTTTCGCAGGATACACCGTCATTTAATAGTCATGTTACTGTCCTTTTTATTTGTGCGGTTCATCATCATCATTTTTTTTTACTTTATGATTAATAAATACGAATATTTGCTCATTTGAGCTTGCTTATAAGATATTATTTTCAATGAGCCATATTTGGGTTGTAAAATACTATAATTTATCATAATCGAATTTTTTAGTTGGATTGAACATCATCTCGAATATGTTTAAGCTATGCAGTGTAACCAGCAAACAACAAAACTTAACTTTAATACTTTATTTTATAGGATATTTCTTCACTAAATCGAAGAATGAATTGGTTTTTTTGCCACATTTCTGCTTTGATTTTGCCCTTCAAATTCCAGATTCCCGAAATGATAGTCAGAACGGTTTTTGCCGAGGAGGGTTTATCTGTAAATAGTTTACCCACAAGTGTGGATTCACTCAGTTTTTTCTCCAGAGAGGTGTTTTCTTCTAAGATCGATTATCGTATCCTCCTTCTAGATCGATTATTGTATCCTCCTCTGTTGCAGGGATTTGGCGATTTTCCTCCATAGGTGACGGAGAGATGAAACGTACTTGGTTAGGAAATGAAGTAAAACAGTAGGATCGAAAAAGAGACTAGAAGAAAAGAGGAGAGACAGACGAAAGCAGTATATATATGAGGTATACAGTTGTTAATGGCTATGGTGAAGAAACCTAGCCGCCTGACTTTTACCCAGAAAGGAGAGTCATAATGACCAAAATCTCATCCGAGTAATCTAAAACAACGAGATTCTTTTGTCAAAATGACATTGACTTGAAATGTTGCACCGTGTGATATAACTAATGGGTGCTTCTTCTGCTCGATTGTTAGACCGAGACAAATACAATTGCGACTATTGAAAGGTTGTCTACGTGTTTCCGAAAGGGGGAGTCAGCTGATGAAGCCCATTCAGAAAGAGTGTGAGGGGTCAAATTGAATAACTTCAGTTTTGCGGGGGTCTATTTATAATAAATGTTTCAAGGACACTTTGAATTTCTCCACTCCTTTTAAAGAGTAAAGATTTGGCATCCAGATATGTTTATGATGCATGAATGCATGGCGCTAAAATAGAATTTCGTCAAACTTGCATATGCTTTGTGATTTGTAATTCATCTACATGTTTTTTATGGAACTTTTTGTGTTTCGGTAATAGAGCATTAGACCAAGCCCAAATGATAAAGTCCAGCCAAATCAAGAACACTGAATGTTTTTTTTTAGAAAAAAAAAGAACACTGAATGTTGAAGTCCGTAGGATAAAGTGCAGTCTATAAAAGCCCATCATGTGAAGCCCAAATCTATCTCTCTAACCAAATTAATAAAGCGTCTCTGTTACAGGTTAGCAAATATGATATGGTACTCTAAACAATACATCACAGAACACATCAGGATTATGCAGGAAATTCACTTTTTTTTGTCTGTCACTCATTCTCTTTCCTCCTGACGTGTCATGTGTTGTATGGAAAATCCACATCATTTGCTCTTTGGGCAAACAAAAATTTCTCCTAAACTTAGAGTATTGTCTCCAAAATTATCAAACCCTAGTCTAACTCTAACTCAAAGGTGCAAAATGCGACCGTTAACTATCAATGTATATATGCCTCTCTTTTTCTCATAATCAATTGATAAGTCTCGCTCTTTATTTATGCGCGTTTTATTTTCTCTCTTTACCGAGAGCCTTTTACCTCTCTTCATGAAATGACTTTTCATGGTATCAGAGCCTCAAAGTCGCTTCTTTTAATCTTACAATAGCTCAAAACACCACGAATCCTCTGTTTCTCCTTTCAAATATTAATAGTTTTATGCCTTTTCAGTTGGATAACTCCAACTATGTTTTTTGAAAACATCAACTCACTTCCATCTTCAAAATCAAAGGGTTTTTATGTTAGATATTACTACCTCCGTTTCTTCTGGATTGTCCTACTTTGAATTTTCAACCCGTAATTGGGTTACTTTGACTCAGTGACTTATATAGAAAAATAATATAATCTTTTGAATTTTTTTTATGGTGTTGTAGAATAAAATTTACTCTACAAGACCATGCAAAGATTACCAAATTCTTGTATTGTTTTGCTAATCAAATAACCGAATCAAAGTGACTCAATGAATCGTGACAAAAAGTGAAGTAGACTGAAAGAAAAGAAACATAGTATAAGATATAGACCAAAACAATATTTTGGGATTATGTTTTGTTTATTTATTCTCCGGGCTTGTGTCTATTTAAAAGCCCGCACATTTGATATCCCAACTCTTGTTTATTTTATCTCAGCCCATCTCAATATAAAACCCTAAAATATCCGACTATTGTTTCCATCCTTTGGATAGCATCCGACTGTTGTAATGCTTAGTATTTATGTCTCTCTTTCAGAGCCTTCAAATGTATGATGATTCATTCATCAGTATATACATTTCACATTAATATATTTCATTGCTTTCTCTCTCAATCGTCTCAGCGCCTTCATCATCTTTAATACATAAACCCTAAATCTTCATTCATTACATCGACCGATCTACTCTGTCTCTACCACCATCCCTTACTAAAGCAATCGAAACTCGAACTGACAGCCCAAATTCAGGCGTTTCAATTATGGTTGAATCAAGATCAGGTACTCTTTATCCAAATCAACGACTCAACCCCTAAATCTTCTTTCATTACATCGATCGATCTACTGGGTGTCCACTGCCATTCCTTACTGATGCCACGGAAACTCGAACTGACACCCCAAATCTGATGTTTCAGGTATGGTTGATTCAAGATCAGTTGCTCCTTATCCAAATCAACGACACCTTGACTCAGGAGGCCCTTACTCATGTCACGAGTCAACAAGTTTCTAGATCTGTTTGGTTATCCTTGGAGAGAAGGTATGATTTCTTAAATCGCTCAAATATTATGCAATTAAAAGCCGATCTCCAAACTATTAAGAAGAGATCCAATAATATAGATACCAACCTGCAAAGGCTGGAATCTATCCGTAACAAACTCGTTGTGACCATAGTCTCTGTTAATGATGAGAATATGCTCTGTTATTCTTTAAATGAATTAAAAGAGCCACATACAATATTATTAATCTCGACCTTATGAATATTGTTCATAAGCAAAAGAACCACTAACATCAAATAATATCTGATTTTGTAAATGTTCTACCTTACCACCGGGGACGCTTGCGACGATAATAATAATGTGTACCTTGATATGATTAACATGTTTGTAACTGCTTCAACAAATGAGATCAGTTATTATTTCTATGAGCGTAACTCATAAACTAAATAGAGGCATTACATTTTTTAGAAAATTAGAGGCATTTTATGTCTAAAATTCGGTCAATGTAGCATTACTCTTGTTTTATTTATTAGAGTAGAGCTAAGACAGGGGTTACAGTTATAATAAAAAGTGGGGGTTATGAAATCATTAATTATGGTTTTGATTTGGGGGGTTTAACTAACAAATTAAATAGAGTAATGGGAAACACTTTAACAGAAAAGGATGTGGGATAGTTAGTGGGTGTTTAACTATGGGTAATTAGCTGGTTAACAATAGAAATAGATAGAAACATCATTACGATAATAATTTGGAAAAATGAATAGAAAATGGTGTAAGTATAGGGGATTGTCGAAAAATTTAAGTAAGAAATTATGAATTAGGACACAGACTTTTTGAATAACATAAGGACAAGGAATTTGGAATTCATTCACCAGTATATACATTTCACATTAATACATTTCATTTCTTTCTCTCTCTGTTGTCTCACCGCCTTCATCATTTGTGATACTCAAACGGTGCAAAATGCTAGTTGTTATGAATAAGAATAAAAAGCGTAATAACATACACTTTATATCAATAATTTAATCACAATAAAAGCATAGATGTATCAAATTATGACGTTATCTAATGTAAACATAGTCAAATTTATACATGTAATTATTTTACTACATGTATATTGTTGAATTTATAAGGTATAATAACCTAATCGGAACGGATCGACTCTCACTGATCACAAAATATGTTATCCATATCCGATCCATTTATAAATGAATTAAATCAACTCTACTCAATTAGAGTCGAATCATGTCGGATATCGGATCGGATCCGATTGCCATCTCTAACAAAAACTAGAAATACTTAGTCTATGTGGTGATCATCTCAATGCACGTATGTCCAAATTCTTGACTTGATACCTAAGGAGTTAGAAGGTGAGAAGTTTGAAGATGCTGTTGCTCGTGTACGATGCCGTGTGGGTGGGGGAGATTTAGGTGACATCGAATTGGAGGTAGTAGACTCATGGACCACTGTGAGCTTAAGTTGTCTAGTAAGTAATTTACTATTGTTAGTTTATTATTTACTTTCTATGCTCCGGTTTCCATTTATATGCATATTCTGGGATTCAGTTTACTGCCTCGAGGATGAAGGTTGCTGCATGATTCAAACTGTGCCCTCACTTGGGGTGTTTCGACCTCCATGTCTATCTGGAAATGAGCAAAGAAAATCGAAAGGTAAGAGAGATGCTCACTCGTCTTTTCTTGTGATTCTATAACTGTTGTACCTGCTGTGTCTTAATTTAATTTTGTTGCAGTGGAAGTTCCCTTAATGTCTAGAGAATTATTCTCTGGAAAAAATTATCATTGACCCGTATTTCAACCGCATAGCTGCTAAGGTATGGATGACCACCACATTGTGCATGTTGTTCATTTGATAACCTTGGTGTTGACACGACTTAACTTCATTGTGTTGGTGATCACCGACTCAATGTTGGTGATATCCTCTTCACAACAACTCATCCTTGGCATCAAAAGTCAACACAATGTAGTCAAGTCATGTAAACACAAAGGTTATCCGATGAACTACATGCACGATTTAGTGTTGATCCAAACCTTAGCCACTACGCGGTTGAAATATGGGCCAATGATAGTTTTATCGCGAGAATAATTTTTTAGACATTGAGGGCATTGCCACTGCAAAAAATTAAGTTAATACACGACCCATACAACAATATAGAATCACAAGAAAAGACGAGTGAGCAACTCATAACCTTCCGAGTTTCCTTGTTCATTTCCAGAAAGACATGGAGGTCGAAACACCCTAAGTGAAGGAACGATTTGAATCTTACAGCAACCTTCATCCTCGAGGCACTCAACTGAAGCACAACATAGAGAAATCAGTCCAAAATATGCGCAGAAAAAAACATAAGCATAGAAAGTAAAATTTTTAACTTACAATAGTAAATTACTAGTGGATATATTAAGCTCACAGTAGTCCGCCCGTTGACTACCTCCGATTCGATGTCTGCTAAAGCTCCCCCACCTTCACAACTTCGAACACGAGAAACAACATATTCAAACTTATCACCTTCTAACTCCTTGGGTATCAAGTCGAGAATCTGGACATACATGCATTGAGATGATCACCGCATACACTAAGTAAATATTTGTAGTTTTGGTTAGGGATGGCAATTGGATCCGATTTGATATCCGACATGATTCGACCTAATGGAGCAGATTCAATATGATACGTTTACAAACGAACGAATATGGCCGATTTTGTGATGTGTGAAACGCGATCCAATTATTATACATAATAATATAATTACATAGTTATTGTTATACATAGTAATATACACGCGATAATATAATTACATATTTAACTTTTACTATGTTTACTTTAAATAACGCCATAAGTTTGATAAATCTATAGTTATTGTTATGAATTGATGATCCAAACGCTAGATTTGGAATTGACAAAGCAACGATCAAAAAGGCAAAGGGAATTGAAGTTGCAGCGCATCAGGGTTCTGGGGTAGGTCGTGTGGCCTGGTGGCGGAGGTCGTACAACCTAGTTGGTTTCTTGGCACAGGTCGTGCGACCTGCTCTACTAGTTCCTACAACCTGGTTCGGGCATGGAAACTTTCTGGGTTGTTTCCTTATAGGTTTTGTTAACGTTTGAACGTTTCTTTGGCACAAGTCAGTACTTTAGGCCTATATATGGGTGTGGTCATGACTATTGACAAGTGTGTGGTATTGTGATTGATCGTAATCAGTTTATCATTAATAAATTGAAATTGTTAATTTAGACGTGGACTTAGCTAGTCTCAGAAGTAACGAACGACGTTAAATCGCTTTGAGATGTTCTTTATCTTATTCTTCGTCTCATCACTCTTCTTGTTCTGCATTCGTTTTCAACAAGTGGTATCAGATACCAGTTCTGGGTTAGGGTTTCGTGAGGAGTGATGTCGAAGATGATGATGAATATTGATCGTTTTGATGGGAAGAATATTGTTGATATACCCACCACCAAGCCTTTATTGGGGAAGGCTACCAGGTTCCTTGTTGGTGGAACTATCAGATTCCTTGCTGGGGGGAGCTATCGGGTTCCTTATCGGGGGGAACTATTAGGTTCCTTATTATGGAGCATCATGCGCGCATTCCAGCACAAATTTGGCGGTTAATGTGTAATTGGCGTTAAGGGGCAATCAGGCTTCTAGCATGGAGCATAGGGCACACGGATCTTGTTCTGGCTGCCAGGAGGATTCAAGTCAAGGTGGAGGCAACTCGAATCAATTGACGGATTTGGCTTGTGACATGGAGCAATTGACACGCGTTGTTGACATGCGATTCGGTTGGTAGCGCGTTATTGGGCGCGGATTGGTTGGTTACATGTTATTGAGCATGTATTGATTGTTGACACGTTATTGGGCGTGTATCAGTTTGCGCATTGGTGCGGTTTTTTGGTTGCGCAATTGACATAACATTGATTGGTTGACGGACACTTTAGATAAGTGTCATTGAAGTGATATTGGGGAGAGACATTGTGTCATGCTGCAGTATTGGTGTGTTGATTGGGACACACAAGTTTCTCTATTTGTTAAGACGCAAAGACGCGCTTGTTGACCAGCATAGAGGATGTATTTCAATACCGCATTTTGGGAATATATTATATCTGTTGTATGGAATTGTGAGAGAATTAGATTGATCGCTAGGGCATTTGGATGAAGGTGGAGATTTGTTATGAACTGAAGATCAAAACCCTAAATTTGGAATTGACAAAGCAACGAACAAGAAGGCAAGGGACCTGAAGTTGCAGCGCATCGTGGTTCCAGGCTGTCATGCAACCTGGTTTGGGCATGAAAACTTTTTGGGTTGTTTCCTTATTGGTATTGGTAACGTTTGAACGTTGCTTTGGGCACAAGTCAGTAGTTGATAACGCTCAAATAGGGGTTATCTTATAGCCTGAAAGACGTGTATGTGTGCTGGAAAACCACGTTTTAGCCAGAATTCACCCTCAGAAAGCCTCGGAAATTAGAACGAGATGTTTATTTGTTCTTCGTAAATTTCTGCTTATTTCACGCATTTCGAGATATGATCACGGGTTTGTTCATGTTTTCTTTACAGGAACAGGTTCGGGAAGCGCATTGGGATGCGTGCCGAGACTGAACCGGGTTCGCCTCGGGAAACGTGCAGAAAATGCTCAGAGCAGGATTTGACCGAGACTGGTACAAGGGAGAGCGGAATAGAAAACGGAAAGACTGGAGGAAAAATGGGCAGTAAAAACCGACCGAGGAAGCAGAAAACGCCAAAACCGAGAATGATCGGGATGCGCTCGGTTGACAATATCTTGAGCTTGACTTGGAATTTTGAAGTGAAACCAGGGGCAAAAGAACGGAGACGTCAAGGGCTTTCCGAAAACAGGTTATAATGCTGAAACGGAGTCCGCCCGAAAAACCGACTCCCGTCAAGTGTGGGTCCCAGACAGGCCACGCCCAAGTAAGGAGTCTCGTTTCCCGGTGTCCGGAGTCATAAGCAACTATTTCATGTTCGGGACGATTTCCGGGATAGTTTTGACCTAGGGGTATTTTGGTCATTTTGGCACCGGGCCCGGGTTTCCAGAGTCAAGTTCAGATTTTGTCTCCCAAATTCAGTCAGCAGTTTTCCTGTGGCCAGAGTCAGGAGTTGGAATAATTTGGAGAAGTTTTGACCCAGGGGTATTTTGGTAATTTTGACAAGTTTCGGGTCAAAACGCAGGCCGATGCAGAAAAGAGCAGTTTTTCTTGCTGTCTGCGTATTATACGCAGGATGCTGCGTATTATACGCAAACAGCAAGCCAGAGGGAGGATTGTTGGCCAGTTTCTGACCCTGTCTGCGTATTATACGCAGCATCCTGCGTATTATACGCAGCCAGGGGAAGAAAATACGCAAGAAAATGGAAAAATACGCAGCCAGGGAGGTGAAATACGCAGCCAGGATGGAAAAATACGCAGACCTGCGTATTATACGCAGCCAGGGAGGAAAATACGCAGAAATCAGCACATGTCAGACTACTGTCTGCGTATTATACGCAGAGCCCTGCGTATTTTACGCAGACAGCACAAAGTTTGAGGCGGTTTCGGTCAGTGGCAGTTTCGTAAATAAATGCAAGTTCCAGAAACGTCTTCAGCACTATATAAAGACTCGTCCAGACTCGTTTTGAAATCAATAACATATATCAACACATCCACGGAGAAGTCGGAGCATACCCGGAGAGCACGGAAACGTGATTCCAGATTCGAAGACCTAGTTTGATCTTATTCTCTCTCTTATTCAAAAACTGTGTTATTTACGTTATGAATTTCAGTAGCTAAACTTTTTACCTAGGTTCTCGGTGAACCTAGGGTTTCGTTTTCAGAGATTAGTTCTATGTTTTGACTATGGATTCATGATCGTACTATCTTAATATCAGCAGCTTTATTCGTTATTGTGTCTTTGAATTTTACTGTTCATGCATGCTCGGCTTGATCACCCAGAACTGCTACAGACCCGAGCCAGTAGGTGAAAACGTCTGGTTAGGGTTAGGAAGAGAAGACAGAATTTAGCACCTTACCCCGATGGGCCGACTAGCGAAGGGGAGTTAGGACTAGCCTGAAATCGTTGAGACCAACTGTTAGAGAATCTGACCCGGGCCATCTGGACAGGTTAGAAACCCTAGCAGCCTTAGAACGAGACTGCAGATTTAGGCAGCTTAACAGGAATCCGACAGTCTGCAGGATTGTGATAACGCGCAGGAAAAGAAAAGATACTGCGCAATTGGTACGTGGCACGGATAACGAGACTGCTGTGTGTTTTCATGTCAAACAAAGAACGAAAATCTGAAGAACCCTAGGGGATCCCGGGACCTAGTATCTCAAACCCTAGATTTACAACCTTAGCATTATTCAGAAAACTTTCACAAAAAGATTTACTGTTTTTGTCTTTACTTTTAGTACTTAATTCGTAATCAAAATCTCAAACTATTCCTCCTTTTTACACTCTGTTCGTTAAAACTGATTACTAGAAAAACCTGCAAAGTCCTTGTGGGATCGATAATCCGAGTCTAAAATACTCTCTATATTACTTGATTCGTATACTTGCGATTAGCACGCTAGAAAGCGCATTAAGTTTTTGGCGCCGTTGCCGGGGACTTTTTAGGGTTTATTTAGTAGTCCGAATTAATTTTCAGAGTTTTTATTTTTATTTTATTTTATTTTTTATTTTATTTTTTTGTTATCTCACTGCTCTTGAGATCTCTACTTTTTCAGGATGGGCGACAATACCGAGAGAACGCCAGAACTGCCCGAGACACGTACACCAGCCGAGATGGCTCGGTACATCGAGGATCTGATTGCAGCAGGATTCGCTGCCCGGAGCAACCTGAGGACATACAACCGGTCTGGGAAGGCGTTGGTGGAGAATTTCGAAGTCCCCACGGGGGGGGGGGGGAATGAGCGAGCTATTGTGGTACCCGAGATCACCGCAGAACACTTCGACATAAAACCTTCCACCATCCAGACCGTTCAGACCCTCTGCCCATTCCATGGCAAAGCTGACGAAGATCCTAACGACTTCATCGGGAAGTTCGAGGACTACTGCAACAAAGTCCGGTATAAGGGAGTTGGAGCCGAGGCGCTAATGCTAATACTCTTTCCATACTGCCTGTACGGAGTGGCCAACGACTGGCTTGAATCCCGACCACCCAGATCCATCACAACATGGGAGGGGTGTGTCACCGATTTTCTGGCCAAATTTTACCCCGCCTCCCGGGTCATTCAATTACAAAACGAGATTTTGTCGTTCAAACAGAAGACGGGAGAGACGGTGGTAGACGCATGGGACAGATTGATGAGACTTGTGAAAAGATGCCCGAACCACGGTTTCGGAGACCCGAAGATCCTGCAGGTATTCTACCATGCCTTAGACAGGGCGAGTGCTGACAGGATTGATAGAGAAGCCGGAGGAAACTTCCTGTACCATGTAGACAAAGACGGGGCCTATGAGCTAATGAAGCAGTTAGCCAAGCAAGACACTCGACTATTTGACGATCGCAGGATCACGGCCCGAGCCGAGCCAGTGGAAGACGACCGGATAGACAATCTAGCCAAGATCGTTCAAGATTTGGTCAAGAAAGTTTACTCAACTGATGCAGTGGTGGACGGGCCAGATTTGGACACAGCCATTGAGGAGCTCAGAACCGAAGATGCCAATTACGTACAGCAGCAGTGGGATTCGAGCCAGTACAGACCGGGTACGAGAGACCATCCCGGGTTCCGGTACGGAAACCCGAACGCAGCAGTTTATGCACCGGGGTTCCAGCACATGCCACCAGCCCAGCAGGCTGCACCGACGCAGCAGGCTCAGTCGGGCCCATCTGCACAGCAGTACGACGCTCAGATGAAGGAGATCAAGTCCATGTTCCAGACCATGGAGTCCCGGTTCGAGCACATGGACGCCCTGACAGCCGACGTGCAGATGACCAAAACGTCACTGCGCGCTTTGGAGGTACAAGTTGGACAGTTAGCACACCAGCTAACGGAGAGACAGCCAGGAAACTTGCCCTCGAATACAGTGAATAATCCACGTGCTCAGGTCAATGCCATCACCACTCGGAGTGGATTAGCACTACAGGATCCGCCGTATCCTAGCCATGCACGTGCAGAAAAATCAAAGGAAATCGAGCGTGAAGTACTTGGCAAGGATAACAGCTCAGCCGACCGCCCCCAGCCGAAGGGCTCGGTTGAGCAGGATGTAGTGCAAAAGGAGAAGGAAGCAGAAACGGTACCTGTCTCCAAGGAGGTGCCGTATCCTTTGAAGACACGAAAGAGGGATGATAGCAAGGACTACGCCAGATTTCTCGAGATTTTCAAACAGCTAAAGATCAACATACCCTTTGCGGAGGCGTTGGCAAAGATGCCCACTTATGCCAAGTTCCTCAAAGATATTTTGTATGGACGGAAACGTATGAGCGATTTCGAGACAATAAATCTGACGGCAGAAGTGAGCAACTGTGTGAAGAATGGGCTACCGAGGAAGAGGAAGGACCCTGGCAGTTTTGTCATCCCGGTGACCCTAGGTAATGCTTACACAGGAAAGGCTCTGTGTGACCTAGGGGCCAGTATCAATCTGATGCCTTTGTCGATTTTCAAAACTTTGAAAATCGGTGAACTCAGGCCCACCAGAATCAAGCTGCAGATGGCGGACAGATCCGTGAAGCAGGCTTACGGAGTTATTGAAGATATTCTGGTGAAAGTCGGAGAATTGATTTTTCCGGCAGATTTTGTAATTCTAGACATGGAGACAGGAGACGTGCCACTCATTCTGGGCAGACCGTTTTTGGCTACCGGAGAAGCCATGATAAACTGCAAGAGCGGAGAACTGACCATGCAGATCAATGAAGACAAGGTGAAGTTCAACGTTTTCAAAAATCTGCAACTACCAAATTATTACGAGCATGAAGACATCTTCGCAGTGGAGGTAGTCGAAGAAGGCTGGGAAAATGAAGAGATGGATGAGCTATGGGAAGAGATGGATAGAGTGGACAGAGAGAACGAGGAGAGATTCCAGGAGGAGCAGGCCATGCAAGCCGAAAACCGGACCACTTTACAGCTGGACGAAAAAGGTGGACAGAAATTGGCCCTGGTCCCGTCACTCAAGGAGCCACCGACCCGAGAGGTTAGACCTCTCCCGAGCCATCAAACTTCAGCACAGCCAAAACAGTTTCAAGTAGGTCAGAAAATACGTCTCGGCGATTCTCGGAAGCAGTTTTTTCCGGGAAAATTGAGATCTCGGTGGTCAGGACCGTTTATCATCAAAGAGGTACTTTCATGGGATGCGGTTGAATTGAAGAATTCGCATGACAGTACAACTTGCAGGGTGAGCGGAAACCGGGTCAAGCCATATTTGGGCCCGGAAGAGGACGTCAAGGTAGACTGTTTTGACGTCCCTTGAGCAAACATGAGGTAACTGGGTCGGGCCGTCGACCGTAAATTACAAGCGCTGGTTGGGAGGCAACCCAACGTAGTAAGTTAGTTTAAATTATTTCAGTTTTATTTTCAGTTTTGAATTTTGAGAGAGGTAAGATGAGTGGGTATTAACTTTGAATTGAGTATGTGAAGATACAGCATAGCAGAAAACGAGAAGAAAACGGAGCATGAATACGGTAGAGAGAAAAAAAATATATGCCTAGGCTGCTGTGTGCGTATTTTACGCACACTGTGTATATTTTACGCACAACGCAGCCCAGTTTGCCAAACTTTTGAAAAAAAAAAAGAAAATTGAAAATTTTATTTTTGCTGCTGTCTGCGTATTTTACGCAGCTTTCTGCGTATTATACGCAGCCAGCAAGAAAAACTTGATTTTTGAAAAAAAAATTTTTTTTTGAAAAATTATTTTAGCTGCTTTCTGCGTATTTTACGCAGCTTTCTGCGTATTATACACAGCCAGCAGTGTAAACTGGATTTTTCTGAAAAAAAAAAAAAAAATATACCTGCTGTCTGCGTATTTTACGCAGGTCCTGCGTATTATACGCAGTCAGCAGGTAAAATTGCAATTTTTTTTATCACTCCAGATGGCCCTGTGTGCGTAAAATACGCACAGTATGCGTATTATACGCACAAAACTTCAGTTTTTTTCAAATTCTACATGAAGGGCATTTTCGTAATTTTGGCAAACGTAGGGTTTTTAAGGCCGACAGGTTGGAGCCATTTTGGCCTCTTGTCTCTCTCTACCTCCATATACAGGTCCGTGGAGTTTGAAGCGAATTTAGAAAATTTCGTAGAAGAAAGGGCTGATTTCCGAAAACTTGAAGAATCGACCCCGGTGTGTTCTGCACTCGACCGTCACAGGGACTCGTACGAGTTGGGGATTTTTCAGGAACGGTTTTTCTGCATAACAGAGCAATCGACCCCGGTGTACGAAAGTACACTCGACCATATGGGAGCACATTGTCACACACAATGGTGCTCGGGGATTGCACATTTGAAGAGCGCATACAGAGCCCGGGAGGTTGGCAACTTTCGTCGAGAAATTTTCGGCGACCGGTCAACTGTCCTTCACTGCCGGACTCTGCGAAAAAGTCAGCACTTGTTAGAACTGACTCCGGGTGCACAGGTTCAATTTCTTTCTCTCGCTTTATTTTTCTGCATATGCTACCATGTGCTACCAGTTTCCCATTCGATGAGGCAAGCCAGCTCATCCAATCCAGATTATATGCCTGAAGATTAGTACCATGAGGGCATGGCACCATCCAGTGTGGGGGTGGTGGCGTTGTAACTGCATTACTTTGTATTTTTTTTTTTTTTTAAAAAAAAATATTTGTGAAAAAATTTAAAAAAAAATATAAATAAAAAATAAAAAAATTAAAAATTAAAAATTTAAAAAGTGAAAATTTTGAGACTGGGCGAAGGATTTAGCTTAAAACTGGAGAGAGCTTAATAATAGAAAATTTCCCGAAGTGGACGAACTTAAGTGAGGAAGAGCTGCGAGAATCTGTCTAGGGGAGTTAATAGAGCCAATGCACTCCAGAAAACGCAAGTAGCTGTCTCCCGAGCAATGTATCCGACTAGTTGCCAGACCACCGTCACCAGGTAGTCGTCAACCCGCCATCACGGTCACCACATCATTTGGTGGAGTGATAGGCCATAGGGGACCTCACGTCCTGTCTCGCGCCTTAGGTCCACTAGTGAGCCCCGTTGATCCATTATACCCTTTTCTTGGTAACCGTTTGACCTAGGAAGCCGTTTTTTGATACTCGCATCATTGTTAGTATTTTTACCTTTCCTACGCGCCATGGCACGAGGGAGTTGAGTTGACGGGGATTTTCTGGGGTAGAGCAGAATTGTCATATTTGATAGTGGATGAGCTTAATTTTTATATTCGAGGGTGTGTAAGGGTGAGATAGTGACGGCAGCACACTTCGGTGTGGCGGTGACTCACGACATTACACCGTGAGCACAGGAGGAGAGCCGTAGTGCGTAAATTTTCCGCACGACATGGGGGACTTTGGGTTGACAGGGTTACTGGAGGACGCGCTGTGCTATTTAGACATCCTTGGAGTGAGGAGGATCGGTTGGAAAAGCGCGATTATTTTACGGATTGACTACATGGTTCGAAATTAGTGTGGGGGTGGTCGTTTCGAGATTTTATTTCAGTATTTTTCTGCCACCCCACGTTTTTGGTTTATCATAGAGTTGGCCTGGCTTATATTATTGTTGTTTATTGTGTTGCCCCGCAAAAAAAAAAAAAAAAAAAAAAAAAAAAAAAAAAAAAAACGGAAAAAAAAAATGAAAAAAAAGAAGAAGAGAAGGAAAAGAAAAAAAGTATCAAAGGAAGAAAATTCAGGGTGCTTGATTGATTTTATTTCAAAACGCCAGGCCGGCAATTTTTATCACAGTTTCACATTCGTTCACAGTTGTGGCCGCGAGAACGGCAGTTACACCGGGACTGGGGAAATTGAGTGTCTAGAATCTTAGGTGATTTGGGTCAGTTTCTATCATCTTGGTGAGGGAGTGTGAGATTGGGGTATGTGTGAGTGTGCTATGACGTTTAGGACATCGCTTCTATATGACTTATCCTACCGTCCCAAAGCCGGCAGAGTTACATTACACCCGGAGTAAAAGCACGGAAGGTGTGCGTTAGGGATACGTTCGGTTTGTGTGCAAAAGCAGAAGTAAGTTGTGCTCGTGCTTGTTCCAAACCTAGGCTGGCCGCGAGTTCTTCCGAAATCTAGGGGAATATGAATGTTTGATGATGTTCAGTTTGGGTTGAAGAGATTGCCCAGTCTCACCAAAAATATACACTGTTTTTGTCATAGTAATACTGTTTTAAAATAAGTGCAGTTACACCGCTCTGGATTGATTCGAAATAGTATGCATTGGCAGTATATTGCTGGAGTTTGCTCGGGACGAGCAAAGTTTAGTGTGGGGGTATTTGATAACGCTCAAATAGGGGTTATCTTATAGCCTGAAAGACGTGTATGTGTGCTGGAAAACCACGTTTTAGCCAGAATTCACCCTCAGAAAGCCTCGGAAATTAGAACGAGATGTTTATTTGTTCTTCGTAAATTTCTGCTTATTTCACGCATTTCGAGATATGATCACGGGTTTGTTCATGTTTTCTTTACAGGAACAGGTTCGGGAAGCGCATTGGGATGCGTGCCGAGACTGAACCGGGTTCGCCTCGGGAAACGTGCAGAAAATGCTCAGAGCAGGATTTGACCGAGACTGGTACAAGGGAGAGCGGAATAGAAAACGGAAAGACTGGAGGAAAAACGGGCAGTAAAAACCGACCGAGGAAGCAGAAAACGCCAAAACCGAGAATGATCGGGATGCGCTCGGTCGACAATATCTTGAGCTTGACTTGGAATTTTGAAGTGAAACCAGGGGCAAAAGAACGGAGACGTCAAGGGCTTTCCGAAAACAGGTTATAATGCTGAAACGGAGTCCGGCCGAAAAACCGACTCCCGTCAAGTGTGGGTCCCAGACAGGCCACGCCCAAGTAAGGAGTCTCGTTTCCCGGTGTCCGGAGTCATAAGCAACTATTTCATGTTCGGGACGATTTCCGGGATAGTTTTGACCTAGGGGTATTTTGGTCATTTTGGCACCGGGCCCGGGTTTCCAGAGTCAAGTTCAGATTTTGTCTCCCAAATTCAGTCAGCAGTTTTCCTGTGGCCAGAGTCAGGAGTTGGAATAATTTGGAGAAGTTTTGACCCAGGGGTATTTTGGTAATTTTGACAAGTTTCGGGTCAAAACGCAGGCCGATGCAGAAAAGAGCAGTTTTTCTTGCTGTCTGCGTATTATACGCAGGATGCTGCGTATTATACGCAAACAGCAAGCCAGAGGGAGGATTGTTGGCCAGTTTCTGACCCTGTCTGCGTATTATACGCAGCATCCTGCGTATTATACGCAGCCAGGGGAAGAAAATACGCAAGAAAATGGAAAAATACGCAGCCAGGGAGGTGAAATACGCAGCCAGGATGGAAAAATACGCAGACCTGCGTATTATACGCAGCCAGGGAGGAAAATACGCAGAAATCAGCACATGTCAGACTACTGTCTGCGTATTATACGCAGAGCCCTGCGTATTTTACGCAGACAGCACAAAGTTTGAGGCGGTTTCGGTCAGTGGCAGTTTCGTAAATAAATGCAAGTTCCAGAAACGTCTTCAGCACTATATAAAGACTCGTCCAGACTCGTTTTGAAATCAATAACATATATCAACACATCCACGGAGAAGTCGGAGCATACCCGGAGAGCACGGAAACGTGATTCCAGATTCGAAGACCTAGTTTGATCTTATTCTCTCTCTTATTCAAAAACTGTGTTATTTACGTTATGAATTTCAGTAGCTAAACTTTTTACCTAGGTTCTCGGTGAACCTAGGGTTTCGTTTTCAGAGATTAGTTCTATGTTTTGACTATGGATTCATGATCGTACTATCTTAATATCAGCAGCTTTATTCGTTATTGTGTCTTTGAATTTTACTGTTCATGCATGCTCGGCTTGATCACCCAGAACTGCTACAGACCCGAGCCAGTAGGTGAAAACGTCTGGTTAGGGTTAGGAAGAGAAGACAGAATTTAGCACCTTACCCCGATGGGCCGACTAGCGAAGGGGAGTTAGGACTAGCCTGAAATCGTTGAGACCAACTGTTAGAGAATCTGACCCGGGCCATCTGGACAGGTTAGAAACCCTAGCAGCCTTAGAACGAGACTGCAGATTTAGGCAGCTTAACAGGAATCCGACAGTCTGCAGGATTGTGATAACGCGCAGGAAAAGAAAAGATACTGCGCAATTGGTACGTGGCACGGATAACGAGACTGCTGTGTGTTTTCATGTCAAACAAAGAACGAAAATCTGAAGAACCCTAGGGGATCCCGGGACCTAGTATCTCAAACCCTAGATTTACAACCTTAGCATTATTCAGAAAACTTTCACAAAAAGATTTACTGTTTTTGTCTTTACTTTTAGTACTTAATTCGTAATCAAAATCTCAAACTATTCCTCCTTTTTACACTCTGTTCGTTAAAACTGATTACTAGAAAAACCTGCAAAGTCCCTGTGGGATCGAAAATCCGAGTCTAAAATACTCTCTATATTACTTGATTCGTATACTTGCGATTAGCACGCTAGAAAGCGCATCAGTAGTTTAGGCCTATATACGAGTGCAGGTCATGGCTATTGACAAGTGTGTGGTTGAGTGTATGGTATTGTGATTGATCGTAATCGGTTTCTCATCACTGAATTGAGATTGTTTGGCCGTGGACGTAGCTATTCTCAAAACTAGCGAATCACGTTAAATTGCCTTGTGATATTCTTCGTTTTTTTCTTCGTCTCATCACTCTTATTGTTCCGCATTCGTTTGTGACAGTTTTATTTTCATTAAATTGATAATGTCAAGTGTATGTTAATACAATTTTTTATTTTATTTCATAACAATCTTAGGTCAGATAAACTACATATACTGTTAGCTATGATTCGATGGATAATCCTATTCGAATCCGGCAAAACCCGGTCCGAATTTGATCCGATCCGAAACCAGTGGGTCAAATTTGGATCTAGGCTGATCCGATCAAAACCCGGTCCATTGCCATCTCTAGTTTTGGTGCTAATTCTATTAACATGAAAAATGGTAAATGGAAAGAAGTCTGCATTCAAATATACCTGGTGAATAGAAAGCCGTTACACAATCCTAACCCCGAACCAGAAAACACGAGCATCATATGCTAAAATAGAAATGAAATTGATACATTCTCTGATACAATGGGTGATCTGACAAATGAAACCACTATGAAGTTAAAACTAACCACGCTAGAAAGCAAGGGACTTGAAGAGAATGAGATAGTAATTAGGAATATCAACTTACAATACGGCCATCACGGCGACCATTGGCACCTAGCGGTTTTGAGACACATCCTTCCTTGTTGACTGCTCTTACTGCAAAATCATACAAAGGTACCTTCACATCATATCTATCATAGAACACTTTTACGACACCAAGTTAAAAAAGAATTAGAAAAGAGCATACTGCTAACCTGCAACTCTACATTTTTTGGCCACTGCATCCGAAATGAGACCTTGTCATCTAGCAGCGTACACCAGGCCTATATCATATATAATAATTGCGCATGAATAGTTAGTTAATATATAGATCGATCAAGGAATGATTGGAAACATAACTGTTGAGCAAAGTGGTCAATTACTAGCATCAATCTACCTGAATGTCGTGATCCTGTTACATCAAGTCTCTGTCAGCCCTTGTAAGCTGGAATGGCCTCAACACACCTTGCACTGGGTCGGAACTGTTTGTTCTACAAGGAAAACAAATAATGTAGTAGCTGCAAAAAATTCAACTAAAGGCAAGATTTGGGCTCACTGCTATGGAATATTATAATGAATATTCCCTAGTAGATTATGATTGACTCCTACTAGATCATGATTGACTCTTAGAGGATTATTATAGGCTCCCACACTCTATATAAATAGTGCTTTGGTACAGAATAAAACTGCTTTTGATATTCCTCCATACTTTGTCTCCACCTTTTCTCTCTCAGTTTATAACACGTTATCAGCAATTTCGCTCTACCGGAAGAGAAGATCAAAAGACAAAGGTACAAATTATTTATTTTATATTGTCAAGAAGAAGATGATCAAACGAAAAACTCAATTTTTGATTTTGATTGTCTCATGTCTTGCTTGTTTCAAAGTTGATTCAAATAAACAATACATCTTTAAATTGCTTACGATTTATTATTTATATCAAAAGAAGAAAAAAAATTGGTCTATGCTGCTCAAACCCTAGACCTCGATCTACAATTAGATCTAGAGAGTGACCAAAAAAAAAGGGTGCTACCAAGCAGATTCAAACCCAAGAACAAGGGTTTGCAAATACCTTATGCAGCTGTGTGTGACCATCTGGTCCGCCACCTGTTTTGGTAATATTTGCGTTTTTATTTTTTTAATTTAATGATCAGTAAAAAAAAAAAAAAAATTAATCTACTCAACACGAGGTTCGAACCCAGAAAAGCTGCTTCAGTGGCCTTATGCGTCAGCGCGCGACCATCTTGTCAGCCGCACACTTGCAATAAACTTGCGTATTTTATTTTTTATAATGATAGTGTTCCGTCGAAAAAAAAAGTGTTATGATCTGGATCTAGCTTGAGAACGATAATAACGATGAAGAAGAACACAAATATTAACGTTGTTCACTAGTTTATTAGCTAGCTACCTCCACGACCAAAACCCCGATTTTATTGAGAGAAACGCACTCGGTTACAACTACTCTGACAACTCGCACACACACTAATAAGCAATCATCCCCTATGCTAATAACCCCCCGTACCCCTCTGTGTGTGTATGTTGTACATTACAAACCAAAGCCTTTAGTGGCTCTTTATACTGCCAAGACAAGCAAAAAAGGCCACCGCCCCAATTGAGATTCCTAGTTTGAATAGGAAACACTTTTCTTCTTTTGATTGCCCCCTTTGACTTTTTTCGCTTCTCATTGCTTTCAATTCAAGACACATAACAATTCTCCACCTTGTCTTGAATTATCTCAGCAACCCGACCCCGTACCGATGCTTCTCTCCAATAATTAACCCCAAACGTTTCGCAGCTGTATGCGAAACCCTCACGTCACAAGTTGCTCCAACTTCGCCAAGCTCCTGCAACGAGTGCCCCCACGATGCTCCAACTCCCGTCTAGTTCCTGCAATCGAACCCTATCGATGCTCCAACTACGGCCGAGTTCCAGCAATCGAAACCCCTCTTTGTTGTTCCAAATCCCGCTGAGTTCCTACAACAAATTCGTTTGTTGTTCCGACTCCCACTGAGTCCCTACAATGAAACCCCCCAACACGTTACTCCAATTCCCACTGAATTCATGCAACGTTTTGCGAAATTGCTCCAATTCCCACCGAATTCCTGCAATATCGCCCCATTGCGCGCCTCAAACGCGCCCCCTTGCACGTCTCACATGTGCCGTGTACCTCGTCAGAGACTCCCCCTTGACAAATCCGCCTCCTCGTCAAGAGCACGGATTCCATGCCCCCCAACGGGGATTAGAGAACGTAGTCAACCTCCGAAGCTGTTGCGTCTACAGCCAGATCTGCAGATTCCTTCTTCGGACACTCCCTCTTCCAGTGAAACCTCTCTTTACACAGTGCACAAACGTCGTTTGGCAACTTAGAACCCTTGTTCTTCCTCTTACCAAAACCACCTTTGGACACCATGAATGCGCCCGAACCTGAAACGTCGTACTCCCCATACGCGGCCCTGCGCCGCATGTCCCTTGTGTGAAGAGCAGATCTCACCTCCTCCAACGTGAGAGTCTCTTTTACAGCACAAGCAGACTGCACAAACCCCTCATAAGACGGTGGTAGAGACACCAACAAAATCAGTGCGGCATCTTCATCACTTATCTTCTCATTACTGTTTCGCAACTCAAGCAAAATAGTATTAAGACGATCCAAGTGATCTCTTAGATCCGTACCTTCCCCCATGCGTAGACCAAACAGCTGCTGCTTCAACATCAACTTGTTGGTGAGCGACTTCGTCTTGTAGAGGCTCTCCAACTTGTTCCATAGTCCTTCAGCCGTCTCTTGATCCGCAACCTCTGTGATCACGTCGTCCGCCAAGCACAACATGATCATTGAGTGTGCTCTTTCCTCCATCGTCTTGTACTCCTTGGTGGTTTTCGAAGCCCCCTCTTTATCCTTCGCCAATGGCAACCACAGGCATTGCTGCTTCAACAAAGCACGTACCTTGATCTGCCATAAGCTGAAGCTGTTTCTCCCTGTGAACTTGTCGATCTTGGTCATCCCCCCGGTCATCTTCTCTGCAGCTCCTTGTTCTGATCTGTAACCCCCGAACGCGTGCTCCAACTTGATCGCGAAACCCTAGCTTTGAATTTCACGGATTGTGAAACCCTAGCTCTAACTCCACCTTGATCTTGGAACACCGATCACCTAAGCTCTGATACCAGTTTGTTATGATCTGGACCTAGCTTGATAACGATAATAACGATGAAGAAGAACACAAATATTAACGTGGTTCACTAGTTTATTAGCTAGCTACCTCCACGACCAAAACCCCGATTTTATTGAGAGAAACGCACCCGGTTACAACCACTCTGACAACTCGCACACACACTAATAAGCAATCAGCCCAAATGCTAATAACCCCCCGTACCCCTCTGTGTGTGTATGTTGTACATTACAAACCAAAGCCTTTAGTGGCTCTTTATACTGCCAAGACAAGCAAAAAAGGCCACCGCCCCAATTGAGATTCCTAGTTTGAATAGGAAACACTTTTCTTCTTTTGATTGCCCCCTTTGACTTTTTTTGCTTCTCATTGCTTTCAATTCAAGACACATAACAAAAAGGAAATAAAAAGAAAAAAAAAACACGCTGTGCTTGAGACTCGAACCCAAAATGTGGGATTGACACAGCTTGTGGTGTAACCACCTGAGCTGCGCAGTGCATTACTTACAAGTCTCCCTACTATTTATTACTAGTAGAGTACTGTTTGTTGAAAAAAAAAGGCAGCTGCTACTCGTGTGATTCGAACCTCGAATCTGGCGGCCAAACAAAAGCACCAATAGCAGCAACCGCCTGACCTAAAAAATTTGTTCTCTTAAATCATGTGTTTTAAATATTTTATACGGTACAGTTCGTAAAAGAATACATATATATATATATATATAAATATATATATATATATATAATAATAATAACAGCAATTCTTACGCGTTTGAAGTACATATCATTGTCTATTTATTTTGTCAATTACTTATCATTGTAGCAATTCTTAGTTTTAATTTTCTTCTTATTTTTTTTAGATCCACAATGTCAAACATCGCGAAGCTCGAGTTCACTGGATTTCATATAACTGGAAAAAATAACTTGTCGTGGACTCTTGATGCTGGATTGCACCTAGACTCAAGAGGTCTTGGGCACACTATAAAAGCAGACAATACAGCGTCCGAAAAGGAGCGCGCCGATGCGTTGATATTTTTGCGCCACCATATAGATGTGGATTTAAAAATGAGTACCTTACTATTAAGGACCCCCTCGTCTTATGGAATAATTTAAAAGAGCGCTACGAGCACTTGAAGTCTGTCTTACTCCCCCAGGCTCGTTATGATTGGATACACCTGAGGTTTCAGGATTACAATACGGTAAATAGTTATAACTCCGCACTCTTCAAAATTACATCCCTGCTAAAACTTTGTGGCGAGAACGTCACTGATGAGCAATTTTTGGAAAAGACATTATCTACCTTCCATTTCTCAAATATACTCCTGTAACAGCAGTATCGAGAAAAGGGATTCAAAAAATATTCTGAATTGATTTCTTGTTTATTGGTTGCGGAAAGAAACAATGCCATATTGAAGAAAAATCACGAACAGCGTCCGAATGGCTCGACCCCTCTCCCTGCAGTGAGTAATAACGCATTCCCTGAAGCGAATGCAACGGTTTTACGTGGTCAAAATAACCCACGTGGTCGTGGACGTGGACGTGGTCGTAGACATGGTCGCCGTCGTGGACGCGGTCATGGTAAGAGCAATGTTTGGTACCGTGAGCCTCCACAACATATGCCCTCAAATATCTACAAAAGAGGAGCACCACCACAAAACTGGGGGAGAAATAATGGTGGGAGACACCAGAATTCACAAGCAGTTGCTGAAAAAGCACCTCCCAAACAGGGACAAAAATGTAACAGATGTGGAACTGATGGCCATTGGGAACATGTTTGCCGTACACCACGACACTTGGTTGATCTCTGTCACGCATCCAGAAATGGGAGTGCTACATTTAATGAATCAAACCATGTTGAGTATGAGCAGCCAATGGATCTCAATGGTTTTGATGTTGATGACTTCTTTGCTTCTGATCCACAAGTCGATGGCCCCCTTGGAGAGCCCGATTTTTTTTAGACAACTTATTTAGATTCTTTTTAAGTCATTTAATTTTTGATTTTTTTTAATTCCAGCTTAGGATGAATAATGTTCTTTGATAAGAACTTCAGACATTGTTATTTCTTTTTAGTAGGATTGAAAGTTTAATATGAGAAGTTTATTTTACTTATGAAATATTTCTCTTTTAATTATAGATAAATGATGACTTGTGAAGACACATGCTTGGTGGACAGTGGAACAACTCACACAATTTTGCGTCATAAGAAATATTTTTTGCAAAATTCCCCTAATCAAGCATATGTGCACACAATTTCTGGTACATCCAGTTTAATTGAAGGTACTGGAAGAGCCTCTATCATATTGCCCGGTGGAACAATATTCCATGTCGAAGAGGCATTATACTCTAGCAAATCTAGTAGAAATTTGCTGAGTTTTAAAGATATCCGCAAAAATGGGTACCACATTGAAACTCTAAATGTGAATGAGGTGGAGTACATGTGTATTACATCCACTATTTCAGACAAAAAACATGTATTAGAAAAACTTCCTGCTTTATCATCTGGATTGTACCATACAATTATCCAAGCAGTTGAAGTCAATGTCGCCATAAACAAAAAGATCCCACAGCTTTTATGCTTTGGCATAATAGGCTTGGGCACCCCGGAGTAATTATGATTCGAAGAATCATTGAGAACTCAAGCGGGCATCCACTAAAAGATAAAAAGATTCTTTTGCTAAAAGAATACCCATGCACCACTTGTTCTCAAAGAAAATACATTGCTAGACCATCACCCATGAAAGTTAGTATTGAATCTCCTAAGTTCTTGGAACGCATTCAAGGAGATATTTGTGGACCAATCAATCCCCCCACTGGTCCATTTTACTATTCCATGGTACTACTCGATGCCTCTACAAGATGGTCGCATGTATGCCTATTATCATCTCGAAATATGGCATTTGCTCGCCTTTTAGGAATGATTATAAGGCTTAGAGCACATTTCCCTGATCATCCCATAAAAACTATATGTCTTGATAATGCTGGTGAATTTACATCGCAATCATTTGACGATTATTGCATGTCAGTTGGGATACAGGTTGAGCACTCAATCCCGCATATACACACTCGAAATGATTTAGCCGAATCTCTTATTAAAAGAATTCAATTAATAGCTAAACCATTGTTGATGAAAACAAATTTACCCATTTCTGCATGGGGACATGCTGTTTTACATGCCGCTGCATTAATACGTTTACGCCCCACTACGTATCTTAAATATTCTCCCCAACAACTTGTGCTTGGACAACCTCCAAATATATCTCATTTACATGTATTTGGGTGCGCTGTGCATGTTCCTATTGCACCCCCACAACGTAACAAGATGGGTCACAAACGTAGACTTGGTATTTATGTTGGGTTTGATTCTCCATCTATTATTAGATATTTGGAACCCTTAACCGGGGATTTATTCCAAGCTCGCTTTGCAGATTGTCACTTTGACGAATCGATCTTCCCGAAATTAGGGGGAGACATGTCGCAGCCTGAAGCTCGACAATTAATTTCTTGGAATTCTTAATAACACACTTGGATCCTCGAACTAGACAGTGTGAATTCTAAGTGCAGAGAATCCTTAAATTGCAAAGCAAAGCTAACGAAATGCCTGATGCTTTCGTTGATACAAGCAAAGTTATAAAATCACATATACCGGCTGTGAATTTTCCAGCACGAATTGATGTCCCTGTAGGACAAAATCCAATCATACAAGCAAATGAATCTAGTGCACGCCAAAAGCGTGGCAGACCTGTTGGCTCAAAAGGTTTGGTTCCTAGAAAAAGGAAGACAAATCAGGCAACTGTGTTGAATCCTAAAGATTCCACAAAGACAATTGATGATCCCATTAAAATTGGTGATCCGATCCCTAAAATGATTGATCTAAATTCAGCCCGTGAAGAGGGTGATATGGTACCAGAAAATCAAGAGATCTCGATCAATTATATATATTTTGGAAAAATATGGGATCGAAATAATGTTATCATTGATGAAACATTTGTCTTTAACTTTTCCCTACATATAAGTGATGACGATCACGAACCACTGTCAATTGAAGAATGTCGACATCGTGACGATTGGCCAAAGTGGAAAGAGACAATACAGGCTGAATTAAACTCACTAGAAAAACGTAGAGTGTTTGGACCAATAGTTCAAACACCTAATGACGTAAGACCCATTGGATTTAAATGGGTTTTTGTGCGGAAACGAAATGAGAAAAACGAGATTACAAGATACAAAGCCCGACTTGTAGCTCAAGGTTTCTCGCAAAGACCAGGCATTGATAATGAAGAAACATATTCGCCTGTGATGGATGCAACTACTTTCCGATTCATAATAAGTTTGGCAGCATCGAAAAATTTAGATATGCATTTGATGGATGTGGTTACAACATATCTATATGGTTCACTTGATAGTGACATGAAAGTTCCTGAAGGACTGAAACTGCCAAAAACAAACAAACCACGTACCGCTTATTCTATTAAGCTCCAAATATCATTGTATGGACTAAAACAATCGGGAAGAATGTGGTACAATCGCTTGAGCGAATACCTATTAAAAGAAAGGTTTGTTAACAATCCAATTTGTCCTTGTATCTTCATAAAGAAGTCCACAAATGGATTTTTAGTAGTGGCAATATACGTGGATGACTTGAATATTGTGGGAACTCATGAAGAGATTACCCAAACTGCAACTTACTTGAAAAAGGAATTTGAGATGAAGGATTTGGGAAAGACGGGATTTTGCCTCGGTCTACAAATTGAACACTTTCCTAAAGGAATTTTACTTCATCAATCAAATTACACTGAAAAAGTCCTTACAAGATTTTGTATGGACAAATCACATCCACTAACCACCCCTATGGTGGTTAGGTCGCTTGATGTTAATAAAGATCCTTTCCGTCCTCAAGAGAGTGACGATGAACCTCTTGGCCCTGAAGTGCCATACCTTAGTGCAATTGGTGCCTTGATATTTTTGGCAAATTGCACAAGGCCAGATATTGCATTTTCTGTAAATCTTTTGCTAGGTACAGTTTTAACCCTACTCGCAGGCATTGGAACGGTGTTAAAACATCATGCGATATCTACGTGGCACTACAGACTTGGGTCTTTTCTATCCTCGTGGATCTAATACCTCCCTCATTGGATATGCTGATGCTGGATACTTGTCGGACCCACATAAAGCAAGATCTCAAACAGAGTATGTTTTCACTTATGGAGGAACTGCTATATCATGGAGATCGATGAAGCAAACTATGGTAGCAACATCATCAAACCACTCAGAGATTCTTGCGATCCATGAAGCTAGTCGAGAATGCGTGTAACTAAAATCAGTAGTTCAACATATCAAAGGGTCTTGTGGATTAAATTTCAAAAATGACGGCCCAACAGTGTTATATGAAGATAATGTTGCCTGAATTGCCCAACTCAAAGAAGGCTTCATCAAAGGTGATCGAACTAAACACATATCTCCAAAGTTCTTCTTTACTCATGAGCTTCAAAAGAAGGGGGTTGTTCCCATCCAGCAAGTGCGCTCAAGTGAAAATCCAGCAGACTTGTTCACAAAAGCACTACCAACATCAACATTGAAGTTACATGTTCAAAAATGTGGGATGCGTCAATTAAAATATCTTTTACGTTAATGTATCTTATCATGAGGGGGAAATGTAGTTTTAGCGTCTGTACTCTTTTTCCTTAGTTGCGGTTTTTCCCATTGAGTTTTACGCGACAAGGTTTTAACGAGACAGACTAGTAGTGAATATTCAAGGGGGAGTGTTATGTAATATTATAATGAATATTCCCTAGTAGATTATGATTGACTCCTAGTAGATTATGATTGACTCTTAGAGGATTATTATTGGCTCCCACACTCTATATAAAGAGTGCTTTGGCAGAGAATAAAACTGCTTTTGATATTCCTCCATACTTTGTCTCCATACTTTCTCTCTTAGTTTATAACACTCACTTTATAGTAATCATAATATTTTTGAAATTTATAGGTGAGGCCAAAAATAAAGATTGAGCACACTGGATCCCCTACTAGTGACTTTATTCTAACAGGCGTTGTTTTCTCCATTGCCCAATCCCTAGACAGTAAGACATATACATAGAGAGTGCTCATCAGAACATCACAGTCAGATAATGATTCTTGACAAATGAGCACTTAGACATGATCATGGATAATTTTTGATGAGTTAATGTGGACCGAGGAAGTTGAATGGTGAGAAACCTCGAACTCCAAATCCGAACACTTGAGTAGGTCATTCATTATCTGTCGTTTGAGCGCAAGTTTCGTTTTGTGTAGTAAGGGCCTACCACGAGCACGTTTCTTTTTTTGTCATGATATAAAAAATTCAGAAAAACAATTTTTTCCCCTTTATAGCTAAAGAAAATCATTTTTGACTTTCATGCGTGTCCCAATTAATATAATGAAAGCCTTAGCAAATAAGGAACTCGTTATAGTGGGGACTTAACTCATAAAGTAAACAAATAAAGACTTTTTCTTGCCAAAATTCAAAATGAAGACAAATCTTAAAATTTGTGAGTCTTTTTATGGAAACAGAAATTGTGAAATTGATTGATAGCTATAGTACAATTTTGTGACAGTATAATTGTAAGAAAAAAATAGGACAAAATAAAAATAATTCTTCTTTGATTTACAATTGTAGACTTGTATAGCTCCCAATTCAGCATGGAATTATGAGATAGAATTAGAGTCATTAACACATTACTTTTCAGTTGTTGTAGTCACGGCGATGAATGGCTCGATCCTAGCCTTAATGTTGCTCAAATTGTACAGCATTTTCTACTATCTTTGCCTTTGCTCTAATGTTTCAACCTGTTAAAAAGAAGGGTAAAGTACATAAAATTACCTTGCAGTACGGACACTTAAATATCCTCACTTTCAATTGGACACATAAGTACCTACACTTAGTAAATTTTATAATAAATTTCATTAAATCAAGGACAGATGGCTAACTCTGTTATTAGGATTAACGGAAAATTATTAGGTGCATTTGTGAAGGTCAATTAAGTAAATTCGCAGACCATGAGAACCTCAGTGATGCAGGTGAAAAATGGACAAATAATTCGTCAAATTCAGAAAAGCTGTTTCAGTCAAAACGCAGAATCAGGGGCAGAATTGAAGGGTGTCAGATTCGCGCAAAATCATACATCATTTTGAGTGGAAACGACGTTCTAAACAGAACCCGTGATAAATTACGGGCACCACCCTAATTTGGTCAAATTCAGGCATTTAGGGGTGCAAATCAGCGTTTTTTCATTTCTAGTAATATGTATTTCACTAATTAGGAGGTCAAATAAAACCCGATTTGGGTGAATCTTTTTGCTGAGTCTTTATTTTGTTTAGGACTTTAATATTTGATTGTTTTTGAGATTTTTTCTATTTTTGGCAAAATTATGTATTTTAGCTATTTATACCCGGCTTGTGGGTAAATTTCAGCAGACTTTGATTATTGAAATTTTTCAGAACTCTAGAGAGCTTCGTGCCCTAGTTCTTTACCCTTTTCTTTGTTGATTCCGCTGTGTACCCACGCTCGGTGATTTTACCCGGCGTCACTTTGGTATCAGAGCAAGTTCGACTTGGGAGGAAGATCAACATCAACGATGGTGCGTGGACGTCCTGGCGGCTGCGGGCAGGTTCCGGCTGAGGAAGCCCCCCAACGGAGACGTAACGTCCAAGACGTTATGATGATACAAGATTTGCAAAGGCAAATTGCAGACCTAACCCATAGCCTTGCGGTGCGGTATTTGCAGCAGCAAGTTGCAGATTTAACTCGACACTTAGCGGCACGGGAATTAAAAAATTGGAAGGCCTTTGATCAAGACTCGCAGCCCGCGTTCGAGATCCGCTACGAAGGTGATTCCGGTGGTTGGAATGAGCGTTATGGAGGAGCGAGTTTGAAGACTAACGTGTCATATTATTCCGGTACGTTAGTAGTTGAACATATTTATGGTGATGCAATATTTTATAAGCGTGTTTCAAGTTCAATCGATAGTTATGTGGACTGGAATAAACCACCTGTTTATGATAACTACTGAGATGATGAGGAAGAGTTGATTGTGGAAGATGACGAGTATACCTCGGATGTGCCGATTCGTTATGAGGTAATTTTAGATTCGTATTCATTAATTTCTCAATCTATTACTTATTATCAAGTTGAAGAAGAAGATGGAGTTGAAGAGGTTAGAGTTGAATTAGATAAGCCGCCTTCGTTTTATTGTGATCCATTCTTGGTGGAGCGTTTTGATCAAGTGCCTATGTTGAACTCGATGGCGAGTTCTTTTGAAGAGGGGGTGACTGATGTAGGAGAAAAATGGACAAGTAATTCGTCAAATTCAGAAAAGCTGTTTCAGTCAAAACGCAGAATCAGGGGCAGAATTGAAGGGTGTCAGATTCGCGCAAAATCATACATCATTTTGAGTGGAAACGACGTTCTAAACAGAACCCGTGATAAATCACGGGCACCACCCTAATTTGGTCAAATTCAGTCATTTAGGGGTGCAAATCAGCGTTTTTTCATTTATGGTAATATTTATTTCACTAATTAGGAGGTCAAATAAAACCCGATTTGGGTGAATCTTTTTGCTGAGTCTTTATTTTGTTTAGGACTTTAATTTATGATTGTTTTTGAGATTTTTTCTATTTTTGGCAAAATTATGTATTTTAGCTATTTATACCCGGCTTGTGGGTAAATTTCAGCAGACTTTGATTATTGAAATTTTTCAGAACTCTAGAGAGTTTCGTGCCCTAGTTCTTTACCCTTTTCTTTGTTGATTCCGCTGTGTACCCACGCTCGGTGATTTTACCCGGCGTCACTCAGAAGCCTTTCATTTCAGCTGAAACAGTGTCTAGCCCACACCTTGAGATTATCATCATTGCCAAAGAAAATAAGATGGCTGCTTTCATCACCAAAGCACACGGAATTGAGAACAGACGTGTGTGCCAAAATTGGACGGAAAATTGTTTGCCTTTAACATCACAAAACATCAGCAACAAGTTCTCGCCCACATTTGAAAATTTAACCAAAAATATACCAAATTACTTTCATCACAAAACCCTGTATTTGGATGATTATTTTGCTTATACAGTTTCTTTCACATTAAGTTCTGCAATCAATCTCGTCTCAGGTTCAGTTTGCAAAAAACTGTTGCACTCGCAACGGTGTGATTGACTACTAAGTTGGCAGTATGAATGGCAACCAAAACACTATCATTGGTTTTTCTTTATCCTGATCTCCAAGGGTTTCTTGAACCTTCTCTTAAATGACAACTGTATCATGGGAAGCTGTAATGCATTGGTTTTCATATCTCCATCTTTAAAGATACCGAATAACGAGTATGTTAAGTTGTTAAAAATTAATGGTTCCAAGAGCCTTAAACATCAAATAGCATTCAAACGCCTTAAAGAGATTGAAATAGAAAAATGTTTATCTTAACACATTAATAAACACAGCCAATGATTCATCTCACACATTCCTTTGCTCTATTTCCCAACTTGTGCACAATTACTCGTCCTCATCTCATCAATTGAAAACAGACTGCCGCTATACTGCACAAATTTTGTATGTGATATATTTCCCAACTCTTTTATTAGCTTATCAGTCTTTAAATCGCACAACCAGTAGTCATAGTAATCTTTTAATATAACCAAATAAACCTCATCCGACTGATTGAAAAATCCGGTGGGATATGAAGCATGATATTCCTGTGATCTAAAAGTCACCAGCTTAGACAATGATAGACTCCGTGGACTGCCTGAATTATTATTCATCGCTACCCACACATCAAAACTGTATCTCTGCAATTCATAATCAGAGTCCGAAAAAGAAATCAAGGCAATAGTATCTTTGTACCTTGTGAGACGTGGATTAGTCCCACAAGGACAGGGAGACATAATGCGTTCAAACACCTCATCAATCATGTCAAAACAAAGAATATACTTAATGTTAAATTTTCCGTCTCCATAATAGCTTTCAACAGGCAAATATATGAATCTGTTGGCACATGTGGTGAATCCGCTGATACGATTGCGGCCCCGAAATTTTATAAGGGGCAGAGGGAGCGTCTTTTCACTCCAGGAATTGGTCTTCGCGGTGAATTTGCTTACTCGAGCCACAATCCGTCCTTCTATAGCAATGTATGTACTTGACAACAGAAAAGTGTTTTCCACGGGATCAAAACAAAAACCTAAGGCTGAAGTTTGACCGCCAGCGGGATCATCTAGCGGACCAATTCTTCTAAATTGCATTGTTGCCGGATTCCAAAGTGCAAACTCTATTTTTAGCTTTCTTGTCTTCAAATCGCACAACCAGTAGTCACAGTAATCTTTTAATACAACCAAATAAACCTCATCCTAGTTATTGAAAAATCCGGTGGGATATGAAACACGATATTCCAGTGATCTAAAAGTCACCAGTTTAGACTATGATTGACTTGGTGGATTGCCTGAATTATTATTCATCACTACCCACACATCAAAACTGTAACTCTGCAATTCATAGTCGGAGTCCGAAAACAAAATCAAGGCAACAGTATCTTTGTACCTTGCTTGACGTGGATTAGTCCCACAAGGTGCTGTTTGGTTGGTGGTAAAACATTTTCCTGTAAAATGTTTTCCCTTGTTTTGGTGTTTTGGTGCTGTTTGGTTGGAAGTAAAACGTTTTTCCTTAAAATGTTTTCCCTCAAATGATGTAAAATGATTTACACATTTCAAATCCGTAAGTCATTTTCCATGGAGTGAAGGAGCACAACAACTCATACTAACACCTTTACCACCACTACCACCAACCTCCACCACGACCCATCACCACCACCCACCTTCACCGCCACCCATCACTGCCATTCCCATCACGGCCCACTGTTTTGGCAAGAGTCAACCAAACACGAGAAAATAATTGCAGGGAAAATTTTTTCACACAAAACATTTTACGTGTAAAATATTTTCCCTTGTAAAACATTTTACTGCGAACCAAACAGAGCCATGCGGTCAAACACCTCATCAATCATGTCAAAACAAAGAATATATATGATGTAAAATTTTCCATCTCCATAATAGCTTTCGACAGGCAAATATATGAATCTGTTTGGCACATGTGGTGAATCCGCTTATACGACAACGGTCCCGGAAATTCAAAAGGGGGAGAGGGAGTGTCTTTTCATTCCACGATTTGTTCTTCGCGGTGAATTTACTTACTCGGGCCACAATCCGTTCTTCTTCTATAGCAACGTACGTTCTTGACAACAGAAAAGTGTTTTTCACAAGATCAAAACAAAAACCTGAGGCTGAAGTTTCCCTGCCAGAGGGATCGTCTAGCGAATTAATTCTTCTAAATTGCATTGTTTCCGGATTCCAAAGTGTAAACTCTTTTAAGTTTGCGTGAAGGATGGAGACATAAGCAACTACTCCTTTAGAACAAACCACTATCTCTATACTGTAACCTGTGTAATCGGGAATGGTCAGATTTACTGGGGTATCGAGGATACGGAAGGAGAAGGTTGTGTCCCGTTCAAGATGGTACCCGCTATAATCACTTGAGTGATAGTAAAGAGTGACTTGTTCGTTGCTTGTCAGGTATATGGCAGGACAGGGACTAAAGTGAACTGGTATTAAAACTAATGACCTATAATTAGGACCAAAGTGAAAACAGCTCTAAACTAATGACTTGTAATTCGGAAGAGAAGCTCTTGTTGGATGGAGTAGGGAGATGGATCTGGTCCGTTGATTAGGATTAGCCGTTGGATTTGAATGGCTTAAGTGGGACGTCGTCGTTTGGCTACTGGGCTGGCGTGTGTGGCTGAGCTGGCAGCGTGGCGCATGATGATTGGCTGGAGGGTGTCATCTCGGCTTAGTTGGCGTCCAGTCAGCCATGGCCGTTACTAAGTTCAGTTAATTACGTTTAGACCCAAAAGTTTTTGTAATTACTTTTCATTCCGTGTATAAGAACATTTGTTCTTCATCCTTTTAGGGTTATGAAATCAGAAACTTCTCAATCCAATTCTCTCTCAAATTCTCTCTTCTTCTTCCCAAATTCTCTGTAAATCAGGTCAGGAACTACTCGGTTCCTGACAAATTGGTATCAGAGCCTCGCTTCCTTCGGCGAATTCCGCAGAAATGGGGCAAAGAAAGCCAGCAGCAACGGTGGAGATGGAAACTATGGACGGAGTAATTGGCCACCTGCACGCGGTGGATGAAGCGATCATGGAGCTCCGACGAGAGTACGGAGAGCTCCGACATGTCCAGGAGGAGTTCAGGCATGGACAGGACCTGATCCATGGCCAATTGACAGAGCTGAATCAGATTGGAGAGTTGAGACAAAGTCATGAGGAGCTCAAGGAAGAGTTGAAGAAACTGACAAATTGTATGAATCTCATGGCGAACAACAAGGAGAAGGATCGAATGGAGACCTCTAATTCTGCTAGTAGAACTTCTGCAAGTCTATTAGGCAAAAGAATGCCTCAGAACCAGAGTACTGGACCTCAATTCAACACTAGAAGGGGTGAAAAGGTGGATGAACTTCCAAATGAGGTAACAAGGACTCCTAATCACTATGTTTTGCCTATACCTAAGATTGAGTTTCCAAAATTCACTGGCCTAGATCCTTTGGGATGGATTTTGAAGGCTAATAGGTATTTTCAGCTACATAATTTGAATGATCTTCAGAAACTCATACTAGTTTCACTCAATTTAGTTGATGAAGCTGAGAGTTGGTTTAGTGCTGAGTTTGAATCACTTGAGGACATAACATGGAAAGATTTTTGTGAAATGATTTGTGTTGAGTTCCTAGAGCCAGGACATGAAAATGTGTTAGCAGAATTACAAAAGCTAGAACAGAAGGGAAGTGTGACAGAATATCAAGCTCAATTTGACAAGCTTAGACCTAGAGTCAAGGCTCTTTTTCCCTGGGCTGATGATAACTATTTCATGAAGACATTTTTGGGAGGACTGAAATTAGAAATCAGGAGTCAAGTTCAACAACTAGCACCTAGTTGTCTTGCTCAAGCCAAGGCCATGTCTAAGCTGCAAGAGGTGTATTACAACCACCAACACCAAAATGTCATGCAAACTATCACTAGTATGATGAAGAGTGGCACTAAAACTACTCCTCTCAAGACATACACACCTTTTGTAACTGATAAAAAGAGCTCAGCAGCTCCAAATGTGCCTTTCAAAAAGCTCACTCAAGAAGAGATGAAAGCTAGAAGAGCCAAGAACTTGTGTTATTTTTGTGAGGAATCTTATGTGCCAGGACATAAATGCAAAAAACCTCACCTGTTTCTGATAACTGGTGAAGAGGAGGTGGAATTTGTAGAGGAACCAGAGCCAGTTTCTAGGGTGCAAGAAGAGAAAGACAGCATTAATGAGGCTACACCTGAAATGGAGATCTCCTTACATGCCATGACTGGTAATTGTTGAGCACAAACAATCAGATTACAAGGTCTGGTAGGGAAGCATAAGGTGCACATACTCATTGACTCTGGTAGTACACACAACTTCATAGACAAGAATGCTGCTGATAGGCTCCAATGTGTGATCAATCCTAGTCAGTCTATGAGAGTGACAGTGGCTAATGGCAGCCACATTGTAAGTGTTGGTACTTGTCCAAAAGTGAAGCTCAAAATCCAAGGACACAAGGTGGAATCTGACATGAGAGTGATACCACTTGGGGGTTGTGACATGGTACTGGGAGTGCAATGGCTACAAGAAGTCAGCCCTGTGGAAATGGATTTCAAAGAGATGACTATCACAGTGAATTTGAATGGATCTCCAGTTCACTTCAAAGCTCACAAGGAGGCTTTCCAATACAAAGCTGCTAATTACAATGCAATTCAGTCTTATTGCGCTCAGAATGAAGGGGTCACTGTGGGACACCTCTACAGTATTACTATGACTAAACCTGGTGGAATTACTGACTTACCCCTGAGTTTTCAGCAAGTAACAGAGCAATATCACAAGGTGTTTGAGGAACCTAAAACATTGCCACCTCAGAGGAGTCATGATCATCACATACCACTCAAACCAGGGTCACATCCAGTTTGTTTGAGACCCTATAGGTACCCCCATGTGCAGAAGACTGAGATTGAGAACCTGGTGCAGGAGATGTTAGATAATGGTGTCATACTGTTGGAATAGATGCCCTAGAGGCAATCGTAGATTTGGTATGAACAATGTTTTTGGCTAGAATATTCATTTATTATTTATGGCGATATTTAATATAATGAAGTCCTTAGATAAATTGTGTTATTTATCTTAAATGTCCCTAGTCCATTATATTGATTAATAGGACAATCAAATATAGACTAGTATGTGGGTAGATTGATATGGAGATATCAAGTCTAACACATGGGTATGCATTAGGAGTAATGGCATACTGGATTGACCCACGACGAAAAGGATACATTATATTATGTAAAGTCACAATCGCTTTTCGTAGTGCTAATATTATTGCAATCCTTGGACTTGAAGTCACTAGATACTCTAGTTGTGAAATATTGCGCTTTGATGTTATCAAACGTTACACCGTAACTGGGTAATCATAAAGGTGGCTATCGGGCGTAATAGGAAGCAAGCTTAGAGATCGTAGTGATGTAGATAGGATTTGTCCCTCCCACATAATGGGGGTAAATATCCACGGCCACTCGAGGGATGAGGCTTATTGAATGTCTGGCCAGACTCAGATAAATTAATATGGAGATATTAATGTTATCTGCAAGTATAAGCATATTCCCAGGATCGAGGAACTATGGATTGGATATACGAGTGTGACTATTTATGTCTCGTGTCCAATCCGGATATGGAGACAAAGGGATAATGCAATATGATATATTGGGCACAAAGGTTTGTCGGGATCACTGACTATTTCTATTGGTTGGGTGGCATGGATGTGTTGCTAGACACCGCTCCATGTTAGTAATAGTTACTACCAACTATGTAGAAACCTATGGGGTCACACGTCAAATAGAGTAGAGCTAGATTTGGGATTAATTAATATGGATTAATTAATAGAAGGATCATTGTGCAACACCTTGCAAACTTAGTAGGACTAATTTGCAAGGAAGGGAATAGTTCTAGTCCTACTAGAACAAGAAAACTCTTTTATGGAAACAACAAGGAGTTGTTGGAGTATATAAAGGAGGCTCTAGCTTCCTTCCCACTAATGAGTTATTAGTCATAACACACAAAGAGTGGGAGAGAGCAAAAGAGAGAGCAAGACAAGAGCTAGGGCCGAAACCCTAGCCCCCGTCCGCCCCTCTACCCGACGGCAAAAGGGAGGCCGCCCCTCCTTTGTTGCTTTGTTGCTTTGTGCCTTTGATCTTCATCCCTCTTCCTCCAAGGTTCAAGCTAGCACTTGATTGAAGGAAGAATCTAGATCTCACCTCTAGACGTGGATCAACCGTAGAGACGAGGACATCATTCTTCGTGTGATCTCACAAACGAAAAAGGTACACATCTTCTATGTCCTTAATCATGTTATGATGTCTCTTCCTGTGATCCTTGGTGGGCTTTGAGTAGGATTATTTTTTGTTATTCCGCTGCGTTACCTACGTCAAAACCCAACAGTGGTATCAGAGCCACAGGTCGTAGAGCATAACATGATATTATGTGTTTACGATTTCAGTTCATACACCGTATTATTGTTTATTACGCGAAAACTGAAAAAATTGGCATAGTAGATGCAATATTGAATTTGATTCAATAAAACAAGACCCAATTTAACATTGGATGTTATAATTGGTGAGTTTAATCACATAGGATGTGAATAATTGGGTTCTTGAAAAATTAGGGTTCATGGGCACATGATTGAAAAGGGGTTTTCAATTATGGAAATAAAATTATGGAATTAAATCCATAAGGAAACAACCTTGCTTGGGCAACAAGGAAGGAGGAAGGGGACTAGGGCCGAAACCCTAGCCGCCCGCCCCTCCCTTGCGCGCCAAGCAAGGCCGCGGCCCCCTTAGGCGTGCGGCGGTCCTAGGGTTCGGGCCACTTGTTGGCTTGAACACTTTGGACCGTTGTGAAACCCTAGTTACCCAATTTCATTAAAATTAAACAAGCGCGTTAAAAATTGGTTTTAACTGTATTATGTGCTTTATTGCATGGTGGATGGATATGGCCTAGGATTGTGGATGTTTATTGTTTTTGTGGTTTGGTTTACGGCCTGCGAGCTGATCAAATTAATGTAATAATTAATTAAGTTTTACGGCCTGCGAGTCGTTCTTTTTCTCCTCGACATGTGAGGCTTTTATTAATTATTTATTCTAGATATTAGGCTATAATTAGAAATATTTAGATGATAGCCAAGAGCATGGAGAAGAAGACTGGAGAACCAAAGGAGCCAAAAGACATCCCTAGGCGCGCAGCTATGGTGGAGCACATGGAGATGAGCTCGGCACTTTAGGGCAATTAGATATTATCATTGGCTTGATAATATCATTAGTCTAGAGGCCATATCCATGCCACGTTTTTTTTTATTTTTGTGGATGTTTATTATTCATGCCTTTTTATTTATTTTGTGTGTATGGCGCTACAAGCAAAACGATAACAAGATAATAATAAACAAGGTTGGTCTTTTATTGTGGATAGCCCAATCCAAATAAGTAGACCATGTTGATAAAGATCAACCAAACGAATTAAAAGAAATCCCTCAATTAAATATTGCGTTTTGCCTTCTCTTGCCAAAACACCCTTCATGATCATGGACTATTAAAATTCGGGCTTGCCAAAGCAAGGCGATTTTAATTTTTCATGATGTGTTGCGGACGACGCAAGCTAGTAATGCGTGTATGTTGAAAACAAGAGGTTGGACGCAACTAGGCAAGAATCAATTGGATTGATAGAGGCATGACAATTAGGAGTTATCCAATTGGATAAAGAATAAAAGGAATTTATTCACCTAATTGAACCAAGAGTTGCATGGGATGCAATTGGAATGGTTCCTACCTAAATAACCAATTCTTGGGTGACTTGCCAAAGCAAGCTCAAGAAGAAGTGAAATAAGGATCTTGGACCCACTAGAAAGTATAAAGATATTTTCCGCTTTAATGGTGAGGGCTATTAAACCGAGAAAAATAGTGGGAGCTATATTTGATGATCTAGCCATTGTTAAATATAGTCAAAATTGTTCAAAATACTAAAATTGCATATTTCTCGTTTTGTAGAATTCCAAATGGCAAACAACAACGCATCGAGTTCATCCCTACGATCTGTCCTTGAGAAGGATAAATTGTCTGGAACGAATTTCCTTGACTGGTACAGAAACTTGAGGATTGTCCTCAAGCAAGAAAAGAAGTTGTACGTCTTGGACACTCCAATTCCAGACCCACCACAAGATGAGTCTCTATTAGCGGAAGTAAGGGCACGTCAGAAACATATTGATGATTCTAATGACGTGACTTGCCTCATGCTTTGTACCATGACTGGTGAGCTTCAGAAGCAACACGAGAACATGGAAGCCTATGATATGATCAGACACTTGAAACAATTGTTTCAGGAACAGGCAAGGCATGAGCGCTATGAAGTGTCTAAAGCATTGTTCAAAAGTAGTCTTGCAGAGGGGAATCCAGTAGGCCCTCATGTACTCCGAATGATCGGGTACATAGAGAACCTTGAGAGACTGGGGTTCCCACTCGGCCAGGACTTGGCGACTGATCTCGTCTTGCAATCGTTGCCTGACAGTTATAATCAGTTCATTATGAACTATAATATGAATGAGATCAACAAGTCTTTGCCAGACCTATTGAACATGCTAAAGACAGCTGAGCAAAGCATCAATAAAGGCAAGGGCAAAGCCATAATGATGGTGCACAAGAAGAAGGGCAAGTCAGTTGCATCTACTTCAAAAGGAAAACGCAAGAAAGTTGCGAAATCCAAGGATGCCCTAAAGCCTAGTGGAGGTGTGGCTAAAGGTGAATGTCACTACTGCAGCCAGCCGGGTCACTGGAGGAGGAATTTCCCTAAATATCTGGAGGATAAGAAGCTTGGAATAGTGATTCCACCACCACCAGGTATTTATGTTATAGACGTCAATCTTTCTATTTCATCATCCTGGGTATTAGATACCGGATGTGGTTCTCACATTTGTCGTAATGTGCAGGATTTGAAAAGAAGTAGAAAATTGCGAAAAGGGGAGATAGACTTGCGCGTCGGGAATGGAGCAAGGGTTGCTGCATTAGCTGTAGGCGTTTATGAGCTATCTTTGCCTTCTGGACTTATTTTAGAATTAGACAATTGCTTTTATGTGCCTGCTATGAGCAGAAACATTATTTCCGTTTCTTGTTTGGACGAGAAAGGTTTTTCTATTTCAATAAAGGACAAGTGTTGCTCCATTTATTTTGATAGTATGCACTATTGTAGTGCGCATTTGTCTAATGGATTGTATATCCTTGATCTAAATAATCCAATCTATAACATAAATACTAAAAGGATTAAAACTAATGATTTAAATCCTACATATCTATGGCACTGTCGTTTAGGCCATATAAATGAGAAACGCATATCTAGACTCCATAAGGATGGACTTCTAGACTCATTTGATTTGGAATCATATGAGACATGTGAATCTTGTTTATTGGGAAAAATGACAAAGTCCCCTTTCAATAAGAAAGGCGAACGGACTAGTGAGTTATTGGCACTCATACATACTGATGTATGCGGACCATTCCCCACGCCTGCCAGAGGTGGTTATACCTACTTCATCACGTTTACTGATGATTTCAGTAGATATGGATTTGTATACCTTAGAAGGCCAAATCCGAATCCTTTAAATTTTTCAAAGAATTCAAGAGTGAAGTAGAGAAGCAACTTGGCAAGAGCATTAAAGCCCTACGATCGGATCGTGGAGGAGAATACTTAAGCCAAGAGTTTGATGAGTATCTTAGAGAGTGTGGGATTGTATCCCAACTCACTCCACCCGGAACACCACAATGGAATGGTGTATCTGAGAGGAGGAATCGCACTCTATTAGATATGGTGCGATCTACGATGTCTCAAACAGATCTTCCGATATCCTTTTGGGGACATGCTCTAATGACGGCAGCTTTTACCATTAACCGTGTTCCATCCAAATCAGTCATGAAGACGCCATATGAGATATGGACTGGGAGGCGTCCCATAGTGTCGTTTATGAAGATTTGGGGCTGCGACGTCTATGTAAAGCGTTTACAAACAGACAAGCTCGGGCCTAAAGCGGATAAGTGTAAGTTTGTGGGATATCCTAAGGAAACTAAAGGATATTACTTCTATAACCCTACCGAGAACAAAGTGTTTGTTGCTCGGACAGGCGTGTTTCTAGAAAGAGAACTAGTCTCTAAAGAAGCAAGTGGGAGGGTTGTAGAACTTGAAGAAATTCATGAACCACAGACCACTGAACCTATAATGGAACATGAGCAGGAACCACAAGAAGTTGTGGAAGAGCCTGTTCAGGTAACACAGGAACTCCGTAGATCAGGAAGAGTGCGTCATGAGCCAGAGAGGTATGAACTTCTCGTGACTGAGCCCGATGACGTACCACTCATGGATGATGAGCCTGCAAACTATGGAGAAGCCATGAATGGCCCAGATTCTAAGAAGTGGCTGGAAGCCATGAGATCCGAAATGGATTCCATGTACACCAACAAAGTATGGACTTTGGTGGAACCACCCGAAGGGGCTCGACCCATAGGGTGCAAGTGGGTCTTCAAGAAGAAGACCGACATGGATGGCAAGGTAGTTGCCTATAAGGGGCGATTGGTGGCCAAAGGTTATAGACAGATTCATGGTATTGACTATGATGAGACCTTTTCACCAGTCGCCATGACTAAATCCATTCGAATCTTACTTGCTATTGCAGCATACTACGACTATGAGATTTGGCAAATGGATGTCAAAACAGCGTTACTTTATGGGAACCTCCTTGAGGATGTGTACATGACACAACCAGAGGGTTTTGAGGATCCAGAGAATGCAAATAAAGTCTGTAAGCTGCAAAGATCCATTTATGGATTAAAGCAAGCTTCTAGGAGCTGGAATCGACGTTTTGATGACGCGGTCAAAGAGTTTGGCTTCATCAAGAACGAAGATGAGCCTTGTGTTTACAAGAAGGTTAGTGGGAGCTCTATAGTATTTCTGGTCTTGTATGTGGATGACATACTAATCATTGGCAATGATATTCCTACTCTGCAATCTGTTAAAGATTGGCTAGGAAAGTGCTTTGCAATGAAAGACTTAGGAGACGCAGCCTATATACTGGGTATAAAGATCTATAGAGATAGATCTAAAAGGTTGCTTGGCCTAAGTCAGAGTACATATATTGACAAGGTGTTGAAGAGGTTCAACATGCAAGATTCCAAGAAGGGATTCTCGCCCATGTCACATGGAGTCACCCTTTCCAAGAATGACTGTCCCTCCAACGAGATGGAGAAGGACCGCATGAGTAGGATACCCTATGCTTCGGCCATAGGATCCATCATGTACGCCATGCTATGTACTAGACCAGACGTATCATACGCGTTGAGTATGGTGAGCAGATATCAGTCCAATCCGGGTGAGAGTCACTGGATTGCTGTCAAGAACATCCTAAAGTACTTGAGAAGAACTAAGGATGTGTTCTTGATATTTGGAGGAATGGAAGAGCTAAGTGTAAAGGGTTACACTGACGCAAGCTTCCAAACCGACAAGGATGATTACAGATCGCAGTCTGGATACGTGTTCTGCCTGAATGGAGGAGCTGTGAGCTGGAAGAGTTCCAAGCAAGGCACAGTTGCTGATTCTACAACAGAAGCTGAGTACATTGCTGCTGCGGAAGCAGCTAAAGAGGCAGTATGGATAAAGAAGTTTATCACTGAGCTCGGTGTGGTCCCTAGCATAGTGGATCCCGTAGAGTTGTACTGTGACAACTCTGGGGCAATCGCACAGGCAAAGGAACCAAGATCGCACCAAAAGTCAAAGCATGTACTTAGGAGATTCCATCTTATTCGTGATATGATCGATCGAGGAGATGTGAAGATATGCAAGATTCCGACAGATGACAACGTGTCAGATCCGCTCACGAAACCTCTTGCGCAGCGAAAGCATGAAGGGCACGCCAGATCTATAGGCATACGAGATGCGCCAGATTGGCTCTAGTGCAAGTGGGAGACTGTTGGAATAGATGCCCTAGAGGCAATCGTAGATTTGGTATGAACAATGTTTTTGGCTAGAATATTCATTTATTATTTATGGCGATATTTAATATAATGAAGTCCTTAGATAAATTGTGTTATTTATCTTAAATGTCCCTAGTCCATTATATTGATTAATAGGACAATCAAATATAGACTAGTATGTGGGTAGATTGATATGGAGATATCAAGTCTAACACATGGGTATGCATTAGGAGTAATGGCATACTGGATTGACCCACGACGAAAAGGATACATTATATTATGTAAAGTCACAATCGCTTTTCGTAGTGCTAATATTATTGCAATCCTTGGACTTGAAGTCACTAGATACTCTAGTTGTGAAATATTGCGCTTTGATGTTATCAAACGTTACACCGTAACTGGGTAATCATAAAGGTGGCTATCGGGCGTAATAGGAAGCAAGCTTAGAGATCGTAGTGATGTAGATAGGATTTGTCCCTCCCACATAATGGGGGTAAATATCCACGGCCACTCGAGGGATGAGGCTTATTGAATGTCTGGCCAGACTCAGATAAATTAATATGGAGATATTAATGTTATCTGCAAGTATAAGCATATTCCCAGGATCGAGGAACTATGGATTGGATATACGAGTGTGACTATTTATGTCTCGTGTCCAATCCGGATATGGAGACAAAGGGATAATGCAATATGATATATTGGGCACAAAGGTTTGTCGGGATCACTGACTATTTCTATTGGTTGGGTGGCATGGATGTGTTGCTAGACACCGCTCCATGTTAGTAATAGTTACTACCAACTATGTAGAAACCTATGGGGTCACACGTCAAATAGAGTAGAGCTAGATTTGGGATTAATTAATATGGATTAATTAATAGAAGGATCATTGTGCAACACCTTGCAAACTTAGTAGGACTAATTTGCAAGGAAGGGAATAGTTCTAGTCCTACTAGAACAAGAAAACTCTTTTATGGAAACAACAAGGAGTTGTTGGAGTATATAAAGGAGGCTCTAGCTTCCTTCCCACTAATGAGTTATTAGTCATAACACACAAAGAGTGGGAGAGAGCAAAAGAGAGAGCAAGACAAGAGCTAGGGCCGAAACCCTAGCCCCCGTCCGCCCCTCTACCCGACGGCAAAAGGGAGGCCGCCCCTCCTTTGTTGCTTTGTTGCTTTGTGCCTTTGATCTTCATCCCTCTTCCTCCAAGGTTCAAGCTAGCACTTGATTGAAGGAATAATCTAGATCTCACCTCTAGACGTGGATCAACCGTAGAGACGAGGACATCATTCTTCGTGTGATCTCACAAACGAAAAAGGTACACATCTTCTATGTCCTTAATCATGTTATGATGTCTCTTCCTGTGATCCTTGGTGGGCTTTGAGTAGGATTATTTTTTGTTATTCCGCTGCGTTACCTACGTCAAAACCCAACAGTGGTATCAGAGCCACAGGTCGTAGAGCATAACATGATATTATGTGTTTACGATTTCAGTTCATACACCGTATTATTGTTTATTACGCGAAAACTGAAAAAATTGGCATAGTAGATGCAATATTGAATTTGATTCAATAAAACAAGACCCAATTTAACATTGGATGTTATAATTGGTGAGTTTAATCACATAGGATGTGAATAATTGGGTTCTTGAAAAATTAGGGTTCATGGGCACATGATTGAAAAGGGGTTTTCAATTATGGAAATAAAATTATGGAATTAAATCCATAAGGAAACAACCTTGCTTGGGCAACAAGGAAGGAGGAAGGGGACTAGGGCCGAAACCCTAGCCGCCCGCCCCTCCCTTGCGCGCCAAGCAAGGCCGCGGCCCCCTTAGGCGTGCGGCGGTCCTAGGGTTCGGGCCACTTGTTGGCTTGAACACTTTGGACCGTTGTGAAACCCTAGTTACCCAATTTCATTAAAATTAAACAAGCGCGTTAAAAATTGGTTTTAACTGTATTATGTGCTTTATTGCATGGTGGATGGATATGGCCTAGGATTGTGGATGTTTATTGTTTTTGTGGTTTGGTTTACGGCCTGCGAGCTGATCAAATTAATGTAATAATTAATTAAGTTTTACGGCCTGCGAGTCGTTCTTTTTCTCCTCGACATGTGAGGCTTTTATTAATTATTTATTCTAGATATTAGGCTATAATTAGAAATATTTAGATGATAGCCAAGAGCATGGAGAAGAAGACTGGAGAACCAAAGGAGCCAAAAGACATCCCTAGGCGCGCAGCTATGGTGGAGCACATGGAGATGAGCTCGGCACTTTAGGGCAATTAGATATTATCATTGGCTTGATAATATCATTAGTCTAGAGGCCATATCCATGCCACGTTTTTTTTTATTTTTGTGGATGTTTATTATTCATGCCTTTTTATTTATTTTGTGTGTATGGCGCTACAAGCAAAACGATAACAAGATAATAATAAACAAGGTTGGTCTTTTATTGTGGATAGCCCAATCCAAATAAGTAGACCATGTTGATAAAGATCAACCAAACGAATTAAAAGAAATCCCTCAATTAAATATTGCGTTTTGCCTTCTCTTGCCAAAACACCCTTCATGATCATGGACTATTAAAATTCGGGCTTGCCAAAGCAAGGCGATTTTAATTTTTCATGATGTGTTGCGGACGACGCAAGCTAGTAATGCGTGTATGTTGAAAACAAGAGGTTGGACGCAACTAGGCAAGAATCAATTGGATTGATAGAGGCATGACAATTAGGAGTTATCCAATTGGATAAAGAATAAAAGGAATTTATTCACCTAATTGAACCAAGAGTTGCATGGGATGCAATTGGAATGGTTCCTACCTAAATAACCAATTCTTGGGTGACTTGCCAAAGCAAGCTCAAGAAGAAGTGAAATAAGGATCTTGGACCCACTAGAAAGTATAAAGATATTTTCCGCTTTAATGGTGAGGGCTATTAAACCGAGAAAAATAGTGGGAGCTATATTTGATGATCTAGCCATTGTTAAATATAGTCAAAATTGTTCAAAATACTAAAATTGCATATTTCTCGTTTTGTAGAATTCCAAATGGCAAACAACAACGCATCGAGTTCATCCCTACGATCTGTCCTTGAGAAGGATAAATTGTCTGGAACGAATTTCCTTGACTGGTACAGAAACTTGAGGATTGTCCTCAAGCAAGAAAAGAAGTTGTACGTCTTGGACACTCCAATTCCAGACCCACCACAAGATGAGTCTCTATTAGCGGAAGTAAGGGCACGTCAGAAACATATTGATGATTCTAATGACGTGACTTGCCTCATGCTTTGTACCATGACTGGTGAGCTTCAGAAGCAACACGAGAACATGGAAGCCTATGATATGATCAGACACTTGAAACAATTGTTTCAGGAACAGGCAAGGCATGAGCGCTATGAAGTGTCTAAAGCATTGTTCAAAAGTAGTCTTGCAGAGGGGAATCCAGTAGGCCCTCATGTACTCCGAATGATCGGGTACATAGAGAACCTTGAGAGACTGGGGTTCCCACTCGGCCAGGACTTGGCGACTGATCTCGTCTTGCAATCGTTGCCTGACAGTTATAATCAGTTCATTATGAACTATAATATGAATGAGATCAACAAGTCTTTGCCAGACCTATTGAACATGCTAAAGACAGCTGAGCAAAGCATCAATAAAGGCAAGGGCAAAGCCATAATGATGGTGCACAAGAAGAAGGGCAAGTCAGTTGCATCTACTTCAAAAGGAAAACGCAAGAAAGTTGCGAAATCCAAGGATGCCCTAAAGCCTAGTGGAGGTGTGGCTAAAGGTGAATGTCACTACTGCAGCCAGCCGGGTCACTGGAGGAGGAATTTCCCTAAATATCTGGAGGATAAGAAGCTTGGAATAGTGATTCCACCACCACCAGGTATTTATGTTATAGACGTCAATCTTTCTATTTCATCATCCTGGGTATTAGATACCGGATGTGGTTCTCACATTTGTCGTAATGTGCAGGATTTGAAAAGAAGTAGAAAATTGCGAAAAGGGGAGATAGACTTGCGCGTCGGGAATGGAGCAAGGGTTGCTGCATTAGCTGTAGGCGTTTATGAGCTATCTTTGCCTTCTGGACTTATTTTAGAATTAGACAATTGCTTTTATGTGCCTGCTATGAGCAGAAACATTATTTCCGTTTCTTGTTTGGACGAGAAAGGTTTTTCTATTTCAATAAAGGACAAGTGTTGCTCCATTTATTTTGATAGTATGCACTATTGTAGTGCGCATTTGTCTAATGGATTGTATATCCTTGATCTAAATAATCCAATCTATAACATAAATACTAAAAGGATTAAAACTAATGATTTAAATCCTACATATCTATGGCACTGTCGTTTAGGCCATATAAATGAGAAACGCATATCTAGACTCCATAAGGATGGACTTCTAGACTCATTTGATTTGGAATCATATGAGACATGTGAATCTTGTTTATTGGGAAAAATGACAAAGTCCCCTTTCAATAAGAAAGGCGAACGGACTAGTGAGTTATTGGCACTCATACATACTGATGTATGCGGACCATTCCCCACGCCTGCCAGAGGTGGTTATACCTACTTCATCACGTTTACTGATGATTTCAGTAGATATGGATTTGTATACCTTAGAAGGCCAAATCCGAATCCTTTAAATTTTTCAAAGAATTCAAGAGTGAAGTAGAGAAGCAACTTGGCAAGAGCATTAAAGCCCTACGATCGGATCGTGGAGGAGAATACTTAAGCCAAGAGTTTGATGAGTATCTTAGAGAGTGTGGGATAGTATCCCAACTCACTCCACCCGGAACACCACAATGGAATGGTGTATCTGAGAGGAGGAATCGCACTCTATTAGATATGGTGCGATCTACGATGTCTCAAACAGATCTTCCGATATCCTTTTGGGGACATGCTCTAATGACGGCAGCTTTTACCATTAACCGTGTTCCATCCAAATCAGTCATGAAGACGCCATATGAGATATGGACTGGGAGGCGTCCCATAGTGTCGTTTATGAAGATTTGGGGCTGCGACGTCTATGTAAAGCGTTTACAAACAGACAAGCTCGGGCCTAAAGCGGATAAGTGTAAGTTTGTGGGATATCCTAAGGAAACTAAAGGATATTACTTCTATAACCCTACCGAGAACAAAGTGTTTGTTGCTCGGACAGGCGTGTTTCTAGAAAGAGAACTAGTCTCTAAAGAAGCAAGTGGGAGGGTTGTAGAACTTGAAGAAATTCATGAACCACAGACCACTGAACCTATAATGGAACATGAGCAGGAACCACAAGAAGTTGTGGAAGAGCCTGTTCAGGTAACACAGGAACTCCGTAGATCAGGAAGAGTGCGTCATGAGCCAGAGAGGTATGAACTTCTCGTGACTGAGCCCGATGACGTACCACTCATGGATGATGAGCCTGCAAACTATGGAGAAGCCATGAATGGCCCAGATTCTAAGAAGTGGCTGGAAGCCATGAGATCCGAAATGGATTCCATGTACACCAACAAAGTATGGACTTTGGTGGAACCACCCGAAGGGGCTCGACCCATAGGGTGCAAGTGGGTCTTCAAGAAGAAGACCGACATGGATGGCAAGGTAGTTGCCTATAAGGGGCGATTGGTGGCCAAAGGTTATAGACAGATTCATGGTATTGACTATGATGAGACCTTTTCACCAGTCGCCATGACTAAATCCATTCGAATCTTACTTGCTATTGCAGCATACTACGACTATGAGATTTGGCAAATGGATGTCAAAACAGCGTTACTTTATGGGAACCTCCTTGAGGATGTGTACATGACACAACCAGAGGGTTTTGAGGATCCAGAGAATGCAAATAAAGTCTGTAAGCTGCAAAGATCCATTTATGGATTAAAGCAAGCTTCTAGGAGCTGGAATCGACGTTTTGATGACGCGGTCAAAGAGTTTGGCTTCATCAAGAACGAAGATGAGCCTTGTGTTTACAAGAAGGTTAGTGGGAGCTCTATAGTATTTCTGGTCTTGTATGTGGATGACATACTAATCATTGGCAATGATATTCCTACTCTGCAATCTGTTAAAGATTGGCTAGGAAAGTGCTTTGCAATGAAAGACTTAGGAGACGCAGCCTATATACTGGGTATAAAGATCTATAGAGATAGATCTAAAAGGTTGCTTGGCCTAAGTCAGAGTACATATATTGACAAGGTGTTGAAGAGGTTCAACATGCAAGATTCCAAGAAGGGATTCTCGCCCATGTCACATGGAGTCACCCTTTCCAAGAATGACTGTCCCTCCAACGAGATGGAGAAGGACCGCATGAGTAGGATACCCTATGCTTCGGCCATAGGATCCATCATGTACGCCATGCTATGTACTAGACCAGACGTATCATACGCGTTGAGTATGGTGAGCAGATATCAGTCCAATCCGGGTGAGAGTCACTGGATTGCTGTCAAGAACATCCTAAAGTACTTGAGAAGAACTAAGGATGTGTTCTTGATATTTGGAGGAATGGAAGAGCTAAGTGTAAAGGGTTACACTGACGCAAGCTTCCAAACCGACAAGGATGATTACAGATCGCAGTCTGGATACGTGTTCTGCCTGAATGGAGGAGCTGTGAGCTGGAAGAGTTCCAAGCAAGGCACAGTTGCTGATTCTACAACAGAAGCTGAGTACATTGCTGCTGCGGAAGCAGCTAAAGAGGCAGTATGGATAAAGAAGTTTATCACTGAGCTCGGTGTGGTCCCTAGCATAGTGGATCCCGTAGAGTTGTACTGTGACAACTCTGGGGCAATCGCACAGGCAAAGGAACCAAGATCGCACCAAAAGTCAAAGCATGTACTTAGGAGATTCCATCTTATTCGTGATATGATCGATCGAGGAGATGTGAAGATATGCAAGATTCCGACAGATGACAACGTGTCAGATCCGCTCACGAAACCTCTTGCGCAGCGAAAGCATGAAGGGCACGCCAGATCTATAGGCATACGAGATGCGCCAGATTGGCTCTAGTGCAAGTGGGAGACTGTTGGAATAGATGCCCTAGAGGCAATCGTAGATTTGGTATGAACAATGTTTTTGGCTAGAATATTCATTTATTATTTATGGCGATATTTAATATAATGAAGTCCTTAGATAAATTGTGTTATTTATCTTAAATGTCCCTAGTCCATTATATTGATTAATAGGACAATCAAATATAGACTAGTATGTGGGTAGATTGATATGGAGATATCAAGTCTAACACATGGGTATGCATTAGGAGTAATGGCATACTGGATTGACCCACGACGAAAAGGATACATTATATTATGTAAAGTCACAATCGCTTTTCGTAGTGCTAATATTATTGCAATCCTTGGACTTGAAGTCACTAGATACTCTAGTTGTGAAATATTGCGCTTTGATGTTATCAAACGTTACACCGTAACTGGGTAATCATAAAGGTGGCTATCGGGCGTAATAGGAAGCAAGCTTAGAGATCGTAGTGATGTAGATAGGATTTGTCCCTCCCACATAATGGGGGTAAATATCCACGGCCACTCGAGGGATGAGGCTTATTGAATGTCTGGCCAGACTCAGATAAATTAATATGGAGATATTAATGTTATCTGCAAGTATAAGCATATTCCCAGGATCGAGGAACTATGGATTGGATATACGAGTGTGACTATTTATGTCTCGTGTCCAATCCGGATATGGAGACAAAGGGATAATGCAATATGATATATTGGGCACAAAGGTTTGTCGGGATCACTGACTATTTCTATTGGTTGGGTGGCATGGATGTGTTGCTAGACACCGCTCCATGTTAGTAATAGTTACTACCAACTATGTAGAAACCTATGGGGTCACACGTCAAATAGAGTAGAGCTAGATTTGGGATTAATTAATATGGATTAATTAATAGAAGGATCATTGTGCAACACCTTGCAAACTTAGTAGGACTAATTTGCAAGGAAGGGAATAGTTCTAGTCCTACTAGAACAAGAAAACTCTTTTATGGAAACAACAAGGAGTTGTTGGAGTATATAAAGGAGGCTCTAGCTTCCTTCCCACTAATGAGTTATTAGTCATAACACACAAAGAGTGGGAGAGAGCAAAAGAGAGAGCAAGACAAGAGCTAGGGCCGAAACCCTAGCCCCCGTCCGCCCCTCTACCCGACGGCAAAAGGGAGGCCGCCCCTCCTTTGTTGCTTTGTTGCTTTGTGCCTTTGATCTTCATCCCTCTTCCTCCAAGGTTCAAGCTAGCACTTGATTGAAGGAAGAATCTAGATCTCACCTCTAGACGTGGATCAACCGTAGAGACGAGGACATCATTCTTCGTGTGATCTCACAAACGAAAAAGGTACACATCTTCTATGTCCTTAATCATGTTATGATGTCTCTTCCTGTGATCCTTGGTGGGCTTTGAGTAGGATTATTTTTTGTTATTCCGCTGCGTTACCTACGTCAAAACCCAACACATACAACATAGCTCTAGCTCATTTGCCTCTCCTGTGTTACTAGTCAAGAAGAAGGATGGCTCCTGGAGATTTTGTGTGGACTACAGGGGTCTAAATGACATAACTATAAAAGATAAGTTTCCCATTCCTGTCATTGATGAACTCCTAGATGAGTTGAATGGAGCTAAGTTCTTTTCCAAGTTGGATTTAAGGTCTGGCTATCATCAGGTGAGAATGGCAGAAGAGGACACCCATAAGACAGCTTTTAGAACTCATGAAGGCTTGTATGAGTTCAGAGTGATGCTCTTTGGGTTAACTAATGCTCCAGCAACTTTTCAAAGCTTGATGAACAAGGTCTTTAAACCCTACCTCAGAAAGTTTTTATTGGTCTTTTTTGATGACATTTTGATTTACAGTAAGACTGAAGAGGCTCACTTACAACATTTAGAAACCACTCTGGAGGTTATGCTACAGAATGAGCTCTATGCTAAGTTGTCCAAGTGTTGTTTTGTGCAAACTTCTATTGAATATCTGGGGCATGTAATCAGCAGAGAAGGGGTACAAGCAGATCCTAGCAAGATTGCAGCCATGGTGGCTTGGCCTAGACCACAAACACTAAAGGCATTGAGGGGATTTCTGGGTCTTACTGGCTATTACAGGAGGTTTGTGAGAGGTTATGGTGTGTTGGCTAGACCACTCACAGTCTTACTAAAGAAGGGTGCTTTTGGGTGGACTGAAGCTGCACAAGGTGCATTTGAAACTCTAAGAGCAGCTATGACCTCTACCCCAGTCTTGGCTTTGCCAGATTTCACCAAAATGTTTGTACTAGAGACTGATGCCAGCCATTATGGTATTGGTGCTGTCTTGATGCAGGAGGGTAGGCCCTTGGCCTATTATAGTAAAGCTCTAGCTGATAAACATTTGGGGTACTCTACTTATGAGAAAGAGCTGCTAGCAGTTGTCCAGTCAGTCTCTAAGTGGAGGTCATATCTAGAGGTGGGTAAATTTCAAATCAGGACTGATCACTACAGTCTTAAGTTCTTACTGGAGCAGAAGATCAGCACACTCTTACAGCAGAAATGGGTTAGCAAGCTTATGGGATTGGATTATGAAATTGTGTTTAGGAAAGGGAAGGAAAATGTGGCAGCTGATGCTCTATCTAGAGTGGTGGATGAAGGTCAATGCCAAGCTATCACTGTGGCAGTTCCTAAATGGATAGCAGAAGTGATCAGCTCTTATGAAGGTGATGTGTGGGCTGCTACCCAAATAGCTCAGTTAACTGTGGATCCAACACTTGGCACTGAATTTCAGCTAGTTGATGGCTTGCTTAAGAAAGGGTCCTGCATCTATGTAGGCACCTCCACTTCTTTGAGGTCTACTCTTATAGATGAGATGCATAATAGTGGCATGGGTGGTCACTCTGGGATCAGGGGTACATTTAAGAGGTTGGCTGCTGTGTTTTTCTGGCCTCATATGCACAAGGAAGTGAAAAACTGGGTCAAAAATTGTGATGTGTGTCAGAGAATGAAGAGTGAACATGTCCCTTACCCTGGTCTTCTGCAGCCACTTCCTATTCACAATAAACCATGGATTCACATAAGTCTGGATTTTGTGGAAGGCTTGCCTAAGTCAGCTGGAAAGAATTCCATTTTGATGGTGGTGGATAGGTACTCCAAATATGGTCATTTCCTAGCTCTAACCAATCCCTACACAGCTGCTGATATAGCTCAAATCTTTTTGGATAACATACACAAGTTACATGGCCTCCCTGAGACCATAGTCAGTGAGAGGTACAACATATTCCTCAGCCAGTTTTGGAGTGCTTTGTTCAAGCAATTGGGTACTAAACTGCACTATTCCACTGCTTATCACCCCCAAACAGATGGCCAGACTGAGAGATTAAAACAGTGTTTGGAGAACTATCTTAGATGTGTGACTTCAGAGAGGCCTCATTTGTGGTCTAAGTGGTTACCTTTGGCTGAGTTCTGGTATAACACTTCATTTCACAGCAGTCTGCAGGTTACTCCTTTTGAGGCTCTCTATGGGTATTGTCCCTCTATTCCTTCCTTTCATCAACTTGACAAGAGTGGCATACCTGAGCTTGATCAGTTTATGGAAGACATAAAGAAGATGGTATTGTTGCTCAAGGCAAACCTTGTTAAAGCTCAAGAAAGGATGTGCCATTATGCCAACAAGAACAGAAGTGAGAGGGTGTTTAATGTGGGGGATTTGGTGTTTCTGAAGCTGCAACCCTACAGACAGGGTACTGTGGTTCACAGAAGTAATCAAAAGCTAGCTGCAAAATATTATGGACCATTTCCTGTTCTGCAAAAAAATTGCAAAGTGGCCTATCAGCTTCAGCTTCCTCCCCAGTCTCAAGTTCACTCAGTCTTTCATGTTTCTCAACTCAAGAAGGCTCATGGTACTGTTGCAGCTCATTCTCCTACTTTGCCTGACATTGGTCCTGATGGCCAATTATTGGTTGCACCAGTAGCCATTTTGGCTAGAAAACTGGTTAAGAAGAATAATGCCCCTGTGGTTATGGCATTAGTCCAATGGGCCAATTCACTTCCTTCAGAGGCCACCTGGGAGGATTATCTGTCTCTCAAACACAAGTTTCCTGAGCTAGATTCATGAGGACATGAATTTCAAAGGAGGGTGCTTTGTCAGGTATATGGCAGGACAGGGACTAAAGTGAACTGGTATTAAAACTAATGACCTATAATTAGGACCAAAGTGAAAACAGCTCTAAACTAATGACTTGTAATTCGGAAGAGCAGCTACCGTTGGATGGAGTAGGGAGATGGATCTGGTCCGTTGATTAGGATTAGCCGTTGGATTTGAATGGCTTAAGTGGGACGTCGTCGTTTGGCTACTGGGCTGGCGTGTGTGGCTGAGCTGGCAGCGTGGCGCATGATGATTGGCTGGAGGGTGTCATCTCGGCTTAGTTGGCGTCCAGTCAGCCATGGCCGTTACTAAGTTCAGTTAATTACGTTTAGACCCAAAAGTTTTTGTAATTACTTTTCATTCCGTGTATAAGAACATTTGTTCTTCATCCTTTTAGGGTTATGAAATCAGAAACTTCTCAATTCAATTCTCTCTCAAATTCTCTCTTCTTCTTCCCAAATTCTCTGTAAATCAGGTCAGGAACTACTCGGTTCCTGACATTGCTTTTGCTTGTAGCATTGTGCATGTCGATGAAATAGCGAGGGATAATTATGTCGTACCAGTTTTTGGAGACGCGCTTAAATCGAATCAAAGATCTCGCCGGGAGCCTCAGGAGAATCGAAGTTTACTGGCGGCGGCGGCGGCAACTGATCGTTTGTGGAAGAGCTAATGTTCAGTAGGGTTTTAATAGTGTCATTGTACGGGCAAACGAGTTTGTATTAGCCCCCTCAAGTTTGGAAACTACTCCTTTGGACCCCAGATTAAATTAATTATTTCCCTATTGTCAAGGCTTGAAAAGACCATCGTCTCTTTCCGAGTCGGAGATTTGATCCAGAGGCTGACCTTTCACGGCCACATTGGATGCGTCGGAATCGTGGGTTGTTCTCGTGGAGTAGTCTGCTTATCTCTTTCTCCTCAACCACCACTCAACAGCGGTGCTGTTTGGATGAGCGGAAACAAATGAGCTTTTGAACTGAAAAGCTGATTTAATCCGTAGCATTTGGATGCAATAGATTAAATAAGGGTAATAATTTTTTTTATTAAATAATATGATTATTTAATTGTTTAGCTAGAAATCATTTGAATAAAAAAAAGTTTTAATCGTTAAAAGTAAAAAAAAAAATGAGAAAAAAAAAAACAATCCGGAATTTCTTTACAAAAACCAGGAGTCTTACTTCTGAATTGGGAATTCCTGACATGTATAAAAAGGGTTTCTTATTTGTTCATTTGTTCAAGTTTAGGTTGTATAGTATTAATGTGGATGACAGAAAAATGCAACTAATTATGTAAAAGCAGGCTGTTGCCTCAGCCAAGCAATCACAAGACGCCACGCTTGAGTAGTTGTGCGCCACACCAAAATGTGCAGGTTAAATCCGGAATTCCTCCTCATTTCCGGAATTCCGATTTAGAAAAATCCGAAAAACTAGTTTACTCTACAGAATTCCGCATTTGAAGTAGAGGTTTGACTACCAACACCAGATTATTGACTATACTCTACCTCTAATAATAATCTGATCCAAACAGCTCCAGTACTTGCTGTATTTCTTCTATTTCTTTTTGGACCCATTTTTTTAACCACTATCCGCCATCTCATTTTGACTAGGTGATTTGATTAGTAATACGATACTAGAAACATGTAAACTTATCATGATATTGTAGAGTAAACTTTACAACATCATGAAAAAGTTATCTAAAAATTGTATCATTTTGCTATTCAAATCACCGTGTCGGAATGACATGACTATGGATAAAAATATTCAAATCAAGAAAAAACAAAAGAAACATACCAAGTACGTGCTTTAGAACCCTGCCACTAGACAGAACAAATCCATAGACGCTTTTCTATGCCAGAAAATGTGCTTGTGATGGCCACTTCAATCTGGTCACGAATGCTTTTAAGGTGACAATACTCGTATTGACTGGCGACACAGCAGAAAGGGAGACTAAGGCTCAAATCCATGTGTATTCTACCGATACTAATTCCTGGAGAACATAGTTGCTCCTTATCACATCCGGCTAAGTGGTTTTGAAACTAATTGGGGCCGTACTTGTGTCAATCAATACATGCATTGGAGTGTAACAGTCATTAAGAATAGTAGTAGTAAATTATAAGATCTATACATTCTGAGTTATAACATGATTGATTGAGATGCCTATCGGGATCAACCCTCTCATTAGCAACTACCGTACCTTGCTGCTTATAAAGAATCTCTCGCTGTATTTGTTCATAGACAGATCATTCTGAAGAGCAGGTCAAGGTTAAAAAACGGAAGCGGTTGACGTATCGGTCGCGTGTGATGGGATCAGACTCTATCGAATGGACTATAACAGAGAATGGGGATCGAGTGCGTGAATTTTATAAAATATTCGCGGACGTTTTATCAGTTTTTCCTAATTTCCCCGACTTGAAATGGTCGTTTTTCCCGATGTCGCCAAATCAAAACGGCTGTTTTTACCAACGCGAAACTGCATTTTTTTTTGTCACACGAGGCGTAACAGGAAAAGAGAGACTGAGAACTGCACCTAGATTGATAAGGAGGATTTAGTAGTTAGGAAGAAGATTGAAGAGAGGGAAACGCATAACGATAGAAATTGAGAACAACACCAAGATTGATTCTGTTAGAAATGGTGACTTGTATCAAAGTCGCAAAGGCAACTTAGGGAGCACGTCGGGCTGAGGTGGTTTCAGACGTTTTCAAGTCCGTTTTGGTAACCTTTTAGTATTGATTTGGGCACACGTTAGATTCCTAGGCCTATATATATGTGATAGGTCGTGGCTAAACTTGTGTGTGGTGTGCAAATCAGTATTCTCTCTCAATAATCGGCTTCTGTCGTGGGGGTAGCTAGCTGATTCGTTAGGGAATCCGTTACCGAACCACGTTAATTTTTTTTCTCGTTCTTGTATGTTCTTCATCGTTCTTGTTCGAATACCTCCAGCCTCTAGGTGATAACAGACTCATTTGAGGAGGTGTTGGGATTTCAGAAAGAGATTTTTGGAGAGAGAACTGAAGCGAAGATTGAAAGAGAATGAGATCGGCACCATGATTGATAAGAAAAAAAGGAGACTCTTCCTCGCGACTCTTCTTCAATCAATAGCTGACGTGAGATTTTTTACTCGACACCGATAGTTGTAGTTTATTGCGAAAAAAGTATTTCACATGTTAATGTCATGTTATCGAATCCCTTTGAACGTTTTCACTATATATGTAGTTGTTTCACGATTTAAACAACTTCTATACTCCAACAAATTTTGAGGATCCAATCCATTATTTTCTTTCTTGTGTCCCACAAAGTAGCAAGGATTTTCTTTTTCAACACGTTGCCAGCAAGATTGCTTGTTCCACTTTCCCATGGACGATCGAACATAGCACACGTACAAACGCCTCATTCTTTGATTCTGTCCGGTAATCATACTTGAGTAAGACGTTCAAGGCAAAGTAGATATTCGCTTCCTCATTCTTCGTCTTGCAACGATAGAATAAGAAGTCATTCACTTCGGCATATGGATAACAGCGATGACGTTGCTACAAGAAAATGACGCCACATGATCACTGATTCTCCATAGATTTCTAGAAGAAGAGCAGAATTGGTGTACATAGACAATACTGACAAAAATTTGGAAGATCAAAGTCCGTGACATCCCAAATCAATGGCTCTCGTGGGTTCTTTTTACAGACACTGGTGATTGAAGTTTCACTGAGAAAATGCATTTCATATATCATGGTTTGTGAAAGACATTACTCTGAAAGTTTTCATGATATACATTACAGTTCATGGATTACCGGCTACAGGCAGTCACCGGTAATAAAATTTCAAAAATTACCCGGGCATTGTTGGAATAGGTGCCATAGAGGCAATCTAGATTTAGTATGAACATTTTTTGGCTAGAGTATTCATTTATTAATTATGGATATATTTAATATAATGAAGTCCTTAGATTACAATGTGTTGCTTATCTTAAATATCCCTAGTCCATTATACTGATTAACGGGACAATCACTATAGACTAGTATGTGGGTAAATTGATATCAAGATATCAAGTCTAACACATGGGTATGCATTAAGAGTAATGGAATACTGGATTGACTCACAACGAGAAGGTTACATTAGATTATGTCAAAGTCACAAGGGTTTCTCGTAGTGCTAATGGTATTGTAATCCTTGCACTTGAAGTCACTAGATACTCTAGTTGTGAAATATCATGCTTTGATGTTATCAAACGTTGCGCCTTAACCGGGTAACTTAAAGATAGTTATCGGGCATGATAGGAAGCAAGCTGGGAGATGATAGTGATGTAGAGAGGATTTTTCTCTCCCACATAATGGGAGAAAATATTCCCGGGCCACTCAAGGGATGGTGCTTATAGAATGTCTGGCAAGACTCAGATAAATCAATATGGGGATATTGATGTTATTTGCATGGATAAGCATATTCCCGGGATCGAGAAACTGTGGATTGAATATACGAGTGTGGCAATTATGTCTCGTGTCCAATCCGGATATATATACAAAGGGATAATATAGTACTGTAACATTGGGCACAAGGTTTGTCGGATCACTGACTATTTCTATTAGTTGGGTGGCATAGATGTGTTGCTAGACACCGCTCTATGTTAGTAATAGTTACTACCAACTAAGTAGAAACCTATGAGGTCACACACCATATGAATTAAACTGGATATGGGCATTAATTAGTATGACTAATTAATCAAGAGGATCTAAACACAACCACAAGCAAAGTTAGTATGACTAATTTACAAGGTGGACTAACCCGTGTATGGACATTATTAGTATTAGGGCAATTATGTAGTTAATAAAGAGTTATTAACTATACGATGAAACCTAGCTTGTTATTTTCTCATAAGTGTCATTATTGAGAGAACATAACATAGCAAGGAGAGAGACCAAGTAGGAGGCCGAAACCCCCTACCCGTCCGCCCCTAGGTGCCGTCGGCCACACCTTGTGGCGCGGCTCCACTGCTCTGTTTTGCGTGATCTCTTGCCTTCTTCTTCCGTTTCTAGCACTACACGTGGAGAAGGATTTCAGCTGCTAATCCAAGGTGGATACTCGTAGAGACGAAGACACAATTCGTAGTGATCACACAAACTAAGGTACACAATTCTCTTCTCTTATCATGTTATGAAAAGCTTGCCTGCGATTCGTGGACGGTATTGAGCATGATTAATTTATTGTTATTCCGATGTGTTACCTGCATCAAAATCCAACATGCATTTCTTGAATTTCGCAAAAACCCGACACGTATAGGGACAAATTTCCGCATTGAAGCCTTTTGCTGAAGTAATGTATCATTTTTGTTGTAAGGTAAACACTTAGTGTCAAACTTAAATACTTATTGTTGTTATGTTGCAGTTTGTAGTGGCGGACTGGTGTTATGCTGAATCACTATTGTCTTTTCTATATCAACAAATTGCCCAATGATTTTTTTTGAGTGGTAAGATGTATTAACTAGAAGCCAAACGGCTCTAAATCAGCGGCCATTACATCTATAGCCCAAACGGGCTTTTGTAAAGACTGTAAAGGGGAGACTGAATAGCTCTTTTGAATTGCCCAATGAATTTAAAAAAATAAGGTGTCCCCCTAATTTCTAAAGAAATTGTACAACGAAGTTTAATAAACATGACTATCGATTGGCCAGAGTAAATTGTCAAAATTAACACACAGTTTGCGCTCGCATTTTGCCTTGCAAATCAATAGGTGAATCATTGTTCATTCCGAACACTTCCTAATTGCCATAAATCATTGTTCAATATTTTCGTCTTCTTCACCAAAATCTTATTTCAAAAAGTTTTACAAATCCAAAAAAACTCAAATATGAGTAAATCCAATGAAATTCTTATATGGATAGTTCAAATATGAGTAAATCCAATCAATCACAAATACTGGCGCTATTTATAAGTAACCTTCCCAATGACTGAGACTAAACCTTTCCTGGATACTCTAGGGCATCCCTTGTGCCGGAGGAGGAGATGCTGTCACACCTGTGCCTATTCCATCATGGTGGGACCCAATTCTGTCCTCGTCTTCCATGTCACTGTCAATGACGATAATCTGGCTATCAGGTCCGAGCTGTTTTTCGCTACTGTGAGGAGTACCATCAGGGTAGTGCCACAAAGCAAGATCACCACCTTCTACTTTTACCCGCCAAGAACCATCGTGCTTAATCTCAATGTCGGTGATATCCTCTTCACAACAGCTCATCTGTGGCACACACAAAAAAAAAAGTCAACACAATGTAGTAAACTCCAAGGTTATCAAATGTACAACATGCACGATCTAGTCATGATCCATACCTTAGCCGCTATGCGATTGAAATATGGATCAATAACGATTTTATCCAGAGAATAATTCTCCAGACATTGAGGGCATTGCCACTGCAACAAAAATTAAGTTATCACACGATGCGTTCAACAGTATAGAATCACAAGAAAAGTACGAGTGGCCATCTCTCTTACCTTCCGAGTTTTCTTGTTCATTTCGAGAAACTCATGGAGGTCGAAACACCCAAAGTGATGGCACGATTTGAATCTTGCAGCCACCTTCATCCTCGAGGAACTCAACTGAAGCACATCATAGGGAAATCAGTCCAAAATATGCGTAGAAACGAAAACAGAAGCATACAAAAGTAAATTTCTGAACTGAGAATAGAAAATTACTTACTGGACATCTTAAGCTCACTGTAGTCCACCCATCGACCACCTCCAATTCGCTGTCTGCTGAAGCTCCCCCACCCACACATCGTCGGACACGAGCGACAGCATCTTCAAGCTTCTCATCCTCTGACTCCTTGGGTATCAAGTCGAGAATCTGGATATACATTGAGATGATTACCACATTAACTAAGTATAATTTCTAGTTTTGGTTAGGGATGTCAATTGGATTCGATCCGATATCCGATATGATTCGACCCTAATTGAGGACATTCATCTTATCCGTTTACAAATGGATCGGATATGGTTCATAGGTTGGTGATCAGTGATTAGGTTATTATGCCTAATAAATTCAACAATACACACACACACACATATATTTACTAATATAATTACATGTATAAATTTTACTATGTTTACTTTACGAAATGTCATCAATTTGATATATCTATACTTCTATTGCAATTAAATTGATAAAGTCTAAAATCATTGATGTAAAGTGTATGTTTACACAATTTGATTCTAATTCATAACAACTTTTGGTCAGATAATCTACAAATACTATTAGCCATGATCCGATAGATAATTAGATTCGAATTGGGCAAAATCCAATCCGATCCGAAACCTAGTGGATAGGATTTGGATCAAGGCTGATCTGACCAAACCCGATCCATAGTTTTTGGTGCTAATTCTATTAACTAGAAATATGGTAAACGGAAAAGAAGTCTGCATTCAAATGAAACGAGACTACTAGCTTATACCTGGTGAATATAACGTCGTTTAACAATCCTGATCCCAAAACAGAAAACACGAGCATCATATGCTAAAACATAAATGGTATTGATTCCTTCTCTGACATAATGGGTGATCTGAGAAACCAAACAACGACGAAGTTAAAAACTAACCAGACCCGCAAGCATGGGACTTGAAGAGAACGATATACTAATTAGGAAAATAAACTTACAATACAGCCATCATGGCGACCACTGGGACCTAGCGGTTTTGAGACACATCCCTTGTTGACTGCTCTTACTGGAACTCCTACAAAGGCATGTCCACATCATATCATATCATATCATACCATATCATATCATAGCATATCATATCATATCATATCATATCATATCACATCATATCATATCATATCATATCATATCATAGAATTTTTTACGACATGCAGGCTCTGTTTTGTTCGCTATTTTGTGTGAAAAAGCTTTCCCTGCAATTATTTTCTCTTGTTTGGTTGAATCTTGCCAAAACAGTGGGCCGTGGAGGAAATGGCAGTGATGGGTGGCGGTGAAGGTTGGTGGCGGTGATGGGCCGTGGTGGAGGTAGGTGGTAGTGGTGGTGGAGGTGTTAGTATGAGTTCTTGTGCTCCTTCACTCTCAGGAAAATGGCTTACGGATTTGAAATTTATAAATCATTTTACATCATTTGAGGGAAAACATTTTACAGGAAAGCATTTTACTTCCAACCAAACTGCACCAAAACACCAAAACAAGGGAAAACGTTTTACAAGAAAATGTTTTACCACGAACCAAACGGAGGTATAAAAGAGTTAGAAAGTGGCAGAGCAGCTCAGAGAAGAGCATACCGTTAACCTCCAGCTCTACATTTTTTGGCCACTGCATCCGAAAGGAGACTTTGTCATCTAGCAGCATACACCAGGCCTATATCATATATATTTACGCATGAATAGTTAGTTAATAGATGGACCGATCAACGGATTATTGAAAACATATCTGTTCAGCAAAGAGATTAATTAGTACGCATCAATCTACCTGAATATCGTGATCCTGTTGCAACAGCAAGTCTCTGTCGGCCGTTGTCAGATTGAATGGCCTCAACACACCTTGCACTGGGTCGGAACTGTTTGTTCTATAAGGAGAAAAAAAAGGATTAGCAGCGAAAAATCAACTAAAGGAAAGATTTGGAAGAGAAGATGATAATTCAAATTTAGAAATTAAATGTAATTAGATTTGTGTGCATGTAGAAAATTCACTTACGCGGCAGGAACCGGTAATTTTGAAGATGATAACCTAAGAGGATGTATAGGATGTGCAATACTCATCCAAAATCTGCATATCACAAAAGAACTAAGCAAAATCAGATACAAAATAAGTATATTGAACAACTACCATATATAAATGCTCAAACACGGGGATACACGAATATCTGGTTTGCTAGATTCACGAACATGAGTGGAAGGACCGCAATGTGTTAGTTTCGCTATACATGCATACGCAGAAAACATAGTTAAAAAGACATACGTCAAAAGCTAAATACCGAAAATAACTTACGGGTCAGCACGGCTGAGTCTACAGAGCTCGCAGTAGAAAACTTCAGGTGGAGATGGGTAAACACCTTCCCTCTCTGGAACGATGACACAATCCGTATGCTGCAAATTTTGGCAGCTTTGATCCTGACACTATATATAAAGAGAATTACACACAATGAGTAGTTTGTATTTTCAACACATAAAAACAACTTAGTAGATACAAGACGGAAAAAATTCCATGTGCATAACTTCTTGCTGATCCACACAAGGACGATGAAGAGAGAAGATCACGACACTAACAAACATAGTAAATAAAGTTTTCACTATTTAGACAGACCGTTATCATTCGATCAGTTGCGGTCCAACTTCTACACAAGCAGTCGATCTTATTCACATGGGATGATTCAACAATTCCGTTGTTTCCCCTGTTGCGGCTAGTCAATGCAACTGAGTCCTTCATGTTTCTGACATACAGTGTGTTGTTTAAGTTAACAAGCTTAACAAATCATATTTGGGAGGAACGTACAGAACACAGCCTATGGGTCGACTTGAGTCAACCCATGGCTGTGTTATTATTTATGACGTCTAAAAAGAACATCCATCTTACCTGTAGGCTTCGTGAATTAGTCTTTCTGCTTCTTTTTTATACCATTCAGTTGCTGCACAAAAGAGTCAAGAAACTTGGTATACATATGTTTGATTTGGGAGCTACCAGTAAAAAATTACTAGGCTAAACTATGTCCTTTAAATATTGCCCAGAAAATCTGTTCAATATATATATATAAATTCCCCCAAAAAATGAATATAATAGATGAAATGGAAACATGTTTATCTGAAACAGAATGTGAATGAAATAAATCACCTTGGTCATGAGAGATTTTTCTGGCTATCCGGTCAACAAGAATCTGCATGATTAATCATGAAATTAAGCTTTGCTGTTGTGACAAGCAAAATTGAAAAAAATTGGTCCAATCAAATTCAACCAAAACTCTAATTGCTGCAGAGCGTAAGCCTAATAAATTAAAATGCACCTCGATTATGATATGTGTTACAACCTAAATTAAAGGAACATTTAACAAGCAAGCTCAAAAGAGATTTGTGCAAATATCAAATATTATTAAATGAAACAGTAAAACCTCTAACGACGAACCACCCAAATAAGAAGACATTGACGGCTTTCGAACAGTAAAATTTCAATGTCTTATATGTGTATAGGCCTTGATTAAAACAGGAGCCTCCTCAACTATGACCAAAACGCATGGTTGGCTTCTTTGAGAAATACATAATCAGCTAACCGTAGAAGGATTATTATTTTAACTACCCTGTTTTCCCAGATAAAAAGCAATACATGAACGAACTTTGAAATATGAAGACCGAGCATGTTATGTAAGCATGAGAAAGTTGCATTAAAATGGAATGAATGATATATAAAATGTTAAAAATACTTTATACAGATAACAATCATGGCAGTTTTATCAGAATAAGCGAAGTAAAAGCCAATAAAGTGATAGCAATGGCAGATGACAAACCTCCTTCCTGCCGGACTTGGGGAGTTCCATTTTAGTCAATACTTCCTTCAATTCCTTAACTCTCAAAGTAGACAATTTTGCCTACAATATTAGAGAATGTGTATCAGCAAACAAGCTTCGTAAAGATTGTTACATAGAGAAACAAAGGACAATGGACAACCAAATTCTTTATTTCAAAATACTCTTTATCCTATGTATGAACAACTTCGAAAAGATTGTTACATAGAGATGCATCGCGTGCATTGATCCCAGTTGCTAGTATATTAAATCAGGAACTAACTTGCTAATAAGACACAATGGGGACAAGGAAAGTATTGAAATTACTGAATCACCGATCAATTAAATCCAGGGTTTCACCGAGTGCCAAATGAGGAAATAGAAGGAAGAAGAGAGAGAGAGAAAGGAAGTTTTCATTTCTGCAAAATCACCAAATGAACTCTTTGGAAAACATTTTCTCTTAAAGGAGAAAGAAAACAAGAACTAACGGAATGTTAGAAACTAGCCAATCCAGGCTTGCCACGTAGCCCATCACGGTAACGGTAACTAACTAAAAAATAAATACTAGAACGACATTGTTCTATTTAATGAAAGAAGAGAAAAATGCATAAAACACCCCCATAACCATGAACGACTGAGATTTTAAAATCCATGATGATCAAACGGTAGCCTGCTGCATACCAGCTCATGTCATGAGTTTGGACCCAGTTTCATTTTTAGTCCATATCTACGAAATCCATTAGCTTCAATAAAAAGTGACGAAATGCGTTGAACCGTGACATATATGACTATGAGATCCAGATAGGATGACAGATTCGAAATAGGTACGTAACGGTATTAACCGTCCCCGCCTATACTCGTTTTTATTTCCCTCCCTATTGATCCCGTGCTCGACACGAGACGCACCAAGTTGTTCCTCTCATGCTTTCCCTTCCGACCAGATCACAACAATTTAGTTCATCAGACAGCAACACCAAAGTTTTAAGTTCGGGGAATTTATATAGGCGCCATTTATCTATTAGTCCATTATTCATCCATCAATGGATTTCAGAGAAAAAATGAAGAGAAGACATTACCAAGCAAGATAGCGAATCCATCCTAAAGGCTGATACCACCAAAGACTGAGTTCTCGAGCTGTGCTAGAGACTTTTCCGTTCAATGCCGCCGTAAAATCAGCAGCTGATCACAATTCAATAAAGTCAGTTGATCTGCAATTCAAATGACTGGTAAAAAACCAGAAACCCTCCAAATCAATCAAAACCAATTCTTTTAGCAATCTGTCATGCTCATCAGTAGCATCAGAACCAAATCCGAGTGATTTCTTACAGACAGACAGAGGGTCCGAAGAGCAGAATCAGTTACCAGAAAGACAGTGATTTCTTTTAGCAATCTGTCTCCCTCACTCACTCTTCGTTGGAAATGCCTCTCTCTCTCTCTCTCTCTCTCTCTCTCTCTCTCTCTCTCTCTCTCTCAGTTTTTTCTTTCTTCCGAAATTAAATTTGGTGAGGGTTAATTATATAGGGGAAATGTTTTGCGGAGACGCCCTCCTACGTAGGAATAATTTTACTAAGACCACTCCCTCTCTAAATTTAAACGTTTGCACCATTATTGTCATGGCAGTACAAACCACGATTCAGGTGACATTTTTATTACTTGTAAACAGCATTCATACTTCCTTTCTATCAGGAATTTAGATACTGAGACAGCATACATGTAATTCAAATCAACGCGTATATTTCCTAATAAAAAACAACGCGTAGATTCACTTTGTAGCGATTACTAATAGAAGAACTGTGTTGAAAGGCCCAGCCCAGATAGTTCCAGCCCAAAGAAATCAAGCCCAACTCATTTCTGCTAAAGATGAATCAGCCCAGGGATGTCTCAGTCATCTATTGCAAAGTCTAAGTGCTGAAATATAATTTGTAAGGACTATTTTGCAATCTCCATAAACTAGCTAGGCATCTCTGCTAATGACTGTTCAGTGCATTGATCCAACGGTCACAAATGAGACCGTTGGATTCACCGTGTATTTACAGCCCTTTGTGGCTCTAGGGTTTCTATGGAAAATCTTTAGATCTTCCGTCTCTGTTCTGAGAATTCTATGTATCTTGTTCTTGATCAATTCAATACAGAATCGATTTAGTTTTTCCATTATCTCTTGTGTTCTTTGAATCTTATCATGGTATCAGAGCATTAATTCAATCCCTGCTATAAAAACCCCATTTCTGGTTTCATCTTCTCCGTTTGCTCCTCCAAAATGTCTCTCACAACCACCACAGCGTCTTCCTCCTCAAATCCCCTCTCTATCCTCTCAAACATCAATCACCTTGTTCCATTTAAACTAGATAATACCAACTACCTCCTATGGAAACACCAGATCTCTGCGGTGCTTCGCACCCAATCTGTGTTTGGGTTTGTGGATGGATCCACTCCAGAACCTCCACTTCTGCTTCTCGGCGGTGATGGTGTTTCTTCTCCAAATCCGGCGCATGCACAATGGATTCAACAAGATCAGGCGGTTCAGACACTTCTCAACGCTACCCTTTCTCAAGAAGCCCTAGTTCATATTATCGGTCAGCCCTCTTCTGCTTCTATTTGGTCTGTTCTGGAGCGCAGGTATGCCTCTCTTACTAGGGCTAACATCATGCAACTCAAATCTGAGCTTCAAAATATCAAGAAGAAATCAGACTCTATTGATTTATACATGTCTAAACTCAAGACAATACGTGATAAACTTGCTGCTGCATCTGTTTTTGTTGATGATGAAGATATGTTACTCTATACCCTAAAGGGTCTTCCTGCTGAGTTTAATCCCTTTCAATCTTCTCTTCGTACTCGTGGAGCACCTATGCCTCTCGAGGAATTACACGTTTTGTTAAAAGCTGAAGAGACCATGTTTGAACAAAATTCTGCAAATGATTTAACTGTTGCCTTTACCTCTCTCTCTACTGCCTCTGCCAATTACTCCAACTTCTCTGGTACTCGTGGTAATCGAGGAAGGGGTGGTGGTCGATACCCCAACCAGAACAACTCTTTTAGGGGTGGAGGTAGACATTCAGGGGGTCGTTTTGACAACAACCAATTCAATCACTACAACAGAGGGGGTAGATCTGGAAATTATCGTGGAGGGGGACGAAATGACAACTATAGGGGTAGACACTCTGGTCAAAACACTTCTAATCGTAGCTATGGTCAGTCTACTGGGTCTAATGCTCCTGTTAATTGTCAAATCTGTGGTCTAGACTACCATACTGCCTTAGATTGTTGGCATAGAATGGACTATTCATACCAGGGTAGAAAACCCTCTGCTCAGTTGACTGCTTATGCTGCTAGCAATGCCCCTGTGTATCCTCAACCTCAGTACTGGATATCTGATACAGGAGCCACAAATCATATGACTCCTGATTACCAAAACCTCTCTGCTGCTGAAGCTTATCCTGGATCTGATCAGGTTGCCATTGGTAATGGCCAAAACCTGCCTATCACACATTCTGGTACTGCTACTCTTCACACACAACATAAACAATTCAACCTTGATCATACTTTACTTGTTCCTTCTTTAGCCACAAACTTGCTTTCTGTTCACAAATTATGTGTTGCACACAACTGTAGATTCATATTTGATGCATCTTCATTTTTGATTCAGGACAAAGCTACGGGTCAAGTTCTATATCAGGGTCAGAGTGAAAATGGGTTGTACCCCATTCACTCAACTCCTTTCAAAACTTCTGTGGTTTCTCCTCAAGCTTACTTGGGTCACAAAGTGTCTTCTTCTTTATGGCATGCTAGGATGGGACATCCATCACATACTGTTTTGACACAAATATTTCCATTTCACAATTTCACTTCTGATCATGTCTGTCAATACTGTCTACAAGGCAAAATGTGTAGACAGCCATATAAGTTATCTACTTCTGTTTCTGCAAAACCTTTACAGCTTTTACATTCTGATGTTTGGGGTCCTTCATCTGTTAAATCTATGAATGGATACAAATTTTATGTCTTGTTTATTGATGATTTCTCTAGGTTTACTTGGCTCTTTGGCATGTCTCATAAGTCTGAAGTTGTTTCTTTATTTCCTAAGTTTAAATCTCTTGTTGAAAAATCTTTGAACAATAATATTACTGTTCTTAGAACTGATGGAGGAGGAGAATATGTTTCTTACACTTTCCAACAAATTTTATCATCACATGGCATTGCACATCAGAAATCATGTCCACACACTCCTCAACAAAATGGAGTTGCTGAGAGAAAACACAGACATATCATTGAAACTGCAATCACTCTTCTTCAAACTGCTTCTCTTCCTAAATTTATGTGGTTTCATGCTGTTGATACTGCTGTCTATCTTATTAATAGAATGCCTAGCAAGAACACCTCTAACAAATCTCCTTTTGAATTATTATTCAACAAGAAACCTGACTATTCCTTTCTAAAAGTTTTTGGGTGTGCCTGTTATCCTTATCTAAGACCATACAATAACTCAAAACTTGATGCTAGAACTACTCAATGTGTCTTTCTTGGTTATGCATCACAATACAAAGGATATATTTGTTATGACAAGTCTAGCAGAAGAACATACATTAGCAGAGATGTTCTATTTGATGAATCATTATTTCCTTATGCTGCTTCTACTTCATCTACTGTTGATACTAATTCTGCTACTACTGACTTGGATCCAGGTCATACCACCATCTACACTTCACCATCCTTAGTTAACATGGATGTTACTGCTGCTACTGTCCCTCTAAGTCCTGACCCTTCAACTGTGATGAGAACTTGTCCACAGTCTTCAGTGCCTCCAACTGGAGTCCCAGGATCTGGAATGGCAAATCCTGTGCAGTCAATTGGAACTCCAGCTTCTGGCTTGGCACAACCTGTGCAGTCCACTGGTGGTTCCACCCCTGACATGGCACATAACCTGCAACCACCTTCAGACTCCAGCATTGGCAGAGCAACTGTTCAAGACATTTCATACGACTCTGAGTTGCCAAGAAACATAACTCCACCAGGCAGGCACAATAATACCACTGTGGCAGCAGGACATCCCATGCAAACAAGGAGTAAATCAGGTATCTTTAAAAGAAAACTTGGTTTTAATGTTATTACTTCATCAAAAGATCCCACTTCTTTCACTGAGGCTTCAAAACTTCCTCAATGGCAAAATGCTATGATTGAGGAATATAACAGTCTCATAAATCAAAATACATGGACTTTAGTTAATCCACCTCATCATGCAAACATAGTGGGAAACAAATGGGTTTTTAGAACCAAGCATAATCCAGATGGGTCTATCTCTAGATTTAAAGCTAGACTTGTAGCTAAGGGTTTTCATCAAACTCCTGGAATAGACTTTGATGAAACCTTCAGTCCAGTTGTCAAACATACAACTGTTAGAGTTATTTTATGTTTAGCTGTTACTTTTGGCTGGAAATTACAGCAACTTGATGTCAAAAATGCCTTTTTACATGGTCATCTTAGAGAAACAGTTTACATGACACAACCTCAAGGTTTTATAAACAAACAGTTTCCCCATTATGTTTGCAAACTACAAAAGTCCATATATGGTCTCAAACAAGCTCCTAGAGCTTGGTTTGAAAGGTTCACTACACATCTCTTGTCTCTTGGATTTACAGCTTCTGGAGCAGACTCTTCCTTATTTATAAGGCATTCTGGTAACAAACTCACTCTCCTTCTTTTATATGTTGATGATATAATTCTCACAGGTAGTGATTCTGCATATATTTCTTATCTAGTTTCAAGATTAAACTCTGAATTTGACATGACTAATATGGGACATCTTACTTACTTTCTTGGCTTAGAAATTAAAAGAACTCAAGACTCTATTTTTGTGCATCAAACTAAGTACATCACAGATTTGCTTTCAAAATTTAACATGTCTCATTCTAAACCATGCAACACTCCTCTAGCTCCTGGTATCAAATTTCATGCATTAGAAGGTACTCCACTTAATGATGTTACTTGTTATAGACAACTTCTTGGAGCTCTTCAGTACCTAACTTTCACTAGACCAGATATAAGCTTTGCTGTTAATCACCTATGTCAGTTCATGCATGCTCCCACACACACACACTTAGTTGCAGCCAAAAGAATACTTAGATACCTCAAAGGTACTAGCACACATGGTCTTTTTTACACAAAAGGGCACCTCCCCATTCAAGCATTTAGTGATGCTGACTGGGCAGGTAACCCTACTGATAGAAGGAGCACCACTGGCCTAGTGGTGTATCTTGGTCAAAACCCCATTCACTGGATTGCAAAAAAACAACCTACAGTGGCTAGATCCTCCACAGAAGCTGAATATAGAGCTCTAGCCACTGCAGCTGCAGAAATTTCTTGGCTCCAAATTCTTTTCAAAGATCTTAAGTTATTTATTTCTCAACCACCTTTACTTTGGTGTGATAGTGCTTCTGCAATAGCTATGACTGCAAATCCTATTCTTCATGCTAGAACAAAACACATAGAGCTAGATTATCACTTTGTTAGAGAAAAAGCTCTCAGAAAACTTATATCTGTTAACTTTGTTTCTAGTGCAGAACAAGTTGCTGACATTTTCACAAAACCACTGCTGAACTCACAATTCTGGAATTTGAAGCACAAACTCATGGTTCAGCATTCACCATGAGTTTGAGGGGAGCTAATAGAAGAACTGTGTTGAAAGGCCCAGCCCAGATAGTTCCAGCCCAAAGAAATCAAGCCCAACTCATTTCTGCTAAAGATGAATCAGCCCAGGGATGTCTCAGTCATCTATTGCAAAGTCTAAGTGCTGAAATATAATTTGTAAGGACTATTTTGCAATCTCCATAAACTAGCTAGGCATCTCTGCTAATGACTGTTCAGTGCATTGATCCAACGGTCACAAATGAGACCGTTGGATTCACCGTGTATTTACAGCCCTTTGTGGCTCTAGGGTTTCTATGGAAAATCTTTAGATCTTCCGTCTCTGTTCTGAGAATTCTATGTATCTTGTTCTTGATCAATTCAATACAGAATCAATTTAGTTTTTCCATTATCTCTTGTGTTCTTTGAATCTTATCAATTACAAGCAAACTTCTATATTATGATTGGAGGGAATATTTTCTCAATCTGACATTGTTTTTCAACTGTAGATATTTTATTGATGAAAAATCTTTCTCTGGCAAATGTGACTTGAATCAATCGGAACAACAAGGTTGCACAAACGATCGTGCGATCCCAAAAATGTCTTTTGTTTTGGAACGATCATAATTCTGATCGTTCGATGAGAGCATTGTGGTCGTGCAACCACCTGGGCCGGGTTGAGGGTTTGAGGCCCGTACATTATGTTTTAAGTCACGCTATATATAGGAAAATATGTTTTACTTGTTTTGTGTGGTATATTGTGCTATAATAGTGTTCCTCCCCATCTGATAATAATAGACTGGTTTTCTGTCCCGTGGAGATAGCTAGCGAATTCGTCAATGAACCATGTTAAAATCCATGTTCGATCTTTGATTTGCTTATTCTATCGTTCTTTTCTCATTATAGCAAGCATGTATCGAAGTCGGTGTTTGACGATTAAGGTGGAGCACTCAGAATAGGGTTCAAGATTCAGGCGGAGTAATTATTAGAGCTACGGTTTCGTGCTTCTGCGAACAAGGATGTCTGGTTCATCAATCAAGATGAACAAGTTTACGGGAAGAAAAAAATGGGAGTCTAGCCTATGAAAAAAGAGGCCTAGATATATCCACCTTCTGAGCCCTCAGGGACTATCTGCGCCCTTTGTCAGGGCAAATGACACACATATGGGCGCATCCGGCTCACAGCTGCTTCTGGCGCATCCATTGCAGGAACTCGTAGGAGTAGGAGTGCGAACAAGAATGTCTGATTTAACGATCAAGATGAACAAGTTCACTGGGAGAAAAAAAATGATAATTTTCCCTATGAAAAAGGTGGCCTAGATATATCCACCGTCCGAGCCCTCGGGGGGCTATTTGGTCCCTTTGTCAGGGCATCTGACCTACATCTGGGCGCATCCGGCTCGCATATGGTCCTGGCGCATCCGTTGCAGGAACTCGTAAGAGTAGGAGCGATAGCTAGCGCATCTGGCGTTCCGCGTGGTACTCATATAAGACACCTCCTTAGCTGGTGGACTTCCATATATGCTGTGACATGATTAAAAGGATAAGTACATATTACCTAACAATTTTCTTCAATTAGCTTCTTTGTTTAATCTTTACGAACTTTGAGCTAAACTACGGAGAAATTGCAAGTAAACCAAAAAGGCTAACTTAGCATTTTATAGGGGTTAATAATGCAATGTTGCTGAATGATGGGGGGGTGTCAAAAATATAGGAAAAGGTGGTTGATTCGTACTTGGACAAAATCTAAGGACATCTCGGTGAAATTGAAAAATAAAATGTTTTGTATTCTTTCCTGGAAAGAAAACAATTCAACCAAATAGATTGATAAAACATTTAAAGCATTTGAGAATGCAAAGCAAATACATTACAAAATTAGAGATTTTGGACAAGTTGAAGGAATACTGAATACAGACGATAAGTTTATACTATAGCGAATAAATTTACTTATTTCCATTAATGATCTGTATAGTGATTCTTGTTCATTGTGAATACCATTAATGATTTGTCACAATTTCTCAAAAAAAAAAAAAAAAAAAAAAAACCATTAATGATTTTTAACAAAGACAACTAATAGTTGTATTATGAGTGACAACTATTAATGAGATATGGAAATAATGATTAGAGTGTGGCACGTGTAATAACAATTATGGCTCATTGTTATAGAAAGTAAATAAAATTGAGATATATATGAATACCACTCATAATATTTATGTACGAGTTGTTAAGAGAAGTATCTCAAATGTGTCTTTGTAATGTTTCTCAGAATTCAGGGATCTAAATGTAATTAGTTGGGATTGTTTCTGTTAAATGTGTTAGACCTGTTATATTAGAGTGTCACTAGGGGATTGCCCGTGCCCGAGGGCACTCCAAAAAACACGTTTCAAAATCGATTTTGCTGAAGGAGAAGATGAAAATGGGTTCCCCGATAATTTATATGATATCCAACAAGTCACACACTTTTGATAAGTTACGTAAATTAATCCGAGAGAGGTTAAATGTTCAAGTAGTGGGTAGTTAAGTGGGTAGTTAACTGGGTGGTAGGTGAGATCTAAGGGCTGGGGTTGATTTAATCAAAAGGCTGAAAAGACATTTCAAAGTCAAACCATACTGTTTTATAGAATAGATGAGGATTTGGAGAATTCATCAGGTACAATTAAGCTTTCTGTTACCAGAGGGCGCAGGAAGAGAACGACGAAAAAAAATAAAAAATAATAAGGGCGAAACATTTTTTCTTATTCCTTTCTCTGAAAATTTACACCCTTTTATACCTCTAACCTCGACGGTTCTACCTGGTCTTAATCCGAGTAAAGAACCGTAAAGAAACCCCGGATTTAAATAAAAATCGCACAACTATCTACTAACGTCCGCAATCACAAAATAATAATAACTGAACATACAAACTAAAACTGATAACGAAATAAAGACTAACGTTTCAGCTTGGGCATGTTTATTTAAAAGCCAACTATGTTCTTTGGAAACATGAACTCACTGCCATCTTCAAAACCAAATGGTTTTATGTTACATATTACAAGATATGGGCCAAAATAATATTTTGAGCTTATGATTCATTTATTTATTCTCTTGGCTTATGTCTATTTAAAAGCCCACATATTTGATAGCCCAACTCTTATTTATTTTATCTCAGCCATCTCAGTATAAAATCCTAAAATAGTCCTTTTGTTTACATCTGTTGAATAGCATCCGACCGTTGTGATGCTTAGTATTTATGTCTCTCTTCATGAGCCTTCTAATGTATGGTGATTCATTCACCTGTATATACATCTCACATTAATACATTTCATTGCTTTCTATCTCAATCGTCTCACCGCCTTCATCATTTGTGATACTTAAAACCCTAAATCTGCTTTCATTACATCGACCGATCTACTTTCTCCACCTCCTTTCATTACTGACGCAATCGAGACTCGAACTGACACCCCAAATTTGACGTTTCAGGTATGGTTGATTCAAGATCAGGTCCTCCTTATCCAAATCAATGGCTCAAACCCTAAATCTTCTTTCATTACGTCGACCGATCTACTCGGTCTCCACCACCATTCCTTATTGACTCCACCAAAGATCGAACTGACACCCAAATCTTGCGTTTCAGGTATGGTTGATTCAAGATCAGTTTCTCCTTATCTAAATCAACGGCACCTTGACTCAGGAGGCCCTTACTCATGTCACAAGTCAAGAAACTTCTCAATCTGTTTGGTTATCCTTGGAGAGAAGGTATGATTTCTTGACTCGCTCAAATTTTATGCAACTAAAACTGATCTCCAAACTATTCAGAAGAGATTCGATAATATATATACCAACCTGCAACAGATGGAATATATCGTAACTAGTTTATGTGTAGCTTGATATGATCAACATCATGTTTGTAACTGCTTCATCAAATGAGACAATTTACGATTTCTTCGATTGTAGCTAATAACTAAATGCTTAGAGGCATTAATTTAGAAAATTAGAGGCATAAAATGTCTAAAATTCTGCCCATGTAGCATTACTCTTGTTTTATTTATTGGAGTAGAGTGAGGGGAGTCGTTACAATGATAAGAAAAGGTGGGATTTATGAAATCATTAATTGAGGTTTTGATTTGTGAGGTTTAACTAGTAGATTAAATAGAGTAATGTCAGCTAGGAAACCAAGTCAGCCGGGGCAAAAATTGGGAAGTCAAAAGTCAAAGTCAACAATCAAACGTCGTGATATTTCATAAGAAATTATACACAAAAAACATCAAATTAGTAATGAAGGAAAAAAAGAAAGATTTTCCTTTTTTTTTTTTTGATTGGGAGGAGATTCGAACCCGGGTAAAGGGCAAAATTCTATATTCCTTATGGTATAGTCATCAAAAAAGCAATACAATATAGGTACTAGTAGAAATTCTGAAATTTCGGGGGGGGGGGGGGGGAGGGGGGGGGGGCAACTGCCACCATTTGCCCCTACATGGGTCCGCCCCTGATGGGTATCAGTTTTAGGGGAATGGATGGGGAATAATCAGGGGGTGTTTAATTATGGGTAATTAGCTGGTTAACATTAGAAATAAATAGAAATATCTTTACGATAATAATTTGGAAAAATAAATAGAAAATTGTGTAAATTAGGGGATTGTCAAAAAATTAAGTAAGAAGTTATGAATTAGGACCCGATTGTTTTTTGAGTAACATTAGGACATGGAATTCGGAACTTAATTTCAAGGTTGGAGTTATTAAATCATTAGTCAACGTTTTGATTTGGGGGTTTAACTAGCAGATTAAATAGAGTAATGAATGTGGGATAGTTATGGGTGTTTAATTATGGGTAATTAGCTGCTTAACATTAGAAATAAATATGAATATCATCACGATAATAATTTGCAAAAATAAATAGAAAATTGTGGAAATTTAGGGGATTGTCAAAAAAATTGAGAAAGAAATTATGAATTAGGACACGAAATTTGGAATTAAATTTTAAGAAACTCTACAAAGGCCCAAATAAATTTCCAAAATTCAACAATCAACTCACGGAAAATGTAAAACAACCAAATAACCTTATTAATTATAAAGGGTATTTCATCATTCCCTCTTAAACAGAGCTTCGTCCTTGAAGCTCAACCCGAAGATAAATAGTTGGTCCTCAATTTTGGCAAGAAGTCATATTCAGGAACAACTAAAGGTATAGTTCGAATATTGAAAAAAAAGGACATATAGTTCGAGTATCATTGACTAAATAAACCATGGAAAAGGATTCGAGTTCAAAAATTGTCGAGGGAATATATAAATGCAAACTTCTGAAACACGGTATGACGGACATACGTCAACAGCAGAATAAAGAAAATAATTAATTGCCAAAGAGCATAATTTACGGGCCAGCGCGGGTGAGTCTACAAAGTTTACAATAGAAAATTTCAGGAGGAGATGGTGAAAAACCCTTCTCTTCTGCAATAATCACACACTTAGTATGCTGCCACACTTGACACCTCCGATCCTTACACTACAAAAAAACAAACCACATCAATGTAAATAATCTTGAACACGTTAACCAACTAGTAGGTCGTGTCTCATCTCGTTTTAAACTAATATTCAGTGCGCAACATCTTGCTTATCTATACGAACAAGGAAGATAAAAAATGGAAGAAACAACACTAACAAACGTGGTAAAGAAAATTTCATTATGCAACCACCTGACCTTTATCATTTGATCATTTGCCCTCGAACTTTGACACAAGCATCGAATTTTATCTCCATTTGGGGATTCATCAACACTGTTGTTTCCCCAACTGTTGCTAGTTGATGGACCAACTTGCCCTCTAGATACTGAAGCAATTGAGCCAGAATCCAGCATGTTCTTGAGAGAATTTTGAAAATTATATTCTACAAATTCTAACTTACATTTTCGACAACTTTATAATCAATTGGGGAATGACATCAATCTTAATTTCCAGTAGGTGTCGTGAATAAGTCTTTCAACTTCTTCCCTGCAAATTGAAAAATGAACTAATAGATGAAATCTAAACATTTCTATCCGAGAAAGAATGTAAAAGGAACAAAATGATGTATCAATCACCTAATTCCTCCTATCCGATGAATTCTCTATGATTAACAAGGTGATTGATACATCCTTTTGTTTCTTTTACATTCGTTAGAAATGATGAAATTTCATTTATGAGGTCATTTTATATTTTTCATATCTTCTTGTGCAGAGTATAAGGAAAAAGTTGAAAGACTTAAGTATGACACCTACATGTAATTTTCCCATTCCCAGGTGATTTTGTAGTTGTCGAGAATGTATGTTTGAATTTGCGGCTTATTGGTTTCACAATTCTCTAAAGGGAACTTGCTGGATTCCATCTCTATTGTTTCAGCATCTAGAGGGTAAGCTGGTCCATCATCTAGCTGCAGTTTAGGAAACAAAAGATTTGATGAATCCCAAAATGAGGATAACATTCGTTTCTTGGGAGGAAGTTCAAAGGTAACTGATCTAATAATAAAGGGCATGTGGCTCTTTACCATGTTTCGTAGTGTTGTTTCTTCTCTTTTCTATCTTCCTCGTTCGTATTGATAAGCAATATGTTACGTGCTGCATAAGAGTTTAAACGAGGCGAGCCTACTAGTTGTTTAAAGTGTTCAAAACTATTTACATTGATATGGTGTGTGAGTATCGGAGGTGCCAAGTGTGGCAGCATATTGAGTGTGTGATTATTTCAGAAGAGAAGAGTGTTTCACCATCTCCTCATGAAGTTTCTACTGTGAACTTTGTAGACTCACCTGCGTTGATCTGTAAGTTATGATGCTTGGCCATTAATTATTGTATTTATTCTGCTTTTTATATATGTCTGTCGAACCGTGTTACAGAATATTGCATTTATATCTTCCATCGACAATTTTTGCAATCGAATATTTTCCAATGGTTGATTTAGTCAATGATACTCGAACTATATCTTTTTTTTGTTGCATATTCGAACTATACATAAATATGTATACTTGCAAAAATTTAGGACAAGTAGAAATCGTTTAAGTCTTAAGGAGTTACAAAATCATCTCCTAAACCCTTGTGATATACACGGAAAACAATAATTTATTCGACGGCAAGTAAAACGTATCAAGTGTAATAATTTTTGTTCCAAATTTATTTTCACTTGGACAAAAGACTACAAGTAAATGAGAAATGCACTTTAGCGAAAACTTAAGTTGTGTTGAATGCTCATGTTTTTGAATCACTTAATCAAATGCATTTTTGGATCACTTAAACAATCCTAGTTATCAAACCCGATTCCAACTCAACGGTGCAAAATGCTACCGTTCACTATCGATGTATATATGCTTCTCTTTCTTTCATAATCAATAGATAAGTCCCGCTTTATATTTATGTGCGTTTTGTTTCTCTCTTCATCGAGAGCCTCTTAGCTCTCTTCATGAAATGAATTTCATGGTACTCGCTGCTTCTGATCTTACTATGGCTAAAAACACCACGAATTCTCTGTTTTTCATTTCAAATATCAATAATATGATGCATTTTCAGTTTCTTCACTCCAACTATGTCCTCTAAAGATATCCTGACCCCATCTTCAAAACCCAAGAGTTTTTTTTTGGTTATATATTGAAAGATAAGGACCAAAACATGCACTTCTTTGGGCTTTATTTGTTCTTTGGACTTATGTCTATTCAAAAGCCTATCATTTGATAGCCCAACTATTGTTTATTCTATCTTAGCCCATCTTAGTATTAAACCTTGGAATAGCCGATCGTTTGTTTTCATCCGTTGGATAGCATCCGAGTGTTGTAAGCTTGTAAGCTTATTATTTTAAGCTTGTAAGCTTAGTATTTATGTCTTTCTTCAAGAGCCTTATGATGTATCATGATTCATTCATCAATATATACCTTTCACATTTATACATTAATTTCTTTTTCTTTCTAACGAACTCATCGCCTTCATCATCTGTGATATTCAAGCGGTGCAAAATGCTAGTTGTTATAAATTAGAATCAAAATTGTATTAACATACACTTTATATGAATAATTTAATCTATTTAATCACAATAAAATTATAGATATATCAAACTTATGACGTTATTTAAAGTAAACATAGTAAAATTTATACATGTAATTATAGATATATCAAACTTAGCATGTGTATATTGTTGAATTTATTAGGTGTACTAACATAATAGGATCGGATCAGCTTTCGATCACAAAATATGTTATCCATATCCGATCCATTTAAAAACGGATCAGATATGATCTGCTCAATTAGAGTAGAATCATGTCGGATATCGGATTGTATCCAATTGCCATACCTAACCAAAGCTAAGTAATATTTACTTAGTCTATGCAGTAATCATCTCAATGCATGTATGTCCAGATTCTCGACTTGATACATTAGGAGTTAGAATGTGTGAAGTTTAAGATGTTGTTGCTCGTGTCCATTGCTGTGTGGGTGGGGGAGCTTTAGCCGACAACGAATTGGAGGTAGTATACGCATGGAATATTGTGAGTTTAGAATGTCCAGTAAGTAATTTACTATTGTCAATTTAGAATTTACTTTCTATGCGTCTTGTTCCGTGTCTACGCATATTTTGGACTGATTTCTCTATGTTGTGCTTCAATTGAGTGCCTCGAGGATGAAGGTTGCTGCAAGATTCAAACCGTGCCCTCACTTGGGGTGTTTCAACCTCCATGTCTTTCTAGAAATGACCAAGGAAACTCAGAAGGTAAGAGAGATGCTCACTCGTCTTTTCTTTTGATTCTATAACTGTTGGATGTGTCGTGTAGTAACTTAATTTTGTTGCAGTGACAATGCCCTCAATGTATAGAGAATTATTCTATGGATAATATTGTCATTGACCCGTATTTAAACCGCATAGCGGATAAGATATGGGTCACCACCACATCGTGCACGTTGTTCATTTGATAACTTGGTGTTTAAACGACTTAACTACATTGTGTTGGTGATTACCGACTCAATTACGGGGATATCCTTTTCACAACAGCTCATCTGTGACATCAAAAGTCAACACAATGTAGCTAAGTCGTGCAAACACCAAGGTTATCAGATGAATGACAAACACAATCTGGTGTTGATCCATACCCTAGTCGCTATGCGTTCTAAATATGGATCGATGAAAATTTTATCCAGAGAATAATTCTCCAGATATTGAGGACATTGACACTGCAACAAAATTCAGTTAAGACACGACATGTACAACAATATAGAAACACAAGAAAAGACGAGTGAACATCTCTCTTACCTTCTGAGTTTCCTTGTTCATTTTCATAAAGACATGGAGGTCGAAACACCCCAAGTGATGGAACAATTTGAATCTTGAAGCAACATTCATCCTCGAGGAACTCAACTGAAGTACAACATAGAGAAATCAGTCCAAAATATGCGTAGAAACGGAACAAGACGCATAGAAAGTAAATTTCTGAACTGAGAATAGTGAATTAATTACTGGACATCTTAAGCTCACAGTAGTCTATCCGTTGACTACCTCCAATTTAGTGTCTGCAGAAGCTCCACCCACACATCGTCAGACACGAGCAACAATATCTTCAAAATTCTCACCTTCTAACTCCTTGGGTATCAAGTCGAGAATTTGGACATTGAGACGATCACCATATAAAACTAAGTCAAAAAATTATATCATTTTTCTATCTGAATTGCCGAGTCAAAGTAACCCAGTTACGGGTTAAAAAATCAAAGTAGGACGATCCAGAAGAAACAAACTAAGTTCTCATTTTGGGCCCCAAATTAAATTAATTATTTCCCTATTTTCAATCATTATGTGTTCGCCCAACATTTAGAGTTACGGTTCTTGTGCGTATCCAAGCATTATATTCTCTAATCCTCTCTCATTTCATCTTCATTCACTCTTCACACAGCCATGCTAGAACAGTCTATTTACTGTGTGATTAGTGTGCACACTCAGCTGGAGGGCTTGAAAAGACCATCGTCTCTTTCCGTTTCGGATATTTGATCCAGAGATTGTGTTATGATCCGGGCAGAGCTTAGAGAACGATGATAATAGACGAAACAATAACACAAGAACACACCAATATAACGTGGTTCACTAGTTATTAGCTAGCTACCTCCACGACCTAAGAACCCAATTTTATTGAGAGAAACGTACCCGGTTACAACCACTCGACGCACACACTAAAGAACTCTCGCCAAGCAAACTACGTTGCTCAAAACAAAGAGCAGTATTCACCCCTATGTTGTTTCTTTAGAGAACCAAAAGCAAGCCTTATATACACATGCATGGGAGGTGGGAATTGCAATCTCACCACCGCCACAACATGTTTCCAAATTAAGCTTTTGACTTTTCTTTTTTTCCTTTTGATTTCAATTCAAGATACCTAACAAATCTCCACCTTATCTTGAATCATCTCAGCAACCCGAACTTGAACCGATGCTTCTCTTCAATAACCCCAAATTCACAAGTTGGTCTATCTTCGCCGACATCCTACAACGTGTGTCCCCAGCGATGCTCCAACTTCCGTCTAGATCTTGCAATCGAACCCTATCGATGCTCCAACTACGGCCGAGTTATTGCAATCGAATCCCCTGCATGTTGTTCCAACTCCCACCGAGTTCCTAAAACAAGTTTGTTTGTTGTTCTGACTCCCACCGAGTCCCTACAACCAAAACCCCCCAACACGTTGCTCCAATCCCCACCGAATTCATGCAACCTTTTGAGAAATTGCTCCAATTCCCACCGAATTACTGCAATATCGCCCCCTTCCACGCCTCCTCCTGAAGTAATGTATCATTTTTGTTGTAAGGTAAACACTTAGTGTTAAACTTAAATACTTTTTGTTGTTATGTTGCAGTTTGTAGTGGCGGACTGGTGTTATGCTGAATCATTATTGTCTTTTCTATATCAACAAATTGCCCAATGATTTTTTTTTGAGTGGTAAGATGTATTAACTAGAAGCCAAACGGCTCTAAATCAGCGGCCATTACATCTATAGCCCAAACGGGCTTTTGTAAAGACTGGAAAGGGGAGACTGAATAGCTCTTTTGAATTGCCCAATGAATTTAAAAAAATAAGGTGTCCCCCTAATTTCTAAAGAAATTGTACAACGAAGTTTAATAAACATGACTATCCATTGGCCAGAGTAAATTGTCAAAATTAACACACAGTTTGCGCTCGCATTTTGCCTTGCAAATCAATAGGTGAATCATTGTTCATTCCGAACACTTCCTAATTGCCATAAATCATTGTTCAATATTTTCGTCTTCTTCACCAAAATCTTATTTCAAAAAGTTTTACAAATCCAAAAATACTCAAATATGAGTAAATCCAATGAAATTCTTATATGGATAGTTCAAATATGAGTAAATCCAATCAATCACAAATACTGGCGCTTTGTATAAGTAACCTTCCCAATGACTGAGACTAAACCTTTCCTGGATACTCTAGGGCATCCCTTGTGCCGGAGGAGGAGATGCTGTCACACCTGTGCCTATTCCATCATGGTGGGACCCAATTCTGTCCTCGTCTTCCATGTCACTGTCAATGACGATAATCTGGCTATCAGGTCCGAGCTGTTTTTCGCTACTGTGAGGAGTACCATCAGGGTAGTGCCACAAAGCAAGATCACCACCTCCTACTTTTACCCGCCAAGAACCATCGTGCTTAATTTCAATGTCGGTGATATCCACTTCACAACAGCTCATCTGTGGCACACAAAAAAAAAAAGTCAACACAATGTAGTAAACTCCAAGGTTATCAAATGTACAACATGCACGATCTAGTCATGATCCATACCTTAGCCGCTATGCGATTGAAATATGGATCAATAACGATTTTATCCAGAGAATAATTCTCCAGACATTGAGGGCATTGCCACTGCATCAAAAATTAAGTTATCACACGATGCGTTCAACAGTATAGAATCACAAGAAAAGTACGAGTGGGCATCTCTCTTACCTTCCGAGTTTTCTTGTTCATTTCGAGAAACACATGGAGGTCGAAACACCCCAAGTGATGGCACGATTTGAATCTTGCAGCCACCTTCATCCTCGAGGAACTCAACTAAAGCACATCATAGGGAAATCAGTCCAAAATATGCGTAGAAACAAAAACAGAAGCATACAAAAGTAAATTTCTGAACTGAGAATAGAAAATTACTTACTGGACATCTTAAGCTCACTGTAGTCCACCGATCGACCACCTCCAATTCGCTGTCTGCTGAAGCTCCCCCACCCACACATCGTCGGACACGAGCGACAGCATCTTCAAGCTTCTCACCCTCTGACTCCTTGGGTATCAAGTCGAGAATCTGGATATACATTGAGATGATTACCACATTAACTAAGTATAATTTCTAGTTTTGGTTAGGGATGTCAATTGGATTCGATCCGATATCCGATATGATTCGACCCTAATTGAGGACATTCATCTTATCCGTTTACAAATGGATCGGATATGGTTCATAGGTTGGTGATCAGTGATTAGGTTATTATGCCTAATAAATTCAACAATACACACACACACATACACACACATATATATTTACTAATATAATTACATGTATAAATTTTACTATGTTTACTTTACGAAACGTCATCAATTTGATATATCTATACTTCTATTGCAATTAAATTGATAAAGTCTAAAATCATTGATGTAAAGTGTATGTTTACACAATTTGAATCTAATTCATAACAACTTTTGGTCAGATAATCTACAAATACTATTAGCCATGATCCGATAGATAATTAGATTCGAATTGGGCAAAATCCAATCCGATCCGAAACCTAGTGGATAAGATTTGGATCAAGGCTGATCTGACCAAACCCGATCCATAGTTTTTGGTGCTAATTCTATTAACTAGAAATATGGTAAACGGAAAAGAAGTCTGCATTCAAATGAAACGAGACTACTAGCTTATACCTGGTGAATAGAACGTCGTTTAACAATCCTGATCCCAAAACAGAAAACACGAGCATCATATGCTAAAACATAAATGGTATTGATTCCTTCTCTGACATAATGGGTGATCTGAGAAACCAAACAACGACGAAGTTAAAAACTAACCAGACCCGCAAGCAAGGGACTTGAAGAGAACGATATACTAATTAGGAAAATAAACTTACAATACAGCCATCATGGCGACCACTGGGACCTAGCGGTTTTGAGACACATCCCTCGTTGACTGCTCTTACTGGAACTCCTACAAAGGCATGTCCACATCATATCATATCATATCATATCATATCATATCATATCATATCATATCATATCATATCATATCATATCATATCATATCATATCATATCATAGAATTTTTTACGACATGAAGGCTCTGTTTTGTTCGCTATTTTGTGTGAAAAAGCTTTCCCTGCAATTATTTTCTCGTGTTTGGTTGAATCTTGCCAAAACAGTGGGCCGTGGAGGAAATGGCAGTGATGGGTGGCGGTGAAGGTTGGTGGCGGTGATGGGCCGTGGTGGAGGTAGGTGGTAGTGGTGGTGGAGGTGTTAGTATGAGTTCTTGTGCTCCTTCACTCTCAGGAAAATGGCTTACAGATTTGAAATTTATAAATCATTTTACATCATTTGAGGGAAAACATTTTACAGGAAAGCATTTTACTTCCAACCAAACAGCACCAAAACACCAAAACAAGGGAAAATGTTTTACAAGAAAATGTTTTACCACGAACCAAACGGAGGTATAAAAGAGTTAGAAAGTGGCAGAGCAGCTCAGAGAAGAGCATACCGTTAACCTCCAGCTCTACATTTTTTGGCCACTGCATCCGAAAGGAGACTTTGTCATCTAGCAGCATACACCAGGCCTATATCATATATATTTACGCATGAATAGTTAGTTAATAGATGGACCGATCAACGAATTATTGAAAACATATCTGTTCAGCAAAGAGATTAATTAGTACGCATCAATCTACCTGAATATCGTGATCCGGCCTGTTGCAACAGCAAGTCTCTGTCGGCCGTTGTCAGATTGAATGGCCTCAACACACCTTGCACTGGGTCGGAACTGTTTGTTCTATAAGGAGAAAAAAAAGGATTAGCAGCGAAAAATCAACTAAAGGAAAGATTTGGAAGAGAAGATGATAATTCAAATTTAGAAATTAAATGTAATTAGATTTGTGTGCATGTAGAAAATTCACTTACGCGGCAGGAACCGGTAATTTTGAAGATGATAACCTAAGAGGATGTATAGGATGTGCAATACTCATCCAAAATCTGCATATCACAAAACAATTAAGCAAAATTAGATACAAAATAAGTATATTGAACAACTACCATATATAAATGCTCAAACACCGGGATACACGAATATCTGGTTTGCTAGATTCACGAACATGAGTGGAAGGACCGCAATGTGTTAGTTTCGCTATACATGCATACGCAGAAAACATAGTTAAAAAGACATACGTCAAAAGCTAAATACCGAAAATAACTTACGGGTCAGCACGGCTGAGTCTACAGAGCTGGCAGTAGAAAACTTCAAATGGAGATGGGTAAACACCTTCCCTCTCTGGAACGATGACACAATCCGTATGCTGCAAATTTTGGCAGCTTTGATCCTGACACTATATATAAAGAGAATTACACACAATGAGTAGTTTGTACTTTCAACACATAAAAACAACTTAGTAGATACAAGACGGAAAAAATTCCATGTGCATAACTTCTTGCTGATCCACACAAGGACGATAAAGAGAGAAGATCACGACACTAACAAACATGGTAAATAATTTTCACTATTTAGACAGACCGTTATCATTGGATCAGTTGCGGTCCAACTTCTACACAAGCAGTCGATCTTATTCACATGGGATGATTCAACAATTCCGTTGTTTCCCCTGTTGCGGCTAGTCGATGCAACTGAGTCCTTCATGTTTCTGACATACAGTGTGTTGTTTAAGTTAACAAGCTTAACAAATCATATTTGGGAGGAACGTACAGAACACAGCCTATGGGTCGACTTGAGTCAACCTATGGCTGTGTTATTATTTATGACGTCTAAAAAGAACATCCATCTTACCTGTAGGCTTCGTGAATTAGTCTTTCTGCTTCTTTTTTATACCATTCAGTTGCTGCACAAAAGAGTCAAGAAACTTGGTATACATATGTTTGATTTGGGAGCTACCAGTAAAAAATTACTAGGCTAAACTATGTCCTTTAAATATTGCCCAGAAAATCTGTTCAATATATATATATATATATATATATATATATATATATATATATATATAAATTCCCCCAAAAAATGAATATAATAGATGAAATGGAAACATGTTTATCTGAAACAGAATGTGAATGAAATAAATCACCTTGGTCATGAGAGATTTTTCTGGCTATCCGGTCAACAAGAATCTGCATGATTAATCATGAAATTAAGCTTTGCTGTTGTGACAAGCAAAATTGAAAAAAATTGGTCCAATCAAATTCAACCAAAACTCTAATTGCTGCAGAGCGTAAGCCTAATAAATTAAAATGCACCTCGATTATGATATGTGTTACAACCTAAATTAAAGGAACATTTAACAAGCAAGCTCAAAAGAGATTTGAGCAAATATCAAATATTATTAAATGAAACAGTAAAACCTCTAACGACGAACCACCCAAATAAGAAGACATTGACGGCTTTCGAACAGTAAAATTTCAATGCTAACCGTAGAAGGATTATTATTTTAACTACCCTGTTTTCCCAGATAAAAAGCAATACATGAACAAACTTTGAAATATGAAGACCGAGCATGTTATGTAAGTGAAAAGCACAGTAAATACATTTCTAAGCATGAGAAAGTTGCATTAAAATGGAATGAATGATATATAAAATGTTAAAAATACTTTATACAGATAACAATCATGGCAGTTTTATCAGAATAAGCGAAGTAAAAGCCAATAAAGTGATAGCAATGGCAGATGACAAACCTCCTTCCTGCCGGACTTGGGGAGTTCCATTTTAGTCAATACTTCCTTCAATTCCTTAACTCTCAAAGTAGACAATTTTGCCTACAATATTAGAGAATGTGTATCAGCAAACAAGCTTCGTAAAGATTGTTACATAGAGAAACAAAGGACAATGGACAACCAAATTCTTTATTTCAAAATACTCTTTATCCTATGTATGAACAACTTCGAAAAGATTGTTACATAGAGATGCATCGCGTGCATTGATCCCAGTTGCTAGTATATTAAATCAGGAACTAACTTGCTAATAAGACGCAATGGGGACAAGGAAAGTATTGAAATTACTGAATCACCGATCAATTAAATCCAGGGTTTCACCGAGTGCCAAATGAGGAAATAGAAGGAAGAAGAGAGAGAGTGAAAGGAAGTTTTCATTTCTGCAAAATCACCAAATGAACTCTTTGGAAAATATTTTCTCTTAAAGGAGAAAGAAAACATGAACTAACGGAATGTTAGAAACTAGCCAATCCAGGCTTGCCACGTAGCCCATCACGGTAATGGTAACTAACTAAAAAATAAATACTAGAACGACATTGTTCTATTTAATGAAAGAAGAGAAAAATGCATAAAACACCCCCATAACCATGAACGACTGAGATTTTAAAATCCATGATGATCAAACGGTAGCTGCTGCATACCAGCTCATGTCATGAGTTTGGACCCAGTTTCATTTTTAGTCCATATCTAAGAAATCCATTAGCTTCAATAAAAAGTGACGAGATGCGATGAACCGTGACATATATGACTATGAGATCCAGATAGGATGACAGATTCGAAATAGGTACGTAACGGTATTAACCGTCCCCGCCTATACTCGTTTTTATTTCCCTCCCTATTGATCCCGTGCTCGACACGAGACGCACCAAGTTGTTCCTCTCATGCTTTCCCTTCCGACCAGATCACAACAATTTAGTTCATCAGACAGCAACACCAAAGTTTTAAGTTCGGGGAATTTATATAGGCGCCATTTATCTATTAGTCCATTATTCATCCATCAATGGATTTCAGAGAAAAAATGAAGAGAAGACATTACCAAGCAAGATAGCGAATCCATCCTAAAGGCTGATACCACCAAAGACTGAGTTCTCGAGCTGTGCTAGAGACTTCTCCGTTCAATGCCGTCGTAAAATCAGCAGCTGATCACAATTCAATAAAGTCAGTTGATCTGCAATTCAAATGACTGGTAAAAAACCAGAAACCCTCCAAATCAATCAAAACCGATTCTTTTAGCAATCTGTCATGCTCATCAGTAGCATCAGAACCAAATTCGAGTGATTTCTTACAGACAGACAGAGGGTCCGAAGAGCAGAATCAGTTACCAGAAAGACAGTGATTTCTTTTAGCAATCTGTCTCCCTCACTCACTCTTCGTTGGAAATGTCTCTCTCTCTCTCTCTCTCTCTCTCTCTCTCTCTCTCTCTCAGCTTTTTCTTTCTTCCGAAATTAAATTTGGTGAGGGTTAATTATATAGGGGAAATGTTTTGCGGAGACGCCCTCCTACGTATGAATAATTTTACTAAGACCACTCCCTCTCTAAATTTAAACATTTGCACCATTATTGTCATGGCAGTACAAACCACCATTCAGGTGACATTTTTATTACTTGTAAACAGCATTCATACTTCCTTTCTATCAGGAATTTAGATACTGAGACAGCATACATGTAATTCAAATCAACGCGTATATTTCCTAATAAAAAACAACGCGTAGATTCACTTTGTAGCGATTACAAGCAAATTTCTATATTATGATTGGAGGGAATATTTTCTCAATCTGACATTGTTTTTCAACTGTAGATATTTTACTGATGAAAAATCTTTCTCTGGCTAATGTGACTTGAATCAATCGGAACAACAAGGTTGCACAAACGATCGTGCGATCCCAAAAATGTCTTTTGTTTTGGAACGATCATAATTCTGATCGTTCGATGAGAGCATTGTGGTCGTGCAACCACCTGGGCCGGGTTGAGGGTTTGAGGCCCGTACATTATGTTTTAAGTCACGCTATATATAGGAAAATATGTTTTACTTGTTTTGTGTGGTATATTGTGCTATAATAGTGTTCCTCCCCATCTGATAATAATAGACTGGTTTTCTGTCCCGTGGAGATAGCTAGCGAATTCGTCAATGAACCATGTTAAAATCCATGTTCGATCTTTGATTTGCTTATTCTATCGTTCTTTTCTCATTATAGCAAGCATGTATCGAAGTCGGTGTTTGACGATTAAGGTGGAGCACTCAGAATAGGGTTCAAGATTCAGGCGGAGTAATTATTAGAGCTAGGGTTTCGTGCTTCTGCGAACAAGGATGTCTGGTTCATCAATCAAGATGAACAAGTTTACGGGAAGAAAAAAATGGGAGTCTAGCCTATGAAAAAGGAGGCCTAGATATATCCACCTTCTGAGCCCTCAGGGACTATCTGCACCCTTTGTCAGGGCAAATGACACACATATGGGCGCATCCGGCTCGCAGCTGCTTCTGGCGCATCCATTGCAGGAACTCGTAGGAGTAGGAGTGCGAACAAGGATGTCTGATTTAACGATCAAGATGAACAAGTTCACTGGGAGAAAAAAAATGATAATTTTCCCTATGAAAAAGGTGGCCTAGATATATCCACCGTTCGAGCCCTCGCGGGGCTATTTGGTCCCTTCGTCAGGGCATCTGACCTACATCTGGGCGCATCCGGCTCGCATATGGTCCTGGCGCATCCGTTGCAGGAACTCGTAGGAGTAGGAGCGATAGCTAGCGCATCTGGCGTTCCGCGTGGTACTCATGTATGACACCTCCTTAGCTGGTGGACTTCCATATATGCTGTGACATGATTAAAAGGATAAGTACATATTACCTAACAATTTTCTTCAATTAGCTTCTTTGTTTAATCTTTACGAACTTTGAGCTAAACTACGGAGAAATTGCAAGTAAACCAAAAAGGCTAACTTAGCATTTTATAGGGGTTAATAATGCAATGTTGCTGAATGATGGGGGGTGTCAAAAATATAGGAAAAGGTGGTTGATTCGTACTTGGACAAAATCTAAGGACATCTCGGTGAAATTGAAAAATAAAATGTTTTGTATTCTTTCCTGGAAGGAAAACAATTCAACCAAATAGATTGATAAAACATTTAAAGCATTTGAGAATGCAAAGCAAATACATTACAAAATTAGAGATTTTGGACAAGTGGAAGGAATACTGAATACAGACGATAAGTTTATACTATAGCGAATAAATTTACTTATTTCCATTAATGATCTGTATAGTGATTCTTGTTCATTGTGAATACCATTAATGATTTGTCACAATTTCTCAAAAAAAAAAAAAAAAAAAACCATTACTGATTTTTAACAAAGACAACTAATAGTTGTATTATGAGTGACAACTATTAATGAGATATGGAAATAATGATTAGAGTGTGGCACGTGTAATAACAATTATGGCTCATTGTTATAGAAAGTAAATAAAATTGAGATATATATGAATACCACTCATAATATTTATGTACGAGTTGTTAAGAGAAGTATCTCAAATGTGTCTTTGTAATGTTTCTCAGAATTCAGGGATCTTAATGTAATTAGTTGGGATTGTTTCTGTTAAATGTGTTAGACCTGTTATATTAGAGTGTCACTAGGGGATTGCCCGTGCCCGAGGGCACTCCAAAAAACACGTTTCAAAATCGATTTTGCTGAAGGAGAAGATGAAAATGGGTTCCCCGATAATTTATATGATATCCAACAAGTCACACACTTTTGATAAGTTACGTAAATTAATCCGAGAGAGGTTAAATGTTCAAGTAGTGGGTAGTTAAGTGGGTAGTTAACTGGGTGGTAGGTGAGATCTAAGGGCTGGGGTTGATTTAATCAAAAGGCTGAAAAGACATTTCAAAGTCAAACCATACTGTTTTATAGAATAGATGAGGATTTGGAGAATTCATCAGATACAATTAAGCTTTCTGTTACCAGAGGGCGCAGGAAGAGAACGACGAAAAAAAATAAAAAATAATAAGGGCGAAACATTTTTTCTTATTCCTTTCTCTGAAAATTTACACCCTTTTATACCTCTAACCTCGACGGTTCTACCTGGTCTTAATCCGAGTAAAGAACCGTAAAGAAACCCCGGATTTAAATAAAAATCGCACAACTATCTACTAACGTCCGCAATCACAAAATAATAATAACTGAACATACAAACTAAAACTGATAACGAAATAAAGACTAACGTTTCAGCTTGGGCATGTTTATTTAAAAGCCAACTATGTTCTTTGGAAAACCTGAACTCACTGCCATCTTCAAAACCAAATGGTTTTATGTTACATATTACAAGATATGGGCCAAAATAATATTTTGAGCTTATGATTCATTTATTTATTCTCTTGGCTTATGTCTATTTAAAAGCCCACATATTTGATAGCCCAACTCTTATTTATTTTATCTCAGCCATCTCAGTATAAAATCCTAAAATAGTCCTTTTGTTTACATCTGTTGAATAGCATCCGACCGTTGTGATGCTTAGTATTTATGTCTCTCTTCATGAGCCTTCTAATGTATGGTGATTCATTCACCTGTATATACATCTCACATTAATACATTTCATTGCTTTCTATCTCAATCGTCTCACCGCCTTCATCATTTGTGATACTTAAAACCCTAAATCTGCTTTCATTACATCGACCGATCTACTTTCTCCACCTCCTTTCATTACTGACGCAATCGAGACTCGAACTGACACCCCAAATTTGACGTTTCAGGTATGGTTGATTCAAGATCAGGTCCTCCTTATCCAAATCAATGGCTCAAACCCTAAATCTTCTTTCATTACGTCGACCGATCTACTCGGTCTCCACCACCATTCCTTATTGACTCCACCAAAGATCGAACTGACACCCAAATCTTGCGTTTCAGGTATGGTTGATTCAAGATCAGTTTCTCCTTATCTAATTCAACGGCACCTTGACTCAGGAGGCCCTTACTCATGTCACAAGTCAAGAAACTTCTCAATCTGTTTGGTTATCCTTGGAGAGAAGGTATGATTTCTTGACTCGCTCAAATTTTATGCAACTAAAACTGATCTCCAAACTATTCAGAAGAGATTCGATAATATATATACCAACCTGCAACAGATGGAATATATCGTAACTAGTTTATGTGTAGCTTGATATGATCAACATCATGTTTGTAACTGCTTCATCAAATGAGACAATTTACGATTTCTTCGATTGTAGCTAATAACTAAATGCTTAGAGGCATTAATTTAGAAAATTAGAGGCATAAAATGTCTAAAATTCTGCCCATGTAGCATTACTCTTGTTTTATTTATTGGAGTAGAGTGAGGGGAGGCGTTACAATGATAAGAAAAGGTGGGATTTATGAAATCATTAATTGAGGTTTTGATTTGTGAGGTTTAACTAGTAGATTAAATAGAGTAATGTCAGCTAGGAAACCAAGTCAGCCGGGGCAAAAATTGGGAAGTCAAAAGTCAAAGTCAACAATCAAACGTCGTGATATTTCATAAGAAATTATACACAAAAAACATCAAATTAGTAATGAAGGAAAAAAAGAAAGATTTTCTTTTTTTTTTTTTTTTTTGATTGGGAGGAGATTCGAACCCGGGTAAAGGGCAAAATTCTATATTCCTTATGGTATAGTCATCAAAAAAGCAATACAATATAGGTACTAGTAGAAATTCTGAAATTTCGGGGGGGGGGGGGGGGAGGGGGGGGGCAACTGCCACCATTTGCCCCTACATGGGTCCGCCCCTGATGGGTATCAGTTTTAGGGGAATGGATGGGGAATAATCAGGGGGTGTTTAATTATGGGTAATTAGCTGGTTAACATTAGAAATAAATAGAAATATCTTTACGATAATAATTTGGAAAAATAAATAGAAAATTGTGTAAATTAGGGGATTGTCAAAAAATTAAGTAAGAAGTTATGAATTAGGACCCGATTGTTTTTTGAGTAACATTAGGACATGGAATTCGGAACTTAATTTCAAGGTTGGAGTTATTAAATCATTAGTCAACGTTTTGATTTGGGGGTTTAACTAGCAGATTAAATAGAGTAATGAATGTGGGATAGTTATGGGTGTTTAATTATGGGTAATTAGCTGCTTAACATTAGAAATAAATATGAATATCATCACGATAATAATTTGCAAAAATAAATAGAAAATTGTGGAAATTTAGGGGATTGTCAAAAAAATTGAGAAAGAAATTATGAATTAGGACACGAAATTTGGAATTAAATTTTAAGAAACTCTACAAAGGCCCAAATAAATTTCCAAAATTCAACAATCAACTCACGGAAAATGTAAAACAACCAAATAACCTTATTAATTATAAAGGGTATTTCATCATTCCCTCTTAAACAGAGCTTCGTCCTTGAAGCTCAACCCGAAGATAAATAGTTGGTCCTCAATTTTGGCAAGAAGTCATATTCAGGAACAACTAAAGGTATAGTTCGAATATTGAAAAAAAAGGACATATAGTTCGAGTATCATTGACTAAATAAACCATGGAAAAGGATTCGAGTTCAAAAATTGTCGAGGGAATATATAAATGCAAACTTCTGAAACACGGTATGATGGACATACGTCAACAGCAGAATAAAGAAAATAATTAATTGCCAAAGAGCATAATTTACGGGCCAGCGCGGGTGAGTCTACAAAGTTTACAATAGAAAATTTCAGGAGGAGATGGTGAAAAACCCTTCTCTTCTGCAATAATCACACACTTAGTATGCTGCCACACTTGACACCTCCGATCCTTACACTACAAAAAAACAAACCACATCAATGTAAATAATCTTGAACACGTTAACCAACTAGTAGGTCGTGTCTCATCTCGTTTTAAACTAATATTCAGTGCGCAACATCTTGCTTATCTATACGAACAAGGAAGATAAAAAATGGAAGAAACAACACTAACAAACGTGGTAAAGAAAATTTCATTATGCAACCACCTGACCTTTATCATTTGATCATTTGCCCTCGAACTTCGACACAAGCATCGAATTTTATCTCCATTTGGGGATTCATCAACACTGTTGTTTCCCCAACTGCTGCTAGTTGATGGACCAACTTGCCCTCTAGATACTGAAGCAATTGAGCCAGAATCCAGCATGTTCTTGAGAGAATTTTGAAAATTATATTCCACAAATTCTAACTTACATTTTCGACAACTTTATAATCAATTGGGGAATGACATCAATCTTAATTTCCAGTAGGTGTCGTGAATAAGTCTTTCAACTTCTTCCCTGCAAATTGAAAAATGAACTAATAGATGAAATCTAAACATTTCTATCCGAGAAAGAATGTAAAAGGAACAAAATGATGTATCAATCACCTAATTCCTCCTATCCGATGAATTCTCTATGATTAACAAGGTGATTGATACATCCTTTTGTTTCTTTTACATTCGTTAGAAATGATGAAATTTCATTTATGAGGTCATTTTATATTTTTCATATCTTCTTGTGCAGAGTATAAGGAAAAAGTTGAAAGACTTAAGTATGACACCTACATGTAATTTTCCCATTCCCAGGTGATTTTGTAGTTGTCGAGAATGTATGTTTGAATTTGCGGCTTATAGGTTTCACAATTCTCTAAAGGGAACTTGCTGGATTCCATCTCTATTGTTTCAGCATCTAGAGGGTAAGCTGGTCCATCATCTAGCTGCAGTTTAGGAAACAAAAGATTTGATGAATCCCAAAATGAGGATAACATTCGTTTCTTGGGAGGAAGTTCAAAGGTAACTGATCTAATAATAAAGGGCATGTGGCTCTTTACCATGTTTCTTAGTGTTGTTTCTTCTCTTTTCTATCTTCCTCGTTCGTATTGATAAGCAATATGTTACGTGCTGCATAAGAGTTTAAACGAGGCGAGCCTACTAGTTGTTTAAAGTGTTCAAAACTATTTACATTGATGTGGTGTGTGAGTATCGGAGGTGCCAAGTGTGGCAGCATATTGAGTGTGTGATTATTTCAGAAGAGAAGAGTGTTTCACCATCTCCTCATGAAGTTTCTACTGTGAACTTTGTAGACTCACCTGCGTTGATCTGTAAGTTATGATGCTTGGCCATTAATTATTGTATTTATTCAGCTTTTTATATATGTCTGTCGAACCGTGTTACAGAATATTGCATTTATATCTTCCATCGACAATTTTTGCAATCGAATATTTTCCAATGGTTGATTTAGTCAATGATACTCGAACTATATCTTTTTTTTGTTGCATATTCGAACTATACATAAATATGTATACTTGCAAAAATTTAGGACAAGTAGAAATCGTTTAAGTCTTAAGGAGTTACAAAATCATCTCCTAAACCCTTGTGATATACACGGAAAACAATAATTTATTCGACGGCAAGTAAAACGTATCAAGTGTAATAATTTTTGTTCCAAATTTATTTTCACTTGGACAAAAGACTACAAGTAAATGAGAAATGCACTTTAGCGAAAACTTAAGTTGTGTTGAATGCTCATGTTTTTGAATCACTTAATCAAATGCATTTTTGGATCACTTAAACAATCCTAGTTATCAAACCCGATTCCAACTCAACGGTGCAAAATGCTACCGTTCACTATCGATGTATATATGCTTCTCTTTCTTTCATAATCAATAGATAAGTCCCGCTTTATATTTATGTGCGTTTTGTTTCTCTCTTCATCGAGAGCCTCTTAGCTCTCTTCATGAAATGAATTTCATGGTACTCGCTGCTTCTGATCTTACTATGGCTAAAAACACCACGAATTCTCTGTTTTTCATTTCAAATATCAATAATATGATGCATTTTCAGTTTCTTCACTCCAACTATGTCCTCTAAAGATATCCTGACCCCATCTTCAAAACCCAAGAGTTTTTTTTTGGTTATATATTGAAAGATAAGGACCAAAACATGCACTTCTTTGGGCTTTATTTGTTCTTTGGACTTATGTCTATTCAAAAGCCTATCATTTGATAGCCCAACTATTGTTTATTCTATCTTAGCCCATCTTAGTATTAAACCTTGGAATAGCCGATCGTTTGTTTTCATACGTTGGATAGCATCCGAGTGTTGTAAGCTTGTAAGCTTATTATTTTAAGCTTGTAAGCTTAGTATTTATGTCTTTCTTCAAGAGCCTTATGATGTATCATGATTCATTCATCAATATATACCTTTCACATTTATACATTAATTTCTTTTTCTTTCTAACGAACTCATCGCCTTCATCATCTGTGATATTCAAGCGGTGCAAAATGCTAGTTGTTATAAATTAGAATCAAAATTGTATTAACATACACTTTATATGAATAATTTAATCTATTTAATCACAATAAAATTATAGATATATCAAACTTATGACGTTATTTAAAGTAAACATAGTAAAATTTATACATGTAACTATAGATATATCAAACTTAGCATGTGTATATTGTTGAATTTATTAGGTGTACTAACCTAATAGGATCGGATCAGCTTTCGATCACAAAATATGTTATCCATATCCGATCCATTTAAAAACGGATCAGATATGATCTGCTCAATTAGAGTAGAATCATGTCGGATATCGGATTGTATCCAATTGCCATACCTAACCAAAGCTAAGTAATATTTACTTAGTCTATGCAGTAATCATCTCAATGCATGTATGTCCAGATTCTCGACTTGATACATTAGGAGTTAGAATGTGTGAAGTTTAAGATGTTGTTGCTCGTGTCCATTGCTGTGTGGGTGGGGGAGCTTTAGCCGACAACGAATTGGAGGTAGTATACGCATGGAATATTGTGAGTTTAGAATGTCCAGTAAGTAATTTACTATTGTCAATTTAGAATTTACTTTCTATGCGTCTTGTTCCGTGTCTACGCATATTTTGGACTGATTTCTCTATGTTGTGCTTCAATTGAGTGCCTCGAGGATGAAGGTTGCTGCAAGATTCAAACCGTGCCCTCACTTGGGGTGTTTCAACCTCCATGTCTTTCTAGAAATGACCAAGGAAACTCAGAAGGTAAGAGAGATGCTCACTCGTCTTTTCTTTTGATTCTATAACTGTTGGATGTGTCGTGTAGTAACTTAATTTTGTTGCAGTGACAATGCCCTCAATGTATAGAGAATTATTCTATGGATAATATTGTCATTGACCCGTATTTAAACCGCATAGCGGATAAGATATGGGTCACCACCACATCGTGCACGTTGTTCATTTGATAACTTGGTGTTTAAACGACTTAACTACATTGTGTTGGTGATTACCGACTCAATTACGGGGATATCCTTTTCACAACAGCTCATCTGTGACATCAAAAGTCAACACAATGTAGCTAAGTCGTGCAAACACCAAGGTTATCAGATGAATGACAAACACAATCTGGTGTTGATCCATACCCTAGTCGCTATGCGTTCTAAATATGGATCGATGAAAATTTTATCCAGAGAATAATTCTCCAGATATTGAGGACATTGACACTGCAACAAAATTCAGTTAAGACACGACATGTACAACAATATAGAAACACAAGAAAAGACGAGTGAACATCTCTCTTACCTTCTGAGTTTCCTTGTTCATTTTCATAAAGACATGGAGGTCGAAACACCCCAAGTGATGGAACAATTTGAATCTTGAAGCAACATTCATCCTCGAGGAACTCAACTGAAGTACAACATAGAGAAATCAGTCCAAAATATGCGTAGAAACGGAACAAGACGCATAGAAAGTAAATTTCTGAACTGAGAATAGTGAATTAATTACTGGACATCTTAAGCTCACAGTAGTCTATCCGTTGACTACCTCCAATTTAGTGTCTGCAGAAGCTCCACCCACACATCGTCAGACACGAGCAACAATATCTTCAAAATTCTCACCTTCTAACTCCTTGGGTATCAAGTCGAGAATTTGGACATTGAGACGATCACCATATAAAACTAAGTCAAAAAATTATATCATTTTTCTATCTGAATTGCCGAGTCAAAGTAACCCAGTTACGGGTTAAAAAATCAAAGTAGGACGATCCAGAAGAAACAAACCAAGTTCTCATTTTGGGCCCCAAATTAAATTAATTATTTCCCTATTTTCAATCATTATGTGTTCGCCCAACATTTAGAGTTACGGTTCTTGTGCGTATCCAAGCGTTATATTCTCTAATCCTCTCTCATTTCATCTTCATTCACTCTTCACACAGCCATGCTAGAACAGTCTATTTACTGTGTGATTAGTGTGCACACTCAGCTGGAGGGCTTGAAAAGACCATCGTCTCTTTCCGTTTCGGATATTTGATCCAGAGATTGTGTTATGATCCGGGCAGAGCTTAGAGAACGATGATAATAGACGAAACAATAACACAAGAACACACCAATATAACGTGGTTCACTAGTTATTAGCTAGCTACCTCCACGACCTAAGAACCCAATTTTATTGAGAGAAACGTAACCGGTTACAACCACTCGACGCACACACTAAAGAACTCTCGCCAAGCAAACTACGTTGCTCAAAACAAAGAGCAGTATTCACCCCTATGTTGTTTCTTTAGAGAACCAAAAGCAAGCCTTATATACACATGCATGGGAGGTGGGAATTGCAATCTCACCACCGCCACAACATGTTTCCAAATTAAGCTTTTGACTTTTCTTTTTTTCCTTTTGATTTCAATTCAAGATACCTAACAAATCTCCACCTTATCTGGAATCATCTCAGCAACCCGAACTTGAACCGATGCTTCTCTTCAATAACCCCAAATTCACAAGTTGGTCTATCTTCGCCGAGATCCTACAACGTGTGTCCCCAGCGATGCTCCAACTTCCGTCTAGATCTTGCAATCGAACCCTATCGATGCTCCAACTACGGCCGAGTTATTGCAATCGAATCCCCTGCATGTTGTTCCAACTCCCACCGAGTTCCTAAAACAAGTTTGTTTGTTGTTCTGACTCCCACCGAGTCCCTACAACCAAAACCCCCCAACACGTTGCTCCAATCCCCACCGAATTCATGCAACCTTTTGAGAAATTGCTCCAATTCCCACCGAATTACTGCAATATCGCCCCCTTCCACGCCTCCTCCTGAAGTAATGTATCATTTTTGTTGTAAGGTAAACACTTAGTGTTAAACTTAAATACTTTTTGTTGTTATGTTGCAGTTTGTAGTGGCGGACTGGTGTTATGCTGAATCATTATTGTCTTTTCTATATCAACAAATTGCCCAATGATTTTTTTTTGAGTGGTAAGATGTATTAACTAGAAGCCAAACGGCTCTAAATCAGCGGCCATTACATCTATAGCCCAAACGGGCTTTTGTAAAGACTGTAAAGGGGAGACTGAATAGCTCTTTTGAATTGCCCAATGAATTTAAAAAAATAAGGTGTCCCCCTAATTTCTAAAGAAATTGTACAACGAAGTTTAATAAACATGACTATCCATTGGCCAGAGTAAATTGTCAAAATTAACACACAGTTTGCGCTCGCATTTTGCCTTGCAAATCAATAGGTGAATCATTGTTCATTCCGAACACTTCCTAATTGCCATAAATCATTGTTCAATATTTTCGTCTTCTTCACCAAAATCTTATTTCAAAAAGTTTTACAAATCCAAAAATACTCAAATATGAGTAAATCCAATGAAATTCTTATATGGATAGTTCAAATATGAGTAAATCCAATCAATCACAAATACTGGCGCTTTGTATAAGTAACCTTCCCAATGACTGAGACTAAACCTTTCCTGGATACTCTAGGGCATCCCTTGTGCCGGAGGAGGAGATGCTGTCACACCTGTGCCTATTCCATCATGGTGGGACCCAATTCTGTCCTCGTCTTCCATGTCACTGTCAATGACGATAATCTGGCTATCAGGTCCGAGCTGTTTTTCGCTACTGTGAGGAGTACCATCAGGGTAGTGCCACAAAGCAAGATCACCACCTCCTACTTTTACCCGCCAAGAACCATCGTGCTTAATTTCAATGTCGGTGATATCCACTTCACAACAGCTCATCTGTGGCACACAAAAAAAAAAGTCAACACAATGTAGTAAACTCCAAGGTTATCAAATGTACAACATGCACGATCTAGTCATGATCCATACCTTAGCCGCTATGCGATTGAAATATGGATCAATAACGATTTTATCCAGAGAATAATTCTCCAGACATTGAGGGCATTGCCACTGCATCAAAAATTAAGTTATCACACGATGCGTTCAACAGTATAGAATCACAAGAAAAGTACGAGTGGGCATCTCTCTTACCTTCCGAGTTTTCTTGTTCATTTCGAGAAACACATGGAGGTCGAAACACCCCAAGTGATGGCACGATTTGAATCTTGCAGCCACCTTCATCCTCGAGGAACTCAACTAAAGCACATCATAGGGAAATCAGTCCAAAATATGCGTAGAAACAAAAACAGAAGCATACAAAAGTAAATTTCTGAACTGAGAATAGAAAATTACTTACTGGACATCTTAAGCTCACTGTAGTCCACCGATCGACCACCTCCAATTCGCTGTCTGCTGAAGCTCCCACCCCACACATCGTCGGACACGAGCGACAGCATCTTCAAGCTTCTCACCCTCTGACTCCTTGGGTATCAAGTCGAGAATCTGGATATACATTGAGATGATTACCACATTAACTAAGTATAATTTCTAGTTTTGGTTAGGGATGTCAATTGGATTCGATCCGATATCCGATATGATTCGACCCTAATTGAGGACATTCATCTTATCCGTTTACAAATGGATCGGATATGGTTCATAGGTTGGTGATCAGTGATTAGGTTATTATGCCTAATAAATTCAACAATACACACACACACACACACATATATTTACTAATATAATTACATGTATAAATTTTACTATGTTTACTTTACGAAACGTCATCAATTTGATATATCTATACTTCTATTGCCATTAAATTGATAAAGTCTAAAATCATTGATGTAAAGTGTATGTTTACACAATTTGAATCTAATTCATAACAACTTTTGGTCATATAATCTACAAATAATATTTAGCCATGATCCGATAGATAATTAGATTCGAATTGGGCAAAATCCAATCCGATCCGAAACCTAGTGGATAAGATTTGGATCAAGGCTGCTCTGACCAAACCCGATCCATAGTTTTTGGTGCTAATTCTATTAACTAGAAATATGGTAAACGGAAAAGAAGTCTGCATTGAAATGAAACGAGACTACTAGCTTATACCTGGTGAATAGAACGTCGTTTAACAATCCTGATCCCAAAACAGAAAACACGAGCATCATATGCTAAAACATAAATGGTATTGATTCCTTCTCTGACATAATGGGTGATCTGAGAAACCAAACAACGACGAAGTTAAAAACTAACCAGACCCGCAAGCAAGGGACTTGAAGAGAACGATATACTAATTAGGAAAATAAACTTACAATACAGCCATCATGGCGACCACTGGGACCTAGCGGTTTTGAGACACATCCCTCGTTGACTGCTCTTACTGGAACTCCTACAAAGGCATGTCCACATCATATCATATCATATCATATCATATCATATCATATCATATCATATCATATCATATCATATCATAGAATTTTTTACGACATGAAGGCTCTGTTTTGTTCGCTATTTTGTGTGAAAAAGCTTTCCCTGCAATTATTTTCTCGTGTTTGGTTGAATCTTGCCAAAACAGTGGGCCGTGGAGGAAATGGCAGTGATGGGTGGCGGTGAAGGTTGGTGGCGGTGATGGGCCGTGGTGGAGGTAGGTGGTAGTGGTGGTGGAGGTGTTAGTATGAGTTCTTGTGCTCCTTCACTCTCAGGAAAATGGCTTACAGATTTGAAATTTATAAATCATTTTACATCATTTGAGGGAAAACATTTTACAGGAAAGCATTTTACTTCCAACCAAACAGCACCAAAACACCAAAACAAGGGAAAATGTTTTACAAGAAAATGTTTTACCACGAACCAAACGGAGGTATAAAAGAGTTAGAAAGTGGCAGAGCAGCTCAGAGAAGAGCATACCGTTAACCTCCAGCTCTACATTTTTTGGCCACTGCATCCGAAAGGAGACTTTGTCATCTAGCAGCATACACCAGGCCTATATCATATATATTTACGCATGAATAGTTAGTTAATAGATGGACCGATCAACGAATTATTGAAAACATATCTGTTCAGCAAAGAGATTAATTAGTACGCATCAATCTACCTGAATATCGTGATCCGGCCTGTTGCAACAGCAAGTCTCTGTCGGCCGTTGTCAGATTGAATGGCCTCAACACACCTTGCACTGGGTCGGAACTGTTTGTTCTATAAGGAGAAAAAAAAGGATTAGCAGCGAAAAATCAACTAAAGGAAAGATTTGGAAGAGAAGATGATAATTCAAATTTAGAAATTAAATGTAATTAGATTTGTGTGCATGTAGAAAATTCACTTACGCGGCAGGAACCGGTAATTTTGAAGATGATAACCTAAGAGGATGTATAGGATGTGCAATACTCATCCAAAATCTGCATATCACAAAACAATTAAGCAAAATTAGATACAAAATAAGTATATTGAACAACTACCATATATAAATGCTCAAACACCGGGATACACGAATATCTGGTTTGCTAGATTCACGAACATGAGTGGAAGGACCGCAATGTGTTAGTTTCGCTATACATGCATACGCAGAAAACATAGTTAAAAAGACATACGTCAAAAGCTAAATACCGAAAATAACTTACGGGTCAGCACGGCTGAGTCTACAGAGCTGGCAGTAGAAAACTTCAAATGGAGATGGGTAAACACCTTCCCTCTCTGGAACGATGACACAATCCGTATGCTGCAAATTTTGGCAGCTTTGATCCTGACACTATATATAAAGAGAATTACACACAATGAGTAGTTTGTACTTTCAACACATAAAAACAACTTAGTAGATACAAGACGGAAAAAATTCCATGTGCATAACTTCTTGCTGATCCACACAAGGACGATAAAGAGAGAAGATCACGACACTAACAAACATGGTAAATAATTTTCACTATTTAGACAGACCGTTATCATTGGATCAGTTGCGGTCCAACTTCTACACAAGCAGTCGATCTTATTCACATGGGATGATTCAACAATTCCGTTGTTTCCCCTGTTGCGGCTAGTCGATGCAACTGAGTCCTTCATGTTTCTGACATACAGTGTGTTGTTTAAGTTAACAAGCTTAACAAATCATATTTGGGAGGAACGTACAGAACACAGCCTATGGGTCGACTTGAGTCAACCTATGGCTGTGTTATTATTTATGACGTCTAAAAAGAACATCCATCTTACCTGTAGGCTTCGTGAATTAGTCTTTCTGCTTCTTTTTTATACCATTCAGTTGCTGCACAAAAGAGTCAAGAAACTTGGTATACATATGTTTGATTTGGGAGCTACCAGTAAAAAATTACTAGGCTAAACTATGTCCTTTAAATATTGCCCAGAAAATCTGTTCAATATATATATATATATATATATATATATATATATATATATATATATATATATATATATATATATATATATATATATATATATATATAAATTCCCCCAAAAAATGAATATAATAGATGAAATGGAAACATGTTTATCTGAAACAGAATGTGAATGAAATAAATCACCTTGGTCATGAGAGATTTTTCTGGCTATCCGGTCAACAAGAATCTGCATGATTAATCATGAAATTAAGCTTTGCTGTTGTGACAAGCAAAATTGAAAAAAATTGGTCCAATCAAATTCAACCAAAACTCTAATTGCTGCAGAGCGTAAGCCTAATAAATTAAAATGCACCTCGATTATGATATGTGTTACAACCTAAATTAAAGGAACATTTAACAAGCAAGCTCAAAAGAGATTTGAGCAAATATCAAATATTATTAAATGAAACAGTAAAACCTCTAACGACGAACCACCCAAATAAGAAGACATTGACGGCTTTCGAACAGTAAAATTTCAATGCTAACCGTAGAAGGATTATTATTTTAACTACCCTGTTTTCCCAGATAAAAAGCAATACATGAACAAACTTTGAAATATGAAGACCGAGCATGTTATGTAAGTGAAAAGCACAGTAAATACATTTCTAAGCATGAGAAAGTTGCATTAAAATGGAATGAATGATATATAAAATGTTAAAAATACTTTATACAGATAACAATCATGGCAGTTTTATCAGAATAAGCGAAGTAACAATAAGACGTACCGTTTGATCCAGCCATCTTCGTAGTAGTTGATTCTTCACAAAATTGGAAGAGCTAGAGCATCGGATCTTCCCCTCCTACTCCCACTCTTGTTTGTTTTTCGATAGGGCTAACAATCCCCCAGCTACTCTTATTTATAAGAGTTGGCTAGGGTTTTTGGGAGTGGAGAGGGGACCGGGCCTAATAATCATAAACAGTCATTGGGCCCTCCTATCAAGGAGCCCAATGACCAAACAGCCCACACCTTCATACCACACTAATAATAACACTAAGATGCACCCTGGCCCAAACACAGGATCACTAAAGTATTGGGCTCGTACCGGTGAATTACTTGAACCACTTTCAACCCGTTTTATAAAACTGAAAGACAATTATTGGCAGCCCAAATAACTAGTTTAAAATATTTTCTTACATTCTCCCACTTGGGCAACAATAATTGTGGATTTGAAAAAGCATTTGTTTTTATAAAACGACTCTCGGGTTGAACAACTGAATGGCCATAAACATGGTTCAAGCAAACTTCATCTTAGCACAGGATCTCGTTCAACAGTCATATTAAAATCGAACTATGGCGGCAATTATGTTATTTATCAACATAAGACCTTCCATAATTACAAATTTCAACATGGTGCCAACATAGACCCCAAAGTGTGGTAAAGTGCAGTGTAGAATATATGCACATGTGATCCAATAATATACCATGCAAATTCTACATCAGGTCCTACATGACCATTGAAGGTCACTCACAGGAATATATCCCATCACTTCCAAAAAAGGAAGCTAACACATCTCTAAACCGAGATACCATGCTTTTATACCAAAGCACTCATGTCTTAAACCAAGACACTAGTTACCATGGATCCATCAACGCTTCAAAATCGAAGCAATCTCTCATCTCGAGACAGCTTAACCTGCATAAACTCAATGCAAAAAGAGCACAACTTGCAATAATGATATAAAATTCACATTAAGCAAGTCCAATAATGAATCTGATAAAACCATCAAATAATATCATCTCAAGATTTTTAATAAAGAGTTACATAAACTCCCACTAACCAAACACATCTAATGAATCAACTAAGTTCATATGCTCAACATGCTTAGCAAACTCTACAGGCCTGAGCCCTTTTGTAAGTGGATCAGCTAACATGTCTGCAGTACCAATGTGCTCATAGACTACTTCCCCCTTTTCAACCCATTCTCTAATCTTGAAATACTTTATGTCTATAAACCTAGACCCGCCTGAATTTTTGTTGTTCTTGGAGAAGAACACTGCAGCCATATTATCACAGTGCATTTTCATAGGCTTAGAGATGGAGTTGAAAATATTTAACCCTGCGATAAAATTCATTAGCCATATAGCCTGTGCCCCACCATCAAAACACGCCACAATCTCTGCCTCCATAGTGGAAGATGCTATGAGAGATTGCTTAGAGCTTTTCCACGATACCGCTCCACCTGCCAGCATGAATATGTACCCAGTGGTGGATTTTCTATCATCAGAACAACCAGCAAAATCTGCATCGGTGTAACCAACAATCTCAAGAGGATCAACATTCTTATAAACAAGCATGTAACCCTTGGTCTTCTGCAAATACCTCAGAACTTTCTTGGCTCCAACCCAATGATCATGACCTGGATTAGAAGAATATCTGCCCAACACACTAGTAGCATAAGCTGTATCAGGTCTAGTGCAAACAGCTGCATACATAAGACTACCAACAACACTTGCATAAGGGACAGTTTCCATAGACTTTCTCTGAATATCATCTAGTGGACATTGGGTGTTATTGAGTTTATCCCCTTTGCAAATAGGTGCAATACCAGGTTTACAATTCTGCATGCAAAATCTCGTGAGGACGCGATCAATGTAAGCTCTCTGAGATAACCCCAAAAGTTTCCTACGTCGATCTCTCTTAATTTCAATTCCCAACACAAAAGATGCCTCACCAAGGTCTTTCATGTCAAAGCTATCAGACAACATTCTCTTGACTTCATACAATAATCCCAAATCGCTACTAGCAAGCAATATGTCATCCACATATAAAATCAAGAAAATAAACTTGCTCCCACTGATCTTGAGATATATGCAAGAATCAACAGTATTCTCAATGAAACCAAGAGATACCATTACCTGGTGAAACTTTAAGTACCATTGCCTTGAGGCTTGCTTAAGGCCATAAATAGACTTCTTTAACCTGCAGACTAAATTTTCAGTTCCAGTTGACACAAACCCCTCCGGTTGCTTCATATACACCTCCTCATACAGATCACCATTCAAGAAGGCTGTTTTCACATCCATTTGGTGAAGTTCTAAGTCAAAATGTGCAGTTAATGCCATAATAATGCGAAAAGCATCCTTTGAGGAAACAGGAGAAAATGTTTCAGTGTAATCCACACCCTCTCTTTGAGTAAAACCCTTCGCCACAAGTCTAGCTTTAAACCTCTCAACACTCCCCTTGGAATCTTTCTTAGTCTTGAAAATCCATTTACACCCAATGGCTTTAGAACCCTGAGGAAGCTCAACTAACTCCCATACCTCATTATTAGACATTGAGTTCATTTCCTCCTTCATCGCTTCAATCCACTTATCAGCTTGTACACTGATAATGGCATCGTTGTAACTTATGGGATCAACTATATCATGCTCTCCAAGATAAACAAAATCCTCAGAAGTTGTAGGTCTCCTTACCCTTTCAGATCTACGCACGGGGGGTGGATCTTGTTGAACATTCTCACCTTGCGGTGGCAATTCAACAGGGACAACTGGGGTATCAGTCACTCCATCCATTGTCTCTAAAATTGGAGCACTGGTTTTTTCTATCACAATAGGCAACGGCACAAAAGCTGGTTCATCATTGGACACTTCAGACTGAATAGTAGGGGAAGCATAATCACCCACATTGTCTTCAAAGAATTTTGCATTGCCAGATTCAACAATTCTTGTCCCATGACCAGGACGATAGAAGCGATATCCCTTTGACCCCTCTGGATAACCTACGAAATAGCAGCGAGTGGTTCTAGGACCCAAATTGGATTCACCGGGATTATAGAGTTTAACTTCAGCAGGGCATCCCCATACACGAAAATGGTTTAAGCTAGGTTTTCTTCCAGTCCACAACTCATAGGGTGTTTTAGGAACAGATTTTGAGGGTACTCGGTTTAGGATATACATGGCAGTGAGAATGGCTTCACCCCAAAGAGATCCAGGTAATTTGGATAAGCTCAACATACACCTCATCATCTCATCTAGAGTGCGATTACGACGCTCAGCCACACCATTTTGTTCAGGGGTACCAGGCATAGTGTATTGGGCACCAATTCCACAGTTCTCTAAGAATTCAGCAAAAGGTCCCTTATGTTGGCCAACATCACCGTGCTTTCCATAATACTCACCCCCACGGTCAGATCTAACAATTTTAATCGCCTTTCCAGTTTGTTTTTCAACATAGGTCTTGAAAATTTTGAATTTCTCCAAGGACTCTGACTTTTGTTGAATCAGGTAAACAAACCCATAACGAGAGTAATCATCAATGAAGGTGATGAAATACTTTCTCCCACATAGGGTTGAAGAGAATGGCCCAGAAATATCAGTGTGGATGATCTCTAAAAGGCTCGAACTACGGGTGGATCCAAACTTCCTTGTTTTTGTCATCTTGCCTCTTATGCAATCGACACAAGGTTCACCTCCATTTTGTTCAAGTTCAGGAAGAATATTTTCCTTAACCAATCTCTGAACTCTCTCATTGGAAATGTGAGCAAGTCTCCTATGCCAAAGAGCATGAGATTTGTCTTTACTTAAAGGTCTTTTGGCTCCACTACACTCGACGTTCAAGGAGAAAGGAGTAGGTGACAGATTCAAACGATACAATCCATCACACAAGAATCCATTGCCAACAAGAGATGACTTCAAGAATAACTCAAACTTATTATTACCAAAACTGAACGTGTAACCAGAAACATCGAGTTTTGACACAGAAATCAAATTCCGTCTTATAGACGGTACATAAGCAACGTTTTCTAGCACAATGCTAGATTTTGACTCAAAGAATAACCTAACGCTACCAATGAAGACTATGGGAACGCTGACTCCGTTTCCTACAAAGATGCGATCTTCTCCTTCCCTAGGCTTGTGTTTGCTTAGGAACCCCTGCAAGGAATTAGAAACATGAATAGAGGTTCCACTATCAAGCCACCAAGAATTAGGTGGGACATCGACCAATGAAGACTCAAAACAGACGAAAACCTCACCTTGTGCCTTATTCTTCTTCTTATGAGACAAAGATTGGAGCTTTGGACACTCTGACTTCTTATGACCACTCAACTTGCAAAACCAGCAAGAGATCACCTTTTCAATGGTAGGCTTCGGGCCATGTGGCTGTTTAGGCTGACCGTGCTTACTCTTATGGTGTTGGCCCTTATGGTGCTTATGGTTCTTAGGTTGAGAACTGCTATTGCTATGTCCCCCAAAATGGCGTGGCTGATACACCATATTCACACTCTCAGACTTGGCTCTCTTGTTCCTCTCTTCCACTTGAACACAAAGGGAAATCAACTCATTCACAGACCAAGACTCTTTGTGAACATTGTAAGTAGTTTTGAGGTTATCAAACAGTGATGGAAGAGAATTAAGGGCTTGGTGGACCAGAAAGGCATCAGCTATGGGGACTTTGAGATTGGTTAACTTGTTTGCTATTTCCTGCATCCTCATAAGATAGGTCCTAACACCACTCACTCCATCGTACCTCATGGTAGAAAAGGTCTCCAACAACTCACCAGTTTCAGCTTTCTCAGATTCCTGAAATTTGTTTCCAATTGCATCTAGAAACTTCTTAGCATTTGTCTCATTCGGAACCACACTCTGAAAGCTCTCCGATATGGACTTCTTCATAATCATAATACTAAGCCTATTAGCTCTCTCCCACTTCTGATAATATGCCTTCTGTTCAGCAGTACTAGTGTCAGTTAGCATAGCGGGCTCATCGTCAATCAGGGCAATGTCTAAATCAGCAAGTCCCAAGGCTAACTCAACATCACGTTTCCACCTCTTAAAGTTATTAGCAGAGAGAGTCTCAATAGCGCAAATCTGATTATTCACAGCAACATTGCTAACAGCTGCAATAACGATTCAATTCAGTTTTGACATCAACAACAATTCATGGGTATTCACAAGAATATGCTAAATAGAAAACAAGCAATATTCTCACATGATCATGAGATGTGTCATTATATAAACACCTTTGGGCAGAATATATTTGACACATCTAAGACCACAACCAAGTCAATCAGTAAGCACAATTCCTCCAAAAAAACTAAATTCCTTTGGGCAAATAGTTTTTTCTTTAGAATCAAAATTACACTCCACTAATGACTCACACTACCTCTGCAATTGACACATTTAATTGACCCCCTTTGGGTAGGTAATTAAATATATGAATTTCACAGGAGCTTCCCATGATCCTTATTGAATTGTCCTAAATTTATACACATGGACCACTTTGGTAGTACCATATGCACAAATCAAGAATTTTTAACTGGGACAAAATAGTAACAAATACCCAAAGCATGCGTTGCACCTTACTATTTAATATTACTTTTAACTTCTAGTGTTTGTAAGGTGCAAAAGAATATGTGACAAGCTAAGACAATGTCTGCAAAAAATAAATAAAAAAAAAACGAAAAACCTGCAAATGTTTTCGGTCCGGGTTCTGTTATTAATTGATTTTCTTTCCATGTCACTTTCTTTATTCTAGCACCCATTCAAAGTTATATCAATTAACATATAAAAGGAATGTCAAAAAAAAAAAAGTATTGACAATCCATATCAAAATAAAAGGACATGGACCATTTTGCATTAAACACTGCTAATAGAAAAAAAAAAACAAAAAACAAAACAAACAATCCATAAACGTACAACAGTGAAGTCCCAATGGAAAGACCCACCAACAGAAGATACAGTTTATATCAAACATGTTCCTTCCACATCAAAAGTCCATGTCATTAGCATAAAATTACACCTAGAATGTAAATCTTTAAAATAATCAATTGTGTGTCATTACAGAACCACAACATGGTCATTGCATTAATGTATTTAAGGACAAGTAGGGTCCATTCTAGTAGCAGGTCTCACATGGCAAGATTGTTAACTTTTTAGAGAAGTGGGGATTTAATGATGTCAACGATTGAGACATTCAAAAACCGAGTGAGAAAGAGGTTCAGTATTCACTCGTGTGAGGGCTGCTGGCGAACGTTTATTCGACAGCCGACACAGTAGGCCGACGGTTAAAACTATTACGCAAACAGGTTCAGACCAAACAATACTAAATTAAACTGTGAATATGTATATAGGGTTTAGATTCCTTTAGTATGAGGCTCTGATACCAATTGTAAGAATAACTCTTGATTTCATACAAGAAATCAAAACACCAATTATGATATTACAATAACAATAAGACGTACCGTTTGATCCAGCCATCTTCGTAGTAGTTGATTCTTCACAAAATTGGAAGAGCTAGAGCATCGGATCTTCCCCTCCTACTCCCACTCTTGTTTGTTTTTCGATAGGGCTAACAATCCCCCAGCTACTCTTATTTATAAGAGTTGGCTAGGGTTTTTGGGAGTGGAGAGGGGACCGGGCCTAATAATCATAAACAGTCATTGGGCCCTCCTATCAAGGAGCCCAATGACCAAACAGCCCACACCTTCATACCACACTAATAATAACACTAAGATGCACCCTGGCCCAAACACAGGATCACTAAAGTATTGGGCTCGTACCGGTGAATTACTTGAACCACTTTCAACCCGTTTTATAAAACTGAAAGACAATTATTGGCAGCCCAAATAACTAGTTTAAAATATTTTCTTACATGAATGATATATAAAATGTTAAAAATACTTTATACAGATAACAATCATGGCAGTTTTATCAGAATAAGCGAAGTAAAAGCCAATAAAGTGATAGCAATGGCAGATGACAAACCTCCTTCCTGCCGGACTTGGGGAGTTCCATTTTAGTCAATACTTCCTTCAATTCCTTAACTCTCAAAGTAGACAATTTTGCCTACAATATTAGAGAATGTGTATCAGCAAACAAGCTTCGTAAAGATTGTTACATAGAGAAACAAAGGACAATGGACAACCAAATTCTTTATTTCAAAATACTCTTTATCCTATGTATGAACAACTTCGAAAAGATTGTTACATAGAGATGCATCGCGTGCATTGATCCCAGTTGCTAGTATATTAAATCAGGAACTAACTTGCTAATAAGACGCAATGGGGACAAGGAAAGTATTGAAATTACTGAATCACCGATCAATTAAATCCAGGGTTTCACCGAGTGCCAAATGAGGAAATAGAAGGAAGAAGAGAGAGAGTGAAAGGAAGTTTTCATTTCTGCAAAATCACCAAATGAACTCTTTGGAAAATATTTTCTCTTAAAGGAGAAAGAAAACATGAACTAACGGAATGTTAGAAACTAGCCAATCCAGGCTTGCCACGTAGCCCATCACGGTAATGGTAACTAACTAAAAAATAAATACTAGAACGACATTGTTCTATTTAATGAAAGAAGAGAAAAATGCATAAAACACCCCCATAACCATGAACGACTGAGATTTTAAAATCCATGATGATCAAACGGTAGCTGCTGCATACCAGCTCATGTCATGAGTTTGGACCCAGTTTCATTTTTAGTCCATATCTAAGAAATCCATTAGCTTCAATAAAAAGTGACGAGATGCGATGAACCGTGACATATATGACTATGAGATCCAGATAGGATGACAGATTCGAAATAGGTACGTAACGGTATTAACCGTCCCCGCCTATACTCGTTTTTATTTCCCTCCCTATTGATCCCGTGCTCGACACGAGACGCACCAAGTTGTTCCTCTCATGCTTTCCCTTCCGACCAGATCACAACAATTTAGTTCATCAGACAGCAACACCAAAGTTTTAAGTTCGGGGAATTTATATAGGCGCCATTTATCTATTAGTCCATTATTCATCCATCAATGGATTTCAGAGAAAAAATGAAGAGAAGACATTACCAAGCAAGATAGCGAATCCATCCTAAAGGCTGATACCACCAAAGACTGAGTTCTCGAGCTGTGCTAGAGACTTCTCCGTTCAATGCCGTCGTAAAATCAGCAGCTGATCACAATTCAATAAAGTCAGTTGATCTGCAATTCAAATGACTGGTAAAAAACCAGAAACCCTCCAAATCAATCAAAACCGATTCTTTTAGCAATCTGTCATGCTCATCAGTAGCATCAGAACCAAATTCGAGTGATTTCTTACAGACAGACAGAGGGTCCGAAGAGCAGAATCAGTTACCAGAAAGACAGTGATTTCTTTTAGCAATCTGTCTCCCTCACTCACTCTTCGTTGGAAATGTCTCTCTCTCTCTCTCTCTCTCTCTCTCTCTCTCTCTCTCTCTCTCAGCTTTTTCTTTCTTCCGAAATTAAATTTGGTGAGGGTTAATTATATAGGGGAAATGTTTTGCGGAGACGCCCTCCTACGTATGAATAATTTTACTAAGACCACTCCCTCTCTAAATTTAAACATTTGCACCATTATTGTCATGGCAGTACAAACCACCATTCAGGTGACATTTTTATTACTTGTAAACAGCATTCATACTTCCTTTCTATCAGGAATTTAGATACTGAGACAGCATACATGTAATTCAAATCAACGCGTATATTTCCTAATAAAAAACAACGCGTAGATTCACTTTGTAGCGATTACAAGCAAATTTCTATATTATGATTGGAGGGAATATTTTCTCAATCTGACATTGTTTTTCAACTGTAGATATTTTACTGATGAAAAATCTTTCTCTGGCTAATGTGACTTGAATCAATCGGAACAACAAGGTTGCACAAACGATCGTGCGATCCCAAAAATGTCTTTTGTTTTGGAACGATCATAATTCTGATCGTTCGATGAGAGCATTGTGGTCGTGCAACCACCTGGGCCGGGTTGAGGGTTTGAGGCCCGTACATTATGTTTTAAGTCACGCTATATATAGGAAAATATGTTTTACTTGTTTTGTGTGGTATATTGTGCTATAATAGTGTTCCTCCCCATCTGATAATAATAGACTGGTTTTCTGTCCCGTGGAGATAGCTAGCGAATTCGTCAATGAACCATGTTAAAATCCATGTTCGATCTTTGATTTGCTTATTCTATCGTTCTTTTCTCATTATAGCAAGCATGTATCGAAGTCGGTGTTTGACGATTAAGGTGGAGCACTCAGAATAGGGTTCAAGATTCAGGCGGAGTAATTATTAGAGCTAGGGTTTCGTGCTTCTGCGAACAAGGATGTCTGGTTCATCAATCAAGATGAACAAGTTTACGGGAAGAATAAAATGGGAGTCTAGCCTATGAAAAAGGAGGCCTAGATATATCCACCTTCTGAGCCCTCAGGGACTATCTGCACCCTTTGTCAGGGCAAATGACACACATATGGGCGCATCCGGCTCGCAGCTGCTTCTGGCGCATCCATTGCAGGAACTCGTAGGAGTAGGAGTGCGAACAAGGATGTCTGATTTAACGATCAAGATGAACAAGTTCACTGGGAGAAAAAAAATGATAATTTTCCCTATGAAAAAGGTGGCCTAGATATATCCACCGTCCGAGCCCTCGCGGGGCTATTTGGTCCCTTCGTCAGGGCATCTGACCTACATCTGGGCGCATCCGGCTCGCATATGGTCCTGGCGCATCCGTTGCAGGAACTCGTAGGAGTAGGAGCGATAGCTAGCGCATCTGGCGTTCCGCGTGGTACTCATGTATGACACCTCCTTAGCTGGTGGACTTCCATATATGCTGTGACATGATTAAAAGGATAAGTACATATTACCTAACAATATTCTTCAATTAGCTTCTTTGTTTAATCTTTACGAACTTTGAGCTAAACTACGGAGAAATTGCAAGTAAACCAAAAAGGCTAACTTAGCATTTTATAGGGGTTAATAATGCAATGTTGCTGAATGATGGGGGGTGTCAAAAATATAGGAAAAGGTGGTTGATTTGTACTTGGACAAAATCTAAGGACATCTCGGTGAAATTGAAAAATAAAATGTTTTGTATTCTTTCCTGGAAAGAAAACAATTCAACCAAATAGATTGATAAAACATTTAAAGCATTTGAGAATGCAAAGCAAATACATTACAAAATTAGAGATTTTGGACAAGTGGAAGGAATACTGAATACAGACGATAAGTTTATACTATAGCGAATAAATTTACTTATTTCCATTAATGATCTGTATAGTGATTCTTGTTCATTGTGAATACCATTAATGATTTGTCATAATTTCTCAAAAAAAAAAAAAAAAAAAAAAAACCATTAATGATTTTTAACAAAGACAACTAATAGTTGTATTATGAGTGACAACTATTAATGAGATATGGAAATAATGATTAGAGTGTGGCACGTGTAATAACAATTATGGCTCATTGTTATAGAAAGTAAATAAAATTGAGATATATATGAATACCACTCATAATATTTATGTACGAGTTGTTAAGAGAAGTATCTCAAATGTGTCTTTGTAATGTTTCTCAGAATTCAGGGATCTAAATGTAATTAGTTGGGATTGTTTCTGTTAAATGTGTTAGACCTGTTATATTAGAGTGTCACTAGGGGATTGCCCGTGCCCGAGGGCACTCCAAAAAACACGTTTCAAAATCGATTTTGCTGAAGGAGAAGATGAAAATGGGTTCCCCGATAATTTATATGATATCCAACAAGTCACACACTTTTGATAAGTTACGTAAATTAATCCGAGAGAGGTTAAATGTTCAAGTAGTGGGTAGTTAAGTGGGTAGTTAACTGAGTGGTAGGTGAGATCTAAGGGCTGGGGTTGATTTAATCAAAAGGCTGAAAAGACATTTCAAAGTCAAACCATACTGTTTTATAGAATAGATGAGGATTTGGAGAATTCATCAGATACAATTAAGGTTTCTGTTACCAGAGGGCGCAGGAAGAGAACGACGAAAAAAAATAAAAAATAATAAGGGCGAAACATTTTTTCTTATTCCTTTCTCTGAAAATTTACACCCTTTTATACCTCTAACCTCAACGGTTCTACCTGGTCTTAATCCGAGTAAAGAACCGTAAAAAAACCCTGGATTTAAATAAAAATCGCACAACTATCTACTAACGTCTGCAATCACAAAATAATAATAACTGAACATACAAACTAAAACTGATAACGAAATAAAGACTAACGTTTCAGCTTGGGCATGTTTATTTAAAAGCCAACTATGTTCTTTGGAAACATGAACTCACTGCCATCTTCAAAACCAAATGGTTTTATGTTACATATTACAAGATATGGGCCAAAATAATATTTTGAGCTTATGTTTCATTTATTTATTCTCTTGGCTTATGTCTATTTAAAAGCCCACATATTTGATAGCCCAACTCTTATTTATTTTATCTCAGCCATCTCAGTATAAAATCCTAAAATAGTCCTTTTGTTTACATCTGTTGAATAGCATCCGACCGTTGTGATGCTTAGTATTTATGTCTCTCTTCGAGAGCCTTCTAATGTATGGTGATTCATTCACTTGTATATACATCTCACATTAATACATTTCATTGCTTTCTCTCTCAATCGTCTCACCGCCTTCATCATTTGTGATACTTAAACCCTAAATCTGCTTTCATTACATCGACCGATCTACTGTCTCCACCTCCTTTCATTACTGACGCAATCGAGACTCGAACTGACACCCCAAATTTGACGTTTCAGGTATGGTTGATTCAAGATCAGGTCCTCCTTATCCAAATCAATGGCTCAAACCCTAAATCTTCTTTCATTACGTCGACCGATCTACTCGGTCTCCACCACCATTCCTTATTGACTCCACCAAAGATCGAACTGACACCCAAATCTTGCGTTTCAGGTATGGTTGATTCAAGATCAGTTTTTCCTTATCTAAATCAACGACACCTTGACTCAGGAGGCCCTTACTCATGTCACAAGTCAAGAAACTTCTCAATCTGTTTGGTTATCCTTGGAGAGAAGGTATGATTTCTTGACTCGCTCAAATTTTATGCAACTAAAACTGATCTCCAAACTATTAAGAAGAGATCCGATAATATATATACCAACCTGCAACAGATGGAATATATTCGTAACTAGTTTATGTGTAGCTTGATATGATCAACATCATGTTTGTAACTGCTTCATCAAATGAGACCAGTTACGATTTCTTCGATTGTAGCTAATAACTAAATGCTTAGAGGCATTAATTTAGAAAATTAGAGGCATAAAATGTCTAAAATTCTGCCCATGTAGCATTACTCTTGTTTTATTTATTGGAGTAGAGTGAGGGGAGGCGTTACAATGATAAGAAAAGGTGGGATTTATGAAATCATTAATTGAGGTTTTGATTTGTGAGGTTTAACTAGTAGATTAAATAGAGTAATGTCAGCTAGGAAACCAAGTCAGCCGGGGCAAAAATTGGGAAGTCAAAAGTCAAAGTCAACAATCAAACGTCGTGATATTTCATAAGCAATTATACACAAAAAACATCAAATTAGTAATGAAGGAAAAAAAGAAAGATTTTTTTTTTTTTTTTTTTTTTGATTGGGGGGAGATTCGAACCCGGGTAAAGGGCAAAATTCTATATTCCTTATGGTATAGTAATCAAAAAAGCAATATAATATAGGTACTAGTAGAAATTCTGAAATTTCGGGGGGGGGGGGGGGTGGAAGGGCAACTGCCACCATTTGCCCCTACATGGGTCCGCCCCTGATGGGTATCAGTTTTAGGGGAATGGATGGGGGATAATCAGGGGGTGTTTAATTATGGGTAATTAGCTGGTTAACATTAGAAATAAATAGAAATATCTTTACGATAATAATTTGGAAAAATAAATAGAAAATGGTGTAAATTAGGGGATTGTCAAAAAATTAAGTAAGAAGTTATGAATTAGGACCCGATTGTTTTTTGAGTAACATTAGGACATGGAATTCGGAACTTAATTTCAAGGTTGGAGTTATTAAATCATTAATCAAGGTTTTGATTTGGGGGTTTAACTAGCAGATTAAATAGAGTAATGAATGTGGGATAGTTATGGGTGTTTAATTATGGGTAATTAGCTGCTTAACATTAGAAATAAATATGAATATCATCACGATAATAATTTGGAAAAATAAATAGAAAATTGTAGAAATTTAGGGGATTGTCAAAAAAATTGAGAATGAAATTATGAATTAGGACACGAAATTTGGAATTAAATTTTAAGAAACTCTACAAAGGCCCAAATAAATTTCCAAAATTCAACAATCAACTCACGGAAAATGTAAAACAGCCAAATAACCTTATTAATTATAAAGGGTATTTCATCATTCCCTCTTAAACAGAGCTTCGTCCTTGAAGCTCAACCCAAAGATAAATAGTTGGTCCTCAATTTTGGCAAGAAGTTATATTCAGGAACAACTAAAGGCATAGTTCGAATATTGAAAAAAAAAGACATATAATTCGAGTATCATTGACTAAATCAACCATGGAAAAGGATTCGAGTTCAAAAATTGTCGAGGGAATATATAAATGCAAACTTCTGAAACACGGTATGACGGACATACGTCAACAGCAGAATAAATAAAATAATTAATTGCCAAAGAGCATAATTTACGGGCCAGCGCGGGTGAGTCTACAAAGTTTACAATAGAAAATTTCAGGAGGAGATGGTGAAAACCCCCTCTCTTCTGCAATAATCACACACTTAGTATGCTGCCACACTTGACACCTCCGATCCTTACACTACAAAAAAACAAACCACATCAATGTAAATAATCTTGAACACGTTAACCAACTAGTAGGTCGTGTCTCATCTCGTTTTAAACTAATATTCAGTGCGCAACATCTTGCTTATCTATAAGAACAAGGAAGATAAAAAATGGAAGAAACAACACTAACAAACGTGGTAAAGAAAATTTCATTATGCAACCACCTGACCTTTATCATTTGACACAAGCATCGAATTTTATCTCCATTTGGGGATTCATCAACACTGTTGTTTCCCCAACTGCTGCTAGTTGATGGACCAACTTGCCCTCTAGATACTGAAGCAATTGAGCCATAATCCAGCATGTTCTTGAGAGAATTTTGAAAATTATATGCCACAAATTCTAACTTACATTTTCGACAACTTTATAATCAATTGGGGAATGACATCAATCTTAATTTCCAGTAGGTGTCGTGAATAAGTCTTTCAACTTCTTCCCTGCAAATTGAAAAATGAACTAATAGATGAAATCTAAACATTTCTATCCGAGAAAGAATGTAAAAGGAACAAAATGATGTATCAATCACCTAATTCCTCCTATCCGATGAATTCTCTATGATTAACAAGGTGATTGATACATCCTTTTGTTTCTTTTACATTCGTTAGAAATGATAAAATTTCATTTATGAGGTCATTTTATATTTTTCATATCTTCTTGTGCAGAGTATAAGGAAAAAGTTGAAAGACTTAAGTATGACACCTACATGTAATTTTCCCATTACCAGGTGATTTTGTAGTTGTCGAGAATGTATGTTTGAATTTGCGGCTTATAGGTTTCACAATTCTCTAAAGGGAACTTGCTGGATTCCATCTCTATTGTTTCAGCATCTAGAGGGTAAGCTGGTCCATCATCTAGCTGCAGTTTAGGAAACAAAAGATTTGATGAATCCCAAAATGAGGATAACATTCGTTTCTTGGGAGGAAGTTCAAAGGTAACTGATCTAATAATAAAGGGCATGTGGCTCTTTACCATGTTTCTTAGTGTTGTTTCTTCTCTTTTCTATCTTCCTCGTTCGTATTGATAAGCAAGATGTTACGTGCTGCATAAGAGTTTAAACGAGGCGAGCCTACTAGTTGTTTAAAGTGTTCAAAACTATTTACATTGATGTGGTGTGTGAGTATCGGAGGTGCCAAGTGTGGCAGCATATTGAGTGTGTGATTATTTCAGAAGAGAAGAGTGTTTCACCATCTCCTCATGAAGTTTCTACTGTGAACTTTGTAGACTCACCTGCGTTGATCTGTAAGTTATGATGCTTGGCCATTAATTATTGTATTTATTCTGCTTTTTATATATGTCTCTCGAACCGTGTTACAGAAATCTGCATTTATATCTTCCATCGACAATTTTTGCAATCGAATATTTTCCAATGGTTGATTTAGTCAATGATACTCGAACTATATCTTTTTTTTTGTTGCATATTCGAACTATACATAAATATGTATACTTGCAAAAATTTAGGACAAGTAGAAATCGTTTAAGTCTTAAGGAGTTATAAAATCATCTCCTAAACCCTTGTGATATACACAGAAAACAATAGATTATTCGAGGGCAAGTAAAACGTATCAAGTGTAATAATTTTTGTTCCAAATTTATTTTCACTTGGACAAAAGACTACAAGTAAATGAGAAATGCACTTTAGCGAAAACTTAAGTTGTGTTGAATGCTCATGTTTTTGAATCACTTAATCAAATGCATTTTTGGATCAGTTAAACAATCCTAGTTATCAAACCCGATTCCAACTCAACGGTGCAAAATGCTACCGTTCACTATCGATGTATATATGCTTCTCTTTCTTTCTTAATCAATAGATAAGTCCCGCTTTATATTTATATGCGTTTTGTTTCTCTCTTCATCGAGAGCCTCTTAGCTCTCTTCATTAAATGAATTTCATGGTACTCGCTGCTTCTGATCTTACTATGGCTAAAAACACCACGAATTCTCTGTTTTTCATTTCAAATATCAATAATATGATGCATTTTCAGTTTCTTCACTCCAACTATGTCCACTAAAGATATCCTGACCCCATCTTCAAAACCCAAGAGTTTTTTTTTTTTTTGGTTATATATTGAAAGATAAGGACCAAAACATGCACTTCTTTGTGCTTACGTTTCATTTATTTGTTCTTTGGACTTATGTTTATTCAAAAGCCTATCATTTGATAGCCCAACTATTGTTTATTCTATCTTAGCCCATCTCAGTATTAAACCTTGGAATAGCCGATCGTTTGTTTTCATCCGTTGGATAGCATCCGAGTGTTGTAAGCTTGTAAGCTTATTATTTTAAGCTTGTAAGCTTAGTATTTATGTCTGTCTTCAAGAGCCTTATGATGTATCATGATTCATTCATCAATATATACCTTTCACATTTATACATTAATTTCTTTTTCTTTCTAACAGACTCATCTCCTTCATCATCTTTGATATTCAAGCGGTGCAAAATGCTAGTTGTTATAAATTAGAATCAAAATTGTATTAACATACACTTTATATGAATAATTTAATCTATTTAATCAAAATAAAATTATAGATATATCAAACTTATGACGTTATTTAAAGTAAACATAGTAAAATTTATACATGTAATTATTGATATATCAAACTTAGCATGTGTATATTGTTGAATTTATTAGGTGTACTAACCTAATAGGATCGGATCAGCTTTCGATCACAAAATATGTTATCCATATCCGATCCATTTAAAAATGGATCAGATATGATCTGCTCAATTAGAGTAGAATCATGTCGGATATCGGATTGTATCCAATTGCCATACCTAACCAAAGCTAAGTAATATTTACTTAGTCTATGCAGTAATCATCTCAATGCATGTATGTCCAGATTCTCGGCTTGATACATTAGGAGTTAGAATGTGAGAAGTTGAAGATGTTGTTGCTCGTGTCCAACGCTGTGTGGATGGGGGAGCTTTAGCCGACAACGAATTGGAGGTAGTATACGCATGGAATATTGTGAGTTTAGAATGTCCAGTAAGTAATTTACTATTGTCAATTTAGAATTTACTTTCTATGCGTCTTGTTCCGCGTCTACGCATATTTTGGACTGATTTCTCTATGTTGTGCTTCAATTGAGTGCCTCGAGGATGAAGGTTGCTGCAAGATTCAAACCGTGCCCTCACTTGGGGTGTTTCAACCTCCATGTCTTTCTAGAAATGACCAAGGAAACTCAGAAGGTAAGAGAGATGCTCACTCGTCTTTTCTTTTGATTTTATAACTGTTGTATGTGTCGTGTAGTAACTTAATTTTGTTGCAGTGACAATGCCCTCAATGTATAGAGAATTATTCTATGGATAATATTGTCATTGACCCGTATTTAAACCGCATAGCGGATAAGATATGGGTCACCACCACATCGTGCACGTTGTTCATTTGATAACTTGGTGTTTAAACGACTTAACTACATTGTGTTGGTGATTACCGACTCAATTACGGGGATATCCTTTTCACAACAGCTCATCTGTGACATCAAAAGTCAACACAATGTAGCTAAGTCGTGCAAACACCAAGGTTATCAGATGAATGACAAACACAATATGGTGTTGATCCATACCCTAGTCGCTATGCGTTCTAAATATGGATCGATGAAAATTTTATCCAGAGAATAATTCTCCAGATATTGACGACATTGACACTGCAACAAAATTCAGTTAAGACACGACATGTACAACAATATAGAAACACAAGAAAAGACGAGTGAACATCTCTCTTACCTTCTGAGTTTCCTTGTTCATTTTCATAAAGACATGGAGGTCGAAACACCCCAAGTGATGGAACAATTTGAATCTTGAAGCAACATTCATCCTCGAGGAACTCAAATGAAGTACAACATAGAGAAATCAGTCCAAAATATGCGTAGAAACGGAACAAGACGCATAGAAAGTAAATTTCTGAACCGAGAATAGTGAATTAATTACTGGACATCTTAAGCTCACAGTAGTCTATCCGTTGACTACCTCCAATTTAGTGTCTGCAGAAGCTCCACCCACACATCGTCAGACACGAGCAACAATATCTTCAAAATTCTCACCTTCTAACTCCTTGGGTATCAAGTCGAGAATTTGGACATTGAGACGATCACCATATAAAACTAAGTCAAAAAATTATATCATTTTTCTATCTGAATTGCCGAGTCAAAGTAACCCCGTTACGGGTGAAAAAATCAAAGTAGGACGATCCAGAAGAAACAAACCAAGTTCTCATTTTGGGCCCCAAATTAAATTAATTATTTCCCTATTGTCAATCATTATGTGTTCGCCCAACATTTAGAGTTACGGTTCTTGTGCGTATCCAAGCGTTATATTCTCTTATCCTCTCTCATTTCATCTTCATTCACTCTTCCCACAGCCATGCTAGAACAGTCTCTTTACTGTGTGATTAGTGTGCACACTCAGCTGGAGGGCTTGAAAAGACCATCGTCTCTTTCCGTTTCGGATATTTGATCCAGAGATTGTGTTATGATCCGGGCAGAGCTTAGAGAACGATGATAATAGACGAAACAATAACACAAGAACACACCAATATAACGTGGTTCACTAGTTATTAGCTAGCTACCTCCACGACCTAAGAACCCAATTTTATTGAGAGAAACGTACCCGGTTACAACCACTCGACGCACACACTAAAGAACTCTCGCCAAGCAAACTACGTTGCTCAAAACAAAGAGCCGTATTCAGCCCTATGTTGTGTCTTTAGAGAACCAAAAGCAGGCCTTATATACACATGCATGGGCGGTGGGACTTGCAATCTCACCACCGCCACAACATGTTTCCAAATTAAGCTTTTGAATTTTCTTTTTTTCCTTTTGATTTCAATTCAAGACACCTAACAAATCTCCACCTTATCTTGAATCATCTCAGCAACCCGAACCTGAACCGATGCTTCTCTTCAATAACCCCAAATTCACAAGTTGGTCTATCTTCGCCGAGATCCTACAACGTGTGTCCCCAGCGATGCTCCAACTTCCGTCTAGATCTTGCAATCGAACCCTATCGATGCTCCAACTACGGCCGAGTTATTGCAATCGAATCCCCTGCATGTTGTTCCAACTCCCACCGAGTTCCTAAAACAAGTTTGTTTGTTGTTCTGACTCCCACTGAGTCCCTACAACCAAAACCCCCCAACACGTTGCTTCAATCCCCACCGAATTCATGCAACCTTTTGCGAAATTGCTCCAATTCCCACCGAATTACTCCAATATCGCCCCCTTCCACACGCCTCCTCCTGAAGTAATGTATCATTTTTGTTGTAAGGTAAACACTTAGTGTTAAACTTAAATACTTATTGTTGTTATGTTGCAGTTTGTAGTGGCGGACTGGTGTTATGCTAAATCATTATTGTCTTTTCTATATCAACAAATTGCCCAATGATTTTTTTTTTGAGTGGTAAGATGTATTAACTAGAAGCCAAACGGCTCTAAATCAGCGGCCATTACATCTATAGCCCAAACGGGCTTTTGTAAAGACTGTAAAGGGGAGACTGAATAGCTCTTTTGAATTGCCCAATGAATTTAAAAAAATAAGGTGTCCCCCTAATTTCTAAAGAAATTGTACAACGAAGTTTAATAAACATGACTATCCATTGGCCAGAGTAAATTGTCAAAATTAACACACAGTTTGCGCTCGCATTTTGCCTTGCAAATCAATAGGTGAATCATTATTCATTCCAAACACTTCCTAATTACCATAAATCATTGTTCAATATTTTCGTCTTCTTCACCAAAATCTTATTTCAAAAAGTTTTAAAAATCCAAAAATACTCAAATATGAGTAAATCCAATGAAATTCTTATATGGATAGTTCAAATATGAGTAAATCCAATCAATCACAAATACTGGCGCTTTATATAAGTAACCTTCCCAATGACTGAGACTAAACCTTTCCTGGATACTCTAGGGCATCCCTTGTGCCGGAGGAGGAGATGCTGTCACACCTGTGCCTATTCCATCATGGTGGGACCCAATTCTGTCCTCGTCTTCCATGTCACTGTCAATGACGATAATCTGGCTATCAGGTCCGAGCTGTTTTTCGCTACTGTGAGGAGTACCATCAGGGTAGTGCCACAAAGCAAGATCACCACCTCCTACTTTTACCCGCCAAGAACCATCGTGCTTAATCTCAATGTCGGTGATATCCTCTTCACAACAGCTCATCTGTGGCACACAAAAAAAAAAGTCAACACAATGTAGTAAACTCCAAGGTTATCAAATGTACAACATGCACGATCTAGTCATGATCCATACCTTAGCCGCTATGCGATTGAAATATGGATCAATAACGATTTTATCCGGAGAATAATTCTCCAGACATTGAGGGCATTGCCACTGCAACAAAAATTAAGTTATCACACGATGCGTTCAACAGTATAGAATCACAAGAAAAGTACGAGTGGGCATCTCTCTTACCTTCCGAGTTTTCTTGTTCATTTCGAGAAACACATGGAGGTCGAAACACCCCAAGTGATGGCACGATTTGAATCTTGCAGCCACCTTCATCCTCGAGGAACTCAACTGAAGCACATCATAGGTAAATCAGTCCAAAATATGCGTAGAAACGAAAACAGAAGCATACAAAAGTAAATTTCTGAACTGAGAATAGAAAATTACTTACTGGACATCTTAAGCTCACTGTAGTCCACCCATCGACCACCTCCAATTTGCTGTCTGCTGAAGCTCCTCCACCCACACATCGTCGGACACGAGCGACAACATCTTCAAGCTTCTCACCCTCTGACTCCTTGGGTATCAAGTCGAGAATCTGGATATACATTGAGATGATTACCACATTAACTAAGTATAATTTCTAGTTTTGGTTAGGGATGTCAATTGGATTCGATCCGATATCCGATATGATTCGACCCTAATTGAGGACATTCATCTTATCCGTTTACAAATGGATCGGATATGGTTCATAGGTTGGTGATCAGTGATTAGGTTATTATGCCTAATAAATTCAACAATACACACACACACATATATTTACTAATATAATTACATGTATAAATTTTACTATGTTTACTTTACGAAACGTCATCAATTTGATATATCTATACTTCTATTGCAATTAAATTGATAAAGTCTAAAATCATTGATGTAAAGTGTATGTTTACACAATTTGATTCTAATTCATAACAACTTTTGGTCAGATAATCTACAAATACTATTAGCCATGATCCGATAGATAATTAGATTCGAATTGGGCAAAATCCAATCCGATCCGAAACCTAGTGGATAGGATTTGGATCAAGGCTGATCTGACCAAACCCGATCCATAGTTTTTGGTGCTAATTCTATTAACTAGAAATATGGTAAACGGAAAAGAAGTCTGCATTCAAATGAAACGAGACTACTAGCTTATACCTGGTGAATAGAACGTCGTTTAACAATCCTAATCCCAAAACAAAAAACACGAGCATCATATGCTAAAACATAAATGGTATTGATTCCTTCTCTGACATAATGGGTGATCTGAGAAACCAAACAACGACGAAGTTAAAAACTAACCAGACCCGCAAGCAAGGGACTTGAAGAGAACGATATACTAATTAGGAAAATAAACTTACAATACAGCCATCATGGCGACCACTGGGACCTAGCGGTTTTGAGACACATCCCTCGTTGATTGCTCTTACTGGAACTCCTACAAAGGCATGTCCACATCATATCATATCATATCATATCATATCATATCATATCATATCATATCATATCATATCATATCATATCATATCATATCATATCATATCATATCATATCATAGAATTTTTTACAACATGAAGGCTCTGTTTTGTTCGCTATTTTGTGTGAAAAAGCTTTCCCTGCAATTATTTTCTCGTGTTTGGTTGAATCTTGCCAAAACAGTGGGCCGTGGAGGAAATGGCAGTGATGGGTGGCGGTGAAGGTTGGTGGCGGTGATGGGCCGTGGTGGAGGTAGGTGGTAGTGGTGGTGGAGGTGTTAGTATGAGTTCTTGTGCTCCTTCACTCTCAGGAAAATGGCTTACGGATTTGAAATTTATAAATCATTTTACATCATTTGAGGGAAAACATTTTACAGGAAAGCATTTTACTTCCAACCAAACAGCACCAAAACACCAAAACAAGGGAAAACGTTTTACAAGAAAATGTTTTACCACGAACCAAACGGAGGTATAAAAGAGTTAGAAAGTGGCAGAGCAGCTCAGAGAAGAGCATACCGTTAACCTCCAGCTCTACATTTTTTGGCCACTGCATCCGAAAGGAGACTTTGTCATCTAGCAGCATACACCAGGCCTATATCATATATATTTACGCATGAATAGTTAGTTAATAGATGGACTGATCAACGAATTATTGAAAACATATCTGTTCAGCAAAGAGATTAATTAGTACGCATCAATCTACCTGAATATCGTGATCATGTTGCAACAGCAAGTCTCTGTCGGCCGTTGTCAGATTGAATGGCCTCAACACACCTTGCACTGGGTCGGAACTGTTTGTTCTATAAGGAGAAAAAAAAGGATTAGCAGCGAAAAGTCAACTAAAGGAAAGATTTGGAAGAGAAGATGATAATTCAAATTTAGAAATTAAATGTAATTAGATTTGTGTGCATGTAGAAAATTCACTTACGCGGCAGGAACCGGTAATTTTGAAGATGATAACCTAAGAGGATGTATAGGATGTGCAATACTCATCCAAAATCTGCATATCACAAAACAATTAAGCAAAATTAGATACAAAATAAGTATATTGAACAACTACCATATATAAATGCTCGAACACGGGGATACACGAATATCTGGTTTGCTAGATTCACGGACATGAGTGGAAGGACCGCAATGTGTTAGTTTCGCTATACATGCATACACAGAAAACATAGTTAAAAAGACATACGTCAAAAGCTAAATACCGAAAATAACTTACGGGTCAGCATGGCTGAGTCTACAGAGCTGGCAGTAGAAAACTTCAGGTGGAGATGGGTAAACACCTTCCCTCTCTGGAACGATGACACAATCCGTATGCTGCAAATTTTGGCAGCTTTGATCCTGACACTATATATAAACAGAAACACACACAATGAGTAGTTTGTACTTTCAACACATAAAAACAACTTAGTAGATACAAGACGGAAAAATTCCATGTGCATAACTTCTTGCTGATCCACACAAGGACGATGAAGAGAGAAGATCACGACACTAACAAACATGGTAAATAAAGTTTTCACTATTTAGACAGACCGTTATCATTCGATCAGTTGCGGTCCAACTTCTACACAAGCAGTCGATCTTATTCACATGGGATGATTCAACAATTCCGTTGTTTCCCCTGTTGCGGCTAGTCGATGCAACTGAGTCCTTCATGTTTCTGACATACAGTGTGTTGTTTAAGTTAACAAGCTTAACAAATCATATTTGGGAGGAACGTACAGAACACAGCCTATGGGTCGACTTGAGTCAACCCATGGCTGTGTTATTATTTATGACGTCTAAAAAGAACATCCATCTTACCTGTAGGCTTCGTGAATTAGTCTTTCTGCTTCTTTTTTATACCATTCAGTTGCTGCACAAAAGAGTCAAGAAACTTGGTATACATATGTTTGATGTGGGAGCTACCAGTAAAAAATTATAGGCTAAACTATGTCCTTTAAATATTGCCCAGAAAATCTGTTCAATATATATATATATATATATATATATATATATATATAAATATATAAATTCCCCCAAAAAATGAATATAATAGATGAAATGGAAACATGTTTATCTGAAACAGAATGTGAATGAAATAAATCACCTTGGTCATGAGAGATTTTTCTGGCTATCCGGTCAACAAGAATCTGCATGATTAATCATGAAATTAAGCTTTGCTGTTGTGACAAGCAAAATTGAAAAAAATTGGTCCAATCAAATTCAACCAAAACTCTAATTGCTGCAGAGCGTAAGCCTAATAAATTAAAATGCACCTCGATTATGATATGTGTTACAACCTAAATTAAAGGAACATTTAACAAGCAAGCTCAAAAGAGATTTGAGCAAATATCAAATATTATTAAATGTAACAGTAAAACCTCTAACGACGAATCACCCAAATAAGAAGACATTGACGGCTTTCGAACAGTAAAATTTCAATGTCTTATATGTGTATAGGCCTTGATTAAACAGGAGCATCCTCAACTATGACCAAAACGCATGGTTGGCTTCTTTGAGAAATACATAATCAGCTAACCGTAGAAGGATTATTATTTTAACTACCCTGTTTTCCCAGATAAAGAGAAATACATGAACGAACTTTGAAATATGAAGACCGAGCATGTTATGTAAGTGAAAAGCACAGTAAATACATTTCTAAGCATGAGAAAGTTGCATAAAAATGGAATGAATGATATATAAAATGTTAAAAATACTTTATACAGATAACAATCATGGCAGTTTTATCAGAATAAGCGAAGTAAAAGCCAATAAAGTGATAGCAATGGCAGATGACAAACCTCCTTCCTGCCGGACTTGGGGAGTTCCATTTTAGTCAATACTTCCTTCAATTCCTTAACTCTCAAAGTAGACAATTTTGCCTACAATATTAGAGAATGTGTATCAGCAAACAAGCTTCGTAAAGATTGTTACATAGAGAAACAAAGGACAATGGACAACCAAATTCTTTATTTCAAAATACTCTTTATCCTATGTATGAACAACTTCGAAAAGATTGTTACATAGAGATGCATCGCGTGCATTGATCCCAGTTGCTAGTATATTAAATCAGGAACTAACTTGCTAATAAGACGCAATGGGGACAAGGAAAGTATTGAAATTACTGAATCACCGATCAATTAAATCCAGGGTTTCACCGAGTGCCAAATGAGGAAATAGAAGGAAGAAGAGAGAGAGAGAAAGGAAGTTTTCATTTCTGCAAAATCACCAAAGCGTGCTTATCTGCCGAGAAATTAGCGCGAAAATCAAGCAGAGTATCAATTGCTGATGTCATAATTGGATATGCACAGAGATATCCTATCAAATCCCGGGAAAGGGCAAAACGGGCAAATTCATTCTTGTTGTTAAAAAAAAAGGGGGAGAAACCCTAGCAACATTACATTAATGTTTCAAACATTACATTAATGTTTCAGCTATTTTCTTGCTATTTTTCAAAATTCGAAAAGTCAAAGCAAATTCTTGATCAAGGAGTCTTGGGGCTCGAACTGATGACTCAGCTTCTCTACCTGTTCCACTTCTTGCTTCAGTAGCTCGCACCTGGCATTCATCTCATGATAGAGCTTCAGAGCTTCATCAACCTTTTGATTTTGCTGCTCCACCTTCTGCTTCTCAGCTGCGAGATTCTGGTGGCCGAGTTTCAAAGTTACGGCTGCGCGAATCAGCGTGACTCTGTTCATAAGAAATTTGAAACCCAGTCTGCCATGGACTTTGGTCAGGAGATTTTGGCACATGCCACATAGCAATTCAGCACTCTAGACAGAAATGGTCGCAGGCGTAGCCGCAGACAGCTGCTCCAAAATCCAAATGGCTTCAGTAAGAAACAGCCTCCTGTCGAAGGGCCCTATCTCTAGAGATCTCACAAACGATTGGGGGTAGGTGAGGCGCATTCGAACCACCCAGTCTACATCGGTTTGCTTCAAACCTGAACAGATGTCAAAACTAAGTTATGATGTCAAACTCGCAAGTAAATAATGCGAGGTGCGAACAGTAAAGCTCTGCTTACCAGTTCCTTCCAGAATCTCATGAAGAGAAGGAATGCGCGCTGCCGGGGTGGTCGAAGACTGTCCTCGCTCCATAGCTCTCTTATCAGCCGCGAGCTCCAGCCTCTCGTAGTCAGGAGGAAGAGTGTAGGCCGCACCAGCTGCGACTGCATTCCCAACCTGCGAGCCCCAAAAGCTCCATGCAGGAATAGGTGCCACTGGCTCAGTCATCGCCGGAGGCGAAGGGACAGCCGAAGTCGCTTGGCGAAGGACGCTCTCAGATGCGAAAGCATTAGCAGCACTTGTCCTTACTTCCTCAGCACCAGTATGGATATATTCATCCATCAGCACAGCATCTGCTTCAGCATCATCGGAAAGTTCGATGATGTCCTCGAGAGGCTCACTTGCATGTTCAGGAGCTGCGACAGGCTTCTCGGTATGGGAGCTCGGAATCGGAACATAGGACGCAGAAGGCTGACTTCTCTGCTCCAGCACAGGTTCCTCAGCATGGCCTGCGATATTAAATGCGATGATATGAGGTAACTTGTGTTATAAGTTATTTCGCTATCTTTACTAAAGCTAAGAGTAAGCACCTCCACGCGAAGGTGGGATTGAGGTATCTCCATCATACACTAAGGATGTGGAACCATGTCCTATTAGTGTCTCCTCACTAAGCAAGTCTTTAAAAGGAGCGTGACCTGGGATGCGAAGAAACCAGTCATGATCCTTTTTCAAGTTGCTCAGGTCTAGCACATGCATATCGCTTAAACATTTACCTGAAGGTTCTCCGCACTTGTCTACTAGCCATAGGCGGATGTCAGTCTTTGACACACCATGCTTTAACGCACCCACAATAACATCTCTATAAGTTACTGCGAGATTGAAGATCTCACCTTTATCGCCGCCTGCGATTTCCTCAAAGTCCGATTGGACTTGCTCCAGCGCTGCTGCATCCTCTTCCGGAGCCGCATCTTCCTCCTCTGCCTGGGGAACCACTTCTTCGGGAAGCTCATCTTCCTCGCTAGCTGGGCGCACTAAGTCGTCAACATGTTGCTCTTCGAGGCTCCGCTGTCTCACACGCTCGAGCTCCTCCTCTTCTCGCTGTCTTCTTCTCTCAGCAGCTTCCGCGGCTGTCTTCCTGGACTCAGCAAGAATGTCCTCGCTTATGGGATCGTCTGGAATGCCAGAATGGGTATCTCTCTTTTGTCTCTTGGCCAAAAGGCCACCAATGGTCTCATCATCATCATCATCATCTGCGAAGATATGATTGGTTTAAGAAAAGAGGTGCAAAGAAGTTACGATAATGGGAAAGGAAATGCGACGGAGGTAACTCCTGATTCTTCCTCATGCATCACAACTGTTGCTTCTTCTTCTTCATCACTTTCTTGGGGCTCCTGCCTCTCTTCCTCTTCCTCTTGGTTGAATGGAACGAAAGACTCAACTGCGAGCTCTTTCCGCACTTTGCTGGGCATGCGACCTTTGCCTTTGTCCTTGATAGAAAGGGACCTCACTGGAGGAGAAGCTGGAGCACTTCTAGGGGAAGAAATCGTAATCCCCTTTTGCCTAGGTCTCTTCACTCTCGGCGCCGCAGTCGCTGGAGGGGACGGGTCATCTCCAGGAGGAAACGGAGCCGGAGCATTGTCTATCAGCGAGTCAGTAAAATCATTCATGACTGCGCGAATCTTTGTTTCGACCTCAGGGTCCATCCTCCATGCTAGCCGGAACGACTGCTTTTGTCTTCTGGTGGCAACAATGGTGTTAACCAATGATTTGGAGCGATCACCAGATGCGAATCTCCGCACATGACACTACAGCAAACAGTACAGAATGAAGGCATCAGCATAAGAAAATCAAAAGGCTTAACGCACGCGGAGAAATTGCTTACCTCAGCAAATGCCTTGCTGTATCTGACGACATGCGTATCGCCCTTCTTAACTGCGGTGATCTTCTCCTTCAGAATGACATCAGGACACAAGTGGTTCTCGCGATCCAACAGTGAGTAGCAACCATACTCAGACTCGCTCAGACTGCAATTGGGGCGAAACGGAAAAGAGTTTCTTTTGATCAAGGGAGCTCTACTTGGCTGCGCGGCCGACTCCGTCTCAATCCTCGTTTGCTGGGCAATCCAGTATGCGAGCCAATTCTGGGAACAACCACCCTCGCGGGTTCCCGCAGGCTGCTCAAAGGGAAGATTGTTCATGAAGACCGTCTTGCACTCCTTTGTTAGCAAGCGCTTATAGCACCCTCTGATAATGGACTGGGGCCAGATTGATGGGGCCACCGCATCAAAACCGAACTGAGGAGAAACTCGAGTGGGGTCAACGTCCACGGTAAGCTTTTCATACCTTGGCGCGAGCTCACGAATATGCTCTGCGAGGGCAGGAAGGGAACCTCGCAGACACCAGCAAAAGAACTCGCGGTAGCGCTCATGGAAATGCGGTCCCTCTTCGAAGAGAAGCTCTTCTGAGAAGACAATACCTTTAGAGGGGTACAACTTTGGAAACCATCGCACGTTCTCAATACGCGTGGCATAGGGCCTGGCAGTAAACTCCTTCCGTTTGTCGCATATCAAACTCCAAACGCACTTGGTGTTGCTTGCTCCGAGCCATCTCGCAGCTCTTCCGCTGTTGCGCGCTTCCGTCTCGCCTGGGGGACACCACTTGTCAAGTTTGAGAGCAGTTGGAGCATAAGACGGCCATCGCTCGAAAACCCACATTGTCAAAAAGGAAATATTGACAAAAGTCAGTACATCGAGGCGGCCACGCGACTCTTTCGCGGCTAGAACCAGCTGATCAAGCCTATAATACAGCGTGCCCAAGACCAAGGGTCCAAGTGCAACTCTCTGACCAAGGGCGAGCCTCACAGCAAGTGGCAAAACATGGTAGAAGACCCCATCATGTGGGTGACCATCAATCAAGTACCTCGACAACCAAGCACAGAGGAAGGCACAAAGGGTCAAGTGATAACCTTTACCCTCTACATAATTCTCGGCCTCTGGGTTCTCACTCAGGAGCTTCTTAGTGATGCTGCTGTTCGCATAGTCTCGGAAGAAGTACTGCAACCATTTGTTCCAGGTGTTCTTCCCAGACGTATCAACCAACTGCCAGTTCGGAAGAGGCTTTGTAGTGGTCCACCGGGTGGAGATTTTCTTTACCTCTGCTAGGCAATCCTCCATCTGTGTGTATAAAGCAATCTCCGCAGATGTCCTCAAAGGACTCAAAGGGTCCACTTCGCCCATGGGAGAAAGCTCGTACAGCATTTGCACGTCCTCGAGTGTGGGGGCAGCCTCGAACTCAGCAAAATGGAACGTGTGAGTCGCAGGCGAGTAACGGGACAGAAGGTCTAGAAGCATGGACTGATCCAGCTTCACGGCAGCACCCTTCATAGCACGGATAGCAAAGTATACGCCGGCTTCATCAAGAGTCGCGGCGTGATGGTCCAACACGTGGTCAATCCACTCATCCATATAGTCCAATTTCTGGACGAACGCCTGGGTAGAAATCGCACTATAGGGGAAGTGCCCGTTCTCGATTCCCAATCGAACCACATCCTCGGAACCAATCAACTCGAGCAAGGCTGAGTTAACTGGGCAAGTCAGCGTCAGCAATCGCTCAACGGGGACAGGATCAGGCATCCTCTTCGCCTTAACCCTCGCATGGTAGAAATCTTTGCCGCCTAAATAGGGGGTTTTCGCCACAAGGCCTGCGGAAGGTCGGGTATCTCTTCATCTTCCTTGACAGGTCTGGTTCCTTTTGTCTTGGCCATTCCTGCGGAAGAGCAAGAAAAAAAAGGGGGAGAAATACCGCACTTCAGTTTGAATTTTGAAATTCAAGATCTATGCAAAGGAAAACGAACAGTTTCTGGTATCAATTTTAGAAATCAGGGAGTTGCAAGATCCCATATTGTTGAAGGATTAAAGCAAAAGTGGGTTCCAAGATCAAAGCCTCTTCACAAATTCCATGGGTTTACAGATTCAACGCAGTTCAAGGCAAACGCTGGTATCTTAAATCATAATTAAACGAGGCCAACCTTGTTTTCTTGAAGCCTGCTTGGATATGCACAATTGAAGAATACGATTTGCAGTTCTGAACTGGTGATTGATTATCTGAATCTGCTCTCGAAGATCTCCGGGTACCATTCACTTTAAGAGAAAGAAGTGATGCTCTGCAATAATGGAGGATACAAAGTATTTATCCAAAAACAATGAAGGGTTGCGTCCTTTCAGTAGTCGAATCGCAACCGTCACCGTCGAATCGCGCAATCACAGGACAAGCTGACGTCACGCCTAAAAACCCTAGAAGCCAGACGGCACAACTCTAGGGGTTTTAGGTCATAATGGCACGCACGGGGGCTGAACTTACCCGTATTTGAATTGGTGCGTGGCGGCAACGCGTATGTTGGTTTCCGCGCATGGAAGTCTATGCAGCTATGAGTCTTCACGCGCAGAAAGGGGGCTAATGTAGATAGTGCTTTCTGAGCTGACAGATCTTGGCCACGTGGCAACCATCCAGCACACCATATTGTGCTCCACACACACTGGATCACCAGCCGAGCTGATCCATGTGGGGGCTGCGAGACAGAGCCCTCGCATACCACCGCACGGGACCTGTAGGGACTTAGTGGTTTGGAGGCTAGAGTAAGCCCTGTCGCGTGCGAGCCAAGCCCGCACGCGACCTTTAGGAACTGTTTTGAGAGATTTATGGCACGAGCTCCATAAACCCGGTCAACCCGGTCAAACCCGGTCAACCTCGTAACGGTTCCGGTATTCGCGCACCACGTGCTGTAACGGTCCCTATATACTCGGAAGAACGTGCCGTTATGGTTAAGCTAATTAAGCCGCCATTAATGGGCGCATTAACCCCACTACAACGGTCACGTTCTCTGCTATATATAGGACGTTAACCTTTCCATACAAAGGAGAACACACTTGCCATACGCGGAAGCTCTGCCAAACCTCTGTCTCTCTCTCAGACATTGCTACTGCCTTACTCTCTCCCTACACACAACCCCTCTCTTCCTGTGCGATCCCTGATCCACTACATACGGTGTACACGGAGGTCCCCCCGCCGGAATCTCTTGTGCACACCAGGTAATGTCTTCTGTACGGTGTATCTCTTGCAATTACATTATCCCCACCCTCATTAATTCTGAATCTCCCAATATCAATTAATGAAACAAAATCAAGTCAGTTGATCCTCTGAGTATATGTTGAGTTGAATATACGTTGTTTTCAGAAAGCAATGGAATTCTCAAATACAATTCCAATTAGCTATTTTTAGTTTCTTGCAGTTGTGCTAAAAGTTGATTGGCAAGACTCATCACTCACTCAGTGTAATTACTATTATTGGCATACTATTGCTATCTGTCAATGGTTAGCCGTCGGTCTAAGCTTTTCAATTCCTGTGTACAATTCCTTTGTTCGATGTGTTAATAATTTAATCATAAAAAATAGTATTTATTCATATGCTATCGATCAACATCGGATTTTCGTCAGCCTTCATGTTGGTTATTGAGAACTTCTTATGTCAAATATCTTGTATTGGCTTTTAATATTTTGTTATACTCTTAGATTTCTATTTACACATCATTCGTCGTGCTGCATAGTATCCGAGGATTAAAATTAGTAAAGTAGATTACACAATTGTTAAATATTAGAAAATTCTTCCAAAAAAAGACTAGCACTATACATACTTCACATCAAGTTGTAGTTATAGTCCTTTCACAGTTAAAGATGCAGTCATGCAGATGATCTTCATTGGGGATTGTTAAAATCCGGACTATAGTTGCTAGGAATATACAAGATGGGAAAAAGTATCAAATGTGTTTTGCGGGCTTATAAATCTTTTCTCCTTAAAGAAGTGAAGATTCGAAAGTATTTCTACGTTTTTTCTTAGCAAAAAAGTCCCTGACTTATGAATTTATATCTTCCTAAGCCATTCCAATAATCAAGTGGTCCTTATGAATTCTGGACTCGTTGTATCAATCTATCATATCCGTCCCTATTATCAACTTTTGATCTTGCTATTCTTTCCTGAAAACACAGAGAAAAAGAAAGAACCATTTGTTTGAACTTTAGGACGGGTTCAATCTACTTAGAGTTCTTGGCTCCAAGAGCTTTCTCAACCACCGAGCTCATGGCTTTGTGGATCGAGGTTTCGAGATTCAAAAGCAATTGCATTAGTCTTCACTCGGATTAAATCATATATTCTCTTGATGATTCACAAAGGTTTCTCAATATCAATCATGGGCGGACATGGGCGGACTCAGAGGGTGGCGGAGTTGATCCTCTGAGTATATGTTGAGTTGAATATACGTTATTTTCAAAAAGCAATGGAATTCTCAAATACAATTCCAATTAGCTATTTTTAGTTTCTTGCAGTTGTGCTAAAAGTTGATTGGCAAGACTCATCACTCACTCAGTGTAATTACTATTATTGGCCTACTATTACTATCTGTCAATGGTTAGCCGTCGGTCTAAGCTTTTCAATTCCTGTGTACAATTCCTTTGTTCGATGTGTTAATAATTTAATCATAAAAAATTGGTATTTATTCATATGCTATCGATCAACATCGGATTTTCGTCAGCCTTCATGTTGGTTATTGAGAACTTCTTATGTCAAATATCTTGTATTGGCTTTTAATATTTTGTTATACTCTTAGATTTCTATTTACACATCATTCGTCGTGCTGCATAGTATCTGAGGATAAAAAATTAGTAAAGTAGATTACACAATTGTTAAATATTAGAAAATTCTTCCGAAAAAAGACTAGCACTATACATACTTCACATCAAGTTGTAGTTATAGTCCTTTCACAGTTAAAGATGCAGTCATGCAGATGATCTTCATTGGGGATTGTTAAAATCCGGACTATAGTTGCTAGGAATATACAAGATGGGAAAAAGTATCAAATGTGTTTTGCGGGCTTATAAATCTTTTCTCCTTAAAGAAGTGAAGATTCGAAAGTATTTCTACGTTTTTTCTTAGCAAAAAAGTCCCTGACTTATGAATTTATAACTTCCTAAGCCATTCCAATAATCAAGTGATCCTTATGAATGCTGGACTCGTTGTATCAATCTATTATATCCGTCCCTATTATCACCTTTTGATCTTGCTATTCTTTCCTGAAAACACAGAGAAAAAGAAAGAACCATTTGTTTGAACTTTAGGACGGGTTTAATCTACTTAGAGTTCTTGGCTCCAAGAGCTTTCTCAACCACCGCGCTCATGGCTTTGTGGATCGAAGTTTCGAGATTCAAAAGCAATTGCATTAGTCTTCACTCGGATTAAATCATATATTCTCTTGATGATTCATAATGGTTTCTCAATATCAATCATGGGCGGACATGGGCGGACACAGAGGGTGGCGGAGGGGGGCGCGGCCCCCAAAGTCTTGATTTTTTTACTTGCAGCCCTTAATATTTATACTATTTGGCCCCTCTAAAGTTTAAAAAAAAAAATTACTTCACTCATTTATAATATGGACCCTACTTGATATGAATTCTACGTCAGTGACTTATTTTCAATAATGGTTTGCTGTTTTGATCAATCTACCTCTTGGTTTCAGAATCAAGAAATTGATTCTGTCTTTCGTAGCACGTTGTCTCTTCTGTCCTAATCTCGAGTAGTCTCTTGTAAAATCTGGTAAGTGTATTTAATCTCCTCTACTTGTGTGTTCATAAATTTATTTTCAGTAGCCTACATACCAACAATCACACAAAAAAGATATACAAGTAAGATGTTATGATTGGCTCAAGCAGTCACCAAGAAAAACAATGATATTGACCAAGTCTTACCAGTATTGGTTCCCTTTGGTACTTGACAGACGAATCATTGTATCACAAATTTATAACCTCTTCCTCTTCCGATAGTTGCACTCTATAAGACTTATTACGGCCTCCTCTTCTTCATGTACGTCTTTTAATGGTTTCCAGCATATCATCGTCTGAAACCACTCATCTCCATTATTTCAAGGATTAGACTTGTTTGTAGTTCTCTACTCCATATATATAATCCTGAAGTAAAATAAGAAAGGACGAAAAAACAATGTAGATGTAATGTGGAAATTTTGATACTTGATGATAATCTTTCTTATTCGTTTTTTTCTTGTCCGCTTATTTAATTATTCCTGTATTTAGTTTCAAATTTCTTCCTAAATTTGTTGTGTTCATCATGTAAGCTGGATAGTTATATTTTTATTTCTTTAAGCCTTTTGTTGTGTATGGTAGTAGATATTAATGCATTTGAGATATGATAATTGCTTTAGGCGTCTTGCTTTGTTTGACTGGAGGTCTGATTTTTCTTCTCTTTGTCTTGCTCGGTTGCTATAAGTTTCATAATTCCCTGTCAAGATAAAAATCTGATTGGATTGTGATTCGTCAGCAACTTGAACAAGCTACACGAAGAATGTTTTTGTTTAAATATTGTTGCGAACAGCAACTTCGAGAAAATTTAATTATGCCCTAATTGTGTTTCCTTGTGCCGTTGAAGCTTCTCTTTTGTTCTTCTTTTCATCTTCAAGAAAAAGGTTAAAGGCTTCATTTGACTCTATTTTCACTAGATCAAGGTATGAAAATGCTTATGCTGATTTAGCTTACTTCATATAACCACATCCCATACCTTTGGCCTTGAATTTCTCAAAAAGGGTCCAAAGGTCGATTAGCTGAAGATGAATACATAGTCTCTGGAATTAGTAGACAACAGTTTCATTTATTTGTCTCATTGATGTCAACTATTGATTGCTTGAATTATATATAGGATTACAAAAAAGTTTATCTTAGAAAATTTGATGCCCTCCCTGTCAAAATGACTCAGTAAGAACCAAAGAAATAAAGAATAGAATACTAATCTTCCTCTTAATTTTCATTGGAACACACTCTAAACCCGAGTTTTTTTTTCTCCACCTATTGATGAAACTCGTATTCAATCCACGTTATTCTATTGAGAATTTGAATTATTTTCTTTTCATTTATAAATTAACTTATTGGAGACTTTTTCTGCTAAGATAGGAGTTTGGACTTAGCCCCTCCTCTGTGTTGGAGGACTACTGCAAGATTATCGAGGTGATTAGAGATATAAAACGCCAAATGATTGCTCACTTAAGCATGTTATTTGCATTTATCCCTGGTATTAGTGTTTTTGTTTTGGCAATCATGTTGTACAATTGTTACCTTCTAAGCTTGCTTTTCCAGGAACAAAATGCTAGACAACAAGTATAGATTGCTTGACTAAAACACATGATGCTAGATGGTCCATACAACTTTGGAGTTTAATTTCATAGTTCGTGGCAATTTCTTTTGAGTTCTGTTGCTTATTATGTGGGAAAACAAACACTGGTAGATACCAAAGATGTCCTATTTCACACTTGCGCATAAGAAGAAGAATGGATAGGTTCTTTCTCAAAATTTCATGATGTATGTCTTCTCTTTGGGATCAACTTTCAAAGGTCAGGCTATCTCTGCATTTGATAAATATTTCAAGGCTCCTCATTTCATATAAAGTATCTCCAACAATGGGATTTCGGAAATTAGGATATTTATCCTCTGGTGACAAGTGAGGGACTACAAACCAACTTCTTGAGTTGGCGATTTTTTTTTTCTATATGTTTTCATTTCATCCGGGTTTTTACTATATGCTCCAACCCCCCCCCCCCCCTTTTTACGGCCCCAATAGGTTTTTTGATCGATAAATTTGATTTTACATGTCCGCTGCATAACATGATTGATCTTGTCCTTCTCAGAACGTAACTGTGTTGTCTTTTTTTAATTGTTCCGTTTTGTTTTTTTGTTTTTTTCTAATTGGTACATTTTCCATGGAGAAAGTTCAAATTCACTAGCATGTACATGTTTATTGCTCCGACTAAATGCTATCAATGATGTTAATAACATGACTGGGTTTTTATTTATGAAGGTTGTGACTGTGTACTAACTACTAAGTGCCAAGTGGTATCAATGATGTCAATGATCAGAGTCTTTTACATTTGATTTTCTCTTTGATCTCTAGCATGTTGGTGTAACATTGGATCCCATTTTATTTCAGATCTTTTACAATTACTAGCTAATTAGATGATAAGTTTTGCCTTTTTCTTGTCTCCACCCAAATTATGCTTATTTATTTATTAGAAAGCAATTATTTGCGGAAGACATTTACACCACTTTCATTGGCATAAACGATGGGCAAGTGAACCAGTGTTTACTCTGAACTATTTCTACAGACTGGTTTAGGAAGACTTTATTAGCGAAAATTTCTCTTTATAACTCATTCTCTAAAATATCTCATCATTCATCTCGACGTTGATCAGGGAGCATTCGTTTCAATTTAACTTTCATAGTTATACCATGCTTTATGATTGAACAGTTATCTTCCTACGACGATGATGAGTTTACTCTATTCAATAACTTAAATTAAACTTCACGTGCAACGCACGTGCTTCTAACTAGTATTATTAAATGAAACAGTAAAACCTCTAACGACGAACCACCCAAATAAGAAGACATTGACGGCTTTCGAACAGTAAAATTTCAATGTCTTATATGTGTATAGGCCTTGATTAAAACAGGAGCCTCCTCAACTATGACCAAAATGCATGGTTGGCTTCTTTGAGAAATACATAATCAGCTAACCGTAGAATGATTATTATTTTAACTACCCTGTTTTCCCAGATAAAAAGCAATACATGAACGAACTTTGAAATATGAAGACCGCGCATGTTATGTAAGTGAAAAGCACAGTAAATACATTTCTAAGCATGAGAAAGTTGCATTAAAATGGAATGAATGATATATAAAATGTTAAAAATACTTTATACAGATAACAATCATGACAGTTTTATCAGAATAAGCGAAGTAAAAGCCAATAAAGTGATAGCAATGGCAGATGACAAACCTCCTTCCTGCCGGACTTGGGGAGTTCCATTTTAGTCAATACTTCCTTCAATTCCTTAACTCTCAAAGTAGACAATTTTGCCTACAATATTAGAGAATGTGTATCAGCAAACAAGCTTCGTAAAGATTGTTACATAGAGAAACAAAGGACAATGGACAACCAAATTCTTTATTTCAAAATACTCTTTATCCTATGTATGAACAACTTCGAAAAGATTGTTACATAGAGATGCATCGCGTGCATTGATCCCAGTTGCTAGTATATTAAATCAGGAACTAACTTGCTAATAAGACGCAATGGGGACAAGGAAAGTATTGAAATTACTGAATCACCGATCAATTAAATCCAGGGTTTCACCGAGTGCCAAATGAGGAAATAGAAGGAAGAAGAGAGAGAGAAAGGAAGTTTTCATTTCTGCAAAATCACCAAATGAACTCTTTGGAAAACATTTTCTCTTAAAGGAGAAAGAAAACAAGAACTAACGGAATGTTAGAAACTAGCCAATCCAGGCTTGCCACGTAGCCCATCACGGTAACGGTAACTAACTAAAAAATAAATACTAGAACGACATTGTTCTATTTAATGAAAGAAGAGAAAAATGCATAAAACACCCCCATAACCATGAACGACTGAGATTTTAAAATCCATGATGATCAAACGGTAGCTGCTGCATACCAGCTCATGTCATGAGTTTGGACCCAGTTTCATTTTTAGTCCATATCTAAGAAATCCATTAGCTTCAATAAAAAGTGACGAAATGCGATGAACCGTGACATATATGACTATGAGATCCAGATAGGATGACAGATTCGAAATAGGTACGTAACGGTATTAACCGTCCCCGCCTATACTCGTTTTTATTTCCCTCCCTATTGATCCCGTGCTCGAAACGAGACGCACCAAGTTGTTCCTCTCATGCTTTCCCTTCCGACCAGATCACAACAATTTAGTTCATCAGACAGCAACACCAAAGTTTTAAGTTCGGGGAATTTATATAGGCGCCATTTATCTATTAGTCCATTATTCATCCATCAATGGATTTCAGAGAAAAAATGAAGAGAAGACATTACCAAGCAAGATAGCGAATCCATCCTAAAGGCTGATACCACCAAAGACTGAGTTCTCGAGCTGTGCTAGAGACTTTTCCGTTCAATGCCGCCGTAAAATCAGCAGCTGATCACAATTCAATAAAGTCAGTTGATATGCAATTCAAATGACTGGTAAAAAACCAGAAGCCCTACAAATCAATCAAAACCAATTCTTTTAGCAATCTGTCATGCTCATCAGTAGCATCAGAACCAAATTCAGAGTGATTTCTTACAGACAGACAGAGGGTCTGAAGAGCAGAATCAGTTACCAGAAAGACAGTGATTTCTTTTAGCAATCTGTCTCCCTCACTCACTCTTCGTTGGAAATGCCTCTCTCTCTCTCTCTCTCTCTCTCTCTCTCTCTCTCTCTCTCTCAGATTTTTCTTTCTTCCGAAATTAAATTTGGTGAGGGTTAATTATATAGGGGAAATGTTTTGCGGAGACGCCCTCCTACGTAGGAATAATTTTACTAAGACCACTCCCTCTCTAAATTTAAACATTTGCACCATTATTGTCATGGCAGTACAAACCACGATTCAGGTGGCATTTTTATTACTTGTAAACAGCATTCATACTTCCTTTCTATCAGGAATTTAGATACTGAGACAGCATACATGTAATTCAAATCAACGCGTATATTTCCTAATAAAAAACAACGCGTAGATTCACTTTGTAGCGATTACAAGCAAATTAGGTACATCAATTTATTTGTTCTATATTATGATTGGAGGGAATATTTTCTCAATCTGACATTGTTTTTCAACTGTAGATATTTTACTGATGAAAAATCTTTCTCTGGCTAATGTGACTTGAATCAATCGGAACAACAAGGTTGCACAAACGATCGTGCGATCCCAAAATTGTCTTTTGTTTTGGAACGATCATAATTCTGATCGTTCGTTGAGAGCATTGTGGTCGTGCAACCACCTGGGCCGGGTTGAGGGTTTGAGGCCCGTACATTATGTTTTAAGTCACGCTACATATAGGAAAATATGTTTTACTTGTTTTGTGTGGTATATTGTGCTATAATAGTGTTCCTCCCCATCTGATAATAATAGACTGGTTTTCTGTCCCGTGGAGATAGCTTGCGAATTCGTCAATGAACCATGTTAAAATTCATGTTCGATCTTTGATTTGCTTATTCTATCGCTCTTTTCTCATTATAGCAAGCATGTATCGAAGTCGGTGTTTGACGATTAAGGTGGAGCACTCAGAATATGGTTCAAGATTCAGGCGGAGTAATTAGAGCTAGGGTTTCGTGCTTCTGCGAACAAGGATGTCTGGTTCATCAATCAAGATGAACAAGTTTACGGGAAGAAAAAAATGGGAGTCTAGCCTATGAAAAAGGAGGCCTAGATATATCCACCTTCTGAGCCCTCAGGGACTATCTGCGCCCTTTGTCAGGGCAAATGACACACATATGGGCGCATCCGGCTCGCAGCTGCTTCTGGCGCATCCATTGCAGGAACTCGTAGGAGTAGGAGTGCGAACAAGGATGTCTGATTTAACGATCAAGATGAACAAGTTCACTGGGAGAAAAAAAATGATAATTTTCCCTATGAAAAAGGTGGCCCAGATATATCCACCGTCCGAGCCCTCGGGGGGCTATTTGGTCCCTTCGTCAGGGCATCTGACCTACATCTGGGCGCATCCGGCTCGCATATGGTCCTGGCGCATCCGTTGCAGGAACTCGTAGGAGTAGGAGCGATAGCTAGCGCATCTGGCGTTCCGCGTGGTACTCATGTTGACACCTCCTTAGCTGGTGGACTTCCATATATGATGTGACATGATTAAAAGGATAAGTACATATTAGCTAACAATTTTCTTCAATTAGCTTCTTTGTTTAATCTTTACGAACTTTGAGCTAAACTACGGAGAAATTGCAAGTAAACCAAAAAGGCTAACTTAGCATTTTTTAGGGGTTAATAATGCAATGTTGCTGAATGATGGGGGGTGTCAAAAATATAGGAAAAGGTGGTTGATTCGTACTTGGACAAAATCTAAGGACATCTCGGTGAAATTGAAAAATAAAATGTTTTGTATTCTTTCCTGGAAAGAAAACAATTCAACCAAATAGATTGATAAAACATTTAAAGCATTTGAGAATGCAAAGCAAATACATTACAAAATTAGAGATTTTGGACAAGTGGAAGGAATACTGAATACAGACGATAAGTTTATACTATAGCGAATAAATTTACTAATTTCCATTAATGATCTGTATAGTGATTCTTGTTCATTGTGAATACCATTAATGATTTGTCACAATTTCTCAAAAAAAAAAAAACCATTAATGATTTTTAACAAAGACAACTAATAGTTGTATTATGAGTGACAACTATTAATGAGATATGGAAATAATGATTAGAGTGTGGCACGTGTAATAACAATTATGGCTCATTGTTATAGAAAGTAAATAAAATTGAGATATATATGAATACCACTCATAATATTTATGTACGAGTTGTTAAGAGAAGTATCTCAAATGTGTCTTTGTAATGTTTCTCAGAATTCAGGGATCTAAATGTAATTAGTTGGGAATGTTTCTGTTAAATGTGTTAGACCTGTTATATTAGAGTGTAACTAGGGGATTGCCCGTACCCGAGGGCACTCCAAAAAACACGTTTCAAAATCGATTTTACTGAAGGAGAAGATGAAAATGGGTTCCCCGATAATTTATATGATATCCAACAAGTCACACACTTTTGATAAGTTACGTAAATTAATCCGAGAGAGGTTAAATGTTCAAGTAGTGGGTAGTTAAGTGGGTAGTTAACTGGGTGGTAGGTGAGATCTAAGGGCTGGGGTTGATTTAATCAAAAGGCTGAAAAGACATTTCAAAGTCAAACCATACTGTTTTATAGAATAGATGAGGATTTGGAGAATTCATCAGATACAATTAAGCTTTCTGTTACCAGAGGGCGCAGGAAGAGAACGACGAAAAAAAATAAAAAATAATAAGGGCGAAACATTTTTTCTTATTCCTTTCTCTGAAAATTTACACCCTTTTATACCTCTAACCTCGACGGTTCTACCTGGTCTTAATTCGAGTAAAGAACCGTAAAGAAACCCCGGATTTAAATAAAAATCGCACAACTATCTACTAAAGTCTGCAATCACAAAATAATAATAACTGAACATACAAACTAAAACTGATGACGAAATAAAGACTAACGTTTCAGCTTGGGCATGTTTATTTAAAAGCCAACTATGTTCTTTGGAAACATGAACTCACTGCCATCTTCAAAACCAAATGGTTTTATGTTACATATTACAAGATATGGGCCAAAATAATATTTTGAGCTTATGTTTCATTTATTTATTCTCTTGACTTATGTCTATTTAAAAGCCCACATATTTGATAGCCCAACTCTTATTTATTTTATCTCAGCCATCTCAGTATAAAATCCTAAAATAGTCCTTTTGTTTACATCTGTTGAATAGCATCCGACCGTTGTGATGCTTAGTATTTATGTCTCTCTTCGAGAGCCTTCTAATGTATGGTGATTCATTCACCTGTATATACATCTCACATTAATACATTTCATTGCTTTCTCTCTCAATCGTCTCACCGCCTTCATCATTTGTGATACTTAAACCCTAAATCTGCTTTCATTACATCGACCGATCTACTGTCTCCACCTCCTTTCATTACTGACGCAATCGAGACTCGAACTGACACCCCAAATTTGACGTTTCAGGTATGGTTGATTCAAGATCAGGTCCTCCTTATCCAAATCAATGGCTCAAACCCTAAATCTTCTTTCATTACGTCGACCGATCTACTCGGTCTCCACCACCATTCCTTATTGACTCCACCAAAGATCGAACTGACACCCAAATCTTGCGTTTCAGGTATGGTTGATTCAAGATCAGTTTCTCCTTATCTAAATCAACGACACCTTGACTCAGGAGGCCCTTACTCATGTCACAAGTCAATAAACTTCTCAATCTGTTTGGTTATCCTTGGAGAGAAGGTATGATTTCTTGACTCGCTCAAATTTTATGCAACTAAAACTGATCTCCAAACTATTAAGAAGAGATCCGATAATATATATACCAACCTGCAACAGATGGAATATATTCGTAACTAGTTTATGTGTAGCTTGATATGATCAACATCATGTTTGTAACTGCTTCATCAAATGAGACCAGTTACGATTTCTTCGATTGTAGCTAATAACTAAATGCTTAGAGGCATTAATTTAGAAAATTAGAGGCATAAAATGTCTAAAATTCTGTCCTTGTAACATTACTCTTGTTTTATTTATTGGAGTAGAGTGAGGGGAGGCGTTACAATGATAAGAAAAGGTGGGATTTATGAAATCATTAATTGAGGTTTTGATTTGTGAGGTTTAACTAGTAGATTAAATAGAGTAATGTCAGCTAGGAAACCAAGTCAGCCGGGGCAAAAATTGGGAAGTCAAAAGTCAAAGTCAACAATCAAACGTCGTGATATTTCATAAGCAATTATACAGAAAAAACATCAAATTAGTAATGAAGGAAAAAAAGAAAGATTTTCTTTTTTTTTTTGATTGGGGGGAGATTCGAACCCGGGTAAAGGGCAAAATTCTATATTCCTTATGGTATAGTCATCAAAAAAGCAATATAATATAGGTACTAGTAGAAATTCTGAAATTTCAGGGGGGGGGGGGGGAGGGGGGGAAGGGCAACTGCCACCATTTTCCCCTACATGGGTCCGCCTCTGATGGGTATCAGTTTTAGGGGAATAGATGGGGGATAATCAGGGGGTGTTTAATTATGGGTAATTAGCTGGTTAACATTAGAAATAAATAGAAATATCTTTACGATAATAATTTGGAAAAATAAATAAAAAATGGTGTAAATTAGGGGATTGTCAAAAAATTAAGTAAGAAGTTATGAATTAGGACCCGATTGTTTTTTGAGTAACATTAGGACATGGAATTCGAAACTTAATTTCAAGGTTGGAGTTATTAAATCATTAGTCAAGGTTTTTATTTGGGGGTTTAACTAGCAGATTAAATAGAGTAATGAATGTGGGATAGTTATGGGTGTTTAATTATGGGTAATTAGCTGCTTAACATTAGAAATAAATATGAATATCATCACGATAATAATTTGGAAAAATAAATAGAAAATTGTGGAAATTTAGGGGATTGCCAAAAAAATTGAGGAAGAAATTATGAATTAGGACACGAAATTTGGAATTAAATTTTAAGAAACTCTACAAAGGCCCAAATAAATTTCCAAAATTCAACAATCAACTCACGGAAAATGTAAAACAGCCAAATGACCTTATTAATTATAAAGAGTATTTCATCATTCCCTCTTAAACAGAGATTCGTCCTTGAAGCTCAACCCAAAGATAAATAATTGGTCCTCAATTGTGGCAAGAAGTCATATTCAGGAACAACTAAAGGTATAGTTCGAATATTGAAAAAAAAAGACATATAGTTCGAGTATCATTGACTAAATCAACCATGGAAAAGGATTCGAGTTCAAAAATTGTCGAGGGAATATATAAATGCAAACTTCTGAAACACGGTATGACGGACATACGTCAAGAGCAGAATAAAGAAAATAATTAATTGCCAAAGAGCATAATTTACGGGCCAGCGCGGGTGAGTCTACAAAGTTTACAATAGAAAATTTCAGGAGGAGATGGTGAAAAACCCTTCTCTTCTGCAATAATCACACACTTAGTATGCTGCCACACTTGACACCTCCGATCCTTACACTACAAAAAAACAAACCACATCAATTTAAATAATCTTGAACACGTTAACCAACTAGTAGGTCGTGTCTCATCTCGTTTTAAACTAATATTCAGTGCGCAACATCTTGCTTATCTATACGAACAAGGAAGATAAAAAAGGGAAGAAACAACACTAACAAACGTGGTAAAGAAAATTTCATTATGCAACCACCTGACCTTTATCATTTGATCATTTGCCCTCAAACTTCGACACAAGCATCGAATTTTATCTCCATTTGGGGATTCATCAACACTGTTGTTTCCCCAACTGCTGCTAGTTGATGGACCAACTTGCCCTCTAGATACTGAAGCAATTGAGCCAGAATCAAGCATGTTCTAGAGAGAATTTTGAAAATTATATGCCACAAATTCTAACTTACATTTTCGACAACTTTATAATCAATTGGGGAATGACATCAATCTTAATTTCCAGTAAGTTTCGTGAATAAGTCTTTCAACTTCTTCCCTGCAAATTGAAAAATGAATTAATAGATGAAATCTAAACATTTCTATCCGAGAAAGAATGTAAAAGGAACAAAATGATGTATCAATCACCTAATTCCTCCTATCCGATGAATTCTCTATGATTAACAAGGTGATTGATACATCCTTTTGTTTCTTTTACATTCTTTAGAAATGATGAAATTTCATTTATGAGGTCATTTTATATTTTTCATATCTTATTGTGCAGAGTATAAGGAAAAAGTTGAAAGACTTAAGTATGACACCTACATGTAATTTTCCCATTCCCAGGTGATTTTGTAGTTGTCGAGAATGTATGTTTGAATTTGCGGCTTATAGGTTTCACAATTCTCTAAAGGGAACTTGCTGGATTCCATCTCTATTGTTTCAGCATCTAGAGGGTAAGCTGGTCCATCATCTAGCTGCAGTTTAGGAAACAAAAGATTTGATGAATCCCAAAATGAGGATAACATTCGTTTCTTGGGAGGAAGTTCAAAGGTAACTGATCTAATAATAAAGGGCATGTGGCTCTTTACCATGTTTCTTAGTGTTGTTTCTTCTCTTTTCTATCTTCCTCGTTCGTATTGATAAGCAAGATGTTACGTGCTGCATAAGAGTTTAAAAGAGGCGAGCCTACTAGTTGTTTGAAGTGTTCAAAACTATTTACATTGATGTGGTGTGTGAGTATCGGAGGTGCCAAGTGTGGCAGCATATTGAGTGTGTGATTATTTCAGAAGAGAAGAGTGTTTCACCATCTCCTCATGAAGTTTTCTACTGTGAACTTTGTAGACTCACCTGCGTTGATCTGTAAGTTATGATGCTTGGCCATTAATTATTGTATTTATTCTGCTTTTTATATATGTCTGTCGAACCGTGTTACAGTAATTTGCATTTATATCTTCCATCGACAATTTTTGCAATCGAATATTTTCCAATGGTTGATTTAGTCAATGATACTCGAACTATATCTTTTTTTGTTGCATATTCGAACTATACATAAATATGTATACTTGCAAAAATTTAGGACAAGTAGAAATCGTTTAAGTCTTAAGGAGTTATAAAATCATCTCATAAACCCTTGTGATATACACGGAAAACAATAGATTATTCGAGGGCAAGTAAAACGTATCAAGTGTAATAATTTTTGTTCCAAATTTATTTTCGCTTAGACAAAATACTACAAGACATGAGAAATGCCTTTTAGCGAAAACTTAAGTTGTGTTGAATGCTCATGTTTTTGAATCACTTAATCAAATGCATTTTTGGATCACTTAAACAATCCTAGTTATCAAACCCGATTCCAACTAAACGGTGCAAAATGCTACCGTTCACTATCGATGTATATATGCTTCTCTTTCTTTCATAATCAATAGATAAGTCCCGCTTTATATTTATGTGCGTTTTGTTTCTCTCTTCATCGAGAGCCTCTTAGCTCTCTTCATGAAATGAATTTCATGGTACTCGCTGCTTCTGATCTTACTATGGCTAAACCACGAATTCTCTGTTTTTCATTTCAAATATCAATAATATGATGCATTTTCAGTTTCTTCACTCCAACTATGTCCTCTAAAGATATCCTGACCCCATCTTCAAAACCCAAGAGTTTTTTTTTGGTTATATATTGAAAGATAAGGACCAAAACATGCACTTCTTTGGGCTTACGTTTCATTTATTTGATCTTTGGACTTATGTCTATTCAAAAGCCTATCATTTGATAGCCCAACTATTGTTTATTCTATCTTAGCCCATCTCAGTATTAAACCTTGGAATAGCCGATCGTTTGTTTTCATCCATTGGATAGCATCCGAGTGTTGTAAGCTTGTAAGCTTATTATTTTAAGCTTGTAAGCTTAGTATTTATGTCTGTCTTCAAAAGCCTTATGATGTATCATGATTCATTCATCAATATATACCTTTCACATTTATACATTAATTTCTTTTTCTTTCTAACAGACTCATCGCCTTCATCATCTGTGATATTCAAGCGGTGCAAAATGCTAGTTGTTATAAATTAGAATCAAAATTGTATTAACATACACTTTATATGAATAATTTAATCTATTTAATCACAATAAAATTATAGATGTATCAAACTTATGACGTTATTTAAAGTAAACATAGTAAAATTTATACATGTAATTATAGATATATCAAACTTAGCATGTGTATATTGTTGAATTTATTAGGTGTACTAACCTAATAGGATCGGATCAGCTTTCGATCACAAAATATGTTATCCATATCCGATCCATTTAAAAACGGATCAGATCATATCTGCTCAATTAGAGTAGAATCATGTCCGATATGGGATTGTATCCAATTGCCATACCTAACCAAAGCTAAGAAATATTTACTTAGTCTATGCAGTAATCATCTCAATGCATGTATGTCCAGATTCTCAACTTGATACATTAGGAGTTAGAATGTGAGAAGTTGAAGATGTTGTTGCTCGTGTCCAACGCTGTGTGGGTGGGGGAGCTTTAGCCGACAACGAATTGGAGGTAGTATACGCATGGAATATTGTGAGTTTAGAATGTCCAGTAAGTAATTTACTATTGTCAATTTAGAATTTACTTTCTATGTGTCTTGTTCCGTGTCTACGCATATTTTGGACTGATTTCTCTATGTTGTGCTTCAATTGAGTGCCTCGAGGATGAAGGTTGCTGCAAGATTCAAACCGTGCCCTCACTTGGGGTGTTTCAACCTCCATGTCTTTCTAGAAATGACCAAGGAAACTCAGAAGGTAAGAGAGATGCTCACTCGTCTTTCCTTTTGATTCTATAACTGTTGTATGTGTCGTGTAGTAACTTAATTTTGTTGCAGTGACAATGCCCTTAATGTATAGAGAATTATTCTATGGATAATATTGTCATTGACCCGTATTTAAACCGCATAGCGGATAAGATACGGGTCACCACCACATCGTGCACGTTGTTCATTTGATAACTTGGTGTTTAAACGACTTAACTACATTGTGTTGGTGATTACCGACTCAATTACGGGGATATCCTTTTCACAACAGCTCATCTGTGACATCAAAAGTCAACACAATGTAGCTAAGTCGTGCAAACACCAAGGTTATGAGATGAATGACAAACACAATCTGGTGTTGATCCATACCCTAGTCGCTATGCGTTCTAAATATGGATCGATGAAAATTTTATCCAGAGAATAATTCTCCAGATATTGAGGACATTGACACTGCAACAAAATTCAGTTAAGACACGACATGTACAACAATATAGAAACACAAGAAAAGACGAGTGAACATCTCTCTTACCTTCTGAGTTTCCTTGTTCATTTTCATAAAGACATGGAGGTCGAAACACCTCAAGTGATGGAACAATTTGAATCTTGAAGCAACATTCATACTCGAGGAACTCAACTGAAGTACAACATAGAGAAATCAGTCCAAAATATGCGTAGAAACGGAACAAGACGCATAGAAAGTAAATTTCGAAACCGAGAATAGTGAATTAATTACTGGACATCTTAAGCTCACAGTAGTCTATCCGTTGACTACCTCCAATTTAGTGTCTGCAGAAGCTCCACCCACACATCGTCAGACAAGAGCAACAATATCTTCAAAATTCTCACCTTCTAACTCCTTGGGTATCAAGTCGAGAATTTGGACATTGAGACGATCACCATATAAAACTAAGTCAAAAAATTATATCATTTTTCTATCTGAATTGCCGAGTCAAAGTAACCCAGTTACGGGTTAAAAAATCAAAGTAGGACGATCCAGAAGAAACAAACCAAGTTCTCATTTTGGGCCCCAAATTAAATTAATTATTTCCCTATTTTCAATCATTATGTGTTCGCCCAACATTTAGAGTTACGGTTCTTTTGCGTATCCAAGCGTTATATTCTCTAATCCTCTCTCATTTCATCTTCATTCACTCTTCACACAGCCATGCTAGAACAGTCTCTTTACTGTGTGATTAGTGTGCACACTCAGCTGGAGGGCTTGAAAAGACCATCGTCTCTTTCCGTTTCGGATATTTGATCCAGAGATTGTGTTATGATCCGGGCAGAGCTTAGAGAACGATGATAATAGACGAAACAATAACACAAGAACACACCAATATAACGTGGTTCACTAGTTATTAGCTAGCTACCTCCACGACCTAAGAACCCAATTTTATTGAGAGAAACGTACCCGGTTACAACCACTCGACGCACACACTAAAGAACTCTCGCCTAGAAAACTACGTTGCTCAAAACAAAGAGCAGTATTCACCCCTATGTTGTGTCTTTAGAGAACCAAAAGCAGGCCTAATATACACATGCATGGGAGGTGGGAATTGCAATCTCACCACCGCCACAACATGTTTCCAAATTAAGCTTTTGACTTTTCTTTTTTTTCTTTTGATTTCAATTCAAGATACCTAACAAATCTCCACCTTATCTTGAATCATCTCAGCAACCCGAACCTGAACCGATGCTTCTCTTCAATAAACCCAAATTCACAAGTTGGTCTATCTTCGCCGAGATCCTACAACGTGTGTCCCCAGCGGTGCTCCAACTTCCATCTAGATCTTGCAATCGAACCCTATCGATGCTCCAACTACGGCCGAGTTATTGCAATCGAATCCCCTGCATGTTGTTCCAACTCCCACCGAGTTCCTAAAAAAAGTTTGTTTATTGTTCTGACTCCCACCGAGTCCCTACAACCAAAACCCCCCAACACGTTGCTCCAATCCCCACCGAATTCATGCAACCTTTTGCGAAATTGCTCCAATTCCCACCGAATTACTGCAATATCGCCCCCTTCCACGCCTCCTCCTGAAGTAATGTATCATTTTTGTTGTAAGGTAAACACTTAGTGTTAAACTTAAATACTTATTGTTATTATGTTGCAGTTTGTAGTGGCGGACTGGTGTTATGCTGAATCATTATTGTCTTTTCTATATCAACAAATTGCCCAATGATTTTTTTTTGAGTGGTAAGATGTATTAACTCGAAGCTAAACGGCTCTAAATCAGCGGCCATTACATCTATAGCCCAAACGGGCTTTTGTAAAGACTGTAAAGGGGAGACTGAATAGCTCTTTTGAATTGCCCAATGAATTTAAAAAAATAAGGCGTCCCCCTAATTTCTAAAGAAATTGTACAACGAAGTTTAATAAACATGACTATCCATTGGCCAGAGTAAATTGTCAAAATTATCACACAGTTTGCGCTCGCATTTTGCCTTGCAAATCAATAGGTGAATCATTGTTCATTCCGAACACTTCCTAATTGCCATAAATCATTGTTCAATATTTTCGTCTTCTTCACCAAAATCTTATTTCAAAAAGTTTTACAAATCCAAAAATACTCAAATATGAGTAAATCCAATGAAATTCTTATATGGATAGTTCAAATATGAGTAAATCCAATCAATCACAAATACTGGCGCTTTGTATAAGTAACCTTCCCAATGACTGAGACAAAACCTTTCCTGGATACTCTAGGGCATCCCTTGTGCCGGAGGAGGAGATGCTGTCACACCTGTGCCTATTCCATCATGGTGGGACCCAATTCTGTCCTCGTCTTCCATGTCACTGTCAATGACGATAATCTGGCTATCAGGTCCAAGTTGTTTTTCGCTACTGTGAGGAGTACCATCAGGGTAGTGCCACAAAGCAAGATCACCACCTTCTACTTTTACCCGCCAAGAACCATCGTGCTTAATCTCAATGTCGGTGATATCCTCTTCACAACAGCTCATCTGTGGCACACAAAAAAAAAAGTCAACACAATGTAGTAAACTCCAAGGTTATCAAATGTACAACATGCACGATCTAGTCATGATCCATACCTTAGCCGCTATGCGATTGAAATATGGATCAATAACGATTTTATCCAGAGAATAATTCTCCAGACATTGAGGGCATTGCCACTGCAACAAAAATTAAGTTATCACACGATGCGTTCAACAGTATAGAATCACAAGAAAAGTACGAGTTGGCATCTCTCTTACCTTCCGAGTTTTCTTGTTCATTTCGAGAAACACATGGAGGTCGAAACACCCCAAGTGATGGCACGATTTGAATCTTGCAGCCACCTTCATCCTCGAGGAACTCAACTGAAGCACATCATAGGGAAATCTGTCCAAAATATGCGTAGAAACGAAAACAGAAGCATACAAAAGTAAATTTCTGAACTGAGAATAGAAAATTACTTACTGGACATCTTAAGCTCACTGTAGTCCACCCATCGACCACCTCCAATTCGCTGTCTGCTGAAGCTCCCCCACCCACACATCGTCGGACACGAGCGACAGCATCTTCAAGCTTCTCACCCTCTGACTCCTTGGGTATCAAGTCGAGAATCTGGATATATATTGAGATGATTACCGCATTAACTAAGTATAATATCTAGTTTTGGTTAGGGATGTCTATTGGATTCGATCCGATATCCGATATGATTCGAACCTAATTGAGGACATTCATCTTATCCGTTTACAAATGGATCGGATATGGTTCATAGGTTGGTGATCAGTGATTAGGTTATTATGCCTAATAAATTCAACAATACACACACACACACACACATATTTACTAATATAATTACATGTATAAATTTTACTATGTTTACTTTACGAAACGTCATCAATTTGATATATCTATACTTCTGTTGCAATTAAATTGATAAAGTCTAAAATCATTGATGTAAAGTGTATGTTTACACAATTTGATTCTAATTCATAACAACTTTTGGTCAGATAATCTACAAATACTATTAGCCATGATCCGATAGATAATTAGATTCGAATTGGGCAAAATCCAATCCGATCCGAAACCTAGTGGATAGGATTTGGATCAAGGCTGATCTTACCAAACCCGATCCATAGTTTTTGGTGCTAATTCTATTAACTAGAAATATGGTAAACAGAAAAGAAGTCTGCATTCAAATGAAACGAGACTACTAGCTTATACCTGGTGAATAGAACGTCGTTTAACAATCCTGATCCCAAAACAGAAAACACGGGCATCATATGCTAAAACATAAATGGTATTGATTCCTTCTCTGACATAATGGGTGATCTGAGAAACCAAACAACGACGAAGTTAAAAACTAACCAGACCCGCAAGCAAGGGACTTGAAGAGAACGATATACTAATTAGGAAAATAAACTTACAATACAGCCATCATGGCGACCACTGGGACCTAGCGGTTTTGAGACACATCCCTCGTTGACTGCTCTTACTGGAACTCCTACAAAGGCATGTCCACATCATATCATATCATATCATATCATATCATATCATATCATATCATATCATATCATATCATATCATATCATATCATATCATATCATAGAATTTTTACGACATGAAGGCTCTGTTTTGTTCGCTATTTTGTGTGAAAAAGCTTTCCCTGCAATTATTTTCTCGTGTTTGGTTGAATCTTGCCAAAACAGTGGGCCGTGGAGGAAATGGCAGTGATGGGTGGCGGTGAAGGTTGGTGGCGGTGATGGGCCGTGGTGGAGGTAGGTGGTAGTGGTGGTGGAGGTGTTAGTATGAGTTCTTGTGCTCCTTCACTCTCAGGAAAATGGCCTACGGATTTGAAATTTATAAATCATTTTACATCATTTGAGGGAAAACATTTTACAGGAAAGCATTTTACTTCCAACCAAACAGCACCAAAACACCAAAACAAGGGAAAACGTTTTACAAGAAAATGTTTTACCACGAACCAAACGGAGGTATAAAAGAGTTAGAAAGTGGCAGAGCAGCTCAGAGAAGAGCATACCGTTAACCTCCAGCTCTACATTTTTTGGCCACTGCATCCGAAAGGAGACTTTGTCATCTAGCAGCATACACCAGGCCTATATCATATATATTTACGCATGAATAGTTAGTTTATAGATGGACCGATCAACGAATTATTGAAAACATATCTGTTCAGCAAAGAGATTAATTAGTACGCATCAATCTACCTGAATATCGTGATCCTGTTGCAACAGCAAGTCTCTGTCGGCCGTTCTCAGATTGAATGGCCTCAACACACCTTGCACTGGGTCGGAACTGTTTGTTCTATAAGGAGAAAAAAAGGATTAACAGCGAAAAATCAACTAAAGGAAAGATTTGGAAGAGAAGATGATAATTCAAATTTAGAAATTAAATGTAATTAGATTTGTGTGCATTTAGAAAATTCACTTACGCGGCAGGAACCGGTAATTTTGAAGATGATAACCTAAGAGGATGTATAGGATGTGCAATACTCATCCAAAATCTGCATATCACAAAACAATTAAGCAAAATTAGATACAAAATAAGTATATTGAACAACTACCATATATAAATGCTCAAACACGGGGATACACGAATATCTGGTTTGCTAGATTCACGAACATGAGTGGAAGGACCGCAATGTGTTAGTTTCGCTATACATGCATATACAGAAAACATAGTTAAAAAGACATACGACAAAAGCTAAATACCGAAAATAACTTACGGGTCAGCACGGCTGAGTCTACAGAGCTGGCAGTAGAAAACTTCAGGTGGAGATGGGTAAACACCTTCCCTCTCTGGAACGATGACACAATCCGTATGCTGCAAATTTTGGCAGCTTTGATCATGACACTATATATAAAGAGAAACACACACAATGAGTAGTTTGTACTTTCAACACATAAAAACAACTTAGTAGATACAAGACGGAAAAAATTCCATGTGCATAACTTCTTGCTGATCCACACAAGGACGATGAAGAGAGAAGATCACGACACTAACAAACATGGTAAATAAAGTTTTCACTATTTAGACAGACCGTTATCATTCGATCAGTTGCGGTCCAACTTCTACACAAGCAGTCGATCTTATTCACATGGGATGATTCAACAATTCCGTTGTTTCCCCTGTTGCGGCTAGTCGATGCAACTGAGTCCTTCATGTTTCTGACATACAGTGTGTTGTTTAAGTTAACAAGCTTAACAAATCATATTTGGGAGGAACGTACAGAACACAGCCTATGGGTCGACTTGAGTCAACCCATGGCTGTGTTATTATTTATGACGCCTAAAAAGAACATCCATCTTACCTGTAGGCTTCGTGAATTAGTCTTTCTGCTTCTTTTTTATACCATTCAGTTGCTGCACAAAAGAGTCAAGAAACTTGGTATACATATGTTTGATTTGGGAGCTACCAGTAAAAAATTACTAGGCTAAACTATGTCCTTTAAATATTGCCCAGAAAATCTGTTCAATACATATATATATATATATATATATATATATATATATATATATATATATATATGTATAAAATTCCCCCAAAAAATGAATATAATAGATGAAATGGAAACATGTTTATCTGAAACAGAATGTGGATGAAATAAATCACCTTGGTCATGAGAGATTTTTCTGGCTATCCGGTCAACAAGAATCTGCATGATTAATCATGAAATTAAGCTTTGCTGTTGTGACAAGCAAAATTGAAAAAAATTGGTCCAATCAAATTCAACCAAAACTCTAATTGCTGCAGAGCGTAAGCCTAATAAATTAAAATGCACCTCGATTATGATATGTGTTACAACCTAAATTAAAGGAACATTTAACAAGCAAGGTCAAAAGAAATTTGAGCAAATATCAAATATTATTAAATGAAACAGTAAAACCTCTAACGACGAACCACCCAAATAAGAAGACATTGACGGCTTTCGAACAGTAAAATTTCAATGTCTTATATGTGTATAGGCCTTGATTAAAACAGGAGCCTCCTCAACTATGACCAAAACGCATGGTTGGCTTCTTTGAGAAATACATAGTGCATGTTTGGTAAGTCCGATTTTAATCCATTTTGATTAAAATCGGCCCATTTAATTTAATTTCGTTTGCTTCACCATTTTGCAATACCGATTAAAATCTGTTTTGGGCCAATAATCTGCAGATTATTTAATCTCCAATTTTGCAGATTCTCTCACATTCTGTAGATTTTAATCTCATCCCAAACATCTTTACAATTTTCAACTACTTTAAATTTTCAGCCAGCTTATTTTCTCCAAAACATTTCAGCTGATTATTTAGATTTTAAGTTGGTACCAAACAGGCTCATAATCAGCTAACCGTAGAATGATTATTATTTTAACTACCCTGTTTTCCCAGATAAAAAGCAATACATGAACGAACTTTGAAATATGAAGACCGCGCATGTTATGTAAGTGAAAAGCACAGTAAATACATTTCTAAGCATGAGAAAGTTGCATTAAAATGGAATGAATGATATATAAAATGTTATAAATACTTTATACAGATAACAATCATGACAGTTTTATCAGAATAAGCGAAGTAAAAGCCAATAAAGTGATAGCAATGGCAGATGACAAACCTCCTTCCTGCCGGACTTGGGGAGTTCCATTTTAGTCAATACTTCCTTCAATTCCTTAACTCTCAAAGTAGACAATTTTGCCTACAATATTAGAGAATGTGTATCAGCAAACAAGCTTCGTAAAGATTGTTACATAGAGAAACAAAGGACAATGGACAACCAAATTCTTTATTTCAAAATACTCTTTATCCTATGTATGAACAACTTCGAAAAGATTGTTACATAGAGATGCATCGCGTGCATTGATCCCAGTTGCTAGTATATTAAATCAGGAACTAACTTGCTAATAAGACGCAATGGGGACAAGGAAAGTATTGAAATTACTGAATCACCGATCAATTAAATCCAGGGTTTCACCGAGTGCCAAATGAGGAAATAGAAGGAAGAAGAGAGAGAGAAAGGAAGTTTTCATTTCTGCAAAATCACCAAATGAACTCTTTGGAAAACATTTTCTCTTAAAGGAGAAAGAAAACAAGAACTAACGGAATGTTAGAAACTAGCCAATCCAGGCTTGCCACGTAGCCCATCACGGTAACGGTAACTAACTAAAAAATAAATACTAGAACGACCTTGTTCTATTTAATGAAAGAAGAGAAAAATGCATAAAACACCCCCATAACCATGAACGACTGAGATTTTAAAATCCATGATGATCAAACGGTAGCTGCTGCATACCAGCTCATGTCATGAGTTTGGACCCAGTTTCATTTTTAGTCCATATCTAAGAAATCCATTAGCTTCAATAAAAAGTGACGAAATGCGATGAACCGTGACATATATGACTATGAGATCCAGATAGGATGACAGATTCGAAATAGGTACGTAACGGTATTAACCGTCCCCGCCTATACTCGTTTTTATTTCCCTCCCTATCACTACAAGAAATAAAGGCTATACCAGCGGTCGGAACCGCTGGTATATCCTCCAAAAACCGTGGGTAAATGTTTCTCCAGCGGTTGTAAAAATCGCTGGCACAGAAATGACAACCGCTGGCATGTAGGCGTCGCTAGAAGTCTTACCCGCGGTTTTCTCGACCGCTGTAGCAGGCTGTCTCTGCACCAGCGGATTTGAAAACCGTGGGCGTTGAGAAGTCAACCGCGGGCACTAATCAAGGTTTTACTGGCATCTGGAACTGTTGGTATAGGCTCCAAACCGCGGGTAAAACTGTCTCCAGCGGTTGTTGATATTGCTGGTAGCTATTATGGCAATCATTAGTATGTGGGGGTGGCTAGAAGTCTCACCGGCAGTTTCCTTGGCCGCTGTAAGAGACTACTTTTATCAACATATTTTAAACTTGAGGCATTGTGATGCTAGCCATCGGCACTAATAATATCGAGCGGTTAATACAAGCAGTTAATATAACAGTTGGTGTCTAATTTAAACTATCGGGAGAACATTGTTCCGCAACTTGAAAATAATTAACAATGAAGCAAAAGAGATGATTATCGTAACAAAAATATTTTTAACGCAAATACCGTAGCAAATCCAAATATTCATGACCAAACAATAATATATAAAACCTTTCATATCTAAGTAAAATATTACACTGTCAATAATTAGAATTCACAAAATAGAAAAGAGTCTTACATCAACAGAAATCTAGTTCCAGGTACTACAACACCAATCTAGTTACGGGTACTTCTTTCTGCTTTGCGCTCAGATGTTGTAAGAAAAATGTTCCTATGAGCTTGAGAAGAACATTTGTCACGTACCAATCATTAACTCTAGTCAGAGTCTTAGAGCAATACACTGTCACAATTCCAAACTCAGAAAGATTTTTCTCTTCCAGGACCTTATTGAAGTTCAAAGTTCCTCATCAAAGCATGATCATAAAAGGTAAATTGAAGAGCTCAAAGTTCAATAGATCAGAATTTTTCCGCTCTAGCAGTAGACAAGAAGAAATTGTGGAGCTCCAGGAAGCTTGGATTGATTAACCTCAAACATACAACACCAATCTAGTTAGGGGTACTTCTTTCTTCTTTGTGCTCAGATGTTGTATGAAAACTATTCCTATGAGCTTGAGAAGAACATTTGTTGCGTACAAATCGTTAACTCTAGTCGGAGGCTGGGAGCAATACACTGTCACAATTCCAAACTCAGCAAGATTCTTTCTCTTCCATGGACCTTATTGAAGTTGAAAGTTCTTCATCAAGCATGATCATAAAAAGTAAACTGAAGAGCTCAAAGTTCAATAAAGCAAACCAATAGATCAGATTTTTCCGCTCTGGCAGTAGACAAGAAGAAATTGTGGAGCTCCAGGAAGCTTGGATTGATTAACCTCAAACATGTTATCAACTCTCACAAGTGGAGGGGCCCTTCGCATTTGTGAACCGTCTTCAAAAACATCAAACGGCGCATCAATTAGTTACAAGAACCAGGAAAAGATACTTCAGTACTTTTGAGTAATTAAACAAGAATAAAAAACATAAAAGATAAACACAAATACCTACAATCTCTTTCATCTCTCCACATTGATCAGATTACAGATAAGGCCACAGATGTCACAGCGAGCTGAAAAATTGACTACAACCCAGCGATCTATCTTTGTTGAATCCACACCTTTATACAGAAACAGAGCAATCAGACACAAAACCACCAAATAAGAGACGTGCTAACAAATTACAAGGGAAGAAGGAAAACAAGATACTTGGAGCACCTTGTTGTTGAAGTTCTGCCTGCCATTGCGGGGGAAGAAATCTTCCCCATTTCCTACTTTCAACTATAATAAATAATAATACACGAGTTAATCAAGAATGCAAGTCAAAACTCGTAATTAAACAGATAAAAGCAAAATAGCCAGATATATAAAACAATAAACCTATCATCTGAAACAAAATTATACATACCTTAGGAGCTGAGAGCATCCCTTCAACTTGGGTGAAAGCGGAACTGATAGAAACACCATAGGCCTTCAGCATATGCTCAGCATCACAGTTATTGAGTTTGAGTGCCTGTATAAGCAATGAAACACTCAGCATTTTACTGGCCACACGATGAATCTAGTTCCAGGCACAAAAATACTCACATCATTTAGTACTCACATTCTTTCTTGTGGATTTTGCCTACACTCCTCAACTAATGATGATCTTTGGAAGGTAGATAGTGATTTGGGGTAACTTTGCAACGACACCAATTCACACAGTGTAAGGCATGGCCACAATTGGCTTTAGTCATCTTAACTGATATTTTACACAAGGAGAGGAAGAAAGATATGAATCCACCTCAATAGGAAAGTACGGAGGCCTCTTAGGCTTCCCCACATTGATCCATGGCAAATCAGCAGAACAACTCAACTCATCTTCCGATAATTTGTAAGATAATCGAGCACTGTGACTTCTATTGTTTCTGCTTCACCATCACCATTCCCTTTCTGCTTCAATGAAAATCTACGTGGTGCATGTAAAAAGCAATCACACCACAAACTAAACTAAATCAGCAATCTTATTTGTTTCAAAATAAGACACTTGAAATATGAATGGATATAAGCAAACATACATCTGGTCTTTGCAAGGAAAATCACTCAACCCTGTAATTTTGTACTCAGTGTTGGCCAGTTTCATCTTTATCCTCAAACTCATCAGAGTTCGCTTAGCCCACCCAATAAAAACCATTAAAGATATAGCAACAAAGAGAAGGAAAACCAGAAAAATAACAGATTCAAACATACAATTATATTATAGGTTATCATCACCCAGTCAATTGAGAAGGGATCTCTTAAATTCTGACTAGCAATTAGAAGTCAACAACCGGTCCAGGGCGAATTATCATGGTAGTTGAATCATCTGCAGAGAAATTCATCACATACATGAGCAAAATATAAATCCATAAGAAAATCAGGGGACTACGAGCCATTTGTACAGATGGATTACCAATATTCAGCATTAGACCGCCCTGGGTAGTTCTGAAACGTGAGTGGAATCCTCTGCAGCCGAGGACACCACCCCCACATCACATAATTTTCTTGTCTCATTGTGAAAGAATTGTGAAAGAATGACTGGCGAACAAGGAGGCATACCCTGCACATCAAAACTTTTAGAAAGAGACCTTAGGTTAGACAAAAACCATTTGCTAATTTTTGCTTACTATTTAGCAACATGCTGCCTCAGAGTGATGTCAAAAATCCTGACAGCTTCCTGAGAGTTCTCTGACTCCTGACCATGCAAGGAATTAGCAATGGACTGCACTGGTATCTTTGCAGCATAGCTATTTTGATCAACCTTGAAGGTCTTCGATTGGAATGGCCGGGGCTGGCTTTTCCTATCATTTCCCTCTGGACATCTTGGTCTTCAATTACCATTGCTCCTTGTTAAAAATTAATACTGTAGGTTGGTGTGACAGCGTATTGCAATTACTCTAGATATGAAAGCATTAAAAACCTCTCTCTTATTGGAGGATATGTCCTCAAGAACAACAGAAAATTCAAGTCTATTCCAAGGAATTGAGCCGACACTGAACCGAATTTTTTCACCATCGTATGGAAAGATTTCCTGCCAACTTAGGGGCATATGTTTCATGAAGTATGTCAATCACTTGCCTTCCAATGCCCTTCCTGTCAACTGGCCGACCATCTTCATATGACAGTGAAACCTGTGAGTTTTGTACAGAAAATTATGAAAATGAGAAATAAGATAGATACAAAACTTCTTTTTTGGGTTAGAATACAAAACTTTTGCGATCTCAAATGATCAAGGAGCATACGCAATAATTGTATAAATCGCCATTGGACTTAGTAACATTCACTTTGAAGTAATTCGTTAAGATGAGAATCTTCTGCCCCTTTGATCCTAGTCTGCGTCTAGCAATTGGAAGCCCTACGACCTTTTTCTTCTGTGGTTCAGGGACTACATCAAAGCTTCACTTGCCCCATTCCAATGGGATATTCCATTACAATCCTTCTCATGGGAACCAATAGCCATAAACTATGCTGAAAATACTCGAGTTAGACATATTAGCGGTCAGATTTTATCTAAAGTAGAAATGAAATAAAGTATGCTAATTGCCATCATGCTGCACTACAAGATTTCATGGTTAATTTTAACCCACGCAATGCCGATATTTCACGCAGCATAAACATTAAAGAACTAGCTATAGCACCAATGAGCGAGGAGAAAATGATAAAATGAACCAAACTAGACAAATCGAGCTAGTAATGGACTAAGTACTCAAATTTGTTTGGTATAAGTTATCCTATATAGTCTCTAAATATAATAAATGATAAATTATTTATTTATATATATTTATATATATATATATTTACATATATATATATGTTGACTATTGAGAAATAACCCCAGCCTTGTGTAGCTCGAACGCATAACACACTCAACATTGGTATTGAGATACATAAGAGAGCTATGCAAGCAAATGGGCAGTTGAGCTAGCGGATGTCACAATTGAGATTATTGACTTCATGAAACTCATGTATAAACACTCCTGAACAAGAACTTGCAACTCAATTGGTGTAATTTACATAATAAAGAATTAGGGTCAGAAAATACATGCCAAAACCACGCAGTCATACAAAGCAGAACACTTACAGATTCTCAGTGAAAATCAAATGGTCAGAAATCAAAATCAACTCTGAAATCGAGTCCAAATCAATTTGTACCTTGGTCGACGTGACGGTGGTTTTGAGCGAACCCGAAACCCTCTCCTGCATCGATTTCTTGGAGAGCATCTCCAAAGTGACGATATGAGGTACAATTGAAACCCTATGCCCATTATGAGAACCCACTATAGGGAGAAATTTCTGGCGGGGATTTTCCCGCTCGTGGGTGCCCTGGTTCTACGCTAACGAGGTAGAAGATGATAGGAGAGAGTTGTTACCACACGAGGCACCATTATGAGCGAAGCAGTTGAAGCTGGGAGAGATTAAGGGTTTCACAAAATTCAGGGCGGGGGATTTTGGCGCTCCGGGAAGATTTGCTGTGCAATTTTCTAATTAGGGGAGTGAAGTTAGAGAGTAATCGTGGGTTTGACCGTTTGAGAGTGAAATTAATCAATTAGTTTTATAGTTTGTGTTATAGTTTTTTATTCAATTAGTTAAATAATTAGTGAACTCAAAAAATCTAATTAATTTAAGAAAACAAAAAATCTGGTTGAATTTAAATTATAGTATCTCTATCCTTTTTTAAAAAAAAAAGAATAAATTATAGAATCTCTCAAAAAATAATAAGTTAAATTATGGGTAAAAGACAAAAACCACCTCTTGAATATGGGCTATATACAAAAACACACCTAGTGTTCGGGGATATACAAAAACACCCTCGGAAGGGACGACAGTTAGACAAAGACCACCCCTCTGTTAATGTCAGTCAGTTGGGGGGTGCAATATGACTTTTGTATGACTATTTTGCACCTCTTTGTGTTTTGTGTTTGTTTTGTTGATGTTCGTGGTGTTCTTGGTCAGCACCACCATCACCACCACCACCACCACATCCCCACCACCGCCACCACTGATTCCCCATCTCCACCAACGCCAAGAAAAGTTAAAGCTGATTTTTTTTAAATCCTCACAGCCACGAAAAATTACCAAATCAAGAACACATAAACAAAAAAAAAAAGTTCCAACTTTTAAGGTCACCACCACATCCCCGACGCGACCACCACCACAACCATCACCACCACGACCAACAACTACAACAACAACAACAACAACAACAACAACAACAACAACAACAACAACAACACCCAGAACCTAATCTGACAACACCTTCATCAACCAAAACTCAATCGATTTTGACTTCTAACTTCTCATATTCAACCACTCATCGGAACCCAGACTATGAAAACTCAGCCTCCGTAGTCTTCACCTTCTGTAACCACCAAAGAAGCACCAAAACCCAACAAATTCTCGTCCATGGAAGGGGTGGTATGCAAAGAACACATCGATTTGGTCAGGAGGTTATGAATCCCAGATATCTGGTGATGGTTTAGGGATTATTCGTCGTCGACAAAGTCGTCGTCGACTGAGCAATCACCTCATTCAATTGATTCCGAGCAATTCCAATTCCTTCAGCTCCTCGTCTCCATCTCCAAAAAGCATCAGAGCCACGACGGCTGCGCTACCAATCAAGCGGCGGATCTCGTCAATCGGGTCGTCCACCACTACGAGGAGTGCTACCGGGCAAAGACCTATTTGGCTAATTGGAATTGGGCTACGCGGGTCTAGGCGGGTCGGAGCTGAGGAGAATCCCCAAAGATTGCGGCGTGGTGACCCGAACCGAACCCAACCCTTCTTTCACCAGAGAGGAGTGAAGAGATATCATCGCTGGGAAGAGGTTTGATACCATTTCGGGCGTACCCCAGTGAAGAACCTCGTTACCCATTAAGATGTAGTTGAATTTGGTTTGTGGGTGGAAGGGTTTGCTGTTGTTTACAACCCACCTGCGGGCGAACGAGTGCAGGGATGTCGCCGTCGGGAACGGACGGAGAGGATGATTCCGATGTCGTCAAAGGGGGAGAGAGAGGCGGCTAGGGTTAGGAGAGTGAGAGAGAGACGGATGAAGTGGGAGAAGAGAAAGAGAGAGAAAGAAGAGATTGTAGAATGGAGGGATAAGGAGAAGAAAAGACTTATATAGTAGGGTAATCTTTTTCCATTTGAGGGTAAAATGGTCTTTTAATAATTTCCGTCCATTCCCGTTAGCTGCCATCCATTGACAGGGGTGGTTTTTGTATATCCCCGAACACGATGGGGGTGTTTTTGTATATACCCCATACTCAAGGGGTGGTTTTTTCTTTTACCCTTAAATTATAGGTAATGAACTACAAATTAGATTTTCTTACAATATCAAGCACAATTGAGAGTTTTGTGACAAAGCACAATTGAGAGTTGTAAATAGTGCATCCTAGGCATAGTGAATACCATCCGCGTGTCTGTGACGCCCCGGAACCCAGGGGTCAATTTAGGATAAAATAGTGACAATTAAAATCCGGCACGACGATCTAACGACTACCACCTGCGGATCACCACCGCGGGTACCGAAACAAAGACTCGTGTGCCAAACAGGTACCTTCCGAGCCACCAGCTCAGGTACCAAACATCATATTTCAATAAACACTTATTCATTTACTTTATAAAAGTTGATAGATCGGTACGTGACTCTCAATTTGAAAATCAATACTTTATATCATGACCAATATTCTGATACAAATAATGAATACAGACATATTGCCAAACATCACCAAATAGCTATAAATCTAGCTTCTCTACCGTCATGAAATCATCCAGTCTGAATCCTGCAAAACAAAAGGGTGAGCCAAAAGCCCAGTAGGGATCGCATAGCCGCAAAGTATCCAATTACAATGCAGCAGATATAAACATGATACCGTAATTCAAATAGCTCCAAAATAACGACCCACATAGACAATCATATACCACCAAAATTATGTATCAACAACTCCAAAATAACATTCAAACCAACACAATATCACGCATAATCTTAACTTCAAATATACGTGAAAAGCGATTATTCCCCTACCTCAATATTAGCATCCGCACAATAGCTTTGAAATGATGAAAGTAGCTCCAAAATATACTATCTCAGAATATCCCGGGTAACTCTCTCTCCCTCTCTCTTACTTATCAGTACTTGAATCGAATCTAGGATGAGAAATAACTATAGCACTAGGCGCTATTTATAGAAGTGATCGACCAATCAGGTTGCGATGAGTCATCACGACACGTGGCACTCATGCAGCGCAAGAGTCGCCACACGCTGACACGTGTCCCCTACGTGTCAAGCATGCAAAGCAAGTCATCAAATTGCGACACGCGGCCTCCTAGGTGTCACGCATGCAGAGCAGTGCACCAGACTACGACACGTGTCCACCTGCGTGTCAGTCATGTAAAGACATGCCTAGTAGCATGACACGTGTCCCCCTACGTGTCTTTCCTGCAATTAACGTGTATACAAGCTAACACACTCTATAATACCTGTTATTATGTACTAATTATGATTAATTAAGCTAATCAACACTTAAATAAATGATTAGCACTAATCATTCTCTAAATATTTTTATCCTTAATTTAGCGATTAGAGAAGATATTAGGACTTCTGGTGTCTTTCTGGACCAGCTTAACTATTATAGTTTTGATGCTTAAACATAAAATTCACTGAAGTAATATAAGCTTCAAAAAATGCGGTTACTACAGTGTCCATCATCGGTGAGTTCTTGCAATACTTCAATATAATTGAATATTTATCTTCATATGCGCACTTACTTATATGGGGGCTGTGAGACAGGGTCACCCTCGCGCTTCAGTCTTACGGGAGTCAAATGGTCTAAGTGGCTTGGAGGCTAGAGTAAGGTTCGTCGCACGTGAGCGAGCGGTTACACTCACGTGCGACCCTTGTCAGTTATCTGAGAGTCTTCCTAATCACACGCCTATATATACGGTCGACCGTACACGTGCGAGGCAGTTATATAACTGTCACATACGGTTATAGAAGTGTTGTCTTCTATTCTCGGTTCGGTTCTTTTGCAATCAGAATATACTGTCTCTCTCTCAGATCACTAACAAGGCTAACTCTTACCTCTTAATCTCTGTTTCCTTTGAATACAATAGTACAATTTGGGCAAAGTAATATTTCGTTTGAGTTTATTAGCACACATCTGCAATCCAATTAAGGACTCGGTCAGCCCAATTGAAGGGTGAGCTACAATCGAGTAAAATTGTTCCCGTAACTACTATAGTAACGGATGACCGCCCCTAGAATAACGATGTCACAGTTGAGGAACGCGAATAGTCTGAAATTTGACAGACATAAGAGGTGAGAGTGTCATTTCCCAAGCTAGAAGGGGTAAAAAAGTATTTGCGTCAAACTTGAGGGGTTGAAAATGTCATTTACCCTATTATAACCATTAGTATTTTGATTTTCTAATACGTCTCTCTGCTCCCCGACGACGAAGACGACGACCAAGCAGACGATCGAGAATCCCCGACCGCCCTCGCCCTCGCCCTCGCCCTCGCCATCTGGACTTCAGGCCGTCTGAAACCTCTGCGGCTTCTCCCTGCCTCCACCACTCTCCATTGCTTCCTTTTCTGCGGCTTCAGGTACGAGTTTGCTGCTTCTGCTCCGCTCAGTTATTTTCCTGATCTCCTTTCTTCTATTTGCTCCATCCATTATTTAGTGTTTGAATGTATGGATTGATCTTTGATTCCAATTGATCAATTAGGGTTTATAATTCGGGATTTTGGTACTTCCAGTTGTATTGACTTTGCGATTATTTTGATTCAAATATGTTTTTGCTCGCTCTCTACTTTTCCAATAGAGTTTATGATGGAGAGGTGGTGAATCTGTTTTACAAACTTCATACCGAACATGTTTCTAGCTTTGTACTTCCGTATGGTGTTTTGTCAAGTAATATTGGAAGCTTGCTTTGTTGGACAAAAAAACAAGAAGCTTGCTTTGTTGGTTATCTTTTCTGACTTTTCAAAGTATACTCTAATGGATTAATTGGTAAAAGAAGCTAAGTAGTTCGACTTTTTTTTTTTTTTTTTTTTTTTTTTTTTTTTTTTTTTTTTTGCAATAGCAGGTTCCAGTGAAAGCATATGTCGATTGGGTTATCTTAAGATTTTGGTTTGTCTTATAGACTGTATTTTGTAAAAGACACTCATGGACTCATGGTGTATATCTTGTACAAGAGGCACTCGTGGTGTACACATAACTAATGTTACAGTTGATTTTAAAGGATAGATTGATTTGGGGATAATGGAAATTACATAAGGCTACAAGACGATATTTTTTTCATAGAAGTCTCTATTAAGGGCATAGCTAGCATGGTTCACGGGTTAAATTGTAGTACCGACCCTCCTGATGGAATAACTGTAATATTGGACAGTGTCTTAAGTTTATTTTGTTTCCTAGACCCCGTTAGCAGAAAGATATATTTTTCTACTTCTTCCCGTATTAGGTTCTGTTATTATGAATAGTTGTCTCTTATTAGATAGACATAGGTCAGCTTGTGAAAATGAAGAAATAGGATAAGGTATATTGACTCGTCCATGTCAACCTCCTTATGATACCTCCCCAATTCAGATTTACCACGGAAAGGCCCTGGATCCAACCTCTGTTTATCTTTGTGATTGTTGGTGATTATTTTTCTACAAGACTAGGGTAATCAATCCATGAGCAGTATTCTTTGCGGGGCCCTTCCCTACTCATGTACTCCGTCGATGGAACCAAGCATCCCTTTCTCGCCCACTGACAAAGGGAATCCGAGGCCACCAGCCTGATTGTCAATTTCCCAATGCGAGTATAACTTTACTTTGAAACAAATTCCATGAAAAATAATTCAGTTACTTAGGCCTTGTTGATATCCAATGCACTCTCGGGAATAGAATTTACTTGACATTGTTTCGTAAAGTCGCACCAAAAGCTTGGGCAAATATCTTTTCCCTGCCACTCATTAGTTTAAAATAATATTTGTGCTTGTTGAAGATGATTTTGCTGGAAGTATCACTTTTAGGGTATGCCGTAGTAAAACTTGTGTACGCAGTTTGAAATAGGGTTGAAATATATACCATTATGCATTTGATACATGAGACATTGTTCTAATTTTACTATAAGGTATGTTGTGAGCTTATTGCTTGGTAAGGTTGAATGATGCATCTCAGGTTGGCTCACATGAAAATGGAGCAATGTTGCCTCCTATTGATGAGCAGTTCATCAGTACGAAATTGGTAACTCCTGCCACGGATACAATAGAGCTTTCTAAAGAAAAATATATAGAATTCTTCTATCTTGCTCACTGTGGACTTGGGGGTAATGGCATAGTTGTAGAAGTCACTCTCCAACGTGTTGGGAGAGAAGAGCTGGCGGTTCACACATTTGTCTCAAAATGTGAAAGAGATTTAGCAAATCCACAAGTAACTTTTTGGAACTTTTACTTTATTGTATCCTAAATTTTGCTTCTCTGTGTAGATGACAAGTTTCTAGTTCGGCGTTCAAACCTGTATTGGCATTTGAGATGCACAAATTGATCTGCTTTGTTAGTTAAAATCACTTGACACGTCATGGCTCCCCTCTGTGTGTGTGTGCGCGTGCACGTGTTTCACTTGCAAGCAAGTCCACATTGATGGTGTAGGATGCTTGCAATTAATATCGTAATTTTGGTTGATGGTCTTATGGATACATAAAGTATTTCTATCTCCCGTATACTGATACTGTTGTAGTAGTGACGTGCAACCCTATTTCCAAACGGAAAGGCTGCCAAATTTAAACCAAAATCTAGCCGTGATGAAGTTGTACAGCATGTTGTGATCTCTACCTGAGAAACTCTCAGAAATACGTAAAGGAACAATCTAATTTTTCTGCAGCTTGTAGATGTTAATCATGACAATGATGTTGAACCTGTATCTGATGTTGGCGGAGTTGCTTGTCCTTGTTTTATGAGTGGTTTAGCTCATTAGCAGTTGGACTGAGAGTCACAACGTAAGTTTACACTTACTCTGCTGGAACATACTTCTACTATGGGTTTAAAGTTTTTCCTAATGGTTATTGATTCCTTAGTTGGGAGAGACCAAACTTGTGGTTGTATGCTGTCTCAAATGTATTATGGAAATTTTTATTGCTTCTTATTTTCAGCTGATGAGCTGCTCTGTTAGCTATTTGAAGAGGTGAAGCAGCTGTTGGCAAAGCTCTAGCGTTTCTGTTAAAGTTTTGATTTGCTAATGAAACTTGAACAACTTAAGTTTGCTACGTTGCTGGAGCTTCTATTTGAAGCAATAGTGCTGGAGATGGATTGCTTATGTGCTATGAGAGATCATTACCTTGTGAGGATTGTAATAAGCACTTAGTATTTCTTTTGATTTTAGTTGTTTTAGTTTTGTTCTTAGAGAGCTTAATCTCTTGGCTGATTGTCATGCCAAGTTGAGTTTGAGCTTCTCTTTTAGATGCTTAGAGTGGCTGTAACTCCTTGTTTCATGTATCTTTACGCTGCTTTTGTTATCACAATAAAAATCTTTATACAAAATATTTTTAGGTTGGTATGTTAATTTTATTTGCAATGGGTTTTGTATTTTATACCACGTCTTTTTCTTGGTAAGTTTGTATATTTTGAAGTTTTAAAAATGTAATTACATAAAATGTTATCAGGTTGAAAGCGTTCACCACTGGAATCAAAATACGCTTTTGGTGAACTAAAGTGTCCCAAACTGTTTGTAAATAATACGATTTATGTTAGAGTCTGCCGAATCAGAAGCACGATTTGGATATTCAAGACTATAGGGTAAATATTGCTCCATCTTTATACAATCTGGAGAAATGTTATCATTTCCTTCAGGTAGAAAGAGCATGTGCCATATATTTGTTGCAGATCGAGGAGGAACTCCATGGTGATCATATGATGATTGAAGGTTCAAATTATATTTAGATAGGTGTATGCTATATATCAATAGTCTTGTTGTTGTCTTCTTAATACCCACAGGTCCAAAAAATGCCGGTTACAACATGTTACCAACAATTTAAGGAATTGCGGGTGCTTATGTTTCTTTAGCCACAGTTACTCTTACGTTTACCAATAGTTTTTGAAACTGTTGGAACTGACATCACTTATTGCAGCCGTTGAGAACAAACTGCTGGCATATTCTTTTCTTTACCTGCTGTTGCTATGAATTGTTGGTATTGTACTACTTTTAGCAGCGGCCGCAACTGCGGGTAGTAAACTGCTGGTTTATATATTCTATACCAGCACTTTTTACAACCGCAGGCAGAAAAACCGCTGCTGGATCCCCTGTTTTTTGTAGTGTATTGATCCCGTGCTCGAAACGAGACGCACCAAGTTGTTCCTCTCATGCTTTCCCTTCCGACCAGATCACAACAATTTAGTTCATCAGACAGCAACACCAAAGTTTTAAGTTCGGGGAATTTATATAGGCGCCATTTATCTATTAGTCCATTATTCATCCATCAATGGATTTCAGAGAAAAAATGAAGAGAAGACATTACCAAGCAAGATAGCGAATCCATCCTAAAGGCTGATACCACCAAAGACTGGGTTCTCGAGCTGTGCTAGAGACTTTTCCGTTCAATGCCGCCGTAAAATCAGCAGCTGATCACAATTCAATAAAGTCAGTTGATATGCAATTCAAATGACTGGTAAAAAACCAGAAGCCCTACAAATCAATCAAAACCAATTCTTTTAGCAATCTGTCATGCTCATCAGTAGCATCAGAACCAAATTCGAGTGATTTCTTACAGACAGACAGAGGGTCTGAAGAGCAGAATCAGTTACCAGAAAGACAGTAATTTCTTTTAGCAATCTGTCTCCCTCACTCACTCTTCGTTGGAAATGCCTCTCTCTCTCTCTCTCTCTCTCTCTCTCTCTCTCTCTCAGATTTTTCTTTCTTCCGAAATTAAATTTGGTGAGGGTTAATTATATAGGGGAAATGTTTTGCGGAGACGCCCTCCTACGTAGGAATAATTTTACTAAGACCACTCCCTCTCTAAATTTAAACATTTGCACCATTATTGTCATGGCAGTACAAACCACGATTCAGGTGGCATTTTTATTACTTGTAAACAGCATTCATACTTCCTTTCTATCAGGAATTTAGATACTGAGACAGCATACATGTAATTCAAATCAACGCGTATATTTCCTAATAAAAAACAACGCGTAGATTCACTTTGTAGCGATTACAAGCAAATTAGGTACATCAATTTATTTGTTCTATATTATGATTGGAGGGAATATTTTCTCAATCTGACATTGTTTTTCAACTGTAGATATTTTACTGATGAAAAATCTTTCTCTGGCTAATGTGACTTGAATCAATCGGAACAACAAAGTTGCACAAACGATCGTGCGATCCCAAAATTGTCTTTTGTTTTGGAACGATCATAATTCTGATCGTTCGATGAGAGCATTGTGGTCGTGCAACCACCTGGGCCGGGTTGAGGGTTTGAGGCCCGTACATTATGTTTTAAGTCACGCTATATATAGGAAAATATGTTTTACTTGTTTTGTGTGGTATATTGTGCTATAATAGTGTTCCTCCCCATCTGATAATAATAGACTGGTTTTCTGTCCCGTGGAGATAGCTTGCGAATTCGTCAATGAACCATGTTAAAATCCATGTTCGATCTTTGATTTGCTTATTCTATCGTTCTTTTCTCATTATAGCAAGCATGTATCGAAGTCGGTGTTTGACGATTAAGGTGGAGCACTCAGAATATGGTTCAAGATTCAGGCGGAGTAATTAGAGCTAGGGTTTCGTGCTTCTGCGAACAAGGATGTCTGGTTCATCAATCAAGATGAACAAGTTTACGGGAAGAAAAAAATGGGAGTCTAGCCTATGAAAAAGGAGGCCTAGATATATCCACCTTCTGAGCCCTCAGGGACTATCTGCGCCCTTTGTCAGGGCAAATGACACACATATGGGCGCATCCGGCTCGCAGCTGCTTCTGGCGCATCCATTACAGGAACTCGTAGGAGTAGGAGTGCGAACAAGGATGTCTGATTTAACGATCAAGATGAACAAGTTCACTGGGAGAAAAAAAATGATAATTTTCCCTATGAAAAAGGTGTCCTAGATATATCCACCGTCCGAGCCCTCGGGGGGCTATTTGGTCCCTTCGTCAGGGCATCTGACCTACATCTGGCCGCATCCGGCTCGCATATGGTCCTGCCGCATCCGTTGCAGGAACTCGTAGGAGTAGGAGCGATAGCTAGCGCATCTGGCGTTCCGCGTGGTACTCATGTATGACACCTCCTTAGCTGGTGGACTTCCATATATGATGTGACATGATTAAAAGGATAAGTACATATTAGCTAACAATTTTCTTCAATTAGCTTCTTTGTTTAATCTTTACGAACTTTGAGCTAAACTACGGAGAAGTTGCAAGTAAACCAAAAAGGCTAACTTAGCATTTTTTAGGGGTTAATAATGCAATGTTGCTGAATGATGGGGGGGTGTCAAAAATATAGGAAAAGGTGGTTGATTCGTACTTGGACAAAATCTAAGCACATCTCGGTGAAATTGAAAAATAAAATGTTTTGTATTCTTTCCTGGAAAGAAAACAATTCAACCAAATAGATTGATAAAACATTTAAAGCATTTGAGAATGCAAAGCAAATACATTACAAAATTAGAGATTTTGGACAAGTGGAAGGAATACTGAATACAGACGATAAGTTTATACTATAGCGAATAAATTTACTAATTTCCATTAATGATCTGTATAGTGATTCTTGTTCATTGTGAATACCATTAATGATTTGTCACAATTTCTCAAAAAAAAAAACCATTAATGATTTTTAACAAAGACAACTAATAGTTGTATTATGAGTGACAACTATTAATGAGATATGGAAATAATGATTAGAGTGTGGCACGTGTAATAACAATTATGGCTCATTGTTATAGAAAGTAAATAAAATTGAGATATATATGAATACCACTCATAATATTTATGTACGAGTTGTTAAGAGAAGTATCTCAAATGTGTCTTTGTAATGTTTCTCAGAATTCAGGGATCTAAATGTAATTAGTTGGGAATGTTTCTGTTAAATGTGTTAGACCTGTTATATTAGAGTGTAACTAGGGGATTGCCCGTAACCGAGGGCACTCCAAATAACACGTTTCAAAATCGATTTTGCTGAAGGAGAAGATGAAAATGGGTTCCCCGATAATTTATATGATATCCAACAAGTCACACACTTTTGATAAGTTACGTAAATTAATCCGAGAGAGGTTAAATGTTCAAGTAGTGGGTAGTTAAGTGGGTAGTTAACTGGGTGGTAGGTGAGATCTAAGGGCTGGGGTTGATTTAATCAAAAGGCTGAAAAGACATTTCAAAGTCAAACCATACTGTTTTATAGAATAGATGAGGATTTGGAGAATTCATCAGATACAATTAAGCTTTCTGTTACCAGAGGGCGCAGGAAGAGAACGACGAAAAAAAATAAAAAATAATAAGGGCGAAACATTTTTTCTTATTCCTTTCTCTGAAAATTTACACCCTTTTATACCTCTAACCTCGACGGTCTACCTGGTCTTAATCCGAGTAAAGAACCGTAAAGAAACCCCGGATTTAAATAAAAATCGCACAACTATCTACTAACGTCTGCAATCAAAAAATAATAATAACTGAACATACAAACTAAAACTGATGACGAAATAAAGACTAACGTTTCAGGTTGGGCATGTTTATTTAAAAGCCAACTATGTTCTTTGGAAACATGAACTCACTGCCATCTTCAAAACCAAATGGTTTTATGTTACATATTACAAGATATGGGCCAAAATAATATTTTGAGCTTATGTTTCATTTATTTATTCTCTTGGCTTATGTCTATTTAAAAGCCCACATATTTGATAGCCCAACTCTTATTTATTTTATCTCAGCCATCTCAGTATAAAATCCTAAAATAGTCCTTTTGTTTACATCTGATGAATAGCATCCGACCGTTGTGATGCTTAGTATTTATATCTCTCTTCGAGAGCCTTCTAATGTATGGTGATTCATTCACCTGTATATACATCTCACATTAATACATTTCATTGCTTTCTCTCTCAATCATCTCACCGCCTTCATCATTTGTGATACTTAAACCCTAAATCTGCTTTCATTACATCGACCGATCTACTGTCTCCACCTCCTTTCATTACTGACGCAATCGAGACTCGAACTGACACCCCAAATTTGACGTTTCAGGTATGGTTGATTCAAGATCAGGTCCTCCTTATCCAAATCAATGGCTCAAACCCTAAATCTTCTTTCATTACGTCGACCGATCTACTCGGTCTCCACCACCATTCTTTATTGACTCCACCAAAGATCGAACTGACACCCAAATCTTGCGTTTCAGGTATGGTTGATTCAAGATCAGTTTCTCCTTATCTAAATCAACGACACCTTGACTCAGGAGGCCCTTACTCATGTCACAAGTCAAGAAACTTCTCAATCTGTTTGGTTATCCTTGGAGAGAAGGTATGATTTCTTGACTCGCTCAAATTTTATGCAACTAAAACTGATCTCCAAACTATTAAGAAGAGATCCGATAATATATATACCAACCTGCAACAGATGGAATATATTCGTAACTAGTTTATGTGTAGCTTGATATGATCAACATCATGTTTGTAACTGCTTCATCAAATGAGACCAGTTACGATTTCTTCGATTGTAGCTAATAACTAAATGCTTAGAGGCATTAATTTAGAAAATTAGAGGCATAAAATGTCTAAAAATCTGCCCATGTAACATTACTCTTGTTTTATTTATTGGAGTAGAGTGAGGGGAGGCGTTACAATGATAAGGAAAGGTGGGATTTATGAAATCATTAATTGAGGTTTTGATTTGTGAGGTTTAACTAGTAGATTAAATAGAGTAATGTCAGCTAGGAAACCAAGTCAGCCGGGGCAAAAATTGGGAAGTCAAAAGTCAAAGTCAACAATCAAACGTCGTGATATTTCATAAGCAATTATACAGAAAAAACATCAAATTAGTAATGAAGGAAAAAAAGAAAGATTTTCTTTTTTTTTTTGATTGGGGGGAGATTCGAACCCGGGTAAAGGGAAAAATTCTATATTCCATATGGTATAGTCATCAAAAAAGCAATATAATATAGGTACTAGTAGAAATTCTGAAATTTCGGGGGGGGAGGGGGGAGGGGGGGGGGAAGGGCAACTGCCACCATTTTCCCCTACATGGGTCCGCCCCTGATGGGTATCAGTTTTAGGGGAATGGATGGGGGATAATCAGGGGGTGTTTAATTATGGGTAATTAGCTGGTTAACATTAGAAATAAATAGAAATATCTTTACGATAATAATTTGGAAAAATAAATAGAAAATGGTGTAAATTAGGGGATTGTCAAAAAATTAAGTAAGAAGTTATGAATTAGGACCCGATTGTTTTTTGAGTAACATTAGGACATGGAATTCGAAACTTAATTTCAAGGTTGGAGTTATTAAATCATTAGTCAAGGTTTTTATTTGGGGGTTTAACTAGCAGATTAAATAGAGTAATGAATGTGGGATAGTTATGGGTGTTTAATTATGGGTAATTAGCTGCTTAACATTAGAAATAAATATGAATATCATCACGATAATAATTTGGAAAAATAAATAGAAAATTGTGGAAATTTAGGGGATTGCCAAAAAAATTGAGGAAGAAATTATGAATTAGGACACGAAATTTGGAATTAAATTTTAAAAAACTCTACAAAGGCCCAAATAAATTTCCAAAATTCAACAATCAACTCACGGAAAATGTAAAACAGCCAAATGACCTTATTAATTATAAAGGGTATTTCATCATTCCCTCTTAAACAGAGCTTCGTCCTTGAAGCTCAACCCAAAGATAAATAGTTGGTCCTCACTTGTGGCAAGAAGTCATATTCAGGAACAACTAAAGGTATAGTTCGAATATTGAAAAAAAAAGACATATAGTTCGAGTATCATTGACTAAATCAACCATGGAAAAGGATTCGAGTTCAAAAATTGTCGAGGGAATATATAAATGCAAACTTCTGAAACACGGTATGACGGACATACGTCAACAGCAGAATAAAGAAAATAATTAATTGCCAAAGAGCATAATTTACGGGTCAGCGCGGGTGAGTCTACAAAGTTTACAATAGAAAATTTCAGGAGGAGATGGTGAAAAACCCTTCTCTTCTGCAATAATCACACACTTAGTATGCTGCCACACTTGACACCTCCGATCCTTACACTACAAAAAAACAAACCACGTCAATGTAAATAATCTTGAACACGTTAACCAACTAGTAGGTCGTGTCTCATCTCGTTTTAAACTAATATTCAGTGCGCAACATCTTGCTTATCTATACGAACAAGGAAGATAAAAAAGGGAAGAAACAACACTAACAAACGTGGTAAAGAAAATTTCATTATGCAACCACCTGACCTTTATCATTTGATCATTTGCCCTCAAACTTCGACACAAGCATCGAATTTTATCTCCATTTGGGGATTCATCAACACTGTTGTTTCCCCAACTGCTGCTAGTTGATGGACCAACTTGCCCTCTAGATACTGAAGCAATTGAGCCAGAATCAAGCATGTTCTTGAGAGAATTTTGAAAATTATATGCCACAAATTCTAACTTACATTTTCGACAACTTTATAATCAATTGGGGAATGACATCAATCTTAATTTCCAGTAGGTGTCGTGAATAAGTCTTTCAACTTCTTCCCTGCAAATTGAAAAATGAATTAAGAGATGAAATCTAAACATTTCTATCCGAGAAAGAATGTAAAAGGAACAAAATGATGTATCAATCACCTAATTCCTCCTATCCGATGAATTCTCTATGATTAACAAGGTGATTGATACATCCTTTTGTTTCTTTTACATTCGTTAGAAATGATGAAATTTCATTTATGAGGTCATTTTATATTTTTCATATCTTCTTGTGCAGAGTATAAGGAAAAAGTTGAAAGACTTAAGTATGACACCTACATGTAATTTTCCCATTCCCAGGTGATTTTGTAGTTGTCGAGAATGTATGTTTGAATTTGCGGCTTATAGGTTTCACAATTCTCTAAAGGGAACTTGCTGGATTCCATCTCTATTGTTTCAGCATCTAGAGGGTAAGCTGGTCCATCATCTAGCTGCAGTTTAGGAAACAAAAGATTTGATGAATCCCAAAATGAGGATAACGTTCGTTTCTTGGGAGGAAGTTCAAAGGTAACTGATCTAATAATAAAGGGCATGTGGCTCTTTACCATGTTTCTTAGTGTTGTTTCTTCTCTTTTCTATCTTCCTCGTTCGTATTGATAAGCAAGATGTTACGTGCTGCATAAGAGTTTAAAAGAGGCGAGCCTACTAGTTGTTTAAAGTGTTCAAAACTATTTACATTGATGTGGTGTGTGAGTATCGGAGGTGCCAAGTGTGGCAGCATATTGAGTGTGTGATTATTTCAGAAGAGAAGAGTGTTTCACCATCTCCTCATGAAGTTTTCTACTGTGAACTTTGTAGACTCACCTGCGTTGATCTGTAAGTTATGATGCTTGGCCATTAATTATTGTATTTATTCTGCTTTTTATATATGTCTGTCGAACCGTGTTACAGTAATTTGCATTTATATCTTCCATCGACAATTTTTGCAATCGAATATTTTCCAATGGTTGATTTAGTCAATGATACTCGAACTATATCTTTTTTTGTTGCATATTCGAACTATACATAAATATGTATACTTGCAAAAATTTAGGACAAGTAGAAATCGTTTAAGTCTTAAGGAGTTATAAAATCATCTCCTAAACCCTTGTGATATACACGGAAAACAATAGATTATTCGAGGGCAAGTAAAACGTATCAAGTGTAATAATTTTTGTTCCAAATTTATTTTCGCTTAGACAAAAGACTACAAGACATGAGAAATGCACTTTAGCGAAAACTTAAGTTGTGTTGAATGCTCATGTTTTTGAATCACTTAATCAAATGCATTTTTGGATCACTTAAACAATCCTAGTTATCAAACCCGATTCCAACTCAACGGTGCAAAATGCTACCGTTCACTATCGATGTATATATGCTTCTCTTTCTTTCATAATCAATAGATAAGTCCCGCTTTATATTTATGTGCGTTTTGTTTCTCTCTTCATCGAGAGCCTCTTAGCTCTCTTCATGAAATGAATTTCATGGTACTCGCTGCTTCTGATCTTACTATGGCTAAAAATACCACGAATTCTCTGTTTTTCATTTCAAATATCAATAATATGATGCATTTTCAGTTTCTTCACTCCAACTATGTCCTCTAAAGATATCCTGACCCCATCTTCAAAACCCAAGAGCTTTTTTTTGGTTATATATTGAAAGATAAGGACCAAAACATGCACTTCTTTGGGCTTACGTTTCATTTATTTGTTCTTTGGACTTATGTCTATTCAAAAGCCTATCATTTGATAGCCCAACTATTGTTTATTCTATCTTAGCCCATCTCAGTATTAAACCTTGGAATAGCCGATCGTTTGTTTTCATCCATTGGATAGCATCCGAGTGTTGTAAGCTTGTAAGCTTATTATTTTAAGCTTGTAAGCTTAGTATTTATGTCTGTCTTCAAAAGCCTTATGATGTATCATGATTCATTCATCAATATATACCTTTCGCATTTATACATTAGTTTCTTTTTCTTTCTAACAGACTCATCGCCTTCATCATCTGTGATATTCAAGCGGTGCAAAATGCTAGTTGTTATAAATTAGAATCAAAATTGTATTAACATACACTTTATATGAATAATTTAATCTATTTAATCACAATAAAATTATAGATGTATCAAACTTATGACGTTATTTAAAGTAAACATAGTAAAATTTATACATGTAATTATAGATATATCAAACTTAGCATGTGTATATTGTTGAATTTATTAGGTGTACTAACCTAATAGGATCGGATCAGCTTTCGATCACAAAATATGTTATCCATATCCGATCCATTTAAAAACGGATCAGATCATATCTGCTCAATTAGAGTAGAATCATGTCCGATATCGGATTGTATCCAATTGCCATACCTAACCAAAGCTAAGAAATATTTACTTAGTCTATGCAGTAATCATCTCAATGCATGTATGTCCAGATTCTCGACTTGATACATTAGGAGTTAGAATGTGAGAAGTTGAAGATGTTGTTGCTCGTGTCCAACGCTGTGTGGGTGGGGGAGCTTTAGCCGACAACGAATTGGAGGTAGTATACGCATGGAATATTGTGAGTTTAGAATGTCCAGTAAGTAATTTACTATTGTCAATTTAGAATTTACTTTCTATGTGTCTTGTTCCGTGTCTACGCATATTTTGGACTGATTTCTCTATGTTGTGCTTCAATTGAGTGCCTCGAGGATGAAGGTTGCTGCAAGATTCAAACCGTGCCCTCACTTGGGGTGTTTCAACCTCCATGTCTTTCTAGAAATGACCAAGGAAACTCAGAAGGTAAGAGAGATGCTCACTCGTCTTTCCTTTTGATTCTATAACTGTTGTATGTGTCGTGTAGTAACTTAATTTTGTTGCAGTGACAATGCCCTCAATGTATAGAGAATTATTCTATGGATAATATTGTCATTGACCTGTATTTAAACCGCATAGCGGATAAGATACGGGTCACCACCACATCGTGCACGTTGTTCATTTGATAACTTGGTGTTTAAACGACTTAACTACATTGTGTTGGTGATTACCGACTCAATTACGGGGATATCCTTTTCACAACAGCTCATCTGTGACATCAAAAGTCAACACAATGTAGCTAAGTCGTGCAAACACCAAGGTTATGAGATGAATGACAAACACAATCTGGTGTTGATCCATACCCTAGTCGCTATGCGTTCTAAATATGGATCGATGAAAATTTTATCCAGAGAATAATTCTCCAGATATTGAGGACATTGACACTGCAACAAAATTCAGTTAAGACACGACATGTACAACAATATAGAAACACAAGAAAAGACGAGTGAACATCTCTCTTACCTTCTGAGTTTCCTTGTTCATTTTCATAAAGACATGGAGGTCGAAACACCTCAAGTGATGGAACAATTTGAATCTTGAAGCAACATTCATACTCGAGGAACTCAACTGAAGTACAACATAGAGAAATCAGTCCAAAATATGCGTAGAAACGGAACAAGACGCATAGAAAGTAAATTTCGAAACCGAGAATAGTGAATTAATTACTGGACATCTTAAGCTCACAGTAGTCTATCCGTTGACTACCTCCAATTTAGTGTCTGCAGAAGCTCCACCCACACATCGTCAGACACGAGCAACAATATCTTCAAAATTCTCACCTTCTAACTCCTTGGGTATCAAGTCGAGAATTTGGACATTGAGACGATCACCATATAAAACTAAGTCAAAAAATTATATCATTTTTCTATCTGAATTGCCGAGTCAAAGTAACCCAGTTACGGGTTAAAAAATCAAAGTAGGACGATCCAGAAGAAACAAACCAAGTTCTCATTTTGGGCCCCGAATTAAATTAATTATTTCCCTATTTTCAATCATTATGTGTTCGCCCAACATACGGTTCTTTTGCGTATCCAAGCGTTATATTCTCTAATCCTCTCTCATTTCATCTTCATTCACTCTTCACACAGCCATGCTAGAACAGTCTCTTTACTGTGTGATTAGTGTGCACACTCAGCTGGAGGGCTTGAAAAGACAATCGTCTCTTTCCGTTTCGGATATTTGATCCAGAGATTGTGTTATGATCCGGGCAGAGCTTAGAGAACGATGATAATAGACGAAACAATAACACAAGAACACACCAATATAACGTGGTTCACTAGTTATTAGCTAGCCACCTCCACGACCTAAGAACCCAATTTTATTGAGAGAAACGTACCCGGTTACAACCACTCGACGCACACACTAAAGAACTCTCGCCTAGCAAACTACGTTGCTCAAAACAAAGAGCAGTATTCACCCCTATGTTGTGTCTTTAGAGAACCAAAAGCAGGCCTTATATACACATGCATGGGAGGTGGGAATTGCAATCTCACCACCGCCACAACATGTTTCCAAATTAAGCTTTTGACTTTTCTTTTTTTCCTTTTGATTTCAATTCAAGATACCTAACAAATCTCCACCTTATCTTGAATCATCTCAGCAACCCGAACCTGAACCGATGCTTCTCTTCAATAAACCCAAATTCACAAGTTGGTCTATCTTCGCCGAGATCCTACAACGTGTGTCCCCAGCGATGCTCCAACTTCCATCTAGATCTTGCAATCGAACCCTATCGATGCTCCAACTACGGCCGAGTTATTGCAATCGAATCCCCTGCATGTTGTTCCAACTCCCACCGAGTTCCTAAAAAAAGTTTGTTTATTGTTCTGACTCCCACCGAGTCCCTACAACCAAAACCCCCCAACACGTTGCTCCAATCCCCACCGAATTCATGCAACCTTTTGCGAAATTGCTCCAATTCCCACCGAATTACTGCAATATCGCCCCCTTCCACGCCTCCTCCTGAAGTAATGTATCATTTTTGTTGTAAGGTAAACACTTAGTGTTAAACTTAAATACTTATTGTTATTATGTTGCAGTTTGTAGTGGCGGACTGGTGTTATGCTGAATCATTATTGTCTTTTCTATATCAACAAATTGCCCAATGATTTTTTTTTTGAGTGGTAAGATGTATTAACTCGAAGCCAAACGGCTCTAAATCAGTGGCCATTACATCTATAGCCCAAACGGGCTTTTGTAAAGACTGTAAAGGGGAGACTGAATAGCTCTTTTGAATTGCCCAATGAATTTAAAAAAATAAGGTGTCCCCCTAATTTCTAAAGAAATTGTACAACGAAGTTTAATAAACATGACTATCCATTGGCCAGAGTAAATTGTTAAAATTAACACACAGTTTGCGCTCGCATTTTGCCTTGCAAATCAATAGGTGAATCATTGTTCATTCCGAACACTTCCTAATTGCCATAAATCATTGTTCAATATTTTCGTCTTCTTCACCAAAATCTTATTTCAAAAAGTTTTACAAATCCAAAAATACTCAAATATGAGTAAATCCAATGAAATTCTTATATGGATAGTTCAAATATGAGTAAATCCAATCAATCATAAATACTGGCGCTTTGTATAAGTAACCTTCCCAATGACTGAGACTAAACCTTTCCTGGATACTCTAGGGCATCCCTTGTGCCGGAGGAGGAGATGCTGTCACACCTGTGCCTATTCCATCATGGTGGGACCCAATTCTGTCCTCGTCTTCCATGTCACTGTCAATGACGATAATCTGGCTATCAGGTCCAAGTTGTTTTTCGCTACTGTGAGGAGTACCATCAGGGTAGTGCCACAAAGCAAGATCACCACCTTCTACTTTTACCCGCCAAGAACCATCGTGCTTAATCTCAATGTCGGTGATATCCTCTTCACAACAACTCATCTGTGGCACACAAAAAAAAAAGTCAACACAATGTAGTAAACTCCAAGGTTATCAAATGTACAACATGCACGATCTAGTCATGATCCATACCTTAGCCGCTATGCGATTGAAATATGGATCAATAACGATTTTATCCAGAGAATAATTCTCCAGACATTGAGGGCATTGCCACTGCAACAAAAATTAAGTTATCACACGATGCGTTCAACAGTATAGAATCACAAGAAAAGTACGAGTTGGCATCTCTCTTACCTTCCGAGTTTTCTTGTTCATTTCGAGAAACACATGGAGGTCGAAACACCCCAAGTGATGGCACGATTTGAATCTTGCAGCCACCTTCATCCTCGAGGAACTCAACTGAAGCACATCATAGGGAAATCAGTCCAAAATATGCCTAGAAACGAAAACAGAAGCATACAAACGTAAATTTCTGAACTGAGAATAGAAAATTACTTACTGGACATCTTAAGCTCACTGTAGTCCACCCATCGACCACCTCCAATTCGCTGTCTGCTGAAGCTCCCCCACCCACACATCGTCGGACACGAGCGACAGCATCTTCAAGCTTCTCACCCTCTGACTCCTTGGGTATCAAGTCGAGAATCTGGATATACATTGAGATGATTACCGCATTAACTAAGTATAATATCTAGTTTTGGTTAGGGATGTCTATTGGATTCGATCCGATATCCGATATGATTCGACCCTAATTGAGGACATTCATCTTATCCGTTTACAAATGGATCGGATATGGTTCATAGGTTGGTGATCAGTGATTAGGTTATTATGCCTAATAAATTCAACAATACACACACATACACACATATATTTACTAATATAATTACATGTATAAATTTTACTATGTTTATTTTACGAAACGTCATCAATTTGATATATCTATACTTCTATTGCAATTAAATTGATAAAGTCTAAAATCATTGATGTAAAATGTATGTTTACACAATTTGATTCTAATTCATAACAACTTTTGGTCAGATAATCTACAAATACTATTAGCCATGATCCGATAGATAATTAAATTCGAATTGGGCAAAATCCAATCCGATCCGAAACCTAGTGGATAGGATTTGGATCAAGGCTGATCTTACCAAACCCGATCCATAGTTTTTGGTGCTAATTCTATTAACTAGAAATATGGTAAACGGAAAAGAAGTCTGCATTCAAATGAAACGAGACTACTAGCTTATACCTGGTGAATAGAACGTCGTTTAACAATCCTGATCCCAAAACAGAAAACACGGGCATCATATGCTAAAACATAAATGGTATTGATTCCTTCTCTGACATAATGGGTGATCTGAGAAACCAAACAACGACGAAGTTAAAAACTAACCAGACCCGCAAGCAAGGGACTTGAAGAGAACGATATACTAATTAGGAAAATAAACTTACAATACAGCCATCATGGCGACCACTGGGACCTAGCGGTTTTGAGACACATCCCTCGTTGACTGCTCTTACTGGAACTCCTACAAAGGCATGTCCACATCATATCATATCATATCATATCATATCATATCATATCATATCATATCATATCATATCATATCATATCATATCATATCATATCATAGAATTTTTACGACATGAAGGCTCTGTTTTGTTCGCTATTTTGTGTGAAAAAGCTTTCCCTGCAATTATTTTCTCGTGTTTGGTTGAATCTTGCCAAAACAGTGGGCCGTGGAGGAAATGGCAGTGATGGGTGGCGGTGAAGGTTGGTGGCGGTGATGGGCCGTGGTGGAGGTAGGTGGTAGTGGTGGTGGAGGTGTTAGTATGAGTTCTTGTGCTCCTTCACTCTCAGGAAAATGGCCTACGGATTTGAAATTTATAAATCATTTTACATCATTTGAGGGAAAACATTTTACAGGAAAGCATTTTACTTCCAACCAAACAGCACCAAAACACCAAAACAAGGGAAAACGTTTTACAAGAAAATGTTTTACCACGAACCAAACGGAGGTATAAAAGAGTTAGAAAGTGGCAGAGCAGCTCAGAGAAGAGCATACCGTTAACCTCCAGCTCTACATTTTTTGGCCACTGCATCCGAAAGGAGACTTTGTCATCTAGCAGCATACACCAGGCCTATATCATATATATTTACGCATGAATAGTTAGTTTATAGATGGACCGATCAACGAATTATTGAAAACATATCTGTTCAGCAAAGAGATTAATTAGTACGCATCAATCTACCTGAATATCGTGATCCTGTTGCAACAGCAAGTCTCTGTCGGCCGTTCTCAGATTGAATGGCCTCAACACACCTTGCACTGGGTCGGAACTGTTTGTTCTATAAGGAGAAAAAAAGGATTAACAGCGAAAAATCAACTAAAGGAAAGATTTGGAAGAGAAGATGATAATTCAAATTTAGAAATTAAATGTAATTAGATTTGTGTGCATTTAGAAAATTCACTTACGCGGCAGGAACCGGTAATTTTGAAGATGATAACCTAAGAGGATGTATAGGATGTGCAATACTCATCCAAAATCTGCATATCACAAAACAATTAAGCAAAATTAGATACAAAATAAGTATATTGAACAACTACCATATATAAATGCTCAAACACGGGGATACACGAATATCTGGTTTGCTAGATTCACGAACATGAGTGGAAGGACCGCAATGTGTTAGTTTCGCTATACATGCATATACAGAAAACATAGTTAAAAAGACATACGACAAAAGCTAAATACCGAAAATAACTTACGGGTCAGCACGGCTGAGTCTACAGAGCTGGCAGTAGAAAACTTCAGGTGGAGATGGGTAAACACCTTCCCTCTCTGGAACGATGACACAATCCGTATGCTGCAAATTTTGGCAGCTTTGATCATGACACTATATATAAAGAGAAACACACACAATGAGTAGTTTGTACTTTCAACACATAAAAACAACTTAGTAGATACAAGACGGAAAAAATTCCATGTGCATAACTTCTTGCTGATCCACACAAGGACGATGAAGAGAGAAGATCACGACACTAACAAACATGGTAAATAAAGTTTTCACTATTTAGACAGACCGTTATCATTCGATCAGTTGCGGTCCAACTTCTACACAAGCAGTCGATCTTATTCACATGGGATGATTCAACAATTCCGTTGTTTCCCCTGTTGCGGCTAGTCGATGCAACTGAGTCCTTCATGTTTCTGACATACAGTGTGTTGTTTAAGTTAACAAGCTTAACAAATCATATTTGGGAGGAACGTACAGAACACAGCCTATGGGTCGACTTGAGTCAACCCATGGCTGTGTTATTATTTATGACGCCTAAAAAGAACATCCATCTTACCTGTAGGCTTCGTGAATTAGTCTTTCTGCTTCTTTTTTATACCATTCAGTTGCTGCACAAAAGAGTCAAGAAACTTGGTATACATATGTTTGATTTGGGAGCTACCAGTAAAAAATTACTAGGCTAAACTATGTCCTTTAAATATTGCCCAGAAAATCTGTTCAATACATATATATATATATATATATATATATATATATATATATATATATATATATATATATATATATATATATATATATATATATATATATATATATATATATATATATATATGTATAAAATTCCCCCAAAAAATGAATATAATAGATGAAATGGAAACATGTTTATCTGAAACAGAATGTGGATGAAATAAATCACCTTGGTCATGAGAGATTTTTCTGGCTATCCGGTCAACAAGAATCTGCATGATTAATCATGAAATTAAGCTTTGCTGTTGTGACAAGCAAAATTGAAAAAAATTGGTCCAATCAAATTCAACCAAAACTCTAATTGCTGCAGAGCGTAAGCCTAATAAATTAAAATGCACCTCGATTATGATATGTGTTACAACCTAAATTAAAGGAACATTTAACAAGCAAGGTCAAAAGAAATTCGAGCAAATATCAAATATTATTAAATGAAACAGTAAAACCTCTAACGACGAACCACCCAAATAAGAAGACATTGACGGCTTTCGAACAGTAAAATTTCAATGTCTTATATGTGTATAGGCCTTGATTAAAACAGGAGCCTCCTCAACTATGACCAAAACGCATGGTTGGCTTCTTTGAGAAATACATAATCAGCTAACCGTAGAATGATTATTATTTTAACTACCCTGTTTTCCCAGATAAAAAGCAATACATGAACGAACTTTGAAATATGAAGACCGCGCATGTTATGTAAGTGAAAAGCACAGTAAATACATTTCTAAGCATGAGAAAGTTGCATTAAAATGGAATGAATGATATATAAAATGTTATAAATACTTTATACAGATAACAATCATGACAGTTTTATCAGAATAAGCGAAGTAAAAGCCAATAAAGTGATAGCAATGGCAGATGACAAACCTCCTTCCTGCCGGACTTGGGGAGTTCCATTTTAGTCAATACTTCCTTCAATTCCTTAACTCTCAAAGTAGACAATTTTGCCTACAATATTAGAGAATGTGTATCAGCAAACAAGCTTCGTAAAGATTGTTACATAGAGAAACAAAGGACAATGGGCAACCAAATTCTTTATTTCAAAATACTCTTTATCCTATGTATGAACAACTTCGAAAAGATTGTTACATAGAGATGCATCGCGTGCATTGATCCCAGTTGCTAGTATATTAAATCAGGAACTAACTTGCTAATAAGACGCAATGGGGACAAGGAAAGTATTGAAATTACTGAATCACCGATCAATTAAATCCAGGGTTTCACCGAGTGCCAAATGAGGAAATAGAAGGAAGAAGAGAGAGAGAAAGGAAGTTTTCATTTCTGCAAAATCACCAAATGAACTCTTTGGAAAACATTTTCTCTTAAAGGAGAAAGAAAACAAGAACTAACGGAATGTTAGAAACTAGCCAATCCAGGCTTGCCACGTAGCCCATCACGGTAACGGTAACTAACTAAAAAATAAATACTAGAACGACATTGTTCTATTTAATGAAAGAAGAGAAAAATGCATAAAACACCCCCATAACCATGAACGACTGAGATTTTAAAATCCATGATGATCAAACGGTAGCTGCTGCATACCAGCTCATGTCATGAGTTTGGACCCAGTTTCATTTTTAGTCCATATCTAAGAAATCCATTAGCTTCAATAAAAAGTGACGAAATGCGATGAACCGTGACATATATGACTATGAGATCCAGATAGGATGACAGATTCGAAATAGGTACGTAACGGTATTAACCGTCCCCGCCTATACTCGTTTTTATTTCCCTCCCTATTGATCCCGTGCTCGAAACGAGACGCACCAAGTTGTTCCTCTCATGCTTTCCCTTCCGACCAGATCACAACAATTTAGTTCATCAGACAGCAACACCAAAGTTTTAAGTTCGGGGAATTTATATAGGCGCCATTTATCTATTAGTCCATTATTCATCCATCAATGGATTTCAGAGAAAAAATGAAGAGAAGACATTACCAAGCAAGATAGCGAATCCATCCTAAAGGCTGATACCACCAAAGACTGAGTTCTCGAGCTGTGCTAGAGACTTTTCCGTTCAATGCCGCCGTAAAATCAGCAGCTGATCACAATTCAATAAAGTCAGTTGATCTGCAAATTCAAATGACTGGTAAAAAACCAGAAGCCCTCCAAATCAATCAAAACCAATTCTTTTAGCAATCTGTCATGCTCATCAGTAGCATCAGAACCAAATTCGAGTGATTTCTTACAGACAGACAGAGGGTCTGAAGAGCAGAATCAGTTACCAGAAAGACAGTGATTTCTTTTAGCAATCTGTCTCCCTCACTCACTCTTCGTTGGAAATGCCTCTCTCTCTCTCTCTCTCTCTCTCTCTCTCTCTCTCTCTCTCTCTCTCTCTCTCTCTCTCTCTCTCTCTCTCTCTCTCTCTCTCTCTCTCTCTCAGCTTTTTCTTTCTTCCGAAATTAAATTTGGTGAGGGTTAATTATATAGGGGAAATGTTTTGCGGAGACGCCCTCCTACGTAGGAATAATTTTACTAAGACCACTCCCTCTCTAAATTTAAACATTTGCACCATTATTGTCATGGCAGTACAAACCACGATTCAGGTGGCATTTTTATTACTTGTAAACAGCATTCATACTTCCTTTCTATCAGGAATTTAGATACTGAGACAGCATACATGTAATTCAAATCAACGCGTATATTTCCTAATAAAAAACAACGCGTAGATTCACTTTGTAGCGATTACAAGCAAATTAGGTACATCAATTTATTTGTTCTATATTATGATTGGAGGGAATATTTTCTCAATCTGACATTGTTTTTCAACTGTAGATATTTTACTGATGAAAAATCTTTCTCTGGCTAATGTGACTTGAATCAATCGGAACAACAAGGTTGCAAAAACGATCGTGCGATCCCAAAAATGTCTTTTGTTTTGGAACGATCATAATTCTGATCGTTCGATGAGAGCATTGTGGTCGTGCAACCACCTGGGTCGGGTTGAGGGTTTGAGGCCCGTACATTATGTTTTAAGTCACGCTATATATAGGAAAATATGTTTTACTTGTTTTGTGTGGTATATTGTGCTATAATAGTGTTCCACCCCATCTGATAATAATAGACTGGTTTTCTGTCCCGTGGAGATAGCTTGCGAATTCGTCAATGAACCATGTTAAAATCCATGTTCGATCTTTGATTTGCTTATTCTATCGTTCTTTTCTCATTATAGCAAGCATGTATCGAAGTCGGTGTTTGACGATTAAGGTGGAGCACTCAGAATATGGTTCAAGATTCAGGCGGAGTAATTAGAGCTAGGGTTTCGTGCTTCTGCGAACAAGGATGTCTGGTTCATCAATCAAGATGAACAAGTTTACGGGAAGAAAAAAATGGGAGTCTAGCCTATGAAAAAGGAGGCCTAGATATATCCACCTTCTGAGCCCTCAGGGACTATCTGCGCCCTTTGTCAGGGCAAATGACACACATATGGGCGCATCCGGCTCGCAGCTGCTTCTGGCGCATCCATTGCAGGAACTCGTAGGAGTAGGAGTGCGAACAAGGATGTCTGATTTAACGATCAAGATGAACAAGTTCACTGGGAGAAAAAAAATGATAATTTTCCCTATGAAAAAGGTGGCCTAGATATATCCACCGTCCGAGCCCTCGGGGGGCTATTTGGTCCCTTCGTCAGGCCATCTGACCTACATCTGGGCGCATCCGGCTCGCATATGGTCCTGCCGCATCCGTTGCAGGAACTCGTAGGAGTAGGAGCGATAGCTAGCGCATCTGGCGTTCCGCGTGGTACTCATGTATGACACCTCCTTAGCTGGTGGACTTCCATATATGATGTGACATGATTAAAAGGATAAGTACATATTAGCTAAAAAAATTCTTCAATTAGCTTCTTTGTTTAATCTTTACGAACTTTGAGCTAAACTACGGAGAAATTGCAAGTAAACCAAAAAGGCTAACTTAGCATTTTTTAGGGGTTAATAATGCAATGTTGCTGAATGATGGGGGGGGGTGTCAAAAATATAGGAAAAGGTGGTTGATTCGTACTTGGACAAAATCTAAGGACATCTCGGTGAAATTGAAAAATCAAATGTTTTGTATTCTTTCCTGGAAAGAAAACAATTCAACCAAATAGATTGATAAAACATTTAAAGCATTTGAGAATGCAAAGCAAATACATTACAAAATTAGAGATTTTGGACAAGTGGAAGGAATACTGAATACAGACGATAAGTTTATACTATAGCGAATAAATTTACTAATTTCCATTAATGATTTGTATAGTGATTCTTGTTCATTGTGAATACCATTAATGATTTGTCACAATTTCTCAAAAAAAAAAAAAAAAAAAAAAAAAAAACCATTAATGATTTTTAACAAAGACAACTAATAGTTGTATTATGAGTGACAATTATTAATGAGATATGGAAATAATGATTAGAGTGTGGCACGTGTAATAACAATTATGGCTCATTGTTATAGAAAGTAAATAAAATTGAGATATATATGAATACCACTCATAATATTTATGTACGAGTTGATAAGAGAAGTATCTCAAATGTGTCTTTGTAATGTTTCTCAGAATTCAGGGATCTAAATGTAATTAGTTGGGAATGTTTCTGTTAAATGTGTTAGACCTGTTATATTAGAGTGTAACTAGGGGATTGCCCGTGCCCGAGGGCACTCCAAAAAAACACGTTTCAAAATCGATTTTGCTGAAGGAGAAGATGAAAATGGGTTCCCCGATAATTTATATGATATCCAACAAGTCACACACTTTTGATAAGTTACGTAAATTAATCCGAGAGAGGTTAAATGTTCAAGTAGTGGGTAGTTAAGTGGGTAGTTAACTGGGTGGTAGGTGAGATCTAAGGGCTGGGGTTGATTTAATCAAAAGGCTGAAAATACATTTCAAAGTCAAACCATACTGTTTTATAGAATAGATGAGGATTTGGATAATTCATTAGATACAATTAAGCTTTCTGTTACCAGAGGGCGCAGGAAGAGAACGACGAAAAAAAATAAAAAATAATTAGGGCGAAACATTTTTTCTTATTCCTTTCTCTGAAAATTTACACCATTTTATACCTCTAACCTCGACGGTTCTACCTGGTCTTAATCCGAGTAAAGAACCGTAAAGAAACCCCGGATTTAAATAAAAATCGCACAACTATCTACTAACGTCTGCAATCACAAAATAATAATAACTGAACATACAAACTAAAACTGATAACGAAATAAAGACTAACGTTTCAGCTTGGGTATGTTTATTTAAAAGCCAACTATGTTCTTTGGAAACATGAACTCACTGCCATCTTCAAAACCAAATGGTTTTATGTTACATATTACAAGATATGGGCCAAAATAATATTTTGAGCTTATGTTTCATGAATTTATTCTCTGGGCTTATGTCTATTTAAAAGCCCACATATTTGATAGCCCAACTCTTATTTATTTTATCTCAGCCATCTCAGTATAAAATCCTAAAATAGTCCTTTTGTTTACATATGTTGAATAGCATCCGACCGTTGTGATGCTTAGTATTTATGTCTCTCTTCTTGCGAGCCTTCTAATGTATGGTGATTCATTCACCTGTATATACATCTCACATTAATACATTTCATTGCTTTCTCTTTCAATCGTCTCACCGCCTTCATCATTTGTGATACTTAAACCCTAAATCTGCTTTCATTACATCGACCGATCTACTGTCTCCACCTCCTTTCATTACTGACGCAATCGAGACTCGAACTGACACCCCAAATTTGACGTTTCAGGTAAGGTTGATTCAAGATCAGGTCCTCCTTATCCAAATCAATGGCTCGAACCCTAAATCTTCTTTCATTACATCGACCGATCTACTCGGTCTCCACCACCATTCCTTATTGACTCCACCAAAGATCGAACTGACACCCAAATCTTGCGTTTCAGGTATGGTTGATTCAAGATCAGTTTCTCCTTATCTAAATCAACGAAACCTTGACTCAGGAGGCCCTTACTCATGTCACAAGTCAAGAAACTTCTCAATCTGTTTGGTTATCCTTGGAGAGAAGGTATGATTTCTTGACTCGCTCAAATTTTATGCAACTAAAACTGATCTCCAAACTATTAAGAAGAGATCCGATAATATATATACCAACCTGCAACAGATGGAATATATTCGTAACTAGTTTATGTGTAGCTTGATTTGATCAACATCATGTTTGTAACTGCTTCATCAAATGAGACCAGTTACAATTTCTTCGATTGTAGCTAATAACTAAATGCTTAGAGGCATTATTTTAGAAAATTAGAGGCATAAAATGTCTAAAATTCTGCCCATGTAGCATTACTCTTGTTTTATTTATTGGAGTAGAGTGAGGGGAGGCGTTACAATGATAAGAAAAGGTGGGATTTATGAAATCATTAATTGAGGTTTTGATTTGTGAGGTTTAACTAGTAGATTAAATAGAGTAATGTCAGCTAGGAAACCAAGTCAGCCGGGGCAAAAATTGGGAAGTCAAAAGTCAAAGTCAACAATCAGTCGTCGTGATATTTAATAAGCAATTATACACAAAAAAACATCAAATTATTAATGAAGGAAAAAAAGAAAGATTTTCTTTTTTTTTTGATTGGGAGGAGATTCGAACCCGGGTAAAGGGCAAAATTCTATATTCCTTATGGTATAGTCATCAAAAAAGCAATATAATATAGGTACTAGTAGAAATTCTGAAATTTCGGGGGGGGGGGGGGGGGAGGGGGGGAGGGCAACTGCCACCATTTGCCCCTACATGGGTCCGCCCCTGATGGGTATCAGTTTTAGGGGAATGGATGGGGGATAATCAGGGGGTGTTTAATTATGGGTAATTAGGTGGTTAACATTAGAAATAAATAGAAATATCTTTACGATAATAATTTGGAAAAATAAATAGAAAATGGTGTAAATTAGGGGATTGTCAAAAAATTAAGTAAGAAGTTATGAATTAGGACCCGATTGTTTTTTGAGTAACATTAGGACATGGAATTCGGAACTTAATTTCAAGGTTGGAGTTATTAAATCATTAGTCAAGGTTTTTATTTGGGGGTTTAACTAGCAGATTAAATAGAGTAATGAATGTGGGATAGTTATGGGTGTTTAATTATGGGTAATTAGCTGCTTAACATTAGAAATAAATATGAATATCATCACGATAATAATTTGGAAAAATAAATAGAAAATTGTGGAAATTTAGGGGATTGCCAAAAAAATTGAGGAAGAAATTATGAATTAGGACACGAAATTTGGAATTAAATTTTAAGAAACTCTACAAAGGCCCAAATAAATTTCCAAAATTCAACAATCAACTCACGGAAAATGTAAAACAGCCAGATGACCTTATTAATTATAAAGGGTATTTCATCATTCCCTCTTAAACATAGCTACGTCCTTGAAGCTCAACCCAAAGATAAATAGTTGGTCCTCAATTGTGGCAAGAAGTCATATTCAGGAACAACTAAAGGTATAGTTCGAATATTGAAAAAAAAAAAAGACATATAGTTCGAGTATCATTGACTAAATCAACCATGGAAAAGGATTCGAGTTCAAAAATTGTCGAGGGAATATATAAATGCAAACTTCTGAAACACGGTATGACGGACATACGTCAACAGCAGAATAAAGAAAATAATTAATTGCCAAAGAGCATAATTTACGGGCCAGCGCGGGTGAGTCTACAAAGTTTACAATAGAAAATTTCAGGAGGAGATGGTGAAAAACCCTTCTCTTCTGCAATAATCACACACTTAGTATGCTGCCACACTTGACACCTCCGATCCTTACACTACAAAAAAACAAACCACATCAATGTAAATAATCTTGAACACGTTAACCAACTAGTAGGTCGTGTCTCATCTCATTTTAAACTAATATTCAGTGCGCAACATCTTGCTTATCTATACGAACAAGGAAGATAAAAAAGGGAAGAAACAACACTAACAAACTTGGTAAAGAAAATTTCATTATGCAACCACATGACCTTTATCATTTGATCATTTTCCCTCAAACTTCGACACAAGCATCGAATTTTATCTCCATTTGGGGATTCATCAACACTGTTGTTTCCCCAACTGCTGCTAGTTGATGGACCAACTTGCCCTCTAGATACTGAAGCAATTGAGCCAGAATCCAGCATGTTCTTGAGAGAATTTTGAAAATTATATGCCACAAATTCTAACTTACATTTTCGACAACTTTATAATCAATTGGGGAATGACATCAATCTTAATTTCCAGTAGGTGTCGTGAATAAATCTTTCAACTTCTTCCATGCAAATTGAATAATGAACTAATAGATGAAATCTAAACATTTCTATCCGAGAAAGAATGTAAAAGGAACAAAATGATGTATCAATCACCTAATTCCTCCTATCCGATGAATTCTCTATGATTAACAAGGTGATTGATACATCCTTTTGTTTCTTTTACATTCGTTAGAAATGATGAAATTTCATTTATGAGGTCATTTTATATTTTTCATATCTTCTTGTGCAGAGTATAAGGAAAAATTTGAAAGACTTAAGTATGACACCTACATGTAATTTTCCCATTCCCAGGTGATTTTGTAGTTGTCGAGAATGTATGTTTGAATTTGCGGCTTATAGGTTTCACAATTCTCTAAAGGGAACTTGCTGGATTCCATCTCTATTGTTTCAGCATCTAGAGGGTAAGCTGGTCCATCATCTAGCTGCAGTTTAGGAAACAAAAGATTTGATGAATCCCAAAATGAGGATAACATTCGTTTCTTGGGAGGAAGTTCAAAGGTAACTGATCTAATAATAAAGGGCATGTGGCTCTTTACCATGTTTCTTAGTGTTGTTTCTTCTCTTTTCTATCTTCCTCGTTCGTATTGATAAGCAAGATGTTACGTGGTGCATAAGAGTTTAAACGAGGCGAGCCTACTAGTTGTTTAAAGTGTTCAAAACTATTTACATTGATGTGGTCTGTGAGTATCGGAGGTGCCAAGTGTGGCAGCATATTGAGTGTGTGATTATTTCAGAAGAGAAGAGTGTTTCACCATCTCCTCATGAAGTTTTCTACTGTGAACTTTGTAGACTCACCTGCGTTGATCTGTAAGTTATGATGCTTGGCCATTAATTATTGTATTTATTCTGCTTTTTATATATGTCGGTCGAACCGTGTTACAGAAATTTGCATTTATATCTTCCATCGACAATTTTTGCAATCGAATATTTTCCAATGGTTGATTTAGTCAATGATACTCGAACTATATCTTTTTTTTGTTGCATATTCGAACTATACATAAATATGTATACTTGCAAAAATTTAGGACAAGTAGAAATCGTTTTAGTCTTAAGGAGTTATAAAATCATCTCCTAAACCCTTGTGATATACAAGGAAAACAATAGATTATTCGAGGGCAAGTATAACGTATCAAGTGTAATGATTTTTGTTCCAAATTTATTTTCACTTAGACAAAAGACTACAAGTACATGAGAAATGCACTTTAGCGAAAACTTAAGTTGTGTTGAATTCTCATGTTTTTGAATCACTTAATCAATTGCATTTTTGGATCACTTAAACAATCCTAGTTATCAAACCCGATTCCAACTCAACGGTGCAAAATGCTACCGTTCACTATCGATGTATATATGCTTCTCTTTCTTTCATAATCAATAGATAAGTCCCGCTTTATATTTATGTGCGTTTTGTTTCTCTCTTCATCGAGAGCCTCTTAGCTCTCTTCATGAAATGAATTTCATGGTACTTGCTGCTTCTGATCTTACTATGGCTAAAAACACCACTAATTCTCTGTTTTTCATTTCAAATATCAATAATATGATGCATTTTCAGTTTCTTCACTCCAACTATGTCCTCTAAAGATATCCTGACCCCATCTTCAAAACCCAAGAGTTTTTTTTGGTTATATATTGAAAGATAAGGACCAAAACATGCACTTCTTTGGGCTTACGTTTCATTTATTTGTTCTTTGGACTTATGTCTATTCAAAAGCCTATCATTTGATAGCCCAACTATTGTTTATTCTATCTTAGCCCATCTCAGTATTAAACTTGGAATAGCCGATCGTTTGTTTTCATCCGTTGGATAGCATCCGAGTGTTGTAAGCTTGTAAGCTTATTATTTTAAGCTTGTAAGCTTAGTATTTATGTCTGTCTTCAAGAGCCTTATGATGTATCATGATTCATTCATCAATATATACCTTTCACATTTATACATTAATTTCTTTTTCTTTCTAACAGACTCATCGCCTTCATCATCTGTGATATTCAAGCGGTGCAAAATGCGAGTTGTTATAAATTAGAATCAAAATTGTATTAACATACACTTTATATGAATAATTTAATCTATTTAATCACAATAAAATTATAGATATATCAAACTTATGACGTTATTTAAAGTAAACATAGTAAAATTTATACATGTAATTATAGATATATCAAACTTAGCATGCGTTTATTGTTGAATTTATTAGGTGTACTAACCTAATAGGATCGGATCAGCTTTCGATCACAAAATATGTTATCCATATCCGATCCATTTAAAAACGGATCAGATCATATCTGCTCAATTAGAGTAGAATCATGTTGGATATCGGATTGTATCCAATTGCCATACCTAACCAAAGCTAAGTAATATTTACTTAGTCTATGCAGTAATCATCTCAATGCATGTATGTCCAGATTTTCGACTTGATACATTAGGAGTTAGAATGTGAGAAGTTGAAGATGTTGTTGCTCGTGTCCAACGCTGTGTGGGTGGAGGAGCTTTAGCCGACAACGAATTGGAGGTAGTATACGCATGGAATATTGTGAGTTTAGAATGTCCAGTAAGTAATTTACTATTGTCAATTTAGAATTTACTTTCTATGCGTCTTGTTCCGTGTCTACGCATATTTTGGACTAATTTCTCGATGTTGTGCTTCAATTGAGTTCCACGAGGATGAAGGTTGCTGCAAGATTCAAACCGTGCCCTCACTTGGGGTGTTTCAACCTCCATGTCTTTCTAGAAATGACCAAGGAAACTCAGAAGGTAAGAGAGATGCTCACTCGTCTTTTCTTTTGATTCTATAACTGTTGGATGTGTCGTGTAGTAACTTAATTTTGTTGCAGTGACAATGCCCTCAATGTATAGAGAATTATTCTATGGATAATATTGTCATTGACCCGTATTTAAACCGCATAGCGGATAAGATATGGGTCACCACCACATCGTGCACGTTGTTCATTTGATAACTTGGTGTTTAAACGACTTAACTACATTGCGTTGGTGATTATCGACTCAATTACGGGGATATCCTTTTCACAACAGCTCATCTGTGACATCAAAAGTCAACACAATGTAGCTAAGTCGTGCAAACACCAAGGTTATCAGATGAATTACAAACACAATCTGGTGTTGATCCATACCCTAGTCGCTATGCGTTCTAAATATGGATCGATGAAAATTTTATCCAGAGAATAATTCTCCAGATATTGAGGACATTGACAGTGCAACAAAATTCAGTTAAGACACGACATGTACAACAATATAGAAACTCAAGAAAAGACGAGTGAACATCTCTCTTACCTTCTGAGTTTCCTTGTTCATTTTCACAAAGACATGGAGGTCGAAACACCCCAAGTGATGGAACAATTTGAATCTTGAAGCAACATTCATCCTCGAGGAACTCAACTGAAGTACAACATAGAGAAATCAGTCCAAAATATGCGTAGAAACGGAACAAGACGCATAGAAAGTAAATTTCTGAACCGAGAATAGTGAATTAATTACTGGACATCTTAAGCTCACAGTAGTCTATCCGTTGACTACCTCCAATTTAGTGTCTGCAGAAGCTCCACCCACACATCGTCAGACACGAGCAACAATATCTTGAAAATTCTCACCTTCTAACTCCTTGGGTATCAAGTCGAGAATTTGGACATTGAGACGATCACCATATAAAACTAAGTGAATATTTTTAGCTTTTGGTTAGGGATGGTAATTGGGTCCGATTTGATATCCGTATTGATTCAACCCTAATGGAGCAGATTCATACGACCTGGTAATAATAACCTATTATACCAAATGGATCGGATATGGATAATAGGTTTTGTGATCTGTGAAACCCGATCCGACCTGATTAGGTTATTATACCTAGTAAATCCAATATTATAGATGTACTAATATAATTACATGTATATATTTTGTTATGTTTACTTAAATAGCGCCATCAGTTTGATAGATCAATTTATTGTGATTAAATTGATAAAACTATTTATGTAAATTGTATGTTAATACAATTTTGATTTTAATTCATAACAATCTTAGGTCAGATGATCGACAAATACCATTAGCCATATCCTATGAACTACAAATTTTGATGTTGTTGCATTACGGTTTTAAGCTACTCTATATAAAAGCCAATGTGATTTACTTTTTTTCGTGTGGTTTATCGTGGTGTAATCAGTATTGTTTCTCCCCCTATGAGGCGGCCACGGGTGCTAGTGAGTTGGCAGCGCATGGGCGGAGACTACCCCCATTGGAATATTATAAGTTAGACGTCTAGTATATCTAGAACCATACATGTTAGTATTAACATCTGGCGATACTTCAATATATTGATTCAGTCGAGTGAACCAAGATCATCAAACATTACAAATGGTGTCATAAGAAAATTACATTGCGCTTCCAGCCAAAGTGATATGTAATTAGGCTCACTCAACAAGGTCACCGAGTATTGAAAGTAGGGCGATTATGATACCGCGCCACACATTGAACTGTGAGCTAAACTATGGAGAAATTGTAAGTAAACCAAAAATGCTAACTTAGCATTCTCTTACCAGAGGGTAATGATGCAGTGTTCCTAAAGGTGGGGGGGGGGGGGAGCAAATCTTTACTATCTTAAAAGAGCGAAGAATAGAAAAGTGACTCCTAAGATCTCTTATTACGGAAGTACCTCTCCAAAGTTTATAAAGTGTCTTCGTAATCCTAAGATTCGCTTTATTTTGTAATAAAGTCCTTCATGACAGATCCCCGTGATAAAGAGGATTCTCCAAGTTGCGGCTGCAACCCGGAACAATCTCACTATCGATCCCCTTCACTGTTACGACTTCTTCTTCTTTGTATACATGGTTCAATAGGTATGCTTCATCTTCTCTGTTTCCATCGATTGGTTCATTAGGTGTAGGATTGCGGTTTCTGATGGTACTTTCTCACTCTTTTGTTAACTTCAAATCTTTGAAGAAGAGCAAGAGGATTTGTGTTGGCTTTTGTCTTTTTCAGTTAGGTCAAGCTCCCCCTTACGTATCCAACGTTGCTGCCCCTCGCTTGAGCTTTCTGTACTCAGGTATGTCAGGTTTTATTTAATTTCGTTGTAAACCTCGATTGTTTCCCGTCAACCCCTGTTTCAATTTGTTAAAGTTCAATTTTGTAGGTAAAAGGTTATTCTTGCCCCTGTGATAGCAAAAGCATGTTCTTGACTCTCTTATGGCAATTGGTACAGAAGTTGACAATTAGTATGATGAAGTTTCTCTCAATCAATATTTTAGTTTTTTCCCTTATTTTTTAATCGTTCTTTGCTCCCTTCACCGAGTATGCTTTTTTTAGTGTTTTTGTGCTAATTGTAATTGAAGGTAATCAAAATGAAACAATAATCAACATGATATTCTAACTATTACATGAGATAGCTAGGCTCAGTTCTCATCAAATATATGTGTTAGGTTTCCGACCAGAATTTGCGCGTATCATCCCTGGTTCACTTCACTCACTCATCTTGGCGGTTCTCCTAACTTCCTAATATTTTCGGAAAACCTATACAATCCCCGATGCCTTATTTCACTCAGTCTTCTTTCATAACAAGAAGACTATTTTTGTTGAAGCTACCCTTTTCGGTGAATCTGTACATTATGATTATCCAATTTTGACTGAAGAAATTGTCTCCGGTCTTTGAATGTGAAGAGTCTCACAGTACGCACTTGGGTTATACAGGTTGGTCTTTCCACAATCTTCATCTCCTGTTAGGCATGAAGGCATAAACATTATTTTACTCCTATTTGCTCATTCGAACAACGAAGACGACATTCATGAGGTAATATGGAGACGCATTGGCTGATCGCAATCAAGAGAGGTAGGCGGGCTATGATTAGTTTCCACGACAGAGTACGTGCTTGATCCAATGGTCAGCAAACCCCAACCCCCACACCGTGGGTCAACTTTTTATGTCTCTCTTCCTTTTTTGTTGCTTTGTTTGTGTTTTTGTTTCTTAATACGATAATTTTTCCGATAGCTAACTCGCTAGAGATATAACAAACATTTTTATCATATCTCATTACTCTGCCTGCTTTATTACATTGTTGTTACATGGTATCTAATAGTATGACGATGAACTGCCATCCGGATAGTTAATTTGTTTTGCATCTCTCGGTGACTTCTCGGGTTGCAATGCATGTCAGGTATTGGACTAAATGATTTCCCATGCTCACAATTGAGTTGAAATTTTAATACACTTCTCTGGTGTCTCTTAAATTCTTGATGTACTTTTTATTTGTATCGGTTACGGACGTCAAAGTTTCCTGGATTGATTGAGTAATTGAATTACTGTGAGCCCCATATATTGGCCATATTCAGTTTTTCTTAAGATATGGTAGCACGACGTGTTTGTTTTGCAAAATTTTGTTTATATTACAATCCAGGATTAGTTGAAGTTGATATTTGTACTTGATTTCTTGCTTGTATGTTGCAATGCTTCTCTTGCCTTCAAGTTGTACGGGTTACAACCTCAAGCAATTTCATCAAGCGCTCATCTTCCCCAGCATCACCATCATCCTGCCCTGAAACCAACCGTCATATTTATCCATCCTCTGCTCCCTTTTTATGTTAAAAACAATCATTTTTGTACTCATCATTTGGAACGTTGCAATAAACAGAAATGAAATGCCGTTTAATTCATTTTCAAAATGCCAACAAAATTTTCTTCCAAGACCAAGGTTCCCAAGACATGATCTATCCGCTTCTTCCTCTAATGAAGATGCTTCAGTTTATGTTTTTTTGTGGATAAGTCGTGCATTAACCTATTGGGTTTGTTTTTCAAGTTTTATTAAACTTCTATATGTCATGCAATAACCAATCAATTTTGAAGGTTATTTCTTCCATTGTCTGGAAGCCCATTGCCAATCTTGACACTCCGTTGGCACCTCCGCAATCTTACCTAGCAAATCTACTGCCCATGCCAATCAGTCAGAGATCCAAAAAGGTATGTGAAATTTCTAAATAAATGTTCACCTTACGGGACACAATCAGTGTCAATCATTGCAAGCAATGACGTACGCGAGGTTCAGGTCCCTGGACAAGCTAAAGCTTCTGGAGTAAAGGGATATGCTGCAAAAGTCTTGCAGCTGAATCCTACAATCCAGTCAGCATTAGAATTTCTCAGCAGGCATCAAACCCCTACCCTTTCTGCGACCAGACATAAAACATTCACTAATTAGACTGCTAAGAAAAATCTCTCTTTTTTAGATGATCAACTTGGTGTATCAATGGAAAAATTACTGTCAAACAACACAAACTCGGAGAAGTTCAATTCGAAGACTGTCTTGGGAGGGCACACATCATCACTGGCCCCCAGTCGAGGAAGTTTGTTTCTATATATCCACCATGCCATTGACATCCACAAAACCGTTAAAAGCCCTTATTAAAAACTGAGCCATTCTATTATTAACCTTAGAGGATTATCAAAGGAAGAAACTCAGCAGACACGTCTCTTCAAAGATTCACTAGACACCTCTCCCCCGATCGTTTCTTCAGTAGCACAGTTTCAGATTTCACAACTCAAGTATCGGCCATTGTGTTTGTGTTGCTTGGACGTAGGATCGTTGGGTAAAGGTGCGTTTTCAGATTTTGTTTCGTTTAGTTGCTCTAAGTGTTTTCTTTTGAATCGTTTCTTACATCTCCGTATTCTTTATTTCTTGGTATTCTTTATTGCACAGTGATATATCGTCTATGCACTCCGAACCCTACCTCTTTGTCTTCACTCTCGCTTACGGATGCATACTCCAGACCGGATGTGTACCCTAGCACCAACGCATACTCTCACACCGCATGAACCTACGGACGCATAGACCGGATGCATACTCCAGGCCCAACGCATGCTCTCACATCACATGAACCTACGCCTCTTCCTTTGATGACAAAAATCCAGGTAGGGAAGTATTGATGATAAATACTTTCTGTGTGGATTCAATTTTGCTCTTCCTTGTTGACAAAAATACAGGTAGGAAAGTATTTATGAGAAATGGTTTTTTTGAGGATTCAATTTTGGTTTTTGACGAGTAATGTTTTGTTTGTGGATTCAATTGTGATTGCTATGACTTGACCATTAAATAGTGCAATAACTTGCAGGGTAAGGTTGCTGGAAGTCTGACACAAATCATGAAAGATCTGCAGCAGGTATAAAGGTAAGATAAGATTCAATCTCTTCGTTGTGTATGTATGTTCATTCTTTTGGATTTGTCAAAGGAAAGGGATCACCTCTAGCCTAAAATCACTCCAGAAAAGGGATATGAGTTCATTTGAGTTAAGAACTTGTATCGGTTTTTCTTATACCAGTTGGTATTTTTAATAGTTCATTTGGCTGGATATAAAAAAGTGAGTACATATTATTAACTATCATATGTGATTTCACATCATTAAAAAGAATAGAGGTTATGGTTCTGAATCTGAATCTTGAGTGGACATAATTGAGTTCCCACCCTTAGACTCTGATACATTGTTTATTTATATTTGAATGGAGACTTGATGTCACTTAAGGGTGTGGTTAACATGTTTGCTTCTATAGCTTTGATAATCGGGTTCTTTTGAGTGATACTCATTGGTGTGGACTGCTTTCACTTCAAATTATTGGAATTACACTTTAATTCAAAGATTCCATGTCTCTGGTTGCAACTATAAATGTTTTATGAGGTGTCCCTAATGCCCCCGTTTATCTTGATTGCCTGTCTGTTAGTTTTTATCCCTATGGAGCATAAGAAATATTTAAAAACAACACCTAGAGTGAAAGATACCAGAATCTAGCAAGGAGGAAGTCAATTATTGAACATAACGAGAGCTCTGACACAATAGCATGACAACTACTCGCCAATGTTATTTTATTTGCAGCGTTTCCTACATTTCTACGGTCAATTATTTTTGGATATAGATGATTACTTACCGAATACATGCTGAACCTTCACATCTGATTTTTCTAATGCTACTATGCTTAAGCTCATTGAGGTTGTTGCTTCACTTTCCTTCCATGCAGATCACTCTTTCGTAGCTATAATCTATAAACATGTTAAGTTCACCCCTTGTTATTGCTAACAATATTGACAATATTAACGTATGTATGAGCGAAAAGAACCAGATAGATACATGATTTGTTTGTAGGGATTAAAGTTGAACTTAAGAGACTATGTTGCTTTAATTGATTCTAAAAACCGAGGTTCGCTGAAGTCGAACCAGGTACTCTTAAGGAGGATCAGATCTCTGTTTTAGCCCATACAGCACGCACATGTCCCCGTCTATACTTTACCTTTCCACCCGAAGAATAATTATTTTGAAAATTATGACACATCAGATGTCTCATGCATCTCTTATTCTTCCCACACATTTCAATTTCTCCCCTTTTTCCAAATCGCATACCGCGTTCTTTATGTGTTTCTATGTTTCATTGCAGACACCAATCACCTCTGCGGCTCTGCCCCCACAAATGAAGCAAAGGATACAATATATTATTTTATTTTCCCACAAATAGTAATTTCACTCTAGATCACACAAAGTGAGCTTCCTAAATATACATGCACACAACAGTCTCTAGCCTCATCAAATTTTGGTGATGGCAATGACCTATATTACTCGAGGTTATATTGCTATAGGCTAAACCTCATGTCTCAAAAAATAAATTTCCATGGCTTTCCTTAAAAGCCTAGAACACCATCCACGCTTGACCAGGCGTATCTAATAATTGTTAACCCCTTGAAAACTTATCTTACCACACACGATTTCCTGAATACTAAAATTGACAGTCTGCACCATCATTGACCCACCCCTTTTCCTGAAACTAAAAGTTTGTAAGGAGGACTAAAGATCTCATGAAGGAATAAAATTACTATCCATTACCTCGTTGACTTGGTGGGCTTATTGTGATATTTGAGTTCAAATCTGCAAAATAACGACATATATTGAATCATATTATGACAGTGGTTACAAATCTGTGGGTATTTTAGTAAAATAACTTGCCACATGATTAGTTGCATACCGAATGTAAGTAATGAGAATATGAGATAAGTAATCTTTGTTTTTAGATGAGTATGTTGCTTTGTGATTTACAGACGAAGGCTTTCGATTCAAGTTAACACTTGTCTTTGTAGCCTTATTATGTGGATCAGTAGAAAGCAAAGGGGGACAATGTCAGGAAAAAAGTGGGAAAGCTATGCTCCCATGAATATGCATATTCATTCATGAGGCCTTGAAATGCCTATTGCTGACCTTGGATCAGCTTTTGGGTCTCCTTTCAAATTTTCATATGAGTTTAGTTACTGGCTTGAGCATTTGTTGGACGTCGTACCCATGGGTAAACATAATCATTGTTAAGCTGCGTCTGCGAGGTTTTCCAGGATTTATTATATATACCAGTACTGTTTTCCCTTTGCACAGCATGTTCTTTAATATTTACACTATGTTTTTTAGGCAAACTGCATTCATGACTTAATTGTGTCGGTGGAGCAAATGTTTGCCTCAGAGGTGAAGAAACTTCAAGCTGAGCAGTTTAAGGCGATGGAGTAGGTGACTCTTCGACCATTTGAAATGGATTATGGTTATGTTGTGGGAGCTTACCAGGAACCTTAGAAAGCAAAAGATGTAGTAGCAGCAGTTGCCTCTTAAAGCATTTTAGTTTCCTTTTGTGATGAAGTAGGATTGTATTCTGGATTTTGGTAGTTTGGCTAAAATTTTCTAGGATGGAAGAGTAAACTTTCTGGTACATATCATATGAAATCAGTTTTATGGTTATCTATGTACATGTATCCGAAGTTTTCTCTGTGGAGCTAACACAATTTCTTTTTATATAATGACAGATCTGTGTTGACGGCTCAATTCAATTTCGATGGCTTTGTATTGTTACGAAAGTGCATATGCATTGTGCCTTATTTAGCACCAAATGTAATTGCATAATAGTATTAAAATTAGGGATGTAAGTTCAACTCGGGAAATCCGCAATCCGAGCTGAACCGGGCAGTTTGGTTTGGTTTGGTTCGGTTCAGTTTGGAAGCTACTACTGTTCGGTCTAGGTTTGCAAAAATCCCAAACCGTATAATACTGTGCGGTTTAGGTTTGAGATACCACAAAATCGTAAAAACAGAACCGAACCGTTTATGTATCATATTAGGCTATACAATTACCAAAATTGATAACTTCTACACATATCATATACAGCATGTACCTCAAAACAGAACCGAACCCATTAAATAGTTCTAGAAATGATGTAATGTTTTCTACTTTATTTTTTAATTTTTTGACATAAAACTTTAGCAATCATTTGATTGTTGAATGAACTATAAGAAATTTTAAATGACATAATATATTTCAAGAAACCGCAGTTTAAAACCTAACCGAACCGGTCATTCATGGTTCGGTTAGTTTTGGAGCCATGAACGGTCCGGATTAAGTTTGGGTTTTGCCCAAACCCTTACATGCGGTTTTGTTCAGATGGGTGGCAAAACCGGACCAAACCAAACCGTTTTCATCCCTAATTAAAATCACTCAAGTTTTTTAAAAGCAATTGCTAATGAGTCACTTTGATTGAGGGAGCTTCATATGGGCAATTGACTCCTCTAAAATTGCATAGTATCTTAACCTTTTCAAGTTCAACATATAGGGTGAACAAATATAAATAAATTTTACACGTGAAAAATTCAAAAACGTGAAATAGACTATAATTGTCTATAAACAACAAAGCGTGCTCATGAAATTCAAATTGATTAACAATATACACATTTTCATAAGAACATTGGACGTTAAATAAAGCTCTCCTATGATATTCAGAAAACGGATTACACCTTCTAACAAATACCCAGTTTTAGCTACCCAAACTCATGTGCAACGCACGTGTTCCTTACTAGTATATATGAAAAGGTGGTGGATTCGTACTTGGACAGAATCAAAGGACATCGCCGTGAAATCAAAAAATAAAATTGTGACGTTTGTATTCTTTTCTGGAAAGAAAACAATTCAACCTAATAAATTGATTAAACATTTAAAGCATTTGAGAATGAAAAGCAAATACACCACAAAATTAGAGATTCTGGACAAGTGGATGGAATACCGAACACACACAATAAGTTTATTCTATAGCAAATAAATTTACTAATTCCCATTAATGATTTGTATAGTAACACTTGTTCATTGTGCTTATGAATTTGCATTAGTGATTTGTAACAAAGATAAATAATAATTGTATTATGTGTGAAAACTATGGAAAAGTATAGGTGAACAAAAATATGTACAAAAAGTTGAACATAAAGTGATATAAATGGAAACATATCATTAATAAAAATTCGAAGTGAAAATTATGAAGGAAATAGAAAGAATCAATGTGAGACCTTGTCATTTTTCGGACTCTACATTTTTCGGCCACTGCATCCGTATGGAGACCTTGTCATCTAGCAGCATACACCAGGCCTATATCACATATAATTGCGCATGAATAGTTAGTTAATAGATAGGTCGATCAACGAATGATTGGAAACATATCCGTTGAGCAAAGTGATTAATTAGTAGTATCAATCTACCGGAATGTCGTGATCCTGTTGCAACAGCAAGTCTCTGTTAGCCCTTGTCAGCTGGAATGGCCTCAACACACCTTGCACAGGGTTGGAACTGTAAGGAAAACAAATAATGAATTAGCTACCAAAAAATTCAACTAACGGAAAGATTTGGGCTCACCTAAAGGTAATCATAATATTTATGAACTTTATGATGCAGGAGCAGACGATCCAGATGAAGCTGAACTGTCAGATGCGACTAATTTGGCGCTTCTCTACCATGAGATGGAAGATAAGCGCAAGGGACGGAAGAAATTGCAGCTTTTGGTGTCGCCGCACTGTTTGGGCCATAACTTTGGCTACGGGTATCAGAATGACGCGAGCCACCCCAATTCGGAAAGCTCTCGACGAGACGCACAGTGTCCCGATCGAGCTACGCTCCATCGGGGTCCATCTTCATCCCCAAATTCCACTGTTTGACCTATCAAACGGACGTTTTTAGTTATTTTTTACTATTGATTGTAACATTTCCGTTGCTTATTAGGACCTCAGTTTGACACCGTTTTGGGTCAAACTTTCACGTATGTGTTTCTTTCAATAAGGCCAAACTGTTGGGCCAATTTCGGGATTTTGCCATTTTTGGCATATTTTATGATTTCAGCTATATATGCCCGGCTTGTGGGCAGAATTGGGCAGTTTTTGATGAATAGATATTTTCTTCGAACCCTAGAGTCTCTCTACTGGTTTATGCCTTTCTGTTTGTTGTGTTGCTGCGTTTGATCACTCGCCTTGATTCAATTCGGCGTCACTTTATAGGTGAGGCCAAAAATAAAAATTGAGCACACTGTCCCCTACTAGTGACTTATTCTAGCAGGCATTGTTTTCTCCATTGTCTCAATCCCTAGACAATAAAACATATACATAGAGAGTGCTCATCAAAACATCACAATCACATAATGAATAATGATTCTTGACAAATTAGCACTTAGACATGATCATGGATCATTTCGATGAGTTAATGCGGACTGAGGAAGTTGAATGATGAGAAACCTCGAACTCCAAATCCGAACACTTGAGTGGATCATTCGTTATTTGTCGTATGAGCGCTAACTTCGTTTTCTGTCGTAAGTGCATACCACAAACACGTTTCTTTCTTGTCATGATATAAAAAAAAAAAACAATTTTCTTTTCCTTTATAGCTTAAGAAAAGCATTTTTCTTAAGCTATAAAGGAAAAGAAAATTTGTGAGTCTTGTTATGAAAACATAAATTGTGAAATTAATTGAGAGCTATAGTACAATTTTGTGAAAATTAAATTAATTGAGAAAATTATATTTTAAAAAATTGGGTGGGAATTCTAACCCTCACATGTACCCAAATGATCCGGCCATGAGCCCATGGTGGGATGACCTATAGAAGAGAAACATAAAAGGGGAATAGATTGAGAAGCCCACTAGGCATTAAAAAAATATTGGTCTTTGTAGAAAATCGTAAAACTGCTAGACTGTTTACAACAGACCGAGGCCCAACAACAATTCCTGTAAAATAGCTTTTCTACGTATTAGGAATTTAAAGTTTCATAAATAAGAAAATGATCTTTTACCGTAGACCTATATGCATTATTATTATTTTTTGACACATAACCTACTACATTATCAATTTACCAAAACCCCTTACATCATTCTGATTTGTGACGAATATCCTATTTTCCATCCATCACCGTTAAAAGTAACGAAAACCAATTTTTTCATTTTTTTTTAGTTTTAAATCTATAAATTACATTTTAAAATGGGTAAAAAACACTTTCTCCCCTCAGATTTGATGAAAAGAAAATTTCATAAAAAAAATATTTGATGAAAAGACATGTAAATGAGTACTCTGAAATAGAGCGAGAAAAGTTGAATTTGATTAACTCAACTTATAAGACTTTGGAACAATTAGAAAATTACAAAAATGAAACCATTCAGTTTGAACAACGAAGGGTAATTAATCAAGATCGACAACGGATTTTCCAACAAGCCTCACAGGGGGCTCTAGGAACTCTGAATAGTTGTTTGAAAGAAATACTCACACCTTTGAACTTGGGAAATGACACTTTTACCCCTTCAGTTTGGCACACTAAAGGGGTCAAAGTGTGTTTTCCTAAACTAGAGAGGGGAAGTGTCTTTTCATCAAACATAAATCTTCATCGTCTGCGTACAAGAAAAAAATGCGACATTGGAGAGAGATCAATCGAGCACCAAGAAAAGGGTCCGTGCTTTCAAGCGAGCACCAAGAAAAGGGTGCGTGCTTTCAAGAATCGCAAGCTTTGCTGATTTCGTGGCCTACAAGTCGGTCCGCGCTGGAAAAAAAACCAAGTCCAAAGTGGAGAGAAAAGCTTCAAGAATCGCGTGGCCTTACGTCGCCAAACAACATGAGTATGAATTCTTCTCAAGCGCTTTCTCAACACTGCTTCAGCTCGTTTCTCGAATTTGGGCAACACCTAGTCGTGCTGAATGATGTCAATGCCATCTGTTAGCAATTGGTGCGCCCATGTGGGGTGTCCAATGCAATTATCATAACCTTATGGGGTTAGTTGCACTAATGCACAAACTAGAGGGGTTAGTAGCTAAGGCTCAAACCCTAGGGGTTTATGTGCAAACTTAGGAGAAGTTTTGCCTATATAAAGAGGTAGCCTCCTACACATTATGGTGTGAATATATTGGCTATTCTAGAGAATAAAGTTACTCTGTCTAGATTCATACTAGTTGTAGAGAACCCTAGTCTCTCTCCAACTTCATCCAAAGAGGTGGAACGTGGTGTGGAAATCAGTGTTCGTCCTCGAGATTCACACTAGATTGGTGGGAGCAAGATCAAGGAGGAGGCGCGTGAAAGCAAGCAACACAACGATCATCCGCTGCATTAAGGAGCTTAGGAAGACAAGGTAAACACATGAATATTCCGCTTTAATTCATGTTGTAGATCTGAATGTGTTAGATCCTTCCTGCCCTTCATTGGTATCAGAGCCATTAGTTTGTTTTACGTGCCTCGATAAGCGTTCCCGAACCTGATTTAAAAATCGCTTTTCTGAAATTTCATAACCAGTAGACGAAACCTATATGGTTAGGTAGGGTTTTTCACGAGGATTCCAGATATATAATTTTTATATTTTTTGGATTTACAGTGAATTAGTTATGAATTTTCAAAGTTTCGGAACTGTATTAATCTGACTGCTAGATCCAATCAGTAGAACACGTTTTTCAAAAACTTGTTAAAATTGGATTTTGACC